>CM074800.1:29068665-30504334 GCA_037356375.1 Drosophila affinis
AAGGGACCAAATCCATTCGCATCTTCTTTCAGAATGTAGCAAGCATGCGCACTAAGGCTCAGGCTATATATTTGGCAACCTCTTTGTGCGATTTCGATGTCATCATCTTGGTTCCCCCACCCCCACCTTTTCCAAGTGTTTCGTAAGGACAGAGATTGTGCCAAAACGAATCGATGCAGAGGGGGTGGGGTCATTGTGGCCGTTAGACTCACGATACAGTGTGATCCAATTTGTCTCTTGGATGGAGACATGTACGAACAGATTGGTGTGTTGGTGGCCGGACAGTCGGAGGCTCTTGTGGTCAGCGCATCGTATATTCCGCCGAGAGGTAGCTATGAGGTCTACAAGGCGCATATGCAAAATATAACCAGCATGCATGCTAATTAAAAAGACCATCAGCATCTCTGCGTTGTTGGCGACTTCAATTTGGGGTCGTTGGTGTGGTCCGCCGATCTGTAGTCGTCGGCTATGATCCCGAGCAATGTGCACTAGCAGCACGAAATTCTTTGTTTGGATGACTGTTTTAGTATGGGCTTAACCCAAGTCAACAATATAGTTAATAGGTTAAATAAGATTCTAGATTTAGTTTTAGTTGGACCTGATGTCGACTGCCGTGTTACGCGCTGTGAACTGCCGGAGCGGAACTTGATTTTATTGATGTAAGTCTGAATGCTATACGGGATGACATGTTAAATGTCAACTGGGCGTCTGTTCTATCGCATCCTAGTGTTGATACTTGTTATAGCGTTTTCATTGAAACTGTTCGTCATTTTGTTAATAAAAATTCTTCCAGAAGAGTGCGTGGCTCCTATAGGTTACCGTGGTATACGAGGGGCTCGTTAGGTACAAAAATCTGCTTCCATCTTTAGGTTCTTTTTATTCCCATCTTTTCCCTAAATTGCTTTTGAATTTAGATTTTTCTCGCTAATACAGAAATATTCATTTCTGCATCTCTTACTTGCCACATTTTGGATTCTTATTTATATGAAATGTGCAAGAAGTATTGAAAGAAGCGTATATAAGAGTGTAGTGGAGTCACGCCAAACTCATACACATTTTTGTCAGCTTCTTTGCTCAAATATTTTTCGACGGCGTTCATTTCCTTTGGCTTTGCCCCGCATATGTAACACTTTGTCGACGATGATTCAGATAGGGCGTTACAATTTCTCATCTACCATATTAAGATGCAAACTATGGGTAATCAGAATTTTTCTATTGAAAATGGATATTTCGGTTGGTCTTAATAGGCTTATTTTTTCCCTAAAATATTGTTCTTCTTTAATCGACAGTTCGGTCGTCTCTTTCTGAAACTGGAACCTGATTGGACGACAGTAACGAGTAGAAGATGGTCGAAGGTTTTTCCAAATTATTTGACCTAGATGGTCGCAACAAGCTGCAGAGAAACGTATGATGTTAAAAACAAGCTCCTGTCGTCCAACTCAACGTTTGAAAACTTTTGTTTGTATTCGCTGTGCCCTGTACTTCCATCATATCCTCATTTCCCAATTAAAAGTACATTTTTAGTGTAATCTTCAGTGACCGTTGGAACAACATCACCTTGAAGCTCTAATATCCTCGAGGCTATGTTATCAAGCAAACTTTGAAGATCGACTTATGCGTATGTCGGATCCGCTGGCAATACATTTTGGCTTTGACTTTCGTTGCGTAATGCAGAAACAGCGGTCTCATCAATTTCGACCAGCTGAGTTATTCGCCGACGCTTTGATCTCGTGGAAGACTCCATAAAATTTAGTTTTTGACGGCCACGTGTAGCACTTTCCACATTTTCCTGGTGTACGTTTTTCGTATTTTTTAATAAAATTGACTCCATTGTACTCAGCCAATCTGACTCGTATAGCAAAATGGAAGACTTCATACGTTTATAACGCATCCACAAATCAACAATTTTTTTACAAATGTACTCAATAGGTTGAGTAAGCGCATTGAATTCTTCTAGTGAGCCTTTGTTTTCAAAATGTTGTTGTACATCAGAAATTACTTCTCGTAATTTTTCAGCGTTTTGACCTTTTTTGGAGCACCATAAATTAAAAATATGTAGGCGTGCAAACACACACTGACATATGTTGCCTACCAAATTGAAAGTTAAAAACAAAAAATTAATAAATATTAAGAGGTATTTATACAAATTGGACACCACAAGTAAAGACGGAAACAAACACACAAAACAAATACAGAGGCTCTGCTGGGCAAGTTTGACCTTGAAAAAATAAGACATCTAACACGTTAGATTATTGAATATTTCACACACATCTGCAAGTTTCTGCAGCTGACTTAAACACTTTTATTAAGTAAAAACGTAGATTAATACAATGAATATAATATCTATGGAGAAAACAAGGGGGAACACAACTAAAACTTTAAGTAAACATAAAAGTCATGCACAAAAAAGACACTAAAACTAAGGTTACATAAAACATTAATTAAATAAAAGGACAAATGCACAACATAGTTTTTAATGATTTACAAAAATAAAATAAACACCTTTAACTTCAAAATCCATTATTAAATTATTAAATTTTGATTACAACAAGAATATGCGAACCACTTGAAACTGAATTTCGCTTCGAATGTTTTTGCAATTGCTCAGCTTTGCGTTACAGCTGAACAGGTGTTCATGCGTTTCGTTCTATTTTTAGAAAGTACCGTTATGTTTCCAGAAAAAACCGTTTTGCCATTGCGAAGATTGAACATTTTAGAGACTATTTGCTTACAAATTGTTTTTATACGTTGTGACAATATTTTTTGACTTTTGGCCTTTGGCGGAACCACTGTGCACTGGCTAGAGTGGTCGTTGTCATCACGGGCAAGGATGGAGTGTGCCGCGTAGCTGATTTAAAGACAGCCACAGGAACCGTCGGGAGGGCACTTAGCATGGCTTGAACCTTACGCTTGTAGTACGAAAGGTTCGCATTGAGAGACACGGGGGAATTGAGAGCGTTAGGGGAGGATGTGCCTTCAGAAGTGATGGCGTGTGTTTGATATGGCAAACAC
Source organism: Drosophila affinis (assembly GCA_037356375.1). Taxonomy (NCBI): domain Eukaryota; kingdom Metazoa; phylum Arthropoda; class Insecta; order Diptera; family Drosophilidae; genus Drosophila; species Drosophila affinis. Next base: position 29,071,678 of record CM074800.1, read on the forward strand.
AGAGGTTAATAGCCGGTGAATAGCCCCGGACAGTTTGAAAGGAACTTCACAATTGATCGCAGCGTTCGAACACACAGGCACAGACCAGCAGCGAGAGTTCGCAATTTTTTAACATTTATATTTATTTATTTATTGGCCAACGGTTGAACCTTAACTGGCTAAACTAACTTACACCTATCTTAAATAATACAAAGAAATCAACAAAAAAAACAATTATCAATGAAGCAAGAAAAAATCAGAGATTTATCGTCTAACGGCTGCTTTCCCATGGCAGAAGTCGAACCGCATCCCAGCTGGCAGCGCATTATACTGGCGAAGAGCCCTACATATAGGTTCGTTACTTCCGTAATTGCTCCGGTGGAGATCAATAGCAAAGAGTGCGTGGTCCCTAAGGCTCCTGGCAGGCGCATTGAAGCCAATCCTATTAAGCAGGTCAGAGCAATCAATATTCCCCACTACCAAGTCATAAATAAAGATTTGAGCCGCAATGGTCCTACGATCCTCGAGAGAGGAGAGATGCACAAGGCGACATCTGCACTCATAGGATGGCAATGGTACTGCAAACTGCAAAGGCTGGAGTGCAAACTTCAAAAACTTCCTCTGCAATCTCTCGATGCGCGCAACCTGACCAACCCCAGTAGGGTTCCAAACCACTGAAGCATATTCAAGGCGCGAGCGCACGAGGAAAGAATATAGACTTAGCCTCGTGTACGGATCGTTGAACTGGGATGCGTTGCGCTTAACAAAGGCAAACATGGCATAAGCCTTCGGCAAAATGTAATTCAAATGTTCCACAAACAAAAATTTGGAACCAAACAAGATGCCTAGATCAAGTATCTCCGTCTGCTTTAAGAGCGGAAGGCCATCTATCGAGTACGAGGTCAGGACTTTAAATGTACACTTGCCATACGAAACCAAATGACATTTTCTAATATTAAGTGGGAGCAAATTACGTGTGCACCAACGAGCAACTTCATCCAGGTCATGCTGAAGAAGGATACTGTCGCCTAATGATTTGACAGAGCGAAAAATCTTGAGATCATCAGCGTAAAGCAAATACTCAGAGGCTCGAATGCAAGGACATATGTCATTGATAAAAATAGAGAACAGCAGCATTTGCCAACAACAACAATTTCATACACACTAGGTGCACCGAAAACGAAACAACAGCAAGCAGAAGGTAAAGCGTATAACCGATAACTGTTTATGCACAACCGCCGAACCGACAAACCGCGGTTTTATGCAAATTAGGGAACGATATCCTAATATATGCTGATGACGTTAAGCTATGTTTTTCCTACAGTGACCCCTTGTCCCCACTATCTTTGCAATCAGATCTTGATGCCCTTAACAACTTCTCTTAAGCTTCTCTCTGGTGAGGTCGAATCCACTGCCCTCATCAACCTTATTAGTATTGCTGTGCCTTTCCGCCCGACTAGGCATTACTTTCCTCTTCGTCTCCAACTCTGTCTTTCTAACTACTCGGATTATGAATCTTTCCTTCGCCTTTGCCGTAACTATAACCAATTCCCATCCTTTGATACTAGTTCTAATATGGTCAAAATGATCTTAATCAATAACTTAATTTAATTTAAATTGCTTTAATTGGGAATTGTTCGGCTACCGGCTCTTCTCTAACCTAAATTTGGCTGTTGGTGGGATCTTATCGGCTATTGAGCCGATAAACACCCCACCGGGTCTGAGTATTGGCATTGGCCTTTAGTTTAATTAATTGATATGTAATTTTACCCTTACAGCTTAAATGTACATTGTTAAACTTTAAGCAAAAATAAACAATAAACAATATAATTGGATATATTTGTTTATAGGGATGTAATTGTTTATCGCGTCGGAGTCATCAAAATGTTGAGATGCTGGGCTTCTTCAACCGCGTGTTTTCATGAAATTAAATTAAAACGCAGTTCGATTTCAATGTGATACAAATGTTTTTGCTAGGGAACTTGGTATCATACAAATCTATTGATACAGTTTGCGACGACAGCGAAGCAGTAAATTTTCCTACAGAGTTTTTGAATTTACTGGATTTGTCAGGCATGCCACCGCATAATTTACAATTAAAGGTTGTGTCTGCGATTATCTTGCTTCGTAATTTGAACCCGCCCCGGCTGTGCAAAAGTACGCGATTAGTCATTCAAATATTAATGAAAAACGTGATCGAAGCCAGCATTTTAAATGGAAAATTCTATTATACCTACAGATGCGCCCATTCAATTCAAAAGTATTCAGTTTCCCGATTAGATTGGCATATACAATGACTATCAACAAATCCCAAGGCCAAACGGTGTCTATTTGTGGCTTAGATTTAAGAACACCATGTTTTTCACACGGACAATTATATGTGCCATGCTCCCGAGTGGGTAAACAATCCAGTTTGTTTGTGTTACCTAGAAATGGGCTAACAAAAAATATTGTTCACGCTATAGCATTAAGACATTGATATTGCTTGTTAGTGTTACTGTCGTAATTAATGAATTATTTAATGATATAAAATTTTAATGAATAAATTATAATAACTTAAAAACGAGAAGGAACGTTGTGAGCCGCGGCTAGGGCAGTGAACACCACGGGGATGCCATCGCGATGCAATGGGGTCACTCTAGCCAAAATATAATCTTGGGGACCTACGAGTCGACTTGAGCTGCTTTTAAAGGCATTTTTAAGCTCCATATTCCCCAAAAAATTAAAAATAGGATTCCAATCCTTCAAAAAAAATATCTACTTAAATGAATACCTAAATACGTAGAAATAATCTATCCTATATGAATACCTAAAGACGTAAAAATGACTAAACATAAATATATGTAATATAAACTTAACAAAATACGAATAGAGTCAAAACATGCGGGATTAACGTAAAATTACATTTTTACAGGAAAAAAAAAATTATTTAAAAAAAAACTCAAAATATGCGGGGACCTACGAGTCGACTTGAGCTGCTTTTAAAAGCATTTTTAAGCTCCCTATTCCCCAAAAATATAAAAATAAGATTCGAATCCTTAAAAAAAATATCTATACTAAAATGAATACCTAAATACGTAAAAATTATCTATAATAAAATGAATACCTAAAGTCGTAAAAATTACTAAAAATAAATATATGTAATATAAACTTAACAAAATAAAACGGATAAAAAACGGAAAAAAGATTAAACAAAATAAAAGATTAAAGTTAAAAGTAATAAGATAATTAAAAATACGCGTCCCCTGCAGGTTTCTGCCGGTCCGTGCGGGCTTACGGTCCGTGCGGGGGCGGGTCGTGATCTATCCAAACCTAATCTTCTGCCTCCTTAAAATTAACTAGAATTCCACTATGATAACTATAGATAGTCTCATAAGTGTGTGCGGTGGCCCTGGTATCTTAAATGTTTGAAAACGCCCAGTCAATATGCGTATCGCAATTGGTTGTGGACGAGTCCAAGCCTAACAATGACCTACAATTCCTTTCTGAAAGGAATTCATAAATTTCCCTACAGCAGCCTGAAAGTTTATGAAGGCATAAATTAAAATCTCCTAACACTAAGAAATTTCTATCTAAAAGCTGATTTCTTTGAAATAAGTCCTCAAATTCTGCTTTGATCTTTGGCAACGGGTACGCGGGTGTACAGATTTGTACTTGAACAAAGCATACTCGAACACTGGAGATGTTTCCGGAATTTGCATAAAATCGACCACTTTCAAAATTACTACAATGATCTAAAAGTTCATTCCTGAGAAATATTAGAATGCCCCTTTTCTGTCTAGCTCCGCTGGCTTCGGAAGGGCAATCTAACCGCACTGCAGTGGAATAGCCAGGAATATTATAAGCTTCATTTGAGTAAGTGGAAGCCTCAACGAAGCACAAAATAGAAGACTTGAGCATTAACTGATCAGAACAGACATCGGTAAAATGGCAATGCAAGCTCTCCGTATTATGGAAGAAAATATTGAGGTCGGACGGATTGAGTAAACAATCGAAGTGGGTTTGAAGTGATTTGACAGAACGTAAGTTTTCCATCTCCTTCGCGACAGGACAGTCCCGCTTGGGTTTCGGAGGAATGAATGTTCCAACGATATAAAGTCCGTTCGCACTGGTGGCCCTACTGCAAGCTACGTACAACGCCTCTCTTTGCATATTGGATGAAGTGTGGACGACCACTTTGCTGTATGTAGCTCATTGACTCTTATGAATATATATATATTCGTTTATGTTCGATTTATTTTCATGTATTTGTTATGCGAGAGATGCAACAATAAAACACCAGTTTCAGTGCCAACGAAACAAAATTAATTTATGAAGCGACGTTTGCTCCCGAAGACGATCAATTCTTAAGAAAGCTGCTCCGAAGATGTGCATCCCACGCAGTTCTTGTTGGACGACGAACGATGAAAAAAGTGCGTTGCTGCGATAGAGAGCGCAGGGCAACAGTAAGCAACAATGATTAAGAGAGATGCGCTTTTATACTGCCATGGCCCGGCGCTAAGCCAAACATAATTAAAAACATCCTTCCTTATGCAATAGCCAGGTCAAACTTTCTAATAAACCAAGCGAGCTGTTCTGACTGTGAGAGCAATTCAATCGGCAATTTAGGTGGAGCTCCAATGGTCCACATTGGATGCATATTACCATTAATATGCAATTTTAAGAAAATGCGTGCTACGACGAATACTTCGTCGGAATTTTTTATCCCGCTTCAGGTGCTATGGAGGAGGGGGCACACTCGTTTCCGTAGTAAAATCTACCGTAAATTTTGCCAGTGCACGAACTTTACTACACTTACTCATTTTTAGACAAATGTCGGTCACTTTGTGCCCCTATTTCAACCAAATTGCGTCAAATTGTGTCAGCAACACATACATATACACGGGGAACAAATAATAATAAAAACTATCCGAATGAAATTTATGCTAATAGCCTTGTTTGAGATGCCAAGCTTTTTTGGCACCTATTTCTATCCAAAATAATAATGCGAAAGTTTCCAAATTTAATGATGTTTATTTATATAGGCGGCTGCTATCGGAAGCCGATTGCTTGCTCAGCCCAGACAGATAAATGTACAAAAATGAGATAAGATGCAACCATGCATGCGAAGAGAGATTAGCAGATTACTGAATTTAGCACTGTCGGCAGCGCTGCCGAACGTGGGCGTTTACAGTGCATTGATTGTTCTACATATGTATAGTTCTAAGTTGTTGTTGTTGGCCTTTTGTTAGCGGCTGGACCGAACATACTCCCTCCGTTGGAAGCCAGTATTTCAACAGACTTCTTGAGGGGCAGTAGACATAGCCGGGTAACGGCCCTCCCGACGGTTCCTGTGGCTGTCTTTAAATCAGCTACGCGGCACACTCCATCCTTGCCCGTGATGACAACGACCACTCTAGCCAGTGCACAGTGGTTCCGCCAAAGGCCAAAAGTCAAAAAATATTGTCACAACGTATAAAAACAATTTGTAAGCAAATAGTCTCTAAAATGTTCAATCTTCGCAATGGCAAAACGGTTTTTTCTGGAAACATAACGGTACTTTCTAAAAATAGAACGAAACGCATGAACACGTGTTCAGCTGTAACGCAAAGCTGAGCAATTGCAAAACCATTCGAAGCGAAATTCAGTTTCAAGTGGTTCGCATATTCTTGTTGTGATTAAAATTTAATAATTTAATAATGAATTTTGAAGTTAAAGGTGTTTATTTTATTTTTGTAAATCATTAAAAACTATGTTGTGCATTTGTCCTTTTATTTAATTAATGTTTTATGTAACCTTAGTTTTAGTGTCTTTTTTGTGCATGACTTTTATATTTACTTAAAGTTTTAGTTGTGTTCCCCCTTGTTTTCTCCATAGATATTATATTCATTGTATTAATCTACGTTTTTACTTAATAAAAGTGTTTAAGTCAGCTGCAGAAACTTGCAGATGTGTGTGAAATATTCAATAATCTAACGTGTTAGATGTCTTATTTTTTCAAGGTCAAACTTGACCAGCAGAGCCTCTGTATTTGTTTTGTGTGTTTGTTTCCGTCTTTACTTGTGGTGTGCAATTTGTATAAATACCTCTTAATATTTATTAATTTTTTGTTTTTAACTTTCAATTTGGTAGGCAACATATGTCAGTGTGTGTTTGCACGCCTACATATTTTTAATTTATGGTGCTCCAAAAAAGGTCAAAACGCTGAAAAATTACGAGAAGTAATTTCTGATGTACAACAACATTTTGAAAACAAAGGCTCACTAGAAGAAGTCAATGCGCTTACTCAACCTATTGAGTACATTTGTAAAAAAATTGTTGATTTGTGGATGCGTTATAAACGTATGAAGTCTTCCATTTTGCTATACGAGTCAGATTGGCTGAGTACAATGGAGTCAATTTTATTAAAAATACGAAAAACGTACACCAGGAAAATGTGGAAAGTGCTACACGTGGCCGTCAAAAACTAAATTTTATGGAGTCTTCCACGAGATCAAAGCGTCGGCGAATAACTCAGCTGGTCGAAATGATGAGACCGCTGTTTCTGCATTACGCAACGAAAGTCAAAGCCAAAATGTATTGCCAGCGGATCCGACATACGCATAAGTCGATCTTCAAAGTTTGCTTGATAACATAGCCTCGAGGATATTAGAGCTTCAAGGTGATGTTGTTCCAACGGTCACTGAAGATTACACTAAAAATGTACTTTTAATTGGGAAATGAGGATATGATGGAAGTACAGGGCACAGCGAATACAAACAAAAGTTTTCAAACGTTGAGTTGGACGACAGGAGCTTGTTTGTAACATCATACGTTTCTCTGCAGCTTGTTGCGACCATCTAGGTCAAATAATTTGGAAAAACCTTCGACCATCTTCTACTCGTTACTGTCGTCCAATCAGGTTCCAGTTTCAGAAAGAGACGACCGAACTGTCGATTAAAGAAGAACAATATTTTAGGGAAAAATTAAGCCTATTAAGACCAACCGAAATATCCATTTTCAATAGAAAAATTCTGATTACCCATAGTTTGCATCTTACTATGGTAGATGAGAAAGTGCAACGCCCTATCTGAATCATCGTCGACAAAGTGTTACATATGCGGGGCAAAGCCAAAGGAAATGAACGTCGAACGTCGAAAAATATTTGAGCAAAGAAGTTGACAAAAATTTGTATGAGTTTGGCCTGTCTCCACTACACTCTTATATACGCTTCTTTGAATACTTCTTGCACATTTTCTTGAAAATTAGAATCCAAAATGTGGCAAGTAAGAGATGCAGAAATTAATACTTCTGTAGGAAAGCGGGGTATTTTGGGTCACACTTTTATCTTGGCCAAATGGTTTTGTAGTACGAGAAAAAACCTTTCATTCGGTATCATCAGTTTGATCAAATTGTTTCAAATTGTATACTTTATATCAGCTGGAGCAAAAAGTTTGTTTTTGCGATTTTGAAAAATCTCGGGGAGTTTACGTTCAGTTCACAAATCGATTAAAAACGAAAATTAAAATGTTTATTTATGGATTAATACAAATGAATAATTCATAATTACTAAATAGAAGAGAAAAATAGCAATGAAAATTAATTTGAATCGCAGTGAACACATGTGAAATATTCGGGTTTGCTCCGGCGCATTTCAAGTGAACACCTCGATCGCAACTGATGGAATAGGCGGTTCTCCTTCTTCGGCATGTTTTTCGAGCAAACTATGCAGAAATCGATGTCTTCTTCATCGTCAGTTTCGGCCGGAGACGGTATTTTCGTTTGTGGAGTCTTCGATTTGCCACGGCCTTTTTGCTTCTTTTCTGCTGGTGCGTCGCCTTTCTTCTCCAATCTTTTCCGCATGTTCTCGGCCTTATCACGTATGTCAGCCACAGTTTCTGTTGATGTCAAAACGGCCGATTTCATTGGGTTACGGCCACGGTTAGACTTCTTGGTTGGCGTGCCAAGCTTCAATGGTCCGACCGAAATCAATGCGTTACGGAGATCTTCGACCGACACGATAGAGCTTGTCGAAGCTGAAGGTGCACCGCTTGTTGAAGACCCAGCGCTTGTTGATGGCTCGGATGTCGTGACTTCTTCATGTTTTGCGGTTGATATTGCTTTGCCAGACACAATGATTCCATGCTGATTATCATCATCTTCATAAATTACCATAAATTCCCCTCAAGCTCATTTTCCCAAAATGGCGGCATATAAGTAACCCAATGCAAGCTTCGTGCAAAATTTCTATTGTGAGTCGAAGGTTTAAGGTTCAACGATTACTATGTATATACCTGAGTTGGTTCGTCGAAAAATGTTGTCAAAATAAACAAAACACAATGTGGAAAAAAAACTTTTGAAATACCAAATTTCTATTTGTTATCGCAGCGAGGTAACAGTGCGTGTACACAGGTCGGATGCACAAAATAAAATGAGCTTACCATGAGACGAGTCGATGACAGTTAGTTACAGATGTCAACCTACACTAGGAAAAAAAATACAGCCTTGACCATAAATTCCCCGTGACAAAATACCCCACCTTTCCTATTAGCGAGAAAAACAAAAATTCAAAAGGAATTTAGGTAAAAGATGGGAATAATTGTGGACAAACCTAAAGATGGAAGCAGATTTTTGTACCTAACGAGCCCCTTCGTATACCACGGTAACCTATAGGAGCCACGCACTCTTCTGGAAGAATTTTTATTAACAAAATGAACCTATTAAATATATTGTTGACTTGGGTTAAGCCCATACTAAAACAGTCATCCAAACAAAGAATTTCGTGCTGCAAGTGCACATTGCTCGGGATCATAGCCGACGACTGCAGATCGGTGGACCACACCAACGACCCCAAATTAAGGTCGCCAACAACGCAGAGATGCTGACGATGCGCTGACCACAAGAGCCTCCGAATGTCCGGCCACCAACACACCAATCTGATCGTACATAGTGTCTCCATCCAAGAGACGAATTCGATCACACTGTATCGCGAGTCTAACGGCCACAATGACCCCACCCCCTCTACATCGATTCGTTTTGGCACAATCTCTGTCCTTACGAAACACTTGGAAAAGGTGGGGGTGGGGGAACCAAGATGATGACGTCGAAATCGCACATAGAGGTTGCCAAATATATAGCCTGAGCCTTAGTGCGCATGCTCGCTACATTCTGAAAGAAGATGCGAATGGATTTGGTCCCTTCCATAGGCACATAGCAGTGCTGAACGGATAGTGGTTCCGTGCCCACAATCCTGAGGAGGGTGTGGCAAATCACAACCAGCAAGAAGGGCGCGGCTCTGAATTCTGAAAGAAGATGCGAATGGATTTGGTCCCTTCCATAGGCACATAGCAGTGCTGAACGGATAGTGGTTCCGTGCCCACAATCCTGAGGAGGGTTTGGCAAATCACAATCAGCAAGAAGGGAGCGGCTATTACGTAAAAAATGTCCAAACGCCGTGGTCCGAAACCACAGCACACTTTCCTCGACCAGACGATTAAGCAGGGCAGCGGCAGGGAAATCCATACTAGGTACTGAGGGCGAAAAAAGCTCTCCATTTAAGAGCGAACGACGGGCTACTGACTCTCCCCAAGTGTCGAGTACAGCAACGGCGTAAGCAAAGCACACGAAGACATGCGTTGTCGTATGTTGTTGTAATGACGATGTTAGAAGCGTACTTCGTTGAAATAGAGCACAAGCAAAAGCGTCGACGTCTATACCAGCAGCAGCCGTACGAATATCGCACAAAGCGCAGAGCGAATAAGCGGTAGTCTGTTGTTGTTCCGCCGAGGTATGCCAGAAGTGATGCAGCAAGCCATTGCTGACTGCGTAGAGGCGAGAAATTGCATGTAGAATATGTTGTAAAGAGGCGGCGAACCAGAAACCATGGGCGCCGCTTACTGGGGGTTTTTTGAAGTGGAAGGAACTGGAGCTTCCGTAGTCGGGGTGGACGTCCGTACTGGCACAGCTGTCAACAGATTAACTTCCGTAATATCTGCTTCCGGCGTCTGCCTATGCACAAAACGGGAAACCCTCGCCGACACTGGCCAGAATTTCTTCTCAAAGACGTCAGGGAAAAGTGGCTACACCAAGTTTTAAATTAACAAACTTCAATTTTCGAGTGCGAGTCACAGGCAGATTTACCAACATTTTCCCCGCATCTGCATGCAAATCAATGTACGACAGATGAAACAAACGACGGCACAACGACGCACAGCGTACAGCATCAAAGCCGCGAAGCTAAGCGGCCGTAACGTCCGAATAGCATTCCGAGCAGTGATAAAACATAGCGAAAACACGACCGAACGCAGCTGCATTTTTTAGTTTTTCAAATTTGAAAACGTAAGTTATGTGAAAAATAGAAGCACTACCTCTGAAAAAAAATACTAAATTCTTGAATAAAAAACTAAACCATAAAAAACCATAGTTCTTTAAAAAAAATTAAATTTCTAAATTTATCAGAAAAAGCCATTTTGGACGATAGGGGAAATGTCGTGTTGACTACAACATATTTATAATATCTATTATAAAAATGTCTAAGAAAAACGAGGGGGAACGTTGCGAGCCGCGGCTCTACTTTATACCCGGTACTCAGTCAGCGTATATATGAGCTTACGATTTATTTAATTTATTATATGTTCGCAAAAGGGACGAATTAATTTAAGTAATTAATTTAATTAATTTATTAAAATTGATTTATTAATTTTTAGTTTTAATAGTCTCTGAGATATAGGCGCTAATGAAGACGGAGAGACGGGCGGACGGACAGACTGACATGGCTCTATCGACTCGGTTACTGATGCTGATCAAGAATATATATACTTTAAGGGGTCGGAAACGCTTCCTTCTGGGCGTTACACAAATCCACTATCACCACAAATTTAAAATACCCCTATACTCTTCGAGTCTCGGGTATAATTAGTCGACAAATATCGAATTTTGGCGAAAAAAGTGTTTTTCATTTCAATTATGTCATTCTGTAGAACAGAACATTGTGTGATAGAATAGCAGACCCGCGCACTTCGCTGCTTACTAAATGAATTCAATGTTTAGGAATTACTAAATGAATTAAATGTTTACGAAATCCTCGAAATTAAGCAATGATAGTTTTGATGTAATAAGGAATTTTTTTATTGCAATCCAGGGTGATGAACCTTATTCTTTATTTTTCCGTCATCTACAAAGATCAGCGTAGCGACTGTAGATCCCAATACCCAGAGGAGTACATTTTCCTGCCAAATTCGACATCCCAAGCCGGACAGGACCAATATTCTCATGGCTCCTCGGCATGGTGCTCTTCAAAATGAGATCCTAAACATTAAATTCATTAATTAAGCAACGAAGCGCGCGAGTCTGCTGGAATAACATAAATTTTTTAGAAAACAATAGGTGTGTGTTGCGTGCCCCGCAACGCGTGTATAAAATTGCATTGCAATTGTTTTAAAAATCCAAATTTGGATAAAAATTGTGTGCTTGAACGCCTATTTCATTTCACTTGGTTTCATTCTGTAACACAGAACATATGTCATCAAAAGTATCATTTTTTAATTTCGATGAATTTCTTAATATCAAAATCATTTAGTAAGCAGCGAAGCCCGCGGGTCTGTTAGTTATTCATAAAAACATACAAATTTGTCTACCAATACAAATTCATTTTAGATAGCTCTGCTAGAATTATCCAATTAGTAATTAACTAAAATAACTATAACTATTAAATACTAAGTAGCTGTATTAATTACACTAGTCAACACGACATTTCCGCTGTGGTGCAAAATTACTTTTCTGATAGATTTGCAGATTTACATTTCTTTAAGAATTATGATTCTCTGAGGTTTGGTTTTTTTTTCAAAAAATCTTTCTATTCCGATTGGTACCATCCCAAACGCCATTGTACCGTTACAAACACAGATTTTTGGAATTTTTTGTAAGAAAAAAACGGTTATATGTCGGCTAACGAAATTTTGGCATATGAATGTTTGGTCAAACGGCTGCAACTTAGCCGTTTATTCGTCCATTCTAACACGACGCCTAATTTATGTGTCTATGGAAAACCGAAAATTCAGGCCAAGAAATACATTTTTCCTAATTTTTTAAAGTAAAAATTTCGAGGAATAATACTACAAAAAATAAATTCTCCACAAGCTTATTTTCCCAAAATGGCGGCATATAAGTAACACAATGCAAACTTCGTGCGAAATTTCTATTGTGAGTCGAAGGTTTAAGGTTCAACGATTACTATGTATATATGTATAAGTTATTTAGTTACGTAATCCAGTGGCCGTGGTGTGCTTACGTGGCTCCTGAAGGTGTGGTCCAAGTGCGGTGGCCTTTCTTTAAGATGTTGATCCGGGTAGGATCCTTAGGTGTGTTATGTTATGATGATTATGGTGGGAGACTTGACTTCGTCCCCTTTGTTGATTACTGTCCTTGTGGTACAGTAATATAGTTCAATAAAGACAAATGACGGCTGTGTGCCGGAGTGCAATTCGAAGTGACTTGCGTCTACTTTATTCAAAATCATACTAAAGCTAAAGACAAAGGCAAAACATAATTTTACTCAGTAAAGACAATGCATCGCTCCATCGGACCATAGTCGGCATGCCGACTCAGCATTCTAAGCGCCAAAGCACTCCAGCCACGAAGTGTCATACGATCGCTGCTGGTTGTTGCTAGTGCAGAGTACTGAACCCACATTTTGGCGTGTCAGCATTATCCATGTAGTGTTACTTAGTTGCTATGGAATTTATGTGTTAACTGCCCCCCCCTCAAGTTTATGGCCGTCCCCGGTCATGTTAAAGTTGTCGATCACACCTTGAATTTTTATTGATGCTCGTCTCTTCCTTATTGCCTGGACAAGGATGAGTGAGGCAATGAGACCCACATTTAGTATTGCTCCAACAGCGAACCATAACTTGGGCGATCCAGCATTGTCGATGTCTTCCTTCACCTCTTGGATGGAGCATAAGTTTTCGTTGCTCATTCGGTGTAAGAATGGGATACTCAGAGTCGAGTCATGACCGATGATCCTTAGAAGTGGAGACCTTACGATGCCAGGAATTTTATTCATTGCTTTTTGCTCATTTACAAATTCGGTTCCGTTGACGATAGCTACTCGTTCAAACGTTACTAAGTGGGTTCCTTTTGCGATTACTTCTGGGCTATCATCTGTGCGTATGCGAGCAGTCGCCTCGTTGATGATGATAACGCCATGATCGACGGGCATTATTTCCTTTAGGTGACTGGGTTGAGTGTGACATTGGGCCATGCTTCCCGAGTAGAGTAATGTCGCACAGGACTCGCGTCGAGATCGTTCGCAAAAGCTGTTGTGTGCGGTCTGAATGCACTCCGTGACCGCAAAGGTGTCCTTTTCGCATTCGGCCAGTGATTTCTTGTCGAGACGTAGTATAGTGTGATTGTGAGACACGGGATAGATGGTGATTTTCTTGCATCTGGCTTCGACCCTTGGGAAGGCTACTAGTATGTGAATTATATCATCGGACTGAAGGACCCTAATCTTTGAGGCTTCTATTAAACTAACTATTGGAGTGTCCTGCTTGACAAGTGAATTCAAATCTGCGTGATTTAATATTGTAGGATTTACTATACCAGATTTTGCCAAGGTTATTGTGAGGATTAAATTTTGAATTTCGATGGTTAGCATTCTGTTTCTAGCCAAGAGCGTCTCATACAAGTGTGGAGTGTCGGTTAACTTATTTTGTTGAGCTTTTATTATTTGGTTTATTGTATCAGTTAGTTTGTTTATCTGCTTCTGTGTCTCAGAATTAATGGCAATTTGTCTGGAATTTGATTCGATTAACTGTGCTTCTGTTACCCTGATTTTTAAGAAATCAGCGGCATCTGGGGTACCTGCCACTACCTTTAGGGCTGTGCCTAGGAAGTCTAAACTCCTCGCCATTCTATGGTGTATCTTAAGGACGGACAGCAGTGTTTTTAAGTGGTCGGAATCAACATCAAGCAGTTTGCGCATATGTGATTGTGGGAATAAATCGGACAATTTTTCTGTCTCTTCTATTATGTTGACGAATTCAGAAAGGTTAGTAGTGTGCCTTAAGTAGTCACGGTGTTCGAACACCAATACTTCACCGTCTATTACTGGGATGTAGTTGGCATGCGAGAAATCGGTGATCCGACCATTTGCTATTGCAAGGATGATAAGCGCTACGAAGGTGAACCTGTAATTTGGATTGAGTGGTGAAATTGTGGTGCTTTGTCTTGGAGAACTTATTTCCTAACTAAATATAAGGTAAAACTATTTTAGGTTGTCCTTGTGGACCACCCTCCCTTTAATTAAGACAGACGTTCCTAGGTCTGCTTGTATTTCCTGTCTGGTGCAGAGAGGGGTTAGCTTGTTTCCTAACCTCTTGTTGTTTTTGAGGAATACTTCCTCTCCTACCTCAAATACGCGGTTTTGCCTGTTTGCGTTGGGCTTTTGCCAGTTTGGAAGTAATACCTGAACTGCGACTTTTAGGTCCCTCATGAAGAATTTCAACTGGTTTTTCGCAAATGACCGAATGTAGCGATTTATTGTATTCTACTGTTGCTCTCAGTATTAATTCAACTGTGTCCTCAATTTTTTTGTCAATTTTTAGGCACCTAGCGATCTCAACTAACGTGCTGTGGAATCGTTCCACTTGGCCATTTGATGAACTGTGCAAAGGAGGAGCGTTTACAATATCGATGTTGTATTGATTTTTCAACATGGATGTTATGGTCTCTGAGTTGAATGAAGGTTCATTATCGCAATATATTGTTTTAATGTAAGGAAACATATTCACAATTTGCAATAGGGGACCTTTAATGTCGACAATTGTTCTTGATATTATTGGTTGTACCAAGGCGAATTTGGAAAACTGGTCGACGCAAGTCAAAAATTGCTTTTTGTCGGTTGAGAATATGTCTATGTGCAACATTTCGCCCATGTATTGAGGAATCGGCGTTTCGCCAAGCTGTTGTTTCTTGGGATGTCTGTCATATTTTGCTTGCGTGCAAACTTTGCATTTTGAGACTACTTCTTTGGCTAAATTGCTCATGTTCGGAAAGTAGTAGTCGCGCAAGATTTGTTTGACATTTTCTTGGGCTGCTCTGTGCGCCCTGTTGTGCTCGCTATTTATCAACTCCAACTTATCGCTTTTATCTGTTATGTCTTGTACGAGATTTTTACAAAACCGAAATTTTGTAGAAGGAAAATAAGCAATTAATTCGTGTTGGAAACTTGCTAATGTGGGGAGGTTACAGTGGATAGCGTTCACGACCTCCGTATTTACAACTTCTTTGAGAATTTCTAAAATGCTGCTCTTAGCGGTAAAGTTGATCAGGTGGCGAGTTTTGTTGCGGAACAAAATCATGATGCCTTTTAATGGGAAACGTGCTTCTTCCAGAATGATCTGGTTTCTGAAGCAATTTAGCGGTTTGTCCGTGGCCTCGACCGTGTAGGTCAGTGAAAGTTCGCTGTGAACGGTTGCGGCGTCTGATTGAGGTTCATTTTGTAGGGCATTGAGATTTTGTGTGGACAACGCATCTGCTACAAAATTTTCTTTGCCAGGCTTATAGCAAACCTTGGCGTTGTATTGGTCGATGTAGGCTTTCCACCTTTTTATTTTCGCATTGGTATTTTTGTCTGCTACTGCGAAAGTGAGAGGCTGGTGGTCAGTGAAAATGTTAATTTCTCTGGAGCCATATAGGTAGTTTTGCAATTTACCTAAAGCCCACACGATAGCTAGCAACTCCCTTTAGTTGGTTGCATAGTTCAGCTCTGCACTTTTTAAGGTGCGAGAAATCATGGTAATTGGTCTGCCTTCTTGGGATAGGACTGCACGAATTCCGTTTGATGAGGCGTCAGTGGTTAGGCCAAAAGCTTTTTTAAAGTCTGGGTACATCAAAATTACGTCTTCTGACGCCAAGATGTTGCGCAGGCGTTGAAACGCGTTGCGCTGTGTTTCGTTGAACTCGACTGCTATTTTCTTTGACCTATGCTTACTCACTGAACCATTTTCTCCTTTTAGAATGTCGCTTATTGGACGAGCTATGGATGCAAAGTCTTTTATGAAGACTCTGTAATAGCTTGCCAGACCCAAGAAAGATCTGACACTGTAGACGCTTTTGGGTTCGGGGTACTCTTGAATGGCCTTGACCTTCTTTGGGTCGGATCTGGTGCCGTCTTTGCTTACGATGAAACCAAGATACTCTACGCTTTCTTTAAAAAAGTTAGTCTTCTCTTGGCTTACTCTCATATTGGCTTCAATCAGGCACTTGAGTACCGTGTCAATGTGCCTGACATGGTCTACTTCGTTTTTTGAGAAAACTATGACATCGTCTACGTAGACGTAACAAATTTTCCCAATATGTTCCCTTAGAACATCATCGATTGCCCTTTGGAAGATGCTGCCAGCATTCTTAAGACCAAATGGCAGTCGGCAGAATTCATATTTGCCACCGCAAACAGAGAATGAGGTTTTTTCGCGGTCATGTTCCGCAAGGTATATTTGGTGGTACCCTGACTTTAGATCGAGGGTAGTGAAGTATTTAGCGTTTCCCAGGTTCGCTAGAATCATGGGAATGCTGGGCATTGGGTAACGATCAGGTATAGTCTTCTCGTTCAGTTTCCTGAAGTCGATGACTAATCTTTTGTTTGTGTTGCCATAGGCGTCTGTGCCTTTTTTGTCAACAACCCACGTTGGGCTGTTGTAGGGTGACCTTGATGGTCTGATGATGCCGTCTTTTAGTTGTTGCTTGACTTCATTGTTTATGAAGTCAGAAACGCCCATTAGACTTGGGTAACTTCTGACATATATTGGCTCATTGTCAACCGTGCGGATTGTGGCGGTGACAGAGGTGTTGAAAGGGAGTGCTTCTTCTGTTGTTGAAAAGGCCTTTTTCCTCTTAAGTATCATGTTCCTGAACTCCTTTTTGACGGAGATAGGAACTACGATGTCGTTTACATCGGTGAAATTTACATCAGTGCATTTCTGGTATTGAATTTCTTCAGAAATGCCCTGATACTCTAGTAGACTTTTTGTAAGGTTCAACTGTACCCCGGCTTGTGTTAACAAGTCGAATCCAATAATGGCGTCGAACGAACTAAGTGTGTCTAATAGAAAAAAAGGGGAAGTGTGATTAAAAATGTTTATCAGGCATTTCTCCTTTATTTCAGTGGACCCGTGGATTGAATTCACTGAGAAGGGTTTGGCGACCGGCAATATGGTTTTCAGCTCCTTTACGGGCTTAACATAGTTTTTTGCCGCGCCAGTATCGATTAGCATTTTTAATGTTCTCCCAGCCAACAGTCGTTCAATGAACGGTAACCGGGAGTGTTCCCTAAAAAATGGACAGAGTCGACTCGATCGTACTCTTCCTCGCTGTCAATTTCTTCGACAGCAGCCTTTGCGGCTTTTTCGTATGCTATTTTTTGTTCTTCGGAATCCACTTGAACAATGTTATTAAGACGTTGCCGTCTCGGACCTGTTTGTCGCTCTGAGGAGTTCCTCCTCTTAGGAGCGTTTGACTCGTTTGGTTGGTTCTGATTATATTCAGTACGCTGCCTGAATTTGGAAGAAGAATCTATCTCCATCGGTTGTGGAGCTTGCTCTTGGCTTTCTTTATTGGGTTGCTCCTTTGGAGCATTTTTCTTGTGTTTGTAATGAGGATTTCGATCTTGACCGTGGTCTTCCTTGTAGTTTTTATTCGGTTTACCATATGATCTGTGTTTGCTGTTTTCAGCTGTTTGGGATCGTTCCTCAACAACTTTAGCATAGGAGTTTGCAAACATGCTCCTTTCTATGCTGGCTTCTGCTTCTACAGCAAGAGCTAGCGCAGAGGGCAGGTCTTTGGGCTGTGCTGGGAATACGACAGCTTTGAGTTGTTTCCTCAAGCCTGATATGAAAGTGTGTAAGGCATCGGCTCTAACTTCAGCGTTAAGCAAATCAGCGCCTTCTTGTTCGTGTGACATAACAATCTTATTAGTTACCAGAGTTAGTCTTTTTTCGACCTCATCATAGTACTGCATAAGTGTCATTTCACCTTGTCTGACCATGTCTAAGTTTTGCCTCAGTAGGCGCAAGGATGTTCGGTCGGCATAGATGCAATCTAATCTAGCCAGGATGGCATCGAAATTTAGCACCGTGTTGTAGGAGATAAGTAAGGCTCCAGCAGGCCCTGTGACCTTGTTTCTAAGAATGGCTACTGCTTGGTAGTGTTCGCTACTGCCGTCGAAGGGCTTGAAAAGTTCGTACGCATCAACTGCTGCTTGTCTCCAAGCAACATATTGGTCTTGTGCACCAGAGAAGTCTGGTACGGATTTTATTATGTCGAGTTTTATGTCACATTTTACCCCAGGAACAACAGCTATTTTTTTGTAAGAGACGACCGATGGCGTTTTCACTTGCAACTTTTGTATTTCTTGAGTTATTGAATTTATTTGGGACTGTTGTTGTGACAGTGCCGATCTAACGGCATTTTCAATGAGGGCTTGAATTTGTGAAGGGTCCATTGTGTTGCCTACCTGATCTTCTGGACACCAACCAACTTGTTCTTCGCCTACACTATCGTCACTGTTGTACTCGGTTTTAATTTCCCAATAGGTGTTCCAGCTCATTTGTTAACCTCGACACTTGTATGAAACTTTTCGCATTGGGCATAAATTGTCTTAGTAAAAGTAGGCAATTGTTTATTTATAATAAAAACATGCATTAAAGGTATGCAATGGTTTTTTTTTAGTGAGGGTATGCAATGATTTTTATTTTTAGTGAAAGTATGCAATGGATTTTATTTTTCATTTTTGGTAAAAGTATGCAATTGTTTTTTCTTGGCAAAATATGTATTTTTTCACTTCAATTCTTGCGTGGTTATTTTCTTTAACTTATTATTTGTTATTTGGGTTCACTTGACAAACTTACATGTTTTTGTATTATTGCCTATGAATTTTGGTGGGTATTGGGACGTTGGGCGCCAGTTATTTAGATACGTAATCCAGTGGCCGTGGTGTCCTCACGTGGCTCCTGAAGGTGTGGTCCAAGTGCGGTGGCCTTCCTTTAAGATGTTGATCCGGGTAGGATCCTTAGGTGTGTTATGTTATGATGATTATGGTGGGAGACTTGACTTCGTCCCCTTTGTTGATTACTGTCCTTGTGGTACAGTAATATAGTTCAATAAAGACAAATGACGGCTGTGTGCCGGAGTGCAATTCGAAGTGACTTGCGTCTACTTTATTCAAAATCATACTAAAGCTAAAGACAAAGGCAAAACATAATTTTACTCAGTAAAGACAATGCATCGCTCCATCGGACCATAGTCGGCATGCCGACTCAGCATTCTAAGCGCCAAAGCACTCCAGCCACGAAGTGTCATACGATCGCTGCTGATTGTTGTCAGTGCAGAGCACTGAACCCTCATTTTGGCGTGTCAGCATTATCCATGTAGTGCTACTTAGTTGCTATGGAATTTATGTGTTAACTTATATACCTGAGTTGGTTCGTCGAAACATGTTGTCAAAATAAACAAAACACAATGTGGAAAAACACTTTTGAAATACCAAATTTCCATTTGTTATCGCAGCGAGGTAACAGTGCGTGTACACAGGTAGGATGCACAAAATAAAATGAGCTTACCATGAGACGAGTCGATGACAGTTGGTTACAGATGTCAACCTACACTAGGAAAAAAAATACAGCCCTGACCATAAATTCCCCGTGACAAAATACCCCACCTTTCCTATTAGCGAGAAAAACAACAATTCAAAAGGAATTTAGGTAAAAGATGGGAATAATTGTGGACAAACCTAAAGATGGAAGCAGATTTTTGTACCTAACGAGCCCCTTCGTATACCACGGTAACCTATAGGAGCCACGCACTCTTCTGGAAGAATTTTTATTAACAAAATGACGAACAGTTTCAATGAAAACGCTATAACAAGTATCAACACTAGGATGCGATAGAACAGACGCCCAGTTGACATTTAACATGTCATCCCGTATAGCATTCAGACTTACATCAGTAAAATCAAGTTCCGCTCCGGCAGTTTACAGCGCGTAACACGGCAGTCGACATCAGGTCCAACTAAAACTAAATCTAGAATCGTATTTAACCTATTATCCCAAGTACGGGAAAATGGCGTGGGGTATGGGGAGCGTGTACCTGCGCCTCAAAAAGCGTCAGCCCAGCGACAAGGACGCACACACCCTGCAGGCAGGCGAAGTGGAGAAGGACCTCGGTCTGGATACCATCGTAGAGGCCGCCCAGGGTATGGCGTTGGACGACACGCTCGAAGAAGAGGACGGTGACCTGACCGTAGTAGTCAACCCGTCGTATGCAGGGGAGCCAGCTGCCCATGAAACTGAGTGTGCTGCAGCTCAACTTGCATAAGAGCAAGACAGCATCAGCGGAGCCCCACACTGCCATGGAGCAAGGGCCCGCTGACATAGCTTTGGTCCAGGAGCCCTGGATTGCTTCAGGCAACTCGGTGGCCAAGCTAAAGCTCTCAAATTACAACACACTCTACTCAACACCGGTAAGCAGGAATAGAACTGCCGTACTAGTACGGAAAGGAATCCACGCTCACCTTATGTCTCATTACAGTACAGACGACCTGACAGTAGTTATGCTGGAAAGTGAGGAGAAGCGCCTTCTGGTAGCCTCCTGCTACATGGCGCACGACAGGTCCGCACCGCCAGAAGAACTAAGGAGTCTGGTGGAAGAAGCCGACTCCAAAGACTACCAACTGATCGTTGGTACGGACGCTAATGCCCACCACAGTGTGTGGGGAAGCCCTGATATTAACGACCGAGGTGAGTCACTCCTAGACTTTATACTAACAAATAACATAGATGTAGCAAACGTGGGGGAGGAATACACCTACGTGGGTCCCACCTCGTCAAACGTGCTAGATCTAACTCTCGCAACGGGAAAGAGTACCAACATATCTGGATGGAAAGTCCTCGAAAGACCTTCCTTCTCAGACCACAGGTACATTCAATTCAAGTGCGAATTTGAATACACTCCGAAAGTGGTAGTCTATAGAAACCCCCGGAACACAAACTGGGAGAAGTTTAGGAAGACAGTCACCTCGAAACTCGCGAGCCCGGGCTCAGTGAAATCCGCGGAGGATATAGAGAAGTCCTTAGAGACCCTATCTACGGAACTGCTAGAGGCATATCATACAGCATGCCCACCATCTAGAACAAGGAAGAAGTCCAAACCACTCTGGTGGAATCGAGACCTCTCTCTGCAAAGAAACAACCTCATGGAATTTTTCAAGCTCGATAAACTAGCGAACGACGATAACATCAATGAGGAATACAAGACGCTATTAAGGGAACACAAGAAAGCATTGAGAAAGTGTCTGAAACGGCTAGGCTGAGGAAGCTGCTGTCAAAGCAACCCACAGTACAAAGTCAACTTAAACTAGACAACGGACAGTGGTTGGAAGGCAGCAAAGAAGCCCTAACGGCACTAATGGAGGCCCACTTCCCAGGATGCACCGAGCTCACCGATACTGAAACGCATCAGGACCTAGCAACTGAGGAACAAAAACCCCCAACAGATCTGATAACCCCAAAGAAAATCCAATGGGCTATAGATTCCTTCACGGGCATAAAGGCACCTGGACTGGACGGAATATTCCCAGCCAAGCTGCAAGTGACCAAAGAGGTGATCACCCCATGGCTTCTCGCGATATACGCAGCATGCCTAAGAACAGGCTATATCCCGATCCAATGGAGAACCTCTAGAGTTGTCTTCCTCCCAAAAGCAGGAAAGTGCAGCCATGTGAGTTCCAAGGATTACAGACCGATAAGCCTAACCTCTTTCTTACTGAAAACATTAGAAAAGCTGGTGGATCTATATATCAGAACCGAAGTAAGCGGACTAATGTCAACCAACCAACACGCCTACACCAAGGGAAAATCGGTGGAAACAGCACTGCACTCGCTACTAGCTACCGTCGAGAAAGCCCTCAACACTAAGAAATATGCACTTGGAGAATTCGTAGACATATCCGGAGCATTCAATAACGTCGCTACAGAAGTAATAATGGACTGCCTAGAAGCTACCAGCACCCACCCGTCAATCAACCTCTGGATAAAGAACCTTCTAGGTTGTAGACGGGTGCAATCAGAGTGGGGCACCGCCTCCATGGTCAGAGGTGCACACAGGGGCACAGGGGTCGGTAGTGCGACCAACTCTGCTGTATGGAGTCCTAGTGATGTGGAAAGCCACTGAAAAGAAGACGTACCACAAGCTAATGGAACGAACCCAGCGGCAGGCTTTGCTCTGCATAACGGGAGCGCTGAGGTCAACGCCAACCAAAGCACTCGAAACAATACTCGGAATTGACCCCCTCGACATCTACGCTAGGCTGACTGCAAGCAAGGCGGCTCAGCGCTTGATTGCGTCGGGGAACATGTCTCCTCAAAGATTCGGGCATAGTTCAATTGGAATGGACATGATCAGTTCAACCGACTACATGATCCCCCAAACGTGCCTTGAAGTAAAAACAAACCTCCTCATGGGACCCGAAGACTGGAAAGCGGGACGGGACCAGACTCAACACCTCAACATATACACTGACGGCTCCAAGATGAAGGAAGGAGTAGGAGCAGGCCTATACTGTACAAACCCTGAAATAAGGGCGTCGTATAAGCTACCCGACCGATGCAGCATATTCCAGGCGGAAGTCTTCGCCATCAAGAAGGCAGCAGAGGTCGCTCAGCTCACAGAGCGACCACACAATACAGTTAACATATTCGTTGACAGCCAGGCAGCGATAAAATCCATGCAGTCGTCCGCGGTCAGCTCTAGAAGTGTCCTGGCAAGCAGGGAGGCACTAGAATCACTAAGCACGACTAAGTCAGTGCAGATCTATTGGGTTCCCAGTCACCAGGGCATCGAAGGAAACGAAGAGGCGGACGTTCTGGCTAAGGAAGGCGTCGGGCTGGCAAACGATATGACAGAAAGCGTGCCGGTCTCCCTAAGGACGCTACAAAGCGACCTGGAGAAGCAGGCCAAAATAAGGACAAATAGCAGGTGGAAGAACACCACCACCTGCAGAATCTCGAAAATCATGTGCAAGAAACGCAATGATAATCTCAGCCACTATCTGCTGCATCTTCCACGTAAGGATTGCAGACTGTAAGTTGGCATACTAACAGGCCACTGCCTGGCTGCGTCGCATGCAACCAGGCTGAACATCACTAACAGTGACATCTGCAGGAAATGCAATGAGCCCGGGGCTGTCGAAACCCTGGAGCATCTCATCTGCCGGTGTCCGGCTCTCTTAAGGGCAAGGAGAATGTACCTGGGCGCACCGATGCTGGCATCACTGGAGGATGCCTCCAAGAGGTCGCCAGGGAAACTGCTTGCCTTTGCGAAAAACACCTCGATTCTGGGGGACTTCGGAACCTCAGAAGCACGCTCGTAAGCTCCATACAAAGATCCGGATCACTAAGGGCCTTTTTGGCCTATGAGAGGCCCCGTAGAGGGCCGTCCGGGACAACCTAACCTAACCTATTAAATATATTGTTGACTTGGGTTAAAGCCCATTTCCTGTCCAAACAAAGAATTTCGTGCTGCAAGTGCACATTTCTCGGGATCACAGCCGACGACTGCAGATCGGCGGACCACACCAACGACACCAAATTGAGGTCGCCAACAACGCAGACATGCTGATGATGCGCTGACCACAAGAGCCTCCGACTGTCCGGCCACCAACACACGAATCTGATCGTACATAGTGTCTCCATCCAAGAGACGAATTCGATCACACTGTATCGCGAGTCTAACGGCCACAATGACCCCACCCCCTCTACATCGATTCGTTTTGGCACAATCTCTGTCCTTACGAAACACTTGGAAAAGGTGGGGGTGGGGGAACCAAGATGATGACGTCGAAATCGCACATAGAGGTTGCCAAATATATAGCCTGAGCCTTAGTGCGCATGCTCGCTACATTCTGAAAGAAGATGCGAATGGATTTGGTCCCTTCCATAGGCACATAGCAGTGCTGAACGGATAGTGGTTCCGTGCCCACAATCCTGAGGAGGGTGTGGCAAATCACAACCAGCAAGAAGGGCGCGGCTCTGAATTCTGAAAGAAGATGCGAATGGATTTGGTCCCTTCGATAGGCACATAGCAGTGCTGAACGGATAGTGGTTCCGTGCCCACAATCCTGAGGAGGGTTTGGCAAATCACAATCAGCAAGAAGGGAGCGGCTATTGCGTAAAAAATGTCCAAACGCCGTGGTCCGAAACCGCAGCACACCTTCCTCGACCAGACGATTAAGCAGGGCAGCGGCAGGGAAATCCATACTAGGTACTCAGGGCGAAAAAAGCTCTCCATTTAAGAGCGAACGACGGGCTACTGACTCTCCCCAAGTGTCGAGTACAGCAACGGCGTAAGCAAAGCACACGAAGACATGCGTTGTCGTATGTTGTTGTAACGACGATGTTAGGAGCGCACTTCGTTGAAATAGAGCACAAGCAAAAGCGTCGACGTCTATACCAGCAGCAGCCGTGCGAATATCGCACAAAGCGGACAGCGAATAAGCGGTAGTCTGTTGTTGTTCCGCAGAGGTATGCCAGAAGTGATGCAGCAAGCCATTGCTGACTGCGTAGAGGCGAGAAATTGCATGTAGAATATGTTGTAAAGAGGCGGCGAACCAGAAACCATGGGCGCCGCTTACTGGGGGTTTTTGGAAGTGGAAGGAACCGGAGCTTCCGTAGTCGGGGTGGACGTCCGTACTGGCACAGCTGTCAACAGATTAACTTCCGTAATATCTGCTTCCGGCGTCTGCCTATGCACAAAACGGGAAACCCTCGCCGACACTGGCCAGAATTTCTTCTCAAAGACGTCAGGGAACAGTGGCTACACCAAGTTTTAAATTAACAAACTTCAATTTTCGAGTGCGAGTCACAGGCAGATTTACCAACATTTTCCCCGCATCTGCATGCAAATCAATGTACGACAGATGAAACAAACGGCGGCGCAACGACGCACAGCGTACAGCATCAAAGCCGCGAAGCTAAGCGGCCGTAACGTCCGAATAGCATTCCGAGCAGTGATAAAACATAGCGAAAACACGACCGAACGCAGCTGCGTTTTTTAGTTTTTCAAATTTGAAAACGTAAGTTATGTGAAAAATAGAAGCACTACCTCTGAAGAAAAATACTAAATTCTTGAATAAAAAACTAAACCATAAAAAACCATAGTTCTTTAAAAAAAATTAAATTTCTAAATTTATCAGAAAAAGCCATTTTGGACGATAGGGGAAATGTCGTGTTGACTACAACATATTTATAATATCTATTATAAAAATGTCTAAGAAAAACGAGGGGGAACGTTGCGAGCCGCGGCTCTACTTTATACCCGGTACTCAGTCAGCGTATATATGAGCTTACGATTTATTTAATTTATTATATGTTCGCAAAAGGAACGAATTAATTTAAGTAATTAATTTAATTAATTTATTAAAATTGATTTATTAATTTTTAGTTTTAATAGTCTCTGAGATATAGGCGCTAATGAAGACGGAGAGACGGGCGGACGGACAGACTGACATGGCTATATCGACTCGGTTACTGATGCTGATCAAGAATATATATACTTTAAGGGGTCGGAAACGCTTCCTTCTGGGCGTTACACAAATCCACTATCACCACAAATTTAAAATACCCCTATACTCTTCGAGTCTCGGGTATAATTAGTCGACAAATATCGAATTTTGGCGAAAAAAGTGTTTTTCATTTCAATTATGTCATTCTGTAGAACAGAACATTGTGTGATAGAATAGCAGACCCACGCACTTCGCTGCTTACTAAATCAATTCAATGTTTAGAAATTACTAAATGAATTCAATGTTTAGGAATTCCTCGAAATTAAGCAATGATAATTTTGATGTAATAAGGAATTTTTTTATTGCAATCCTGGGTGATGAACCTTATTCTTTATTTTGCCGTCATTTATTTTGCCGTCATGCAGGACCAATGTTCTCATGGCTCCTCGGCATGGTGCTCTTCAAAATGAGATCCTAAACATTAAATTCATTAATTAAGCAACGAAGCGCGCGAGTCTGCTAGAATAACATAAATTTGTAGAAAACAAAAGGTGTGTGTTGCGTGCCCCGCAACGTCTACCAATACAAATTTATTTTAGATAGCTCTGCCAGAATTATCAAATTAGTAATTAATTAAAATAACTATAACTATTAAATACTAAGTAGCTGTATTAATTACACTAGTCAACACGACATTTCCGCTGTGGTGCAAAATTACTTTTTCTGATAGATTTGCAGATTTACATTTTTTAAAGAATTATGATTCTCTGAGGTTTGGTTTTTTTTTCAAAGAATCTTTCTATACCGATTGGTACCATCCCAAACGCCATTGTACCGTTACAAACACAGATTTTTGGAATTTTTTGTAAGAAAAAACGGTTATATGTCGGCTAACGAAATTTCGGCATATGAATGTTTGGTCAAACGGCTGCAACTTAGCCGTTTATTCATCCATTCTAACACGACGCCTAATTTATGTGTCTATGGAAAACCGAAAATTCAGGCCAAGTAATAGATTTTTTCCTAATTTTTCAAAAGTAAAAATTTGGAGGAATAAAAATGAATTCAAATTTGAAAGCCTTATATCTTCTAGATGGTAAGCTGAAACCACAAAATGTTTGGATGCGATGTATAGCTGCGTTTATTAGCTTTTCAATACAGCCAGATATAAGAAACTTAATAGCCTTTTTCCACTGCAGTGAGTTACCACATTTATCGATAGGTAACTCAATAACTCACAATTTGAATTTGGATTTATAGCATTTTTATAGCCTTTTTGTTATTGAGTTTCGGGCAAAACTCGAGTTTCGTTTACATGGGGGAGCATAGGGGACCTAGAGGTGGCAAAAAAGTTGAGTTTTGGTTGCGCTTAGTTGAGTTTGTCCGATTTTTCGAATATTTCAACCCTGATCTGCCTGTCGTGGAATTATCACCACTAGTTACAACAAAAATTGGCAGCTCAATATTTAAAATCTGGCGCGTAAACAATATGGCTGGGGAAAAAGGTACATACAATTGTTAAAACCAATACTTTAAACCAATTTTATTATTAAAAACCATATGAACAAAGTGGTCGATTTCCAAAATTCGGTCGAAAAAACTTAGCCAAACGCTAAATTGAATTATTATAAATAAATATAAATTATTAATATTATAAACAAATGCGAATTTAAAAAGGTTTAATTTTGGTACACATGTAATGTACATATACATATAGACAAAAATCAACATAGTTGCAATTGCAGCCGTGCCATTTCCCTGCGGAAATTTTCATTCAAAAATGGATTCCAAGGTTATTTGCAATGTACTCCACAGTTGCTGCAAACATCGTCGCCAACTCCATACATTGCAGCGTCGCTATCTTATCTTGCTCTGCCATATAGAAAATCATTAACTCTTGGTCGTTAATATAATTAAAATTAAATAAAACAAAATTTATGTACACAAGCACGTGCCAGCAGCCGAAACTCAATAACTCAATAACTCAACTTTGGCATAGTGTAAATCCAAATTCTGAGTTCTTGAGTTACCTATCCATAAATATGGTAACTCACTGTAGTGTAAAAAGGCTATCACTGTAGTGTAAAAAGGCACACTACAGTGAGTTACCACATTTATCGATAGGTAACTCAATAACTCAGAATTTGGATTTACACTATGCCAAAGTTGAGTTATTGAGTTTCGGCTGCTGGAACGTGCTTGTCTACGAAAATTTGTTTTATTTCATTTTGTTAATATGAATACTCAAGAACTAATGATGCTCTATGTGGCAGAAATTATTTTTAATTTCGGCATGCGAGGGACTGAAATCTTTAATTTTTTCAGCGAGTTCCTTATAAATATGAGAATTTTTGCGTTCGTGTTTGTTGGTGCTCCCCGCGTGGCCAACGGGCATGGTACGAGGGAACACGCATGATAATGGGTACAGGCGAGGGAAACACGTTTGGCGGTAGGCGTGATAAGTGCACCGCAGGATTTACCCAACCATTCGTAGAGCTTTCAGGATGTATTTGACCAACGTGACTAGTCTGCGGGGCTTAGGTTAGAGGAAACCAAGATGGAGGGGAAAAAACCCCGAGCTTGCAAATCCGTTGCATCCGCATAAAAATTTAATAGCTGACGTCGCATGGAAGAGTAATGTTCTACGGAGAGAAGTTACTATGGAAGGGGGATCTCAGTTCCTTTCTTTCATCCTTCTTGTGGCTGGCAGCTCTTCTTCTGCAGAGGCTCTGCGTGGCTGGCGTTGGACTTGCGAGCGATCACTCCGTGCGGGGTAAGTGGTGGGAACTATTCTTTTCGGCGAAGTCTTTTCGCACGTGAGCGCGGTTTTTTTCTTCTAGATCACCACTGTCGATCCCCATTTTTGGCGGGTATTTTCACGCCGGTAACTCGGGCCTCTGCACGTCGCCTCTGCTGGCGCTTTGACGCTTTGTCGGGTGCCGCTCTGCTGCTGTTGCGTGGGCGCCAGTCGCTTGTTTTGGCTCTCTTTTTTGCCTGCGAAATACGATCGCGGCTTTGCATGGGTAGAAGAGCGTAGCAGAGATCTTTCCTCGCTCTCTTCCATGTCTGCTGCTGCTGCTTCTACTGTACGCTCTTTCCTCTATTGTTCTCCACCTTGCGGTTTTATAGCCGGCCAACTTCTTAAACGAAGGGAGATCAAATGAAAGAACTTACAAAATATATATAGTAACAAATCCATAATGCCCTACACCCACATACGCATTATGTAGGTTAGGTTAGGTTATCCCGGACGGCCCTCGACGGGGCCTCTCATAGGCCAAAAAGGCCCTTAGTTATCCGGATCTTTGTATGGACCTTACGAGGGTGTTTCTGAGGTTCCAGAATCGAGGTGTTTTTAGCAAAGGCAAGCAGTTTCCCTGGCGACTTCTTGGAGGCGTCCTCCAGTGATACCAGCATCGGTGCGCCCAGGTACATTCTCCTTGCCCTTGAGAGAGCCGGACACCGGCAGATGAGATGTTCCAGGGTTTCGACAGCCCTGGGTTCATTGCATTTCCTGCAGGTGTCACTGTTAGTGATGTTCAGCCTGGTCGCATGCGACGCAGCCAGGCAGTGGCCAGTTAGTATGCCAACTAACAGTCTGCAATCCTTACGTGGAAGATGCAGCAAATAGTGGCTGAGATTATCATTGCGTTCCTTGCACATGATTTTCAAGATTCTGTAGGTGGTGGTGTTCTTCCACCTGCTGTCTGTCTTCATTTTGGCCTGCTTCTCTAGGTCGCTTTGTAGCGTCCTTAGGGAGACCGGCATGCTTTCTGTCCTCCCGTTTGCTAGTCCGACGCCTTCCTTAGCCAGAACGTCCGCCTCTTCGTTTCCTTCGATACCCTGGTGACTGGGAACCCAATAGATCTGCACTGACTTAGTCGTGCTTAGTGATTCTAGTGCCTCCCTGCTTGCCAGGACACTTCTAGAGCTGACAGCGGACGACTGCATGGATTTTATCGCTGCCTGGCTGTCAACGAATATGTTAACCGTATTGTGTGGTCACTCTGTGAGCTGAGCGACCTCTGCTGCCTTCTTGATGGCGAAGACTTCTGCCTGGAATATGCTGCATCGGTCGGGTAGCTTATACGACGCCCTTATTTCAGGGTTTGTACAGTATAGACCTGCTCCTACTCCTTCATTCATCTTGGAGCTGTCGGTGTAAATGTTGAGGTGTTAAGTCTGGTCCCGTCCCGCTTTCCAGTCTTCGGGTCCCATGAGGAGGTTTGTTTTTACTTCAAGGCACGTTTGGGGGATCATGTAGTCGGTTGAACTGATCATGTCCATTCCAATTGAACTATGCCCGAATCTTTGAGGAGACATGTTCCCCGACGCAATCAAGCGCTGAGCCGCCTTGCTTGCAGTCAGCCTAGCGTAGATGTCGAGGGGGTCGATTCCGAGTATAGTTTCGAGTGCTTTGTTTGGCGTTGACCTCAGCGCTCCTGTTATACAGAGCAAAGCATGCCGCTGGGTTCGTTCCATTAGCTTGTGGTACGTCTTCTTTTCAGTGGCTTTCCACCACACTACCGATATGTAGATCCAATGCATCAGAGCGGGCGACAGGCCCCATGTGCTACTAAGCATCTTCTTGGATGCATATAGCGCATTGGTTGCGTTTTTCACCCGCTCTACTACATTGGGTCTCCATGCCAGCTTACTGTCCAGTACTGTGCCGAGGTATTTGACCTGTGCTTTAGAGGTTAGCCTTGTTTGGTTGACTTTCGGGGGGACCCATGTTGTTACCTTGTATCTCTTGGTGAAGAGGATGAGGTCCGTTTTGTCCGCGTTGATACTGAGTCCTACTCCATCTGCCCACTCGCATTTTTCCCTGAGTGTGTTTTCCATTATGGAGCTGAGAGTCGATGGACATACACCCGTGATAAGTACGCTTATGTCGTCTGCATAAGCTGTTATTTTTGGGGCTTTCCTTTTGAATCTCTTGATGAGGTTGTCGACCACCAGGTTCCACAGGAAGGGTGACAGGACTCCACCCTGGGGTGTGCCCTTGTGTGCACCTCTGACCATGGAGGCGGTGCCCCAATTTGATTGCACCCGTCTACAACTTAGAAGGTTTTTTATCCAAAGGTTGATTGCGCTGGTAGCTTCTAGGCAGTCCATTATTGCTTCTGTAGCGACGTTATTAAATCCTCCGGATATGTCTTCGAATACTCCAAGTGCATATTTCTTAGTGTTGAGGGCTTTCTCGACGGTAGCTACTAGCGAGTGCAGTGCTGTTTCCACCGATTTTACCTTAGTGTAGGCGTGTTGGTTAGTTGACATCAGTCCGCTTACTTTGGTTCTGATATGTAGATCCACCAGCTTTTCTAATGTTTTCAGTAAGAAAGAGGTTAGGCTTATCGGTCTGTTATCCTTGGAACTCTCATGGCTGCACTTTCCTGCTTTTGGGAGGAAGACAACTCTAGAGGTTCTCCATTGGATCGGAATATAGCCTGTTCTTAGGCATGCTGCGTATATCGCGAGAAGCCATGGGGTGATCACCTCTTTGGTCACTTGCAGCATGGCTGGGAATATTCCGTCCAGTCCAGGTGCCTTTATGCCCGTGAAGGAATCTATAGCCCATTGGATTTTCTTTGGGGTTATCAGATCTGTTGGGGGTTTTTGTTCCTCAGTTGCTAGGTCCTGATGCGTTTCAGCATCGGTGAGCTCGGTGCATCCTGGGAAGTGGGCCTCCATTAGTGCCGTTAGGGCTTCTTTGCTGCCTTCCAACCACTGTCCGTTGTCTAGTTTAAGTTGACTTTGTACTGTGGGTTGCTTTGACAGCAGCTTCCTTAGCCTAGCCGTTTCAGGCACCTTCTCAATGCTGGAGTAGACGTTTCTCCATGAGCTGCGCCGTGCCTTACGTATTTCTTTCTAGTGTTCCCTTAATAGCGTCTTATATTCCTCGTTGATGTTATCGTCGTTCGCTAGTTTAGCGAGCTTGAAAAATTCCATGAGGTTGTTTCTTTGCAGAGAGAGGTTTCGATTCCACCAGAGTGGTTTGGACTTCTTCCTTGTTCTAGAGGGTTGGCATGCTGTGTGGTATGCCTCTAGCAGTTCCGTGGATAGGGTCTCTAGGGACCCGGGCTCGCGAGTTTCGAAGTGACTGTCTTTCTAAACTTCTCCCAGTTTGTGTTACGGGGGTTTCTATAGACTATCACTTTCGGAGTGTATTCAAATTTGCACTTGAAATGAATGTACCTATGGTCTGAGAAGGAAGGTCTTTCAAGGACCTTTCATTCAGATATGTAGGTACTCTTTCCCGTTGCGAGAGTTAGATTTAGCACGTTTGACGAGGTGGGACCCACGTAGGTGTATTCCTCTCCCACGTTTGCTACATCTATGTTATTTGTTAATATAATGTCTAGGAGTGACTCACCTCGGTCGTTAATATCAGGGCTTCCCCACACACTGTGATGGGCATTAGCGTCCGTACCAACGATCAGTTGGTAGTCTTTGGAGTCGGCTTCTTCCACCAGACTCCTTAGTTCTTCTGGCGGTGCGGACCTGTCATGTGCCATGTAGCAGGAGGCTACCAGAAGGCGCTTCTCCTCACTTTCCAGTATAACTACTGTCAGGTCGTCTGTGCTGTAATGAGACATAAGGTAAGCGTGGATTCCTTTCCGTACTAGTACGGCAGTTCTATTCCTGCTTACCGGTGTTGGGTAAAGTGAGTTGTAATTTGAGAGCTTTAGTCCGGCCATCGTCCAATCCAGGGCTCCTGGACCAAAGCTATGTCAGCGGGCCCTTGCTCCATGGCAATGTGGAGCTCCGCTGATGCTGTCTTGCTCTTATGCAAGTTGAGCTGCAGCGCACTCAGTTTCATGAGCAGCTGGCTCCCCTGCATTCGACGGGTTGACTACCACGGTCAGGTCACCGTCCTCTTCTTCCAACGTGTCGTCCAGCGCCACACCCTGGGCGGGTATGACCGAGGTCCATAGACCGAGGTCCTTCTCCACTTCGCCTACCTGCAGGGTGTGTGCGTCCTTATCACTGGGCTGACGCTTTTTGAGGCGCAGGTATACGCTTCCCATACCCCACGCCATTTTCCCGTATTTAAGGTATATTAGGTGTTCCACTGCTTTGATAATCAGGAGGATCACATGCTGGCCCCCCTCCTTGGGTAGTGGGCTACCAGCATGCAATACCTTCCAGTCAGCGGTCGGTATCTCGGGGTTTTGTCGCTGAAGGAGCTTCAGCGCACGGTCCCCTTGGATTGCGATGGGGAAGAGCACCTTCGCCTTTGGTATGGACGGGATTAGCTCCCTGTCCACCACCTCCAGCTTGGCCCCCTCCAACATCGCTTCCAGTTGGCAGACCGTTTGCGTCAGCCACTTCAGCGTCGGGTCATCCTTACATTTCAGGAATTTTGACCCCATTCGGCCACCCAGCACCATCGAAGGTGGGCATGGGAGCTTTTGGGTTCTCCTCCATCCGTGTAAACTGGGAGTCTACCAACCGCGCGTGGACCATTTTCCACTACGCCGCTGTCATCCTCCCATTCTCATCACGTCTGTCGATGAGTGCTACGATCAGGTGTCTCTTGGACATATCGCTGATCCTTTCGCCTGACCCCTGCTTTGCCGGTTTAGGAGGAGGTTCCGCTCTCTTAGGACCACGTTGCCGCTTGCTTGCCGGAATGACGGCACTGTCGGTCGAGCGCTGCCTTTTGGTAGCCAGCAACTCTTCCACCTTGTTGGCATGCTGGCTCGTCGATGCCTTCATTTGAGTCACCTGCGCGTAATCCTACGGCGAAGAAGGCTGTCCTCTTCTGTTCTGCTGATGGACAGCACGCTCTCCATGTCCGAGTCTGCCTCGACAACGGCACCTGCGCGGCTCAGCCTACAGCGGGCGGTTGTGGCAGTAGTATTGCAACTGACGTGACCTGCTCTCGTCACGTCCGAGGTGTGGCCACTGGCGACACGCAGAGAGAATTGCTCCTCCCCGTGCCCGCCGGTGGTAGCAGCCACGCTTCCCACCGACGTTTGGGTTGACATCCCAACCCTTGTTTGATCATCTTTCCACTGCATACTTGGCCCGAAGGTCCATACGGCTGATGTTTTCGGGGGAACCACCCCCTAGCGTTTTGGGCCTACCCGCCAGGCACCTCTAGCCATGGCCCTGACCCCGCTCCCCCGACTTAGCTAGACACTGCATTGCCTCGCACGGAGCAAGCGACAATGCATTACCCTTGTCCGGGATAATGCAGTGCCCATTGCCCAGCCGGCACCCTCGTGGAGGGTTCAGCTAGAGGATTTTCGCCAGCCCTATACATACATACATATACATAATATAAAATAATATAAAGTAATGAAAATAAACTACTAAGCCTGGGTATTTAGCCCCAAAAGAGCACCCGATCTTCACAATTTGGGTTTAGCCCTGCCCTTTGTTGCGGACCATATGGATGAGCTTAACGGTTAGCTTGGCGACAGAACAGCTGCACCGATGCTTTGAATCGGAGTGCGGGGGGCATTAATGAGTGCGCAACTTTTTCCCACGCTCTTTTTATTATTCTTTTATTCTTTTGAATTGACAACTAGGTGCCGTTCCTGTGGAAAGTAGACGGAGCAAGAAAAAGAAATTAAAGAGTGCCCTCTGGTGGCCATGTGCATGGCAAATCTCGTCCGGTTAATCGAACAGCCTGACAAATTTTTTAGCTGGAATCCGCCACTACGGGGTGGATGGGGGTCACTATAGATCTTTTTGTCCTACTGAGTAGAGGTGAACGTTACGGAGCCACACGTCTTGTTGGCTTGCTGGTCGTCAGGAGAAAAGATCGAGACCCTGACCGGAAACTATTAGCACCCTGGGTGCCAAATTTCTCTCCCTCACGCGAGAGGCGGCGACCCCAACAGCCCTTGTGAACAGTAGCAATTAAAGAGCGAAAGAGTCAGTGATAAAGAGAGGCTGAGAAAGCGCCCTCGCAAAATCATATGTTTGAATCCAAAACTTTAACCTGCCCTACCCAACGCACTAGGAATAGAACTAGAAGGATTAATTCGTAACAATAGAATTAGAGGTATATACATATATAGAAACGGCTCCGAAAGGCTTTTTTTTGTAAAAATGTAATTTTACGTTAATCCCGCATGTTTTGACTCTATTCGTTCTGCCTTGCTTCAAATTGCTCTATTCTCTCTTGAGTGACTCTCGCGGAAAAACGGCCGAATTTCAGTACGTATTTTTTGGGTATAACCAGTCGATATCGAGCCAAGGAGAGCGATAGAGACTTGTTGATTGCCGATTACGATAAAATCCGTTTATTAATCTCATTTAAACTAGTTTAGCTTTGTAGCAGTACGTTTAGATAGAGAAGTAGTTACATAAGCAACTCTGTATTTGAAAATGATAGATCGCGCGTCGGTATCTCCGCACCATCGATACACTCGGTGGGAGATACCGATAGTGAGATCGAAAACATACGGCGTGAAGAGAGCGTCGATATAAGGGACTCACTTTTGGTGCAGCAGTGGAAGGCGACAGAAGTGTAACAAGCGAAATAAAACGTACACTTTATTAAACCTGTTAAATTGTGCCTTTGAATGTGGACTCGCCTCATAGCGGAATCCACACAGCTCGACGAAATCCGGTATCCTACAAACTCAGAAGTGGGATTGAACCAAACACCACAAAACCAAAACGGGAAAAAAGTCGAATTTTTTTTTTTTTTCTGCAACACGCATTGACGACGCTATCCACAGCGAACGACAAGAACAGACATGTCCGACTCAGTTGGCGCGCAAGATTTCTCGGCGTCCCAGTTGCGCGGGTGGCTAGAAGCTCTTAACATGCCAAAAGGAGGAAGCAAAGCCGCCATGGCAGCCCGTCTGAACGACGTACCAGCGGAGCTGCGAGGACAGGGACCGCCTGAGATGGTAACGGGAGAGAGCGAGACGGAAGATGACGCGGCGCCAGCCCAGAACGAGACGAATAACGGAGGAGAAGCAGATGCCGAAAATGCGTCGCCGGCTTACGCCGACAACGGAAAAAAACCCAACGACGAGCAAAAAGAGGAAAATGACAAGACGCAGCCAACACTCGAGTACAACGACAACAACAACGGCGGAACACCACCAGAAAAGGACCGTGGAGAAAAAACTCGTGCAGAGGTGGAACTGATAAAGCTAAAGATAGAGTTGCTGAAACTGCAGAAGGAGAAGGGGGAGAACACAGACAGCGATGGCAGCATCATGTTGCTGAACGCGGCGAAAGAAATGTTGCCGACTTACCATGGCAACATTTCGGAATACAACGAAAACGTTGCAGCTTGGATCGCGCAATTTGAGGCCGCCGCAAGTGTGTACAAGCTCAAGGATGAGAAGCTACTAATGCTGCTGATGTCAAAACTTAAAGACAACGCACTAGTGTGGCTACACTCGAATCCAGAACACGTCTCATTGCCAATCGGACAGATGCTGAGCATCATGGAAAACACGTCCCAGCCCAAAGAGAGCAAGCTATTGCTCCGTCGAAAGTTCGAGTCTCGTGCATGGATGCGTGACGAAGAGTTCGCCAAGTATTTCAACGACAAGATGGTATTGGCTTCGCGCATAACCATTGACAACGAGGAGCTGATCGACGGCGTTATTGAAGGCATCCCGGACGAGGGCTTACGCAGACAGGCCCACATGCAGTGCTTCGGGGCCCCGTATCAGTTACTCAGGGCGTTCGAAAAGGTGATGCTGCCAAAGAGACCCAATCCAACAGGGGCAGTGAACACAGGAGGAGCAGCAGCAACCTTCCGCTGCTATAACTGCAACTCTCTAGGCCACATGGCAGGGAAGTGCCGCAAGCCCAGGCGCGAGAGAGGAGCATGCTACGGATGTGGCAGTATGAGCCACCAGGTGTCACACTGTGACGAAAGAAAGGACAAGATTGCCTCATCGACTCGGGGAGCCCAATAAGTTTTATTAAGTCATCATGCTTGGGGTACCAGCCTATGAAAAATCCACACGAAGCGAAAGGACGCATAGTTTTAAGTTCTGATGATCTCAAGAAAGAGAATTTAAGTTGTTACAAATTAAGCAAAGTTGAAAATTATGAATTCATTTTAAGTAAAGACGCGAATTACTCATATGTTGGGCTAAATAATAGCAAACTTGATATTTTTGGCAAAATACCCTGTTTTGTAATCATCAATAGCAAACAATTCAACTTTGAGTTGCTAGTAGTGGCAGATGAGTCGATGGGCTACGAGGCTGTGTTAGGTAGAGACTTTATGAAGTTATGTAAATTTAAAATTGTAAGTGACATTTGCACAAAGAAGGAAGATAAAGAAGACGAATATGAACATGAAACAGAAAATGAGTGTATAGACGAATATGAACATGATACAGAAAATGAGTGTATAGACGAATACGAACATGAAACAGAAAATGAGCGTATAGACAGAAATGAACATGAAGCAGAAAATGAGTGTACAGTCGCGAATGAGCGTGAAGAGAAGAACGAGTGTATAGAAGATAGAGAACATAGGGCAGAGAATGAGTGGAGAAAGGAAAACGAGTGTGTAATAGGAAAAGGGCATACAGTAGAAAGTGAGTATGGGGTAGAAACTGAGTGTTTAGAAGAACAAGAAAATAAAGATGGAAACGCAGCTTTAGTGGGGCTGGTACAGGCTAAAGATCCATACGAAAACAGGAAGGCCAATTTTAGCGAACTACCTGGAGAGTACCCGGCTGTGGGAAATGAGAGCGAGTTAAAAGTGGGGTCAGATTGTTGTGTGAATCTGGTAGAACGGCTCAAGCACATGTTCAGAGCAACCTATACAAACGCAGAAAGTCCGAGTCTACCGGAGACGAGGTGGGAAATGAAATTGAATTTTGAAAACGAAAAACCGTTCAATTGTCCGCCCAGAAGGCTATCGTACAGCGAAAAGTCTCAAGTACAGAAGATGATAGACGATTACACAGACAAGGGCTACATCAGAACTAGCGAGTCAGAATACGTGTCACCAATAGTACTGGTAAAAAAGGATTCAGGGGAACTAAGGTTGTGCGTAGATTATCGCACACTAAATAAATGGATGATAAAAGACAATTACCCGACACCCCTAATAGATGACCTGTTAGATAAACTCTCAGAGAAAAGACTATTCACTAAATTAGATTTGAAGAACGGATACTTCCACGTATTTATGCACAAAGATTCAGTAAAATACACGTCATTCACAACTCCGATGGGACAGTACGAGTGGTTGAGGATGCCGTTCGGGTTACGCAATGCGTCTGCAGTATTCCAAAGATTCACGAACAAGATTTTCTCAGATATGGTAAAGGAAGATAAGGTCATAATATACATGGACGACATAATGATAGCAACGAAGGATAGTGATAGTCACATGAAAATTTTACAGGAAGTACTGAGACGTTTAGTGGCGAACAAACTCGAGTTAAGGTTAGACAAATGCGAGTTCTTACAATCAGAAGTTAAGTACCTAGGGTATTCTATTTCGGGCAGCGGGATTAAACCAGATACAAAGGGACTACGAGCGGTGAAAGAATTTCCGATCCCAACGAAAACGAATGAAGTACAAAGTTTCTTGGGGCTTTGTTCGTACTTTAGAAGGTTTGTCAAAGATTTCTCGACGAAAGCTAAACCCCTTTATGACTTAGTCAAGAAAGACAAGAAGTTTGAGTTCGGAGCCTCAGAATTAGAGTGTTTTGAGCAGCTAAAAACCAAGTTATTGGAAGCGCCGATCTTGGCTCTGTACAATCCCAAAGATCCGACAGAACTACATTGCGATGCGAGCGCATTAGGGTTCGGGGCAATTTTAATGCAGAAAAAGAAGGACGATAAAATACACCCAGTATTCTATTTCTCCAAGCGAACAACGGTTACGGAAGCAAAATATCACAGTTTTGAGCTAGAAACACTAGCGATAATTTATGCACTAAAACGGTTTAGAGTGTACGTGCAAGGCATACCTTTCAAGATAGTAACAGACTGCAGCGCATTAACCTTGACATTGAATAGAAAAGAGCTGAATCCAAGAATTGCCCGCTGGGCGTTGGAGTTACAAAACTATGACTACAAGTTAGAACACCGATCAGGAAAAAGAATGCAACACGTAGATGCGCTAAGCAGGATCGTCCAGATACTCACGATAGACACGAATACCTTTGAAGAGAACTTAATAATATGCCAAAATAGAGACGACAAATTGATAGAACTAAGAGAGACGTTACAAATATCGGAACATAAACATTATGAGATGAGGAACGGAATAATATACAAGAAGAAAGATGACGTTACGCTACTATTCTACGTACCCGAAGAAATGGAAAGCCACGTACTCTATAGATACCATGACGAGTTAGGACACGTAGGAATCGACAAAATGACAGACGCTATTTCAAAGAGTTACTGGTTTCCAAAGGTTAGGTCTAAAGCCAAACGACACATAGAAAACTGTCTAAAATGCATAGCGTTTTCAGCGAAACACGGAAAAGAGGAAGGATTTTTACACAATATACCAAAAGGGTCAGCACCATTCGAGGTGGTACATATTGACCACTTCGGGCCAGTTGACAAAGGCAGGGCGAACAAACATATCTTGGTAGTCATAGACGCATTCACCAAGTTCGTAAGACTTTACACAACAAGAACTACGAACACGAAAGAAGCAGTGAATGCAATGAAGGATTATTTCCGGGCTTATAGCAGACCTAAATGCATTGTTTCTGACAGAGGAAGCTGCTTCACGTCGAAAGAGTTCGGAGAATTTATAGAACAAAATAATGTCAAGCACGTGAAGATAGCAACAGGATCGCCACAAGCAAACGGACAGGTAGAAAGAGTGAACAGAAGCCTAGGACCCATGATCGCAAAACTGGTCGAACCAGAGAAGGGATTACATTGGGACATAGTAGTAGAAACAGTGGAGCACGCGCTCAACAACACTATCCAGAGGTCGATTAATGAGCACCCAAGTCGAATGTTGTTCGGAGTCCAGCAGAGAGGGGAGGTATCAGATGTACTAGAGGACTATATAAAAGAAGTAACGGAACAACACGACACAAGGGATTTGGAGAAGATTAGGGCAGAAGCGAGCACCCATCAGGAGAAAGTTCAGGCTTGCAACAAGCAAGCAACAAACTCAAAGAGAAAAGAACCACATGTGTACAGAGAAGATGATCTGGTCGTGGTAAAAAATTTCGACACCCACGTAGGGGTATGCAAAAAACTCATTCCTAAATTCAAAGGACCGTATAGGATATCGAAAGTGTTAAGAAATGATAGATACGTATTGGAAGACGTAGAAGGATTCCAGCAGTCAAGGATCCCTTACAAAGGAGTTTGGGCGGTAGCGAATATGAAGCCATGGCTAGAGAAGGATAATGATGCAAATGTCACAGGGAAACAGTATGAAGAAAATGATTGTGATACATAAACCAAAACTAGCATACTAAGGGTAAACTACCCAACCGTGATAGACGAAACGCAAAAGAGACTAACCTAGCCATAAGGAGTTCAGGAGCACTCCGGTCAGGATGGCCGAATTGTAGCAGTACGTTTAGATAGAGAAGTAGTCACATAAGCAACTCTGTATTTGAAAATGATAGATCGCGCGTCGGTATCTCCGCACCATCGATACACTCGGTGGGAGATACCGATAGTGAGATCGAAAACATACGGCGTGAAGAGAGCGTCGATAGAAGGGACTCACTTTTGGTGCAGCAGTGGAAGGCGACGGAAGTGTAACAAGCGAAATAAAACGTAAACTTTATTAAACCTGCTAAATTGTGCCTTTGAATGTGGACTCGCCTCATAGCGGAATCCACACAGCTCGACGAAATCCGGTATCCTACAGCTTTTAACTTATTAAATACAAGTAGTGCTTGCAAATTAAGACATAGGGCTTTAGTTTTTCTGTGCCGATCGTCAGTTAGAAGCTATTAATAGTTTCTAACTGTAACGGTGCATCGCGCGTTTTTTGGTGTTGCTGCTGACGTTGCTGCTTTTCTGGAGACTGAAGCCGGACGTCGCTGCTCCTATAGCGGCTGAGGACGAACGTCGCTGCTCTCGGCAGGGGACGTCGCTGCTTCGCTTAAAGTCGTAATGAATTTTGGAAAATTTAGAAATTGTTGCAAACACGGAAGTTTTAATAAATAACAGTAGCAGAGCTAAGCAAAATTTAAGAAACGCATCCCCAATGCAGCAAGAACGAACAAATATTTCACACGATAGGGCACATATAGGACCCAGAATAAGGCTTAGTGGCGTAGAAGCTCTAAAAGTAGCTCATAATAGGAATGTAAAGCTGGATCCTGATCAGGTTTGCCTTTCTTGTAAAGGCCAGTGGTTCCCCAAACAAATTTCCAAGATTCCCGGCGTCCTTTAAGAAAGTGATTGCGAGCTTAGTGCTGAAATCTTCGCTCTTGAAAGTTTTCTAGAATTCCCTTCTGACTGCTCATCATTAAAATTCTGCAGAACATGTTATACCAACATTAAGAAGCGTAAAAAGCTTAAGCTTTTTTCAATGATCTAGATTTTCCTAAACTGCTTAACTGCTTAAAGGGGCTTGCTCCATTAGAGGAACGACTGATTTCTCCTCGACTTCCATTTATGATAATTAAGCCATTATTGCCTGGGGGAAGAGGCCAAAATGCCATTAAAGGAGCAGTTGTAAACGTCCCTATTTCCGTTTGTGATATCGTGAAGGAGCTTCCGCGAGCATTCCATGAAGCTCAGGTTATTCAGCTCTACCTGAAGCGTAGACAAGAGTATCTTCATGCCTTCATGGCTGAAACCATTAGACCTTTTTAAAATTTTTGAAGCTCTTCGTTATTAAGTTAGCACAGATTTGTATAAAAAGCATAATGTCATAGTTAATGAGCAATGGATCTCTGGTTTCATATCCGATATTGTTCCATTCGTAGCACCTCAAGCAGACGTCTTTTTAGAAAGTATTCAAAATAAAGTTAGGAATTTTGACACAGAGCCAGCCCACCCCGACGAGGAGGTAGAGGCCGAAGAGCTCAACCCTGGTGGTCAGGAAACATTCGATAATAGGGTTATAAAAATCGCACCAGGGCAAGGACAACGACCTCTTAGATATTGACTCGGAAGAGTCCACTTTTTTCTTTTCCCACTATTTATGCAGGCGTCAAGACACAATCTTCAGAAAGTTTCACAACCATTGTTGGATCAGAGCTTCGAAATAAAGATTGGAGAGGTTGTAGATCTGATAAACTGTTCTTCAATTACAAGAAGTAAGAACTCATTAAGATTCACAATAATATTTCTATCTGCTTACGTAAGCGGAGCACGTCTAGTGCAGTTACGGCAGCTAACGCTTTTAATGAGAATTTCATAGGGGGACTTAT
Organism: Drosophila affinis; assembly: GCA_037356375.1. Classification (NCBI taxonomy): domain Eukaryota; kingdom Metazoa; phylum Arthropoda; class Insecta; order Diptera; family Drosophilidae; genus Drosophila; species Drosophila affinis. The sequence goes on from CM074800.1 coordinate 29,113,498, forward strand.
TAACCACGATGAGGGATATAGGGTTCTTCGAGATATTCGCTCGTCTCCAGCTCATTGGGAGGATGAAAAGAAGAAGGTTATGGCCATGATTCGTCAGTTCGGCCTGCCGACTTTTTCATCACTTTTTCTGCTGCTGAAACGAGGTGAAGAAGCAATGAATCTACAATATAACGAAAAGGAGCGTCGCATCAAGGCAGATCCAGTTACTTGTGCTAGGTATTTTGATCATAGGTATCGTGAGCTCTTGAAAGTTATGAGGAATCGGGAGGGCATTTTCAGAAAAAACTTCGTCATCAAATTTTATTGGCGTGTTGAATTTCAACAAAGAGGTTCCCCTCACATTCACGGTATGTTTTGGCTGAAAGATGCCCCAGCAGTGGATTTTACCAGTACTGAGTCAATTTCAACAGTTGTAGCCTTTATTAATACACACATTACAGTAGATGTCACAGACTCAGAACTAGCTCCGTATGTAGAATACCAAAAGCATAGGCACACAAACATGACATATCTTAAAAAAGTCAATAGAAGTGGAAAGAAAGTTTGTAGATTCGGTATTCCATACCCTCCAATGCCCCAAACGGAGATATTGAGTCCACTGCCGGAGGAAACTTCAAACCTTGATTTTCACCAAGGAAATTTTAGGAAAATTCAAGACCTACTTAATTCTGATCAATCCTCTGATATGATTGATCACCTGAGCATATTTAAGAATTTCCTTTCCCAATTAATTAATATCCAATTAATTTTGGACCCTTATGCATGCTGTAGCTATATAATAAACTATATAAATAAATCCCAAGGAGACATTTCTAAGCTTATGCGCGAGGCGGTAAGATAGGTTTAAGGGGGCAATCATACTATTAGGCAAAAGCTACAGCACATTGGTCACAGATTTATTTGTGGCACTGAGATATCTGCTCAGGAAGCCGTATCCGTCTAGCCATTCGAATGGAATGCATTCCGTTGTCCGGAACTAGCAACAAATGCGATCATGTTAATACTTTCCCTCCAGAGCAACGAGTGCGAATTCTCAAGTCCAAAAGCCTCCTACAAAATATGAATCAGGACTCCACTGACATATTCGTCAAAGGATTGCTGGAGCGGTACGAACAAAGACTAACCAATTTTCAGGGCCTGTGTTTGGCCGATTTTGCAGCAAATTATGAATTTTCAAAAAGCGGGAACTCTTTTCCCAAAAAATCTGGCCAAAATAGCGATGATGAAGTGAACGAAGAACATGAGGTAGAAGTAAAAGTCTTTCTCCCTCTCCGCGATAATAGTGGTTTTATTTGGGAACGGACCAAGCCATCCATTTTAAAGTATATCAGGTTTAATATAAATACAGGTAGGTCTAACTATTTTAGAGCATTAGTCATGCTGTTTTATCCGTGGAGAGATGAGGAAGAGATTTAGTGAGCGCTAATTGTGAGGATGTTTGTAACAATCATCAGGATTTAGTTAGTTCAAATTTCCAAAAATACAATGCGTTAGCAGATTTAGAAGACGTGCTTAGGAGGGCCATGGAAGCCGAAACCAATAGGGAGGAAAATGTAGGTGAAGAGGCGGGTGATGAGACCATTGATGAGCAGTTTAGGGCTTTAGCGATTCCCGAAATAAGTTCTCAAATAAATGTTCTGCACTTGGATGACCAGGTCACCAGCTATGGTGACTTCGGGTGTACCACAGGGCAGCCATCTAGGCCCCTTACTCTTTACACTCTTTATAAATGACCTGCCTCCTGTATTAACATACTCTCGAGTACTTATGTATGCGGATGATGTTAAGCTCTGTGTCCAGTATAAGGACATTTCTTTTCAATCCAGGTTGCAATCCGATCTCGATAGATTTCAGTCTTGGTGTTGTGCAAATTTATTAAACCTTAATGCTTCAAAATGTAAAGTAATGACTTTTCATCGCTCCAGCGCCTTTCTGGTTCCTTACACCCTTTGTGGTGGTTCTCTTGAGAGAATTACCCGGGTTGATGATCTTGGTGTTCTACTAGATCCCAAGTTAAGGTTTTCAGAACACATTTCTACCATGGTGAACAAGGCCATGGGCGTGCTTGGGTTTATAAAGAGGTGGTCAAAGGAATTTGACGACCCCTATATAACAAAGACTCTCTACACCTCTCTGGTTCGTCCGATTTTAGAATACGGCTCTTGTGTATGGTGCCCTCAGTACAACGTACACCAGGACCGTATAGAATCAGTTCAGAAAAACTTTTTACTTTTTGCTCTTCGAGGCCTCGGCTGGGATGCAGGTGTGCGACTGCCGTCCTACTCTAATAGATTGCTCCTAATAAACCTTCCAACCTTAGCTAATCGTAGGAAAATGCTTGGAGTGATTTTTGTGCACAACTTGATCAAGGGTGACATAGATAGCCCTGACCTGTTGAGCCGCATAAACTTCACGATTCCTATTAGAAGCACTAGGAACTATACACCCTTATTTCTTCCACTTTGTAGGTCGAATTACTCCTTGCATGAACCATTTAGGGTCCTATGCTCGGATTATAATTCCCTCTATCATATTGTATCTACCACTAACTCCCTTCCTAGTCTTAAATTACAGATACTCTTATATCTTTCCCGTAACTAGTAATTACTTCGCTTCTTTAGTTAGATTTGTTCTACTTTTCCTCGAACACTAGTCTAACACCTATCCTTCCTGCATGTCCGCGATCGGTTCGGTAAACGAGTCGCGCGTTATGCGGCAGCGCCCCTCGGTCGGTTGGGCGGGAGGTGGGCTGCGTTCTTGCCTGGGATCCGCGCGTATCAGCCATCGGCTGGTGTCGCTTGGGCCACTTGATGGTGCAGTCATTGCACATCAACGTCCTAAAGAATAGGTAACGGATGAAGATAGGAGTATTCGATTAGTTAAGCTTCCTCCGATTGTTTCCCCTATGTTGTTATCCAGTTTAATTAGATCGCTTAATTTGAAGCAAAAAGCTTATCTCACCCATGTTCTGCATAATGTGAGAAATACGGCAGTTTTTGATGAGTTTGTAGGTGGCGGCGTAGGCGTCGGCAAGAGTAGGACAATATCTACCATTTTTCAGACCATTTCCCAGGAGTTTAATCGTAGACCAGGATCTAACCCAGAAACTGTTAAAGTACTTCTGTGTGCTCCCACAGGAAAAGCTGCATCGGTATTGGAGGTGCCACACTTCCCTCCATGTTTTCTTTACCTCTCAATCAGTCTAACCATGCCTTTAAACAGTTGGGTCCAGATTTGTTAAATACCTTGCGTTCAAGATTTATTGATCTTAAAATTCCAATAATTGACGAAATTTCTATGGTCGGTGAAAAAATGTTTTCGTAGTTGGATAAGCGCCTAAAACAAATATTTTCAAGGCCCGAGAGTCCTTTTGGTGGCATTTCTGTTATCGTGTTCGGCGATCTAAGGCAGTTATGTCCAGTAGGTGATCGTTGGATATTTAAATCCTCATCAGGAGCGCATAATCCATACAGTGCGATAGTTGGCTCTAGTCTCTGGGATAGCTTCAAGTTTTTCGAACTTACAGGGATAATGCGACAGCGAGATGACCAAGCTTTTGCAACCGGCCGAAATGACGTCAGAAGATAGTTAATTGCTTAGGAGCCGAATAGTTGACGGCAGTCAAGCCCCCAGAGATGTGATGCATCAGATGGTCTTGTTAACGGAGCTACTGGTGTTTTAATGCAGATAGATCTCAACTCCTCCAATACCCCCGAACTTCCTTGTATATATTTTCTTGAGGAAAGCGTAGGAGTTAACGCACGGTCGAAACGCAGCCATAGTAACGAATCTCATGGACACCAATTCAGAAAACTACAAAAAGTTTTCAGTACCACCCAAACGAACAAGTTACTATCGACCGAAAACAGTTTCCGGTTGTAGCTGCAGAAGCTATAACTATCCATAAGAGTCATGGAGCTACATACAGCAAAGTGGTCGTCCACACTTCATCCAATATGCAAAGAGAGGCGTTGTATGTAGCTTGCAGTAGGGCCACCAGTGCGAACGGGCTTTACATCGTTGGACCATTCATTCCTCCGAAACCCAAGCGTTTTCTGGAGAACTTACGTTCTGCCAAATCACTTCAAACCCACTTCGATGGTTTACTCAATCCGTCCGACTTCAATATTTTCTTCCACAATACGGAAAGCTTGCACTGCCATTTTAGCGATGTCTGTTCTGATCAGCTAATGCTCAAGTCTTCTATTTTGTGCTTCGTTGAGGCTTCCACTTACTCAAATGAAGCTTATAATATTCCTGGCTATTCCACTGCACTGCGGTTAGATTGCACTTCCGTAGCCAGCGGAAGTAGACAGAAAAGGGGCATTCTAATATTTGTTAGGAATGAACTTTTAGATCATTGTAGTAATTTTGAAAGTGGTCGATTTTACGCAAATTCCGAAAACTTAGCATTCCAGTGTTTGTGTATGCTTTGTTTAAATACAAATCTGTAGGTTTTGTTATTATTTATAGAACCCCCGCGTATCCGTTGCCAAATTTCAAAGAGAATTTGAGGACTTATTTATAAAAAAAATCAGCTTTTAGATAAAAGTTGCTTAGTGTTAGGAGATTTTAATTTATGTCTTCATAAACTCTCAGGCTGCTGTAGGGAAATTTATGAATTCCTTTCAGAAGGGAATTGTAGGTCATTGTTAGGTTTCGACTCGTCCACAACCAATTGGGGTACGCATATTGACTGGGCGTTTTCAAACATTTCCGATAGCACTGCCAACGCGCGCACCTTTGAGACTATCTGTAGTTATTATAGTGGAATTCTAGTTAATGTTAGGGAGGCAGAAGATTCGATTTGGATAGGTTTGGATAGGCCAGTAAATCCCCCTCGTACGAACTGTAAGCCCCGACGGACCGGCAGGGGATGCTTATTCTTAATTATATTATTACTTTTTATTTTAATCTTTTATTTTGTTTAATCTTTTTTTCGTTTTTTTGTCCGTTTTGTTTTGTTAAGTTTATATTACATAAATTTATTTTTAATAATTTTCACGTATTTAGGTATTCATTTTATTATAGATTATGTTTTCGTATTTAGGTATTCAGTTTAGTATAGATATTTTTTTATGAATTAGAATCCTATTTTTAATTTTGTGGGGAATATGGAGCTTTAAAATGCTTTTAAAAGTAGCTCAAGTCGACTCATAGGTCACCAAGATTATGTTTTGGCTAGAGTGACACCATTGCGTCGCGATGGCCTCCCCGTGGTGTTCCCGTTCGGGCCAGCCGCTAATTAACATGCCTAACTTAAAACTATACATACATTACAATAAAATATTCAATGCACTGTAAACACCAACGTTCGGTAACGCTGCTGCGCTCTCCCTCTGTAAAGGGCGCTCTGCAGCCGCCGCTTCGGCTCCAGCTTTGTTTAGCCGACGGCGCTAATTTTAGTAATTTGCTAACCTCTCTGCGCATTGGTTGCATTTGGATCTCGATTATACATTTATCTGGTTGTGCTAAGAGCAAGCAATAGGCTTCCGCTAGCAGCCGCCGGTATAAATAAACAGCATTAAATTTGGAAACACTCTCGTTATTATTTTGGATAAAAATAGGTGCCAAAAACGCTTGGCATCTCAAACACTGGTGACCCCGACGTGATGAAAGACATTGGCTAATCGCGTTTTATTTAAAAACATTTAAATTGAACAATATATTCGGTTCTGTGCAGTTTAACCACAAAAAAATACATTTGTGCAGCATATAAAACGGTATATGTGCAAATTCAGTTTGAGAGTGCGGTCGTCTGAGATTCCGTTAGTTTAATCGTCGAATCTCTAATTCTATGCTCAGCCGCAGACACGGTTCTTGACTTTTCGTGTCTCTCATTCTCGCTCCAGCTTCTGTGCACCGTCGCATAATCTTCAAGTCTCTCATTCTCTGCACAACTGCAGCCACGGTTTCGACTTTTCGTGTCTTCACTCTCTCTTTCTCGATTCTGTACGCCATCGCTGAACGGTTATCTATTCTCCGTTGTTTCGTAGCATTTCACACCGTTAAACATGGAAAGCGAACCAAATACAGGCGCGGGCGAAAATATTGTGACGGCTAATAACAGGCTGAGTCTTTATAAACTTAAAGTCTTTGTACGCTCGAATGAGCGGGCTACAGCAAATGATTTTTATGAATACTTGGAGAAGCGGTGCCAGAAAATGGAGACTTTGGAATACTCTACAGCGGCACCCACTAGTAGCGCTCAGGTGGGAAAAAAACCATAATTCTCAGTTTAAGAAAACTTTTGTTGCCTCCAATTCTTCCACCGACTCGTCTGGATGCAGTTTTTGCCATTCAGCGGGACATGTTATATATTCCAGCAAGATATTCGGGAATTTGTCTCCGTTGCTGCGCCACAAAGAAGTGAAGAAGCTTTCCCTCTGTTTTAATTGCCTAAAAGCGGGGCATCGGACTCGTGCATGCAACAGTGGAAAATCTCGAGTATGCGGTGAGAGGCATGATAATTTGTTGCATTGCGAGAATCGGGAATCCACAACTCAAGGCTCCCCAGATCTTTCTCCTCCAGATCTAACGCTCCAACAAGACGCTATTTCTGCAACTCAGGATTCTGTTAGCAGTTCACCTTCTCCTGCTTCTACCTCTCTTGCTGCCCAAAGTCTTCAATCCGATGTTGTGCTTCTGGCTACCGCTGTGGTTCTCGTAAAGAATCGGTCTGGCGTTTTAGTTCCTTGTCGTGCCATACTACATTCAGGATCTCAGCTTCATCTCATCACATCCAGGTTCGCCCATCAGCTTTAGCTTAGGAGAACTCAATCGACTGCCCTTATCTCTGGGCTCGGCAATACCAGCGTGGCTACTGAAGGATCCACCGTGAACATTTGTGTGCATTCTCGCACAGCTGACTATACAACTACGCTTAATGCTCTTATAGCTCCTACGATCACCGATTGTCAACCAACTCCGGCAGTCAATGTAGCCGATTGGAATATTCCGTCAAATATTTAGCTCGCTGATCCTACATTTTTCAACCCTCAGCGAGTAGATCTTCTCATTGGTGCCAGCATTTTCTATGATCTCCTCTGCGTAGGGCAAATCAAACTCATCGATGGCCTGCCTCTTCTGCAGAAGACCCGTCTTGGGTGGATCGTATCTGGTGGTGGACAAAGGGTAGCACGCTCGGCGCTCTTGGCAACGCACAATTCTCCAGATTCGGAAGCTAGCATGGATGCAAGGTTGGACAAAACTCTTCGTATGTTTTGGGAGGTCGAGACTTGTGCTGACGCAGTTTTGAATACCAAGGAAGAATTAGATTGAGAGGCGCATTTCGTAGACCACTTCTCACGTTTGCCATCAGGGGAGTATTCAGTTCGTCTCCCGTTAAAGGGTAATGGCGATCGCCTAGGGGAATCTTACACTCAGGCGCATCGTCGATTTATCAATTTGGAGCGAAAGTTGGATCGTGATACTACTCTCAAGGAGCGGTACTCTACATTTATGAGGGAGTATATTGAGTTGACGTATATGTCCCCAGTCAACCCTGATTCTCGTAGTCTCTGCAGATATTTCTTGCCCCATCCCTGTGTTTTTAAGGAGGATAGTACGACGACAAAGCTTCGTGTCGTTTTCGATGGTTCGGCAGCTATATCAACTGGATGTTCCCTAAATGATGCAATGATGGCAGGCCCTGTTATTCAGCCTGCATTGTTCAGCATACTAATTCGGTTTCGCACATATCCAGTCGTTTTCACTAGGGACATTTGTAAAATGTACCGCTGCGTACGAGTGTCTTCACCTGACAATTACTTTCTGTGCATTCTATGGCGAGATTCTGTCCAGTCCGAAGTTCAGGTCTATACATTAGACACCGTCACATACGGCACTAGAGCTGCATCGTTTTTAGCCGTTCGCGCAATGCACCAGCACCAGCAATACCCTCTTGGCTCAGCTGCTCTGCAGCAGGATTTTTACGTGGATGATCTCATCTCGGGCGGCAGCTCTGTCGCTGAGGTCATGGAAAAAATGCATCAAACCTCCGCCATACTGTCTTGCGGTAATTTTAAGCTTAGGAAATGGTGCTCTACCCATCAGGAAGTACTTGAAGGAACGCCTGAAGAGGACAGAGAGATCCTGGGATCCTGCATGAGATCAGCTGCTTTTTGCCTTGTCCGCGCTGGACACAAATTCGAAGCCCTCCATGCCATCGGTTTTGTCTACGATTGCTCGTTTCTACGACCCTCTTAGATTGATAAATCCCGTTATTGTCAGTTGCAAAATCTTCCTTCTGCAGCTTTGGCGAAAAAGTTTAGATTGGGATGAAAGCCTACCCTCAGCGTTGCATTCCTCTTGGAGGACTTGAGAAACAGTTTGTCAACTATCCCGCGGATATCATTTCCTCGCGTTCGTGCAGGAGGTTCATTCCTCTGCTACCTTAATCGAACTTCAGTGGCGCCATTAAAAACCTTATCGATTCCCTGGCTGGAATTTAGTGGAGCCCATTTTCTTGCGAAACTAATGAATAACTTGAAGGACATTGGAAGTTTTACAGCTCGGTTTTATTGCTGGTTAGATTCATCGACAGCATTATCTTGGATACGGGATGAGCCAGCCAAATTTCAAGTCTTCGTGGCAAATCGAGTGGCAGCAATTCAGGATTTGACGGCAGGCATGGAATGGCGTTATGTTCCCACATCATTGAATCCTGCTGACGTTCTCTCTAGAGGCTCGCCTCCCCACCAACTTATCCAGTCAGAGCTGTGGTTTCACGGTCCATTATTTTTGGTAGGCTCCAAGGAAGATTGGCCTGTGCCTCCTGTTCCTGAAGCAGAAACGGCAGAGCTTCGCAAGCGTGTATTGGCATGCAGCGCCGTTTCTGATATTTGGCAAGGAACGCATCTTCTGATTCGGCATATTCAACTGGCTAACTTGTATATGGATATAAAGGAGATTCAACGCAATGGTCAAGTCATGAAATCCAGTTCCATCAGCTCACTCTCTCCGTTTATCGATTGGTATGCATTACTAAGAGTTGGAGGTCGTCTTGGAAACTCATCTCTGGGATTTGATGCTCAGCACCCGCTTATTCTGCCCAAGGGACATCCCATAGCTTGTGCGCTGATAAGGCATTATCACGTAAGGAACCTTCACGCTGGACCTCGCGCAATACTTGCCAAAATTCGACTGGAATATTGGCCCATTGGCGGAGTCAAGGCAGTATCAAAAGTAGTCAGCAAGTGTGTGAGATGAGATGCTTCAGGACTAGGTCGCGCATGGTTCAGCACATCATGGGAGATCTGCTTAAGGAGCGTTTGGAGGGAACTCGACCATTTGAAGTCACTGGAGTGGATTACTGTGGGCCCTTTTTGTACAGATCAGAAATCCGTACGAGGCCGCCCATCAAGTGCTACATCAGTGTATTCATTTGCTTCACTTCTAAGGCTATACATATGGAGCTCGTAAAGGACCTGACCACCGCTTCGTTTCTAGGCGCCTTAAAGCGTTTCACTTCCACGCGAGGAAGGCCAATTCAAATTTGGTCTGACAATGCGACAAACTTCGTTGGCGCCAAGAACGAGCTTTTGGAGCTCAAGAAACTACTTATGAGTGACTCGCATATGAAGGAGGTCCATGAATCCTGCTTGACGGACTCGATCGACTGGCGCTTCATCCCACCACGCTCTCCGCACTTTGGCGGATTGTAGGAAGCAGCCGTGAAGACAGCAAAGCATCACCTGTACCGCTCCGTTTGGCCCTTTGTGCTTGACCTCGACGAGCTGCGCACTCTGATCTGCCAGATCACGGTAATTGTTTACTCTCGCCGTTTCCTCTCGCTTTCAGAAAACCTGCTGATTTAGATGTCCTGACTCCTGCTCATCTGCTTTTAGGCGGTCCACACGAAGCAATCCTCGAGCCCGATCTGACGAAGCTGAACTACAATCGTCTGGATGGCAACGGGTCACTCAACTGCAGCAGATATTCTGGAGCCGTAAGCGCGAAGAGTATCTAACTCTTTTGCAAGAGCGGTGGAAATGGCGGACTCCCACGCTAAATCTTTACGTAAACGATCTCGTTCTGATTAAGGACGAAAATCTTCCTCCAATGCGTTGACCACTAGCTAGAGTGGTCGAGGTCGTTAAGGGAAAGGATGGAGTGTGCCGCGTAGCTGAAGACTGCCACAGGAACCATCAGGATGGCCCTTACCCGGCTATGTATACTGCCCCTCAAGAAGTCTGTTGAAAGACTGGCTTCCAACGGGGGGAGTATGTTCGGTCCAGCCGCTAATTAACAGACCTAACTTAAAACTATACATACAATACAATACAATACAATACAATATTCACTGTACAATATGCACTATAAACACCAACGTTCGGTAGCGCTGCTGCGCTCTCCCTCTGTAAAGAGCGCCCTGCAGCCACCGTTTCGGCTCTAGCTTTGTTTAGCCGACAGCGCTAGTTTTAGTAATTTGCTAACCTCTCTGCGCATTGGTTGCATTTGGATCTCGATTATACATTTATCTGGTTGTGCTAAGAGCAAGCAATAGGCTTCCGCTAGCAGCCGCCGGTATAAATAAACAGCATTAAAAAAAAAAAAAAAAAAAAAAAAAAAAAAACTGCAAGAAGTTCTAGCAGCCGGCATTTTCGGCTTTTACTTTGAATTCACTCGACATTAATTGCCAATAGTTGTGTATATCTCGGAGCTTGTCATAACTGAACAATAATTGTGTGAATATCAGTGATTCGGTAGCTGCAGGTTGAGCAAATAAATAAATACATAAATTTAAAGACGCGCAAGCTATTTGTTATTGCTTTTGCCTATTCCTCTCTGGATCTCCGCTCTCTGTGCTCACCGTTTCGTACACGTCATCTGTTGCATTGCCTACGCACTGCTCATCGCTTCGTCGCTTTGCTGGATCGTTCGCCGTTCGCCGTGCAAATAGCTACTGCTGATCGTTGTGTTCGCTCTGAGGCCTACTCCCTCTCTCAACCTACGCTCTCTCTCTCTCTCTGCATCTCTTTTGGACCTTGCTCCTCTGTTAAACGGCAAAGCGGGATGTCAAAAACTGCAGCAAAGCGCGTCCGCAGTGACTCGTCGCTGGACTTAAGATCTGGTCGCATCTCAGATACGCTTTCGCCGCAGCTCATCGAGCTAATTAATAATCGATTTGATGAGCAGGCGAAACACATCAGCTGCAGCGTGAGGGAAGCTGAGGAAAAAATTCTGCGTGAGATGGCAGAGAGGTTTGAGGCTAGACTTCATAGTCTTTCGGAGGAAGTAGAGCTGCTTGGCCGGCGAGTAGAGAAGCTTGAGGATGGAAGCTGCGAAATTCGTGCGCTATGCAGCAAGGTGGAGGAACTGGAGGCGAAACTCCAAGCCAAAGAGGATGCAGAAGCCGAAGCAAGCATTGCAAATGACGTCAGAGTGCATGGGGTGCCCGTACTGGAAGAGGAGAACCTAAAGACTCTCTTCAACAGCCTCTGTTACTCTTTAGGCCTCACACCACCACCAAAAGTGAAGGAGATTTTTCGGGTTAAGGTGCGGGACCATGCACAGAACGCCGTTGTTGATCCCGTAATTATCATAAAATTTGATAGCAGGCGCGAAAAAATCATGCTGCTGCAACGGGCTGGAGAACATCGACGGCAGACCAAGCAGCCACTTAGCTTGGAGTTGTTTGGAATCCAGTCCAAACAACCCTTCTACATCAACGAACAGCTCTCTAAAACCAACTACGACATCTTCAGAGAGGCAATGAAGATGAAGAAGCGTAATGCTCTGTCGGCTGTCTTCACCCGCCGTGCAATGGTCTACGTTCGGCAGAGTGTTCGCGGCGAATTTGTGTGCCTTAAGAGCATGGCTGAGCTCTGTGCCCTACAGAGAGTGGAAGCTGTGGCAGAGGTGGCGACTCAATCCGCATCTGGAGGACCTGGAACTGGGCGGAGTAATTTTCGATAGAATAGAACTAATTTATGTCCTCTACTTTATGTTTCTAATTTGGTTTAATATTTCTACTTATCTTGTCCTCTACTTTATGTTTCTCATTAGGTTTAATATCTCTACTCATCTTGTAATAGTCTCTGTTAGGAATCTCACTCTCATTACATCATCTCCCCGTACTCTTAAAACAGTGGTGTTTGGATTGTCTTCTCTAATTTGTTTATATTCCAGTGATTATGGATGATAATGCATGGTCGTCCGGCTCGAGCAGCTATACAATGCTAAGAATACTTGGCAATCAAGGGGAAGGTCTGCGTGTATGCCATATTAATGCCCAAAGCCTAACTAAGAAAATCGAGGAATTTAGGTATCTATTTGTCAAGTCCAATATTGATGTCATATGTATGTCAGAAACGTGGTTTTCGTCTCATGTTAGTAATTTGTTAGTAGAGTGTACTGGTTATGATTTGTTTCGATCTGATCGAGATAGTCACGCTGGAGGTGTAGCTATATATGTAAGTAAACGTTTAAATGCTAAACTTGTATGTAATCACCCAAGTGAAAGTGCAGTTGAGTGGTTATTTGTTCAAGTCACAAGCACAATACATTCTTCCAAAATTGTAATAGGCTGTGTGTATAGGCCACATCGATATATAGAATATCAAAACTTAACTGACGTATTGTCTACCATGTCGCTTGCCTATACAGATGTAATATTAGCTGGAGACTTCAACAGCAATGTCCTGCGAGAAAGGCAATTATCGGACGACATAGAATCTATGGGATTAAAGTTAGTAAATTCGTCTGCACCCACACATTTCTCAAATCACTGTGATACCTTACTTGACTTATTTTTTGTAACCGACTGTCATAAAATTTCTACTTACAGTCAACTATCAATGCCAATGTTTTCGAAACACGACCTAATATTCTTGACCTATAATTTTCATACTGACATAACTGAAAGCATAATAGTTTATAGAAATTTTAGAAACATTGACTATGCCTTGTTAAGTGCTGACTTTTTTTCATGTGACTGGGACTCTATTTATGACTATGCTAATATTAATTCACAACTGACTGTCCTACAAAGTAATATAACGTATCTATATAACAGATCGATTCCGCTGGTGACAAAAACGGTCAACCCTCGTGGAAATCCCTGGTTCAATTCGAACATTAAAATATTAATTAACAAACGTGATATCGCTTTTAAAAAATGGAAGCGGTACAGAACAGCCCACCATGCTGCACAATATAAGATAATTAGGAAAAATGTGATACAGTTAATCAACTCAGAGAAAAGAAAATACTTTTGCAACATATTTAATTTAGCGAGATAAAATCAGCAGAAATGGGCGTATATTAAAGAACTGGGTGTTGGTAAATCCACTACTCCGCGCATCTGTGATATTGATCCTGACGAACTTAATAGAATTTTTTTAGACTGTAAAGTACCCGAAGTGACCAAAACTGACTATGTTGAGTGCGTGCCTCAAAATCTCTATAGTAACTGTGATGATGTACACTGCTTCTGTGATAATGGTACCTGTGATAATAGTTTTAGTTTTTCATGTGTAACTGAGTCAGATGTCCTCGAATCGATGTTAAAGATAAAGTCAAATGCCACTGGAATTGATGATTTCAATCCGAAATTCATAAAAATGCTTTTGCCAAACATATTGCCGTACATAACCTTCATATACAATACAGCGTTGACTCAATCCGTATTTCCTGATTCTTGGAAAGTAGCTAAAATACTTCCAATTCCAAAATCAGCCAATGAATACAGGCCAATTTCCATTCTACCATACTTGTCAAAAATTTTAGAGCGACTTATGGCTAATCAGATGACAAATTACTTGACAACTAAAAAACTTTTGACAAATAAGCAATCAGGTTTTCGAGTGGGCAGAAGATGTACAACAGCAATAATAAACGTAGTTGAACGTATAAGAGAAAAAATGGACTCGGACAATATAACGTTTCTGACACTTCTAGATTATAGTAAGGCTTTTGACACGGTTAACCACGAAATTCTTTGTTTTAAGCTAAGTCGTCTATGTAATTTTTCGCGTGCAGCAACAAGACTAATTGTTTCGTACTTGAGTAATCGTATGCAGTCTGTGTGTATAAATAATATGTACTCGTCATTACTTTGTGTCAAGCGTGGTGTTCCTCAAGGATCCGTTTTAGGGCCATTATTGTTCTCTATGTATGTAAATGATCTACCGAGTATATTGTCAAGTTGTGACGTTCATATGTACGCCGATGATGTTCAAATGTTTGTTAGTCGTCCCATTAGTAGAGTTAATGACTGTATTCGTGTCTGTACTAGTGAATTGAAAAGTGTAAGTCAGTGGGCTAAAATGAATGGGCTAGGATTAAATCCTAATAAGTCAAAATGCATAGTCATAGGTAAAAGAAAGTTCGACACTAATGCAATACAAAAATTGAATATTGAAAACATCCCCATTGAATATGTAGAACGTGCAAACAACTTAGGTTTTATGTTTAACCAAACTTTGACATGGGATGATCACATAAACAGATCAGTCGGAAAAGCTATTGGGATTCTTAGAAATTTATACTTAACTAAAGATTATCTCCCAGTGAATATAAGGCAAACAATTGCCAAAATGTACATCACACCAGTCCTTTTCTATGGTATAGAAGTATTTAGTGACAATAACTCTGCCAGCCAACGCAAGCTGCAAGTTGCTTTTAATAATATCGCGAGATATATTAATAACAGACGTAGAACTGACCATATTTCGGACGTAATGATAAAAATTTTCGATATGCCACTTAAATCCTGGATAGAGTTTAGGGTCCTATTATTACTGCACAAAGTTATATATACCAAAGAGCCATCTTACTTATATGAACGACTTAAGTTTAGCACGTCAAGACGGACGAAAAATATTGTTTGCTTTAAATACAGGTACACATGCACAATGAAACAGTTCTTTGTATATGCTGTTCGAGTTTGGAATCATCTTCCCCACGCCATCAAGGCAATCAGTGGGGGAGTGCAGTTCAAAATCGCACTGGAGAGTCATCTACGCACTACATAATTTGAATTTGTGATAGTAGAGAGGGGTTGAATGGGGAGTAAGAGTGAAATTCCCAGGAACTAAATTAAAACTAAACAAAATATTATATTATTAAAATGTTAGTATATAAGTTCGAATGTATGTAATTATAATTGTAATCACTTCTTAATGTTAGTAATTTAAATGTCAAAAGTTAATATTACACTTGTTGTGACTAGCGCCCTAATTTATAAGTATAAAATGCTTGTCGCGCTAGGATGAAATAAATAAATAAATAAATTAAATTTGGAAACACTCTCGTTATTATTTTGGATAAAAATAGGTGCCAAAAACGCTTGGCATCTCAAACATATAAGTTACATACAAGTATATCACAAGCTCATACCTATCTATACACATACATATACTAACTGAGTACCGGGTGTAAATTAGAGCCGCGGCTCACAACGTTCCCTCTCGTTTTGATCTTATACATCAGCTCATCTAACCGAACGTCAACAGGCTGCAGAATAGGGAAGCTCAATCAATCATAGGGAATCATATTTGGTCATATACCCGGTGATTTTTGTACCCGGTACTCGAAGAGTATAGGGGTATATTAGATTTGTGGGGATAACGGTTGTGTGTAACGCCCAGAAGGAAGAGTTTCCGAACCCATAAAGTATATATATTCTTGATCAGCATCAATAGCCGAGTCGATATAGCCATGTCTGTCTGTCCGTCCGTCTGTCCGTCTTCATTAGCGCCTATATCTCAGAGACTATTGAAGCTAAAGCAACCAAATTTAGTATCCAGTCTCCTGTGTGATCACACTACTCCAAATGTGTTTCAAAATTTCCCCCCGCCCCTTTTCGCCCCCACAAAGGACGAAAGTCTGTGGCATCCACAATTTGGAAGATACGAGAAAACTAAAAACGCAGAATCATAGAGGATGATCAATTCTATCAGGGTGTTGAATCTGAATTAGATCGGATCATTATTATAGCTACAATGAAGAAAACCATTTCAAAAGTCATCGTTCCCTCTCGCTCTCTCTCACACGCGACCCCATCTGCTTTGCCCATTCGTTTAAATGAGCGCCTAGATCTCAGAGACTATAAGAGCTAGAGCAACCAAACTTTCTATCCAAGCTCCTGTGATATTACTTCAGTACAAGTGTATTTCAAAATTTTGCCACGCCCCCTTTCGCCCCCACAAAGAACCAAAATCTGTGGAATCCACAATTTTTAAGATAAATGAAAACCAAAAACGCAGAATCATGGAAAATTTCCATATCTACCAGATTGCCGAATATGGATCAGGTCGGATCAATATTATGGCCAGAAGAAACAAATTAAATTTCAGTGGCTACGCAACGCCTGCCAAGCGCTGACTCATTCCCTTTCTCTCTGTCGAAAACACTTGTACGTCTCAAATGTGTAGTTATACATGTAGAAATGTAGAAGCCGATGTAAAAAGCATATGCAAACAAAATTTAAAACATGATTTGACTTCATTTTTTGAAATATTATTTTTGCCCAAAATTTAATTCGTCCCTTTTGCGAACATATAATAAATTGCATAAATCGCAAGCTCATATATGTATACACATATATACTGACTGAGTACCGGGTATAAGGTAGAGCCGCATCCTTTGCCGCGGCTCACAGCGTTCCCCTTCGTTTTTTTTTTTTATAATTTTTACGACTTCTGGCGAAATACAATTGGCTCGTGTTGAAACCGTGAGTCGTTTAATACGGAATTGCACACGATTTTGTAGCAGGATTAGGCTGGAAAACTTTTAGCAGATGATCCGCAACTCTTTTGGCTCTGTCTTCATCGTGTGTCTTCATGTGTACGCCATTTGCTGGTGTTGGTGTTGAGATGCGACCTGTTTCGACGAAGACTGAACCAAGTTTGTTTGCTATTGAATCAATATCCACCAATATTCCACTATCAGGTGCGGGTTTATTTCAATGTGTGAACTTATAAATTTGTTGTATTTGAGCCAGTTAGTTTTTTGTGAGGTCAACTAACAGGGGCGATTTAAAACTCTGGGTATCGTAGTAGTTGTATAAGAACAGGCGTGTGATCGGATGATAGTTCCGAAAGGCTTTCGGCGCTTGTCAGGTTTCGGGCAATGTTTTTGTAATTGCAAAATCAATGAGCTCGGGTAGTTTCTTGAGGTACGTCAGCCAGTGAATTGGCGTGCAAAGAGAGACGTGGCTGAGCCTGTTGTTTACTTTTACTAGTGCGTTGTAAAGCTATAAATGGATCGGTAGATCAAGGTGCGCAGTAGACGGCAGCTAGTGCGATTTGGTTGCAACTATCAAGATGTATACTTAAAGAATGCTTAACCGCGTGTTATAAAAATATATTTGTTTTTAAGGTGTGTTTCGAAGAGTAGCATAGCGTCGATGTGATTGTCGAGTAGGTGTTGAGCTAACTCAAGTAATGCTGTAAAACGCCATTAGCATTCCACGTAGATATACATGACGAAGACATTGATAATTTTGAAAGTTGTGATACAAGCATTTGTAACAAAAGATTTTGATTTTGCATTAAATCTTGCATAGTTGTGCGCATAAATTACATAAACTTTCTCAAGCTCTGTTGCACTCCTGTGGCTTGTTGTCTTGTTCCGTATTTAGATCCACATGCTTTGCTTGTGTGTACGGTGCATTAACGGCAGGAGCCACCATTCCTGCTCTTAGGGCTCTTGCAGTGGTCGCGTTTTTTGATACGGATACGGGATCAAAGGAGGACCTGGCTGCAGTCGATGCTGCTTTTCGACGGAGTGAAATTAGAATGTGCGTTTTGCGTGCGTTCTGTGTTCACGCGCTCACGAGTGTGATTCCACCGCAGTTGCTGCACTTTTTCTTGCTAAAGTCATCTTTGCTTGCTGGGCAGCGGAACGAGTCATGAAGATCGCTGCAAATTACGCATACCAGGCGCAGTGTATAGTAAGACCTTGTGTGGCCGTATTCTTGTCAGTTCATGCATTGATTCGGCGATGCATTAGAAACTGAAGCTTGTAGATGGGGTGCAACTCATATTTTATAGTTGTCTGCGTCTCAGGCTCAAGTTAAACTTTGAAGAGTGGTTGTGGCTATTTGTTCTGGTTTATAATATTAAAATAGTTTTTAAAGCAGAAGGTTTTCTCATGTAGCGCCTGGAGTGTTTCATTTGGCATTGGACTCTATGCCTTTCAGTACAGCTTGCATGCCTCTGCTGCTTTGAAGTTGGTACGTGTAAAAGTTTTTCTTGCTTTCGTTTAAGTACTTGACATTGGACTCTATGCCTTTCAGTACAGCTTGCATGCCCCTGCTGCTTTTAAGTTGGTACGTGTAAAATTTTTTCTTGCTTTCGTTTAAGTACTTCGACAAATCTTTAAAGTTGTCTTCTATTTTTGCTTGAACTTTAATCTTATGATGTTACCCCTCATTAGGGGAATGAAATGGAAATTGTCCTGACTGATAAGCTCAATAGCTTTGGAAACAAAAGCTCTGGAGCTTTTCTCTCGTATAAATAAAGGAGCTGGCTTTGGCTTTTTCTTGCCATCAGCGTAATGTGCTAAGATTTCAAAACAGTTGATGTTGTTGGAAGTTTTGCCGGGCCTGCCACGAGTGATTTTAGATTAATTTGTAGGGTATTAGGGGCTCAATTTTCGTTTAATCTGCATGTAGCGATCCATGCCTGTCTGCATAGCCGGCTTAACTTTTGCGTTGTCTGCGGAGTGTGTTACTGACGGTGCAGCAGTCGTTGCGTTTGTAGAGCGGGCAGACGACACTGGTGCAATTGTACATGCAGTTGTTTTGGCGGCCGTTCGAGAAAAAACGGACGGCTAGCGTGATTGATTTCTGTCGGGCGAAAAGGGGAGAAAAAGAGGCCAAGATAAAGTGGAGATGATAGATGTTGACCCATCTTCTTCTAAATTCCGTCCAGCGACTAACTTTCAGAAATAGCAGGGATTCAAGACCGCAGGTTTTTAATCAAGTGCGTGGAGAAATTGGTTATCGGAAAAAATATATCAAAGTCCTGAACAAAATAGGAGGAGAAGACCTTAAAACTTAAACTGGAGCACCGATAAGGAAGATAAGCGAGGAGCTCTTTACAGTCACAGAAAAGAGGGTTAGCTGGCCTCCTTACAAAGTGAAAGTGTTTAGGTTTTCGTAAAATACAAAAAAATCATATATGAAGTATAATAAATACATTGTTAACCTACGTCTCGCTTTGCTGATTGGCACCATCGCCGCGTGCACCCATTCCTCCCCTAACCCTCCTAGTAGATTCGCAGTGAAACGGATAACACGGCGCTTTTCCGCATCCGCATCCTACTGCTGCACTTTTCCGCGTTTCCACTGGGTGCCAGTAAATCCTCTCAATCCCTTAAATCCCCTTACACGTCCCGTATTCGACTACTACTTTAGTTTTCTTCCGCTTTCGCTTCAGGGTGCCCCAGCTCCTCTTACGAATTACACTAGTCGACACGACTTTTCCGCTGTCGCCAAAAATTACTTTTTCTGATAGATTTGGATGTTGAAAAATGTGGAAAATGTTAAACATTCAAATCTATCAGAAAAAGTCATTTTTGGCCACAGCGGAAAAAAAAAGTTGAATTTTGTCGAGTAGTGTTAGAGGAGCGTGCCACGTTCGTTTCCACAGTCGCCTAGTGCACGCTCGGATGTACATAGTACCCCACATCCCCCTCCTCTAGTTGTCCTCTTGCCTAGTGCTGCGAAGCCGCCTAGTGAACACACGCCGGTCCAATGGATCTGCTATTCTGGCCCATATCTACAGTCTTGGCAGAAATAGAAATATTCTATTGGACCCTGATCAAACAGAGATCTGTACCTCGGCTAGGGAACTAACTTACAAGTTCCAAAGAACTGTCGCTGTAGAAGTCCAATTCATTTTAAAATCCCACACGTCATCAACAATGTAGATCTAAAATGTTTCCTTACATTTTCAAATCCAACTGAAATGCTTCCCTTTAATACGGTGATAGTAGCAATAATCATGACCGAGGATGTCAAGCCAATCTACTCAAATATGTACCCTTTCCATATAGGAGCCACTGATTTCGTCTACTAAGAAGTGAATGTATTGTATCTCCATAATAATTTCAAATCTAGGGAAATCAAAACACTTTACTACCCTTGACCTAAAGTCAGGGTACCACAAAATCGCGTTAGCTAAACGCGATCGTGAAAAAACATAATTTTTGGTAAACGGATGTAAATATGAATTTTGCCATTTGGCTTCAGGAATGCATCTAGAATTTTTCAACGGGTCATTGACGACTTATTGTGGAAGCATATCGGTAAGATATATTACGTGACGTTGATGATGTCATCGTGTTTTCAAGGAAGAAGTCAGCTCATGTCAGGAACATTGACACCGTGCTCAACGGCCTCCACGACGCAAACATGAGGGTATCAAAGGAGAATTGCAATTCTTTAAGGGACAAGTGGAATTCCTTGGTTTTGTGTGTCAACCAAGGGCACAACAACAAGCCCCGATATGGTAAAGGCCGTTCAGAAGTTCATTACAACCTTCCACCCAGTTTGCGGTAAGATCATTCTATCATCTTGCCAGCTACTACAGGTGCTTCATAAGGGACTTTGCCTTGATAGCAAGATAGAAACTTTGGCGTCGAAAGACGTTATTCTCCACTGCCCAGACTTCAATCAAACATTCGACCTAAACACTGGGGCTGGCCTTGTCACAAGGCAATATACCCATAACAATGATTTCTAGGACTCTGAAGAACAGAGAGCTAAACTATATGAACAATGAAAGAGAACTACTGGCCATAGTTCGTCACTACTTATATGGGAGGAATGAAATTAACATCTATACAGACTATCAGCCATTGATCTTCGCAGCTACGACGTACATAATTTGCATCTATTGCACTCTACCAATTTTGGCGTGCGTGCAGACAGTCCTTGTAAAGGCTTTTTTAAACACAAAATCTTGGTATTGTAAGACCCAGGTGATGGACTTTGTTTGGGCGAGGCCCGAGTGAAATTCCCTTATTTTGTACTCTTACTCGTATTGTACTTTCCATACTCTTACTGTTCACTCTCTTGCTCTCTTTCAGCATAATGCTCTCACTTATCATCTATTATCTATGCTTCTTAACTCTCGTTTTCTCATCTATGCGTCCTCACGGCTTAGCTAAGTGGACGGCAGCTGCGTCTGCTAAAACGAGACGAGGCACGAGACTTGCTCGCTTGCCTCCACAAATGTTTGTTAACTCTCTAATTACAACTCTCTATTGTTAAAGGCTCTGGCATTTTCGGCCACCCCTAATATACAAATCACATTCAATAAATTATAACGTTTTTGAATTCAAACTTTTCTGAAAATTCTTGATATATAGTCAACGAAAAAGCTCGTTGTCTCAACATTTGGTGACCCCGACGTGATCGTCATTAAAAAAATATTGCTAAAAACAATTAAAAATCTTTTAAAGTGCAAACTAAACCTAACCTTTCTGTCGCGAAGCTTTCCTCTCGACGTTTGCTTGCTCACTAACACCAATACATCCACGCACAGCCACAGCTTTGATTTCGGTGCACTTGCGCGCACACACCGCCAATCAAACGGGTCATTCTCCTATTCTTCTGTGTGCCTACTCGCTGTTGCTGTCGGTGCATTTGCGCACACAAACCGAAATTCTAATGGATCGTTCTTCTATTCTTCTTTGTGCCTGATCACTGCTGCTATCGGTGCATTTGCGCGCACAAACCGAAAATCAAACGGATCGTTCTTCTATTCTTCTTTGTGCGTGCTCGCTGCTGCTGTCTGTTGCTGCTGCTGCTTGCCGAAATGGCTGAGTCCAATGACTTGTCGGAAAACAGGGTGTCTTTTTACAAACGGAAGGCACAGTCAATATACGACAAAACAGCATTACTTCAAGTACTTCAAAGCAATGAAGATGCGCTAAATGTTCTGTTCGGAGCAGCAGCTGACAGTAGCTCTTAAGAATAAAAATAAGATGATTTAAGAGAAACATAACAGACTAAGATCATCTGTTCGCATGCTCTCGGTGCATACGCACACACTATCACACTCAGGTTCGCCGCGCGTACTGTTTATATGGCAGTGCGTCGGTTAGCTTGGGTCACATTCGGTCAAATTCGTCGTCGAACGCAGCATCGCGTAGCACTATCTTCTTACCTATACATAAACATTTTTACACTGACAAAACACAAAGTTTACGGCCACGGCGTGTAAACATTGAAAATAAACACAACCCATAAACCACAAAAATGGAGTATAATTTTTGTAAATGTGGAGTCAGAGTTGCCGAAAAAGCTCTGCAAATTCCAACATTTTGGTGACCCCGACGTGATCTCCGTGAGCTTATCGTGTGAAAAAAGTTAAAAAGAAAAAGAAAAAAGAAATATAGTTAAATCTGTGTCTAAGTTTTAACTAAACATTTGTCAAATCATAGCGAACCAAAAGTCGTTGTGGCCGACCGTGACAGTTCTAACGGCCCGCTATTCGTTTTTCGCATTCCTTTCACCGTCTGCTTCAGCCTGCCCAACGCACTGTCGAGACCGGCTGCATATAGTGCAAGCCGTTATCTTCTTCGTCTTTTCTATCGTCGGTTGGTTCAGCCAGCGCTCGCGAGCGGTTACATTGACCTCTCTCTGGTTTTTCGAACTCGAAATCAGAGTAACATTTTCGATCGTGGATAACTGTTTGTTGTTGGTCATCGCTCATCGCACTATCGGTCTTCGCTTTAGCTCTCTGTGCCGGTGCAGTGCGTACATACATATATACATTTTTTCCTCTTCGCTTTGTACCTCGCTGCATCTCTTATGTGCATTCGCCGCCTTTGAGAGCAATAACGTTCGCAACGTTAGATCTGCGCAGCCGGTGTGAAAAGTTAGCGGGAAATAAAAAACATTAAAACTTCATAGTTAAAATGAGTAACGACAATATATGTATCGGGTCCGCCTCGGGTGGCACACCTTCGACTGGCGCTCCGCCTGGTGAATCTTTGGCCAGTGCAAACAACGGCTATTCTCAACAGACTGCAGGGACCCGTCACTCAATTGGATTTCGAAAAGCTGCGCCAAATGGATGAGTACGACCTGAAAGGAATTTTGGAATCACTGACGAAACTGGAAGATAACTTTATTGTGGCACACACCAGTTTTAAGGAAGTGGATTTTGAAGCAATGTCCAGTGAAACACCTGTGCAATTCGATTCGTCTCTATTAGCATTGAGGACGGCTCTTCAGCGGGAGTTGGGCAAGCGGTCTCAGCCCGCGCATTGTTCGACGTTTCGTATAAATTCAAACGAATCCCAATCCCTGATATATATGGCAAATTAATCGCGCCTGCCACAACTGCAGCTGCCTAAGTTCAGTGGAGAATATACGGAGTGGACCAGTTTCTACTCTATGTTCACAGCGGTCATCGATAGTGAAGCGGAGCTTACTTCTATCGAGAAGCTATAGCACTTGCGGTCCTGTTTGAGCGGAGTGGCCCTGCACACTATCAGTTCGTTGGAGATAACCGAGGATAACTATCTCACATTCTAAAATCCAGATTTGCTAACAAACGTCTCATTTTACAGGCACACATCAGAGTCGTGGCGACTCGTCAGTGAGCAAGTTGTGGGCGTTTGTGGATGACGCCACCTCACATCTTCGCGCGTTTCAAGCGCTGGGATCGAAGGAGGAAATTGCAGACGCTATAATCGTCTACGCAATTTGGCTGAATTTGGATAGAACAACTCAAACAATATGGGAAGAAGTCTCGTCGAATCAACCCTTCCATCCTGGGAGAAATTGTCCACATTTCTGGATAACAGATGTCGCACTCTTGAGGGAATTCAACACGCCATGCAAGGGCAAGATGGACAGGTTGGCAAGGCTAAGAAAACCGTGAGTACGAAATATAGAAAGGCTTTCGTGGCATCGAGCGCTCCCGCTCCGGTTTCTTGTGCGTTGTGTGATGGCTCGAGCCATACAATTGCAAATTGCGAACGCTTTAAGGGTCTATCGCCGGATGAGCGCCACAAGGAATCAAGGAGGCTAGGCTTATGCCGTACATGCCGATTGAAGCACCACTCCCTTTTGCATTTCGGTCGTTCATCAGAGACCATTCAATTTGGTTCCCCGAATCAAGCCTCGCAAGCACAGCCAAGTCATACCGCGGTTGCGTTGTCACCCCCATTGCCGCAAGCCCTCATATCCCAAAGTCCGCCTGATACTGTGCTCTTAGCCACTGTCGTCGTTCTCGTCAAAAACAGCTCTGGAACTTTCGTCCCTTGTCGTGCACTTTTGGACTCGGGATCTCAATTGCATTTCGTAACAAGTCGTCTAGCTATTCAACTTAAACTTCGAAAAACTAAATCGCACACCGCAGTCTCTGGTATAGGCGATGCTAGCTTCTCAACAGAAGGTATCTCGGTGGATCTCGTTCTGAAGTCTCGGATTTCAGAGTTCACCACTAGCATCACAGCCGTCGTTGGCCAGAAGATTACGGATCACCAACCTCACTCGTCGATTAGCATAGCTAATTGGCATATCCCTTCGCATATGCAGCTTGCTGACCCTTCGTTCTACCAGGCGCAGCGGATTGATCTGCTCATCGGAGCCGGACTCTTCTTCGAGCTGCAGTGTGTGGGACAAATTCAGCTGGCGCCTGGATTACCCTTGCTACAGAAGACCCATTTTGAATGGATTCTATCTGGTGGCGGGCATTCGGCTCCCACTCTCTCGTCGTTCATCGCAACACAATCTTCGGATGACATCAATCACAGCACTCGGCTCGAAGACTTGGTTCGTCAATTTTTGAAGTGGAGCACATCTGTGAGCCGATCGCTAGGGCAACAAAGGAGGAGCTTCATTGCGAGGAGCATTTCGTTAGCACTAACACTCGTTTACCCTCAGGGGAGTACTCAGTCCGCTTGCCTTTAAAGCGAAGTATGGAGTCCTTGGGCGATTCCTATTTGCAGGCAAAGCGACGTCTGGAAAACTTGGAGCGCAAATTTGTGCGTAATCCAGCCCTCTACGCAAAATATTCGGCTTTTATGAAGGAGTACCTGTCCCTCAATCATATGTCGCTGGTGCCAAACGAAGATAGGCACAAGTGCAAATATTTCTTGCCACATCACTGCGTCATCAAGGAGGACAGCCACCACAAAGCTGCGGGTCGTATTCGATGGCTCGGCAGCCACCACATCTGGTCGTTCGTTAAATGATCTGCTCATGTCAGGTCCCACCATTCAAGCCAAACTTTTTCACACACTCATTCGTTTTCGTACATTTCCCATTGCTCTTACAGGTGATATCGGTAAAATGTATAGGTGTGTGCGTGTTTCAATGCCTGACACCATGCTCCAATGCATATTATGGCGGGACTCTCTTGACGATGACATACAGGTCTTCAAGCTAAACACAGTTACCTATGGGACTAGGTCTGCATCGTTTTTAGCTATTCGAGCTATGCATCAGCTGGCCATGGATGAGTCATCTTCGTATCCACTGGGGTCGGAAACCATTCTACAGAACTTCTACGTGGATGACATGATATCTGGAGGGAATTCGTTCGAGGACGTACTGGATATTATGCGTCAAACCACGGATCTTCTTGCTCGAGGCAATTTTCAATTTTAGGAAATGGTGCTCCAACTCCCTCGATGTGCTTCGTACAGTCCCAGAGGCCGAAAGGGGAAAATTTTCTGAAGCTGGATGATGGCAGTGATGTAACAAAGGCGCTTGGGCTCATTTGGGAGCCCCATAAGGACTGCTTTCTGTTCACATTTGCTCCACAAATCGGTGTTAGCAAGCACACTAAGCGTTCGGTATTGTCGACCATTGCACGCTGCTATGACCCTATGGGATTGATGGGACCTACTCTGACCAGAGCGAAAATCATCATGCAGCGCATGTGGAAAGACAAACTGTATTGGGATGAGAGCCTTCCTCAGTCGTTGGATTCGGCATGGACTGAGTTTTGCAAGGACTTCGCCACTGTGGGTCACGCCACATTTCCTCGCTATGTACTTCAACCCAAGGCAAGGTTTGAATTGCATACCTTTTGTGATGCCAGCCTCCAGGCCTACGGGGCTTGCATCTATGCTCGATCGTTTACAGATACAGCCGTTGAGGTTCACTTGCTTTGTTCGAAGGCAAGGGTTGCCCCACTAAAAACCCTCACGGTTCCCAAGCTTGAGCTATGCGCAGCGTTCCTATTGGCAAATTTACTTCGCGAAATCAGGAAAATGGATACCTTTGATTGCCCAATCCATTGTTGGTCAGATTCCACTGTGGTCCTGTCTTGGTTGCGAGAGGAGCCATCCAAGTTCTACGTATTTGTCTCCAACAAAATCGCCGGAATTCAACAACTTACGAGGGGCATGGACTGGCGCTATGTGCCAACTGAGATGAACCCGGCTAATATTCTTTAGAAGGGAGCAGCTCCGCAGGATCTCTTGCATTCTAGGTTGTGGATGAATAGACCTACCTTCTTGCAAGGCGAAGTTGCTGGCCTGAACGGTGCTCGCCAGAAATCAACCTTCCGAAAATTCGTCATCGGGTATTGCTGTCATCTGAGCGTGCAGACATCTCGCTGTCGTTTAAACACATCAACTCATTTGGAGTCATGCTGCGCATCTTCGGCTACGTTCAGAAGTTCATCAGTCGGACGAAGACAACGGACCTCTCGTCTGACGACCTTCGAAAAGGATCCCATTTGTTATGTCGACTCGTTCAACGGGCCCATCTGCATCCTGAGTACCGTACTCTGCAGAAAGGGAACTGCATGCAGTCGTCCAGCAGTATCGCATCGCTTTCGCCTTTTAAAGATGATGTTGGTGGTCGCCTGCGGCACTCAACTTTCGGCTTCGATGCACGCCATCCAATCATTTTGCCTAGGAATCATCCACTGACGTTCGCTATCATCACACATTTTCATCGGAGGCATCACCATGCGGGTCCGCAGTCGGAGCAATTCGCTTACAGTTCTGGCCCATCGGCGGCCTGAAGACTGTGGCTCGTGCTTTGAGGAAATACGTCATCTGCTGCATATCCCGACCTCGTCTTGCTGAACACATCATGGCTGACCTACCGAAGGATCGAATACAGGATTCGCCTGCATTCAGTGTCACCGGAATTGACTATTGTGGTCCCTTCTACTACAAGCCAGATGGCCGCTATCGAACTCCCATGAAATGCTATATTAGCGTCTTCATCTGTTTTACCACAAAGGCAGTGTGGTTGGAATTGGTGAAGGATCTATCAACTGCAGCTTTCTTGAGTGCCCTCAAACGCTTCGTTCCTACTCGCGGCATTCCCCGATGCATTTGGTCGGACAATGCCACCAACTTCGTGGGCGCAAGGAACAACTTGGAGGACCTTTGTCGGCTATTTAGCAGCGAGAAGCAGCGTGCTGAAGTCCACAATCACTGCCTCAACAACGGCTTCGACGGGAGATTCATACCGCCTCGCTCGCCTCATTTCGGGGGCTTGTGGGAGGCAGCAGTGAAGATCGCCAAAACAGCACTTTCATCGCTCCGTGGGATCGTAGCTCTTTGGCTTCGACGAGCTGCGGACATTGGTCTGCCAATCCAGGCGATAATAAATTCTCGTCCGCTCATTCCAATTTCAGAAAACCCTGAAGATCTTGGCGTCCTTACACCGGGGCATTTCCTGATTGGTCGTCCGCTAATGGACCTTCCCGAGCCAGACGTTACGGCTCTGAACTTCAATCGACTCGATCGTTGGCAACAAGTCACCTGTGCCCAGCAAATTTTTTGGAAGCGTTGGAGTGATGAGTACTTGACTCTGCTCCAACAACGTGCCAAATGGCGCACGCCACAACCGCCGATCCAGGTCAACGACGTCGTCTACATCTAGGACGAAAAATTGCCGCCACTGAAGTGGCCATTAGCACGAGTGATCGAGGTCATCACCGGAGCTGATGGTGCCGTGCGAGTTGCCATCCTGCGGACACCATCTGGAACCATACGTCGAGCTGTCAACAAGCTGTGCGTCCTTCCCGTTAAGGATTCTGTTGAAAGCCCTGGTCTTTCAACGGGTGGGAGTATGTTCGGAGCAGCAGCTGGCAGTAGCTCTTAGGAATAAAAATAAGAGAATTTAAGAGAAACATAACAGACTAAGATCATCTGTTCGCATGCTCTCGGTGCATACGCACACACTATCACACTCAGATTCGCCGTGCGTACTGTTTATATGGCAGTTCGTCGGTTAGCTTGGGTCACATTCGGTCAAATTCGTTGTCGAACGCAGCATCGCGTATCACTATCACCTACCGGCCGTCAAATTGTTAAATCGGTTCTGTAACGGTTTTTTTGAGTTCTTACCTATACATTAACATTTGTACACTGACAAAACACAAAGTTTACGGCCACGGCCTTAGAGGCCATTGAAAATAAACACAACCCATAAACCCCAAACACGGAGTATAATTTTGGTCAAAATCACCACAAAACTCCGAGTAGTTTTCGACGGATCCGTATGTACTTCTTCAGTATATTCCCTAAACGATATATTTATGTAAGGCCCAACAATTCAGCCGAAGTTAGTAACGACTCTTCTCCGATTTCGTACCTTTCCTGTAGCCTTGAGTGGTGACTTTGTAAAATGTATAGATGCATCCGTGTCTTGCCCAGGAAAGTTTTCTGCAGTGCATATTGTGGCGCGATTCACCCCATGAGGAGATTCGAGCATTTAAACTGGATACCGTCACCTATGGAACGAAACCAGCATAATTTCTAGCCGTCCGTTCCATGCACCAACTAGCAGCCGACGAGCGTGCTTCTTATCATATTGGATCGAAGGTTGTGTTGCAGGATTTTTACGTGGATGATTTGCTAACGGGGGGAGATACTTCAAATGAGGTTCTTGAAATAATTCGCCAGGTGTCTTAGCCAAAGGGAATTTCAAGATCAGGAAATGGTGCTCCAACGATGCATCTTTACTAAATCAAATACCCAGTGAAAATAAGGAAACATTTGTTAAATTCACTGATGGTAGCGATGTAACCAAGACGCTAGGTTTGGCATGGAATCCCACTTCGGATTAACTATTGTTTGCTTTTTGCCCCAATCAAGTCCCATCGAAACCAACTAAAAGAGTTATATTGTCCACCATTGCACGATTTTATGATCCACTCGGACTTATAGGGCCAGTAATTACAAGGGCAAAAATACTTATGCAGCAGTTGTGGAAAGAAAAGCTGAATTGGGATGAAAGTCAGCCAGTCGGCTTACGCACAGCTTGGATCGACTTTATTCAGCAGTTTGACTCTATGCAACGAATCTCTTTCCCACGTCTATCATTCCTTCAAAGCAGCAATCTTGAAATACATGGATTCTTGTGATGCCAGCATGAGTGCATATGGAGCATGCATTTACACTGTTTCGCAAGGCGTTAATGGAGTAAAGGCAAATTTTCTGTGTTCCAGATCTCGTGGAACAGCCATCTAACTTAATGTATTTGTTGCTAATCGACTGTCAGTTATAGAGGAACTCACATCTGGAAAGTCGTGAATTCCTTCCCCAAAATGCAGCGAATTTTTGCATATGTATGCAAATGTATTCATCGAAAAAGGTTTAAAATAACTGTGGAGGATTTGCGCTTGGGAACCGAACTTCTTCTTCGCCTTACTCAGCCATCTCGTCTGTTCAATGAAATAAGAGCCCTGGAATCCCGAAAGGACATCAAAGCTTCAAGCCCAATCGCTTCGCTTTCTCCATTTTTAGCTGATAACGGTTTGCTTCGAGTTGGAGGACGCCTTAAAAACTCCACGTTGGATTTTGAAGCACGACATCCCATAATACTGCCCAGAAATCATTCCATCACTTCTGCTTTGATACGGCACCTACACGAAAAGCATCTTCACGCAGGACCCCAGTCACTATTAGCTATCATTCGTTAAACTTACTGGCCAATTAGTGGTCGGAAGACCGTAGCTCACGTCATACAGAAGTGTGTCAGATGCTTTCGAGTGAAGCCTCGAACTCTAGAGCAAATAATGGCAGATCTTCCGGTGGGCAGAGTTAGCGAATCTCGAGCATTTCTAGTTACCGGCGTGGACTACTGCGGCCCGTTCCTGTATAAATCAGAAATTCGAAATCGGCCCCCAATTAAATGCCACATGAGCATTTTTATATGCTTCTCCACTAAAGCGGTTCACATCGAGCTAGTGAAGGATCTCACAACGTCCGCGTTCCTGTCTGCTCTTCGCCGTTTTATTTGCACACAAGGAAAACCGATTCGTATTTGGTCAGATAATGCCACAAATTTGGTTGGAGCTCGGAACGAACTGGCAGAACTCAAGTCTTTATTCCTAAGCGACAATCATCAAGGAGCCGTACATCAAGCTTGCCTCAACGATTGCATCGATTGGCTTTTCATTCCTCCTAGATCACCTCATTTTGGAGGATTGTGGCAGGCTTCAGTCAAGGCAGCCAAACATCATCTTCGGCGTGCCCTTGGATCCTCGCTTCTTGGATTTGATGAACTGCGCACCCTTGCGTGCAATATTAGCGCAATCATTAACTCATGGCCATTGTTTCCTCTTTCAGAGAACCCGACAGATCTCGATGTGCTCACGCCAGCTCATTTCTTTTTTGGCGCCCCTATCATTCTTGGAGCCTGACTTGGTACATTTAAACGTCGATCGCCTGGACTGTTGGCAGAAGGTCACACAGCTGCAGTAAATTTTTTGGTCTCGATGGCGCCAATCTTATTTAAGCAGTCTTCAGGAGCTTAGTGGCGCACCCGGAGTCCTGAGCTTCACGTCAACGATATCGTTCTTGTTAAAGACGCGAATTACCCTCCGCTGAAGTGGACGCTAGCGAGAATCCTCGAACTCATCCCAAGAGCTGATGGAGTGTCTCGCGTCGCCTTGATCAGGATGGCTACAGGTGTTAGCCGAAGGGCACTTGCCAAACTCTGTCTCTTGCCTCTACGGGATGAGGTGAAAGGCTTGGATCCTTCCACGGGGGGAGTATGTTCGGCCGAGGCCCGAGTGTAATTCCCTTATTTTGTACTCTTACTCGTTACTGTTTCACTCTCTTGCTCTCTTTCAGCATAATGCTCTCACTTATCATCTATTAACTATGCTTCTTAACTCTCGTTTTCTCATCTATGCGTCCTCACGGCTTAGCTAAGTGGACGGCAGCTGCGTCTGCTAAAACGAGACGAGGCACGAGACTTGCTCGCTTGCCTCCACAAATGTTTGTTAACTCTCTAATTACAACTCTCTATTGTTAAAGGCTCTGGCATTTTTGCCACCCTCAATATACAAATCAAATACAATAAATTATAACGTTTTTGAATTTAAACTTTTGTGAAAATTCTTGATATATAGTCAACGAAAAAGCTCGTTGTCTCAACAGACTTTACAAACGACTTTGAACGAAGGGAAATAGTAACAACCCAACACCATTGGGAGCACAGGGCAGCCCAGAAAAACGTAAAGCAGGTGCTGCGCAATTATTATTTTCCAAAAATGGAAAAAATCGCAGCAGAAGTGGTAAAAAACTGCAAACTATGTCAAAAAGCTAAGTACGATAGTCACCCTAGAAAGCAGTGGTGACACCCATACCGGCAAGAATAGACGAGTTGCTTTACATGGACATATTCTCTACTGCAGGGAAGTACTTACTCACCGCGATTAACAAATTTTACAAGGGTTGAAATAACGCAATAAGTCGCTTCGCGCACATTAGCAGACATTAAAATACCAATTTTGCAACTGGTGAACATCTTTCCAGCTTTTAGAACTATCTATTGTGATAATGCTAAGACTATTCGGTCCTTATTGAAAAACCAATTTAACATCGATGTAGCAAATGCCCTACCGTTGCACAATACATCAAAACGCTTGCACAGCACTTCGTAGGAAAACGCCAGGTGTTCGATGTTGCAGCGCCAGGTGGACGGTACGGTCGAGCTAGTCCTAGCGACCATCGAATACAACCGAACCATCCATTCTGTTACAAACAACACACCCATGGATGTGGTCCACGCAAGTTGCGACCTTTGGGAAGAGATAATGTTAAAACTGGCAAAGGCCGAACAGGAACAACTTGATAGAATCAATCCAACCAAACAAAATAGGACCTTCGATGTAGGAAAACAGGTCCTAGTAAAAACAAAGAAAACAAGCTAGCTCCCCTGTGCGCTGAGTAAAGGGTAGAAGCAAGCAGAAGTAAGATCTAGAAATCACCTTTCCGGGAAGCAGGGTTTTTCAGCATTAAGTTCAGATCCTCAAGGGCAACTAATAGTAAAAGTAAGAGTAACTATATAACATAGTTAATAAGTTCTGTGCCTCTCATTTCTTATAGATTCCTTTTCGATATCTCTACATGCCAACAATCATACCGTTGACAACTTTAACCGACTCATAACTAACGGACTACACACATGCAGACTATATCGCCATAATTGACGGGCAGACAGTAATATGGAACGACACCTTTTTCAAATGACTTAAGATTCTTATAATAGATTATATTTAACTTTACAGTTCTGAAGAGCTGTCAAATGTCTCCGACCCAGTGAGTTTTTAGCGGCAGCTTAAAGTCTGAAAGATATTAAGCTTTCGAATTCAAATTTCATAATATTTTTCGGTATTTTTTCCCGAAATTTGATTTTGAAAACTCAGGAAAAGTCGAAAAAAAATATTAATTAGACGTCGTTTAAGGTATCGCTTATAAAAATCGATTGATAAACGGCCAAGTTGCAGCCGTTTGACCACAACTTCATTGTCAAAGTCAAAATTTCGGGAAAAATACCGAAAACCAACCAGTTGTAGGAAACTTATAGCCTTTTTACACTACGGTTGAGTTATTGAGTTATTGAGTTTCGGGCAAAACTCGAGTTTCGTTTACATGGGGAAGCATAGGGGACCTAGAGGTGGCAAAAAAGTTGAGTTTTGGATGCGTTTAGTTGAGTTTGTCCGATTTTTCGAATATTTCAACCCTGATCTGCCTGTCGTGGAATTATCACCACTAGTTACAACAAAAATTGGCAGCTCAATATTTAAAATCTGGCGCGTAAACAATATGGCTGGGGAAAAAGGTACATACAATTGTTAAAACCAATACTTTTAACCAATTTTATTATTAAAAACCATATAAACAAAGTGGTCGATTTCCAAAATTCGGTCGAAAATACTTAGCCAAACGCTAAATTGAATTATTATAAATATATATAAATTAAATTATTATAAACAATTGCGAATTTAAATAAGTTTAATTTTGGTACATATGTAATGTACATATACATATAGACAAAATTCAACATAGTTGCAATTGCTGCCGTGCCATTTCCCTGCGGAAATTTTCCTTAAAAAATGGATTCCAAGGTTATTGTCCAAATGCGTTTCTTGGAAATTTGATCCAAATACTCCACAGTTGCTGCAAACATCGTCGCCAACTCCTTACATTGCAGCGTCGTTATCTTATCTTGCTCTGTCACATAGAAAATCATTAACTCTTGGTCGTTAATATAATAAAAATTAAATAAAACAAAATTTATGTACACAAGCACGTGCCAGCAGCCGAAACTCAATAACTTAATAACTCAACTTTGGCATAGTGTAAATCCAAATTAAAATTGTGAGTTATTGAGTTACCTATCGATAAATGTGGTAACTCACTGCAGTGTAAAAAGGCTATTAAGTTTCTTATATCTGGCTGTATTTAAAAGCTAATAAACGCAGCTATACATCGCACCCAAACATTTTGTGGTTTCAGCTTACCATCTGAAAGATATAAGGCTTTCAAATTTGAATTCATTTTTATTCCTCAAAATTTTTACTTTAAAATATTAGGAAAAAATCTATTACTTGGCCTGAATTTTCGGTTTTCCATAGACACATAAATTAGGCGTCGTGTTAGAATGGACGAATAAACGGCTAAGTTGCAGCCGTTTGACCAAACATTCATATGCCGAAATTTCGTTAGCCGACATATAATCGTTTTTTTCTTACAAAAAATTCCAAAAATCTGTGTTTGTAACGGTACAATGGCGTTTGGGATGGTACCAATCGGTATAGAAAGATTCTTTGAAAAAAAAACCAAACCTCAGAGAATCATAATTCTTAAAGAAATGTAAATCTGCAAATCTATCAGAAAAAGTAATTTTGCACCACAGCGGAAATGTCGTGTTGACTAGTGTAATTAATACAGCTACTTAGTATTTCATAGCTATAGTTATTTTAGTTAATTACTAATTTGATAATTCTGGCAGAGCTATCTAAAATAAATTTGTATTGGTAGACAAATTTGTAGAGTCTTTTTTTATGAATAACTAACTTACGGGCTTCGTAAGTTATGTGAAAAATAGAAGCATTAACTATGAAAAAAAATACTAAACTAATAAAAAATTCTTTAAAAAAAACGAAACCCGTAAAAAAACACCATAATTCTAAAAAAAATGTTAAATCTCCAAATCTATCAGAAAAAATTATTGTAGGCGACAGCGGAAAAAAATGCTATTTTGTCGAGTAGTGTTGTAAACGTTATACGTTGTTTGTTGTAACAGGCAGCATTTGATCGGGTGGAAAATTATCCCGTATTTGTTCTAGTTGATCCCTTAATTTATTTATTTATTGGCCAACGGTTGAACCTTAACTGGCTAAACTAGCTTACATCTATCTTAAATAATACAAAGAAATCAACAAAAAAAAAATTAACAATGAAACATGAAAAAATCAGACAGCAATCGTCTAACGGCTGCTTTCCCATGGCAGAAGTCGAACCGCATCCCAGCTGGCAGCGCATTATACTGGCGAAGAGCCCTACATATAGGTTCGTTACTTCCGTAATTGCTCCGGTGGAGATCAATAGCAAAGAGTGCGTGGTCCCTAAGGCTCCTGGCAGGCGCATTGAAGCCAATCCTATTAAGCAGGTCAGAGCAATCAATATTCCCCACTACCAAGTCATAAATAAAGATTTGAGCCGCAATGGTCCTACGATCCTCGAGAGAGGAGAGATGCACAAGGCGACATCTGCACTCATAGGATGGCAATGGTACTGCAAACTGCAAAGGCTGGAGTGCAAACTTCAAAAACTTCCTCTGCAATCTCTCGATGCGCGCAACCTGACCAACCCCAGTAGGGTTCCAAACCACTGAAGCATATTCAAGGCGCGAGCGCACGAGGAAAGAATATAGACTTAGCCTCGTGTACGGATCGTTGAACTGGGATGCGTTGCGCTTAACAAAGGCAAACATGGCATAAGCCTTCGGCAAAATGTAATTCAAATGTTCCACAAACAAAAATTTGGAACCAAACAAGATGCCTAGATCAAGTATCTCCGTCTGCTTTAAGAGCGGAAGGCCATCTATCGAGTACGAGGTCAGGACTTTAAATGTACACTTGCCATACGAAACCAAATGACATTTTCTAATATTAAGTGGGAGCAAATTACGTGTGCACCAACGAGCAACTTCATCCAGGTTATGCTGAAGAAGGATACTGTCGCCTAATGATTTGACAGAGCGAAAAATCTTGAGATCATCAGCGTAAAGCAAATACTCAGAGGCTCGAATGCTAAGACATATGTCATTGATAAAAATAGAGAACAGCAGCGGACCAAGAGCGCTTCCCTGTGGAAGGCCGGAAGTAGCCAAATATGGGTCCGACTGCTTTCCATTCACCAATACAACATACTCTCGCTGGTCAAGATATGATATTAACCAAATGATCAAGCTCGAATGAAAACCCAGCCGATGTAGCTTGGCTACTAGAGCACAGTGGGAGACTTTATCAAACAACATCGACCTGGGAGTACTTTTCAAAGGCACGTGTGCAGGAATTACTGAAGACGATCAGGTTCGTAGTTGTTGATCATAAAACCATGCTGCTTTGGGCTAATGTATGACCTCGTGAGAAAAGTAATCTTTTTGGCAATGATACGCTCAAAAAGCTTTGAGATATTGCTGAGTTTTGCAATTGGTCTATAATAAGAGATATTATTCTTCGAGCCTTTCTTAAAAACAGGAGTGACTGTGGCAGCTTTCAACTTACCAATAAGCCGACCCGCTAACAAGGAATTCATGAAAAGAATTTTCAGCGGCGCACAAAAAGCATCACCACAATTGCGAAGCAGGAAGGCAGAAATACCATCACTGTCGGGCTTATTAGAATTATCGAAGTCAGCAATAGCCTCCAAGATGTCCCCCTCCAATATATCAAGTGTGCCAATATTGACAACCAAAGGGATGGAGTCAAGGATATCCGAATCATGGCACGTCGCACATGGCTCAAGATTAGACCTGAAAAAAGAAGCAAAAAGGTTGGCTATGCCACTGTCAGTATTAGCGCTACAGAGACCAAGACAAATAGCTAGGGGAAGACCACTCGTTGACCTCTTAGAGTTTATAAAATGCCAAAATGACCTGGGATTAAGTTTGAGCCCCCTCTCAACGTCGGCAATATATTTATTATATAAAAATTTGTTGAGAAACGAAAACTCCCGTTTATGTTGCACATACCTGTCCCAATCAATAGGGTCCCGGGTCCTATTAAAACGCTTAAAAAACGTATTGCTCAGATTTTTGTACCTAACGAGCCCCTTCGTATACCACGGTAAACTATAGGAGCCGCGCACTCTTCTGGAAGAATTTGTATCAACAAAATGACGAACAGTTTCAATGAAAACGCTATAAAAAGTATCAACACTAGGATGCGATAGAACAGTCGTCCAGTTTACATTTAACATGTCATCCCGTATAGCATTCAGACTTACATCAGTAAAATAAAAAAGAAAACCAAGTTCCGCTCGAGGCGAGTAACAAATGACTTTAACTGCTAGTAGCAATGGCATGTGATGCATATCGCATTCTGCAATCGGCTGTTCACAGCGCGTTACACGGCAGTCGACATCAGGTCCAACGAAAACTAAATCTATAATCTTATTTAACCTATTAAATACATTATTGACTTGGGTTAAGCCCATATTAAAACAGTCATCCAAGCAAAGAATTTCGTGCTGCAAGTGCACATTGCTCGGGATCATAGCCGACGACTGCGGATCGGCGAACCACACCAACGACCCCAAATTGAAGTCGCCAACAACGCAGAGATGCTGACGGTCTTTAAAATTAGCATGCATGCTGGTAATATTTCGCATATGCGCCTTGGAGACCTCATAGCTACTACACGCGGAATGTACGATGCGCTGACTACAAGAGCCTCCGACTGTCCGGCCACCAACACACCAATCTGATTCAACATAGTGTCTCCATCCAAGAGACAAATGGGATCACATTGAATCGTGCGTCTAACAGCTACAATGACCCCAGCCCCTCTGCAGCGATTCGTTTTGGCACAATCTCTGTCCTTACGAAACACTTGGAAAAGGTTGGGGTCAAAATACTCGCTGTCGAAGAAGCTATCGTTGAGCCAGGTTTCAACCAAGACGATGACGTCGAAATCGCACACAGCGGTTGCCAAATATATAGCCTGAGCCTTAGTGCGCATGCCCGCTACATTCTGAAAAAAGATGCTTAAGGATTTGGTCGCTTCCATAGGCATGATCACGGAGGGAAGCAGTGCCGAACGGCCCGTGGGCACGGAAGCATAATCCTGAGAAGGGCTTGGCATATCACAAGCAGCAAGAGGGGCGCGGCTCGAGCGTAGAAAATGCCCAAACGCCGTGGTCCGAAACCGCAGCACACCTTCCTCGACCAGACGATTAAGCAGGGCAGCGGCAGGGAGATCCATACTAGGTACTGAGGGCGAAGAGAGTTCTCCATTTACGAGCGAACGACGGGCTACTGACTCTCCCCAAGTGTCGAGTGCAGCAACGGCGCAAGCCAAGCACACGAAGACATGCGTTGTCGAATAATGTTGTAACGACGATGTCAGAGGCGCACTTCGTTGAAATAGAGCGCAAGCAAGAGCTTCGACACCTATACCAGCAGCAGCCATGCGAATATCGGACAAAGCGCAGAGCGAAGAAGCGGTACTGTGTTGTTGTTCCGCAGAGGTATGCCAGAAGTGATGCAGCGAGCCAATGCTGAATTTGTAGAGGCGAGAATTTGCATGCAGAATATGTCGTAAGGAGGCGGCGAACCAGAAACCATGGGCGCCGCTTACTGGGGGTTTTTTGAAGTGGAAGGAGCTGGAGCTTCCGTAGTCGGGGTGGACGTCCGTACTGGCACAGCTGTCAACAGATTAACTGCCGTAATATCTGCTTCCGGCTTCTGCCATCTGAAGCAGCTGATCCAGGGTCAATAGCCGCAGTCGAAGTGGCGGCCACTAGCCGCGGAGACTGCAACTCAGCCACAGATATGACATTGTCGGCTTTCTTCCTTGCAACAGCCGGCTTCACCTTCTTTTTTAAAGTCACAGGGAGGGCAGCCATAAACTCCGACTTGAGCTCCCGATAAAGGCTCTCAAGCTTCAAAACCTTGTCGTTGAGTTCGTCAATTTTCGAGTGCGAGTCATTCGCAATCACACAATTGTCGCACTGCCACATAAGGTTAGGCAGATTAACCAACATTTTCACCGCATCTGCATGCAAATCAATGCACGACAGATGAAACGCACGGCGGCACAGCGAGCTGATCGACAGCGTACAGCATCAAAGCCACGAAGCTGAGCGGCCGTAACGTCCGAATCGCATTCCGAGCATTGATAAAACATAGCGAAAACACGACCGAACGCAGTGAAAGCTGACTGAAGACTTAACTACTCAGGGTAGACTGGAGATGGCCTGATTTTTCGATGGTGATTATTTTTCGATGGTGAACACCGGTTAGTAGATCACATATATCGGACTGCATTTGTTAAAGACTCGTTGTTAGCAGAGTCAATTGTGCTGTGAGTCCGAGGTATGTGTTCGGCTTACCGCCGGCCTACGGCAGCATAAAGGGTGCATATCTTTTAATCATTGTTGCTTGGTGTTGCGCTGCGCTCTCTATCGCAGCATCGCCCTTTCTTCTTCGTTCGTCGTCCAACATGAGCTCCAGGACACTTCTTGATTGGTGAACCCCATTGACAACGCGACCTGACGTCAATACTGATCATCAAGGAAGAACATTGGTAAAGCGCTGGGAATTGGTATCACGCTTAAAACATTCGTTCTGGAAACAATGGTCTACGGAATAACTCCAAGAACTAAAAAATCGCCAAAAGTGGAAGATCGCCTTACCAAACGTGCCCGAAGGACTACTAGTGTTGGTGCAGGATGACAACAATGGGTCGGACCATTAAGACATGTTCTATCCACGACAACCACGTACGAGTGGTTAATGTTAAAAAAGCGTCAGGTGTGTACAAGCGCTCCATCACTCGTCTAGCGCCACTATTTCCAGAAGATGTGGCACTCAACGGCTCCAGCGTTGCCATCAACGACACTGCAAAGATTGATGAGCCACCAACACAGCGTAAACGAGGGGGAACGTTGTGAGCTCTACCTTATACCCGGTACTCAGTCAGTATATATGAGCTTACGATTTATGCAATTTATTATATGTTCGCAAAAGGGACGAATTAAATTTTGGGCAAAAAATAATATTTCAAAAATTTAAGTCAAACCATTTTAGGAATATTTATACATGTTTCCAATTTTGTTTGCATATGATTTGTATACTGCTTCTACATTTCTACATGTATAACTACATATTTGAGACGTAGAAGTGTTTGTGACAGAGAGAGAGGGAATGAGTCAGCGCTTGGCAGGCGTTGCGTAGCCACTGAAATTTAATTTGTTTCTTCTGGCCATAATATTGTTCCGACCTGATCAAGATTCGTCAATCTGTTAGACACGGTAATTTTCCATGATTCTGCGTTTTTGGTTTTCATTTATCTTAAAAATTGTAAGTTTTTTTTTCCTTTGATTCTTTTCCTTTGTGGGGGCGGAAGGGGGCGTGTCAAAATTTTGAAAACACTTGTGCTGGTTTGATATCACAGGAGCTTGGATAGAAAGTTTGGTTGCTCTAGCTCTTATAGCCTCTGAGAACTAGGCGTCACAAAATACGAATAGGCAAAGCAGATGGGGTCGCGTGTGAGAGAGAGCGAGAGGGAACGATGACTTTCGAAATGGTTTTCTTCATTGTAGCTATGATAGGGATCCGATGTGATCCAGATTCAACACTCAGATAGAAATGGTTGATTCTGGTCTATGGTCTATGATTCTGCGTTTTTAGTTTTCTTGTATCTTCCAAATTGTGTATGCCACAGACTTTCGTCCTTTGTGGGGGCGGAAGGGGGCGTGGCGAAATTTTGAAATACACTTTGAGTAGTGTGATAATATAGAAGACCAAATACAAAACTTCGTTACTCTAGCTTTAATAGTCTATGATATATAGGCGCAAATGAAGACGGACGGACAGACGGACGGACGGACAGACAGACATGGCTATATTGACTCGGC
The DNA here is from genome assembly GCA_037356375.1 of Drosophila affinis. Lineage (NCBI taxonomy): Eukaryota > Metazoa > Arthropoda > Insecta > Diptera > Drosophilidae > Drosophila > Drosophila affinis. Next base: position 29,153,824 of record CM074800.1, read on the forward strand.
TATTGATGCTGATCAAGAATTTATATGCTTTCTGGGGTCGCGAGTTTCATTGCCGTTGGCCGAGCAACGGTACCAATAGCCGGGACTTGCGATTATTTAATTGGCGCCCAACGGGTCTAAGAACCTATAGTAAACGGTCGTGCGAAAAAACACAAAAATATGGCAAAAAAGAAAAAGTGCCGAGAATAAGAGTGAAGGCAAACGTTAAAATACTCAACACCTAGTTCGTTTTTTTTTTTTTTGTGTTTTAACGAGTGGAAAAATAAAAGGAGTGTTGTGAGAAAGTCTGCCAAGAAAAAAAACTAAAAGGCAAACTCAGAATATTCAACTCAACACCCAATTCAGTCTCAATACCCAATTCGTTTTTTTTTTGTGTTGAAACAAATGGAGATTCTCCCGGTGCACATTAAAATTCCTTCTATGAGGAGGCTCGAAACCAACAAGAGAAAAATAGTTCACACAAACAGTTCCGAGAGTTAGGAAAGAAATAAAAACTAGTAATATCTTGCCGCCCCTCTAACATTCATGAGTGGCTTTGGAGAAAAACGTGCCCGTGCGTAAGGTGGTGATTTTTTTTTTGTGTGTGCGTGCCGCAACGGGATACAAGCCCTTGAAAGAAAAGCTAGTGCCGAACTTAGCAATACAAAACTGCGTCCGCTGCCACCAGCAGCGACAGCCACAAAGACATATAAAAAGGAGAGAAGGGGCTGTAGGGAAATCCCTCGCTCCCATCAGTATCTACAGTGTTGGAAAAATAGGCTGAAGGGCCCTCCCTCGCCTACAAAAATATAAAAAAAAAAAAACCTCAAATCGTCAAACGAAAATCAGAACAACCGAACAAAGTCCCCTCCTATCCCCGCTCAACCGGTGTCAACAACAACACAAATAATAAAAGAAAAAGAAATGCAAGTGAATCGCTCGTCGAGTACCATTTTATGTCAGCTTTTATTTATGTGAGCTTTTATTTATGTCAGCTTTTATCAGAAGCAGAGAATTATAAAATTATAAGAAAAAGAAGATTATAAAGGAAAGTAATTAAAAAAAAAAGAAAAATAAATAAAAAAAAGTCAAATTTTCTTTGGTCTGTATGAAACAGAAGAATCTTACTGTAATACAAATAACTGGGGTGGTGCTCGTTAGATCAGATCGCACCTCATGAGCTATAGAGAAATTGGAGAAGATAGAGAAGATAGTGACGATAGTCTAAGTTCCCTGATAGAAGGCCTCCAGTTGGACAGACGGCCACCACACAAAGAACCACACAAAGAACCAGGCAACATGAATCTGGAACAGTTCGGACAGACAATACAGGCCGCCTTGGCGAGTCAGGCCGCGTCATTTCAGAGCGAAATAGGCCGGTTGCGAACGGAGCTTACAGAGGCAAGCCAGCCAACTACGGACCGAAATTGGCCAAGCCCAAGCACAGGCTGTGCCTAAATTAGAAGTAATTCAACATGTGCAAATTATTCCCGGGGTCGAATGCGACCACCAGTTAGACATGGTCAAATAACTTCCAGATTTCGAAGGGAAACAGGTAGATTTTGTGGCTTGGCGCCAGGCAGCGCTGGCGGCATTCCAGCCTTTCGCGCCATACGAAGGCAGTAGCAAGCACTTCATGGCCACAGGCATAATAAGGAACAAAGTGAAAGGAGCTGCAAATAACATTTTGTCGTCTTTCAACACAGTCCTTAATTTCAAAGCCATTATTAACAGGCTAGATTGTTCCTATTCTGACAAAACGCCGATAGGCGTAATGCAGCAAAGGCTGACTACCATGCGGCAGGGTAACCTCCCCTTGACAGAATACTACAATGATATCGGAAATCAGCTTTCACTCATCACAAATAAAAATGTAATGGTACACACTGCAGAGGCAGCAAGTGTACTTAACAAGAGAGCCAGGGAAGACGCCTTAGAGGTTTTCATCTCAGGTCTGAGAAGGCCTCTAAAGACAGCTGTCTTCCCAGCAAGGCCAGCAGACTTGGAGACGGCTCTGGCCCTTGCCCAATCGGCTGAGTCCAGCGAAGACCGCAGCACCTGGGCTGCAAATTATGCCAAGGTCATAGAGGAGAAATCCTACCATACGAATGAGCGGAGACACCAAGCGCCACAACAAAATAGGCACCGAGACCACTCCTCTTACAAAAGCCCTCACTATGTCAGGGTCAGGGTACGCCCAACGCCCAAAGGGCAATTCATACCGTCAGCCCAAAACTCAGGGCCAGACCCATGAGCCGATGGATTGGACCATCCTCTAAATTGAGACAACCCTCGTCGTACCAGAAACCGTTTGGTTCTGGCAAACGCGATAATACCTTCGGGAGAAAGCCGAATGTATCGGAACGCACTTCAGGCAGCTGGCGACAAAGGGTGGAACACATTGCTACCGCTAGCGATCGTTCACCGTCGGTATACAACGAGGCCGCTACCGAAGCAGTCGCCGAAATAGAAGCCGACGCCGAAATAGAAGCCGACGCCGAAATCGACTACGAGAGCGATTCGGTTAATATTTTAGGGGAAGATCCCTGCTGCCATTTATATGACTAAAAGTAGCAGGGGTCACTCATAAATTTCTCATCAACACGGGTTCATCGAAGAACTATATCAAGCCATTCGAAGGGCTTCCCGGTGTTACCCCTGTCGGTTCTAACAAGATCACAGACAAGTGTCCCTTGTCATTTTTCGGCAAAATCAGGCCGTTTTTTCATTTGAAAACCCTAACGACTTTCGACGGCATCATTGGCCTTGACCTGCTAACGCAGGTGGGGACTATATTGTCTCTAGAAAAATGAACACTCACAGTCGGTAACACTACCGAAACAATCAGGTTCCACAAATGCACAGACGTCAACCATACTAACGTTATTGACGTCGACGCACCTCCAGCCATAAAGGCAAACTTTATGCAGATGCTGAAGAGGTTCGCTGACCCTAACGAGTCACTGCCTTTTAACACTTCGGTCGTGGCCACCATTCGCACGGTGGACGACGAACCAATTTACTCCAAGCTCTACCCCTATCCTATAGGTGTAGCCGATTTTGTCGAATCCGAGGTTAACAGCCTCTTAAAAGACAACATCATCCGAAAATCGAGATCGCCTTATAACAATCCTATATGGGTCGTTGACAAAAAAGGCACTGATGATAAGGGCAATAAAAAGAAACGTCTCGTAATGGACTTTCGGAAGCTCAATCAGAAGACAGTGCCCGATAAATATCCCATGCCTAGCATCGCAATGATCCTGGCAAACCTGGGTACTGCCAAGTACTTCACAACTCTTGACCTGAAATCCGGTTACCACCAAATAACTTTGGCGGAACGCGACAGGGAAAAAACTTCCTTTTCCGTAAATGGAGTTTTGCCGACTGCCCTTTGGGCTGAGGAATGCCGGTAGCATTTTCCAGAGGGCAATCGATGATGTTTTGCGCGAACAGATCGGTAGAACATGTTACGTCTATGTTGATGACGTAATTATATTCAGTCTCAGGACGACCACGTTAAGAACTTCGACTGGGTACTGATAAGCCTCTATGAAGCTAACATGAGAGTAGCTCAAGAGAAGTCGCAGTTCTTTAAGACGAGCGTAGAATACCTCAGCTTTATCGTAACTAGCGAAGGCACAAGGACTGACCCTGAGAAAGTGAAAGCTATCCAGGAGTACGTCGAGCCAACGACGCTGTTCGGCCTAAGATCGTTCCTAGGCCTAGCAAGCTATTACAGATGCTTCGTGAAAGATTTCGCGGCGATCGCCCGACCGCTTTCGAGCATCCTAAAAGGAGAAAACGGTTCCATTAGAAAATATAAGTCTAAAAAAAACCCCCATCTCGTTTAAAGAGGCGCAGAGACACGCCTTTCAGAAACTGAGGGACATTCTGGCGTCAGAAAACGTAATACTGATGTATCCAGACTATAAAAAGCCGTTCGACTTGACAACCGACGCGTCTGCCTACGGCATTGGAGCGGTCCTTTCACAAAGGGGACGCCCAATAACGATGATCTCCAGGACCCTCAAAGACAGTGAGCTAAACTACGCTACTAACGAGCGGGAGCTTTTGGCAATTTTATGGGCTTGGGGAAGCTGCGCCATTACATTTATGGCATCAGGGATATAAACGTGTTCACTGACCACCAGCCACTCACATTCGTGGTATCTGAGGGAAACCCCAACGCGAAAATCAAACGTTGGAAGGCACGCATCGACGAAATCGGTGCCAAGCTCTTCTACAAACCCGGTAAAGAAAACTTTGTCGCAGAGGCATTGTCGAGACAGAATATTTGTGCGCTAGAAAGTAGCGCATCGCAGTCAGATGCTGCGATAATTCATAGCGAAGTGTCAATGACCTACACGGTAGAAACGACAGATAAGCCTGTCAATTGCTTTAGGAATCAGATCAACCTAGAGCAGGCGCAGTTTCCACAAAAACAGATTTTTGTTCTCTTTGGAGAAAAGACGCGCCATATAATACACTTCTATGACAAGAACGATCTCGTGGAGACCGTCCAGGTCATAAACGCGATCCATTGCGAGCTCCCAATCCTAGCCTGCGTACAGCATGAACTAGTAAGAGCCTTAGCGTCGACTACGTTCTGGCATTGCAAAAATCTTGTCGCCGACATTTTCGATGAGAATGAGAGAAAAGAAATAGTCACTATTGAACACAATCGGGCCCACAGGGCTGCCCAGGAAAACGTCAAACAAATCATGACGGACTATTACTTCCGGACTTGACGGACTATTACTTCCCAAAGCTTGCAAACGAGGTTGTCATGAATTGCAAGATATGCTCCAAAGCGAAGTACGAAAGGCATCCCAAGAAACAGGAACTGGGGCCGACACCGGTCCCCTCGTTCACGGGAGAGATGCTTCATGAGGATATATTCTATACAGATAAGAAGTATTTCCTAACTTGCGTGGACAAATTCTCGAAATTTGCCATTGTGCAACCGATAGCTTCCCGCACTATAACAGACATCAAGACTCCACTACTGCAGCTCTTAAACATCTTCCCAAACACGAAACAAATATATTGCGACAATGAACCATCGATGAGTTCAGAAACCATCAGATCACTCCTCCGAAACAACTTCGGAGTGCTCATTGTCAATGCTCCGCCCCTCCACAGTACCTCAAATGGACAGGTGGAGAGATTCCATAGCACTCTTGTAGAGATTGCAAGATGCCTCAAAATGGATAGGGGGATTACCGACACAGTCGAACTCTTCCTTCAAGCGACAGCGGAGTACAATAGATCAATGCACTTGGTCACCAACAGAAGACCCATTGACATTCTCCACGCTGTAGCGGCGGATACTAACAAGAAAGTCCAAAACAGAGTGCAAAAGGCTCAGATTATCCAAAACAATCGGGTCAATCAGCCACGACAAAACAGAAGTTTCAAAGTAGGCGAGAAGGTGTTAGTTAGATCCAACAGACGCCTCGGGAATAAGTTGACCCCTTTATTTGTAGAGGAAACAGTAGAGGCGGACTTGGGGACAACGGTCCTAATTAGAGGGAGGGTGGTCCATAAGGACAACCTTAGGTAACTACACCGACTTGGTGTATTTAGAAAACGATTTAGAAAACATCAAGTTCACTGAAGCTCAGCTAGTGCAAACAAGCAATAGACAAATTTTGATTAACACAAAAGTTAAAAATCAGTTAAATTCGCTCACTATCACGGAAAATAAGATCCTCAGTAAAGGAAAAAAGGAAATTATAAATTCAAAGCACCTTTATGAGACATTATTAGCCAGAAATAGAATTCTTATAACAGAGTTAGGAAACCTTATGCTCACTGTCACCCTGGCAAAGGCCAATAAAGTGAGCCCATCAATTTTAGACCATGCTGACATAGAATCTGCTCTCGCTGACCAATTCACAGGGGTCACGATATCGAATTTGTTAGAAGTATCCAGGATAAAAATTCTTCAATCTATTAATGTAATTCATTTTATAATTGAGTATCCTAGAGTTAGTTTACCTTGTAAGAAGGTCACTGTATTCCCGATTGAGCACAACGGAGAGATACTACAATTGGCAGACAACATCGTTGCTGAATGCGGCAACCAGGTGTGGGCGCTCACAGCTTGCGTCTCCACAACCATGACCACCTTCTGTAAAAAGGAGGTGAGGGGATCCTGCGCGCAGGGACTACACTCTGGCGGCACCGCTCATTGCCTCTCTCAACAAAGCCACCTTGAGCACATCACCCTCGTTGACGACGGAATGGTCATCATAAATAACAGGCCAGCCACGTTCAGCTGTGACTCGGACACGTTGATCACAACATCCGGGACGCAGTTGGTCACCTTTAACGACTTCGCGATCATCAACGGCTCTAGATTCCGGAATCGCAACAACATCCAACAGCGACTTCCGGGCATAGCATCGGTGCCCGCCCTCAACATCACAGGGCACCAGACGGTTCTAAGCCTGCCCTTCCTGCACCAGCTTAGCGAGGAGAACCTAAACTACATCAAGGAGGTCGAGCAGGCCACCATGGGCCAGCTCAATCCAGCCCTTGCTTTCAGGCTCGGCATAACTCTATGCGGAGCTATTGGAGGCATCGTATTCCCCAGGGCGTATCTTAGAAGGAGGCAAGACGAGAGCCGGATCAACGAGATAATCGAGAAGTTGCGAGCGATGAGGACGACCGCTCTTTGAGAGGGGGAGTAGTTAACACTCCCCACCAGCGCAGGGTATCGGCAAGATTCCGAAACGGAAGAATGCTAATGCCGCACTCGAGGGGTGGGGGCAGCGACTACATTGTCGCACGAGCTTCTGCCTAGGAGCCGTTGGCTTGCACTCGAGTGGCCAGCGGATCATATTTCGCTGCTGATAAACATCCGCTGTGGAGCTGATGGTCTGCACGAGGCGCTGACGGTGCAGAAAGTCGGCCCGCTGCCCAAGCAGCGCTGCCGCAAGGGTGGGCAGTTTTAAGTAAAATTATATTTTGTATCTTTAGATTATCTCAGATTCTTTCTCATATTGAACCGTGTCAGTCGAGCCGGAGAATAAAGTAATAAAATGTACATCCGCGAGTTTCATTGCCGTTGGCCGAGCCATGGTACCAATAGCCGGCACTTGCGATTATTTAATTTACATATATTATGACTTGGATCCATATTGGAAAGACATGCAAGTAATGTCCGCCGGAATGTCTGAGTTAAGAGTTAAAATGTGCCCAGAACTAAAAAATGTTCCAGCATGCAACTCCATATTTCAACACTTTCAACATTTGTACAATGAGCTACAAGCAGGAATAATGTTAATGAAAACCTCTCGAAAACGCCGAGCACGATACAATACGAAACGTGGCAAACAATACGAAATCAAAATTCGATTGTCGATTCCACAATCAATGTCGTAAAGAAAGACAAGTCAGCAAAGACAACAACAGCGGCTCGATTTCAATGTATTATATTCGTGTATGTTCGATTTATTTTCTTGTATACAACAATAAAACACAGCTCCCAGTGTCAACGAAACGAAAATAACAAAACGACGAATTCTTAAGTGAGTGCTGCTCCGAAGATGAGCCTCCCACGCAGCTCTTATGTCATTTTAATCGGTTGACTTTGGAGTAATGGGTAGAGAATAGAGAATTGCTTCAATTTCGATTATTACTGTGCTAAATTCCGCAAATGTCAAGGATTCTGTGTTTATGGTTGTAATCAACAGATTTTTAGCTGACTTAACTGAAGCTTTCCAGAGCCCGCCAAACGATGGAGCCTGGGGAGGAATGAATTTGAAATCTTGACGTTCGTTGCAATGAATTGTAACGGGGACCTGAAGCGACAGAATAGTGTTGCGTAACTTGATTAATATGTTTAACCGTAACAGGCGATTTCAGAGTCGCTTATTGACAGGGTCAGCTTAGATGACAAAAGGGGTGAAGACCATTGTGGCAGGTGACAGGAGGATCAAGAAACTTCCTTTTCCCCGAAAAACCCTCTGCTCTTCCCACGCACCTTAAGGTCGCCCGTTCAGCGGACTGCGTTTCGGCAGCCCACCTTGGTGTTGTCCCGCTACGGCCATCTGGATCTGAGTGTCGACGGAACTAGCCACCCCTTCTTAGAAGGGAACCAGCCTCATAAGGCCCTAGCCCAGAAAAAAGCGCAAAGGAAACAAACGACGGCATAACTGCAGCAACACACCCCGAGGAGTCCGACGTGGAACTCTACAAGCGGTAGAAATTCGCTCTCTTTAATATTGATGAAATAAGACACTGAATAGTTAGATTGGCGCTTCTCGGAGTTGAGGAACACACTTGGTGTTGAAGGATGAAGTAAGAGATCTTTACGAGTCATGGATCTAAATCGAAGAGTGGTCGGATAACGATTATAAGATTATAACAAATAATCTCTAAATTTCAGCATTCACCGTCGGGAGATCGATCTTTCGCCGTTGGATATCTGTTAAGAGTGAGTCTAAAAAAAATTAAAAAAAAATTAAATGATCATTTTGTGTTTGTAGCTATGACCTTCGTAGAGTCGAGCCTGACCCGAGTAAAGTTCCTACCAATTCCAAGTAAAAATTAGGAAAAAGGAAAAAAAAGGAACTAAACCAAGAAAGCCCCGAGATGGCCAAGATTAATTAGGCTTACAATGTTTAAAAACAAGAGTAAAAGGGATTGCTATGATTAAAAAAGAATTTCCAAGATTAATTAGGCTTACTATATTTATATTGCTATGATTAAAAAGAATTTCCAATACAAATGAGGATTACCATGTTCAAAAAGGATTACTATGATTTAAGGGATTACTAGAATTACTATGATTAAAATAGGCTTACTATGATTAAAATAGGCTTACTATGGTTACTATGGTTGAGAATGATTACAATGATCACTCGCTGTTGTTAACTATAAACGTCATCCTTAAATTCGAATGCCATGCTGGCATTATTAGGTTAATATCATATTCTCTATTGTATTATCACACCATTTGATTTTTCATTATAAGCCTCAACTCATCTATATATTATATGTATATATTTTCCCAATAAGAACTAGTATTAGTCACGATTTAACATAGTCCTAATTTTAGGATATTTTGATAGAAATTAACCATTAAATCTACGAACCACGAACTCAATAGATTAATGAAATCCATCTGTTGTTATATTGTTTCTGAGTTTTAAAATTGTATAAAGAATTAAGGTTTTTTTAATTGTATAGTTTTTTTTAAAGAATTTTTAAAAAATTGGTTTTTTTTTTTTTCATAAGTAGTGGTACTATTTTTCACATAACTTAAGTTTACTACAACTGGTTGTTTTGATATTTGCAGTTAAAAAAAGCTGGCCTTAAGCTAACCTTAAACCACGCATAATTAATGTGTTTATCTAAAACCAAAAATCAAGGCAGTCAAATATTTTTTTCCCGACTTTTCCTGAGCTTTTAAAATCAAAATTTCGGGAAAAAATACCGAAAAAAATTATGAAATTTCAATTTGGTAGCTATTAGATATTAATCTTCCAGACGTTAGGTTGCAGCTACAAAAAGTCTGAGTCGGATTTATAGCTGCATTTGTCAGCTTTTTTAACTGAAAAGTTCAATACAACTAGTTGTAGAAAGCTTAAGTTATGTGAAAAATAGAAGCACTACCTATGACAAACAATTCCAAATTTTTTAAAAATTAAAAAAAAAAAACTACACAATTAAAAAAAACTTAATTCTTTATAAAATTTTAAATCTCCAAATCAGAAAAAGTCATCAGAAAAAGTCATTTTTGGCGACAGCGGAAAAAAAAAGGAAGGGAAACAAAAAACATTTTTTAAAAATTATTAAACATCCAAATCTATCAGAAAAAGTTATTTTGAGCGGCAGAGGAAAAGTCGTGTCGACTAGTGTAATCGATAGGAACGGACAGGTAATCGGTCTGTGTGGGCAAGATCTCCCCCAAAAGCCGACAAACCTGAGCCGGAAAAAATAGCGTGCCCGCCAGCACAGAGTGAATCTCCGCCGATAGTAGTGACTCCGTTGCACGTTACAGAATCAGATCAGGTGCCTTTCCGCTGAAGATGGCTTCTTTTAATTCCTTTAGCTGGTTATTTGCACCAATAAAATTTGTTGTTTTGTCGCAATGAATAGTCTGACACTTCCCACGCCTGCTTAAGAATCGATGCAGGGCTGCTAAGAATGCATCTGTTGTTACGTCGATTACTTACTCAACAGCCTGCCTGCACGGCCCTTGTGCAAAAGCAGCAGAACACGACGATGTATGCCTTATCTGGTCGTTTTCCTTGGATCCTATGGTAGATCGAATTCAGTTAACAGTATTCGACGCCTGTTTTAAGAAATCGGCGTGCTTGTGTGACTCTTGGTGCTGGGAGATTGCCCATGATCTGGTGCATTAGCTTTGGTCTAGCTTTGGTGCATCTAACACAGCTGTAAATGATGTTTCTAGCCATCGCTTTGTCGTTGACGATCCAATATTGTTGTCCTGCAATCGCCCTTAGTGCTTGGGCTCCGCAATGAATGTTCTCCTCATGGAGTTCTCGCAAAATTATTTTGACTATTGGGTCATTGTATGGTAAGAATACATATAGGATGTTTATCGTTGAACGGATTTAGAGCTTCTTACCGCCAACTGAGCCCATCGTCTCCTAGTATGGAAGATAATGATATTATTGAGTTTTTTTTGTCCACAGTCTTATAGCGTTTTAACTGCCTTAAGTCTACTGTAAACTCGACTTGTTGGATGGTTCGCAAGATTATAGATGGAGTTCTTCTGCGCAGAGTACAGTTGTAGCTGCTCTATTGGTTTTGTAGCAAAAGCGTAATATACACATACATACACAACATACTACAATGCGTTGAAGCTTGTCAAATGAATTGTTATATCTGCATGCGTATAATTCTTCTCCAAATGCGCTTGGTGTGATTTGCAAGCTAACATGCTTAACCTTTTTACTCGAGATTGCTAGGCTATATGACAGATGTAGTTGTCCGTTTGTTGGCGCGTGCGTATATTGCTGCGCCATAGTCTCATTCTGATGCGTCTACAAAAGTGTGTAGTTCTTGGGTAACTGGAACTCTGCCATCATCGATGTGTCGGGGAATTTGCATCTCGTTAAATGCTTGTAGGTCTTCCCGGTAGTCTTTCCATGTGTTTTAGAACTATAATGGCAATTTGTCGTCCCAAACCAGCTTAAGCTCCCAAAGTTGCTGGATGAATATCTTTGCTTTGAGTACCACCGTTACAAAAAGACCTAGTGGGCTAATGAATTGGGCCAGCTCGGGGCATACCACTCGTTTGGTGATACGTGAGGCTTGCTTCTTTTGAGTTTTTCCACACAATTGATCCTTCTGGGGCATCCAAATGGGACCTAGAGCTTTTACGCTGCTGTGATCTAGCGTCTCACGTAGTTTTTCGTCTTTTATTAGGTCTTTTTTGAGGATTCCTTGAAGAAGTTTCTCATTGTTGGAGCACCATTTGCATAGTTAAGGTGACAATATCTTAGTAAGTTCTTGTTGAGTTTGAATTGCTTGTGAAATTGTGCTCCAGTAACACAGTAGTTGACGTAGAAATCCTTCTTTAGGGTTAAAGATTTTCTTGGTACTCTGTCCTTGTTTCGGTTTGCCAAGTGATCCAGATATTTGGTTTAAAGGAATGGAGCAGCTGTTTTCCCATATGTGACAGTTTAATACTTGAATAATACTTGAATTCCTCAGATAGATTGTTTCTCCATACTATCATCTATCACCTTTTCCAAATTTTCTCTATGTCCGCTGTAAAAACGTACTTATAGTTCGTAACCGTAATAATATGCATAAAAGTTCACTCTGAACTGTGGGTCCAGCATTCAGAATGTCATTTAGAGATTTTCCACTTGATTATTTACATGATGTATCAAATACTACTCGCAGCTTTGTTGTAGTGCTCTCGGTTTTAAGCACACAGTGATATGGTATGAAGTAATGCTTTTCCGGACCATATGATGCTGGGACCAATTTCATGTGTCCTAGTTCTTCATATTCTTGCATGAAGTTTACATAGTCTTCCAAGTGTCTGGTGAAGTCCGTCGCTCCAATGGCAGGTTGGTTGCAATTTCCAAAGACCCCCCTAGGTCTGAAGAGTGTTCAGAAAATGTGAGTTTTACTATGAGCCGGCTATCACATGCTGTTGGTAAGTTCCCTATAAAATGTGCTTCGCATTGTGCGTCGATCGGTGTGAGTGGCTTTTCGCTTGTCTTGAGATTTTCCAGCGTCCAGAACTTTTCCGTGAGTTTGTTAATTCCTGTTGCACAAATAGGTGGCAAATTGCACGCAGATTTTACTTTTCCTGCCACAATCCATCCCATCTGCCCCGATGAGCAAGTCAATTTTTCCTGGCTTATAAAAGTTTGGATCTTCCAGTGGAAACTTTCTTGGTATATTAAAGTTCACTGAATCGAGTGCCTCAGCTGGTAGATCAGCTATAATTTGAGGCAGTACGAACGTTTCAATCCTTTGCGTGAATCCGTTGTGAAGGGATTTTATAAGAACATTTACTCGTGCTCTGCTGGTCTTTGACTGGCCTCCAAGTCCTTCGATGCGTAATGTTGTGTCATTAAGTTTGAGCGACAACATTAATGCTATTCGTTCAGAGATCAAGTTTGTCTGTGATCCTGAGTCTAGAGTGCTCTGATGTTAGCAACCTGTCCGTTGGTAGCTCATACTGCCACCCTTGCTGTGGCCAGTAGTTTGTAACTATTGTTACTTGCTGCACAACCCATTGGTCAAATTGGTTCTGTGATTGCAGTTGATACTGTTTCCAGATGTAACATCCTGCTGTGCTTCACGTCGCATTTGAGGCAGGTTCGACCTGGGCTGTTTTGTGAGTCGTTCTAAAACAATTGACGCACATTTTCTGCTTTGGCACGCAGCTTAGTCGCTCTGCTGGAGATCTGCAGTGAAATTCTTCGAATGCGTCGATTCGATGGCTTGCCATCGTTTCATCGTTCGTTCCACTTCCTAACACTTGAACTCTTTGTTCTAGGAACTGAAGTATTGTATCCAATGACTGTATTGCCGCCCAAGCCAAGACCTATAACCATTCCTGGGGTTCTGGATGTGGCTGCTGTTGAAGCCTCCCTGTCTCCTCCTATTCCAGAGTGGGACTATGAGTTCCGTATAGCGTTTTCAGGAGACCTCAGAGTTTATGCCAATAACAATAAAGAGGCTCTCAAAATCGTAAAGATTGGAAGACAGCGTTTGACAATGGAGTTGCCCCGCAAGAACAACAGAATAAGGCATTACCGCTAATAGCGACACTAGCCCTGACTCCCCTTTTTGTCCCAGCCAGGACAAGAATTCTGTGCCCAAACACATTTACTCAAGCTTAATGTAATCCTTACGACAACCGAGGAAGTAGATGAGCTAATAGACAAATTTGTGGCAAAAATCCGTGACAATTCTGCAGCTGCTACCACATGCGGTCAACAGTGCACTTAGACGGCTCGGATTAGATGCCAAGGAGACAGCACCTCGAGAAAAACTACGTACTCTGGAAACTTACTTGGCGGTTCTAGAGGCAAGCCGCCCCAAATTACCCCATCAAGAAGCTCGTGGGCTCGTCGAATTTCGCATAAATATATCGCCAAAACTTTCGCTGAAATCTGAGTTTTAATTGGTCGCCGCCAAAACCACTTCTATATTTGTCCCGTGCGAATACCATGCTTTTTTGCAAATATCTCGAAAACGAACAGTAGCCCAAAATCGCGCTTAGCACCAGCTATGAAGCTAGTCAAGTGGCGAATCATAACGATAAAACAATTTTGAAAATCGGTTTTTTTTTGACATTTTTACAACTTGAAATGCGTACGAACGTCCCGTGCGACATCAGAGAAATGACCATATACTTATGTACATATATATATGAGCTTGCGATTTATGCAATTTATTATATGTTCGCAATAGGGACAAATTAAAAAAATGGTCAAAAAATAATATTTCAAAAATTGAAGTAATTTTTTGAAATATTATACATGTTTCCGATTTTGTTTGCATATGATTTTTACATCTTCTTCAAAATTTCTACATGACATGTACATATAACTACATATTTGAGACGTACAAGTGTTCTCGACAGAGAAAGAGGGAATCAGTAAGCGCTGGGCAGGCGTTGCGTAGCCACTGAAATTTATTTTATTCTGGCCATAATATTGATCCGACCTGATCCATATTCGGCAATCTGGTAGATATGGTAATTTTCCATGATTCTGCGTTTTTGGTTTTCATTTATCTTAAAAATTGTGGATTCCACAGATTTTCGTCCTTTGTGGGGGCGGAAAGGGGCGTGGCAAAATTTTAAAACAAACTCGTGCTGGTTTGGTATCACAGGAGCTTGGATAGAAAGTTTGGTTGCTCTAGCTTTTATAGTCTTTGAGAACTAGGCGACACAAAATACGAATAAGAAAAGCGGATGGGGTCGCGTGTGAGAGAGAGCGAGAGGGAACGATGACTTTCGAAATGGTTTTCTTCATTGTAGCTATAATAATGATTCGATCTGATCCAGATTCAACAATCTGATAGAAATGGCCATTCTCATTTAGTTTTCTTGTATCTTCAAAATTGTGTGTGCCACAGACTTTCGTTCTTTGTGGGAGTGGAAAGGGGCGGGACGAAATTTTGAAATACATTTGGAGTAGTGTGATAACACAGGAGACCGAATACAAAACTTGGTTACTCTAGCTTTAATAGTCTATGAGATATATATATAAAAATAAATAAAAAATTAATATAAAAATAAAATAAATATAAAAATTGCCTTTGAGCTTCCCAACGATTGCTTATACAAAGCCTTATTTTTGCCATCTAATTTTTTTCTGATTATGGAAATCAGTATTAAATCCCACGTGGATATATGATGCCCAATCCCTTTAGAGATACAAGAGACTCTCTTGTTGTTATATACAATTCCTTCAATGACTTGAGGTCGTCATTGCTTGTATTATGATTGAGGAATCATCTTAGAACCGTGTTGGCAACATAGCGGAGATTGTTGTATGTTTCAACTAGAATTTCCGAGGTGATTAGATAGTTGTCCTTCTTTAGATCGATATGTCTTATCAAACACTTCTTTTTGGTATTTTTTGTAAGAAAAAAACGTTTGTATGCCTGCTAACGGAATTTATCGGCAAAATTTGAAATATGACTGGTCAATTGATTGGTTTGGTCAAACGGCTTAGCTGTTTATCCATCGATTCTTACAAGCGATACTTAACCGACACCTTATTAATGTGTCTATCTAAAACAGAAAATGTTAGCCAGCCAAATTTTTTTTTCGATTGTTCCTGAGTTTTCAATGTCAAAATTTGGGGGAAAAAAACCGAAAAAAAATTATAAAATTTGAATTCGAAAGCTTAATATCTTCCAGACGTTAAGTTGCAGCTACAAAGCTACAACCAGCTGTAGGAAAAACTTAAGCTATGTGAAAAATAGAAGCATTGCATATGAAAAAAAGTACCAAATTTTTAAAAAATTCACGCGGCTTTTATGGTTTAGTTGCTTTTTTTTTCTTTTTCCTAATTTTCATTTGGAATTGGTAGGAACTCTACTCGGGTCAGGCTCATAGCTACAAACACAAAAACGATAATTTAATTTTTTTATTTTTTAGACTCACTCTTAACAGATGTCCAACGGCGAAAGGTCGATCTCCCGACGGTGAATGCTGAAATTTAGAGATTATTTGTTATAATCTTATAATCGTTATCTGACCACTCTTCGATTTAGATCCATGACTCGTAAAGATCTCTTACTTCATCCTTCAACACCAACACCTTCTAACTATTCAGTGTCTTATTTCATCAATATTAAAGAGAGCGAATTTCTACCGCTTGTAGAGTTCCACGTCGGACTCCTCGGGGTGTGTTGCTGCAGTTGTGCCGTCGTTTGTTTCCTTTGCGCTTGTTTCTGGGCTAGGGCCTTATGAGGCTGGTTCCCTTCTAAGAAGGGGTGGCTAGTTCCGTCGACACTCAGATCCAGATGGCCGTAGCGGGACAACACCAAGGTGGGCTGCCGAAACGCAGTCCGCTGAACTGGCGACCTTAAGGTGCGTGGGAAGAGCAGAGGGTTTTTCGGGGAAAAGGAAGTTTCTTGATCCTCCTGTCACCTGTCACAATGGTCTTCACCCCTTTTGTCATCTAAGCTGACCCTGTCAATAAGCGACTCTGAAATCGCCTGTTACGGTTAAACATATTAATCAAGTTACGCAACACTATTCTGTCGCTTCGGGTCCCCGTTACAATTCATTGTAACGAACGTCAAGATTTCAAATTCATTCCTCCCCAGGCTCCATCGTTCGGCGGGCTCTGGAAAGCTTCAGTTAAGTCAGCTAAAAATCTGTTGATTACAACCATAAACACAGAATCCTTGACATTTGCGGAATTTAGCACAGTAATAATCGAAATTGAAGCAATTCTCTATTCTCTACCCATTACTCCAAAGTCAACCGATTAAAATGACATAAGAGCTGCGTGGGAGGCTCATCTTCGGAGCAGCACTCACTTAAGAATTCGTCGTTTTGTTATTTTCGTTTCGTTGACACTGGGAGCTGTGTTTTATTGTTGTATACAAGAAAATAAATCGAACATACACGAATATAATACATTGAAATCGAGCCGCTGTTGTTGTCTTTGCTGACTTGTCTTTCTTTACGACATTGATTGTGGAATCGACAATCGAATTTTGATTTCGTATTGTTTGCCACGTTTCGTATTGTATCGTGCTCGGCGTTTTCGAGAGGTTTTCATTAACATTATTCCTTCTTGTAGCTCATTGTACAAATGTTGAAAGTGTTGAAATATGGAGTTGCATGCATGGAACATTTTTTAGTTCTGGGCACATTTTAACTCTTAACTCAGACATTCCGGCGGACATTACTTGCATATCTTTCCAATATGGACCCAAGTCATAATATATGTATATATATATATCATTTTCTCATAAAATATTCCCGGCTTGTTCGTGAATTTTGTCACATTTATTAACTGTGAGAACGCTAATGGAAGCATGAGAATCATAACTAGCTATGTTGATGTTAGTGTAGGTAACATTGCTTTTTTATGCTGTTTTGGTGGTTCGTCAAACTTTGCAATGTCGTTGATGGCAACGCCGGGGCCGTTGAGTGCCACATCTTCTGGAAATAGTGGCGCTAGACGAGTGATGGAGCGCTTGTACACACCTGACGCTGTTTTAACATTAACCACTCGTACGTGGTTGTCGTGGATAGAACATGTCTTAATGATCCGACCCATTGTTGTCTTCCTGCACAAACACTAGTAGTCCTTCGGGCACGTTTGGTAAGGCGATCTTCCACTTTTGGCGATTTTTTAGTTCTTGGAGATATTCCGTAGACCATTGTTTCCAGAACGAATGTTTTAAGCGTGATACCAATTCCCAGCGCTTTACCAATGTTCTTCCTTGATGATCAGTATTGACGTCAGGTCGCGTTGTCAATGGGGTTCACCAATCAAGAAGTGTCCTGGAGCTCATGTTGGACGACGAACGAAGAAGAAAGGGCGATGCTGCGATAGAGAGCGCAGCGCAACACCAAGCAACAATGATTAAAAGATATGCACTCTTTATGCTGCCGTAGGCCGGCGGTAAGCCGAACACATACCTCGGACTCACAGCACAATTGACTCTGCTAACAACGAGTCTTTAACAAATGCAGTCCGATATATGTGATCTACTAAGCGGTGTTCACCATCGAAAAATAATCACCATCGAAAAATCAGGCCATCTCTAGTCTACCCTGAGTAGTTAAGTCTTCAGTCAGCTTTCACTGCGTTCGGTCGTGTTTTCGCTATGTTTTATCAATGCTCGGAATGCGATTCGGACGTTACGGCCGCTCAGCTTCGTGGCTTTGATGCTGTACGCTGTCGATCAGCTCGCTGTGCCGCCGTGCGTTTCATCTGTCGTGCATTGATTTGCATGCAGATGCGGTGAAAATGTTGGTTAATCTGCCTAACCTTATGTGGCAGTGCGACAATTGTGTGATTGCGAATGACTCGCACTCGAAAATTGACGAACTCAACGACAAGGTTTTGAAGCTTGAGAGCCTTTATCGGGAGCTCAAGTCGGAGTTTATGGCTGCCCTCCCTGTCACTTTAAATAAGAAGGTGAAGCCGGCTGTTGCAAGGAAGAAAGCCGACAATGTCATATCTGTGGCTGAGTTGCAGTCTCCGCGGCTAGTGGCCGCCACATCGACTGCGGTTATTGGACCCTGGATCAGCTGCTTCAGATGGTTTTGTCACTGTGCGGAGGAAAGAAAGAAAGAACCGCACAAAGAAGACGAAATAGTCGTGTCGACTAGTGTAATCGCTGCGAGTTTCAGCTGTTTAACAACAGAACAGCAACGTTATGTCAAGTTACTCATTCAAGGCTGACATGGTGTAGTCATGAACTCAGCAACCAAAGAAATGGATTTTTGCCACACATTCGACAATGAGACTTCAACCAGTCTGCGACCGATTTCCATCAACCATTCAGTTGGAAGGAACTAGCTAACTCTCGCTATCACCTGGATGTACTGCTATTCTCTATCGCAATCATCAGAGGCTGTCGCCTTGTTTTCAGACCCTCAATTGCGCACCGCAGGACATCCACTCCGCAGACCAACTGGTTCAATTTCTAGTTGCGACGACCAAACTGTAGACGGTTTATGTACCGTATAGAACCCAATTTCATATACGCACACACACCCACTGACAAGCAAATGAATTAAAAAAAATCATAAATCTTTAACAAAAATTTAAATCTCCAAATCTATCGGAAAAGTAATTTTGGGCCACAGCAGAAATGTCGTGGTTGGTTATACTAGTCAAATCATCAATTCGCAAACACAAGCACAGATCAATGCCCCCACCGATATCGTGAACAAATTGTTTAAAAATAAACAGAAAGGAAGAAATTAATACTTCCCACCTTTACAAGACCATTGTAATCAAAAATATAATCTTGACGGTCGAATTGCGAAACCTAGTGCTCGGAACCACCTCGGCGATTTTGAAAAAAGGTTCCTCAGATATCAGCGTAACCCAAGTATTGGGCGCTGCTAATGTGACGGCACTTGCTTATCATCACAATAATCACTAAATCATTTTTGTAATATAAATACCTAGACCAAAGTTCATTTGCAAATAAGTCGAGCATAAAGGCATAGCAATCAAGAGGACATCATAGCAGAATGCGGCAACAAAGTCATCGTCGTCTCATCATGTATGGGGCCCCGATTATTAGGTTTCTGTAAGGAGACACCAGCGAATAGATGCACACAAGAGCTGCACTTTGGTGTCGGGGCCCACACTCAAACTCAACCATTAGCCAACCGTGATGCCCAGGTACCGATTTTTTCACTTGTATGGCAGACTTGCTTCAGCAAACCGTGCCATTGGCAATCGTCTAAGTATGACTTTGAGCAGTATGATCACCGTCTTGCTAATTGAAACGGCCACGCCGACTCCAACTCCCCAAGCGCCTGAGCCTATCTTTAGGACGTTGATATGCAATGACTGCACCATCAAGCCCAAGCAACACCAGCCGATGGCTGTTACGCGCGGATCCCAGGCAAGAAAGCAGCCCACCTCCCGCCCAACCGACCGAGGAGCGCTGCCGCTTGACGCGCGACTCGTTAACCGAACCGATCGCGGACATGCAGGAAAGATAGGTGCTAGAATAGTGTTCGAGGAAAAGTAGAACTAAGTAATTAGAACGAAGTATTTACTAATTACGGGAAAGATATAAGAGTATCAGTAATTTAAGACTAGGAAGGGAGTTAGGGGTAGATATAATAAGATAGAGGGAATTATAATCCGAGCATAGGACCCTAAATGGTTCATGCAAGGAGTAATTCGATCTACAAAGCGGAAGAAACAAGGGTGTATAATTCCTAGTGCTTCTAATAGGAATCGTGAAGTTTATGCGGCTCAACAGGTCAGGACTATCTACGTCACCCTTGATCAAGTTGTGCACAAAAATTACACCAAGCATTTTCCTACGATTAGCTAAGGTTGGAAGGTTTACTATAAGCAATCTATTAGAGTAAGTCGGCAGTCTCACACTTGCCTCCCAGTTGAGGCCGCGAAGAGCAAAAGGTAAAAAGTTTTTCTGCACTGATTCTATACGGTCCTGATGTACGTTGTACTGAGGGCACCATACACAAGAGCCGTATTCTAAAATCGGACTAACCAGAGAGGTGTAGAGAGTCTTTGTTATATAGGGGTCATCAAATTCCTTTGACCACCTCTTTATAAACCCAGGCACGCCCATGACCTTATTCACCATGGTGGAAATGTGTTCTGAAAACTTTCGCTTGGGATCTAATAGAACACCAAGATCATCAACCCGGGTAATTCTCTCAAGCGATGAAAAGTCATTACTTTACATTTTGAAGCATTAAGGTTTAATAAATTTGCACAACACCAAGACTGAAATCTATCGAAATCTGATTGCAACCTGGATTGAAAAGAAATGTCCTTATACTGGACACAGTATACACATCACATCATCCGCATTCATATGTAAGTACTCGAGAGTATGTTAATACAGAAGGCAGGTCATTTATAAAGAGTGTAAATAGTAAGGGGCCCCGATGGCTGCCCTGAGGTACACCCGAAGTCACCATAACTGGAGAGGACAGTGAGTTTTTGAAAAGGACTCTTTGAGACCTAGAACAAAAGTAGCCAGAGATCAATCTCAGGAGATTGGGCGGGAACCCTAAAAGGTCGAGCTTTTGTGCTAGGAGGGAATGGTGTACAGAGTCTAACACTTTACTAAAATCGGTGTAAAAAACATCCGTCTGTATGGAGATATAAGTGATCTGCATAGGTGCTGCAGGTGCGGAGTTAAAATTTTCTCAAACACTTTAGGAATAGCGGATAACTTACATATACCTCTATAGTTCATTGCGTCAGACTTGCTACCTTTCTTATGGAGAGGAATTATAAAGGACTCGTTCCATATCGGGAAAAGCAACAGCCCACACAGACATTCGGCACAGAACCTGAGTACACAGCCGGGAACTCCTTCCGGACCCGGTGAAAACACCGGCTTTACTGTTCGTAGATCATGAAGCAACGAGCTTTCATATAGCAGAGGACTGAAAATGCCGTTCGACCTTGGTAAACCGTATGGATACGGCTGACCAGAGTAAATGTCCTGCGAATTGGTAGTTTGGAAAAAACGGGCAAAAAGATCGGCAATTGCCTGATCATTACCTGCCGACGTATTAAGGAAGGATAGCGAGGATGGATGTGCGGACGTTCTACGCTTACTGTTTACGAAGCTGTAGAACTGTTTTGGGTCCTTAGAAAAACGTATCCTGCATCGTGATAGGTAATTCTGATAGCATTGAGCGTTAAGAACTGAAAAGTTTGACCGAGCTAGAGCTTTTTTAGATGTGATAGCTCCTTGGTAAACCAAGGGGGTTTTCTTGATCTAATCGGACAGGAAAGTGGGACACAAGAGACAAAAAGTGAGTCCAGTGCATCATAGAAAATGTTTGTGCCTGTCGTAACATCACTGCACAAATATAAAGCGAAGCAATCAAAATCCCTAATGAGGTAATTAAGCTTCGTAAACTCGGCTTTACGGAAGCAGCGGACACATTGGGGTAGTCTACCCGACCGATCCACTACCGTTCGTCCTAGGTCGAGCGACACTTCAAAAGTAGGATGGTAGGCATCTTCAGGTATAGTGAGCGGGGGGACTCGAGTTAACAACGCTAAGGCCGGATCCGTTACAAAACACAGATCAAGAAATCGACAGGTCAAGACAGGTCAATCAAGCCGTCAACAAAGTCATGACGTGCCATGGGTACCAGGCTATTAGACTCATTTACCAAAGACCAAACAATTCCTGGCAAGTTGAAGTCACCAAGAACTATCATGTGATCTTTGTCAGATAGCAAGGAAGAAATAGCGGTTAAGGCGGACAAATGCTGCTCGTAAATTGCGACATCCGAAGAAGGTGGAATATACGAACAAGTTATGAAAACTGAGAAAGCGGGAAGAAACAGTCTTACACACAGAAATTCCAGTTCCTGCTGGATCTGGACTGTGAAAAGTTCCGACGTAAAGTTTGAGTCCACAGCAATTAGAACCCGCCCTGATCGTCAAGACGAACTACCCATTCTATAAGTTGCGTAACGACCTGCCAAAACTTCGGAACTAAGAATGTCCGGTTTTAACCAGGTTTCGGTAAACACAATAACGTGGGATGCAAATGCGACACTATACTGGAAAAGAATGATGAGCTTACTACGCAAGCCTCGAACATTCTGATAGGTCACTGAAAGAGAGTTTGTTAGTTTTTTGGACGGGTGGAGGTAGAGCGGAAAGATGACGAAGAAGCACTGGTCTGATTAGTTGGCAGAGTTATTGGGGGCCTAGTCTTCTTCTTTGCCTTAAACTCCTCCACCACCAAATGCTCCGGCCAAAATTGGGCAGAACAGATGGTGTTAAAGTGAGTTTGGGAGACACTTATTTTAAAAGAAGCTAAGCATAAGAAAAGTTGAACTTTTCCACCTTAAAATCAGCGGCTTTTTTTTGGCTTTGGATATAAGCCGTCACATTATTAATTGTGGAATCAGGGGAAAGCCGCCAGACAAAAACTTGTCTCTTTGATGGGATCTCCACCAATCCTATCACCACAGACCTATCACCTGTGATGGTAATACCCGGTGTTCCGGGACGTATATTCACTGGTGGGGTCGGAATTGCGGGGACAGCTAATGAGTTTGACATTACGGACACGGACGCTACAGACGGTACGCCTACAACTCTAAGCGGGCATTTCCCTCGATGAGGAGGAGAAAATCGTCAGCATACGCGCTGAGCGCATGAAGTGGCTCCAAGCGCTCAAGCAACACGTCCATCAAGATGTTCCATATGAATGGATCACTTATGGACGCCTTCGGACTACCTCTTGTCAACTGAACAGTGGCTTCTCCATGCCTGCTGACGATGCTCGAATTCCGGTAGGAGAGGAAACTTCGCCACAAGCTTGCTTCTCGGCATCCCAGCTCTAGGAGACGGTGGCTGGACGAAACTGTACTCGTGACGTGCGAAATCCAAATTTCCATTTGCAGCCATCAGGTATGGTGTCTTTCAAACGATTCACCCCAAGCATTTTGCCCATGAGGCTATATCATATGAGGTTAGATCGGTTCAGTCCTTATCGGGTCCCTTCAGGAGTGGAACCACTCAAGGATGTTTCCATCTTTTGGGAAAGTACCCTGTCTCTAGGCAGCGAAAATACAACGCTGTCATGTGCTGAGGGATAGCACGCCACACTGTCTTGCAAATATTACCTGTGATGCCGTCCATGCCGGGAGAGCCCCTGCTCTTCAACCTGGCGACGCATACATAAACTTCGAAAGCTTCAAGAACCGGTGGGGCCTCCGACGCAATGGCAATGTGTGCATTCGACTCGGCAACAGGGAAGAAGTTGCGGTGGAGCTCACTCGCACAGTCACACCACGTTGTGACGAGCTAACCACTTATCGGAAGGCCTCCAATCTCCGTTCTCTTTTTGCGGCTTCGACAACCAACCGACAAGTCTATCAGAGACACGAAACCGACAGAAAGTTCCAGAAACTTTCAGAAAGTTCCAGACAGTTCCAGTTCGAATACGAATTCGAGCTCAAAGCCAAAACAGAAAAACAAAAATTTGTTTCAGCAAATTAAATTAAATTTTCCAATAACTCCACTTTTTGTTCACCAAAATCATCCACGATTTTAAGGACAGAAAACTCTGGCGGCATTTTCAGGAAAATTTTCTCACGAGAAAATTACACTCTACTCTTTAAAAAAGACGGTTAAGCGGAACCCCCGA
The DNA here is from genome assembly GCA_037356375.1 of Drosophila affinis. Taxonomy (NCBI): domain Eukaryota; kingdom Metazoa; phylum Arthropoda; class Insecta; order Diptera; family Drosophilidae; genus Drosophila; species Drosophila affinis. Next base: position 29,177,644 of record CM074800.1, read on the forward strand.
ACAACACGTCTGCTTCCAGAAGCAGTCAGAACGCAGTAGTCAGAGAACGGCTAAATATGTACATATATGTACAATGTGATGCAGTCGGCAATAAAAATAACAAATAATAATAAATATTTAATTTACTGCTGTACTATTGGCTAGAGGAAACTTCTAGAGGGAACTTCTTTAGAAGCTCAAGTTCTGCTTCAAGAAAGCCACCCTGTTTCCAGCAGCGGTCACTGCACCGCCGTTTCTCGGCTCCATATGGGCAGCTTCGGTAAAAACGTTTCTAGCGGAAAGATTACCGCAAAGAGGAACGTTTGCAATAAGCGCAGTGAGAACCAAGACTGATCGAGATCGATAGCGAAGACGAAAGATCGAGAGAGCGATAGAGAAGGCGGAAGAAAGAAAGAAGACGCGAGAAAACGGCTGTATAGGCTGCTGCCGTGCGGGAGCTTATGTATTTGTACAATGTGGTGCAGTGGACAGTACAAACAACAAACAATAATGGGCATTTAATTTATTGCTGCACCACTAGCTAAAATGCATGTTTCACGTCGGCTACTATTGAACTGCGGAACTGTTAAGTATGTGTGTGCACACAGACGAGTGGTAACGCTCTGTCGTCCTGTTCGCTCTCGGAATCAGTTCTTGTCGCCCTGTTCGCTCTCGGAATCATTTCTTCGCACAGTCAAGCTACACACGTCGTTTTACGGAGCTGCATATTTGTGTCACGTCATAATCAATAATCTGCATTTCAACCAATAAACAAATAAGTCAGTAACTCGTGTGTATTTAAAAATAACCCAACAATAAATAAATAAAAAAATTGTTTTTAATATTTCGTTTTTCTATTTTTTATTATAACTTTGATTTTACATATTATTTATTTATTCATCTCTCATTTGCAGGTCAAATGTGACGGTACTAACAAATCATCTCTTTCTAAAAGTGGTAGCATGGTAAACACTGAAATTTCGAGAAAGAGAATAATTTCGTTCGGCCACCATGTAAGCAAGCATAATGATGGTAGTACAGCCAGCAGAATAGTCTTTTCGTGAACCTAGAATTGTATCGAGTTATAAAACTGTTCTTAAATTTAATTTTTCATACATACTTGAAATGAAAATAAAAAAAAAGCAATAGCAGTATTGAAAAGGGATAATAAGAAACCCGTTTTACATCGCTTTCTATAAAGTGTAATATTAGTTGGCAGAGCACTAATTAAGGTAAAAGCCAGACAAACTAGTGCCATGTGATGATTCAACACATGTTTTCTGAAACAAAAAATTTTGTTTTACGGTCAGTTCTGTTTCTTTAATTAATTGTGGCTTACTTAAGTTTCCAAATTATATTTAATGTACACCAAAAATTAGAAACTTTGTCTTCAAATACTGTGCGCCCAAAAGGAAATAGGCGATGTAACACTGCAACCACCGCATGAAGCGATCCAGACCAAGGGTACCAAAGGAAAAAGAATGTAGCTAGAACAATGGTTGCGGTTACTGCTAGTTTAACTGCAAATGATTTAAAGCTGAAAATATTTTATTAAAACATATTCAAGATTAGATAAACTACCAGTATATATTCAATAAAGCTTAATGTTTGAAAACCAATATGTCACAAACTGCCTATTAGGCTTTGGGTATGACTCAATACAACTCGTAAAAATATATTTCGTTACTATGGTAGCTACAAGGTAGCTAACAAGTATATGAAAACGTGGTCAGATTTTATGATATTTTACTGAAAGTTCAAAGTTAAGTTATAATTTCAATTTTTATCCCAATTAATCTAATTACCGCTATTCTAGAAATTCCCAAACCAAAATATCTGTTAAATAATTCATTCACTCTCTTATCTCACCAAGGAAACACCACACTGGAAGCGTTGATAGCGAGAGACAGTGAGCGCTTGGCAAGGTGCTCAGCATTCATTCTGACTTTGAGAATAATCCGATCTAATTAGAATTCCTCAATCTGGTGCAAAAAAAGATAATTTGTTTTAGCAAACTAAATAAAACTTGCCTATAACTCCCTTATTTGTTCACCAAAATTATTCACGATTTTACGGACAGAAAACTCGTACTGTCGCGGCAGTTTCTGGACAATTTCCTCACGGGAAAATTATACTCTACTCTTTGAAAAAGACGGCACAGCGGAACCCCCGAAAAACACGTCTTTTTCCAGAAGCAGTCAGTCGTCAGAGAACGGCTGAATATGTACATATATGTATGTACAATGTGATGCAGTCGGCAGTAAAAATAACAAACACTAAGAGGTATTTAATTTACTGCTGTACCATTGGCTATGATGCATGTTAAACGCCGCGTAATACTGGGATGCGGCACCCGACCTATTCCCCCGTTTAAAGCCTGACTTTCAAAAGCATACAGGATTCAGCAGCCATAAATCGTTGAAGTTGGGAGATGCTTAGAACTCTCTACCCTTCCCCAATAGAAAAATAATTGGATGGTCTTAGGGCCAGCAGAGCTCGAGATGTCCAGCATTAGATCTGTCAACAGATAGAGGGAACTTCTTCAGAAGTTCAAGTTCCGCTTTAAGAAAGCCACCCTGATTCCAGCAGCGCACTATAGGTCAAAACGACTATTTTTCTGATACAAATTCATTTTTCAAAAGTATTCAAAATAACTATCCTTTGTTATGTACCCATTAGGAATACATCAAACCGTAATGTCGCATACCAGAAATGTTAACATTGTGTTCTGATGCTAAGTTAACAGTTGTTAAAACAGCAGATTCAATCCAACAGCACGTAATCATAAATTGTGCAACAATTTTTGTCGAAATTCAAGTGGCTCAATTTTTTTTAATTCAAATTTGTTAATACAAAGTATGATGAATAGTGAACAGTGGGGTTTGTACTTATGTTGGTAGATCTGTGTTGTTGGTATTGTCCGTGTTTGTAGTATGTGTTAATAAAAAGACGTTCCAAAAAAAAATTTTTGTCACGAAACGTTATCTTTGGGAAATCTTTTAAAAATATTAGCACTTGTTAGCGAAGTGACTATATACATGTTGTAGATTAATCTTTTGTTAATTCAGGACAGTTAAGCCTGTTTCCCCCTTTTGTGCACTTCTTCCAAAATGTAACATTTTTTAAAACATAACCTATGTACATATATCTACGCAATGCCTGTCTGCTTAAAAAAGGGGGAAAACTAAAGAAAGAACTTATGGAGTGGATGCTGGTCTCCGTTATTTTGAATCGCATATCGAGGTTAATGTGTCCGTCGTATTTTGATCATATATTGATCAGTATTTAAATGAAAAAAGCCGTATATTTTGCCTGAGTTCATACGAGAGATGGAAAAAATTTAGATACCATCGAACTAATTTCCAAAAACAAAGCATGCTGCTTAGCTAAAAGGAAGCACTTGCTTAAATTTTCGATTAAAAAAGTGTCGACGCACCAACCCATCTGCACAGCCCGACAGAGAAAGCAGGCATATGCCCTTTCAAAATTTGCTAGTAGAAATGTTCGTTTGCTGATTCAAGCAGTAAACGTCGACTCCAACTCCCCAAGCGCCTGAGCCTATCTTTAGGACGTTGATATGCAATGACTGCACCATCAAGCCCAAGCAACACCAGCCGATGGCTGTTACGCGCGGATCCCAGGCAAGAAAGCAGCCCACCTCCCGCCCAACCGACCGAGGAGCGCTGCCGCTTGACGCGCGACTCGTTAACCGAACCGATCGCGGACATGCAGGAAAGATAGGTGCTAGAATAGTGTTCGAGGAAAAGTAGAACTAAGTAATTAGAACGAAGTAATTACTAATTACGGGAAAGATATAAGAGTATCAGTTATTTAAGACTAGGAAGGGAGTTAGGGGTAGATATAATAAGATAGAGGGAATTATAATCCGAGCATAGGACCCTAAATGGTTCATGCAAGGAGTAATTCGATCTACAAAGCGGAAGAAACAAGGGTGTATAATTCCTAGTGCTTCTAATAGGAATCGTGAAGTTTATGCGGCTCAACAGGTCAGGACTATCTACGTCACCCTTGATCAAGTTGTGCACAAAAATTACGCCAAGCATTTTCCTACGATTAGCTAAGGTTGGATGGTTTACTATAAGCAATCTATTAGAGTAAGACGGCAGTCTCACACTTGCCTCCCAGTTGAAGCCGCGAAGAGCAAAAGGTAAAAAGTTTTTCTGCACTGATTCTATACGGTCCTGATGTACGTTGTACTGAGGGCACCATACACAAGAGCCGTATTCTAAAATCGGACGAACTAGAGAGGTGTAGGGAGTCTTTGTTATATAGGGGTCGTCAAATTCCTTTGACCACCTCTTTATAACCCCAATAACGCCCATCGCCATATTCACCATGGTAGAAATGTGTTCTGAAAACTTTAACTTGGCATATAATAGAACACCAAGATCATCAATCCGGGTAATTCTCTCAAGAGAACCACCACAAAGGGTGTAAGGAACCAGAAAGGCGCTGGAGCGATGAAAAGTCATTACTTTACATTTTGAAGCATTAAGGTTTAATAAATTTGCACAACACCAAGACTGAAATCTATCGAAATCTGATTGCAACCTGGATTGGAAAGAAATGTCCTTATACTGGACACAGAGCTTAACATCATCCGCATACATATGTAAGTACTCGAGAGTATGTTAATACAGAAGGCAGGTCATTTATAAAGAGTGTAAAGAGTAAGGGGCCCCGATGGCTGCCCTGAGGTACACCCGAAGTCACCATAACTGGAGAGGACAGGGAGTTTTTGAAAAGGACTCTTTGAGACCTAGAACAAAGGTAGCCAGAGATCAATCTCAGGAGATTGGGCGGGAACCCTAAAAGGTCGAGCTTTTGTGCTAGGAGGGAAAGGTGTACAGAGTCTAACACTTTACTAAAATCGGTGTAAAAAACATCCGTCTGTATAGAGATATAAGTGATCTGCATAGGTGCTGCAGGTGCGGAGTTAAAATTTTCTCAAACACTTTAGGAATAGCGGATAACTTACATATACCTCTAGAGTTCATTGCGTGAGACTTGCTACCTTTCTTATGGAGAGGAATTATAAAGGACTCGTTCCATATCGGGAAAAGCAGCAGCCCACACAGACATTTGGCACAGTACCTGAGTACACAGCCGGGAACTCCTTCCGGACCCGGTGAAAACACCGGCTTTACTGTTCGTACATCATGAAGCAACAAGCTTTCATATAGCAAAGGACTGAAAATGCCGTTCGACCTTGGTAAACCGTATGGATACGGCTGACCAGAGTAAATGTCCTGCGAATTGGTAGTTTGGAAAAAACGGGCAAAAAGATCGGCAATTGCCTGATTATTATCTGCCGACGTATTAAGGAAGGATAGCGAGGATGGATGTGCGGACGTTCTACGCTTACTGTTTACGAAGCTGTAGAACTGTTTTGGGTCCTTAGAAAAACGTATCCTGCATCGAGATAGGTAATTCTGATAGCATTGAGCGTTAAGAACTGAAAAGTTTGACCAAGCTATTACATAATGAGAAAGAGAAGAAGGAGAACCAACTTCTTGAAATTTTGTATAAAGTCTTGATTTTAAGTTTTTTAGATGTGATAGCTCCTTGGTAAACCAAGGGGGTTTTATTAATCTAATCGGACAGGAAAGTGGGACACAAGAGACAAAAAGTGAGTCCAGTGCATCATAGAAAATGTTTGTGCCTGTCGTAACATCCCTGCACAAATATAAAGCGAAGCAATCAAAATCCCTAATGAGGTAATTAAGCTTCGTAAACTCGGCTTTACGGAAGCAGCGGACACATTGGGGTAGTCTACCCGACCGATCCACTACCGTTCGTCCTAGGTCGAGCGACACTTCAAAAGTAGGATGGTAGGTATCTTCAGGTATAGTAAGCGGGGCGACTCGAGTTAACAACGCTAAGGCCGGATCCGTTACAAAACACAGATCAGGAAATCGACAGGTCAAGACAGGTCAATCAAGCCGTCAACAAAGTCATGACGTGCCATGGGTACCAGGCTATTAGACTCATTTACCAAAGACCAAACAATTCCTGGCAAGTTGAAGTCACCAAGAACTATCATGTGATCTTTGTCAGATAGCAAGGAAGAAATAGCGGTTAAGGCGGACAAATGCTGCTCGTAAATTGCGACATCCGAAGAAGGTGGAATATACGAACAAGTTATGAAAACTGAGAAAGCGGGAAGAAACAGTCTTACACACAGAAATTCCAGTTCTTGCTGGATCTGGACTGTGAAAAGTTCCGACGTAAAGTTTGAGTCCACAGCAATTAGAACCCGCCCTGATCGTCAAGACGAACTACCCATTCTATAAGTTGCGTAACGACCTGCCAAAACTTCGGAACTAAGAATGTCCGGTTTTAACCAGGTTTCGGTAAACACAATAACGTGGGATGCAAATGCGACACTATACTGGAAAAGAATGATGAGCTTACTACGCAAGCCTCGAACATTCTGATAGGTCACTGAAAGAGAGTTTGTTAGTTTTTTGGACGGGTGGAGGTAGAGCGGAAAGATGACGAAGAGGCACTGGTCTGATTAGTTGGCAGAGTTATTGGGGGCCTAGTCTTCTTCTTTGCCTTAAACTCCTCCACCACCAAATGCTCCGGCCAAAATTGGGCAGAACAGATGGTGTTAAAGTGAGTTTGGGAGACACTTATTTTAAAAGAAGCTATCTGCCTGGCATAAGAAAACTTGAACTTTTCCACCTTAAAATCAGCGGCTTTTTTTTGGCTTTGGATATAAGCCGTCACATTATTAATTGTGGAATCAGGGGAAAGCCGCCAGACAAAAACTTGTCTCTTTGATGGGATCTCCACCAATCCTATCACCACAGACCTATCACCTGTGATGGTAATACCCGGTGTTCCGGGACGTATATTCACTGGTGGGGTCGGAATTGCGGGGACAGCTAATGAGTTTGACATTACGGACACGGACGCTACAGACGGTACGCCTACAACTCTAAGCGGGCATTTCCCTTGATGAGGAGGAGAAAATCGTCAGCATACGCGCTGAGCGCATGAAGTGGCTCCAAGCGCTCAAGCAACACGTCCATCAAGATGTTCCATATGAATGGATCACTTATGGACGCCTTCGGACTACCTCTTGTCAACTGAACAGTGGCTTCTCCATGCCTGCTGACGATGCTCGAATTCCGGTAGGAGAGGAAACTTCGCCACAAGCTTGCTTCTCGGCATCCCAGCTCTAGGAGACGGTGGCTGGACGAAACTGTACTCGTGACGTGCGAAATCCAAATTTCCATTTGCAGCCATCAGGTATGGTGTCTTTCAAACGATTCACCCCAAGCATTTTGCCCATGAGGCTATATCATATGAGGTTAGATCGGTTCAGTCCTTATCGGGTCCCTTCAGGAGTGGAACCACTCAAGGATGTTTCCATCTTTTGGGAAAGTACTCTGTCTCTAGGCAGCGAAAATACAACGCTGTCATGTGCTGAGGGATAGCACGCCACACTGTCTTGCAAATATTACCTGTGATGCCGTCCATGCCGGGAGAGCCCCTGCTCTTCAACCTGGCGACGCATACATAAACTTCGAAAGCTTCAAGAACCGGTGGGGCCTCCGACGCAATGGCAATGTGTGCATTCGACTCGGCAACAGGGAAGAAGTTGCGGTGGAGCTCACTCGCACAGTCACACCACGTTGTGACGAGCTCACCACTTATCGGAAGGCCTCCAATCTCCGTTCTCTTTTTGCGGCTTCGACAACCAACCGACAAGTCTATCAGAGACACGAAACCGACAGAAAGTTCCAGAAACTTTCAGAAAGTTCCAGACAGTTCCAGTTCGAATACGAATTCGAGCTCAAAGCCAAAACAGAAAAACAAAAATTTGTTTCAGCAAATTAAATTAAATTTTCCAATAACTCCACTCTTTGTTCACCAAAATCATCCACGATTTTAAGGACAGAAAACTCTGGCGGCATTTTCAGGAAAATTTTCTCACGAGAAAATTACACTCTACTCTTTAAAAAAGACGGTAAAGCGGAACCCCCGAACAACACGTCTGCTTCCAGAAGCAGTCAGAACGCAGTCGTCAGAGAACGGCTAAATATGTACATATATGTACAATGTGATGCAGTCGGCAATAAAAATAACAAATAATAATAAATATTTAATTTACTGCTGTACTATTGGCTAGAGGAAACTTCTAGAGGGAACTTCTTTAGAAGCTCAAGTTCTGCTTCAAGAAAGCCACCCTGTTTCCAGCAGCGGTCACTGCACCGCCGTTTCTCGGCTCCATATGGGCAGCTTCGGTAAAAACGTTTCTAGCGGAAAGATTACCGCAAAGAGGAACGTTTGCAATAAGCGCAGTGAGAACCAAGACTGATCGAGATCGATAGCGAAGACGAAAGATCGAGAGAGCGATAGAGAAGGCGAAAGAAAGAAAGAAGACGCGAGAAAACGGCTGTATAGGCTGCTGCCGTGCGGGAGCTTATGTATTTGTACAATGTGGTGCAGTGGACAGTACAAACAACAAACAATAATGGGCATTTAATTTATTGCTGCACCACTAGCTATAATGCATGTTTCACGTCGGCTACTATTGAACTGCGGAACTGTTATGTATTTGTGTGCACACAGACGAGTGGCAACGCTCTGTCGTCCTGTTTGCTCTCGGAATCAGTTCTTGTCGCCCTGTTCGCTCTCGGAATCATTTCTTCGCACAGATGTCAAGCTACACACGTCGTTTTACGGAGCTGCATATTTGTGTCACGTCATAATCAATAATCTGCATTTCAACCAATAAACAAATAAGTCAGTAACTCGTGTGTATTTAAAAATAACCCAACAATAAATAAATAAAAAAATTGTTTTTAATATTTCGTTTTTCTATTTTTTATTATAAATTTGATTTTACATATTATTTATTTATTCATCTCTCATTTGCAGGTCAAATGTTGAAAATTTCCCCATAATAAAAGAAAACTAAGTATGCACAACCTATAACAGCAGTTATTAAGGGCCAAAGATCTGGATATCTTGGAGGGGCTTTAACTAGTACTGAAACCCCCACAATGACAATCATGAAGATCTTGGATGTATATATAAATGCTTTTTGGCCAAAACGCAGCTTAGTTTCAGAATAAAAACATTTGCAAATCAAATGATATATTAAAACATATGCCAGTGACGGTACTAACAAATCATCTCTTTCTAAAAGTGGTAGCATGGTAAACACTGAAATTTCGAGAAAGAGAATAATTTCGTTCGGCCACCATGTAAGCAAGCATAATGATGGTAGTACAGCCAGCAGAATAGTCTTTTCGTGAACCTAGAATTGTATCAAGTTATAAAACTGTTCTTAAATTTAATTTTTCATACATACTTGAAATGAAAATAAAAAAAAAGCAATAGCAGTATTGAAAAGGGATAATAAGAAACCCGTTTTACATCGCTTTCTATAAAGTGTAATATTAGTTGGCAGAGCACTAATTAAGGTAAAAGCCAGACAAACTAGTGCCATGTGATGATTCAACACATGTTTTCTGAAACAAAAAATTTTGTTTTACGGTCAGTTCTGTTTCTTTAATTAATTGTGGCTTACTTAAGTTTCCAAATTATATTTAATGTACACCAAAAATTAGAAACTTTGTCTTCAAATACTGTGCGCCCAAAAGGAAATAGGCGATGTAACACTGCAACCACCGCATGAAGCGATCCAGACCAAGGGTACCAAAGGAAAAAGAATGTAGCTAGAACAATGGTTGCGGTTACTGCTAGTTTAACTGCAAATGATTTAAAGCTGAAAATATTTTATTAAAACATATTCAAGATTAGATAAACTACCAGTATATATTCAATAAAGCTTAATGTTTGAAAACCAATATGTCACAAACTGCCTATTAGGCTTTGGGTATGACTCAATAAAACTCGTAAAAATATATTTCGTTACTATGGTAGCTACAAGGTAGCTAACAAGTATATGAAAACGTGGTCAGATTTTATGATATTTTACTGAAAGTTCAAAGTTAAGTTATAATTTCAATTTTTATCCCAATTAATCTAATTACCGCTATTCTAGAAATTCCCAAACCAAAATATCTGTTAAATAATTCATTCACTCTCTTATTTTACCAAGGAAACACCACACTGGAAGCGTTGATAGCGAGAGACAGTGAGCGCTTGGCAAGGTGCTCAGCATTCATTCTGACTTTGAGAGTAGTCCGATCTAATTAGAATTCCTCAATCTGATGCAAAACGAGAGGGAACGTTGTGAGCCGCGACAAAGACCGCGGCTCTACCTTATACCCGGTACTCAGTCAGTCACACATTTATGAGCCTACGATTTATGAAATTTATTATATGTTCTCAAAAGGGACGAAAATAATATTTTAAAAAAAAAAATTAATTTTTTGGAATTTTTTTACATGTTTTCATTTTTGTTTACATATGTTTTGTATATCTGCGCCTACATTTCTACATGACATGTATAACTACATATTTGAGACGTGGAAGTGTTTACGACAGAGAGAGAGGGAATGAGTCAGCGCTTGGCAGGCGTTGCGTTGCCACTGAAATTTAATTTGTTTCTTCTGGCCATAATTTTGATCCGATCTGATCCAGATTCGGTAATCTGGTAGATATGGTAATTTTTCATGATTCTAAGTTTTTGGTTTTCAGTTATCTTAAAAATTGTGGATTCCACAGATTTTCGTCTTTTGTGGGGGCGGAAATGGGCGTGGCAAAATTTTAAAACAAACTCGTGCTGGTTTGGTATCACAGGAGCTTGGATAGAAAGTTTGGTTGCTCTAGCTCTTATAGTCTCTGAGAACTAGTCGTCAAAAAATACGAATGGGCAAAGCAGATGGGGCCGCGTGTGAGAGAGAGCGAGAGGGAATGATGACTTTCGAAATGGTTTTCTTCATTGTAGCTATAATAACGATCCAATCTGATCCACATTCAACACTCTTATAGAAATGGCCATTTTCTATAATTCTACGTTTTTAGTTTTCCCGTATCTTCAAAATTGTGTATGCCACAGACTTTCGTCCTTTGTCGGGGCGGAAGGGGGCGGGGCGAAATTTTGAAATACACTTTGAGTAGTGTGATAACACAGGAGACTGGATACAAAACTTGGTTACTCTAGCTTTAACAGTCTCTGAGATATAGGCGCTAATGAAGACGGACGGACGGACGGACAGACGGACGGACGGACAGACGGACAGACAGACATGGCTATATCGACTCGGCTATTGATGCTGATCAAGAATATATGGGGTCGGAAACGCTTCCTTCTGTGCGTTACACACAACCGTTATCCCCACAAATCTAATATACCCCTTACTCTTCGAGTACCGGGTATAAAAAGATAATTTGTTTTAGCAAACTAAATAAAACTTGCCTATAACTCCACTATTTGTTCACCAAAATTATTCACGATTTTACGGACAGAAAACTCGTACTGTCGCGGCAGTTTCTGGACAATTTCCTCACGGGAAAATTATACTCTACTCTTTGAAAAAGACGGCACAGCGGAACCCCCGAAAAACACGTCTTTTTCCAGAAGCAGTCAGTCGTCAGAGAACGGCTGAATATGTACATATATGTACAATGTGATGCAGTCGGCAGTAAAAATAACAAACACTAAGAGGTATTTAATTTACTGCTGTACCATTGGCTATGATGCATGTTAAACGCCGCGTAATACTGGGATGCGGCACCCGACCTATTCCCCCGTTTAAATCCTGACTTTCAAAAGCATACAGGATTCAGCAGCCATAAATCGTTGAAGTTTGGGGCAGTTCTTCCTTCCATGAAGAGGTGTAGAGTCGGCGCAAGTTTCTTAAAAGAAGACGAGATGCTTAGAACTCTCTACCCTTCCCCAATAGAAAAATAATTGGATGGTCTTAGGGCCAGCAGAGCTCGAGATGTCCAGCATTAGATCTGTCAACAGATAGAGGGAACTTCTTCAGAAGTTCAAGTTCCGCTTTAAGAAAGCCACCCTGATTCCAGCAGCGCACTATAGGTCAAAACGACTATTTTTCTGATACAAATTCATTTTTTAAAAGTATTCAAAATAACTATCCTTTGTTATGTACCCATTAGGAATACATCAAACCGTAATGTCGCATACCAGAAATGTTAACATTGTGTTCTGATGCTAAGTTAACAGTTGTTAAAACAGCAGATTCAATCCAACAGCACGTAATCATAAATTGTGCAACAATTTTTGTCGAAATTCAAGTGGCTCAATTTTTTTTAATTCAAATTTGTTAATACAAAGTATGATGAATAGTGAACAGTGGGGTTTGTACTTATGTTGGTAGATCTGTGTTGTTGGTATTGTCCGTGTTTGTAGTATGTGTTAATAAAAAGACGTTCCAAAAAAAAATTTTTGTCACGAAACGTTATCTTTGGGAAATTTTTTAAAAATATTAGCACTTGTTAGCGAAGTGACTATATACATGTTGTAGATTAATCTTTTTTTAATTCAGGACAGTTAAGCCTGTTTCCCCCTTTTGTGCACTTCTTCCAAAATGTAACATTTTTATACCCGGTACTCGAAGAGTATAGGGGTATATTAGATTTGTGGGGATAACGGTTGTGTGTAACGCCCAGAAGGAGGCATTTCCGACCCCATAAAGTACATATATTCTTGATCAGCATCAATAGCCGAGTCGATATAGCCATGTCTGTCTGTCCGTCTGTCCGTCCGTCCGTCTGTCCGTCCGTCTTCATTTGCGCCTCTATCTCAGAGACTATTAAAGCTAGAGCAACCAAGTTTTGTATCCAGTCTCCTGTGTGATCACACTACTCAAAGTGTATTTCAAAATTTCGCCCCGCCCCCTTCCGCCCCCACAAAGGACGAAAGTCTGCGGCGTACACAATTTTGAAGATACAAGAAAACTATAAACGCAGAATCATAGAAAATTACCATTTCTATCAGAGTGTTGAATCTGTATCAGATCGTATCATTATTATAGCTACAATATAGAAAACCATTTCGAAAGTCATCGTTCCCTCTCGCTCTCTCTCACACGCGGCCCCATCTGCTTTGCTTATTCGTATTTTTTGACGCCTAGTTCTCAGAGACTATAAGAGCTAGAGCAACCAAACTTTCTATCCAAGCTCCTGTGATACCGAACCAGCACAAGTTTGTTTTAAAATTTTGCCACGCCCCCTTCCGCCTTCACAAAAGACGAAAATCTGTGGAATCCACAATTTTTAAGATAAATGAAAACCAAAAACGCAGAGTCATGAAAAATTACCATATCTACCAGATTACCGAATCTGGATCAGATCGGATCAAAATTATGGCCAGAAGAAACAAATTAAATTTCAGTGGCTATGCAACGCCTGCCAAGCGCTGATTCATGCCCTCTCTCTCTCTCTCGCAAACACTTGTACGTCTCAAATATGTAGTTATAGATGTCATGTAGAAATGTAGGCGCAGATATACAAAGCATATGTAAACAAAAATGGAAACATGTATAAAAATTCCAAAAAATTAATTTTTTTTTTTTTAAATATTATTTTCGTCCCTTTTGAGAACATATAATAAATTTCATAAATCGTAGGCTCATAAATGTATGTATGTATATACTGACTGAGTACCGGGTATAAGGTAGAGCCGCGGCCTTTGCCGCGGCTCACAACGTTCCCTCTCGTTTAAAACATAACCTATGTACATATATCTACGCAATGCCTGTCTGCTTAAAAAAGGGGGAAAACTAAAGAAAGAACTTATGGAGTGGATGCTGGTCTCCGTTATTTTGAATCGCATATCGAGGTTAATGTGTCCGTCGTATTTTGATCATATATTGATCAGTATTTAAATGAAAAAAGCCGTATATTTTGCCTGAGTTCATACGAGAGATGGAAAAAATTTAGATACCATCGAACTAATTTCCAAAAACAAAGCATGCTGCTTAGCTAAAAGGAAGCACTTGCTTAAATTTTCGATTAAATAGTGTCGACGCACCAACCCATCTGCACAGCCCGACAGAGAAAGCAGGCATATGCCCTTTCAAAATTTGCTAGTGGAAATGTTCGTTTGCTGATTCAAGCAGTACTGGTCAGGCGAATTATAACCTATACGCCTATACCGATACGAGTGGTTCCGATTCATGTCTTTTCGCCACAACAGATACTCCACTGCGCATGATGTGTTCCCAATGTTGCCTTAATACATATATGGAATATAAAATATACCTAGAATGGATATTAAAACATTATTTTAATATTTATTTGAAAAATTAAAAAAAAAAAACTTTTTTTTCATATATTTTTTTAGGAGCGTTGATGGGCAGTGCCACGCCCATTTTTTTCAAAACCCATTTCCCATTGAGATCTTTAATGGTATCAAAAAAACTTTTCAGGAAAAACTTAAAAAGCCTTCGAGTTATTACTTTATATCAGAAAAATAGTCGTTTTGGCCTATAGTGCAGCGGTCACTGCACCGTCGTTTCTCGCTTCCATATGGGCAGAAGATTACCGCCAAGAGGAACGTTTGCAATAAGCGTACGAGTCCCATAAAAATCTATGAAAAATCGATTCACTTATTCAACTACCCCCCTTTTCTAATCCCTTTATGCGCAAAAGAAGGGGGCCCAGACTTTTACGTCGACAATCTGCTCCCCGGATCCGATGATGAGGACGAAATGATCAATCTTCGTTGGAAACGGTGTGAGATTCGTTTTGACAAAATTCGGGTCAAATTGAAAAAATTCAGTAGGTCATCAAGAAGAAGCATAGCTCGCAAATAACTGTTGACCGTTCTTTTCCTTACGCTCTGCTCTCGAGAACAACTGAAATAAAGCATGCACCCTCGTTCACTCTCTGAGCAGCAGACTTCGTTTCTTTTCGTTTTCTTTTGAGCGCTTTACATGAGCTGTTCAGAAGACGCTCTATTACCGAACATGGCACAATGAGAGATACGAGAGACGCTCGCACAGAGAGACTTACTACAAGACCGATTGACAGAAGGAGTCAACGCAAACGGTCTTTTCAATAACACTAGTCGACACGTCTTCTCCGCTGTCGCCAAAAATTACTTTTTCTGATAGATTTGGATGTTTAAAAATTTTTAAAGAATGTTTTTTTTTTTCATAGTGTAGTTTTTTTTTTTAATATTTAAAAGATTTTGTTTTTTTTGTCATAAGTAGTGCTCCTATTTTTCATATAACTTAAGTTTCCTACAACTGGTTGTTTTGAACTCTGCAGTTAAAAAAAGCTGACAAATGCAGCTATAAATCCGACTCAGACCTTTTATAGCTGCAACTTAACGTCTGGAAGATATTCGGCTTCCAAATTGGAATTTCATAATTTTTTTCGGTATTTTTCCCCGAAATTTTGACTTTAAGAGCTCGGGAAAAGTCGAAAAAAAAATATTTGAATGCCTTGATTTGTGGTTTTAGATAGACACATTAGCGTCGTTTAAGGTATCACTTATAAAAATATAAAATTAAACGGCTAAGTTATAACCGTTTGACCAAAACTTCATATGCCGTTTGGCACTATTCCAAATGCCATTTTACCGTTAAAAACTGTTACAAACACAGATTTTTGGTATTTTAAAATATTGAAAATTCAATTTGGAAGTACTTTTCTTCCTTAATATCTTCCAGACGTTAAGTTGCAGCTACAAAGTGTCTGAGTCGGATTTTTAGCTGCATTTGTCAGCTTTTTTAACTGCAAAGTTCAATAGAACCAGTTGTAGGAAACTTAAATTCTGTAAAAAATAGAAGCACTACATATGACAAAAAAAAAGCCTTTACGCGCATGTTTACAAAACACAGCTGAACCATGAGAGTGACCAAGTACGTTTTAGGTTCTTGGTCACACTATTTTAGTTAAGTTCCACAGAAACGAAATAAATAGCAGATTCATGGCACTAATTTTGCGCAGTGCTAAAGGCGAGCCTTTAATAAAAAAAGTGTACATATATGAGAATGTAAGTCATGCCAAACTTATATTTTAAAATTAAACAAAATTCAGAAAAGAACATACTGCTTGTTAAGTCTAGATGTCTACGTTTATAGAATAAAAAAGCTCTCAAATATTTGGGTGTGATGTTGTTAGTTTTAATGTGTACAAATAAATTGGCTCATGATGAAATTATACAAGGTGATCAGCAAACTCTCTCTCTGGTATAATTTTACGCTCAGCACTATAAAGAGTTTGATTAGAGAGAACAACGAAGTTTTCCGTTGTACTGAGCAACGTAAGACCCGAAACGAGAGTGCTTTGCGGGTGCTGACTACCTTGCGTAATATCATCCTGAATTAGCTGATGCAATTTGCTGCTTATGTTACTTATGTACATACATATAGCGCACGATAGTAAAATAGAAAGCGACTGACATCTGATTTTTTCGACTGACAACCGATAAGGTTTTAAAAATGCTTTTCATCTCAAACAGAGATATTTTAGAAAATATTTCGAACGAAATATATTGCATACATATGCATAGAAATATATTCAGTTAATGAATTAAAGTTAATTTTTTTCCCAAATCTTTTTTAATAAACAAAAATTTTATTAATATTTAAACAAAAATTATAATCTAATTCTTTAGTATTATCAAAATAAAAACTGAAATAGTTTAACTTCATAGGAAATAAGTATATGTGCGAAAATCCAAATTTGTGCTTAAAAACTATGTAAAATATTTTTTTTTATTTTCAGTAATTGATTTGCTTTTCACCATTACCTAGCACATCTTTTATTTGCGTTGACATGGAATCTATTAGATTTTGTAGCGTGTTTGGAGCTATTTCTGCCCATTCTGCGAGCAAAGTTCTCTTGAGGTCATCCAGGGTCTCAAATTGACGTCCCCTCCTATAGACTTTGTTGGAAAGTATTCCCCATAGGTCCTCGATGGGGTTTCAATCGGGACTGACTACTGGCTACTCGAATAATGGTATGATCCTGGACAAAAAAAGGCTTTTGTCTTATGCGCTATATGGATCGGAGCATTGTCCTATTGAAAAATCTAGTTATCCCCATAGTGCTCCTCAGCAAAACTAATTAGGACACTGTATAAAAACTCCACGTAGATGTCCGCATTGGTTCTGGTAGGAATAAAGCATAGTGGAGATTTTTCATCATACCTAAATTTGACGAAGGAACATGCTTCTTGGAAGCATATTGAGCGTTTTTATTTTCTTCCAAAATATACCTCTGCAGACCTGCCACTACGCTTGATTTTTCCATAATTTTCCCCAGTTTCGAGGAAGTTAGCAAAAGTGTTTCTATGGCGATTAAGCCAACAGGCAATTCGACTAATTTTAACGCCAGTTTCGGACATTACCTTAATCATGCCTTGTTCTTCGGCAGAAAGTTGCTCAGCACGTGGCATTTCTAACTATATTTCAATTAAAACTCCGATGTTGTCGCCAAATAATAAAAAAAAAAAACGGAAAAAAAAGCGAGATGTTTGCGCTCCTCAAGGTCAGAAACTTAAAAGATCACGGTGTATACAAATACTTATTTCCTAGGAAAACGGCTCGCAGCCAGCAATGTATGGGACAACGGTACTACAAATTAGTAGAAAAATTAGTAGAAAATTAAATTAAAATAAGTGAACGTAACAGTTGTATGAACCAAATTGAAAATTTGAAAAGAGAAGCAAATACAAAAGTTCACATTCACTTATTTCCTTGAGGTTCATTTTATTTTAGAAAAAAATTAAAATTGATTTTACAATTTTAAATTGTCCTGACTAAGATGAAATTAATTCGTAATTTTAAAAAAAGTTTGCTGACATTTTCACTAACGTGAAAAAAATGGTTTATTGATGATGATTTAATCTTTCTATTAACATATTTTTATTCAATAAATCACTTACAAATTTTGCCGGCAGGTTAAAAACAAACCGTAGTTTTTTAAAAGCAGACCCGAAGACAAGGCAGAAGCAGAATTACGTACGTTGGTCAGTTTGCATCCGCGAACAAGATAGGTAATTATTCGTACTCTTAAATTTATTGCCTGTCAAAATGCTGGGCGAAGAAGCTTAATTTTTATAGATCTATAGATACATTTTAAGCAGCAAACGGGGCATTCATACACTTACAGATTCTACATTCTGATAAATATGGTATTTTCTTGTATCTTTATAATTGTGTAGGCCACAAATTTTGAAAATCATACATATTTTGATATCACAGGAGTCTGAAGCCGCGCAAGCCATTTTTGGCTTGAAAAAAGTAAAACTTTAAACATTAAAAAAAAAACAAGAAGCGACCGCCACGAAATTTTTTTACCTCAAAGCTGGGTATCCACCACCGCGGAAACTAAAAATTACTGCCAAACTTCATATAAAAAAAACGGGGCCAGTAATTTTTCGTTTGTGTTTTCCTGGAGTCAGTATCCAGCAACGTAAGCGGGATCCACGAATTTTTATCGATAGTATCGATATTCACACGAATGTGGACTGTGAGAACAGCTGATAGGGGTGCCAGTAAAATATATGTGCCTATTTTTACAGGAGTTAAAGTGAAAGGTGGGGGCAAAATTTGTGCGCAAAACCAAAAAGGGATATGCAAATGTTTAAAGTGAGGAGAGGATTGCTTTAATACAAGCAGTTGAGGCAGTACTACGTCTTTAGCGGATCACGGAAAATGAGCATTTTGATAATTTTCACATGTTGGCGCCTCCAACTGTGCTGTACTTCTTCTTACATCAATATGTGCCGCTACCAACACAATCACTTCTTCGTTAGAATTACTTTTCTTCCTTTTTTTAATTTTAGTTTAATTTTCAAAATTGGCGCTGTTTACAAAACACAGCTAATTCATGAGAGTGGCAAATCACTTTTTAGGCTCTTGGTCACACTATTGTATTCGAGTTGCACACATCCGAAATAATGAGCAGTTTCCTTTCAGTAAAATTTCGCGGTGCTGGATACAGGCCTTAATTCATGATAAATCGGTGTCTACCCAGGAAAAAAATTTCGGGAATTTTGGAGAGGTTGTCCACGTACTTAACATTTACCTAGGATTTTATTTGAGACTAAACATATATTTTCTAGAAAAGAAATTAAATCTTATATTTTGTATAATACCCATTATTTTTTTAATGTATTGGGTATATTCATGACGAATTTTAGCCCAATCTTCCTAAAGCCGTTCTTTTAACATGGACAAGGATGATTTTGTGCACACAACGATCCACTAACTCTACAAATTCTCTATAGGATTTTTTCAGTCGATTTTTTTTCAGCGTTTCGAAGACTTTTCGGCAGTTAAATAGCAACCAATACATGCCTTCAAAGACTTATTCTTCGGGCAATTCTCTGCCGGCTGTTTGAAATGGTCTCCGGAATGTACATACACTGCCGCTCACTTGAATGGTAAAGCGCAAAAGCAGTTCCTATACCGTTTCGTAGAGGTTCCAAATAAACCACAAATAAAAAATAGCGTTAAAGAGTTGCGTGTTAATTTTGTTTATAAAAGGAGCTACTTGAATGGTACTTTAAAGAAAAAATACAAGCGCAACTACACTAGCAATATATAGCCGTGTTCCTATGTAATTATGAGAGCGGCCAGAGAACGGCAATGAGCCACCGCAACTAAAAGTACACCCGGTGTCTGTGAGTATTTTTGACACCCGGGTGTCTTCTGGCACTGCAAATAGGGTGCAAGCGATTGAGTCTGAGTATTGTGTCGGGTGTTTTTACGCACAAGCGTAGATCGTGCCCGAGTGATTTTTTGTATGTATACACGCGTTAAGGTCGATCTCAAGTACTGTTGCAAAATGAATGGGTGAAAAAGCAAACACACTACTCAAGACAAAAAACGTATTGCGTGGTATGTGTGTTGTTGTTATATCTTGTGCGTTCTTTCTGCACCCTTGTTATTTTCTGTACCCATGATTTGCATTATACAAGTACTTTATACATTAGTACATATGTATATATATTTAAAATAAAAAACTATTTTTTTACAGCTTCATTGGATGTGGATAAACTATAACAAATTTAGAAATACAGGCCGATCTTTAACGACTGAACTAGACCGCTAATACATGTGTAAATCAGTGGAAAAAAAGCAGTCGATCAGTGCAAGAGCACTCGGGGATCTTCGTGACACCCGAGTGTCTTAAAGGCACCCGGGTAAAAAATGTGTACTTTGCCTACACTCCTTGCTTCTCCTACATTCGTTATGAGTACGAAAATGATCGACACTCGTCTACGAAAAATATCTGGGTGTCTGGTGAAATAGAAGCAACGCACAATGTGTGAGCGTGTGCCCGAAGTACATACTCGCAAACACCGGCATGGTTTAGGGTGGGTGCGAGTGTTTTACTTTTCTTGAGGGTAATGAGTGGCACCGGCACACAAAAATTAATGAGTGTGAGTAGAGTGTCAAAAAGTGACACCCTTGCCGTTCTCTGAGAGCGGCAGAGTACATACATATGTACATATGTATGTTCACGTTAAATTTATGTACATACAACGTAACTACATACATTTGCAGAGCACAATCTAAAAGGAATTTAGATACATACACATAGCAATAGATTATTATAAGTGGTTTTTGTAAGCATACCTGTTTTCTATCATGCATTCCCCTAAAAGATATGTAAAAATTGGTATGCTGTGGTACAGTTCCATCTGTTTATAGTTCAATGCTAATGTGAATGCAAATGCAGCAAAATATGGTTTGTTATGCAGAATTGCAGCAATAGCCGCAGCTGCTAAGCCCAACGACATGTTATTGTACTGAAAATGTCCATTGTCAATTAGCACTTGGCCAGGATAGGCGGCAAACAACATGAATAAGAACAGTTTACTTTTGCTTTGGAAACTTTTATCTATACAAATACACAAACCCAAGATAGCCGGTAAATAGATTAATATGTCTCCTGTCAATACTGTAAGCCGCATAAAGCTTTTATGCGGTCTAGATTGAAAACCTCTACTTGTATGCAATTCGATAAATCGGGGATCAATGGATTTAGCTATTCTACCAATGAAATAGCTATGATGTGCGGTCAGTGGAGGATAGTCTAGTCCCCAGTACAGCAAATCATTATTAGAGCTATTTGCATACCAATCCCCAGGCTCTAAATTGATTGTCACTTCTTGCCAGTGGCGTTGAGCTTCATAGTCACCATACATGGGAGACGAGTCAAAGCCAGAGAATGAGTACAATGAAACTATCGATCTAAGCGACAAAGCTACGCAAGCTATTGCTAAAATTTCAGATTTCATATTTTCTATGCTATTAGTTCTGCTGAAATTGAGATGCCACTATCGATTAACGTTAATGGTATCGATATATTTATTTCTTATCACCTATCGACTTTTTACTATGGTCATGCTCGCAATGGTCATAGGCACTATTACCCTCGGCACACTGAGCACACTGGGGGAACGTTAGAAATTTTGACAGCCGGTGAAAATCCAATTCACACTGGCACACATCTAATAGCTGATGACGATAACAACAACTGAGTTTTTGAGTAGAAGATTTTTTATTATTTTTGTTTGGAAAATGTGTAATTACAGCGGTTTTATTGACTATGGTTCGAAACTATTCACGATGTTAGATGGTGACATTGCTATATTTACTTCCATCTTTTAAAAAACTTATAAGATCGCTATTCTTAACTCCTGGATCAGCTTTTCTCGCCTTTCAGATCTCTCATACAGCTTCCTATGATGCCCCTAAATCGCTTATTATTTTGGTGATTTCTTTTAATTTCAACTAAAATGCGTGTTCTTCCTTCTTTTTACATTTTCAGGTCAAACAGCTTACAAAATGATACAGAAATTATGTGACTTAGGTGTAATCTTTAAACCTGATATTATTGAAATATTTGAAGCAATTCAATTTTTAAAGAATAACTGTTCCAACTCAATATCATATTTAACTGGGTATAGCTGGGTATCCAGCACCGCGGAAACTAAAAATTACTGCCAAATTTTATTTTAAAAAATCTGGGCCAGTAATTTTTCGTTTGTGTGTTTCCTGGCCTCAGTATCCAGCAACGTCAACGAAATCCACGAATTCTTATCGATAGTATCGATATCCACACGAATGTGGACTGTGAGAACAGCTGATATGGGCGCCAGGAAAATACATCAAAACACAGCTGATTCATGAGAGTGGCAAAAAACTTTTTAGGTTCTTGGTCACACTTTTTAGTTGAGTTCCACACAACCGAAATAAAGGGCAGATTCCTTTCAGTAAAATTTCGCGGTGCTGGATACAGGCCTATAAACAAAAAAACTATGAGATCTTACATCTTTTAAAAGTTTTTTGGCAGTTAATTGCTGCTTGTCGTGTTTCACTCTATTAATAAAATTAAATTAAATTAAAATATATATATATATATAGAGACAGTTTTGGGGCTCCAAATGCGTAATAAACCACACAAGTGGGATATCAAGCTATTTGTCTTGTGCGATTTTTTTAGCTACGCATACTGCTTTGAGATCTACAGCGGTGCAAATCTGGGTGCTTCGGCGAACATTATGGTACCTTTAACAACAAACCGTAGAAAGTTGCAAGCAGCACATTATCTAATTTGATAACTTTTATACGTCGCTGCCTTTGAAGGTCTATCTACGTGCGACAGTTATTTAACGCCTTGTTACAGAGCGTGTAAGTCGTATCCTCAATGGCAAGCTACCAATCGCTGGCATTATCAAAGAGCCAAGGGATTTTTCGGTTGAGTATGTGCTCCTCATATGGAGTCCAATTAAGTAATTTACTGTGGAGAGACAACAAGGCCGTTCGCTTGCTATCCACGAGACGCCTCGACTCGGATATTGTATCACTTGATTGACATGGCAGCCACAAATGCTTATAATTTATACAGGCTTATACAAAAGGAGAACGGGAGCAAAGAAAAATTTATCGGATTTTCGCGAGTTGATTGCTGCAGGTCTGCTGACATTCAAAACCAAAAACTATCCAGGCCGTCCAAACAGTGCTTACAACACTCGATCTTCACAAGAACGGACAATCCAGTCTCAATTACTCTCAGTTAGGGAGGACAATACAATTACTATCCTCTCAGTTAGCGAGGATAATACAGTCACCATCCTCTCAGACAAAGCCGGCAATGCAGTCTCCACTCTTTCAGTGAGCTTCCAAGCTAGAGCTCAAACTAGTAGAAAAATCGAAGCACACAATATCGGACGTGCGGTTTAACCACTTTAATACTAGTTCTAATATGGTCAAAATTATCTTACTCAATAATTTAAATTAATTTAAATAGCTTTAATTGTGAACTGTTCGGCTACCGGCTCTTCTCTTACCTAAATTTGGCTGTTGGTGGGATCTTATCGGCTACTGAGCCGATAATCAGCCGCACCGGGTCTGAGTGTTGGCATTGGCCCTTTAGTTTAATTAGTTGATATGTAATTTTACCCTTACAGTTTAACTGTTCATTGTTAAACTTTAAATAAAAATAAACAATAAACAATAATCATTTTCCGGAATGGAAGAATCGAGACAGTGGAAGAAGATGGTGCAAGCTGTGTAAAACTTCTCAAACGCAATGCATGTGCACAAAATGCAATCTGCCTTTAAGGCCTGTATCCAGCACCGCGAAATTTTACTGCACGGAAAATGTTCATTATTTCGGATGTGTGGAACTCGAATACAATAGTATGACTAAGAGCCTAAAAAGTGATTTGCCACTCTCATGAATCAGCTGTGTTTCGTAAACAGCGCCAATTTTGAAAATTAAACTAAAATTTAAGATGGAAGAAAAGTAATTCTGACGATGAAGTGATTGCGTTGGTAGCGGCACATATTGTTGTAAGAAGAAGGTCAGCACAGTTGGAGGCGCCAAAATGTCAAAATTATCAAAATGCTCATTTTCCGTGATCCGCTAAAGACATGGTTCTGCCTCAACTGCTTTTATTAAAGCAATCCACTCCTCACTTTAAACATTTGCATATCTCTTTTTGGTTTTGCGCACAAATTTTGCCCCCACCTTTCACTTTGACTTCAGTAATAATAGGTACATGTATTTTCCTGGCGTATTCCCTGTTCTCACAGTCCACATTCGTGTGGATATCGATACTATCGATAAAAATTCATGGATCCGTTTACGTTGCTGGATACTGACTCCAGGAAAACACACACGAAAAATTACTGGCCCCGTTTTTTTTATATGAAGTTTGGCAGTAATTTTTAGTTTCCGCGGTGCTGGATACCCAGCTTTATGCTGCACATCCAAGAAAAATTTGTGATGCCCAGCACCATACGCAACGGCGCCGGCGCCACAATGTATAACACTGAATATTGAAGTATTCATGTAATGTAATGTATGGACTGAATATTGAAGTATGAATTATGAATAATTATATTTGGTGAAATAAAAGACACATTCCAAGAGAAAACCGGCATATTTAAAGTACGCGCCAAGACAAGGCCAGTAGGACCATCACCGGACCATAAACGGTCACACTGCACACGGGCCGGTGTGATCGGAGCACGAGCACCAACGGGCACACTTTCAGCTGGGACCCAGAAGGCGTTAGACATGCCAGGAGCACGCACTAGTCCCAAAGCCGCCGACCAACAGCTGACTTTCGGCAATAAATGAAGCCTCGCCAGCTCGAATCGGGGCAGTCCAACTCGGAACAGCCTGGGATTAACTTCTCAACATATTTTACAAGGGTGCTCGTACCAAAGGTAAAGCACTGATTTTCCACTTGCCCGTTTCAATACATTTCCCCGTCCTGATCCTTTCTCCCCAGAGAGTATTTACCTCTGCAACCATCCTTCTCCACTGAGAGTATTTACCTCTGTCATAAATCATCTCCACAGAGAGTATTTATCTCTGCAACTATTCTTCTCCCCAGAGAGTGTTTACCTTTGTCTCTAACTCGCCTCCCCAGAGAGTATTTACCTCTGCAACCACTCGTCTCGCCAGAGAGTATTCACCTCTGTCACTAAATCGTCTCCACAGAGAGTAGTTACCTCTGCAACCACTCGTCTCCCCAGAGAGTATTCACCTATGTCACTAAATCGTCTTCCCAGAGAGTATTCACCTCTGCAACCATTCGTCCCCTCAGAGAGTTTTCACCTCTACCACAAGTCTTCGCAACAGAGTGTATTTGCCTCTGCCGCGATCCTTCTCAAAGGGGCGTCCGACCGCAACAACCCTCGCTCACTCCGTGTACACCTCGGTAGTACCTCAAGGCCTGTCTCACCGGGACCGATGACCAACCACGACCTGCACGCAGCAAACAGCCACGGGCCGCCGACCCCTACCGGAGGCCCAGTACCACCCATCCAACCTTCCTGTGTACAATTAAGAACAATTAAGATAACTTTTATATACTGCTTAATCCTACGCCTTATTCTTGATCCCGAGAGCATTTAATTTAGCTACCACATCCCGAAACCAACCAACTGTGAACCCCGGCACGGCGAGCATACCCCGGCCGAAGAACGTCACAAATTGTTTTTCTGAGTATCATAAAGAGAAATAGAGTTCAATATTGTTAGTTTGAAAATGAAATTTTTTTACACCCAGAGCAAAAAGAGAGCCTCGAAGCACTTATTCACTTTTCTTAGGTGCCGTTTACACTGAGGCTGCGTCTTGATTCTTTGCGTCTTCCCAGAAACGCAGTTTTTTTTACATAGGTTTGGCATAGGGCCCTAGTGGTGGCAAAAAGTTGCGTCGTTTTCCGACGCAACTGCGTTTTGGTATTTCGGTAGTTAAATACTATGTTTCTGTGCGCATAACAGCAATTTTCGTGCTGTTGTGCCTAATCAGCGGAACTATCACCACTAATAACAACAAAAAACAGCAGATTCAAATTTAAATTTTGCCGCGTGAAATTTTTAACTGAGTAAAGCGGGGAAAAAATGCATGTAATGGTTAGAACAAATTGTTTAAACTAATTTTATTATTAAAAAAAGCATTTCGACAATATAGTTGATTTTAAATTGTTTGCTGCAAATCCCATGTCTTAGAATCCTTTCACTGTTTCCGTGATCTTCTCAGGATAAGAAAGTCTGCTGGCAGATACTTGTCAGCGAGTTGAGCAGCTACCTCGCGACCAAACTTCAGTAATATGCAGCAGACAAAAGCCCTTGACACACCAAATAGACTCCCGTACGATATTTTGCAGGCGATCCTTGGCAATAAAGGGCTATGGCTATTCTCTTCTGCAGAGGGATTGTCAGTCGAAAAGGAGTGTCTTTCTTTTTGAGATTGGGCAACAGTCCAACGAGAATGTTAAAAGTACTCCTTTCCATGCGGAAATTTTCCTTAAAGAAGGCATCGGAGTTCTCCACAACATCTTCCTCCCAAAATGAACCATATCGTGGCTATTGCATATACATAGAATACATTATTTAATTGATAAGAGGAGATAATCTGCAATTTACTTACAAGGGTCCAAACGCGAGGAGGACGTTGCAGTTGCAAGATGAACAGCAACTTTTCTGAGGATAGCCCAGACTTCCATGCACTTTAAAAGATTCGCTTCGTTTTGTGCCACCGCAGACAAAAGAATTAGATCGTCTTGTGACATATTTTGTTGATTTTCAGACATTATTTTCTTTTGTTTACAAAATTTGTCTTCCTCTTCCAAGACGCAAAGACGCAAGACGCTGTGGTGTAAACGGCAAACCTACTTCTTTGCGTCTTCTCCGATATCGATAGGTAACGCACCAAGTGTAAAAAGCCTATTACATTACAGGTAAACAAAAGCTTTTACACTCATTCTCTCGGCACACTGAGCACACTGGGGGAACGGTAGAAATTTTGACAGCCGGTGAAAATCCAGTTCACACTGGCACACATCTAATAGCTGATGACGATAACAACAACTGAGTTTTTGAGTAGAAGATTTTTTATTATTTTTGTTTGGAAAATGTGTAATTACAGCGGTTTTATTGACTATGGTTCGAAACTGTTCACGATGTTAGATGGTGACATTGCTATATTTACTTCCATCTTTTAAAAAACTTATAAGATCGCTATTCTTAACTCCTGGATCAGCTTTTCTCGCCTTTCAGATCTCTCATAT
Source organism: Drosophila affinis (assembly GCA_037356375.1). Classification (NCBI taxonomy): domain Eukaryota; kingdom Metazoa; phylum Arthropoda; class Insecta; order Diptera; family Drosophilidae; genus Drosophila; species Drosophila affinis. Next base: position 29,204,594 of record CM074800.1, read on the forward strand.
AGCTTCCTATGATGCCCCTAAATCGCTTATTATTTTGGTGATTTCTTTTAATTTCAACTAAAATGCGTGTTCTTCCTTCTTTTTACATTTTCAGGTCAAACAGCTTACAAAATGATACAGAAATTATGTGACTTAGGTGTAATCTTTAAACCTGATATTATTGAAATATTTGAAGCAATTCAATTTTTAAAGAATAACTGTTCCAACTCAATATCATATTTAACTGGGTATAGCTGGGTATCCAGCACCGCGGAAACTAAAAATTACTGCCAAATTTTATTTTAAAAAATCTGGGCCAGTAATTTTTCGTTTGTGTGTTTCCTGGCCTCAGTATCCAGCAACGTCAACGAAATCCACGAATTCTTATCGATAGTATCGATATCCACACGAATGTGGACTGTGAGAACAGCTGATATGGGCGCCAGGAAAATACATGTACCTATTATTACTGAAGTCAAAGTGAAAGGTAGGGGCAAAATTTGTGCGCAAAACCAAAACGAGATATGCAAATGTTCAAAGTGAGGGGAAGATTGCTTCAATAAAAGCAGTTGAGGCAATACCATGTCCGGATCACGGAAAATGAGCATTTTGATAATTTTGACATTTTGGCGCCTCCAACTGTGCTGTTCTTCTTCTTATAACAATATGTGCCGCTACCAACACAATCACTTAATCGTCAGAAGTACTTATCTTCCTTTTTTTAATTTAAGTTAAATTTTCAAAATTGTCGCTGTTTACAAAACACAGCTGATTCATGAGAGTGGCAAAAAACTTTTTAGGTTCTTGGTCACACTTTTTAGTTGAGTTCCACACAACCGAAATAAAGGGCAGATTCCTTTCAGTAAAATTTCGCGGTGCTGGATACAGGCCTATAAACAAAAAAACTATGAGATCTTACATCTTTTAAAAGTTTTTTGGCAGTTAATTGCTGCTTGTCGTGTTTCACTCTATTAATAAAATTAAATATATAAAATCAACCCAGGTCATTCTTTTTTTACTAGTAAAATCGAATTACAGATATGAAAATATATAAAAGATGGTCGTTGTTGCAGAGTAATAGCGATAAGTGCCTAGAGACCGTTTTGGGGCTCCAAATGCGTAATAAACCACACAAGTGGGATATCAAGCTATTTGTCTTGTGCGATTTTTTTAGCGACGCATACTGCTTTGAGATCTACAGCGGTGCAAATCTGGGTGCTTCGGCGAACATTATGGTACCTTTAACAAAAAACCGTAGAAAGTTGCAAGCAGCACATTATCTAATTTGATAACTTTTATACGTCGCTGCCTTTGAAGGTCTATCTACGTGCGACAGTTATTTAACGCCTTGTTACAGAGCGTGTAAGTCGTATCCTCAATGGCAAGCTACCAATCGCTGGCATTATCAAAGAGCCAAGGATTTTTCGGTTGAGTATGTGCTCCTCATATGGAGTTCTATTAAGTAATTTACTGTGGAGAGACAACAAGGCCGTTCGCTTGCTATCCACGAGACGCCTCGACTCGGATATTGTATCACTTGATTGACATGGCAGCCACAAATGCTTATAATTTATACAGGCTTATAGAAAAGGAGAACGGGAGCAAAGAAAAATGTATCGGATTTTCGCGAGTTGATTGCTGCAGGTCTGCTGACATTCAAAACCAAAAACTATCCAGGCCGTCCAAACAGTGCTTACCACACTCGATCTTCACAAGAACGGACAATCCAGTCTCTATACTCTCAGTTAGGGAGGACAATACAATCACTATCCTCTCACTAGTCCCAAAGCCGCCGACCAACAGCTGACTTTCGGCAATAAATGAAGCCTCGCCAGCTCGAATCGGGGCAGTCCAACTCGGAACAGCCTGGGATTAACTTCTCAACATATTTTACAAGGGTGCTCGTACCAAAGGTAAAGCACTGATTTTCCACTTGCCCGTTTCAATACATTTCCCCGTCCTGATCCTTTCTCCCCAGAGAGTATTTACCTCTGCAACCATCCTTCTCCCCAGAGAATATTCACCTTTGCAACTATTCTTCTCCACTGAGAGTATTTACCTCTGTCATAAATCATCTCCACAAAGAGTATTTATCTCTGCAACTATTCTTCTCCCCAAAGAGTGTTTACCTTTGTCACTAACTCGGCTCCCCAGAGAGTATTTACCTCTGCAACCACTCGTCTCGCCAGAGAGTATTCACCTCTGTCACTAAATCGTCTCCACAGAGAGTAGTTACCTCTGCAACCACTCGTCTCCCCAGAGAGTATTCACCTATGTCAATAAATCGTCTTCCCAGAGAGTATTCACCTCTGCAACCATTCGTCCCCTCAGAGAGTTTTCACCTCTACCACAAGTCTTCGCAACAGAGTGTATTTGCCTCTGCCGCGATCCTTCTCAAAGGGGCGTCCGACCGCAACAACCCTCGCTCACTCCGAGTACACCTCGGGAGTACCTCAAAGCCTGTCTCACCGGGACCGATGACCAACCACGACCTGCACGCAGCAAACAGCCACGTGCGGCCAAGTAACCAAACTAGAAGGAAGACGCCTACCGGAGGCCCAGTACCACCCATCCAACCTTCCTGTGTACAATTAAGAACAATTAAGATAACTTTTATATACTGCTTAATCCTACGCCTTATTCTTGATCCCGAGAGCATTTAATTTAGCTACCACATCCCGAAACCAACCAACTGTGAACCCCGGCACGGCGAGCATACCCCGGCCGAAGAACGTCACAAATTGTTTTTCTGAGTATCATAAAGAGAAATAGAGTTCAATATTGTTAGTTTGAAAATGATTTTCTACCTCACCATTGCTTCATGAAAGAAGATAGTTCTACGACCAAGCTTCGGGTCGTTTTTGATGGATCCCTTGGAATGGATGGAAGCCAGCCCTTAAGCTTCGCAGGAGTGCTCTTCTCTTCCAATTCCAAGTATGCAAACTCGTTTGCTCCTTTCAACGTGGATACATTTACAAGTTTTGCAATCGCGTTCGGCATCCCGGGCTGATTGTCGCGGACATTGAACATGAAACCCAGTTGTTGCTGCGACTAGTCCAGCGTACTCAGTTATGGGAGGACATGAAGTCGTTGCGGTCCAGGGGATCAGTTTCCCCATCTAGCTCACTTGAATCGTTGTCGCCATTTATGGATCATTTTGGTCTCCTCAGGGTTAATGGTCGACTGAAGAACTCTTCGTTGGATTTTGATGGCCGTCATCCAATTCTCTTGCCCAGCAGCCATCCACTAACTCTTTCCATAATCTCTCACTTTCATGAGCGGAATCTCCACGGAATCTTTCCTACAACTGGTTGTATTGAACTTTGCAGTTAAAAAAAGCTGAAAAATGCAGCTATAAATCCGACTCAGACTCTGTGTAGCTGCAACTTAACGTCTGGAAGATATTACGCTTCCAAATTGAAATTTCATAATTTTTTCGGTATTTTTTTCCGAAATTTTGACTTTGAAAGCTTAGGAAAAGGCGAAAAAAAATATTTGAATGCCTTGATTTTTGGTTTAAGATAGATTAGGCGTCGTTTAAGGTATCGTTTGAGCCTTTTGAGAATAGGACCGAAGCCAAACGATTAATTTTCTCTGCTGCTGAGACAATAGAAAAACGAAGCCGCGTGTGTTTAGGGCCGACGGTACACGAAGTTTTGTGTGTGCCGAATTTTTGGACATAGCGGTAGTTATTTTTTGAGCATGAAGGAAAACATTGCTTGGTCCAGAAGAGGAGACTTAAGCCAAATATCTATACAAATTAGCCTGAAAATTGAGTTGGAATGCGAAAAGCGACTTTTTTATAGATTGGCCAAAGTGAGCAAAACAGCCCGACTAAGCCTACAGTACCTTCAAAAAATATGAAAGAAAATGTATTTCGCTGTCATTTATATGACAGTTGGTAGATGACTGATCACACATTATTTAAATGCAAGAAGTCTAAGAAAGCTACGAAGAAAATAACATTTCTTGGCATGCATTTTTGGTTCTAGATAGACACATTATGTCGGGTCAAGCAGAATAAAACATCTTAAGTTATAGCAAATGGTGAGGTCTCGATGTCAATTCCTGCAATGCCCACTGTAAAATCGTTTGTTACCGCATGTGCCTACGCACGGCAGCGGTTTTCTTTCGCTACTTATAGGGGCATAGGGCACGGCAATTACGCCGTCAGCCCTTGCATTTTAGTCTTGAAAACTCGAAACCTTAAGATCATCGGTCGACTTACACGCATACTTATATACGCCTACCTTGAATAAATCTGGCAATAAACCACATATATATAACCAAAACTATTTGTAACCGTTTTTTTTTAATCTCAACGGCTAGTGAAAAAGATTACTAGCTTAACATTTGGTGACCCCGACGTGATTGTGCAAGAATAACTATATGTCGTAATATACACCGGCCTCCTTTGCAGCTGTCGGCGTACGGTGCTCATTCGTCAAGTATATTACTCTCGTTCTCTTTGCTCTTATCTCCCCGCAAGAAACAATTCCCACACCGAATGCTCTTGCATATAACAATTGCACCTAGCGTTGCTTGCGGTTATTTTTCATTGCTCTCAAGTGCGCTCGTTCCTCTTTTCGTTCGTCTTCCCGCTAGCGACGCTTAGTACGCGCGTTCCTCTTTGCGGTCATCTTCCCGCTGTAAACGTTTGCTAAGCTGCCAACGCTGCTGCTGCTGCCAACGCTGCTGCTGCTGTCAACGCTGCCGATGCTGCTAACGAAGTTCCAATTACCAGGGAGCAAAACAGGGTATCGTTTTTAAGGCTTAAATCCACGGAGTTATGCGAGAAAATGAAAAGGTTAGCTGCTGAGTGCCAGAATGAGTCTCTAGTATCAGACTATTATATGCTCGTTGTTAAGCAAGAGCAACTCGATAAGCTGATCGGGAAGTTTGAAATGCTCCATACCGAGCTTGAGGCATTGGATCAAGCCGAGATTCATTGGGTGGATCGGGTGATATGTTCGAATCGCTTGCCAGTACGGTGAAGGCCTCAATTATGCGGGAAGTACATGCCTCTTCATTCTACCATGGCTGGAGGAAACATCACCGCTGAGTTTGCCGGCTCGCAACTTCTGCCTCGACGTAGACAGGTACCATCCCTGCCTCCTATACAACTTCCAACTTTCAGCGGAGGATATGCTAACTAGACCGACTTCTACTCCACGTTTCTAACCATCATAGACAATCATCCTGATCTAACCAATGTCGAAAAGTTTCAGCATTTACGTTCCTGTTTGCGTGATGCGGCTTTGGAGACTGTGTGGTCGCTGGAAATTTCGGATGGCAACTATAATGTGGCCTTACAATTGTTGGAAAGCAGGTTTAATAATCGACGCTCAGTATTTCAGGCACACATTAATGAGCTCCTAGGGCTCCAGGCTGTCGAAAATGGTTCAGTGGTAATGCTTCGAGAGCTGTCGGACGGATTCAACGCTCATATGCGCTTACTTCAGAGCTTGGGCCCTTCTGAACAGATCGCAGGATGCATCATCGTGCAGGAGCTGCTTCGTAAACTTGATCCAGCGAGCCAAGTCAAGTGGGAGAATAGATTTGAGGAGCCAGCGTAAGCCAACTCCATTCCGTCATGGGAGTATATGGCTTCTTTTCTGGAACAGCGATGACGATCATTGGAGACAGTGGATTTTGCTAGGGCAAGCTATGCGCCGAGCAATCAAGTGGGCAAGAATAGAAGATATAATAATTCCAGGTCCACCTTAGTTGCAACTAGCCAAACTTTCTCAGGCTGCGTGCTCTGCAGTAACAGCGCTCACGAAGTCCAGTACTGTCAATAGTTCAAGGCACTGTTCCCCGAAAATCGCCATAAAGAAGCCAAACGACTGTCCGTTTGTATCAATTTCCTTAGAACAGGACATCGTTTAAGCCAATGCACCTCGAGCCACACAGATACGACATCTGCGGGGGCAAGCACCATACTACTCTTCATTTCAGTAATCCTGATTCGGCTGCAGTCCAAAACAGGGTATCGTTTTTAAGGCTTAAATCCACGGAGTTATGCGAGAAAATGAGAAAATGAATGAGTTTCTAGTATCAGACTATTATATGCAGCAACTGCCAATATTTTCTACCTCACCATTGCTTCATGAAAGAAGATAGTTCTACGACCAAGCTTCGGGTCGTTTTTGATGGATCCCTTGGAATGGATGGAAGCCAGCCCTTAAGCTTCGCAGGAGTGCTCTTCTCTTCCAATTCCAAGTATGCAAACTCGTTTGCTCCTTTCAACGTGGATACATTTACAAGTTTTGCAATCGCGTTCGGCATCCCGGGCTGATTGTCGCGGACATTGAACATGAAACCCAATTGTTGCTGCGACTAGTCCAGCGTACTCAGTTATGGGAGGACATGAATTCGTTGCGGTCCAGGGGATCAGTTTCCCCATCTAGCTCACTTGAATCGTTGTCGCCATTTATGGATCATTTTGGTCTCCTCAGGGTTAATGGTCGACTGAAGAACTCTTCGTTGGATTTTGATGGCCGTCATCCAATTCTCTTGCCCAGCAGCCATCCACTAACTCTTTCCATAATCTCTCACTTTCATGAGCGGAATCTCCACGGAATCTTTCCTACAACTGGTTGTATTGAATTAAAAAAAGCAGTTAAAAAAAGCTGACAAATGCAGCTATAAGTCCGTCTCAGACTCTGTGTAGCTGTAACTTAACGTCTGGAAGATATTGAGCTTCCAAATTGAATTTTCATAATTTTTTTCGCTATTTTTTCCCAAAATTTTGAATTTTCTCAAGAAGAGTCGAAAAAAAATATTTGAATGCCTTGATTTTTGGTTTAAGATAGACACATTAATTAGTCGTCGTTTAGGGTATCGTTTGAGCCTTTTGAGCTTAGGACCGAAGCCACACGATTCATTTTTTATGCTGCTCAGACAACAGAAAAACGAAGCCGGGTGTGTTTAGGGCCGACGGTACACAAAGTTTTTTGTGTGCCGAATTTTTGGAAATAGCGGTAGATATTTTTTGAGCATGAAGGAAAACATTGCTTGGCCCAGAAGAGGAAACTTAAGCCAAATATCTATACAAATTAGACTGAAAATTGAGTTGGAATGCGAAAAGCGACTTTTTTATAGATTGGCCAAAGTGAGCAAAAAAGCCGACCAAGCCTACAGTACCTTCAAAAAATATGAAAGAAAATGTATTTCGCTATGTCATTTATGTGACAGTTGGTGATCAGTCATCGATCACATATTATTTAAATGCAAGAAGTCCAAGAAAGCTACGAAGAAAATAACATTTCTTGGAATGCATTTTTGGTTTTAGATAGACACATTATGTCGGGTCAAGCAGCATAAACCATCTTAAGTTATAGTAAATGGTGAGGTCTCGATGTCTATTCTTGCAATGCCCACTGTAAAATCGTTTGTTACCACATATGCCTACGCACGGCAGCGGCTTTCTTTCGCATACTTATGTATAAGCAATCTTTGTACTCGGCTTAGCAGCAGCCCGAACTGCTGTAGCTCTCTAATAATCGTACTTTCTCCCGCTCGTTAAGCGTTGCCTCATAGGGCACGGCAATTACGCCGTCAGCCCTTGCATTTTAGTCTTGAAAACTCGAAACCTTAAGATCGTCGGTCGACTTACACGCATACTTATATACGCCTACCTTGAATAAATCTGGCAATAAGCCACATATATATAACCAAAACTATTTGTAACCGTTTTTTTTAATCTCAACAGCTAGTGAAAAAGCTTACTAGCTTAACATTTGGTGACCCCGATGTGATTGTGCAGGAATAACTATATATCAATAACTATATGTCGTAATATACACCGGCTTCCTTTGCAGCTGTCGGCTTACGGTGCCCATTCGTCAAGTATATTACGCTCGTTCTCTTTGCTCTTATCTTCCCGCAAGAAACAATTCACACACCGGATGCCCTTGCATATACCAATTGCACCTAGCGTTGCTTTCGGTTATTTTTCATTGCTCTCAAGTGCGCTCGTTCCTCTTTTCGTTCGTCTTCCCGCTAGCGACGTTTAGTACGCGCGTTCCTCTTTGCGGTCATCTTCCCGCTGTAAGCGTTTGCTAAGCTGCCGCCGCTATGGAGATGGATGCTGTCAACGCTGCTGATGCTGTCAACGTTGCTGATGCTGCCAACGCTGCCGATGCTGCTAACGAAGTTCCAATTACCAGGGAGCAAAACAGGGTATCGTTTTTAAGGCTTAAATCCACGAAGTTATGCGAGAAAATGAAAAGGTTAGCTGCTGAGTGCCAGAACGAGTCTCTAGTATCGGACTATTATATGCTCGTTGTTAAACAAGAGCAACTCGATAAGCTGATCGGGAAGTTTGAAATGCTCCATACCGAGCTTGAGGCATTGGATCAAGCCGAGATTCATTGGGTGGATCGGGTGATATGTTCGAATCGCTTGCCAGTACGGTGAAGGCTTCAATTATGCGGGAAATAGCAAAGAGTAGTGGGCACATGCCTCTTCATTCTACCATGGCTGGAGGAAACATCACCGCTGAGTTTGCCGGCTCGCAACTTCTGCCTCGACGTAGACAGGTACCATCCCTGCCTCCTATACAACTTCCAACTTTCAGCGGAGGATATGCTAACTAGACCCACTTCTACTCCACGTTTCTAACCATCATAGACAATCATCCTGATCTAACCAATGTCCAAAAGTTTCAGCATTTACGTTCCTGTTTGCGTGATGCGGCTTTGGAGACTGTGTGGTCGTTGGAAGTTTCGGATGGCAACTATAATGTGGCCTTACAATTGTTGGAAAGAAGGTTTAATAATCGACGCTCAGTATTTCAGGCACACATTAATGAGATCCTAGGGCTCCAGGCTGTCCAAAATGGTTCAGTGGTAATGCTTCGAGAGCTGTCGGGCGGATTCAACGCTCATATGCGCTTACTTCAGAGCTTGGGCCCTTCTGAACAGATCGCAGGATGCATCATCGTGCAGGAGCTGCTTCGTAAACTTGATCCAGCGAGCCAAGTCAAGTGGGAGGATAGATTTGAGGAGCCAGCGTATGCCAACTCCATTCCGTCATGGGAGTATATGGCTTCTTTTCTGGAACAGCGACGACGATCATTGGAGACAGTGGATTTTGCTAGGGCAAGCTATGCGCCGAGCAGTCAAGTAGGCCAGAATAGAAGATATAACAATTCCAGGTCCACCTTGGTTGCAACTAGCCAAACTTTCTCAGGCTGCGTGCTCTGCAGTAACAGCGCTCACGAAGTCCAGTACTGTCAATAGTTCAAGGCACTGTTCCCCGAAAATCGCCATAAAGAAGCCAAACGACTGTCCGTTTGTATCAATTTCCTTAGAGCAGGACATCGTTTAAGCCAGTGCACCTCGAGCCACACAGATACGACATCTGCGGGGGCAAGCACCATACTACTCTTCATTTCAGTAATCCTGATTCGGCTGCAGTCCAAGGTCAGTCAACTGATGGTCCGTCTCCGTCTGCGTCCCCTCCTTCTAGTCCGTCTCAGCTTACCACTGAATTCTCTACCTCAGCGTCTACCTCGTCTGCACTTATAGCACAAGGTCTCACTTGCACTGCCACAGGTTTTGTTAAAAATCGTTCCCTGTCCGGCTCCCAGTTACATCTGATAGCTTCACGCTTCGCCAATCAACTTCAGCTTCGGAAAAGAAATCATCAACCGCAGTTTCTGGAATTGGTGACTCCAGCTTTGTCACCGATGGATATTCGGTTAGTGTTAGCCTGCATTCTCGCTCATCTGAATTCTCAACCCTCATCACTGCTATCGTAGCTACTAAACTAACTGATCGTCAGCCAAGCTTTGGAATTGACACTCATTACTGGAACATTCCAGCGAACATACCACTAGGAGATCCGAAGTTTCATAGGCCTCAGCGCGTAGATCTATTAATTGGAGAAAGTCTGTTTTACGATCTCCTTTGTGTTGGTCAGGATAAACTACTGCCTGGAATGCCTGGAATGCCTTCAATTTAGAAAACTCGCTTGGGGTGGGTCGTTTCTGGAGGTTGTTCTCGTTTGGTTGCTCGCTCTCCGGCCGTTGTTGCCGAGGACGACAAGCCAGATGAGCCGCTTGACGTGCTTCTTCGGAGGTTTTGGGAGGTTGAGAATTGCATCGAACCAATAGTAAAATCTACCAAAGAAGAACTGGATTGTGAAGCGCATTTTGTTCAGCATGTCCGTCGATTACAAAATGGCGATTTTTGTTTTCGGCTGCCCGCTAAATATAATTTGGATCTCCTGAGAGAATCTTACAATCAAGCGCGTCGCAGATTCCTGTCCCTTGAGCGGAAGTTAAATCGTCGCGCTGAGGTGAAGACTCAGTATGCTACCTTCATAAATGAGTATCTTGACTTATGTCTCCTGTTCCTGCCCAGTCAACCAGCAACTGCCAATATTTTCTACCTCATCATTGCGTCATGAAAGAAGATAGTTCTAAGACCAAGCTTCGGGTCGTTTTTGATGGATCCGCTCCAATACTGGCCGCCCACGGTACTACCGGATAAGCCAGCCCTTAAGCTTCGCAGGAGTGCTCTTCTGGTAAAATCTCCCTACATTGACATTGTAGCTAATTCCAAGTATGCAAACTCGTTTGCTCCTTACAACGTGGATACATTTACAAGTTTTGCAATCGCATTCGGCATCCCGGGCTGATTGTCGCGGACATTGAATATGAAACCTAGTTGTTGCTGCGACTAGTCCAGCGTACTCAGCTATGGGAGGACATAAGTTCGTTGCGGTCCAGGGGTTCAGTTTCCCCATCTAGCTCACTTGCATCTTTGTCGCCATTTATGGATCATTTTGGTCTCCTCAGGGTTAATGGTCGACTGAAGAACTCTTCGTTGGATTTTGATGGCCGTCATCCAATTATCTTGCCCAGCAGCCATCCACTAACTCTTTCCATAATCTCTCACTTTCATGAGCGGAATCTCCACGGAATCTTTCCTACGACTGGTTGTATTGAACTTTGCAGTTAAAAAAAGCTGACAAATGCAGCTATAAATCCGACTCAGACTCTGTGTAGCTGCAACTTAACGTCTGGAAGATATTAAGCTTCCAAATTGAAATTTCATAATTTTTTTCGGTATTTTTCCCGAAATTTTGACTTTGAAAGCTCAGGAAAAGTCGAAAAAAAATATTTGAATGCCTTGATTTTTGGTTTAAGATAGACACATTAATTAGTCGTCGTTTAAGGTATCGTTTAAGTCTTTTGAGAATAGGACCGAAGCCAAAAGATTCATTTTCTCTGCTGCTGAGACAATAGAAAAACGAAGCCGCGTGTGTTTAGGGCCGACGGTACACGAAGTTTTGTGTGTGCCAAATTTTTGGACATAGCGGTAGTTATTTTTTGAGCATGAAGGAAACATTGCTTGGTCCAGAAGAGGAGACTTAAGCCAAATATCTATACAAATTAGCCTGAAAATTGAGTTGGAATGCGAAAAGCGACTTTTTTATAGATTGGCCAAAGTGAGCAAAACAGCCGACCAAGCCTACAGTACCTTCAAAAAATATGAAAGAAAATGTATTTCGCTATGTCATTTATGTGACAGTTGGTAGATGACTGATCACACATTATTTAAATGCAAGAAGTCCAAGAAAGCTACGAAGAAAATAACATTTCTTGGAATGCATTTTTGGTTTTAGATAGACACATTATGTCGGGTCAAGCAGCATAAACCATCTTAAGTTATAGTAAATGGTGAGGTCTCGATGTCTATTCTTGCAATGCCCACTGTAAAATCGTTTGTTACCACATATGCCTACGCACGGCAGCGGCTTTCTTTCGCATACTTATGTATAAGCATTCTTTGTACTCGGCTTAACAGCAGCCCGAACTGCTGCAGCTCTCTAATAATCGTACTCTCTCCCGCTCGTTAAGCGTTGCCTCATAGGGCACGGCAATTACGCCGTCAGCCCTTGCAGTTTAGTCTTGAAAACTCGAAACCTTAAGGTCGTCGGTCGACTTACACGCATACTTATATACGCCTACCTTGAATAAATCTGGCAATAAACCAATATATATAACCAAAACTATTTGTAACCGTTTTTTTTAATCTGAACAGCTGTTGAAAAAGCTTACTAGCTTAACATTTATGACATATTATTATAAACATTAACTATATATAATAACTATATGTCGTAATATACACTGGCCTCCTTTGCAGCTGTCGGCTTACGGTGTTCATTTGTCAAGTATATTACGCTCGTTCTCTTTGCTCTTATCTTCCCGCAAGAAACAATTCCCACACCGGATGCCCTTGCATATACCAATTGCACCTAGCGTTGCTTGCGGTTATTTTTCATTTCTCTCAAGTGCGCTCGTTCCTCTTTTCGTTCGTCTTCCCGCTAGCGACGTTTAGTAGGCGCGTTCCTCTTTGCGATCATCTTCCCGCTGTAAACATTTGCTAAGCTGCCGCCGCTATGGAGATGGATGCTGCCAACGCTGCTGATGCTGCCAACGCTGCTGCTGCAGTCAACGTTGCTGATGCTGCCAACGCTGCCGATGCTGCTAACGAAGTTCCAATTACCAGGGAACAAAACATGGTATCGTTTTTAAGGCTTAAATCCACGGAGTTATGCGAGAAAATGAAAAGGTTAGCTGCTGAGTGCCAGAATGAGTCTCTAGTATCAGACTATTATATGCTCGTTGTTAAACAAGAGCAACTCGATAAGCTGATCGGGAAGTTTGAAATGCTCCACACCGAGCTTGAGGATTGGATCAAGCCGAGATTCATTGGGTGGATCGGGTGATATGTTCGAATCGCTTGCCAGTACGGTGAAGGCTCCATTATGCGGGAAATAGCAAAGAGTAGTGGGCACATGCCTCTTCATTCTACCATGGCTGGAGGAAACATCACCGCTGAGTTTGCCGGCTCGCAACTTCTGCCTCGACGTAGACAGGTACCATCCCTGCCTCCTATACAACTTCCAACTTTCAGCGGAGGATATACTAACTAGACCGACTTCTACTCCACGTTTCTAACATCATAGAAAATCATCCTGATCTAACCAATGTCGAAAAGTTTCAGCATTTACGTTCCTGTTTGCGTGATGCGGCTTTGGAGACTGTGTGGTCGCTGGAAATTTCGGATGGCAACTATAATGTGGGTTACAATTGTTGGAAAGAAGGTTTAATAATCGGCGCTTAGTATTTCAGGTACACATTAATGGATCCTAGGGCTCCAGGCTGTCGAAAATGGTTCAGTGGTAATGCTTCGAGAGCTGTCGGACGGATTCAACGCTCATATACGCTTACTTCAGAGCTTGGGCCCTTCTGAACAGATCGCAGGATGCATCATCGTGCAGGAGCTGCTTCGTAAATCCAGCGAGCCAATCAAGTGGGAGGATAGATTTAGGAGCCAGCGTATGCCAACTCCATTCCGTCATGGGAGTATATGGTCTCTTTTCTGGAACAGCGATGACGATCATTGGAGACAGTGGATTTTGATAGGGCAAGCTATGCGCCGAGCAGTCAAGTAGGCCAGAATAGAAGATATAACAATTCCAGGTCCACCTTGGTTGCAACTAGCCAAACTTTCTCAGGCTGCGTGCTCTGCAGTAACAGCGCTCATGAAGTCCAGTACTGTCAGAAGTTCAAGGCACTGTTCCCCGAAAATCGCCATAAAGAAGCCAAACGACTGTCCGTTTGTATCAATTTCCTTAGAACAGGACATCGTTTAAGCCAGTGCACCTCGAGCCACACAGATACGACATCTGCGGGGGCAAGCACCATACTACTCTTCATTTCAGTAATCCTGATTCGGCTGCAGTCCAAGGTCAGTCAACTGATGCTCCGTCTCCGTCTGCGTCCCCTCCTTCTAGTCCGTCTCAGCTTACCACTGAATTCTCTACCTCAGCGTCTACCTCGTCTGCACTTATAGCACAAGGTCTCAATAATGATGTTGTTCTACTTGCCACTGCCACAGTTTTTGTTAAAAATCGTTCCCTGTCCGGCTCCCAGTTACATCTGATAACTTCACGTTTCGCCAATCAACTTCAGCTTCGGAAAAGAAATCATCAACCGCAGTTTCTGGAATTGGTGACTCCAGCTTGATATTCGGTTAGTGTTAGCCTGCATTCTCGCTCATCTGAATTGTCAACCCTCATCACTGCTATCGTAGCTACTAAACTAACTGATCGTCAGCCAAGCTTTGGAATTGACACCCATTACTGGAACATTCCAGCGGACATACCAATAGCAGATCCGGAGTTTCATAGGCCTCAGCGCGTCGATCTATTAATTGGAGAAAGTCTGTTTTACGATCTCCTTTGTGTTGGTCCGGTCAAACTAATGCCTGGAATGCCTTCAATTTAGAAAACTCGCTTGGGGTGGGTCGTTTCTGGAGGTTGTTCTCGTTTGGTTGCTCGGATATGTATATGCTCTCGGCGTTGTTGCCGAGGACGACAAGCCAGATGAGCCGCTTGACGTGCTTCTTCTGAGGTTTTGGGAGGTTGAGAATTGCATCGAACCAATAGTAAAATCTACCAAAGAAGAACTGGATTGTGAAGCGCATTTTGTTCAGCATGTCCGTCGATTACAAAATGGCGATTTTTGTTTTCGGCTGCCCTCTAAATATAATTTGGATCTCCTGGGAGAATCTTACAATCAAGCGCGTCGCAGATTCCTGTCCCTTGAGCGGAAGTTAAATCGTCGCGCTGAGGTGAAGACTCAGTATGCTACCTTCATAAATGAGTATCTTGACTTATGTCTCCTGTTCCTGCCCAGTCAACCAGCAACTGCCAATATTTTCTACCTCATCATTGCGTCATGAAAGAAGATAGTTCTAAGACCAAGCTTCGGGTCGTTTTTGATGGATCCGCTCCAATACTGGCCGCCCACGGTACTACCGGATAAGCCAGCCCTTAAGCTTCGCAGGAGTGCTCTTCTGGTAAAATCTCCCTACATTGACATTGTAGCTAATTCCAAGTATGCAAACTCGTTTGCTCCTTACAACGTGGATACATTTACAAGTTTTGCAATCGCATTCGGCATCCCGGGCTGATTGTCGCGGACATTGAATATGAAACCCAGTTGTTGCTGCGACTGGTCCAGCGTACTCAGCTATGGGAGGACATGAAGTCGTTGCGGTCCAGGGGATCAGTTTCCCCATCTAGCTCACTTGCATCGTTGTCGCCATTTATGGATCATTTTGGTCTCCGCAGGGTTAATGGTCGACTGAAGAACTCTTCGTTGGATTTTGATGGCCGTCATCCAATTATCTTGCCCAGCAGCCATCCACTAACTCTTTCCATAATCTCTCACTTTCATGAGCGGAATCTCCACGGAATCTTTCCTACGACTGGTTGTATTGAACTTTGCAGTTAAAAAAAAGCTGACAAATGCAGCTATAAATCCGACTCAGACTCTGTGTAGCTGCAACTTAACGTCTGGAAGATATTAAGCTTCCAAATTGAAATTTCATAATTTTTTTCGGTAATTTTTCCCGAAATTTTGACTTTGAAAGCTCAGGAAAAGTCGAAAAAAAAATATTTAAATGCCTTGATTTTTGGTTTAAGATAGACACATTAATTAGGCGTCGTTTAAGGTATCGTTTGAGCCTTTTGAGAATAGGACCGAAGCCACACGATTCATTTTCTCTGCTGCTGAGATAATAGAAAAACGAAGCCGCGTTTAGGGCCGACGGTACACGAAGTTTTGTGTGTGCCAAATTTTTGGACATAGCGGTAGTTATTTTTTGAGCATTGCTTGGTTTAGATGAGGAGACTTAAGCCAAATATCTATACAAATTAGACTGAAAATTAAGTTGGAATGCGAAAAGCGACTTTTTTATAGATTGGCCAAAGTGAGCAAAACAGGCCGACCAAGCCTACATTACCTTCAAAAAATATGAAAGAAAATATATTTCGCTATGTCATTTATGTGACAGTTGGTAGATGACTGATCACACATTATTTAAATGCAAGAAGTCCGAGAAAGCTACGAAGAAAATAACATTTCTTGGCATGCGTTTTTGGTTTATATAGACACATTATGTCGGGTCAAGCAGCATAAACCATCTTAAGTTATAGCAAATGGTGAGGTCTCGATGTCAATTCTAGCAATGCCCACTGTAAAATCGTTTGTTACCACATATGCCTACGCACGGCAGCGGCTTTCTTTCGCATACTTATGTATAAGCAATCTTTGTACTCGGCTTAGCAGCAGCCCGAACTGCTGTAGCTCTCTAATAATCGTACTCTCTCCCGCTCGTTAAGCGTTGCCTCATAGGGCACGGCAATTACGCCGTCAGCCTTGCATTTTAGTCTTGAAAACACTAAACCTTAAGATCATCGGTCGACTTACACGCATACTTATATACGCCTACCTTGAATAAATCTGGCAATAAACCAGATATATATAACCAAAACTATTTGTAACCGTTTTTTTTAATCTCAACAGCTAGTGAAAAAGCTTACTAGCTTAACATTTGGTGACCCCGATGTGATTGTGCAAGAATAACTATATATAAATAACTATATGTCGTAATATACACCGGCCTCCTTTGCAGCTGTCGGCTTACGGTGCTCATTTGTCAAGTATATTACGCTCGTTCTCTTTGCTCTTATCTTCCCGCAAGAAACAATTCCCACACCGGATGCCCTTGCATATACCAATTGCACCTAGCGTTGCTTGCGGTTATTGTTCACTTCTCTCAAGTGCGCTCGTTCCTCTTTTCGTTCGTCTTCCCGCTAGCGACGTTTAGTAGGCGTGTTCCTCTTTGCGATCATCTTCCCGCTGTAAACGTTTGCTAAGCTGCCGCCGCTATGGAGATGGATGCTGCCAACGCTGCTGATGCTGCCAACGCTGCTGCTGCAGTCAACGTTGCTGATGCTGCCAACGCTGCCGATGCTGCTAACGAAGTTCCAATTACCAGGGAGCAAAACAGGGTATCGTTTTTAAGGCTTAAATCCACGGAGTTATGCGAGAAAATGAAAAGGTTAGCTGCTGAGTGCCAGAATGAGTCTCTAGTATCAGACTATTATATGCTCGTTGTTAAACAAGAGCAACTCGATAAGCTGATCGGGAAGTTTGAAATGCTCCACACCGAGCTTGAGGCATTGGATCAAGCCGAGATTCATTGGGTGGATCGGGTGATATGTTCGAATCGCTTGCCAGTACGGTGAAGGCTTCAATTATGCGGGAAATAGCAAAGAGTAGTGGGCACATGCCTCTTCATTCTACCATGGCTTGAGGAAACATCACCGCTGAGTTTGCCGGCTCGCAACTTCTGCCTCGACGTAGACAGGTACCATCCCTGCCTCCTATACAACTTCCAACTTTCAGCGGAGGATATACTAACTAGACCGACTTCTACTCCACGTTTCTAACCATCATAGACAATCATCCTGATCTAACCAATGTCGAAAAGTTTCAGCATTTACGTTCCTGTTTGCGTGATGCGACTTTGGAGACTGTGTGGTCGCTGGAAATTTCGGATGGCAACTATAATGTGGGTTTACAATTGTTGGAAAGAAGGTTTAATAATCGACGCTTAGTATTTCAGGTACACATTAATGGGATTCTAGGGCTCCAGGCTGTCGAAAATGGTTCAGTGGTAATGCTTCGAGAGCTGTCGGACGGATTCAACGCTCATATACGCTTACTTTAGAGCTTGGGCCCTTCTGAACAGATCGCAGGATGCATCATCGTGCAGGAGCTGCTTCGTAAACTCCAGCGAGCCAAATCAAGTGGGAGGATAGATTTAGGGAGCCAGCGTATGCCAACTCCATTCCGTCATGGGAGTATATGGCTTCTTTTCTGGAACAGCGACGACGATCATTGGAGACAGTGGATTTTGCTAGGGCAAGCTATGCGCCGAGCAGTCAAGTAGGCCAGAATAGAAGATATAACAATTCCAGGTCCACCTTGGTTGCAACTAGCCAAACTTTCTCAGGCTGCGTGCTCTGCAGTAACAGCGCTCACGAAGTCCAGTACTGTCAATAGTTCAAGGCACTGTTCCCCGAAAATCGCCATAAAGAAGCCAAACGACTGTCCGTTTGTATCAATTTCCTTAGAACAGGACATCGTTTAAGCCAGTGCACCTCGAGCCACACAGATACGACATCTGCGGGGGCAAGCACCATACTACTCTTAATTTCAGTAATCCTGATTCGGCTGCAGTCCAAGGTCAGTCAACTGATGCTCCGTCTCCGTCTGCGTCCCCTCCTTCTAGTCCGTCTCAGCTTACCACTGAATTCTCTACCTCAGCGTCTACCTCGTCTGCACTTATAGCACAAGGTCTCAACAATGATGTTGTTCTACTTGCCACTGCCACAGTTTTTGTTAAAAATCGTTCCCTGTCCGGCTCCCAGTTACATCTGATAACTTCACGTTTCGCCAATCAACTTCAGCTTCGGAAAAGAAATCATCAACCGCAGTTTCTGGAATTGGTGACTCCAGCTTTGTCACCGATGGATATTCGGTTAGTGTTAGCCTGCATTCTCGCTCATCTGAATTCTCAACCCTCATCACTGCTATCGTAGCTACTAAACTAACTGATCGTCAGCCAAGCTTTGGAATTGACACCCATTACTGGAACATTCCAGCGGACATACCAATAGCAGATCCGGAGTTTCATAGGCCTCAGCGCGTCGATCTATTAATTGGAGAAAGTCTGTTTTACGATCTCCTTTGTGTTGGTCCGGTCAAACTACTGCCTGGAATGCCTGGAATGCCTTCAATTTAGAAAACTCGCTTGGGGTGGGTCGTTTCTGGAGGTTGTTCTCGTTTGGTTGCTCGCTCTCCGGCCGTTGTTGCCGAGGACGACAAGCCAGATGAGCCGCTTGACGTGCTTCTTCGGAGGTTTTGGGAGGTTGAGAATTGCACCGAACCAATAGTAAAATCTACCAAAGAAGAGCTGGATTGTGAAGCGCATTTTGTTCAGCATGTCCGTCGATTACAAAATGGCGATTATTGTTTTCGGCTGACCGCTAAATATAATTTGGATCTCCTGGGAGAATCTTACAATCAAGCGCGTCGCACATTCCTGTCCCTTGAGCGGAAGTTAAATCGTCGCCCTGAGGTGAAGGCTCAGTATGCTGCCTTCATAAATGAGTATCTTGGCTGAGGTCATACATATGTCTCCTGTTCCTGCCCAGTCAACCAGCAACTGCCGATATTTTCTACCTCACCATTGCTTCATGAAAAAAGATAGTTCTACGACCAAGCTTCGGGTCGTTTTTGATGGATCCCTTGGAATGGATGGAAGCCAGCCCTTAAGCTTCGCAGGAGTGCTCTTCTCTTCCAATTCCAAGTATGCAAACTCGTTTGCTCCTTTCAACGTGGATACATTTACAAGTTTTGCAATCGCATTCGGCATCCCGGGCTGATTGTCGCGGACATTGAATATGAAACCTAGTTGTTGCTGCGACTAGTCCAGCGTACTCAGCTATGGGAGGACATGAAGTCGTTGCGGTCCAGGGGATCAGTTTCCCCATCTAGCTCACTTGCATCGTTGTCGCCATTTATGGATCATTTTGGTCTCCTCAGGGTTAATGGTCGACTGAAGAACTCTTCGTTGGATTTTGATGGCCGTCATCCAATTCTCTTGCCCAGCAGCCATCCACTAACTCTTTCCATAATCTCTCACTTTCATGAGCGGAATCTCCACGGAATCTTTCCTACAACTGGTTGTATTGAATTAAAAAAAGCAGTTAAAAAAAGCTGACAAATGCAGCTATAAGTCCGTCTCAGACTCTGTGTAGCTGTAACTTAACGTCTGGAAGATATTGAGCTTCCAAATTGAATTTTCATAATTTTTTTCGCTATTTTTTCCTAAAATTTTGACTTTTCTCAAGAAGAGTCGAAAAAAAATATTTGAATGCCTTGATTTTTGGTTTAAGATACCCACATTAATTAGTCGTCGTTTAGGGTATCGTTTGAGCCTTTTGAGCTTAGGACCGAAGCCACACGATTCATTTTTTATGCTGCTCAGACAACAGAAAAACGAAGCCGCGTGTGTTTAGGGCCGACGGTACACGAAGTTTTGTGTGTGCCGAATTTTGGGACATAGCGGTACTTGTTTTTCGAGCATAAAGGAAAACATTGCCTGGTCCAGAAGAGGAGATTTAAGCCAAATAACTATACGAATTAGCCTGAAAACTGAGTTGGAATGCGAAAAGCGACGCTTTTATAGATTGGCCAAAGTGTGCAAAACAGCCCGACTAAGCCTACAGTACCTTCAAAAAATATGAAAGAAAATGTATTTCGCTGTCATTTATATGACAGTTGGTAGATGACTGATCACACATTATTTAAATGCAAGAAGTCCAAGAAAGCTATGAAGAAAATAACATTTCTTGGAATGCATTTTTGGTTTTAGATAGACATATTATGTCGGGTCAAGCAGCATAAACCATTTTAAGTTATGGCAAATGGTGAGGTCTAGATGTCAATTCTTGCAATGCCCACTGTAAAATCGTTTGTTACCGCATATGCCTACGCACGGCAGCGGCTTTCTTTCGCTACTTATAGGGGCATATGGCACGGCAATTACGCCGTCAGCCCTTGCATTTTAGTCTTGAAAACTCGAAACCTTAAGATCATCGCTCGACTTACAGGCATACTCATATACGCCTACCTTGAATAAATCTGGCAATAAACCACATATATATAACCAAAACTATTTGTAACCGTTTTTTTTAATCTCAACGGCTAGTGAAAAAGATTACTAGCTTAACATTTGGTGACCCCGACGTGATTGTGCAAGAATAACTATATGTCGTAATATACACCGGCCTCCTTTGCAGCTGTCGGCGTACGGTGCTCATTCGTCAAGTATATTACTCTCGTTCTCTTTGCTCTTATCTCCCCGCAAGAAACAATTCCCACACCGAATGCTCTTGCATATAACAATTGCACCTAGCGTTGCTTGCGGTTATTTTTCATTGCTCTCAAGTGCGCTCGTTCCTCTTTTCGTTCGTCTTCCCGCTAGCGACGTTTAGTACGCGCGTTCCTCTTTGCGGTCATCTTCCCGCTGTAAACGTTTGCTAAGCTGCCGTCGCTATGGAGATGGATGCTGCCAACGCTGCTGATGCTGCCAACGCTGCTGCTGCTGTCAACGCTGCCGATGCTGCTAATGAAGTTCCAATTACCAGGGAGCAAAACAGGGTATCGTTTTTAAGGCTTAAATCCACGGAGTTATGCGAGAAAATGAAAAGGTTAGCTGCTGAGTGCCAGAATGAGTCTCTAGTATCAGACTATTATATGATCGTTGTTAAACAAGAGCAACTCGATAAGCTGATCGGGAAGTTTGAAATGCTCCATACCGAGCTTGAGGCATTGGATCAAGCCGAGATTCATTGGGTGGATCGGGTGATATGTTCGAATCGCTTGCCAGTACGGTGAAGGCCTCAATTATGCGGGAAGTAGCAAAGAGTAGTGGGAACATGGCTCTTCATTCTACCATGGCTGGAGGAAACATCACCGCTGAGTTTGCCGGCTCGCAACTTCTGCCTCGACGTAGACAGGTACCATCCCTGCCTCCTATACAACTTCCAACTTTCAGCGGAGGATATGCTAACTAGACCGACTTCTACTCCACGTTTCTAACCATCATAGACAATCATCCTGATCTAACCAATGTCGAGAAGTTTCAGCATTTACGTTCCTGTTTGCGTGATGCGGCTTTGGAGACTGTGTGGTCGCTGGAAATTTCGGATGGCAACTATAATGTGGCCTTACAATTGTTGGAAAGAAGGTTTAATAATCGGCGCTTAGTATGTCAGGCACACATTAATGAGATCCTAGGGCTCCAGGCTGTCGAAAATGGTTCAGTGGTAATGCTTCGAGAGCTGTCGGACGGATTCAACGCTCATATGCGCTTACTTCAGAGCTTGGGCCCTTCTGAACAGATCGCAGGATGCATCATCGTGCAGGAGCTGCTTCGTAAACTTGATCCAGCGAGCCAAGTGGGAGGATAGATTTGAGGAGCCAGCGTATGCCAACTCCATTCCGTCATGGGAGTATATGGCTTCTTTTCTGGAACAGCGACGACGATTATTGGAGACAGTGGATTTTGCTAGGGCAAGCTATGCGCCGAGCAGTCAAGTAGGCCAGAATAGAAGATATAACAATTCCAGGTCCACCTTGGTTGCAACTAGCCAAATTTTCTCAGGCTGCGTGCTCAGCAGTAACAGCGCTCACGAAGTCCAGTACTGTCAGAAGTTCAAGGCACTGTTCCCCGAAAATCGCCATAAAGAAGCCAAACGACTGTCCGTTTGTATCAATTTCCTTAGAACAGGACATCGTTTAAGCCAGTGCACCTCGAGCCACACAGATACGACATCTGCGGGGGCAAGCACCATACTACTCTTCATTTCAGTAATCCTGATTCGGCTGCAGTCCAAGGTCAGTCAACTAATGCTCCGTCTCCGTCTGCGTCCCCTCCTTCTAGTCCGTCTCAGCTTACCACTGAATTCTCTACCTCAGCGTCTACCTCGTCTGCACTTATAGCACAAGGTCTCAATAATGATTTTGTTCTACTTGCCACTGCCACAGTTTTTGTTAAAAATCGTTCCCTGTCCGGCTCCCAGTTACATCTGATAACTTCACGCTTCGCCAATCAACTTCAGCTTCGGAAAAGAAATCATCAACCGCAGTTTCTGGAATTGGTGACTCCAGCTTTGTCACCGATGGATATTCGGTTAGTGTTAGCATGCATTCTCGCTCATCTGAATTCTCAACCCTCATCACTGCTATCGTAGCTACTAAACTAACTGATCGTCAGCCGAGCTTTGGAATTGACACTCATAACTGGAACATTCCAGCGAACATACCACTAGCAGATCCGGAGTTTCATAGGCCTCAGCGCGCCGATCTATTAATTGGAGAAAGTCTGTTTTACGATCTCCTTTGTGTTGGTCAGGTCAAACTACTGCCTGGAATGCCTGGAATGCCTTCAATTTAGAAAACTCGCTTGGGGTGGGTCGTTTTTGGAGGCTGTTCTCGTTTGGTCCCTTGAGCGGAAGTTAAATCGTCGCCCTGAGGTGAAGGCTCAGTATGCTGCCTTCATAAATGAGTATCTTGACTTAGGTCATACATATGTCTCCTGTTCCTGCCCAGTCAACCAGCAACTGCCAATATTTTCTACCTCACCATTGCGTCATGAAAGAAGATAGTTCTACGACCAAGCTTCGGGTCGTTTTTGATGGATCCCTTGGAATGGATGGAAGCCAGCCCTTAAGCTTCGCAGGAGTGCTCTTCTCTTCCAATTCCAAGTATGCAAACTCGTTTGCTCCTTTCAACGTGGATACATTTACAAGTTTTGCAATCGCATTCGGCATCCCGGGCTGATTGTCGCGGACATTGAATATGAAACCTAGTTGTTGCTGCGACTAGTCCAGCGTACTCAGTTATGGGAGGACATGAAGTCGTTGCGGTCCAGGGGATCAGTTTCCCCATCTAGCTCACTTGAATCGTTGTCGCCATTTATGGATCATTTTGGTCTC
Organism: Drosophila affinis; assembly: GCA_037356375.1. Lineage (NCBI taxonomy): Eukaryota > Metazoa > Arthropoda > Insecta > Diptera > Drosophilidae > Drosophila > Drosophila affinis. The sequence continues at coordinate 29,228,015 of CM074800.1, forward strand.
CTCAGGGTTAATGGTCGACTGAAGAACTCTTCGTTGGATTTTGATGGCCGTCATCCAATTCTCTTGCCCAGCAGCCATCCACTAACTCTTTCCATAATCTCTCACTTTCATGAGCGGAATCTCCACGGAATCTTTCCTACAACTGGTTGTATTGAACTTTGCAGTTAAAAAAAGCTGAAAAATGCAGCTATAAATCCGACTCAGACTCTGTGTAGCTGCAACTTAACGTCTGGAAGATATTAAGCTTCCAAATTGAAATTTCATAATTTTTTCGGTATTTTTTTCCGAAATTTTGACTTTGAAAGCTCAGGAAAAGTCGAAAAAAAATATTTGAATGCCTTGATTTTTGGTTTAAGATAGATTAGGCGTCGTTTAAGGTATCGTTTGAGCCTTTTGAGAATAGGACCGAAGCCAAACGATTCATTTTCTCTGCTGGTGAGACAATAGAAAAACGAAGCCGCGTGTGTTTAGGGCCGACGGTACACGAAGTTTTTTATAGATTAGCCAAAGTGAGCAAAACAGCCCGACTAAGCCTACAGTACCTTCAAAAAATATGAAAGAAAATGTATTTCGCTGTCATTTATATGACAGTTGGTAGATGACTGATCACACATTATTTAAATGCAAGAAGTCTGAGAAAGCTACGAAGAAAATTACATTTCTTGGCATGCATTTTTGGTTTTAAATAGACACATTATGTCGGGTCAAGCAGCATAAACCATCTTAAGTTATAGCAAATGGTGAGGTCTAAATGTGAATTCTTGCAATGCCCACTGTAAAATCGTTTGTTACCGCATGTGCCTACGCACGGCAGCGGTTTTCTTTCGCTACTTATAGGGGCATAGGGCACGGCAATTACGCCGTCAGCCCTTGCATTTTAGTCTTGAAAACTCGAAACCTTAAGATCATCGCTCGACTTACACGCATACTCATATACGCCTACCTTGAATAAATCTGGCAATAAACCACATATATATAACCAAAACTATTTGTAACCGTTTTTTTTAATCTCAACGGCTAGTGAAAAAGATTACTAGCTTAACATTTGGTGACCCCGACGTGATTGTGCAAGAATAACTATATGTCGTAATATACACCGGCCTCCTTTGCAGCTGTCGGCGTACGGTGCTCATTCGTCAAGTATATTACTCTCGTTCTCTTTGCTCTTATCTCCCCGCAAGAAACAATTCCCACACCGAATGCTCTTGCATATAACAATTGCACCTAGCGTTGCTTGCGGTTATTTTTCATTGCTCTCAAGTGCGCTCGTTCCTCTTTTCGTTCGTCTTCCCGCTAGCGACGTTTAGTACGCGCGTTCCTCTTTGCGGTCATCTTCCCGCTGTAAACGTTTGCTAAGCTGCCGTCGCTATGGAGATGGATGCTGCCAACGCTGCTGCTGCTGTCAACGCTGCCGATGCTGCTAACGAAGTTCCAATTACCAGGGAGCAAAACAGGGTATCGTTTTTAAGGCTTAAATCCACGGAGTTATGCGAGAAAATGAAAAGGTTAGCTGCTGAGTGCCAGAATGAGTCTCTAGTATCGGACTATTATATGCTCGTTGTTAAACAAGAGCAACTCGATAAGCTGATCGGGAAGTTTGAAATGCTCCATACCGAGCTTGAGGCATTGGATCAAGCCGAGATTCATTGGGTGGATCGGGTGATATGTTCGAATCGCTTGCCAGTACGGTGAAGGCCTCAATTATGCGGGAAATAGCAAAGAGTAGTGGGAACATGCCTTTTCATTCTACCATGGCTGGAGGAAACATCACCGCTGAGTTTGCCGGCTCGCAACTTCTGCCTCGACGTAGACAGGTACCATCCCTGCCTCCTATACAACTTCCAACTTTCAGCGGAGGATATGCTAACTAGACCGACTTCTACTCCACGTTTCTAACCATCATAGACAATCATCCTGATCTAACCAATGTCGAGAAGTTTCAGCATTTGCGTTCCTGTTTGCGTGATGCGACTTTGGAGACTGTGTGGTCGCTGGAAATTTCGGATGGCAACTATAATGTGGCCTTACAATTGTTGGAAAGAAGGTTTAATAATCGGCGCTTAGTATGTCAGGCACACATTAATGAGATCCTAGGGCTCCAGGCTGTCGAAAATGGTTCAGTGGTAATGCTTCGAGAGCTGTCGGACGGATTCAACGCTCATATGCGCTTACTTCAGAGCTTGGGCCCTTCTGAACAGATCGCAGGATGCATCATCGTGCAGGAGCTGCTTCGTAAACTTGATCCAGCGAGCCAAGTGGGAGGATAGATTTGAGGAGCCAGCGTATGCCAACTCCATTCCGTCATGGGAGTATATGGCTTCTTTTCTGGAACAGCGACGACGATCATTGGAGACAGTGGATTTTGCTAGGGCAAGCTATGCGCCGAGCAGTCAAGTAGGCCAGAATAGAAGATATACCAATTCCAGGTCCACCTTGGTTGCAACTAGCCAAACTTTCTCAGGCTGCGTGCTCTGCAGTAACAGCGCTCACGAAGTCCAATACTGTCAATTGTTCAAGGCACTGTTCCCCAAAAATCGCCATAAAGAAGCCAAACGACTGTCCGTTTGTATCAATTTCCTTAGAACAGGACATCGTTTAAGCCAGTGCACCTCGAGCCACACAGATACGACATCTGCGGGGGCAAGCACCATACTACTCTTCATTTCAGTAATCCTGATTCGGCTGCAGTCCAAGGTCAGTCAACTAATGCTCCGTCTCCGTCTGCGTCCCCTCCTTCTAGTCCGTCTCAGCTTACCACTGAATTCTCTACCTCAGCGTCAACCTCGTCTGCACTTATAGCACAAGGTCTCAATAATGATGCTGTTCTACTTGCCACTGCCACAGTTTTTGTTAAAAATCGTTCCCTGTCCGGCTCCCAGTTACATCTGATAACTTCACGCTTCGCCAATCAACTTCAGCTTCGGAAAAGAAATCATCAACCGCAGTTTCTGGAATTGGTGACTCCAGCTTTGTCACCGATGGATATTCGGTTAGTGTTAGCATGCATTCTCGCTCATCTGAATTCTCAACCCTCATCACTGCTATCGTAGCTACTAAACTAACTGATCGTCAGCCGAGCTTTGGAATTGACACTCACAACTGGAACATTCCAGCGAACATACCACTAGCAGATCCGGAGTTTCATAGGCCTCAGCGCGTCTGTTTTACGATCTCCTTTGTGTTGGTCAGGTCAAACTACTGCCTGGAATGCCTTCAATTTAGAAAACTCGCTTGGGGTGGGTCGTTTCTGGAGGTTGTTCTCGTTTGGTTGCTCGCTCTCCGGCCGTTGTTGCCGAGGACGACAAGCCAGATGAGAAGCTTGACGTGCTTCTTCGGAGGTTTTGGGAGGTTGAGAATTGCACCGAACCAATAGTAAAATCTACCAAAGAAGAACTGGATTGTGAAGCGCATTTTGTTCAGCATGTCCGTCGATTACAAAATGGCGATTATTGTTTTCGGCTGACCGCTAAATATAATTTGGATCTCCTGGGAGAATCTTACAATCAAGCGCGTCGCAGATTCCTGTCCCTTGAGCGGAAGTTAAATCGTCGCGCTGAGGTGAAGACTCAGTATGCTACCTTCATAAATGAGTATCTTGACTTATGTCTCCTGTTCCTGCCCAGTCAACCAGCAACTGCCAATATTTTCTACCTCATCATTGCGTCATGAAAGAAGATAGTTCTAAGACCAAGCTTCGGGTCGTTTTTGATGGATCCGCTCCAATACTGGCCGCCCACGGTACTACCGGATAAGCCAGCCCTTAAGCTTCGCAGGAGTGCTCTTCTGGTAAAATCTCCCTACATTGACATTGTAGCTAATTCCAAGTATGCAAACTCGTTTGCTCCTTACAACGTGGATACATTTACAAGTTTTGCAATCGCATTCGGCATCCCGGGCTGATTGTCGCGGACATTGAATATGAAACCTAGTTGTTGCTGCGACTAGTCCAGCGTACTCAGCTATGGGAGGACATAAGTTCGTTGCGGTCCAGGGGTTCAGTTTCCCCATCTAGCTCACTTGCATCTTTGTCGCCATTTATGGATCATTTTGGTCTCCTCAGGGTTAATGGTCGACTGAAGAACTCTTCGTTGGATTTTGATGGCCGTCATCCAATTCTCTTGCCCAGCAGCCATCCACTAACTCTTTCCATAATCTCTCACTTTCATGAGCGGAATCTCCACGGAATCTTTCCTACAACTGGTTGTATTGAACTTTGCAGTTAAAAAAAGCTGAAAAATGCAGCTATAAATCCGACTCAGACTCTGTGTAGCTGCAACTTAACGTCTGGAAGATATTAAGCTTCCAAATTGAAATTTCATAATTTTTTCGGTATTTTTTTCCGAAATTTTGACTTTGAAAGCTCAGGAAAAGTCGAAAAAAAATATTTGAATGCCTTGATTTTTGGTTTAAGATAGATTAGGCGTCGTTTAAGGTATCGTTTGAGCCTTTTGAGAATAGGACCGAAGCCAAACGATTCATTTTCTCTGCTGCTGAGACAATAGAAAAACGTAGCCGCGTGTGTTTAGGGCCGACGGTACACGAAGTTTTGTGTGTGCCGAATTTTTGGACATAGCGGTAGTTATTTTTTGAGCATGAAGGAAAACATTGCTTGGTCCAGAAGAGGAGACTTAAGCCAAATATCTATACAAATTAGCCTGAAAATTGAGTTGGAATGCGAAAAGCGACTTTTTTATAGATTGGCCAAAGTGAGCAAAACAGCCCGACTAAGCCTACAGTACCTTCAAAAAATATGAAAGAAAATGTATTTCGCTGTCATTTATATGACAGTTGGTAGATGACTGATCACACATTATTTAAATGCAAGAAGTCTAAGAAAGCTACGAAGAAAATAACATTTCTTGGCATGCATTTTTGGTTCTAGATAGACACATTATGTCGGGTCAAGCAGAATAAAACATCTTAAGTTATAGCAAATGGTGAGGTCTCGATGTCAATTCCTGCAATGCCCACTGTAAAATCGTTTGTTACCGCATGTGCCTACGCACGGCAGCGGTTTTCTTTCGCTACTTATAGGGGCATAGGGCACGGCAATTACGCCGTCAGCCCTTGCATTTTAGTCTTGAAAACTCGAAACCTTAAGATCATCGGTCGACTTACACGCATACTCATATACGCCTACCTTGAATAAATCTGGCAATAAACCACATATATATAACCAAAACTATTTGTAACCGTTTTTTTTTAATCTCAACGGCTAGTGAAAAAGATTACTAGCTTAACATTTGGTGACCCCGACGTGATTGTGCAAGAATAACTATATGTCGTAATATACACCGGCCTCCTTTGCAGCTGTCGGCGTACGGTGCTCATTCGTCAAGTATATTACTCTCGTTCTCTTTGCTCTTATCTCCCCGCAAGAAACAATTCCCACACCGAATGCTCTTGCATATAACAATTGCACCTAGCGTTGCTTGCGGTTATTTTTCATTGCTCTCAAGTGCGCTCGTTCCTCTTTTCGTTCGTCTTCCCCCTAGCGACGTTTAGTACGCGCGTTCCTCTTTGCGGTCATCTTCCCGCTGTAAACGTTTGCTAAGCTGCCGTCGCTATGGAGATGGATGCTGCCAACGCTGCTGCTGCTGTCAACGCTGCCGATGCTGCTAACGAAGTTCCAATTACCAGGGAGCAAAACAGGGTATCGTTTTTAAGGCTTAAATCCACGGAGTTATGCGAGAAAATGAGAAAATGAATGAGTTTCTAGTATCAGACTATTATATGCAGCAACTGCCAATATTTTCTACCTCACCATTGCTTCATGAAAGAAGATAGTTCTACGACCAAGCTTCGGGTCGTTTTTGATGGATCCCTTGGAATGGATGGAAGCCAGCCCTTAAGCTTCGCAGGAGTGCTCTTCTCTTCCAATTCCAAGTTTGCAAACTCGTTTGCTCCTTTCAACGTGGATACATTTACAAGTTTTGCAATCGCGTTCGGCATCCCGGGCTGATTGTCGCGGACATTGAACATGAAACCCAGTTGTTGCTGCGACTAGTCCAGCGTACTCAGTTATGGGAGGACATGAAGTCGTTGCGGTCCAGGGGATCAGTTTCCCCATCTAGCTCACTTGAATCGTTGTCGCCATTTATGGATCATTTTGGTCTCCTCAGGGTTAATGGTCGACTGAAGAACTCTTCGTTGGATTTTGATGGCCGTCATCCAATTCTCTTGCCCAGCAGCCATCCACTAACTCTTTCCATAATCTCTCACTTTCATGAGCGGAATCTCCACGGAATCTTTCCTACAACTGGTTGTATTGAATTAAAAAAAGCAGTTAAAAAAAGCTGACAAATGCAGCTATAAGTCCGTCTCAGACTCTGTGCAGCTGTAACTTAACGTCTGGAAGATATTGAGCTTCCAAATTGAATTTTCATAATTTTTTTCGCTATTTTTTCCCAAAATTTTGAATTTTCTCAAGAAGAGTCGAAAAAAAATATTTGAATGCCTTGATTTTTGGAGCCTTTTGAGCTTAGGACCGAAGCCACACGATTCATTTTTTATGCTGCTCAGACAACAGAAAAACGAAGCCGGGTGTGTTTAGGGCCGACGGTACACGAAGTTTTGTGTGTGCCGAATTTTTGGAAATAGCGTTAGATATTTTTTGAGCATGAAGGAAAACATTGCTTGGCCCAGAAGAGGAAACTTAAGCCAAATATCTATACAAATTAGACTGAAAATTGAGTTGGAATGCGAAAAGCGACTTTTTTATAGATTGGCCAAAGTGAGCAAAAAAGCCGACCAAGCCTACAGTACCTTCAAAAAATATGAAAGAAAATGTATTTCGCTATGTCATTTATGTGACAGTTGGTGATCAGTCATCGATCACATATTATTTAAATGCAAGAAGTCCAAGAAAGCTACGAAGAAAATAACATTTCTTGGAATGCATTTTTGGTTTTAGATAGACACATTATGTCGGGTCAAGCAGCATTAACCATCTTAAGTTATAGTAAATGGTGAGGTCTCGATGTCTATTCTTGCAATGCCCACTGTAAAATCGTTTGTTACCGCATATGCCTACGCACGGCAGCGGCTTTCTTTCGCATACTTATGTATAAGCATTCTTTGTACTCGGCTTAGCAGCAGCCCGAACTGCTGTAGCTCTCTAATAATCGTACTCTCTCCCGCTCGTTAAGCGTTGCCTCATAGGGCACGGCAATTACGCCGTCAGCCCTTGCATTTTAGTCTTGAAAACTCGAAACCTTAAGATCGTCGGTCGACTTACACGCATACTTATATACGCCTACCTTGAATAAATCTGGCAATAAGCCACATATATATAACCAAAACTATTTGTAACCGTTTTTTTTAATCTCAACAGCTAGTGAAAAAGCTTACTAGCTTAACATTTGGTGACCCCGATGTGATTGTGCAGGAATAACTATATATCAATAACTATATGTCGTAATATACACCGGCTTCCTTTGCAGCTGTCGGCTTACGGTGCCCATTCGTCAAGTATATTACGCTCGTTCTCTTTGCTCTTATCTTCCCGCAAGAAACAATTCACACACCGGATGCCCTTGCATATACCAATTGCACCTAGCGTTGCTTTCGGTTATTTTTCATTGCTCTCAAGTGCGCGCGTTCCTCTTTGCGGTCATCTTCCCGCTGTAAACGTTTGCTAAGCTGCCGCCGCTATGGAGATGGATGCTGTCAACGCTGCTGATGCTGTCAACGTTGCTGATGCTGCCAACGCTGCCGATGCTGCTAACGAAGTTCCAATTACCAGGGAGCAAAACAGGGTATCGTTTTTAAGGCTTAAATCCACGAAGTTATGCGAGAAAATGAAAAGGTTAGCTGCTGAGTGCCAGAACGAGTCTCTAGTATCGGACTATTATATGCTCGTTGTTAAACAAGAGCAACTCGATAAGCTGATCGGGAAGTTTGAAATGCTCCACACCGAGCTTGAGGCATTGTATCAAGCCGAGATTCATTGGGTGGATCGGGTGATATGTTCGAATCGCTTGCCAGTACGGTGAAGGCCTCAATTATGCGGGAAATAGCAAAGAGTAGTGGGAACATGCCTCTTCATTCTACCATGGCTGGAGGAAACATCACCGCTGAGTTTGTCGTCTCGCAACTTCTGCCTCGACGTAGACAGGTACCATCCCTGCCTCCTATACAACTACCAACTTTCAGCGGAGGATATGCTTACTAGACCGACTTCTACTCCACGTTTCCAATCATCATAGACAATCATCCTGATCTAACCAATGTCGAAAAGTTTCAGCATTTACGTTCCTGTTTGCGTGATGCGGCTTTGGAGACTGTGTGGTCGCTGGAAATTTCGGATGGCAACTATAATGTGGCCTTACAATTGTTGGAAAGAAGGTTTAATAATCGGCGCTTATTATTTCAGGCACACATTAATGAGATCCTAGGGCTCCAGGCTGTCGAAAATGGTTCAGTAGTAATGCTTCGAGAGCTGTCGGACGGATTCAACGCTCATATGCGCTTACTTCAGAGCTTGGGCCCTTCTGAACAGATCGCAGGATGCATCATCGTGCAGGAGCTGCTTCGTAAATTTGATCCAGCGAGCCAAGTCAAGTGGGAGGATAGATTTGAGGAGCCAGCGTATGCCAACTCCATTCCGTCATGGGAGTATATGGTCTCTTTTCTGGAACAGCGATGACGATCATTGGAGACAGTGGATTTTGCTAGGGCAAGCTATGCGCCGAACAGTCAAGTAGGCCAGAATAGAAGATATAACAATTCCAGGTCCACCTTGGTTGCAACTAGCCAAACTTTCTCAGGCTGCGTGCTCTGCAGTAACAGCGTCCACGAAGTCCAGAACTGTCAGAAGTTCAAGGCACTGTTCCCCGAAAATCGCCATAAAGAAGCCAAACGACTGTCCGTTTGAATTAATTGCCTTAGAACTGGACATCGTTTAAGCCAGTGCACCTCGAGCCACACAGATACGACATCTGCGGGGGCAAGCACCATACTACTCTTCATTTCAGTAATCCTGATTCGGCTGCAGTCCAAGGTCAGTCAACTGATGCTCCGTCTCCGTCTGCGTCCCCTCCTTCTAGTCCGTCTCAGCTTACCACTGAATTCTCTACCTCAGCGTCTACCTCGTCTGCACTTATAGCACAAGGTCTCAATAATGATGTTGTTCTACTTGCCACTGCCACAGTTTTTGTTAAAAATCGTTCCGTATGGACCTTCGGGCCGGACATGGAAGCTAAGCAGGATGAAGCACGGGTTGGGATGTCAACCCAAACGTCGGTGGGAAGCGTGGCTGCTACCACCGGCGGGCACGGGGAGGAGCAATCCTCTCTGCGTGTCGCCAGTGGCCACACCTCGGACGTGACGGGAGCAGGTCACGTCAGTTGCAACACTACTGCCACAACCCCCCGCTGTAGAATGAGCCGCGCAGGTCCCGTTGTCGAGGCAGACTCGGACCTGGAGAGCGTGCTGTCCATCAGCAAAACAGAAGAGGACAGCCTTCTTCGCTCGCCTGAACCAGGTACTAGCTCCCTGCGCAGGGAAGGGCCGAAGCGTTTGAGGGAGGGGATGAAGGACAAAGCCCAATATAAGGCGGCCCTCAAGATAATAGGCAGGCTCCAAGGCAAGGCGGATATTTCCCAGGAGGAGAAATCCAAGCTAGCTTGGGCCGAGCTGAAGGTAGAGAAGGGCCGTAAGTACTATGCGCAGGTGCGCAGATGAAGGCATCGACGAGCCAGCACGCCAACAAGGTGGAAGAGTTGCTGGTTACCAAAAGGCAGCGCTCGACCGACAGTGCCGTCATTCCGGCGAGCAAGCGGTAGCGTGGACCCAAGAGAGCGGAACCTCCACCTAAACCGGCAAAGCAGGGGTCAGGCGAGAAGATCAGCGATGTGTCCAAGAGACACCTGATAGTAGCACTCATCGACAGACGTGATGAGAATGGGAGGATAGCAGCGGCGCAGTGGAAAATGGTCCACGGCGCGACCTGACAGTAGTTATGCTGGAAAGTGAGGAGAAGCGCCTTCTGGTAGCTTCCTGCTACATGGCGCACGACAGGTCCGCACCGCTAGATGAACTAAGGAGTCTGGTAGAAGAAGCCGACTCCAAAGACTACCAACTGATCGTTGGCACAGATGCTAATGCGCACCATAGTGTGTGGGGAAGCCCTGATATTAACGACCGAGGTGAGTCACTCCTAGACTTTATACTAACAAATAACATAGATGTAGCAAACGTGGGGGAGAAATACACTTACGTGGGTCCCACCTCGTCAAACGTGCTAGTTCTAACTCTCGTCACGGGAAAGAGTACCTACATACCTGGATGGAAGGTCCTTGACAGACCTTCCTTCTCAGACCACAGGTACATTCAATTCAAATGCGAATTTGAATACACTTCGAAAGTAAAAGTCTATAGAAACCCCCGGAACACAAACTGGGAGAAGTTTAGAAAGATAGTAACTTCAAAACTCGCGAGACCGGGCTCAGTGAAATCCGCGGAGGATATAGAGTCCCTATCTACGGAACTGCTAGAGGTATACCACACAGTATGCCCACCCTCTAGAACAAGAAAGAAGTCCAAACCACTCTGGTGGAATCGAGACCTCTCTCTACAAAGAAATAACCTCATGGAATTTTTCAAGCTCGCTAACCTAGCGAACGACGAGAACATCAACGAGGAATACAGGACAGTATTAAGGGAATACACGAAGGAAATACGTAAGGCACAGCGCAGCTCATGGAGAAACTTCTGCTCCAGCATTGAGAAAGTGGCAGAAACGCCTAGGCTGAGGAAGCTGCTGTCAAAGCAACCCACAGTACAAAGTCAACTCAAACTAGACAACGGACAGTGGTCGGAGGGCAGCAAAGAAGCCCTAACGGCACTAATGGAGGCCCACTTCCCAAGATGCACCGAGGTCACCGATGCCGAAACGCATCAGGACCTAGCAACTGAGGAACAAGGGGTGTATGGTTATCAACATATCTGATAACCCCAAAGAAAATTCAATGGGCTATAGATTCCTTCACGGGCATAAAGGCACCTGGACTGGACGGAATATTCCCAGCCATGCTGCAAGTGACCATAGAGGTGATCAATCCATGGTCTCTCGCGATATACGCAGCATGCCTAAGAACAGGCTATATCCCGATCCAATGGAGAACCTCTAGAGTTGTCTTCCTCCCAAAAGCAGGAAAGTGCAGCCATGTGAGTTCCAAGGATTACAGACCGATAAGCCTAACCTCTTTCTTACTGAAAACATTAGAAAAGCTGCTGGATCTACATATTAGAACCAAAGTAAGCGGACTAATGTCAACCAACCAACACGCCTACACCAAGGGAAAATCGATGGAAACAGCACTGCACTCGCTAGTAGCTACCGTCGAGAAAGCCCTCAACACTAAGAAATATGCACTTGAAGTTGTCGTAGACATATCCGGAGCATTCAATAACGTCGCTACAGAAGCAATAATGAACTGCCTAGAAGCAACCAGCACCCACCCGTCAATCAACCTCTGGATAAAAAACCTTCTAAGTTGTAGACAGGTGCAATCACAGTGGGGCACCGCCTCCATGGTCAGAGGTGCACACAGGGGCACAACCCAGGGTGGAGTCCTGTCACCCCTGCTATGGAACCTGGTGGTCGACAACCTCATCAAGAGATTCGAAAGGAAAGCACCAAAAATAACAGCTTATGCAGACGACATAAGCGTACTTATTACGGGTGTATGTCAAACGACTCTCAGCTCCATAATGGAACGAACACTCAGGGAGATATGTGAGTGGGCAGATGGAGTAGGACTCAGTATCAACGCAGACAAAACGGACCTCATCCTCTTCACCAAGAGATACAAGGTACCAACATGGGTTCCCCCGAAAGTCAACCAAACAAGGCTAACCCCTAAAACAGGTCAAATACCTCGGCACAGTACTGGACAGTAAGCTGGCACGGAGACCCAATGTAGTAGAGCGGGTGAAAAAGGCCACCAATGCACTATATGCATCCAAGAAGAAGCTTAGTGGCACATGGGGCCTGTCGCCCGCTCTGATGCATTGGATCTACATCTCGGTAGTGCGACCAACTCTGCTGTATGGAGTCCTAGTGTGGTGGAAAGCCACTGAAAAGAAGACGTACCACAAGCTAATGGAACGAACCCAGCGGCAGGCTTTGCTCTGTATAACGGGAGCGCTGAGGTCAACGCCAACCAAAGCACTCAAAACAATACTCGGAATCGACCCCCTCGACATCTACGCTAGGCTGACTGCAAGCAAGGCGGCTCAGCGCTTGATTGCGTCGGGGAACATGTCTCCTCAAAGATTCGGGCATAGTTCAATTGGAATGGACATGGATCATGGATCATGGATCATCATGGATCATCATGGATCAGTTCAACCGACTACATGATCCCCCAAACGTGCCTTGAAGTAAAAACAAACCTCCTCATGGGACCCGAAGACTGGAAAGTGGGACGGGACCAGACTCAACACCTCAACATATACACCGAAGGCTCCAAGATGAATGAAGGAGTAGGAGCAGGCCTATACTGTACAAACCCTGAAATAAGGGCGTCGTATAAGCTACCCGACCGATGCAGCATATTCCAAGCGAAAGTCTTCGCCATCAAGAAAGCAGCAGAGGTCGCTCAGCTCACAGAGCGACCACACAATACGGTCAACATATTCGTTGACAGCCAAGCAGCGATAAAATCCATGCAGTCGTCCGCGGTCAGTTCTAGAAGTGTCCTGGCAAGCAGGGAGGCACTAGGAATCACTAAGCACGACTAAGTCAATGCAGATCTATTGGGTTCCCAGTCACCAGGGCATTGAAGGAAACGAAGAGGCGGACGTTCTGGCTAAGGAAGGCGTCGGGCTGGCAAACGATATGACAGAAAGCGTGCCGGTCTCCCTAAGGACGCTACAAAGCGACCTGGAGAAGCAGGCCAAAATGAAGACAGATAGCAGGTGGAAGAACACCACCACCTGCAGAATCTCGAAAATCATGTGCAAGAAACGCAATGATAATCTCAGCCACTATCTGCTGCATCTTCCACGGAAGGATTAGCAGACTGTTAGTGGGCATACTAACAGGCCACTGCCTGGCTGCGTCGCATGCAACCAGGCTGAACATCACTAACAGTGACATCTGCAGGAAATGCAATGAGCCCGGGGCTGTCGAAACCCTGGAGCATCTCATCTGCCGGTGTCCGGCTGTCTTGAGGGCAAGGGGAATGTATCTGGGCATACCGATGCTGGTATCAATGGAGGATGCCTCCAAGAGGTCGCCAGGGAATCTGCTTGCCTTTGCTAAGAACACCTCGATTCTGGGGGACTTCGGAACCTCAGAAGCACCCTCGTAAGGTCCATACAAAGATCCGGATTACTAAGGGCCTTTTTGGCTTATGAGAGGCCCCGTTGGAGCCGTCCGGGATAACCTAACCTAACCTATCCAATACTGGCCGCCCACGGTACTACCGGATAAGCCAGCCCTTAAGCTTCGCAGGAGTGCTCTTCTGGTAAAATCTCCCTACATTGACATTGTAGCTAATTCCAAGTATGCAAACTCGTTTGCTCCTTACAACGTGGATACATTTACAAGTTTTGCAATCGCATTCGGCATCCCGGGCTGATTGTCGCGGACATTGAATATGAAACCCAGTTGTTGCTGCGACTAGTCCAGCGTACTCAGCTATGGGAGGACATGAAGTCGTTGCGGTCCAGGGGATCAGTTTCCCCATCTAGCTCACTTGCATCGTTGTCGCCATTTATGGATCATTTTGGTCTCCTCAGGGTTAATGGTCGACTGAAGAACTCTTCGTTGGATTTTGATGGCCGTCATCCAATTATCTTGCCCAGCAGCCATCCACTAACTCTTTCCATAATCTCTCACTTTCATGAGCGGAATCTCCACGGAATCTTTCCTACGACTGGTTGTATTGAACTTTGCAGTTAAAAAAAAGCTGACAAATGCAGCTATAAATCCGACTCAGACTCTGTGTAGCTGCAACTTAACGTCTGGAAGATATTAAGCTTCCAAATTGAAATTTCATAATTTTTTTCGGTAATTTTTCCCGAAATTTTGACTTTGAAAGCTCAGGAAAAGTCGAAAAAAAAATATTTAAATGCCTTGATTTTTGGTTTAAGATAGACACATTAATTAGGCGTCGTTTAAGGTATCGTTTGAGCCTTTTGAGAATAGGACCGAAGCCACACGATTCATTTTCTCTGCTGCTGAGATAATAGAAAAACGAAGCCGCGTTTAGGGCCGACGGTACACGAAGTTTTGTGTGTGCCAAATTTTTGGACATAGCGGTAGCTATTTTTTGAGCATTGCTTGGTTTAGATGAGGAGACTTAAGCCAAATATCTATACAAATTAGACTGAAAATTGAGTTGGAATGCGAAAAGCGACTTTTTTATAGATTGGCCAAAGTGAGCAAAACAGCCCGACCAAGCCTACAGTACCTTCAAAAAATATGAAAGAAAATGTATTTCGCTATGTCATTTATGTGACAGTTGGTAGATGACTGATCACACATTATTTAAATGCAAGAAGTCCAAGAAAGCTATGAAGAAAATAACATTTCTTGGAATGCATTTTTGGTTTTAGATAGACATATTATGTCGGGTCAAGCAGCATAAACCATTTTAAGTTATGGCAAATGGTGAGGTCTAGATGTCAATTCTTGCAATGCCCACTGTAAAATCGTTTGTTACCGCATATGCCTACGCACGGCAGCGGCTTTCTTTCGCTACTTATAGGGGCATATGGCACGGCAATTACGCCGTCAGCCCTTGCATTTTAGTCTTGAAAACTCGAAACCTTAAGATCATCGGTCGACTTACACGCATACTTATATACGCCTACCTTGAATAAATCTGGCAATAAACCAGATATATATAACCAAAACTATTTGTAACCGTTTTGTTTAATCTCAACAGCTAGTGAAAAAGCTTACTAGCTTAACATTTGGTGACCCCGATTTGATTGTGCAAGAATAACTATATATAAATAACTATATGTCGTAATATACACCGGCCTCCTTTGCAGCTGTCGGCTTACGGTGCTCATTTGTCAAGTATATTACGCTCGTTCTCTTTGCTCTTATCTTCCCGCAAGAAACAATTCCCACACCGGATGCCCTTGCATATACCAATTGCACCTAGCGTTGCTTGCGGTTATTTTTCACTTCTCTCAAGTGCGCTCGTTCCTCTTTTCGTTCGTGTTCCCGCTAGCGACGTTTAGTAGGCGCGTTCCTCTTTGCGATCATCTTCCCGCTGTAAACGTTTGCTAAGCTGCCGCCGCTATGGAGATGGATGCTGCCAACGCTGCTGATGCTGTCAACGCTGCTGATGCTGTCAACGTTGCTGATGCTGCCAACGCTGCCGATGCTGCTAACGAAGTTCGAATTACCAGGGAGCAAAACAGGGTATCGTTTTTAAGGCTTAAATCCACGGAGTTATGCGAGAAAATGAAAAGGTTAGCTGCTGAGTGCCAGAACGAGTCTCTAGAATCAGACTATTAAAGGCTCGTTGTTAAACAAGAGCAACTCGATAGGCTGATCGGGAAGTTTGAAATGCTCCACACCGAGCTTGAGGCATTGGATCAAGCCGAGATTCATTGGGTGGATCGGGTGATATGTTCGAATCGCTTGCCAGTACGGTGAAGGCTTCAATTATGCGGGAAATAGCAAAGAGTAGTGGGCACATGCCTCTTCATTCTACCATGGCTGGAGGAAACATCACCGCTGAGTTTGCCGGCTCGCAACTTCTGCCTCGACGTAGACAGGTACCATCCCTGCCTCCTATACAACTTCCAACTTTCAGCGGAGGATATGCTAACTAGACCGACTTCTACTCCACGTTTCTAACCATCATAGACAATCATCCTGATCTAACCAATGTCGAAAAGTTTCAGCATTTACGTTCCTGTTTGCGTGATGCGGCTTTGGAGACTGTGTGGTCGCTGGAAATTTCGGATGGCAACTATAATGTGGCCTTACAATTGTTGGAAAGCAGGTTTAATAATCGACGCTCAGTATTTCAGGCACACATTAATGAGCTCCTAGGGCTCCAGGCTGTCGAAAATGGTTCACTGGTAATGCTTCGAGAGCTGTCGGACGGATTCAACGTTCATATGCGCTTACTTCAGAGCTTGGGCCCTTCTGAACAGATCGCAGGATGCATCATCGTGCAGGAGCTGCTTCGTAAACTTGATCCAGCGAGCCAAGTCAAGTGGGAGAATAGATTTGAGGAGCCAGCGTAAGCCAACTCCATTCCGTCATGGGAGTATATGGCTTCTTTTCTGGAACAGCGATGACGATCATTGAAGACAGTGGATTTTGCTAGGGCAAGCTATGCGCCGAGCAATCAAGTGGGCAAGAATAGAAGATATAATAATTCCAGGTCCACCTTAGTTGCAACTAGCCAAACTTTCTCAGGCTGCGTGCTCTGCAGTAACAGCGCTCACGAAGTCCAGTACTGTCAATAGTTCAAGGCACTGTTCCCCGAAAATCGCCATAAAGAAGCCAAACGACTGTCCGTTTGTATCAATTTCCTTAGAACAGGACATCGTTTAAGCCAATGCACCTCGAGCCACACAGATACGACATCTGCGGGGGCAAGCACCATACTACTCTTCATTTCAGTAATCCTGATTCGGCTGCAGTCCAAAACAGGGTATCGTTTTTAAGGCTTAAATCCACGGAGTTATGCGAGAAAATGAGAAAATGAATGAGTTTCTAGTATCAGACTATTATATGCAGCAACTGCCAATATTTTCTACCTCACCATTGCTTCATGAAAGAAGATAGTTCTACGACCAAGCTTCGGGTCGTTTTTGATGGATCCCTTGGAATGGATGGAAGCCAGCCCTTAAGCTTCGCAGGAGTGCTCTTCTCTTCCAATTCCAAGTATGCAAACTCGTTTGCTCCTTTCAACGTGGATACATTTACAAGTTTTGCAATCGCGTTCGGCATCCCGGGCTGATTGTCGCGGACATTGAACATGAAACCCAGTTGTTGCTGCGACTAGTCCAGCGTACTCAGTTATGGGAGGACATGAAGTCGTTGCGGTCCAGGGGATCAGTTTCCCCATCTAGCTCACTTGAATCGTTGTCGCCATTTATGGATCATTTTGGTCTCCTCAGGGTTAATGGTCGACTGAAGAACTCTTCGTTGGATTTTGATGGCCGTCATCCAATTCTCTTGCCCAGCAGCCATCCACTAACTCTTTCCATAATCTCTCACTTTCATGAGCGGAATCTCCACGGAATCTTTCCTACAACTGGTTGTATTGAACTTTGCAGTTAAAAAAAGCTGAAAAATGCAGCTATAAATCCGACTCAGACTCTGTGTAGCTGCAACTTAACGTCTGGAAGATATTACGCTTCCAAATTGAAATTTCATAATTTTTTTCGCTATTTTTTCCCAAAATTTTGAATTTTCTCAAGAAGAGTCGAAAAAAAATATTTGAATGCCTTGATTTTTGGAGCCTTTTGAGCTTAGGACCGAAGCCACACGATTCATTTTTTATGCTGCTCAGACAACAGAAAAACGAAGCCGCGTGTGTTTAGGGCCGACGGTACACGAAGTTTTGTGTGTGCCGAATTTTTGGAAATAGCGGTAGATATTTTTTGAGCATGAAGGAAAACATTGCTTGGCCCAGAAGAGGAAACTTAAGCCAAATATCTATACAAATTAGACTGAAAATTGAGTTGGAATGCGAAAAGCGACTTTTTTATAGATTGGCCAAAGTGAGCAAAAAAGCCGACCAAGCCTACAGTACCTTCAAAAAATATGAAAGAAAATGTATTTCGCTATGTCATTTATGTGACAGTTGGTGATCAGTCATCGATCACATATTATTTAAATGCAAGAAGTCCAAGAAAGCTACGAAGAAAATAACATTTCTTGGAATGCATTTTTGGTTTTAGATAGACACATTATGTCGGGTCAAGCAGCATAAACCATCTTAAGTTATAGTAAATGGTGAGGTCTCGATGTCTATTCTTGCAATGCCCACTGTAAAATCGTTTGTTACCGCATATACCTACGCACGGCAGCGGCTTTCTTTCGCTACTTATAGGGGCATATGGCACGGCAATTACGCCGTCAGCCCTTGCATTTTAGTCTTGAAAACTCGAAACCTTAAGATCGTCGGTCGACTTACACGCATACTTATATACGCCTACCTTGAATAAATCTGGCAATAAGCCACATATATATAACCAAAACTATTTGTAACCGTTTTTTTTAATCTCAACAGCTAGTGAAAAAGCTTACTAGCTTAACATTTGGTGACCCCGATGTGATTGTGCAGGAATAACTATATATCAATAACTATATGTCGTAATATACACCGGCTTCCTTTGCAGCTGTCGGCTTACGGTGCCCATTCGTCAAGTATATTACGCTCGTTCTCTTTGCTCTTATCTTCCCGCAAGAAACAATTCACACACCGGATGCCCTTGCATATACCAATTGCACCTAGCGTTGCTTTCGGTTATTTTTCATTGCTCTCAAGTGCGCTCGTTCCTCTTTTCGTTCGTCTTCCCGCTAGCGACGTTTAGTACGCGCGTACCTCTTTGCGGTCATCTTCCCGCTGTAAACGTTTGCTAAGCTGCCGCCGCTATGGAGATGGATGCTGTCAACGCTGCTGATGCTGTCAACGTTGCTGATGCTGCCAACGCTGCCGATGCTGCTAACGAAGTTCCAATTACCAGGGAGCAAAACAGGGTATCGTTTTTAAGGCTTAAATCCACGAAGTTATGCGAGAAAATGAAAAGGTTAGCTGCTGAGTGCCAGAATGAGTCTCTAGTATCAGACTATTAAAGGCTCGTTGTTAAACAAGAGCAACTCGATAAGCTGATCGGGAAGTTTGAAATGCTTCACACCGAGCTTGAGGCATTGGATCAAGTCGAGATTCATTGGGTGGATCGGGTGATGTGTTCGAATCGCTTGCCAGTACGGTGAAGGCCTCAATTATGCGGGAAATAGCAAAGAGTAGTGGGAACATGGCTCTTCATTCTACCATGGCTGGAGGAAACATCACCGCTGAGTTTGCCTCGACGTAGACAGGTACCATCCCTGCCTCCTATACAACTTCCAACTTTCAGCGGAGGATATGCTAACTAGACCGACTTCTACTCCACGTTTCTAACCATCATAGACAATCATCCTGATCTAACCAATGTCGAAAAGTTTCAGCATTTACGTTCCTGTTTGCGTGATGCGGCTTTGGAGACTGTGTGGTCGTTGGAAGTTTCGGATGGCAACTATAATGTGGCCTTACAATTGTTGGAAAGAAGGTTTAATAATCGACGCTCAGTATTTCAGGCACACATTAATGAGATCCTAGGGCTCCAGGCTGTCGAAAATAGTTCAGTGGTAAAGCTTCGAGAGCTGTCGGGCGGATTCAACGCTCATATGCGCTTACTTCAGAGCTTGGGCCCATCTGAACAGATCGCAGGATGCATCATCGTGCAGGAGCTGCTTCGTAAACTTGATCCAGCGAGCCAAGTCAAGTGGGAGGATAGATTTGAGGAGCCAGCGTATGCCAACTCCATTCCGTCATGGGAGTATATGGCTTCTTTTCTGGAACAGCGACGACGATCATTGGAGACAGTGGATTTTGCTAGGGCAAGCTATGCGCCGAGCAGTCAAGTAGGCCAGAATAGAAGATATAACAATTCCAGGTCCACCTTGGTTGCAACTAGCCAAACTTTCTCAGGCTGCGTGCTCTGCAGTAACAGCGCTCACGAAGTCCAGTACTGTCAATAGTTCAAGGCACTGTTCCCCGAAAATCGCCATAAAGAAGCCAAACGACTGTCCGTTTGTATCAATTTCCTTAGAACAGGACATCGTTTAAGCCAGTGCACCTCGAGCCACACAGATACGACATCTGCGGGGGCAAGCACCATACTACTCTTCATTTCAGTAATCCTGATTCGGCTGCAGTCCAAGGTCAGTCAACTAATGCTCCGTCTCCGTCTGCGTCCCCTCCTTCTAGTCCGTCTCAGCTTACCACTGAATTCTCTCTCAGCGTCTACCTCGTCTGCACTTATAGCACAAGGTCTCACTTGCACTGCCACAGGTTTTGTTAAAAATCGTTCCCTGTCCGGCTCCCAGTTACATCTGATAACTTCACGCTTCGCCAATCAACTTCAGCTTCGGAAAAGAAATCATCAACCGCAGTTTCTGGAATTGGTGACTCCAGCTTTGTCACCGATGGATATTCGGTTAGTGTTAGCCTGCATTCTCGCTCATCTGAATTCTCAACCCTCATCACTGCTATCGTAGCTACTAAACTAACTGATCGTCAGCCAAGCTTTGGAATTGACACTCATTACTGGAACATTCCAGCGAACATACCACTAGGAGATCCGAAGTTTCATAGGCCTCAGCGCGTAGATCTATTAATTGGAGAAAGTCTGTTTTACGATCTCCTTTGTGTTGGTCAGGATAAACTACTGCCTGGAATGCCTGGAATGCCTTCAATTTAGAAAACTCGCTTGGGGTGGGTCGTTTCTGGAGGTTGTTCTCGTTTGGTTGCTCGCTCTCCGGCCGTTGTTGCCGAGGACGACAAGCCAGATGAGCCGCTTGACGTGCTTCTTCGGAGGTTTTGGGAGGTTGAGAATTGCATCGAACCAATAGTAAAATCTACCAAAGAAGAACTGGATTGTGAAGCGCATTTTGTTCAGCATGTCCGTCGATTACAAAATGGCGATTTTTGTTTTCGGCTGCCCGCTAAATATAATTTGGATCTCCTGGGAGAATCTTACAATCAAGCGCGTCGCAGATTCCTGTCCCTTGAGCGGAAGTTAAATCGTCGCAACTGCCAATATTTTCTACCTCACCATTGCGTCATGAAAGAAGATAGTTCTACGACCAAGCTTCGGGTCGTTTTTGATGGATCCGCTCCAATACTGGCCGCCCACGGTACTACCGGATAAGCCAGCCCTTAAGCTTCGCAGGAGTGCTCTACTGGTAAAATCTCCCTACATTGACATTGTAGCTAATTCCAAGTATGCAAACTCGTTTGCTCCTTACAACGTGGATACATTTACAAGTTTTGCAATCGCATTCGGCATCCCGGGCTGATTGTCGCGGACATTGAATATGAAACCTAGTTGTTGCTGCGACTAGTCCAGCGTACTCAGCTATGGGAGGACATAAGTTCGTTGCGGTCCAGGGGTTCAGTTTCCCCATCTAGCTCACTTGCATCTTTGTCGCCATTTATGGATCATTTTGGTCTCCTCAGGGTTAATGGTCGACTGAAGAACTCTTCGTTGGATTTTGATGGCCGTCATCCAATTCTCTTGCCCAGCAGCCATCCACTAACTCTTTCCATAATCTCTCACTATCATGAGCGGAATCTCCACGGAATCTTTCCTACGACTGGTTGTATTGAACTTTGCAGTTAAAAAAAGCTGACAAATGCAGCTATAAATCCGACTCAGACTCTGTGTAGCTGCAACTAAACGTCTGGAAGATATTAAGCTTCCAAATTGAAATTTCATAATTTTTTTCGGTATTTTTTCCCGAAATTTTGACTTTGAAAGCTCAGGAAAAGTCGAAAAAAAATATTTGAATGCCTTGATTTTTGGTTTAAGATAGACACATTAATAAGTCGTCGTTTAAGGTATCGTTTAAGTCTTTTGAGAATAGGACCGAAGCCAAAAGATTCATTTTCTCTGCTGCTGAGACAATAGAAAAACGAAGCCGCGTGTGTTTAGGGCCGACGGTACACGAAGTTTTGTGTGTGCCAAATTTTTGGACATAGCGGTAGTTATTTTTTGAGCATGAAGGAAAACATTGCTTGGTCCAGAAGAGGAGACTTAAGCCAAATATCTATACAAATTAGCCTGAAAATTGAGTTGGAATGCGAAAAGCGACTTTTTTATAGATTGGCCAAAGTGAGCAAAACAGCCCGACTAAGCCTACAGTACCTTCAAAAAATATGAAAGAAAATGTATTTCGCTATGTCATTTATGTGACAGTTGGTAGATGACTGATCACACATTATTTAAATGCAAGAAGTCCAAGAAAGCTACGAAGAAAATAACATTTCTTGGAATGCATTTTTGGTTTTAGATAGACACATTATGTCGGGTCAAGCAGCATAAACCATCTTAAGTTATAGTAAATGGTGAGGTCTCGATGTCTATTCTTGCAATGCCCACTGTAAAATCGTTTGTTACCACATATGCCTACGCACGGCAGCGGCTTTCTTTCGCATACTTATGTATAAGCATTCTTTGTACTCGGCTTAGCAGCAGCCCGAACTGCTGCAGCTCTCTAATAATCGTACTCTCTCCCGCTCGTTAAGCGTTGCCTCATAGGGCACGGCAATTACGCCGTCAGCCCTTGCATTTTAGTCTTGAAAACTCGAAACCTTAAGATCGTCGGTCGACTTACACGCATACTTATATACGCCTACCTTGAATAAATCTGGCAATAAACCACATATATATAACCAAAACTATTTGTAACCGTTTTTTTTAATCTGAACAGCTGTTGAAAAAGCTTACTAGCTTAACATATTATAACATATTATATATATATAACATTAACTATATATCAATAACTATATGTCGTAATATACACTGGCCTCCTTTGCAGCTGTCGGCTTACGGTGTTCATTCGTCAAGTATATTACGCTCGTTCTCTTTGCTCTTATCTTCCCGCAAGAAACAATTCCCACACCGGATGCCCTTGCATATACCAATTGCACCTAGCGTTGCTTGCGGTTATTTTTCATTTCTCTCAAGTGCGCTCGTTCCTCTTTTCGTTCGTCTTCCCGCTAGCGACGTTTAGTACGCGCGTTCCTCTTTGCGATCATCTTCCCGCTGTAAACATTTGCTAAGCTGCCGCCGCTATGGAGATGGATGCTGCCAACGCTGCTGATGCTGCCAACGCTGCTGATGCTGCCAACGCTGCTGATGCTGTCAACGCTGCTGCTGCTGTCAACGTTGCTGCTGCTTTCAACGTTGCTGATGCTGCCAACGCTGCCGATGCTGCTAACGAAGTTCGAATTACCAGGGAACAAAACATGGTATCGTTTTTAAGGCTTAAATCCACGGAGTTATGCGAGAAAATGAAAAGGTTAGCTGCTGAGTGCCAGAACGAGTCTCTAGTATCAGACTATTATATGCTCGTTGTTAAACAAGAGCAACTCGATAAGCTGATCGGGAAGTTTGAAATGCTCCACACCGAGCTTGAGGCATTGTATCAAGCCGAGATTCATTGGGTGGATCGGGTGATATGTTCGAAT
Source organism: Drosophila affinis (assembly GCA_037356375.1). Taxonomy (NCBI): domain Eukaryota; kingdom Metazoa; phylum Arthropoda; class Insecta; order Diptera; family Drosophilidae; genus Drosophila; species Drosophila affinis. The sequence goes on from CM074800.1 coordinate 29,251,246, forward strand.
CGCTTGCCAGTACGGTGAAGGCCTCAATTATGCGGGAAATAGCAAAGAGTAGTGGGAACATGCCTCTTCATTCTACCATGGCTGGAGGAAACATCACCGCTGAGTTTGTCGTCTCGCAACTTCTGCCTCGACGTAGACAGGTACCATCCCTGCCTCCTATACAACTACCAACTTTCAGCGGAGGATATGCTTACTAGACCGACTTCTACTCCACGTTTCCAATCATCATAGACAATCATCCTGATCTAACCAATGTCGAAAAGTTTCAGCATTTACGTTCCTGTTTGCGTGATGCGGCTTTGGAGACTGTGTGGTCGCTGGAAATTTCGGATGGCAACTATAATGTGGCCTTACAATTGTTGGAAAGAAGGTTTAATAATCGGCGCTTAGTATTTCAGGCACACATTAATGAGATCCTAGGGCTCCAGGCTGTCGAAAATGGTTCAGTGGTAATGCTTCGAGAGCTGTCGGACGGATTCAACGCTCACATGCGCTTACTTCAGAGCTTGGGCCCTTCTGAACAGATCGCAGGATGCATCATCGTGCAGGAGCTGCTTCGTAAATTTGATCCAGCGAGCCAAGTCAAGTGGGAGGATAGATTTGAGGAGCCAGCGTATGCCAACTCCATTCCGTCATGGGAGTATATGGCCTCTTTTCTGGTACAGCGATGACGATCATTGGAGACAGTGGATTTTGCTAGGGCAAGCTATGCGCCGAGCAGTCAAGTAGGCCAGAATAGAAGATATAACAATTCCAGGTCCACCTTGGTTGCAACTAGCCAAACTTTCTCAGGCTGCGTGCTCTGCAGTAACAGCGTCCACGAAGTCCAGAACTGTCAGAAGTTCAAGGCACTGTTCCCCGAAAATCGCCATAAAGAAGCCAAACGACTGTCCGTTTGAATTAATTGCCTTAGAACTGGACATCGTTTAAGCCAGTGCACCTCGAGCCACACAGATACGACATCTGCGGGGGCAAGCACCATACTACTCTTCATTTCAGTAATCCTGATTCGGCTGCAGTCCAAGGTCAGTCAACTAATGCTCCGTCTCCGTCTGCGTCCCCTCCTTCTAGTCCGTCTCAGCTTACCACTGAATTCTCTACCTCAGCGTCTACCTCGTCTGCACTTATAGCACAAGGTCTCAATAATGATGTTGTTCTACTTGCCACTGCCACAGTTTTTGTTAAAAATCGTTCCGTATGGACCTTCGGGCCGGACATGGAAGCTAAGCAGGATGAAGCACGGGTTGGGATGTCAACCCAAACGTCGGTGGGAAGCGTGGCTGCTACCACCGGCGGGCACGGGGAGGAGCAATCCTCTCTGCGTGTCGCCAGTGGCCACACCTCGGACGTGACGGGAGCAGGTCACGTCAGTTGCAACACTACTGCCACAACCCCCCGCTGTAGAATGAGCCGCGCAGGTGCCGCTGTCGAGGCAGACTCGGACCTGGAGAGCGTGCTGTCCATCAGCAAAACAGAAGAGGACAGCCTTCTTCGCTCGCCTGAACCAGGTACTAGCTCCCTGCGCAGGGAAGGGCCGAAGCGTTCGAGGGAGGGGATGAAGGACAAAGCCCAATATAAGGCGGCCCTCAAGATAATAGGCAGGCTCCAAGGCAAGGCGGATATTTCCCAGGAGGAGAAATCCAAGCTAGCTTGGGCCGAGCTGAAGGTAGAGGAGGGCCGTAAGTACTATGCGCAGGTGCGCAGATGAAGGCATCGACGAGCCAGCACGCCAACAAGGTGGAAGAGTTGCTGGTTACCAAAAGGCAGCGCTCGACCGACAGTGCCGTCATTCCGGCGAGCAAGCGGTAGCGTGGACCCAAGAGAGCGGAACCTCCACCTAAACCGGCAAAGCAGGGGTCAGGCGAGAAGATCAGCGATGTGTCCAAGAGACACCTGATAGTAGCACTCATCGACAGACGTGATGAGAATGGGAGGATAGCAGCGGCGCAGTGGAAAATGGTCCACGCGCGGCTGGTAGACTCCCTGTTTACAAGGATGGATGAGAACCCAACAGCTCCCATGCCCACCTTCGATGGTGCTAGGTGGCTGAATGGGGTCAAAATCCTGAAATGTAAGGGCGACCCGACGCTGAAGTGGCTGACGCACACGGTCTGCCAACTGGAAGCGATGTGGGAGGGGGCCAAGCTGGAGGTGGTGGACAGGGAGCTAATCCCGTCCATACCAAAGGCGAAGGTGCTCTTCCCCATCGCAATCGAAGGGGAACGTGCGCTGAAGCTCCTTCAGCGACAAAACCCTGAGATACCGACCGCTGACTGAAAGGTATTGCATGCTGGTAGCCCATTACCCAACGAGGGGGGCCAGCATGTGATCCTCCAGATCAACAAGGCAGCGGAGGATCAACTTTACCCCATGTACGGGAAAATGGCGTGGGGTATGGGGAGCGTTTACCTGCGCCTCAAAAAGCGTCAGCCCAGCGATAAGGACGCACACACCCTGCAGGCAGGCGAAGTGGAGAAGGACCTCGGTCTGGCCGCCCAGGGTATGGCGTTGGACGACACGCTCGAAGAAGAGGACGGTGACCTGACCGTAATAGTCAACCCGTCGTATGCAGGGGAGCCAGCTGCTCATGAAACTGAGTGTGCTGCAGCTCAACTTGCATAAGAGCAAGACAGCATCAGCGGAGCTCCACACTGCCATGGAGCAAGGGCCCGCTGGTCCAGGAGCCCTGGATTGCATCAGGCAATTCGGTGGCCGGGCTAAAGCTCTCAAATTACAACACACTCTACTCAACACCGGTAAGCAGGAATAGAACTGCCGTACTAGTACGGAAAGGAATCCACGCTTACCTTATGTCTCATTACAGTACAGACGACCTGACAGTAGTTATGCTGGAAAGTGAGGAGAAGCGCCTTCTGGTAGCTTCCTGCTACATGGCGCACGACAGGTCCGCACCGCTAGAAGAACTAAGGAGTCTGGTGGAAGAAGCCGACTCCAAAGACTACCAACTGATCGTTGGCACAGATGCTAATGCGCACCATAGTGTGTGGGGAAGCCCTGATATTAACGACCGAGGTGAGTCACTCCTAGACTTTATACTAACAAATAACATAGATGTAGCAAACGTGGGGGAGAAATACACTTACGTGGGTCCCACCTCGTCAAACGTGCTAGTTCTAACTCTCGTCACGGGAAAGAGTACCTACATACCTGGATGGAAGGTCCTTGACAGACCTTCCTTCTCAGACCACAGGTACATTCAATTCAAATGCGAATTTGAATACACTTCGAAAGTAAAAGTCTATAGAAACCCCCGGAACACAAACTGGGAGAAGTTTAGAAAGATAGTAACTTCAAAACTCGCGAGACCGGGCTCAGTGAAATCCGCGGAGGATATAGAGTCCCTATCTACGGAACTGCTAGAGGTATACCACACAGTATGCCCACCCTCTAGAATCTCGAAAATCATGTCAAAAACGCAATGATAATCTCAGACTATCTGCTCATCTTACGGAAGGATTAGCAGACTGTTAGTGGCATACTAACAGGCCACTGCCTGGCTGCGTCGCATGCAACCAGGCTGAACATCACTAACAGTGACATCTGCAGGAAATGCAATGAGCCCGGGGCTGTCGAAACCCTGGAGCATCTCATCTGCCGGTGTCCGGCTGTCTTGAGGGCAAGGGGAATGTATCTGGGCATACCGATGCTGGTATCAATGGAGGATGCCTCCAAGAGGTCGCCAGGGAATCTGCTTGCCTTTGCTAAGAACACCTCGATTCTGGGGGACTTCGGAACCTCAAAAGCACCCTCGTAAGGTCCATACAAAGATCCGGATTACTAAGGCCTTTTTGGCTTATGAGAGGCCCCGTTGGAGCCGTCCGGGATAACCTAACCTAACCTATCCAATGACTGGCCGCCCACGGTACTACCGGATAAGCCAGCCCTTAAGCTTCGCAGGAGTGCTCTTCTGGTAAAATCTCCCTACATTGACATTGTAGCTAATTCCAAGTATGCAAACTCGTTTGCTCCTTACAACGTGGATACATTTACAAGTTTTGCAATCGCATTCGGCATCCCGGGCTGATTGTCGCGGACATTGAATATGAAACCTAGTTGTTGCTGCGACTAGTCCAGCGTACTCAGCTATGGGAGGACATGAAGTCGTTGCGGTCCAGGGGATCAGTTTCCCCATCTAGCTCACTTGCATCGTTGTCGCCATTTATGGATCATTTTGGTCTCCTCAGGGTTAATGGTCGACTGAAGAACTCTTCGTTGGATTTTGATGGCCGTCATCCAATTCTCTTGCCCAGCAGCCATCCACTAACTCTTTCCATAATCTCTCACTTTCATGAGCGGAACCTCCACGGAATCTTTCCTACAACTGGTTGTATTGAACTTTGCAGTTAAAAAAAGCTGACAAATGCAGCTATAAATCCGACTCAGACTCTGTGTAGCTGCAACTTAACGTCTGGAAGATATTAAGCTTCCAAATTGAAATTTCATAATTTTTTTCGGTAATTTTTCCCGAAATTTTGACTTTGAAAGCTCAGGAAAAGTCGAAAAAAAAATATTTAAATGCCTTGATTTTTGGTTTAAGATAGACATATTAATTAGGCGTCGTTTAAGGTATCGTTTGAGCCTTTTGAGAATAGGACCGAAGCCACACGATTCATTTTCTCTGCTGCTGAGATAATAGAAAAACGAAGCCGCGTTTAGGGCCGACGGTACACGAAGTTTTGTGTGTGCCAACTTTTTGGACATAGCGGTAGTTATTTTTTGAGCATTTCTTGGTTTAGATGAGGAGACTTAAGCCAAATATCTATACAAATTAGACTGAAAATTAAGTTGGAATGCGAAAAGCGACTTTTTTATAGATTGGCCAAAGTGGGCAAAACAGGCCGACCAAGCCTACATTACCTTCAAAAAATATGAAAGAAAATGTATTTCGCTATGTCATTTATGTGACAGTTGGTAGATGACTGATCACACATTATTTAAATGCAAGAAGTCCAAGAAAGCTACGAAGAAAATAACATTTCTTGGAATGCATTTTTGGTTTTAGATAGACACATTATGTCGGGTCAAGCAGCATAAACCATCTTAAGTTATAGTAAATAGTGAGGTCTCGATGTCTATTCTTGCAATGCCCACTGTAAAATCGTTTGTTACCGCATATACCTACGCACGGCAGCGGCTTTCTTTCGCTACTTATAGGGGCATATGGCACGGCAATTACGCCGTCAGCCCTTGCATTTTAGTCTTGAAAACTCGAAACCTTAAGATCATCGGTCGACTTACACGCATACTTATATACGCCTACCTTGAATAAATCTGGCAATAAACCAGATATATATAACCAAAACTATTTGTAACCGTTTTGTTTAATCTCAACAGCTAGTGAAAAAGCTTACTAGCTTAACATTTGGTGACCCCGATTTGATTGTGCAAGAATAACTATATATAAATAACTATATGTCGTAATATACACCGGCCTCCTTTGCAGCTGTCGGCTTACGGTGCTCATTTGTCAAGTATATTACGCTCGTTCTCTTTGCTCTTATCTTCCCGCAAGAAACAATTCCCACACCGGATGCCCTTGCATATACCAATTGCACCTAGCGTTGCTTGCGGTTATTGTTCACTTCTCTCAAGTGCGCTCGTTCCTCTTTTCGTTCGTCTTCCCGCTAGCGACGTTTAGTAGGCGCGTTCCTCTTTGCGATCATCTTCCCGCTGTAAACGTTTGCTAAGCTGCCGCCGCTATGGAGATGGATGCTGCCAACGCTGCTGATGCTGCCAACGCTGCTGCTGCAGTCAACGTTGCTGATGCTGCCAACGCTGCCGATGCTGCTAACGAAGTTCCAATTACCAGGGAGCAAAACAGGGTATCGTTTTTAAGGCTTAAATCCACGGAGTTATGCGATAAAATGAAAAGGTTAGCTGCTGAGTGCCAGAATGAGTCTCTAGTATCAGACTATTATATGCTCGTTGTTAAACAAGAGCAACTCGATAAGCTGATCGGGAAGTTTGAAATGCTCCATACCGAGCTTGAGGCATTGGATCAAGCCGAGATTCATTGGGTGGATCGGGTGATATGTTCGAATCGCTTGCCAGTACGGTGAAGGCTTCAATTATGCGGGAAATAGCAAAGAGTAGTGGGCACATGCCTCTTCATTCTACCATGGCTGGAGGAAACATCACCGCTGAGTTTGCCGGCTCGCAACTTCTGCCTCGACGTAGACAGGTACCATCCCTGCCTCCTATACAACTTCCAACTTTCAGCGGAGGATATACTAACTAGACCGACTTCTACTCCACGTTTCTAACCATCATAGACAATCATCCTGATCTAACCAATGTCGAAAAGTTTCAGCATTTACGTTCCTGTTTGCGTGATGCGACTTTGGAGACTGTGTGGTCGCTGGAAATTTCGGATGGCAACTATAATGTGGGTTTATTGTTGGAATTTTTGTTGGAAAGAAGGTTTAATAATCGACACTTAGTATTTCAGGTACACATTAATGGGATTCTAGGGCTCCAGGCTGTCGAAAATGGTTCAGTGGTAATGCTTCGAGAGCTGTCGGACGGATTCAACGCTCATATGCGCTTACTTCAGAGCTTGGGCCCTTCTGAACAGATCGCAGGATGCATCATCGTGCAGGAGGTGCTTCGTAAACTCCAGCGAGCCAAATCAAGTGGGAGAATAGATTTAGGGAGCCAGCGTATGCCAACTCCATTCCGTCATGGGAGTATATGGCCTCTTTTCTGGAACAACGATGACGATCATTGGAGACAGTGGATTTTGCTAGGGCAAGCTATGCGCCGAGCAGTCAAGTGGGCAAGAATAGAAGATATAACAATTCCAGGTCCACCTTAGTTGCAACTAGCCAAACTTTCTCAGGCTGCGTGCTCTGCAGTAACAGCGCTCATGAAGTCCAGTACTGTCAATAGTTCAAGGCACTGTTCCCCGAAAATCGCCATAAAGAAGCCAAACGACTGTCCGTTTGTATCAATTTCCTTAGAACAGGACATCGTTTAAGCCAGTGCACCTCGAGCCACACAGATACGACATCTGCGGGGGCAAGCACCATACTACTCTTCATTTCAGTAATCCTGATTCGGCTGCAGTCCAAGGTCAGTCAACTAATGCTCCGTCTCCGTCTGCGTCCCCTCCTTCTAGTCCGTCTCAGCTTACCACTGAATTCTCTACCTCAGCGTCTACCTCGTCTGCACTTATAGCACAAGGTCTCAATAATGATTTTGTTCTACTTGCCACTGCCACAGTTTTTGTTAAAAATCGTTCCCTGTCCGGCTCCCAGTTACATCTGATAACTTCACGTTTCGCCAATCAACTTTAGCTTCGGAAAAGAAATCATCAACCGCAGTTTCTGGAATTGGTGACTCCAGCTTTGTCACCCATGGATATTCGGTTAGTGTTAGCCTGCATTCTCGCTCATCTGAATTGTCAACCCTCATCACTGCTATCGTAGCTACTAAACTAACTGATCGTCAGCCAAGCTTTGGAATTGACACTCATAACTGGAACATTCCAGCGAACATACCAATAGCAGATCCGGAGTTTCATAGGCCTCAGCGCGTCGATCTATTAATTGGAGAAAGTCTGTTTTACGATCTCCTTTGTGTTGGTCCGGTCAAACTAATGCCTGGAATGCCTTCAATTTAGAAAACTCGCTTGGGGTGGGTCGTTTCTGGAGGTTGTTCTCGTTTGGTTGCTCGGATATGTATATGCTCTCCGGCCGTTGTTGCCGAGGACGACAAGCCAGATGAGCCGCTTGACGTGCTTCTTCGGAGGTTTTGGGAGGTTGAGAATTGCATCGAACCAATACCAAAGAAGAACTGGATTGTGAAGCGCATTTTGTTCAGCATGTCCGTCGATTACAAAATGGCGATTTTTGTTTTCGGCTGCCCGCTAAATATAATTTGGATCTCCTGGGAGAATCTTACAATCAAGCGCGTCGCAGATTCCTGTCCCTTGAGCGGAAGTTAAATCGTCGCGCTGAGGTGAAGACTCAGTATGCTACCTTCATAAATGAGTATCTTGACTTAGGTCATACATATGTCTCCTGTTCCTGCCCAGTCAACCAGCAACTGCCAATATTTTCTACCTCATCATTGCGTCATGAAAGAAGATAGTTCTAAGACCAAGCTTCAGGTCGTTTTTGATGGATCCGCTCCAATACTGGCCGCCCACGGTACTACCGGATAAGCCAGCCCTTAAGCTTCGCAGGAGTGCTCTTCTGGTAAAATCTCCCTACATTGACATTGTAGCTAATTCCAAGTATGCAAACTCGTTTGCTCCTTACAACGTGGATACATTTACAAGTTTTGCAATCGCATTCGGCATCCCGGGCTGATTGTCGCGGACATTGAACATGAAACCCAGTTGTTGCTGCGACTAGTCCAGCGTACTCAGCTATGGGAGGACATGAAGTCGTTGCGGTCCAGGGGATCAGTTTCCCCATCTAGCTCACTTGCATCGTTGTCGCCATTTATGGATCATTTTGGTCTCCTCAGGGTTAATGGTTGACTGAAGAACTCTTCGTTGGATTTTGATGGCCGTCATCCAATTATCTTGCCCAGCAGCCATCCACTAACTCTTTCCATAATCTCTCACTTTCACGAGCGGAATCTCCACGGAATCTTTCCTACGACTGGTTGTATTGAACTTTGCAGTTAAAAAAAAGCTGACAAATGCAGCTATAAATCCGTCTCAGACTCTGTGTAGCTGCAACTTAACGTCTGGAAGATATTAAGCTTCCAAATTGAAATTTCATAATTTTTTTCGGTAATTTTTCCCGAAATTTTGACTTTGAAAGCTCAGAAAAGTCGAAAAAAAAATATTTAAATGCCTTGATTTTTGGTTTAAGATAGACACATTAATTAGGCGTCGTTTAAGGTATCGTTTGAGCCTTTTGAGAATAGGACCGAAGCCACACGATTCATTTTCTCTGCTGCTGAGATAATAGAAAAACGAAGCCGCGTTTAGGGCCGACGGTACACGAAGTTTTGTGTGTGCCAAATTTTTGGACATAGCGGTAGTTATTTTTTGAGCATTGCTTGGTTTAGATGAGGAGACTTAAGCCAAATATCTATACAAATTAGACTGAAAATTAAGTTGGAATGCGAAAAGCGACTTTTTTATAGATTGGCCAAAGTGAGCAAAACAGGCCGACCAAGCCTACATTACCTTCAAAAAATATGAAAGAAAATATATTTCGCTATGTCATTTATGTGACAGTTGGTAGATGACTGATCACACATTATTTAAATGCAAGAAGTCCGAGAAAGCTACGAAGAAAATAACATTTCTTGGCATGCGTTTTTGGTTTTAGATAGACACATTATGTCGGGTCAAGCAGCATAAACCATCTTAAGTTATAGCAAATGGTGAGGTCTCGATGTCAATTCTAGCAATGCCCACTGTAAAATCGTTTGTTACCACATATGCCTACGCACGGCAGCGGCTTTCTTTCGCATACTTATGTATAAGCAATCTTTGTACTCGGCTTAGCAGCAGCCCGAACTGCTGTAGCTCTCTAATAATCGTACTCTCTCCCGCTCGTTAAGCGTTGCCTCATAGGGCACGGCAATTACGCCGTCAGCCCTTGCATTTTAGTCTTGAAAACTCTAAACCTTAAGATCATCGGTCGACTTACACGCATACTTATATACGCCTACCTTGAATAAATCTGGCAATAAACCAGATATATATAACCAAAACTATTTGTAACCGTTTTTTTTAATCTCAACAGCTAGTGAAAAAGCTTACTAGCTTAACATTTGGTGACCCCGATGTGATTGTGCAAGAATAACTATATATAAATAACTATATGTCGTAATATACACCGGCCTCCTTTGCAGCTGTCGGCTTACGGTGCTCATTTGTCAAGTATATTACGCTCGTTCTCTTTGCTCTTATCTTCCCGCAAGAAACAATTCCCACACCGGATGCCCTTGCATATACCAATTGCACCTAGCGTTGCTTGCGGGTATTGTTCACTTCTCTCAAGTGCGCTCGTTCCTCTTTTCGTTCGTCTTCCCGCTAGCGACGTTTAGTAGGCGCGTTCCTCTTTGCGATCATCTTCCCGCTGTAAACGTTTGCTAAGCTGCCGCCGCTATGGAGATGGATGCTGCCAACGCTGCTGATGCTGCCAACGCTGCTGCTGCAGTCAACGTTGCTGATGCTGCCAACGCTGCCGATGCTGCTAACGAAGTTCCAATTACCAGGGAGCAAAACAGGGTATCGTTTTTAAGGCTTAAATCCACGGAGTTATGCGAGAAAATGAAAAGGTTAGCTGCTGAGTGCCAGAATGAGTCTCTAGTATCAGACTATTAAAGGCTCGTTGTTAAACAAGAGCAACTCGATAAGCTGATCGGGAAGTTTGAAATGCTCCACACCGAGCTTGAGGCATTGGATCAAGCCGAGATTCATTGGGTGGATCGGGTGATATGTTCGAATCGCTTGCCAGTACGGTGAAGGCTTCAATTATGCGGGAAATAGCAAAGAGTAGTGGGCACATGCCTCTTCATTCTACCATGGCTGGAGGAAACATCACCGCTGAGTTTGCCGGCTCGCAACTTCTGCCTCGACGTAGACAGGTACCATCCCTGCCTCCTATACAACTTCCAACTTTCAGCGGAGGATATACTAACTAGACCGACTTCTACTCCACGTTTCTAACCATCATAGACAATCATCCTGATCTAACCAATGTCGAAAAGTTTCAGCATTTACGTTCCTGTTTGCGTGATGCGACTTTGGAGACTGTGTGGTCGCTGGAAATTTCGGATGGCAACTATAATGTGGGTTTACAATTGTTGGAAAGAAGGTTTAATAATCGACACTTATTATTTCAGGTACACATTAATGGGATTCTAGGGCTCCAGGCTGTCGAAAATGGTTCAGTGGTAATGCTTCGAGAGCTGTCGGACGGATTCAACGCTCATATACGCTTACTTCAGAGCTTGGGCCCTTCTGAACAGATCGCAGGATGCATCATCGTGCAGGAGCTGCTTCGTAAACTCCAGCGAGCCAAATCAAGTGGGAGGATAAATTTAGGGAGCCAGCGTATGCCAACTCCATTCCGTCATGGGAGGCCTCTTTTCTGGAACAACGATGACGATCATTGGAGACAGTGGATTTTGCTAGGGCAAGCTATGCGCCGAGCAGTCAAGTGGGCAAGAATAGAAGATATAACAATTCCAGGTCCACCTTGGTTGCAACTAGCCAAACTTTCTCAGGCTGCGTGCTCTACAGTAACAGCGCTCATGAAGTCCAGTACTGTCAGAAGTTCAAGGCACTGTTCCCCGAAAATCGCCATAAAGAAGCCAAACGACTGTCCGTTTGTATCAATTTCCTTAGAACAGGACATCGTTTAAGCCAGTGCACCTCGAGCCACACAGATACGACATCTGCGGGGGCAAGCACCATACTACTCTTCATTTCAGTAATCCTGATTCGGCTGCAGTCCAAGGTCAGTCATGCTCCGTCTCCGTCTGCGTCCCCTCCTTCTAGTCCGTCTCAGCTTACCACTGAATTCTCTACCTCAGCGTCTACCTCGTCTGCACTTATAGCACAAGGTCTCAATAATGATGTTGTTCTACTTGCCACTGCCACAGTTTTTGTTAAAAATCGTTCCCTGTCCGGCTCCCAGTTACATCTGATAACTTCACGTTTCGCCAATCAACTTCAGCTTCGGAAAAGAAATCATCAACCGCAGTTTCTGGAATTGGTGACTCCAGCTTTGTCACCCATGGATATTCGGTTAGTGTTAGCCTGCATTCTCGCTCATCTGAATTCTCAACCCTCATCACTGCTATCGTAGCTACTAAACTAACTGATCGTCAGCCAAGCTTTGGAATTGACACCCATTACTGGAACATTCCAGCGGACATACCAATAGCAGATCCGGAGTTTCATAGGCCTCAGCGCGTCGATCTATTAATTGGAGAAAGTCTGTTTTACGATCTCCTTTGTGTTGGTCCGGTCAAACTACTGCCTGGAATGCCTGGAATGCCTTCAATTTAGAAAACTCGCTTGGGGTGGGTCGTTTCTGGAGGTTGTTCTCGTTTGGTTGCTCGGATATGTATATGCTCTCCGGCCGTTGTTGCCGAGGACAACAAGCCAGATGAGCCGCTTGACGTGCTTCTTCGGAGGTTTTGGGAGGTTGAGAAATGCACCGAACCAATAGTAAAATCTACCAAACAAGAGCTGTATTGTGAAGCGCATTTTGTTCAGCATGTCCGTCGATTACAAAATGGCGATTATTGTTTTCGGCTGCCCGCTAAATATAATTGGGATCTCTTGGGAGAATCTTACAATCAAACGCGTCGCAGATTCCTGTCCCTTGAGCGGAAGTTAAATCGTCGCGCTGAGGTGAAGACTCAGTATGCTACCTTCATAAATGAGTATCTTGACTTAGGTCATACATATGTCTCCTGTTCCTGCCCAGTCAACCAGCAACTGCCAATATTTTCTACCTCACCATTGCGTCATGAAAGAAGATAGTTCTACGACCAAGCTTCGGGTCGTTTTTGATGGATCCGCTCCAATACTGGCCGCCCACGGTACTACCGGTTCTGGTAAAATCTCCCTACATTGACATTGTAGCTAATTCCAAGTATGCAAACTCGTTTGCTCCTTTTAACGTGGATACATTTAAAAGTTTTGCAATCGCATTCGGCATCCCGGGCTGATTGTCGCGGACATTGAACATGAAACCCAGTTATTGCTGCGACTAGTCCAGCGTACTCAGCTATGGGAGGACATGAAGTCGTTGCGGTCCAGGGGATCAGTTTCCCCATTTAGCTCACTTGCATCGTTGTCGCCATTTATGGATCATTTTGGTCTCCTCAGGGTTAATGGTCGACTGAAGAACTCTTCGTTGGATTTTGATGGCCGTCATCCAATTATCTTGCCCAGCAGCCATCCACTAACTCTTTCCATAATCTCTCACTTTCATGAGCGGAATCTCCACGGAATCTTTCCTAAAACTGGTTGTATTGAACTTTGCAGTTAAAAAAAGCTGACAAATGCAGCTAAAAATCCGACTCAGACTCTGTGCAGCTGAAACTTAACGGCTGGAAGATATTAAGCTTCCAAAGCATTCTTGCTTTTTTCGCCATGCATTTGCTATTACGTTACATTGTTACAATTGTGCGGAAAGAGTTGGAAGCGAAAATGCAGTGATTTAGGTAAGTGCATTGTTTAAATAAACATAAATGTGATGTGCGCGTGGTAAATTATGAAAATATCAATTGCATACATTGTTAAATTTGTGAAATTGTGAAAAAACTGAGTTCAATGTATCGCTGCATTTACATTGTATTTATTTATTCTTCTTTTATGCTCTTTAATTGTTGTGCCCTTATGCTCCTTCTAATATAATATGTATAGTATGGATTAAAAGAAGAATAAAGAAATATAATGTGAATGCATAACCTGCGGTGGCAGTCCAACAACAAAAACAGAAAAGAAACCCTTATATGCGAGGCCTGAGTCAAGCAGGTATGTACATATTTTAGCACGTGATTTGTTTTTGTTGTAGGAGTAAGTGCACAGAACACCGCTGATCTACAGTGAGCATTGCTTTTTGTTTAAACAACTCTTTTACAAATCGAACATATTTTTGGAATTTTGATCTTGACTTTCTTATTTAATTGCAACCAAATTAATAGTATTTTATAGAATAAGCATTTTATTGAAAGATCAACAAAATACGGAACACAATGGGGACGGGCGCATCCTGGAAGTACATGGAAAGTAAGTCTTTACAAGTAAAAAAACTAAACAAAACCATAATAAATTAATTCATGTTATTTCAGTGGCGATGCAATTGAAGTTACCGAAAGAACCTCAGGGATCATCAAAACTTACATACATATGTACATAATTGTAGTTTTAAATAAAAGCAAAAGAAAATAAATGAATATACTGCTTACTTATATACCTACGCCTTACTTTTTCATCTAAAATCTTCACTTATTATATCGCTTATTTTTTCGAGAAAATCATCCCTTCCTGTATGCCTTTTTTTCGGCTAAAATCTTCACTTATTATGTGCCTTATTTTTCGGCTAAAATCATCACTTATAGTAAGCCTTATTTTTTCGGACTTCTCGATGACCATGTCATCCCCTATGCTCCTAGGACATCGCAATGTTAAAGTGAGCAGTTCATCGTTCCGCGCGACATCACTTATGTCATTTGGGGTGCTCACGCTGAAATCTATGTGTGAGCACATTTGTAAGCGATGGCCCGTACTGCAGGGTTGAGTCTCGTATCTATGTATATATTGTATGGTAAGTGGTACATGTTGGTGTCCGCAGCGAGGCAACATGTATTGGCTCCTAGAGACTGTCTTGTTAGTGAATGTGTGCACATGCATTTTCACGTACATTTCGTTAAGCATGAAAGGCATGATGAGGTTGCAATTGTAATTCTTGGTGATCAGTTTCAATCCCGTGATATTTTACTTCATCGCAGAAATGAGCAATTGCAACGTGTTTTGGAACTTCATCGTAGTTACTATGCATTACGATACCTCATATTTTATTGTAAAGGTGACGATAACTACCATATCAATATACCAATGATTGATCCACGAACAGGTAAATAATTGACCTATTTTCAGTGTGTTGACATTTCATCATTTATATACATTTCGAAAGTAACATTTTGCGCTGATGTATATCAGTTCTACATGTACAGAAAAAAGTGAGTGGCATGAATTAAAAATCGTATCGATTGAAGATTCTCCCACAAGAACAAAATTATATCTTGAAATGTGGTAAATTATATCATCCGTACATCGTAGATACATATGTATGCTAAAATAGAAACTGAACTTCTTATAGCCTTTTAATAGCCTATTCACACTGAGCACCGTTTACCGTCTATTTCCTAGACGGTGCGTAAGGTTTTGCCGTTCGAAAAATTTCCCAGTTAGTTCCACCGTCTATTTTAAATGTTCCTTATAGCCTATTCACACTGAGCACCGTTTACCGTCTATTTCCTAGACGGTGCGTAAGGTTTTGCCGTTCCGAAAATTTCCCAGTTAGTTCCACCGTCTATTTTAAATGTTCCTAAACCGCACGTTTCTATAAGATATTTAGCCGATGGTTTTCAAATGTGACTCTGAAAAATTGGCATTCACAACGAAAAAATGGAATTCACTGCGAATACGTAAGCATTGACTGACAAAAATAACTTATATTCTCCAGAAAATGGCAAGGAGCCAGGTGGTTTTTCAATAGCATTTGTAAAATTTTCAGTTAGAGATGCTATGATTCCTTTGCGAGAAGAATGCAAATAAATAAAATGAATCAAATGTAGTTTTAAAATTTTATATATGTTTTGCAATGGCAGATCTGAATATATCTGCAGATAATTTCAGATCCCGCTGCTCATGTTGCTCACTTTAATTAAGCAGAATCCAATTCTCATTAATGGAGCTGTTGTGTTGTTCCTTCAATATTGGCGACGCTTCGATCTGTTGTGCAAGATAGAAGCTCAATAAACTATAGTTTATTGCGCTATTGTGCTTATTAAACATATTGTGCAGTATGCAAGAGCACATTATTATTCCGCTGTAATCGCTATCTTTATCCTTTCGTCCAGCAACGTGATTAGTTGTTGCAAGAAAATATTTTGCTGTTGAACCATAGTTAAAACAATTGCAAAATCTTCCATATCCATTTTTTTCCAAACAAAAATAAAAAATCTTCCGCTCAAAAACTCAGTTTTGTTTATGTCATCAGCTGTTACACGGTAAACGGTAGACGGTGCCAGTGTGAATCGGAGTTTCACCGTCTGTCAAAAATCCCAACGTTCCCCCTTAACGGACTCAGTGTGCTGAGGGTATTACACTACAGTGAGTTAACACATTTATCGATAGGTAACTCAATAACTCAGAATTTGGATTTACACTATGCCAAAGTTGAGTTATTGAGTTATTGAGTTTCGGCTGCTGGCACGTGCTTGTGTACATAAATTTTGTTTTAATTAATTTTAATTACATTAACAACCAAGAGTTAATGATTTTCTATGTGGCAGAGCAAGATAAGATAACGACGCTGCAATGTATGGAGTTGGCGACGATGTTTGCAGCAACTGTGGAGTATTTGGATCAAATTTGCAAGAAACCCATTTGGACATTGCGAATAACCTTGGAATCCAATTTTGAAGGAAAATTTCCGCAGGGAAATGGCACGGCTGCAATTGCAACTATGTTGATTTTTGTCTATATGTATATGTACATTACATATGTACCAAAATTAAACTTTTTAAATTCGCAATTGTTTATAATAAATTAATTTATATTTATTTATAATAATTCAATTTAGCGTTTGGCTAATCTTTTCGATCGAATTTTGGAAATCAAACACTTTGTTTATATGGTTTTTAATAATAAAATTGGTTTAAAATATTGTATGTACCTTTTTCCACAGCCAAATTGTTTACGCGTCAAATTTTAAATATTGAGCTGCCAATTTTTGTTGTAACTAGTGGTGATAATTCCACAACAGGCAGATCAGGGTTGAAATATTCGAAAAATCGGACAAACTCAACTAAACGCAACCAAAACTCAACTTTTTTGCCACCTCTAGGTCCCCTATGCTTCCCCATGTAAACGAAACTCGAGTTTTGCCCGAAACTCAATAACTCAACCGTAGTGTAAAAAGGCTATTAATTTTATTCCTTTTAACCAAGCAAAATTAAGATGCGAAGAATATATTCATTTGCAAGATGCGAAAGCGAATGATGCTAATTTTAATGACATAGGACATTTAACTATATTGCCATCTTCGTATATTGGCAGACCACGGAATATTAAGGAAAATGCACAAGACGCAACTTCTTTTGTACGAAAATACGGTCGACCGGATCTGTTCATTATATTTACATGTAATCCGCAGTGGGATGACATCGAAAATAATTTATTTGAACGACAGTCGATAACTGATCGTCATGACATTACAACACGTTTTTCGGCAAAAATTAAAAGCACTTATGGAGAGGTGTGTTGTCATATGTACTCCATCGAATGGCAATATGATTGATGGAAAGTATTCGAAACGATACCCAAGGCAATTGACTTCAGATACAATATGTATCGACGTAGATCACATAAAGATAATGGCAAAATAGGAACCATTAAATTGCGTAACCAGGACGTTGATGTTGATAATTGTTGGGTGGTTCCATATTGTCCATTATTTTCGAAAATATTCAATGCTTTATAATATCAAATAGGGCGTTATATTATTAGTAATGAAGCTGTCTGCACAAAAGACATCCTGTTGTTCACTTGGCTGTGCGTCTTGAGAATGGCCAACGTGTTTATTTTATATTAGCAAATGTATTGGAAAGAGCAGCACAATCTAGCTGGTGACAGCTACGGTGACAGCATGTTTCAAATTATGTGAAAATTATACATTTGCAATAAATTTGTTATATTCTGAAGTGCCTCGGAATTAAACATGAAATGTGTCTTCGAAAAAATTTCAAAGACGGAAACAAAGAATAGGAGTTGATGGGCATCCTGGCATTTTCAAAACAGATGCATGTACTTCAGCTCATTAACAACAAATACGAATGCTATTTGCCATTATATTATTATTCGTTGTGATATTAATTTGTGACTAAAGATACATAAAAATAAGAGACTGTCTGTCAAAAGCAGACGGAATAAAAATCAAAAGGGAGACGAGAGAACGTCGCTTCACTGCGACTCATACATACATATTTGTGTATATGATGGGATCGTACCCTGCAGTACGGGCCATCGCTTACAAATGTGCTAACACACCGATTTCAGCGTGAGCACCCGAGCTGACATAAGGGATGACGCGCGGAACGATGAACTGCTCACTTTAACATTGCGATGTCCTAGGAGCATAGGGGATGACATGGTCATCGAGAAGTCCGAAAAAATAAGGCGGCTTACTATAAGTTCTGAAATGTATCATGAAAATAAAAAATACAGATTAGTATAAATGAGAATACACAAGAGCATTAATTTTTGAAATCATATGTTAACTTACTTTTTACTGCAGCAATAATCCTTTCTTCCGTTTAGTCTGCAATCAAATTTAAATCATCAATAATACACAAATTAATCTAAATTGAATACACTTACGCGGCATATCTTTTTGCCGTGGATCAGGTTCTGTAAAAACAATGCTAATTAGGTCAAAACTTATTTAACATATTAAACAAACAAGTAATATACCCACGTTCTGTACCGAAGAGGAAGCGCCTCACTTGGTCGTTCTTTGTATGTTCCATTCTAAAATTACAATTAATAAAGTTTTTTTTTTGTTTTCGAAACAAGGCCGGTGAATCTTCCAAAGATATCTATAACGCCGGCGCTATAGACATGCCCGATTCGTTATTCAATAACGACTACGGACTAAACACCTCCTTTTCTTGCATTACACGATAATAAAACAATTAAGCAAATTAAAATAAGTAATGGGAGCAAAAAAACCTATGGAAAATGTAACAAAGGAACTAAAACTATTTCCCCCTTATACGGCATGGCAACGGCTTTGCGTTCGAATTTTTCTACAGGAAACTTTTCTCGCACAGTTGGCGCTTCTAAATTTACTAAATATATACCTGAGTCGAACATAAAGGTTCACTATAAAAACTTCTAAAATCTCTTAAAATTCTTACTATAATAAAAATATTTCCCGATTCCTCTTCAAATGACTCGATTTGAATAAGAATATCTCCTTTTACAAAACAAAAATTGTCTGGCTTGCTATCTCTTGGGATACAGTTCTGAATCTTTAGAACCTTTCCTACTAACAATATTTTTTCTTCAGTGGGAGCCGCGTACCTATCTTCAACTGTTTTGCTGAAAATTTGTTCGGATCTGTGTTGGTTTACGGACAAAATTTTTGAGGGTTTGTAAATAATTTTCGAATGCGGAAGACGATCCTAAAATCGGGTTTCCGACTTGTTTTATAGTCTCTCTTACGTGAAGCAATATTTTACTCTTAACTTTATTGTAGAAAATTCGTTCTTAAAATTTACGCATTACACCCAATTCTATAAGATGCATGCAATCTAGGGGAACTTGGGTTACCATTAGAACGCCAAGCTTTTCAAAAGCGGACTGAGCTGTTAAATACGCACTACTATGGTGGCTTGGGTACTTTCGGCTGGAAAAAGCTTCATCTGTTATTAACTCAGCACAACATGTACTGTAAGTTGAAGTAGATTCCACTTTACGCACTACCTGTATGCATTTGGTACAACCGTGGCTGGATGTATGCCCAGGGGTGCCTGTAACAAATGCTCTTGCAGGAGCATCGCAAACCACAGCTCGAATTTCCAAGTTAATATTCTTATTTTGAATGGTGAGGCCATTTGCCTTTAAATCGGACAACTCCTTTGTAAATTTTGATAAAAATTCTACAGAATTTAATGGCTTATTGTGACCCGAAAAAATTCCTATCGGGAAGACCGGACATTTGTTTACATTATTTATTCTAATTAAAATAGGCCACAGTTGTGCACGAGAACTTTTAAATAATGGAAGCCCGTCCACATTAACTTCAATGCTTAATATATCGGGAAGATTCTGAACCACCGATAATTTGGTTAATTGCTTTGATAAACCAAAATGCAAATAAGAGCCGCCTCCTACTTGCACTATTTCAGAGTTTTCAGAACAATTAAATCTATAAAAAGGCCTAACGTTCAAATTTTAAAATCTTAATTAAATCTAATACGCAACTGCGCTTTGGTTTGTGCTTAACAAACCATTTCTGTAATTTTGAATTTAAATCTTCCTGTTCTAACTCCATGCCATCCTGCACTATGTCAACATTGATTTGATCAAGATCAATATTGTCCTGCTCTACTTCTATATCTTCCTGCACTACTAGCTCTGCGCTATCTAATTCTCCTTGCCAATCAACAATCTTAAATTTTCTACCTAGCTCATCCCTTTCTTTCTTAACTAATCTTCGCAACTGTCGATCACCAACCATTTTTCTATCTTTATTTATTTTAATTTGCTTAATTATATTGTATTACTAGCTGACCCGACAGACTTCGTCCTGTCAAAAAGATTTGTAATGTGGCAGTTTTTTTGCCTACGTATTTAAAAAAAATCTCCTGAACAGAACCGTCACCCTGGTGATAGGACGTTGTGAATAAAAAATAATTAAATAAAACATATATAAGGATTTAAAAGTAAGTAATCGCTTTATTGTTAATCATGTGAATCATAATTATTATTATTATCATTGTAGTGCTTTGTGGTATACGATGTTTTATGTTTGATTACCTGGCGCATAGATAAACAAATCTGATGGTTTTCCAACACGGGAACAGGCAACATACAATTGACCATGTGAGAAACATGGGTTTTCTAGATTAATACCACAAACACTTAATGATTGCCCCTGGGACTTGTATAAAATATAATAAAAGTGTCACTGAAACTGAATCACCATATAATATGATGACTAAGTGATATATAAGTGATTAAGAAATTGAAGATTAGTGACACATCTTAACTTTGGTGACAGAAAATTTTGTTCGCTAAAATAATTATGAGTAACTGCTATAATACATACCTTGAAAGTTGGCATAACATTTTCCCGAACTACATTTGTTGCCCCAACACATTTTGCGATTCATATTTATATTATAGATTGCTGGGATGTACTGAATAAATCCGGCCAATCGCATCGGTGGAATATACATCTGTATATCCTGGAACTGGTTTTCCTTGTTTCCGTCGTATAAATCTCCTTGAGGATTGATTCCAGGTATAATATTTTGGCATTTCAGAATATAGCAATGTTTGTGCGAAATCATCGTTTTGGCATGTCTCAAAAAAACTGGTTAATGTAGTAGATGGTGGCTGAGCAGCTCTTTGTACTGCGTTCTGTGCTGTAAAATACACTCTTTGTCCATTTTCTAAATGCACAGCTAAGTGAACAACAGAAGGGTGTCTCTCATGAATAGGAAAAGAAAATATTCGCCAAACTGCTTCATTACTACTGACATAGCGGCCCATTTGGTATTGGGTAACTTCATCATTGGAATTCTCTGCACCAATTCCAATCACAGCCATATCACTCCCTTTGGTTACATATTTGCAAATATATTTAATAGATTTCACTGAATTTTTAATTTGCTTAATTATATTGTATTATTATTATTTTTTAAATAATTTGTTATGCAATAGGTATCTGTAAATTACAAAAATTTATAAATAAGTACATATGTATGTATAGTAAAAATAATGGTAAATTTTAGGTACGTGGACAACCTCTTCAAAATTAACCAATTTTTTTTCTAGATAGACCCCGATTTATCATGAATTTAGGGAAAAAAATTTCTTGGCGGTCGCTTCTGGTTTTTGTTTTGAATGTTTAAAGTTTAACTTTTTTCAAGCCAAAAATGGCTCTATTATTATATGACACATCTTATAATATATTTATGTCTCCCACGGGATTCTGAAATCGAGGAGTAACTAAAATAACATACCGTTTACCGTTAGACTGGCGCGCCAATAATAACAAAAACAACCACAAAACCAGCAAAAACCACACAAATAATCAACAGAAACAACACAGAAAATGACCGGCGCAAGCCATTTTTGGCTTGAAAAAAGTTAAACTTTAAACATTCAAAACAAAAACCAGAAGCGACCGCCAAGAAATTTGTTTCCCTAAATTCATGATAAATCGGGGTCTATCTGGAAAAAAAATTTCGTTAATTTTGAAGAGGTTGTCCACGTACCTAAAATTTACCGAAAATTCAAATAAAATAAAAGGAAAATTTCACTTTTTTCACTGTTAACATTGAGGTGCCCGCTACTGTATACAAGTTAACGAGAGTTAACTGAATCTGCCACTGGATGGAGCAGACTCTGCATTATTGTCGAATAAGCAGTTTTCGTCATCTGTGGGATCGCGATCGGCGCGACCGATCGCCCGGATGCCGGCCGTCAACAAACACCAAGAGGCGCTGGGTCAGCACTTTGGGTGGATAGCAACCGGCGTCGTGGCCGGCAGCGAAGGGCTTGCCTTTAGGAGTTTAGGATACTTAAGTTCAGTCTTTAGCGGTCAGCCGAGTGGCAGAAACACATTCGTTCTAGCCTTGCGGGCCTTTATTACTCACATTATAACCTCTTTGTACTTAATCCAATCTTAAACAGTTTAATATCAATAAAGATTGCAAAGCAAATCCATACTTGTGTTAAATTAAATAATTACTGGCGCCCAACGCGATCGGACCCAGCCCGAGAATCAATTAGCGCGGAGACAACGCCCGCTAAGTAACAAGTGCAAGCAAAAGAACAAGTTATAAAATATCAGCATAGAGCGCAGAGACAACGCCCGCCCAAAAAGTGCAAAGGATTGGTTCAATCAACAAAAAGTGAACAAAAGAACAATTTATTAAATATCAGCATAGAGCGTGGAGACAAAGCCCGCTCAAGAAGTGCGAAGGATATGTTTAACTAATAAAAACTGAAGCAAAAAATAACGAAATACAAAATATAAACAATTGAGTGCGGAGACAAAGAACTCTCAATATAAAAAAGTAAAAGAAAGAAAAAAGGCGAAAACATAAAACCATTCTAACAAAAGAGCGCGGAGACAACGCCCGCTCCAAGATTAGAAAATCGCAAACTGCGTCCGTGGCAGATCTACAAAGAGATCGCTGCACTTAGAAACTCATAGCCCTGAGTATAAACACAGGAAATTAATTAACCCAAAAAAAGAAAAGAAACAAACAAATAAAACGTTCTTGTACCAAAACGTTCAAGCGTCAAAATTTCTCAGAATATTTTCTCTTCCCCTTCCCCCTTTTGTCGCGATAAGTGTAAGTGGGAAACATAGCACCGCGCCACAAATACATCGTTGGGGGCGGACAATAAAAAATCTGTGTTTGAGGGAGCTCGAATTTGACTCTTAAAAGAAACAAACAATAACAGCGGCCCGGCGCAGCTGAAATAAACCCAAGACAAAGACAGAAATAAGTGGTAGGGGAAAAACTGAAAGGAATTTGTATGTCCATTAAAAATAACATCAACGAATTAGAAGAGTTGTTCGGAGAACTCAATTTAGACTTTCAAATTGGACCAGAGGAAATAGTAGAAATAATGAATGCGGAACAAATCGAAGCCGCCATATCTGCGGCGGTCAGCGCTGCGTTGGCTACGCAGATAACCAACTTTGAGGAACTCTTGCAAGCGGTAACTGACCAACTGCAGGTTGTTAGAGTTCAGGCCCCCCTGGCCCAGGCCTACGAGCCGATTACCTATAACGAAAACATACCTTGCGAGGTGACTCTGGATGCGGTTAAGACGCTGCCAGAGTTCCATGGGGCCCAGGAACAGTACGTCTCCTGGCGCTAGGCAGCAAAGGCTTCCTATAAACAATATGAGGGGTATGTAGGTAGCTCAAAACATTACCAAGCGGTCCTCATAATCAGGAATAAGATTAGAGGCTCCGCTGACTCACTCTTATCATCATTCAATACAGTGTTAAACTTTGAGGCAATCATCAATCGCCTCGATTTCACGTATGCGGACAAGCGTCCACTGCACCTGCTAGAACAAGAGCTTGCCACGCTCCGACAGGGTGGCATGTCCATAACTCAATTCTATGCAGAGGTTGAGAAGAAACTCACTCTCCTCACAAACAAGACAATCATGACACAAGACGCCGCACAGGCGCAATACATTAATGAAAAGTATAGGGCCGACGCTCTCCGTGTCTTCATTTCAGGCCTAAGAAGAGGCGTCACTGACACACTGTTTGCGGCGCAGCCTAAAGACTTGCCATCAGCTCTAGCTTTGGCGCAAGAAATTGAGGCTAATCACGATAGGCACGACTTTGCGGCGAATTACGCAAGAGTGATAGAAAACAAGGGCCAGAATAGAAATAGATACAAACAGGGTGGACAAAATGAGCCCGATCACTACAAAAGACAATCGAAAAACCCTTTCTACACGAATAACCAGGGCACTTACCAAACAAATGGTCACCGTGGCCAAGATAAGGTGGAAATGATGGATGTCGACCCATCTTCCTCTAAACTCCGCCAACCGACGAACTTTCAAAAGCAACTGGGATCCAATTCAGGCCCACCGGCTGGGACAAACCGTGTTATCGGGCACCAACAGGGTGCGTTCAAGAGGCCGGCTGGATCCCAGAGACTATCCGACCAGCGCAGACAGCGGGTTAATCACATCGCTCAGGAGGACCCAGATCAGCATGAACAAAAATACGATCAGTTGGCATCTGAGGCGGAGATCGATGAGGATAACAATCCGGGATACGAAAGTGATACTGTTAATTTTTTAGGGGAGAATCCCTGCTCCCGTTCGTCAAGCGAACAGTAGCGGGGAGAGAAATAAACATTTTAATAGATACTGGGGCCGCGAAAAATTACATAAAGCCACTAAAAGAACTTCAGGCAATTGTTCCTGTAGAAGCCCATTCATTGTAAAGTCCCTACACGGCTTTAACAAAGTTAATCAAAAATGTTTCCTAAACATGTTCGGCATTAAAAGCCCGTTTTTTATCTTGCCAGAGCTATCAACTTTTGATATCATCATAGGGCTTGACACACTGACCAAAGCTGGCGTCAATATAAACTTGGAAACAAAGAAACTCCACTTCAGGCATTAATCTGAAAAGATCTTATTCCACAAGTGCCCCAGCGTAAACTTCATGAAAATAGACGATATCGAAGTTCCACCAGCAGTGAGGAACGAATTTTTCAAAATGTTGTCCAACCGTATAAAGGCATTTGCAGATCCAACTGAAATGCTGCCCTCTAATATGGCAATAGTAGCCACAATTAGGACCGAGGATGAGGAGCCGATCTACTCAAAGATGTATCCTTTTCCTATAGGGGCCACTGACTTCGTCAATGACGAAGGAACAAGATTATTCGGCCATTCAGGTCTCCGTACAACAGAAAGAAAGGCACTGACAGTTCGGGTTCAAGCAAAAAACGGCTAGTCATAGACTTCCGCAAGCTTAACTCGAAGACCATACCAGACAAATACCCGATGCCTTGTATCTCCATGATACTTTCTAATCTGGGGAAGGCAAGATACTTTACTACCCTTGACCTAAAGTCAGGGTACCACCAAATCACGCTAGCTGAACGCGATCGCGAAAAGACATCACTTCCAGTAAACGGAGGTAAATATGAATTTTGCCGGCTGCCATTCGGCCTCAGGAATGCATCAAGCATTTTTCAACGGGCCATTGACGACGTATTGCGGGAGCATATCGGCAAGATATGTTATGTGTACGTTGATGATGTCATCGTGTTTTCAAGGAGTGAGTCGGATCATGTCAGAGACATTGACACCGTGCTCAGCAGCCTCCACGACGCAAACATGAAGGTGTCAAAGGAGAAGTCCCAATTCTTCAAGGGACAAATGGAATTCCTTGGTTTTGTGGTATCAACTGAGGGCACAAGAACAAGCCCCGATAAAGTCAAGGCCATTCAGGAGTTTAGACAACCCTCCACCCTGTTTGCGGTTAGATCATTCTTGGGTCTTGCCAGCTACTACAGGTGCTTCATAAAGGACCTCGCTCAGATAGCAAGGCCAATCTCCAATATTTTGAAAGGAGAAAACGGCAAAATCAGCAAGCAACGCTCGAAGTCTGTTCCTATACAGTTTGACGAGCTACAAAAGCACGCCTTTGATAAACTTAGGAATATTTTGGTGTCGGAAGACGTTATTGGCGTTGGCATTGGGGCGGTGCTGTCGCAAGGCAACAGACCCATAACCATGATTTCTAGGACTCTGAAGGACAGGGAGCTAAACTATGCAACCAATGAAAGAGAACTGTTGGCCATAGTTTGGGCCCTAGATTCGCTTCGTCACTACCTATATGGAAAGAGTGACATTAACATCTACACAGACCATCAACCATTGATATTCGCAGTCTCGGATAGAAATCCCAATTCCAAAATAAAACGTTGGAAAGCGAGAACTGATGAGTGTGGCGCGAGAGTCTTATACAAACCAGGCAGGGACAACCATGTAGCGGATGCGCTGTCGAGGCAAAATATTAATGCCTTAGAGAGCCAAAGTCGATCCGACGCAGCTACAATTCACACTGAAGCCTCGCTTACTTATGTAATTGAGGCCACAGACAAACCAGTGAACTGCTTCAGGAATCAAATAATCCTGGAAGAGGCAGACACCCCCTCGAAGCAGCTTCACATTCTCTTCGCTGAAAAAACCTGTCACAAAATTGATTTTGTCAGTCGGGACACACTTCTTGCATCCATCAAAGAGGTGGTAAAGCCTGGGGTCGTTAACGCCATCTATTGCACTCTATCGATTTTGGCGTTCGTGCAGAATGAACTTGTGAAGAATGACCTTTCCGGACACAAAGTTTCGGTATTGTAAGACCCTAGTGACATTACAAACGATGGGGAACGAAGGGAGATAGTAACCGCCGAGCACAATCGGGCGCACAGGGCAGGCCAGGAGAATGTAAAGCAGGTGCTGCGCGATTACTACTTTCCAAAAATGGAAAGAATCGCATCAGGAGTGGTATCTAACTGCAGGATATGCCAAAAAGCTGAGTATGATAGACACCCTAGAAGGCAAGAATTAGGGGTGACGCCGATACCGGCAAGAGTAGGCGAGTTGATTCATATCGACATTTTTTCCACCGCAGGAAAACACTTCCTAACCGCGATTGACAAATTTTCAAAAATTGCAATAACGCAACAAGTCGCTTCGCGCACAATAACAGACGTTAAAATACCAATTTTGCAACTGGTGAACATCTTCCCAGCCATAAAGACCATTTATTGTGACAATGAGCCAGCCTTCAGTTCTGAGACCATTCGGTCCTTATTGAAGAACCAATTCAACGTCGATGTAGCAAATGCCCCACCGTTGCACAGCACATCAAACGGACAAGTAGAGCGCTTCCACAGCACCTTGTTAGAAATTGCCAGGTGTTTAAAGTTGCAGCGCCAGGTTGACGATACGGTCGAGCTAGTCATTCTAGCGACCATCGAATACAACCGTACCATCCAGTCCGTCACAAACAAGACGCCCATGGATGTGATCCACGCAAATTTCGACCTTGGGGAAGAGATAATGTTGAAACTGGTAAAGGCTCAGCAGGAACAACTCGATAGAAACAACCCGAACAGACGAAATAGGACCTTTGATGTGGGAGAACATGTCCTAGTAAAAGCTAACAGGAGGTTAGGAAACAAGCTAACTCCCCTCTGCACGGAGCAAAGGGTAGAAGCAGATCTAGGGACCACCGTTCTTATTAAAGGGAGGGTGGTCCACACAGACAATTTGAGGTAGATAAGGAATTGTGCTTAAGAAAAAAGGGTTTTGTAGCGTTAAGTTCAGGTCCCCAAGGACAATTAAAAGTAAAAGTAAGAACAACCGTACGACATAATTAGTAAGTGCTGTGCCTCTAGTTTCTTATAGGTCTCCCGTTCGATATCTCTACATCCTAGCAATCGTACTGCTAACAACCCTGACGGACTCGAAACTGACGGACTATTCACACGCAGACTATATCCCTATAATTGACGGACAAACAGCAATATGGAACGAAACTTTTTATATAAAACATGTCACGAACTTAACGGAATATGAACAGTACATTCAGGAGACAATAGAATTAACGAACATTTTCCCACTGACACATATGAGAAAAATATTAGAGACAGATACAAAACACCTACTGACACTGACTGCGGCACTGGGAGTTCACCACAGGTATGCGCGGAGCCTGAACATCCTGGGGTCAGCGCTAAAAATAATCGCAGGGACTCCGGACTTTGATGACTTACAGCAATCGAGACAGGTTGAGTACGATCTTATTAAAGCCAACAATAGACAGATAACTATCAACTCGAGAACACAAACACAAATCAATGCCCTTACCGATACCGTGAACAAATTGCTAAAAGTAAACGTAAATGAGGAAATTAACAACTCCCACCTATATGAGAACCTTCTAACCAGAAATAGAGTTTTGACGCTTGAATTACAGAACATAATGATCGCCACCACTTTGGAAAAAGTAAATATTGTAAATCCAGCTATCATCGACAGTGATGACCTAGAGGCGATTCTGAGAAAAGGTTCCACAGATATCAGCGTAACCCAACTATTGGGCGCTGCAAATGTGAGGGCCCTAGCTAATAAGGAACTAATCATTTTTGAAATAGAAGTACCTAGACCTAAGTTTATTTGCAAGAAAATAATCATCTTCCCAGTCGCGTACAAAGGCATAGCGATCCGGTTACCCGAACCCATCATAGCAGAATGCGGCAACAAGGTCATCGCCGTCTTATCATGTATGGGGCCCCCATCATTAGTCTTCTGCAAGGAGGCACCAGCGACTAGTTGCGCACAACAGCTGCACTTTGGTACTGTGGCCCACTGCGGTACGCAACCGAATAATCTGCCCCCAATCATGGAGGTGGACGAGGGTATTGTAGTAATCAATGACATGTTTCCATTTTTGTTTACATATGCTTTGTATATCTGCGCC
Organism: Drosophila affinis; assembly: GCA_037356375.1. Taxonomy (NCBI): domain Eukaryota; kingdom Metazoa; phylum Arthropoda; class Insecta; order Diptera; family Drosophilidae; genus Drosophila; species Drosophila affinis. The sequence continues at coordinate 29,279,769 of CM074800.1, forward strand.
TACATTTCTACATGACATGTATAAATACATATTTGAGACGTACAAGTGTTTGCGACAGAGAGAGAGGGAATGAGTCAGCGCTTGGCAGGCGTTGCGTAGCCACTGAAATTTAATTTGTTTCTTCTGGCCATAACATTGATCCGATCTGATCCAGATTCGGTAATCTGGTAATTTTTCATGATTCTGCGTTTTTGCTTTTCATTTATCTTAAAAATTGTGGATTCCACAGATTTTCGTCTTTTGTGGGGGCGGAAGGGGGCGTGCCAAAATTTTAAAACAAACTCGTGCTGGTTCGGTATCACAGGAGCTTGGATAGAAAGTTTGGTTGCTCTAGCTCTTATAGTCTCTGAGAACTAGGCGTCAAAAAATACGAATCGGCAAAGCAGATGGGGCCGCGTGTAAGAGAGAGCGAGAGGGAATGATGAATTTCGAAATGGTTTTCTTCATTGTAGCTATAATAATGATCCGATCTGATCCAGATTCAACACTCTGATAGAAATGGTCATTCTCTATCAATCTGCGTTTTTAGTTTTCTTGTATCTTCAAAATTGTGTGTGCCACAGACTTTCGTCCTTTGTGGGGGCGGAAAGGGGCGGGGCGAAATTTTGAATTACATTTGGAGTAGTGTGATCACAAAGCAGACTGGATACAAAATTTGGTTGCTCTAGCTTTAATAGTCTCTGAGATATAGGCACAAATGAAGACGGACAGACGGACAGACAGACATGGCTATATCGACTCGGCTATTGATGCTGATCAAGAATATCTATACTTTATGGGGTCGGAAACGCTTCCTTCTGTGCGTTACACGCAACCGTTATCCCCACAAATCTAATATACCCCTATACTCTTCGAGTACCGGGTATAAAAACCGCGCCAAAATATGTACCTGCTTGACTCAGGCCTTGCATATAATGGGATGATTTTTATCCAGTCTGTATCCAGTCTGCTTTGTGATCACACTACTCCCCACAAAGGACGAAAGTCTGTGGCACACACAATTTTGAAGATACAAGAAAACTAAAAGCGCAGAGTCATAGAGAATGGCCATTTCTATCAGAGTGTTGAATCTGGATCACATCGGATCATTATTATAGCTACAATAAAGAAAACCATTTCGAAATTCATCATTCCCTCTCGCTCTCTCTCACACGCGGCCCCATCTGCTTTGCCGATTCGTATTTTTTGACGCCTAGTTCTCAGAGACTATAAGAGCTAGAGCAACCAAACTTTCTATCCAAGCTCCTGTGATACCGAACCAGCACGAGTTTGTTTTAAAATTTTGGCACGCCCCCTTCCGCCCCCACAAAAGACGAAAATCTGTGGAATCCACAATTTTTAAGATAAATGAAAAGCAAAAACGCAGAATCATGAAAAATTACCATATCTACCAGATTACCGAATCTGGATCAGATCGGATCAATATTATGGCCAGAAGAAACAAATTAAATTTCAGTGGCTACGCAACGCCTGCCAAGCGCTGACTCATTCCCTCTCTCTCTGTCGTAAACACTTGTACGTCTCAAATATGTAGTTATACATGTCATGTAGAAATGTAGGCGCAGATATACAAAGCATATATAAACAAAAATGGAAACATGTAGAAAATTTTTACAAAAAATTCATTTTTTTAATTTAAATATTATTTTCGTCCCTTTTGAGAAAATATAATAAATTTCATAAATCGTAGGCTTATAAATGTATGTATGTATATACTGACTGAGTATCGGGTATAAGGTAGAGCCGCGGCCTTTGCCGCGGCTTACAACGTTCTCTCTCGTTTGTTTTTGTTATTTGCTTAAAATTGAAATTTCGGGCCCACCGCAGATTATGCATTCACATTATATTTCTTTATTCTTCTTTTATTCTTTCTTTATTAGACGGAGCATAACGAAACATATAAGAAAGAAAAGAAGAATAAATAAATATAATGTGAAAGCAGACGGATGTTGTTTACACCGAGTTTAGTAAAGCGTTCGACTCTGTAAACCATTCCCTCCTAGCACAAAAGCTCGACCTTCTAGGGTTCCCGCCCAATCTCCTGAGATGGATCTCTAGCTACCTTTGTTCTAGGTCTCAAAGAGTCCTTTTCAAAAACTCCCTGTCCTCACCAGTTATGGTGACTTCGGGTGTACCACAGGGCAGCCATCTAGGCCCCTTACTCTTTACACTCTTTATAAATGACTTGCCTTCTGTATTAACATACTCTCGAGTACTTATGTATGCGGATGTTGTTAAGCTCTGTGTCCAGTATAAGGACATTTCTTTTCAATCCAGGTTGCAATCCGATCTCGATAGATTTCAGTCTTGGTGTTGTGCAAATTTATTAAACCTTAATGCTTCAAAATGTAAAGTAATGACTTTCCATCGCTCCAGCGCCTTTCTGGTTCCTTACACCCTTTGTGGTGGTTCTCTTGAGAGAATTACCCGGGTTGATGATCTTGGTGTTCTACTAGATCCCAAGTTAAGGTTTTCAGAACACATTTCTACCATGGTGAACAACGCCATGGGCGTGCTTGGGTTTATAAAGAGGTGGTCAAAGGAATTTGACGACCCCTATATAACAAAGACTCTCTACACCTCTCTGGTTCGTCCGATTTTAGAATGCGGCTCTTGTGTATGGTGCCCTCAGTACAACGTACACCAGGACCGTATAGAATCAGTTCAGAAAAACTTTTTACTTTTTGCTCTTCGAGGCCTCGGCTGGGATGCAGGTGTGAGACTGCCGTCCTACTCTAATAGATTGCTCCTAACAAACCTTCCAACCTTAGCTAATCGTAGGAAAATGCTTGGAGTGATTTTTGTGCACAACTTGATCAAGGGTGACATAGATAGCCCTGACCTGTTGAGTCGCATAAACTTCACGATTCCTATTAGAAGCACTAGGAACTATACACCCTTGTTTCTTCCGCTTTGTAGGTCGAATTACTCCTTGCATGAACCATTTAGGGTCCTATGCTCGGATTATAATTCCCTCTATCATATTGTATCTACCACTAACTCCCTTCCTAGTCTTAAATTACAGATACTCTTATATCTTTCCCGTAACTAGTAATTACTTCGCTTCTTTAGTTAGATTTGTTCTACTTTTCCTCGAACACTAGTCTAACACCTATCCTTCCTGCATGTCCGCGATCGGTTCGGTAAACGAGTCGCGCGTTATGCGGCAGCGCCCCTCGGTCGGTTGGGCGGGAGGTGGGCTGCGTTCTTGCCTGGGATCCGCGCGTAACAGCCATCGGCTGGTGTCGCTTGGGCCACTTGATGGTGCAGTCATTGCACATCAACGTCCTAAAGAAAGCAGCGATACATTAAACACTGTTTTTTTCACAATTTAAACAAATTTAGCGTTATATACAATTATGATTGCCATTACGACGCGCACAACACATATTTTTATTGAAAAACTCAACTTACCTGATGATATTTAATTATAAATTCACTTCACTAAATGATCTTACTTGATGCCGTAACAATTTACAATTGTAACAATGCAATGCGAGAAAAAATGCAAAGCGAACAAAGCAAGAGAGAAAAGAAAAAAAACCAAATTCTCTCCTACTGCGCACGATCGGCAGAGCCGATCTATTACGGCACGCGCGGGAAAGAGAAAAACAGAGAGAAAATAAAGGGTTCGGCTTAGCGGGCGTCAACGCCTAGATGACATTGTCGTTGACATTCGTCATCGCTCACAGCTGGTACTGCAGGGTATGTAAAATAAAGAAGACACAGAACGTTGTTAAAGTATACATATATATTCAACTCTTCTTTTCAACGTTTGGAATTAAATTTAAAATTTAAATTAATATAATCTCATTTGGTTTTTGGTTAACACCATGTGTTCATGGCAGCAACAGACTGTAGCGCACTGTGTAACTGATCCGCTCCGTATCCAATTCGCTCTCGCGTGCTCGTGTGAGCTCTCCCGATCAGGAGAACAGGAGGATTAGTTACGCTCCCACCGCTGTTCTTTTGAAATAGTAGCGGCACTTATTTTCTGTGTATGCACTTTTGTTCATACAACTGTTACGTTCACTTATTTTACGCCAAACTTTGTTTTTCTACTAGTTTGTAGTACCGTTATCGCATATATTCCTGGCAGCGAGGTGTTTTCATAGGAAATAAATACATATGTATATGTACACACCGTGATATTTTAAGTTTCTGACCTTAAGGAGCGCAAACATCGTCGTTTTTCTCCGTCTTTTATTATTTGGCGACAACTTCGACGTAAATGTACAGATTTTAATACATTTCTTTGCAAACTAATAGTTTTAATTGACTTATAGTTAGAAATGCCACGTGCTGAGCATATCTCTGCCAAAGAACAAGGCATGATAAAGGTAATGTCCGAAACTGGCGTTAAAATTAATCAAATTGTCTGTTGGCTTAATCGTCATAGAAACATTATCGCTAGCTTCTTCAAAAATAGGGAAAATTAAAATAGGGAAAATTAAAATCAAGCGTAGAAGCAGGCCTACAGATATCGACGACCGCTGTAAGAGGCATATTTTCAATTAAGCTGTCGAAAAAAAAAATTTCCTGCGCGGATTTTTAAGGACATTTGAATTTAAATGTATCAAGGAGACGGGTCAACCTAATTTTCGAAGAAAATAAAAACGCTTAATATGCTTCCAAGGAGCAAGATTCTAAATTGATGCAGCGCCATATAGCCGCCCGTTTGGGCTTTGCCGAGAAATATAAATTTTGGGAGTTAGAATTGCGGAAAGTTACTTTTTCTGACGAAAAAAAGTTTAACTTGGATGGCCCTGACCACTATCAGAATTATTGGAGGGATATGAGGCAACCACGCGAAACATGCCACAAGCGAAATAACGGTGGAGGATCCCTTATGTTTTGGTCAGCATTTGGGTATGATGGAAGATCTCCACTATGCTTTATTCCTACCAGAACCAATACGGACATCTACGTGGAGCTTTTAGACAGTGTCCTAATTCGTTTTGCTGAGAACTTTGCTCGCAGCATAGGCAGAAATAGCTGCATAATTTAATAGATTATGGCGGAAAACAAATAAATTACTGAAATTAAAAAAAGAATATTAAATTAAATATTTAAGCAGTAATTTGGATTTTCGCACATATACTTATTTCCTATGAAATTAATTTTGTTTTTATTTTGGTAATACTTAATGAATTACATTACAATTTTTTATTTTTATATTACTTACTAAAATGTCTGTTTATTAAAAAAATTTGGAGAATAAAAATAAATAACTTTAATTCATTAACTGAATAACTGCAAATTAAATAGTCGCAGTGGCGAATTGTGTGTTTTTTTTTTAAATTATTTTATTTAACAAGACTTATGTATTTGAGTTTAAACAAGACTTATGTTTAGTTTCGAATTTCGAAATACTGACACAATTAAGTCATCCAGCCCGAGAAGTGAGAAATGGTCAAAATGCAGAATCTGCAGAGAGCCGGGTGTTCGATTGCACTAGTCGACACGACTTTTCCGCTGTCGCCAAAAATTACTTTTTCCGATATATTTGGATGTTTAAAAATGTTTAAAGAATGTTTTATTTTCACGGTGTAGTTTTTTTTTCAAAAAATTTAAAAAAATGTATTTTTAATTGTCATAGGTAGTGCTTCTATTTTTCACATAAATTAAGTTTCCTGAAAAATCTAATAATTTTTAGATTTAACAAACAATTCAAACAAAATCAAACTAAATAAAGACGCGGTTTTTCTTTCCATTAATAGAGTATTTATTTCCAAGAACGAGTGCAGTGGCTTTGGGCGTACTTCGACAAGTGAAGTCTGTCCACATACCACCATTCCCGCGAACCACCGTCGGCCGCACGCAACCCAATTCGCCGTCGTTGATCGTGAAGGTCGGCTTGCGGGTCACCCGAAGATGCCTTGGAGAGACTCCACTATTTTCTCTTAATTATCTTATCTCTTAAGGCGATCTACTCCAACATTCCGGCCCGCTGAAGAGCTCCGGTCTTCAGCACGTTGAAATTGGTGCCAGCTTGTGGACTGGCCGTTTAATTACGCCGGCCGGCGTTCTGACTTTGGCCACCCGTACCTTGCCGTCTTCTCCAGTGATTGCGCGTGTTAAGTGCCCTGTTGTCCAACGCTGCGGGGGGATGTTGTCATCGTGCACCAGGACGACCGACCTTCGGCCAGATTGGCCTCGCCTCTGCTCCCATGGGCTCGCTGCTGCAGGCTGAGCAGGTAGTCGTTGGACCACTTGCGCCAAAAGCGCAGTTTGAGCTCCAACAACAGTTGTCACCGCATCAAGTATCCGGGTGCGGGCTTGTTGTTGAGCTTTCCGGGCGTGGATCCGTGCGGCAGGCCCAGCAGAGGTTGGCCGAAGAGCAAATGCCCTGGTGTTATGCCCTCCCTGCCGTTCGGATCGCTGGTGTCCGCCACGGGGCCTGGAATTGAGTAACACTCCTACCTCCACCAGGTGCGTGCTGGATTCGTCCGGCGTGAGGTTGGCGTCGCCTGCCTCTCGCACTAGCCTGTGTTTGGAAGCCTTTAATGCTGCTTCCCACAACCCGCCGAAGTGTGGTGCCCTCGGAGGGATAAAACACCAGCTCCCTCAGCACGTTGTTCGCTCCCGCGAAGTTCGTCGAGTTGTCGCTGAACATCTTCTCCGGCAGCCCTCGTCTCCCAACGAACCTTTTAAATACATTTGGAAAAGCGTCAGTTGAAAAGTCTGAAACGAGCTCTAGATGGACTGCCTTTGAGGCGAAACAAACAAAAAGGGCAACGTACGTTTTAACGGGTGGTCTACCTCCGATTCTATAGCTTACGTAGAACAGCCAACAGAAATCTACGCCAGATACTCTGAATGTCCGACCTTCACAAAGGCGGTCAGCTGGCAAATTTCCCATTATTTGCCCCAACAACTTTGGCTTGTAGCGAAAGCAATGTACGCATCTTCTAACATGCACTGTACACACGTTTCGGGCATTGATCACCCAAACTTGCTGCTTCAGCAATCCCACAAGAACCTTTGCACCAGCTTGGTAGTGCCTAAGGTGCAAATGCCTGACCAAAAGGCTGACCAATTCAGATCCCTTTTGTAGCAACAGAGGGAACTTGGCGTCCTATGCGATTGGGCCGTGTAGCAAGCGCCCTCCTACTCAAATTATCTTAAACTTGATGCCATTTTCATCAAACTCGTGGACAAATGGATTTAACGACTGCAGCATCGGAGCTAATACTACCGATTTTCCCAACAATCTGTACTCAGTGCTGAATATTGTGCTTTGTACGATTGCAATCACCTTTAAAAACGCAATGTTTCTTTCTGTAGCAGATACAAGATGCGAATCACTTGACACCAAGTCTGATGGATTAGCATTCGTTGGAACGTGACTCCAGTTGACAATTCTTGGCATTCTGCGACTCGATTCGCGACAAATGTACCCAACGTACCCGAATCACGCTCCAACCAATATAGCGTGACCTGCGACACTTGTTGCCAAAGTTTGGCCAGAAATGGTGCTGCACAAAGCTCTAACCGGGGTATTGTTTTTACGCTCAGCGGAGCTACCCTCCACTTTGCGGTGAGCTATGACACGCGAACGTCTTCATCGTTGCACGTTCGTACGTATATACAGCAACCGTAGGCGTGATTATATGCGTCATCAAAGCAGTGAATTTGAACCCCTTGGTGCAACGTCAAACACACGTACCGAGGGATTGAAATTTTGTGCAAGTCACGCAAGGTAGTGGTGAACTTATTCTATGCTGTGTGTAGACTTATAGGAATAGCCTCATTCCAATCTACCTGTTCGGGCCAGCTGCTAATTGACAGGCCTAACTTAAAACTATACATACAATACAATATTCAATGTAAACACCAATGTTCGGCAGCGCTGCTGCGCTTTCCCTCTGTAAAGGGCACTCTGCAGCCGCCGCTTCGGCTCTAGCTTTGTTTAGCCGACGGTGCCAATAGTAGTAATCTGCTATCCTCTCTGCGCATTGGTTGCATTTGGATCTCGATATACATTTATCTGGTTGTACGAAGAGCAAGTAATCGGCTTCCGCTAGCAGCCGCCGGTATAAATAAACAGCTAGTAAATTTTGAAACACTCTCTTTATTATTTGGATATAAATAGGGCCAAAAACGCTTGGCATCTCAAACATTGGTAACCCTGACGTAATTAAAGACATTATCTAATCGCGTTTCGTGTAAAAAAATTTAAATTGAACAATATATTCGGTTCTGTGCAGTTTAACCACAAACCAATACATTGGTGCAGAATAGAAACGGCTTATGTGCAAATTGAGTGAGAGTGCGGTCGTCCGAGATTCTGCTATTTTAATCGTCGAATCTCTCATTCTATGCTCAGCCGCAGACACGGTTCTTGACTTTTCGTGTCTTTCATTCTCGCTCCAGCTTCTGTGCACCGTCGTATAATCGGAAAGTCTCTCATTCTCTGCACAACTGCAGCCACGGTTTCGACTTTTCGTGTCTTCACTGTCTCTTTCTTGATTCTGTACGCCGTCGCCAAACGGTTATCTATTCTCCGTTGTTTCGTTGCATTTCGCATCGTTAAACATGGAAAGCGATCCAAATACAGGCGCGGGCAAAAATATTGTGACGGCTAATAACAGGCTGAGTCTTTATAAACGTAAAGTTCAGTCTTTGTACGATCGAATGAGCGGGCTCGGCGAATCATTCGCTAGCAATAAGATCGATAATTTGAACGCCACGGAGTTCGACGTTCGTATCGACATGCTGTCAGAAACTCGATAGGAATTTAATAAGGCCCATATGGCCCGACTACCCTACCAAACCATTCTGGACACAGTACCATCATCATGGCTCACAAGCAGCGACTTCCTGAGCTACAAATACCCAAGTTTTCCGGTGCATACGTCGAATATTCGGACTTCATGGCTATGTTCAATTCGATCATCGACGCGGACCTCAGCGAAATCGAGAAGTTCCAGAACCTTCGCTCTAGCCTCGCTGATGTGGCTTTTGATTCGGTTCGATCTTTGGAACTCTCGAGTGCCAATTATCGTGTGGCGCTGGATATACTTAATAAACGTTTTAGTAATAAGCGACTTGTTTTTCAGGCACACATCAAGAAGATTCTTGGGCTCAAGAGAGTAGATTCGCCATCTCCTAAAAGGCTTCGAGAGTTTTCGGATGCAGTCAATTTGCAAATGCGTGCTTTGCAAACATTAGGAACGGATTTGGAGATATCCCACTGTATAATAATTAACCTGCTGCTGCAGAAGTTGGACGCTAAGACGCAAATGAAATGGGAAGAACACCTGTCGTCGGATGCCATACCTACAGCAAAGGATTTTTATTAATACTTAAGAATATTTAATATTTAAGAAAACTTTTGTTGCCAATTCTTCCATCGACTCGTCTGGATGCAGTTTTTGTCATTCAGCGGGACATGGTATATATTCCTGCAAGATATTCGGGAATTCGTCTCCGTTGCTGCGCCACAAAGAAGTGAAGAAGCTTTCCCTCTGTTTGAATTGCCTGAAAGCGGGGCATCGGACTCGTGCATGCAACAGTGGAAAATGTCGAGTATGCGGTGGGCGGCATCTAGTTTGTTGCATTTCGAGAATCTGCAGTCCACAACTCAAGGCTCCCCAGATCTTTCTCCTCCAGATCTAACGCTCTAACAAGATGCTATTTCTTCCACTCAGGATTCTGTTAGCTGTTCACCTTCCCCCGCTTCTACCTCTCTTGCTGCCCAAGGTCTTCAATCCGATGTTGTGCTTCTGGCTACCGCTGTGGTTCTCGTAAAGAAGCGGTCTGGCGTTTTAGTTCCTTGTCGTGCCATACTAGATTCAGGATCTCAGCTTCATCTCATCACATCCAGGTTCGCCCATCAGCTTCAGCTTAGGAGAACTCAATCGTCTGCACTTGTCTCTGTGCTCGGCGATACCAGCGTGGCTACTGAGGGATCCACCGTGAACATTTGTATGCATTCTCGCACAGCTGACTATACAACTACGCTTACTGCTCTTATAGCTCCTACGATCACCGATTGTCAACCAAGTCTGGCAGTCAATGTAGCCGATTGGAATATTCCGTCAAATATTCAGCTTGCTGATCCTGCATTTTTCAACCCTCAGCGAGTGGATCTTCTCATTGGTGCCAGCATTTTCTATGATCTCCTCTGCGTAGGGCAAATCAAACTCATCGATGGCCTGCCTCTTCTGCAGAAGACCCGTCTTGGGTGGATCGTATCTGGTGGTGGACAAAGGGTAGCACGCTCGGCGCTCTTGGCAACGCACAATTCTCCAGATTCGGAAGCTAGCATGGATGCAAGGTTGGACAAAACTCTTCGTATGTTTTGGGAGGTCGAGACTTGTGCGGACGCCGTTCTGAATACGAAGGAAGAATTAGATTGTTAAGCGCATTTCGTAGACCACTTCGCACGTTTGCCATCAGGGGAGTATTCAGTTCGTCTCCCGTTAAAGGATAATGGCGATCGCTTAGGGGAATCTTACACTCAGGCGCATCGTCGATTCATCAATTTGGAGCGAAAGTTGGATCGTGATACTACACTCAAGGAGCGGTACTCTGCCTTTATGAGGGAGTATATTGAGTTGAAGCATATGTCCCCAGTCAACCCTGATTCTCGTAGTCTCTGCAGATATTTCTTGCCTCATCACTGTGTTTTAAAGAAGGATAGTACGACGACAAAGCTTAGTGTCGTTTTCGATGGTTCGGCAGCTACATCAACTGGATGTTCCCTAAATGATGCGATGATGGCAGGCCCTGTTATTCAGGCTGCATTGTTCAGCATACTAATTCGGTTTCGCACATATCCAGTCGCTCTCACTGGGGACATTTGTAAAATGTACCGCTGCGTACGAGTGTCTTCACCTGACAATTACTTTCAGTGCATTCTATGGCGAGATTCTGTCCAGTCCAAGGTTCAGGTCTACACATTAGACACCGTCACATATGGCACTAGAGCTGCATCGTTTTTAGCAGTCCGCGCAATGCACCAGCTGGCTATTGACGAGGGCGAGTCCTACCCTCTTGGCTCAGCTGCTCTGCAGCAGGATTTTGACGTGGATGATCTCATCTCGGACGGCAGCTCTGTCGCTGAGGTCATGGAAAAGATGCATGAAACCTCCGCCATACTGTCTTGCGGTACTTTTAAGCTTAGGAAATGGTGCTCTAGCCATCAGGAAGTACTTGAAGGAACGCCTGAAGTGGACAGAGAGAAATATTTAAGGTTTCATGATGGAAGTGACATAACGAAAACTCTTGGCTCAGCATGGGACCCTGCATCAGATCAGCTGCTTTTTGCCTTGTCCGCGCTGGACACAAATTCGAAGCCCTCCAAGCGATCGGTTTTGTCTACGATTGCTCGTTTCTACGACCCTCTTGGATTGATAAATCCCGTTATTGTCAGGTGCAAAATCTTCCTTCGGTATGGATTACTAAGAGTTGGAGGTCGTCTTGGCAACTCCTCTCTGGGATTTGACGCTCAGCACCCTCTTATTTTGCCAAAGGGACATCCCATAACTTGTGCGCTGATAAGGTATTATCACGAAAGGAACCTTCATGCTGGACCTCGCGCACTACTTGCCAAAATTCGACCGGAATATTGGCCCATTGGCGGAATCAAGGCAGTATCAAAGGTAGTCAGCAAGTGTGTGAGATGCTTCAGGACTAGGCCGCGCATGGTTCAGTACATCATGGGAGATCTGCCTAAGGAGCGTTTGGAGGGATCTCGACCCTTTGAAGTCACTGGAGTGGATTACTGCGGGCCACCCATCAAGTGCTACATCAGTGTATTCATTTGTTTTACTTCTAAGGCTATACACATGGAGCTCGTAAAGGACCTGACCACCGCTTCATTTCTAGGCGCCCTGAAGCGTTTCACTTCCACGCGAGGAAGGCCAAGTCAAATTTGGTCCGACAATGCGACAAACTTCGTTGGCGCCAAGAACGACCTTTTGGAGCTCAAGAAACTTGTTATGAGAGGCTCGCATATGAGGGAGGTCCATGAATCCTGCTTGGCGGACTCGATCGACTGGCGCTTCATCCCACCACGCTCTTCGCACTTTGGCGGTTTGTGGGAAGCGGCCGTGAAGACAGCAAAGCATCAACTGTACCGCTCAGTTGGGCCCTCTGTGCTTGACTTCGACGAGCTGCGCACTCTGATCTGCCAGATCACGGCAATTATTAATTCTCGCCCTTTGCTGTCGCTTTCAGAAAATCCTGCTGATTTAGATGTCATGACTCCTGCTCATCGGCTTTTAGGCGGTCCACACGAAGCAATCCTCGAGCCCGATCTGACGAAGCTGAACTATAATCGTCTGGATGGCTGGCAACGGGTCACTCAGCTTCAGCAGATCTTCTGGAGCCGCTGGCGCGAAGAGTATCTAACTCTGTTGCAAGAGCGGTCGAAATGGCGGACTCCCACGCAAAATCTTTGCGTAAACGATCTTGTTCTGATTAAGGACGAGAATCTTCCTCCAATGCGTTGGCCACTAGCTAGAGTGGTCGAGGTCGTCAAGGGCAAGGATGGAGTGTGCCGCGTAGCTGATCTGAAGACTGCCACAGGAACCATCAGAAGGGCCGTTACCCGGCTATGTGTGCTGCCCCTCAAGGATTCTGTTGAAAGACTGGCTTCCAACGGGGGGAGTATGTTCGGGCTAGCCGCTAATCAACAGGCCTAACTTAAAACTATACATACAATACAATACAATACAATATTCAATGCACTGTAAACGCCCACGTTCGGCAGCGCTGCTGCGCTCTCCCTCTGTAAAGGGCGCTCTGCAGCCGCCGCCTCGGCTCTAGCTTTGATTAGCCGACGGTGCTAATTTCAGTAATCTGCTAACCTCTCTGCGCATTGGTTGCATTTGGATCTCGTTTACACATACATGTACATTTATCTGGTTGTGCTAAGAGCAAGCAATCGGCTTCCGCTAGCAGCCGCCGGTATAAATAAACAGTTATTACATTTGAACATTTCGCGTTATTATTTTGGATCGAAATAGGTGCCAAAAAAGCTTGGCATCTCAAACATTGGTGACCCCGACATGATTATAGACATTGGCTAATCGCGTTTCGTGTAAAAACATTTAAATTGAACAATATATTCGGTTCTGTGCAGTTTAACCACAAACAAATACATTTGTGCAGCATATAAAACGGTTTATGTGCAAATTCAGTTGAGAGTGCGGTCGTCTGAGATTCCGTTAGTTTAATCGTCGAATCTCTCATTCTATGCTCAGCCGCAGACACGGTTCTTGACTTTTCGTGTCTCTCATTCTCGCTCCAGCTTCTGTGCACCGTCGCATAATCGTCGTCTTTCATTCTCTGCACAACTGCAGCCAAGGTTTCGACTTTTCGTGTCTTCACTCTCTCTTTCTCGATTCTGTACGCCGTCGCTAAACGGTTATCTATTCTCCGTTGTTTCGTTGCATTTCGCACCGTTAAACATGGAAAGCGATCCCAATACAGGCGCGGGCGAAAATATTGTGACGGCTAATAACAGGCTGAGTCTTTATAAACGTAAAGTTCAGTATTTGTACGATCGAATGAGCGGGCTCGGCGAATCATTCGCTGGTAATAAGATCGATAATTTTAACGCCACGGATATCGACGTTCGTATCGACATGCTGTCAGAAATTCGAGAGGAATTTAATAAGGCCCATAATGAACTGGAAGCGCTCAATCAAGACGAGATTGGGAGTGAGATGCGCAACAACTTTGATATGCTCTTCATATCGTTGAAGGCTGAGCTACTGGCTGCTCTCGAACTAGGCCATTCGCGCGCTGCTGCCAATTCGACTACCCTACCAAACCATTCTGGACACAGTACCATCATCATGGCTCACAAGCAGCGACTTCCTGAGCTGAAAATACCCAAGTTTTCCGGTGGATACGTCGAATATTCGGGCTTTATGGCTATGTTCAATTCGATAATCGACGCGGATGCGGATCTCAGCGACATCGAGAAGTTCCAGCACCTTCGCTCTAGCCTCGCTGATGTGGCTTTGGATTCGGTTCGATCTTTGGAACTCTCCAGTGCCAATTATCGTGTGGCGCTGGATATACTTAATAAACGTTTTAGTAACAAACGACTTGTTTTTCAGGCACACATCAAGAAGATTCTTGGGCTCAAGAGAGTGGATTCGCCATCTCCCAAAAGGCTTCGGGAGTTTTCGGATGCAGTCAATTTGCATATGCGTGCTTTGCAAACATTAGGAACGGATTTGGAGATATCCCACTGCATTATAATTAACCTGCTGCTGCAGAAGTTGGACGCTAAGACGCAAATTAAATGGGAAGAACACCTGTCATCGGATGCCATACCTACGGCAAAGGATTTTTATGAATACTTGGAGAAGCGGTGCCAGAAAATGGAGACCTTGGAATACGCTACAGCGGCACCCGCTAGTAGCGCTCAGGTGGGAAAAACCCATAATTCTCATTTTAAGAAAGCTTTTGTTGCCTCCAATTCTTTCACCGACTCATCTGGATGCAGTTTTTGCCATTCAGCGGGACATGGTATATATTCCTGCAAGATGTTCGGGAATTTGTCTCCGTTGCTGCGCCACAATGAAGTGAAGAAGCTTTCCCTCTGTTTCAATTGCCTGAAAGCGGGGCATCGGACTCGTGCATGCAACAGTGAAAAATGTCGAGTATGCGGTGGGAGGTATCATAGTTTGTTGCATTTCGAGAATCTGCAATACACAACTCAAGGCTCCCCAGATCTTTCTCCTCCAGATCTAACGCTCCAACCAGACGCTATTTCTGCCACTCAGGATTCTGTTAGCAGTTCACCTTCCCCTGCCTCTACCTCTCTTGCTGCCCAAGGTCTTCAATCCGATGTTGTGCTTCTGGCTACCGCTGTGGTTCTCGTAAAGAAGCGGTCTGGCGTTTTAGTTCCTTGTCGTGCCAAGGTCGAAACTTGTGCGGACGCCGTTTTGAATACCAAGGAATAATTAGATTGTGAAGCACATTTCGTAGACCACTTCTTACGTTTGCCATCAGGAGAGTATTCAGTTCGTCTCCCGTTAAAGGATAATGGTGATCGCCGAGGGGAATCTTACACTCAGGCGCATCATCGACTCATCAATTTGGAGCGCAAGTTGGATCGTGATACTACACTCAAGGAGCGGTACTCTGCCTTTATGAGGGAGTATATTGAGTTGAAGCATATGTCCCCAGTCAACCCTGATTCTCGTAGTCTCTGCAGATATTTCTTGTCTCATCACTGTGTTTTAAAGGAGGATAGTACGACGACAAAGCTTCGTGTCGTTTTCGATAGTTCGGCAGTTACATCAACTGGATGTTCCCTAAATGATGCGATGATGGCAGGCCCTGTTATTCAGCCTGCATTGTTCAGCATACTAATTCGGTTTCGCACATATCCAGTCGCTCTCACTGGGGACATTTGTAAAATGTACCGCTGCGTACGAGTGTCCTCTCCTGAAAATTACTTTCAGAGCATTCTATGACGAGATTCTGTCCAGTCCAAGGTTCAGGTCTACACATTAGACACCGTCACATACGGCACTAGAGCTGCATCGTTTTTAGCAGTTCGCGCAATGCACCAGCTGGCCATTAACGAGGGTGAGTCCTACCCTCCTTGGCTCAGCTGCTCTGCAGCAGGATTTTTACGTGGATGATCTCATCTCGGGCGGCAGCTCTGTCGCTGAGGTCATGGAAAAGATGCATCATACCTCCGCCATACTGTCTTGCGGTAATTTTAAGCTTAGGAAATGGTGCTCTAGCCATCAGGAAGTACTTGAAGGAACGACTGAAGAGGACAGAGAGAAATGCTTAAGGTTTCATGATGGAAGTGACATAACGAAAACTCTTGGCTTGGCATGGGACCCTGCATCAGATCAGCTGCTTTTTGCCTTGTCCGCGCTGGACACAAATTCGAAGCCCTCCAAGCGATCGGTTTTGTCTACGATTGCTCGTTTCTACGACCCTCTTGGATTGATAAATCCCGTTATTGGAGCTTTGGAGAGAACATTTGGATTGGGATGAAAACCTACCCTCAGCGTTGCATTCATCTTGGATGGACTTAAGAAACAGTTTGTCAAGTATCACGCGGATATCATTTCCCCGCGTTGTTCATCCTTTTAATACGGTAATCGAACTTCACGGATTTTGTAACGCCAGCGCAAAAGCATATGGCGCTTGCATATATGTGGTGTCCAGGGAAGGGCAGTTGTAGAGCAATATCTTGTGCTCAAAGTCTCGAGTGGCGCCACTAAAAACCTTATCGATTCCCAAGTTGGAATTAAGTGGAGCCCATTTGCTTGCAAAACTAATGAATAATTTGAAGGATATTGGAAGTTTTACAGGTCGGTTTTATTGCTGATCCGATTCATCGACAGCATTATCTTGGATATGGGATGAGCCAGCCAAATTTCAAGTCTTCGTGGCAAATCGAGTGGCAGCAATTCAGGAGTTGACGGCAGGCATGGAATGGCGCTATGTTCCCACAGCATTAAATCCTGCTGGCGTTCTCTCTAGAGGCTCGCTTTCCCACCAACTTATCCAGTCGGAGCTGTGGTTTCACGGCCCACCATTTTTGGTCGGCTCCGAGGAAGAGTGGCCTGTACCTCCTGTTACTGAAGCAGCAACGGAAGAGCTTCGCAAGCGTGTATTGCTGATCGCGTCCCCACATGCCGATCTCACGTCAGAATGCAAATTTGCAACTCATTCTTCGCAAATTCGCCTACATGCATAAATTTGTACATTGGCTTCGGCATTCTGGACTCACCGTTTCGGATATTCGGCAAGGAACGCATCTTCTGATCCGGCATATTCAACTGGCTATTTTGTATATGGATATAAGAGAGATTCAACGCAATGGTCAAGTCAGGAAATCCAGTTCAATCAGCTCACTCTCTCCGTTCATTGATCAGTATGGATTACTAAGAGTTAAAGGTCGTGTTGGAAACTCATCTCTGGGATTTGATGCTCAGCACCCTCTTATTCTGCCAAAGGGACATCCCATAACTTGTGCGCTGATAAGGTATTATCACGAAAGGAACCTTCATGCCGGACCTCGCGCACTACTTGCCAAAATTCGACCGGAATATTGGCCCATTGGCGGAATCATGGCAGTATCAAGAGTCAGCAAGTGTGTGAGATGCTTCAGGACTAGGCCGCGCATGGTTCAGCACATCATGGGAGATCTGCCTAAGGAGCGCTTGGAGGGAACTCGACCTTTTGAAGTCACTGGAGTGGATTACTGTGGGCCCTTTTTGTATAGATCAGAAATCCGCACGAGGCCACCCATCAAGTGCTACATCAGTGTGTTCATTTGCTTCACTTCTAAGGCTATACACATGGAGCTCGTAAAGGACCTGACCACCGCTTCGTTTCTAGGCGCCTTAAAGCGTTTCACTTCCACGCGAGGAAGGCCAAGTCAAATTTGGTCTGACAATGCGACAAACTTCGTTGGCGCGAAGAACGAGCTTTTGGAGCTCAAGAAACTACTTATGAGCGACTCGCATATGAAGGAGGTCCTTTGGCGGATTGAGGCGG
This sequence comes from Drosophila affinis, assembly GCA_037356375.1. Classification (NCBI taxonomy): domain Eukaryota; kingdom Metazoa; phylum Arthropoda; class Insecta; order Diptera; family Drosophilidae; genus Drosophila; species Drosophila affinis. The sequence goes on from CM074800.1 coordinate 29,297,265, forward strand.
CCGTGAAGACTGCAAAATATCACCTGTACCGCTCAATTGGGCCCTCTGTGCTTGACTTCGACGAGCTGCGCACTCGCCATTACTCTCGCTTTCAGAAAATCCTGATGATTTAGATGTCCTGACTCCTGCTCATCTGCTTTTAGGCGGTCCACACGAAGCAATCCTCGAGCCCGATCTGACGAAGCTGAACTATAATCGTCTGGATGGCTGGCAACGGGTCACTCAACTGCATCAGATATTCTGGAGCCGCAAAATCTTTGCGTAAACGATCTCGTTCTGATTAAGGACGAAAATCTTCCTCCAATGCGTTGGCCACTAGCTAGAGTGGTCGAGGTCGTCAAGGGCAAGGATGGAGTATGCCGCGTAGCTGATCTGAAGACTGCCACAGGAACCATCAGGAGGGCCGTTACCCGGCTATGTGTACTGCTCCTCAGGGAGTCTGTTGAAAGACTGGCTTCCAACGGGGGGAGTATGTTCGGGCCATCCTCTAATTAACAGGCCTAACTTAAAACTATACATACAATACAATATTCAATGCACTGTAAACGCCCGCGTTCGGCAGCGCTGCTGCGCTCTCCCTCTGTAAAGGGCGCTCTGCAGCCGCCGCTTCGGCTTTAGCTTTGTTTAGCCGACGGTGCCAATAGCAGTAATCTGCTAAGAAACACATAAGAAGTTCTAGCAGCCGGTCGTCTTTCCGTGTCGCTCCTGCATTTTCTGCTTTTACTTTGAATTCACTCGACATTAATTTCCAATAGTTGTGTATATCTCGGAGCTTGTCATAACTGAACAATAATTGTGTTGAATATCAGTGATTCGGTAGCTGCAGGTTGAGCAAATAAATAAATACATAAATTTAAAGACGCGCAAGCTATTTGTTATTGCTTTTGCCCATTCCTCTCTAGATCTCCGCTCTCTGTGCTCACCGTTTCGTGCACGTCATCTGTTGCATTGCCTACGCACTGCTCATCGCTTCGTCGCTTTGCTGGATCGTTCGCCGTTCGCCGTGCAAATAGCTACTGCTCATCGTTGTGTTCGCTCTGAGGCCTACTCCCTCTCTCAACCTACGCTCTCTCTCTCTGTGCATCTCTTTTAGACCTTGCTCCTCTGTTAAACGGCAAAGCGGGATGTCAAAAACTGCAGCAAAGCGCGTCCGCAGTGACTCGTCGCTGGACTTAAGATCTGGTCGCTTCTCAGATACGCTTTCGCCGCAGCTGATCGAGCTAATTAATAATCGATTTGATGAGCAGGCGAAGCACATCAGCTGCAGCGTGAGGGAAGCTGAGGAAAGAATTCTGCGTGAGATGGCAGAGAGGTTTGAGGCTAGACTTCATAGTCTTTCGGAGGAAGTAGAGCTGCTTGGCCGACGAGTAGAGAAGCTTGAGGATGGAAGCTGCGAAATTCGTGCGCTATGCAGCAAGGTGGAGGAACTGGAGGCGAAACTCCAAGCCAAAGAGGATGCAGAAGCGGAAGCAAGCATTGCAAATGACGTCAGAGTGCATGGGGTGCCCGTACTGGAAGAGGAGAACCTAAAGACTCTCTTCAACAGCCTCTGTTACTCATTAGGCCTCACACCACCACCAAAAGTGAAGGAGATTTTTCGGGTTAAGGTGCGGGACCATGCACAGAACGCCGTTGTTGATCCCGTTATTATCATAAAATTTGATAGCAGGCGCGAAAAAATCATGCTGCTGCAACGGGCTGGAGAACATCGACGGCAGACCAAGCAGCCACTTAGCTTGGAGTTGTTTGGAATCCAGTCCAAACAACCCTTCTACATCAACGAACAGCTCTCTAAAACCAACTACGACATCTTCAGAGAGGCAATGAAGATGAAGAAGCGTAATGCTCTGTCGGCTGTCTTCACCCGCCGTGCAATGGTCTACGTTCGGCAGAGTGTTCGCGGCGAATTTGTGTGCCTTAAGAGCATGGCTGAGCTCTGTGCCCTACAGAGAGTGGAAGCTGTGGCAGAGGTGGCGACTCAATCCGCATCTGGAGGACCTGGAACTGGGCGGAGTAATTTTCGATAGAATAGAACTAATTTATGTCCTCTACTTTATGTTTCTAATTTGGTTTAATATTTCTACTTATCTTGTCCTCTACTTTATGTTTCTCATTAGGTTTAATATCTCTACTCATCTTGTAATAGTCTCTGTTAGGAATCTCACTCTCATTACATCATCTCCCCGTACTCTTAAAACAGTGGTGTTTGGATTGTCTTCTCTAATTTGTTTATATTCCAGTGATTATGGATGATAATGCATGGTCGTCCGGCTCGAGCAGCTATACAATGCTAAGAATACTTGGCAATCAAGGGGAAGGTCTGCGTGTATGCCATATTAATGCCCAAAGCCTAACTAAGAAAATCGAGGAATTTAGGTATCTATTTGTCAAGTCCAATATTGATGTCATATGTATGTCAGAAACGTGGTTTTCGTCTCATGTTAGTAATTTGTTAGTAGAGTGTACTGGTTATGATTTGTTTCGATCTGATCGAGATAGTCACGCTGGAGGTGTAGCTATATATGTAAGTAAACGTTTAAATGCTAAACTTGTATGTAATCACCCAAGTGAAAGTGCAGTTGAGTGGTTATTTGTTCAAGTCACAAGCACAATACATTCTTCCAAAATTGTAATAGGCTGTGTGTATAGGCCACATCGATATATAGAATATCAAAACTTAACTGACGTATTGTCTACCATGTCGCTTGCCTATACAGATGTAATATTAGCTGGAGACTTCAACAGCAATGTCCTGCGAGAAAGGCAATTATCGGACGACATAGAATCTATGGGATTAAAGTTAGTAAATTCGTCTGCACCCACACATTTCTCAAATCACTGTGATACCTTACTTGAGTTATTTTTTGTAACCGACTGTCATAAAATTTCTACTTACAGTCAACTATCAATGCCAATGTTTTCGAAACACGACCTAATATTCTTGACCTATAATTTTCATACTGACTTAACTGAAAGCAGAATAGTTTATAGAAATTTTAGAAACATTGACTATGCCTTGTTAAGTGCTGACTTTATTTCATGTGACTGGGACTCTATTTATGACTATGCTAATATTAATTCACAACTGACTGTCCTACAAAATAATATAACGTATCTATATAACAGATCGATTCCGCTGGTGACAAAAACGGTCAACCCTCGTGGAAATCCCTGGTTCAATTCGAACATTTAAATATTAATTAACAAACGTGATATCGCTTTTAAAAAATGGAAGCGGTACAGAACAGCCCACCATGCTGCACAATATAAGATAATTAGGAAAAATGTGATACAGTTAATCAACTCAGAGAAAAGAAAATACTTTTGCAACAAATTTAATTTAGCGAGATCAAATCAGCAGAAATGGGCGTATATTAAAGAACTGGGTGTTGGTAAATCCACTACTCCGCGCATCTGTGATATTGATCTTGACGAACTTAATAGAATTTTTTTAGACTGTAAAGTACCTGAAGTGACCAAAACTGACTATGTTGAGTGCGTGCCTCAAAATCTCTATAGTAACTGTGATGATGTACACTGCTTCTGTGATAATGGTACCTGTGAAAATAGTTTTAGTTTTTCATGTGTAACTGAGTCAGATGTCCTCGAATCGATGTTAAAGATTAAGTCAAATGCCACTGGAATTGATGATATCAATCCGAAATTCATAAAAATGCTTTTGCCAAACATATTGCCGTACATAACCTACATATACAACACAGCGTTGACTCAATCCGTATTTCCTGATTCTTGGAAAGTAGCTAAAATACTTCCAATTCCAAAATCAGTCAATGAATACAGGCCAATTTCCATTCTACCATACTTGTCAAAAATTTTAGAGCGACTTATGGCTAATCAGATGACAAATTACTTGAAAACTAAAAAACTTTTGACAAATAAGCAATCAGGTTTTCGAGTGGGCAGAAGTTGTACAACAGCAATAATAAACGTAGTTGAACGTATAAGAGAAAAAATGGACTCGGACAATATAACGTTTCTGACACTTCTAGATTATAGTAAGGCTTTTGACACGGTTAACCACGAAATTCTTTGTTTTAAGCTAAGTCGTCTATGTAATTTTTCGCGTGCAGCAACAAGACTAATTGTTTCGTACTTGAGTAATCGTATGCAGTCTGTGTGTATAAATAATATGTACTCGTCATTACTTTGTGTCAAGCGTGGTGTTCCTCAAGGATCCGTTTTAGGGCCATACATTCATATGTATGCCGATGATGTTCAAATGTTTGTTAGTCGTCCCATTAGTAGAGTTAATGACTGTATTCGTGTCTGTAATAGTGAATTGAAAAGTGTAAGTCAGTGGGCTAAAATGAATGGGCTAGGATTAAATCCTAATAAGTCAAAATGCATAGTCATAGGTAAAAGAAAGTTCGACACTAATGCAATACAAAAATTGAATATTGAAAATATCCCCATTGAATATGTAGAACGTGCAAACAACTTAGGTTTTATGTTTAACCAAACTTTGACATGGGATGATCACATAAACAGATCAGTCGGAAAAGCTATTGGGATTCTTAGAAATTTATACCTAACTAAAGATTTTCTCCCAGTGAATATAAGGCAAAAAATTGCCAAAATGTACATCACACCAGTCCTTTTCTATGGTATAGAAGTATTTAGTGACAGTAACTCTGCCAGCCAACGCAAGCTGCAAGTTGCTTTTAATAATATCGCGAGATATATTTATAACAGACGTAGAACTGACCATATTTCGGACGTAATGATAAAAATTTTCGATATGCCACTTAAATCCTGGATAGAGTTTAGGGTCCTAGTATTACTGCACAAAGTTATATATACCAAAGAGCCATCTTACTTATATGAACGACTTAAGTTTAGCACTTCAAGACGGACGAAAAATATTGTTTGCTTTAAATACAGGTACACATGCACAATGAAACAGTTCTTTGTATATGCTGTTCGAGTTTGGAATCATCTTCCCCACGCCATCAAGGCAATCAGTGGAGGAGTGCAGTTCAAAATCGCACTGGAGAATCATCTACGCACTACATAATTTGAATTTGTGATAGTAGAGAGGGGTTGAACGGAGAGTAAGAGTGAAATTCCCAGAAACTAAATTAAAACTAAACAAAATATTATATTATTAAAATGTTAGTATATAAGTTCGAATGTATGTAATTGTAATTGTAATCACTTCTTAATGTTAGTAATTTAAATGTCAAAAGTTAATATTACACTTGTTGTGACTAGCGCCCTAATTTATAAGTATAAAATGCTTGTCGCGCTAGGATGAAATAAATAAATAAATAACCTCTCTGCGCATTGGTTGCATTCGGATCTCGATATACATTTATCTGGTTGTGCTAAGAGCAAGCAATCGGCTTCCGCTAGCAGCCGCCGGTATAAATAAACAGCATTAAATTTGGAAACACTCTCGTTATTATTTTGGATAAAAATAGGTGCCAAAAAAGCTTGGCATCTCAAACACGTTACATCACTGCACAAATATAAAGCGGACCAATCGAAATCCCTAATGAGGTTATTAAGCTTCATAAACTCGGCTTTCCGGAAGCAGCGGACACATTGAGGTATTCTACCCGATCGATCCAACACAGTTGGTCCTAGGTCGAGGTCCTAGGTTGAAAGTAGGATGGTAGGCATCTTCAGGTATAGTGAGCGGGGGTACTCAAGTTAACAACCTTAAGGTCGCATCTGTTACACAACACAGATCAAGAGATCGACCCAAGGAATTTTTAACATGGTTACTTGAGACAGAGACCGGTCGGTCTCTAAAGTCATGTCGTGACAATGACACTAGGCTATTAGACTCGTTTACCGAAGACCAAACAATTCCTGGCAAGTTGAAGTAACCAAGAACTATCATATGGTTTATGTCTGATAGCCAGAAAAAAACAGCGGTTAAGGCTGCCAAGTGCTAGTCGTAAATTGCGATTCCCGAAGAAGGTGGAATTTACGAGCAAGTTATGTAGACTGAGATAGCGGGAAGAATCAGTTTTACACACAGGAATTCCAGTTTCTGCTGAATCTGGACTGTGAAAAGTTCCGATGTGAAGTTTGAATCCACAGCAATTAGAACCCCTCCTGCACGTCGAGACAAACGATCCTTTCTAAAAGTTGTGTACCGACCTGCCCAAACTTTGGAACTAAGAATGTCCGGCCTTAACCAGGCCTCGGTAAACACAATAACGTGGGATGCAAATGCGACACTATTTTGGAATAGAATGCTGAGCTTACTACGTAAGTCCTGAACATTCTGATAGGTCACTAAGCGAGAATTTACTAGTTTTTTGGACGGGTAGAGGTAGAGCGGGAGGACGAAGATGGCGCATTGGTCTGATTTGTTGGCAGAGTTATTGGGGGCCTAGTCTTCTTCTGTGCCTTAAACTCCTTCACCACCGAATGCTCCTGCCAAAATTTGGGCGAACAGATGGTGTTAAAGTGAGTTTGGGAGAAACTTATTTTAAGAGAAACTTCCCTGGCATAAGAGAAGTTAAACTTTTCCACATTAAAATCAACGGCTTTTATTTTGCTTTGAATATAAGCAGTTACATCTTTAGTTGTGGAGTCAGGGGCTAAGCCTTGAGACAAAAACTTGTCTCTTTGGTGGGATCCATCCCCACCAATCTTGGCACCACAGGCCTATCACCTGTGATGGTAATACCCGGTGGTCCGGGACGTATATTCACTGGTGTGGTTGGAATTGAAGGGACAGCTAAATAATTTGCGGACATTACGGATACGGACGCTACAGACGATTTTGGCTGCATGCTCTGCGACACGATAAATTAGGCTAACGAATTTTTATCACCAGCAGCTGTCGTTGAGTTTGGAGTAACAAACGAAATCAACTGCTGCACTTTTGGGGTGGTCGGAGTCAGCTTATCAGCATCGGCTGGCTGAGGGGCAGTTGGCACATGCAGATCCCGCGGAGTGACCTCTTTGCACCTGGGAGACTCAGTCAGTAGTAAACCACTAAATTGAGACTCCATGGCTAGGAGCCGATCGTATTGCTCTTTGAAGCCCACGGTCAGCTCCCTAAAGCCCTTCCAGGTCTGCCTCATAAATGCTGCCATTTACTTCTTAACCAGACGGCATGCCTCACAGCTATTATGTAGGCCATTCCTTTTGGAGATGGCATCACCCACGATACCGGAAAACCCGGCGCATTTAGAGTGCACTACGCTATTGCATAGCCAGCAGGTGATACTCGGCTGTCATGGGTAATCTGCTTCTTGCAAGTTTTTTTTAGCACAGAGAACAGAGTATTCCATTATGTGGAAAAAAATATAAAATATATGGAATCAAAAAATAAAATTTGAAAACAAATAGATATCAGACCAGTGTGCCAGATAAACGATAAAAGAGCAATAAGAATGAGAGGAGAGTGGTTAAAGCAGCTTCAGTTGAGAGAAAGAGAGCGCTACTACACGAAACGTATCGAGAGCGAGAGAGGAAGAACAGTTATGATAGTTTGGGTAATAGGGAGAGAGTGATAAAACAATAGATCAACTAGGTGAGAGCGACAGATTTTGATTTTGTGTTTACTTACGAAAACAAACAACAAAATCACATTGACTGCCGACACAGGAAAATAATTAAATTATGTTTAAAACACAATAAAAAGGCATGCACTCGTGCTTACGGAAAAGCTCTAAGCAAGCAGGGTTTTTAGGGAGTTTATTTAGTTGGTATTTAAAAAAAAACACAGGCTGTTTATATAAGATAAAAGGCAGATAAGCGGAGCGCAAAACAAAAACACGACTGATCACTACAAAGAGATTTTAACGGATTAAAGCTGTTTACTGCCCAGCTTATGTTCCGTTTGGTAAGAATATGGTCCATCGTAGTTGTCGGGCCGTCGCTATGGAAGTTCCGGCTTGATTGTTGTGCACCCAGGGAAGTGGGTTTCAAGTAGTATGTAGAGCGATTCCTCACTAGAGTTAGTTCACGTTCCATTGCTTCTTTTAAGATACCAAACCGAAAGGTCTTGTGGCTTCTGACGTCTCCTCTATCTCCGAGCAGAATTTTTGCACAAGAGGCCCTTTTTGCTTTCCGTTTCTTTTTTGTATAGGGTAAGACTGACTTTGTAGTCTGCCCAATGTTTCTCCTCGTTAGCGCTTTTGGCTCTATTGAAGAGAGTCCTACAGCTCTTACGTAGGATGTCGATTTGTTTCGAAAACTACAAAGAGATAACTAGATTGTATTATTGGCCGAACTTATACACAAAATTGAAAGAATATATCAAAAGTTTTGAGATATGTAACAAGAATAAATATAATAAACACCCCGTAGCTCCCATTCCGACAATAGACGGTGAACAATTAAACTTAGACCTATTCTATGCCCAAAATCTGACATTTATATCCCACTTAGATTCTTATTCAAAATACTTGATAGTAAAAGATATTCAAAATAAACTAAACATCGGGCATAAGGTTTTGGATAATATTGCAACATTTTCTTTTAGCAATATCAATAATGACAGCTCCCATTCCGACAATAGACGGTGAACAATTACACTTAGACCTATTCTATGCCCAAAATCTGACATTTATAACCCGCTTAGATTCTTTTTCAAAATACTTGATAGTAAAAGATATTCAAAATAAACTAGACATCGAGCATAAGGTTTTGGATAATATTGCAACATTTTCTTTTAGCAATATCAATAATGACAGAAAACGAACCGAGTTTTACTTCAGCACAGCTTAGATCGTTCATACAACGAAGTAATTTAACCATTGATTATGGTGATCCAATACTTCCAATGGACAGGTAGAAAAGGCGCATTCCACGTTAACAGTAATAGCACAATGCATTAAAGAGTAACTAAACTTAACAAGCTACACAGAAATAATAATGAGGGCAGCGCAAAAATATAACCTCACAATACATTCTACAATTAATCAAATGCCTTATGACATCTTATTTAATAAAATATTCCTTTACTACGGAAAGCAACTCAAAATAAAGTGCTCGACGTACACAATAAGGATAGGAGAGGTAAAGACTATAAGATAGGAGAGGTGATATATGAGAAAAAATTCGGGGAAAGAACCAAACTTCAACCTCGTTACAAAAAACAAGTTGTTAAAGAAAATCAAGAGAACAAAGTTATAATCAATAGCAGAAATCGAATAATACATAAATACAATATAAAATATTAAGAATTTTTTTTTTTTTAATTTTTTGCAGAACATTTATATGAAAATATTAATAATGACCCTTGTTTTGTTAACAACTTCAGAAGTCATTGACTATACGCACAGTGACTACTTATTACCTAGAAACGATAGGAAAGTTTACACTTACGAATCGTACGCTGATCTTTATCATATATAAAGAAATAATAAATTTGGAATCTAAATATGTTAATAAATCTATTAATTCAGATGACGAATGGAAACTTTCAATGGACGTTAGCTTGTTATTGATTTCAGAGATTTCAGAGCAAGAACCTAAAAAGTGATTTGCCAATCTCATGAATCAGCTGTGTTTTGTAAACAGCGCCAATTTTGAAAATTAAACTTAAAATAAGACATGGTATTGCCTCAACTGCTTTTATTAAAGCAATCCCCTCCTCACATTAAAAATTTGCATATCTCTTTTTGGTATTGCGCACAAATTTTGCCCCCACTTTTCACTTTGACATCAGTAATAATATGCACATATGTTTTACTGGCACCACTATCAGCTGTTTTTACAGTCCACATTCGTGTGGATATCGATACTATCGATAAGAATTCGTGGATCCCGTTTACGTTGCTGGATACTGACTCCAGGAAAACACAAACGAAAATTTACTGGCCCCGTTTTTTTATACGAAGTTTGGCAGTAATTTTTAGTTTCCGCGGTGCTGGATACCCAGCTTCCCTCTCCTTAGGGCTAAGGAGAAACAGAAGGGAAATTAATGAGTTGGGTACCGTTTGGAAATGGGTTGCAGGCACCCCTGATTAGGATAATTTTATGAAGGTTCAGAATAAAGTAAATGGATTGATTGGAAATAATAATAAACAATTTATTATGAACTCAAAAGTTTTTAAAGAAATTGAAATGCTATCAAAAACGCTAAAAAATTTTATATTCAGTGAAGAGACAATACTTAGAAAGCATAGATTGAAATTAATTACATTTAGTCTGCTGAACTTAGTTGATACCCTAACCATTTCGAAAATAAACATTTTTAATACAAACGAGAGGGAACGTTGTAAGCCGCGGCAAAGGCCGCGGCACTACTTTATACCCGGTACTCAGTCAGTGTTGGAGGAGAAGATCGAAATTTAAGAGAGTATCGTACGCCAAATGAGTTTCTCCATCTTCGGGTGACCCGCAAGCCGATCTTCACGACCGCCGACGGCGAATTGGGTTGCGTGCGGCCGACGGTGGTTCGCGGGAAGAGTGGAATGGGACTTCACTTCACTTGTCGAAGTACGCCCAAAGTCACTGCACTCTTTTGCTAATAAATACAATATTATTGAAGAAAAAACCGCGTCTTTATTTAATTTCATCTTGGTTGAATTGTTTGAAAATCTAAAAAACATTAGAATTTTTCATTGGCGCCCGAGCAGGGACTTCGGTTTTTTTGTAATTCGAAATCGTTTGTTTCGCTCAATAGTGGCTTAGGCTTCGCGTGTGAAAAAGTCGAAAAAAGTTGCTGATTTGGATCTCGTCACAGACGTGCCCTTTTGGACCCTGGCCGTCTTGGACGCTGCCGAACTCGAAGTGCTGATGGACCATAAAAAAGGACGATCACTTTCTCTAGATTCGCTAGAAAGTTTACAGGTATTCTGTGCCAAAAATTGAGCATCACCGGTTGAATTTCGTTGTGTAGCTATATATTGTTTGCTCGTCCGACCAAAACGATCAACTGCAGTGATACGCATACGTGCGTGTGTATGTGCTAACACAGTCATACACAGAGAACACAGCTCAATTTCTGGCACCTTCCCCTTTATACCTTATTTGGCCAAATTAATGTGCATAAAGTGAAAGTGTCGCAATTATACGTGTGTACAAACTTACATAAGTTCGGTAGAATTGTTCGAACATACCTACGCCATACATACGTATACTCATGCTGACCACCACTTAATGTGCATAACCAAAGCGGCAACACATACATATGTACATATTTAACAAAAAATTTATATAAGCATATCCAAATATAATATATGTACACATAAACGGTGGTCTATCTATTGCATTTTAATAATACTGGTCGTGTGTTTGCGCAATCGCAAAGGTTGTCTGCTTTCGACTTAACCGCTACGTACACTAGGCGTACATATATACATACATTCGTACATACGTACAGACATCGGCTTGCAATTGCACATACACGCAACGCTTGGTAAAGGTTCTTGGGCACCAGCGGCTGATATTTCGTGCGTTCGTTAACCTTGCTCGCTCTGTGCTTGCATCGGTTATATATTAGTTTGTGTGTGCGTAAGCTCGCGCCAAATTTACCGCTTGCTCTCTTCTCCCCCGTTTTGGCATACCATACAGGTCAGGCTTGGTTCGAGCGCCTGTATTACTTTCGTCTTGTGCGTTCGCTCGCGCCAAATTCTCTCACTTACTCTTTGATCCCCCGCACCCCGCATTCTATCTCTGTTCCCCACAAAGTGGCAGCAGCGAGCATAGGGCTTGCTTACTTTCGGTCGCTTAGACCACTTTCGTTTGTTTGTTCACATATTGCGCCAGGGCGTGTGTGTGTTTGGGTAAGCAAGCTTGGTGTTTCTCGGTACATAGCTGCAGTGCTTGTGCGAGGGTAGCTTGAAAAGTTTGTTGAACTTTGGGTACGTTGTTAAAGGTAGTTCCTGTCTCTCATTCAATTATGTCTGACCCCGATAGGACAACTGTGGAATGGCCAACAGCTAAACGGCCAACAGTACCTAAAACATATACCAAGTTGTCATTGTGTCAACAAAGGTTGACAAAGTCAGTGCTGATATTGCGCGCGTGCAAACAGCCTTTAGATTAAAGCAAATTTCATCGGACAAAACCGAATTAGCTTGTCGCCTAGAACTTTAAGAGGTTATATTAAAAAGGCTATAAACCTACAGGCAGAGCTGGACATTTTGAGTCCAACCAATGAAAGTAGAGGACCGTTGGAGGATCTTTGTGTCGTCACTAAACCATTGTTTATGAATGCAATCAAACCAAGATCCGACACACATATGCAGCATGACTGCTCAGTAAATCTACGTTTCGACACACACATGCAGCATGACTGCTCACTGAATTCGAGCCAGCGATCGCAGCTGCCGAAAATGCGTTTGCCAAAGTTTAGTGGCAAACATTCGGAATATAAAAACTTCATGTGCCTGTTCCAAAGCCTCATTGACGACGATGCTTCTTTGACAAACGTAGAAAAGTTTAATCATCTCGTATCGTGTTTGTCAGATGAAGCATTGGGTGTAGTAAAACCATTTCAAATGACAGACTGTAATTATCCTAAGGCCCTTGCCAGTCTGAAGTCAGTGTACGAAAATAAATGTCTGATATTCTTCGATACTGTTGCTCAGTTATTCGATTTGCCAACCATGACCAAGCCATCTGCATCGAGTTTAAGATCGATGATAGACACGGTGTCTGCGATATATTCATCGCTGTCGTCTGTAGGTGACGACAAAGATATTGCGAATGCAATGATCATTCACATGGTCATGGCAAAGGTCGACCATGTGACCAAATCTCGTTTTGAGGAGCAGCTTGACTATGATAGGCTGCCTTCTTGGGAAGACTGTGCCAAGCAGCTGAATAGAAGGTATCAGTACCTGGCAGCAGAAGAGTCAACTCGTGACAAGTCAAGAATGCGTAACGAGGTGAGAAAGCCTCAATGAAAATCGTCCTTTGCCTTTGCTAATGCAGGTCAAAAGTCGTCGTCTGCATGTACCTATTGCAGGTCTGCAGACCACTATATATATTCTTGTCCGTCGTTTAGTGCCATTTCCGTCATGCAACGTTTCGAGTATGCTAAAACTCAAAAACTGTGGGAGATCTGCCCATGGAGCGTTTGGAGGGATCTCGACCTTTTGAAGTCACTGGAGTGGATTACTGTGGGCCCTTTTTCTACCGATCATAAATTCGCACGAGGCCACCCATCAAGTGCTACATAAGTGTATTCATTTGCTTCACTTCTAAGGCTATATACATGGAGCTCGTAAAGGACCTGACCACCGCTTCATTTTTAGGCGCCTTAAAGCGTTTCACTTCCACGCGAGGAAGGCCAAGTCAAATTTGGTCTGACAATGCGACAAACTTCGTTGGCGCGAAGAACGAGCTTTTGGAGCTCAAGAAACTACTTATGAGCGACTCGCATATGAAGGAGGTAAATGAATCATGCTTGGCGGACTCGATCGACTGGCGCTTCATCCCACTGCGCTCTCCGAACTTTGGCGGATTGAGGCGGCCGTGAAGACTGCAAAATATCACCTGTACCGCTCAGTTGGGCCCTTTGTGCTTGACTTCCACGAGCTGCGCACTCGCCATTAGTCTCTCTTTCAGAAAATCCTGATGATTTAGATGTCCTGACTCCTGCTCATCTGCTTTTAGGCGGTCCACACGAGGCAATCCTTATGCCCGATCTAACGAAGCTCAACTACAATCGTCTGGCCCCGGGTCACTCAGCTGCAGCAGATATTCTGGAGCCGTTGGCGCGAGGAGTATCTGACTCTTCTGCAAGAGCGGTCGAAATGGCGGACGCCCACGCAAAACCTTTGCGTAAACGATCTCGTTCTGATCAAGGACGAAAATCTTCCTCCAATGCGTTGGCCACTGGCTAGAGTGGTCGAAGTCATCACGAGCAAGGATGGTGTGTGTTGAAAGACTGTCTTCCAAAGGGGGAGTATGTTCGGGCCACCCAACAGGCCTATCTTGAAACTATACATATGTAGAATAATGCATTGTAAATGCCCACGTTCGGCAGCGCTGTTGCGCTCTTCCTCTGTAAAGGGCGCTCTGCAGCCGCCGCTTCGCCGAAGGTGCTAATTTCAGTAATCTGCAAATCTCTCTGCGCATTGGTTGCAATTAATCTCGTTTGTAAATTTATCGGGCTGGGCTAAGAACAAGCAATCGGCTTCCGCTAGCAGCCGCCTGTATAAATAAACAGCTATTAAATTTGGAAACACTCTCGGTATTATTTGGATAAAAATAGGTGCCAAAAAAGCTTGGCATCTCAAACGCTACCTTTAGCCTCCATAAGTCCTGCAACAGCATTTTTGCCTTAGTGACAATTGGACACAACAAACCAAGAAGGTCAAACAAACAAGAGGCTATCGACAATATATTTCGTTTTGTTGGTTTCAGGGAGGCAAAGCTATCCACGTCCAGATGGTATTTAAATACATTATCTTGAGGTGCCCATCGCATTCCAAGCGTTTTGACTGAGCTTTGCTCATCAATGTTAATGCTCATTTCCTCGTTCTTACCAGATTGAGTCGGGCAATTGGAAGCCCACTTGGCCAATGGAAATCCTCCTGAATGCAAGATATCCCGAACCTGGCTACAAATTGTGTCCAGTTATTTTAAGCTGTCTGCACCTGCCAGCATATCGTCGAAGCAATTGCGAATCACTTCCGCACCAATGGGATGTGATTGTGCGAAACTATTTGCCAATTCGAACAAACAACGTACAGCCAAAAATGGTGCTGACGCTGTACCATATGTAACAGTATCCAACCTGTATGCCTATATGTTTTGTGAAGGGTTTTCTCTCCACAAGACAAGTTGGAAGTCTCTGTCTTCCCAAGAAACATCTATTTTCCTCTACATTTTTGAAATGTAGGCAGTTACGGCACATTTGTTCAACCGAAAGTTGACCAATGTTGAATACAACTCCCTCTGAATAGTTGGCCCCACCATTAGGGTTTCATTCAGCGACACTGCTGTTGATGTTTTGCTTGAAGCATCGAACACAATTCAAAGCTTGGTAAAGGTACTCTCAGGTCTGAGAACGCATTGATGAAGAATGTAATAATGCTGTTCTAGAGGAGCAGACTTCAGAATGGACATATGCCCCAAATCCAAATATTCTGTCATGAAGTCATGGAACATAGTTTTGAGAGTGTCATCCTTTGACAGTTTGCGCTCAAGTTGCAAAAAACGCCTTTCAGCAGTTTGAAAGGACAGGCCAAGAACTTTAGGGTCGGTCTTAAAGGGAAGTGTGACTTGAAAGCGACCGGAAGACAATCGTTGTACCGTTTTTGCGAAGTACAACTCACAGGCCTGTTGTTCAGCTGTTTGGCAGACAGCCTTCGACTCAATTGGACATTGATCCCAAAATCCCAATTCCCAATTCCCAAAAACGGTTTACTAATGAGTCGAGAGAACAACTATACACTTGAGCTTCCGAACTCTCATTACACTGTTGCCGAGGCGCCTGTCCAGTACATTTGCCTGCAACAATCCAACCGAGCAATGTTTTTTGCGTAATGGGCATCTCGGAATGTAATTTAATTTGCCCAACGCACAATAGCCCATAAAACACTTCAGCTCCCAAGAGAATATCCACCTTAGCTTATGGAATTCGGGATCCGCCAATTGAATATTTTTTGGGATTTTCCAGCTCGATGTGGAAAGTGATTGCCCAGGCTGAGATGTGGAAATTGACTTTAGTACCCAACACTCAGCGGAAAACGTGTAGGAATTCAAACGAGAATGTATCGATGTACAAACCTTAGTTTTACTATCGGTGGTTGCACCACCCACCATTGCGATAGCAAGGGAAGTTGGCTCACTTTTAAGCCGAAGCCTCTGTGCCACTCTCTCATAGCCTTTTTACACTACGGTTGAGTTATTGAGTTTCGGGCAAAACTCGAGTTTCGTTTACATGGGGAAGCATAGGGGACCTAGAGGTGGCAAAAAAGTTGAGTTTTGGTTGCGTTTAGTTGAGTTTGTCCGATTTTTCGAATATTTCAGCCCTGATCTGCCTGTCGAAGAACTATCACCACTAGTTACAACAAAAATTTTCAGCTCAATATTTAAAATTTTGCGCGTAAACAATATGGCTGGGGAAAAAGGTACATACAATTGTTAAAACCAATACTTTAAACCAATTCTATTATTAAAAACCATATGAACAAAGTGGTCGATTTCCAAAATTCGGTCGAAAAAACTTAGCCAAACGATAAATTGAATTATTATAAATAAATATAATTAAATTATTATAAACAATTGCGAATTTAAAAAAGTTTAATTTTGGTACACATGTAATGTACATATACATATAGACAAAAATCAACATAGTTGCAATTGCAGCCGTGCCATTTCCCTGCGGAAATTTTCCTTCAAAATTGGATTCCAAGGTTATTCGCAATGTCCTTGGAAATTTGATCCAAATACTCCACATTTGCTGAAAACATACATTGCCATACATTGCAGCGTTGTTATCTTATCTTGCTCTGCCACATAGAAAATCATTAACTCTTGGTTGTTATGTAATTAAAATTAATTAAAACAAAATTTATGTACACAAGCACGTGCCAGCAGCCGAAACTCAATAACTCAATAACTCAACTTTGGCATAGTGTAAATCCAAATTCTGAGTTATTGAGTTACCTATCGATAAATGTGGTAACTCACTGTAGTGTAAAAAGGCTATAACAAGGCCAAGGTATACTAAGCAAGGTAGGCTTAGAGAGAGGAATAAGTAGTTATTCAAAATGACAGCAGAAAGAGAGAGAGAGAGAGACTCACAAATGCGTTGTGAAAAAGAGTCTCAAAAGAGTAATGCATTTATTCTCTTGTGTCAAAACATATATATAATAATACGTAATATTAATAATATGTATATATAGTAATCTTTCATAAAAAGCAATACGGCGGCTACATGAAAATACGCAAAAAAGTCTGAGGGAACACGAAAAAATCGTCCGCGGAGATGCTTCGCTCACAACTGCTGCAGGCAGACTGAAATTTATGTAGTTAAACACAGAGAGCGAGCGAGCCAATAAGCCTACCTTGTTTAGTATACCTTGTAACAAGGCTATAAATCTAAATTCTGAGTTATTAAGTTACCTATCGATAAATGTGGTAACTCACTGTAGTGTAAAGAGGCTATCAGACATCAAATTTATTTGAGAGCCACTACCACTGATGCAACTGTCCGAACCTATCTTGAATATTTACTATTACGCATTGAGCACGTGATATACGTATGCCGCTGCTTCACCTTGCACTGATGCAGTGTACCGATGAAGGAGCGAATGGTGAGGCTTTGAACACACTCGACCCTTCGCCGCCTTGCATCTCGATACTGTATGTCCCAAGGTATACTAAACAAGGTAGGCTGATTGGTTCGCTCGCTCTCTACATAACTACATAAATTTCAGTCTGCCTGCAGCAGTTGTGAGCGAAGCATCTCCGCGGACAATTTTTTCTTGTTCCCTTTGACTTTTTTTTCGTGTACAATGGCGCCGCCATTCATATATACATACATTTGCATGTATGTATGTATGTACGTACAAATTTCTTTGTTTCGACACAAGCGAGCAAACGCATTACTCCTTTGAGACTCTTTCTCGCAACGCATTTCTGAGTCTCTCTCTCTCTGCTGTCATTTTGAATAACTACATATTCCTCTCTATAAGCCTACCTTGTTTTGTATACCTTGGTATGTCCCACGGTCAAACAATTAAGACACAGTTTTTGAGTTTTAGCATACTGGCCCCGTTTTTTTTATATGAAGTTTGGCATTAATTTTAAGTTTCCGCGGTGCTGGATACCCGGCTATAAACAAGACCCCTTAATGGGATATTTCGATATACAAATTATTTATTTATATTTTATATTTATTTATTATTTATATTATTTATTTATAAGTAATATGTAAACAAGATCCTTCGAGGGGTATTTCAATTTGTAGGCAATTCGAGATCAACGTTATCTTAGATCATAGCTTAAATCAAACTTATTTGGTTTTTAAAGACCAGAAGGTCCTTGTAATATCTATTTAGGTGCATCAGTTTTTCTTTTGCAAAAACATCGATGTTTGAGATTTAACATCGATGTCTGCAGCTACACCCAAACATCGACTACCTCGATTTTAACATCGATGTTTCTCCAGCTCTAGTTTTAACCAAAAGCACATTGAAGTTAATTCTGCAAATATGTCAAATCCGTACTTTAATGAATACGAAAACTTAGAGGCAAGTTTTATTTTTCGTTTATTTATAAAAATAACAAATAAAAGAACCAATCAATGATACAATTTTTATTTTAGGTCCATGAGCTAATGTTGAAAGATCGACCCAGACAGTTAGCATACTGCAATGCCATACTGGGCAACAAAGAACTATTTAAGGATAAAGTTGTATTAGATGTTGGTGCTGGCACTGGGATACTTTCAGCTTTCTGTGCAAAAGCAGGAGCCCGGTTGGTCTATGCCATAGAAGCATCCAACGTAGCTACAAAAGTTGCTTTGGATCTAATGGAAGATAATGGTTTAACAAGCATTGTTAAAGTTATTCACTCTAAAGTAGAAGATTTTGTCCTTCCTGTTTCATCTGAGAAAGTTGATATTATTGTTTCCGAGTGGATGGGCTTTTATTTACTACATGAAGGTATGCTCGGTTCAGTCCTTCTAGCTAGGGACAAATTTTTAAAAGAAGGTGGACTAATGTTTCCGTCAGAGTGTACGATTTTTGTGGCTCCTTGCTCTGTACCATCTTTGTTTGATTATTGGCAAAATATTGATGGTATAAATATGGACAGTTTTGCTACAAAGCTGAGAACGCAAAAGGCAACTAGGCCAGAGATTACACAATTGGATCCCGAAAATTTGCTTCACGAGGGTGTCGTTCTTCATTGGATGAACTTACTCGATGTGGATATGGCCGAACTTAAAGAAGTTCGTTTCAAGGATGTCGTTGCAGCACAACGAGGGGGAAACCATCAAGGATTTTGCATATGGTTTGAGGTGCTATTCCCAGGCAATGAAGCCGTGATTCTTAGTACATCTCCCTTCGCTCCGGAAACGCATTGGAAGCAGTGTGTAGTCGTTCTACCAAAAGACTCTTGCGAAGCCCTTGATGAAAAAGCACCAATAGCGTTTCAAATTTCTATGGTGCGCAATGCAAGTGACATGCGAAAGTACAATTTGGAAGTCGAGCTTCTCGATCCGAATATCGAAGAACACCCTGTGCCGTGTTCCTGTCACATGACTAAATGTATACTAACTGAAGCACACTTAAAAACTATAAGTACATCGTGATTTTTTCATCGTTGTGCGAAACCAAATAAAGAGTAAACCAATTTATTTAACACTTTTAATACAAATACAATTTATATCTCAGTCAAACTTAACATCTATGAAATTTTTTTTCCTTATTTTGCTCTTATCAATTTAGTTAAAGTTCGTATTCCAGAATCAGCCCAACAGCCGTTGCAATCTGCATTGTAGCTCTTTAAGACGCTGCTGTATTAGATTTGTGTCTGGCTTCTGATAACATATATTCAAGCAGGCAGCCACTATGTCCTGAGCCTTGCCAATAATTCGTCTTCTGTGAGGACAGTATTTAGAAATTTAAAAAATATCAATTTATATTTGCAAATTAAACATACTTTGAGCGGTACCAAATGGAATGTGCGTTGTCCGCAAGAAGAGATACCACACGAATGGCGGAATGGATTAAGTGCCACTCGTTGCCTTCATTTGCCCAAACACGTTCATTCATTGAAATCATTCTGAAAAAAATAAATAATTGGTAAAGCACGAAAACGTCGTCTCGCCCCCACTGCAAGGATTTTATAACAACATACCTTGAGTAGTATTCTAGAAGTAGCTCCAGGTCTAGGTTCATGGTTAAGAGTTTTTCTGGCACAGTTCCTTCGGGCATACGTAGCTGACAAGCTCTAATTTCCAGCTCCCTTATTAAAAAAGCGAGTGGGAAGCAAGCACCCGATTCACCATATTCACGCACCAATAACTCAATTTTGCTAAACAACCTGTTCGTTCGGTCCTGAGTAGATCCTGGGTCTTCTAATAAGCTACTTATTATGTTACTCCACACCGATTCTATAAGCAAGGGATCGTTGTGGTGGGAGCAATTGAGTATCGACAATTGGCACTCCCAAAGATAAAATGGTTCAGCAAAGTGCTGGTATAATTGTGTGATATCGTACAGCGCGTAATTTAATTCTTTTACGGCCGTAGTGGCGTCGGGCTTTTGTTTTGCCAACGCAGTCATATCTACAAGCACCGCTTTTTGAACTCGAGCTATTTCCAGCTGAAATTTAAAAATTAAAATTATAAAAAAAAAAACAATTCAAAGTAAATTTACGCATGCACGTTCATACAAAGAATCGTTACCTTGTCTTCTAGTTCCTTCAAGAATATCCCATTGGTTACAGAGGAGCCAACATTCCCGTTGCGCATACACATAACTGCTCTCACCAAATACTCAATGCGTTGATCCAGTGATATGTTTTCACTGCGTGTGATTGCCAAATTATCCAAAATTTGTGCTGCCTGGGCATGGTACCCATTCTTTTCATAATACTTCCAAAGCAACTCAATTAAAATGACATTATCCGGATTACGTGTAACACTTCGGCGCAAAAACTCTCCTAAAGTTGGCTCGACCACTTCCAAAAGTTCAGTCAGCATGTCATGAGCTAACAACCATTCGTAAAGAGTCACATGGACTAAGGGGTCTTTTATTTGGAGAATTTGTGCAGCAATTTTTGAAATTGATAGCTTTGATTTGCCGTCAATATCACAGTTTTCCCCAGGATCTACATTACATTGATCTTGAATAGATATATTATTGCAGGTAGCCTGGTAAACGTGATCAAGCATAAGTTGCACCTCTTTATAATAGTTCATACTGCAATAAAAAGTTTATGTTGCTCATCCAGATCTCATAGATTTTCAATCTACTCACCGAGTGACAAAACAGGAATACCCTTCACGGTCTTCAGATGGCTCGTCGTTGTTATAGAAGTGAACCCCAACTTCTTCTGGATCGCTCTTTGATGCGCAAGTGGCTGTCAGCTCGACTACACCCTCGAAGAAATCGACGGAAATAAAAAGTTGACAAATGCTATGCAGCGGCAAAGTGGGCGCCGCTTCCTTACACATTTGCAACGTCGTTCTCAACGTTTGCTTCTTCTCCACTGGTGAAGTGCAGTTTTTAGCACTCATTAAAAGCTCTGTGGCCTTGTAAGTAACAGCATCCTCATGCCTATAGAGATTTGGGCATAGCTCACGTAAATTCTTTGATACTTCCGACACACTAGTTTTATCCTTTAGGTATAGATTGATCAGCGAAATTATTAAAAATGCGCACACCTCAGATCGTGTAAGTATCAAGTCGCGAAATGTGCAACACTTTAGCATCTTCTGGTGCTCTGGACTAAGCTGGAGACAAAGGTGTTGAAATGAATGCAAGTTCAGGATGCTCCACAGGGATATGACCTCACAGGCATGCTCTATTAAAAAGTGCTAATTAGTGGGCTGCATATTTTTAACGATTTAATGTAACATAAAATTAACACTTACTGATAAAAAGGTTTAAAGCTGAAAGCGACCTTTTTTCCTCAACCTGAGCCTGCTCCGTTACGTTCCTTTGATCGGAAATGGGAAAATGACTGTTGGACATCAATATTGTTGTGTACCCATTCGTTTTGTCCAATTGACTGCTGAACGGCACACGGGTAGAGGCTACAGATTTAAATAGCTTACATTACTTCGTTGTCACATGTGATTGACTAATTCTGATTAAACAATTTTTGTTTATAAATTGATTGTGTATACAGAACTCCACGGAAAATATAAATACAACGATATACTGAAATTTCATCTATAGTTACTACGATCGTCAAACAAGACAGGCAGGCAGACATTGCTACATATATCGACTGATGAACTATGTACATGTATATGGAAATTTCTCCCAAGATATACACCGAGGCTAAAAAATTAAAATTCAATAAAAACGCATTTCAATATAGTTTTTTCGGGATGTTATTTTTAAAAGATATTGAAAATCCGCCAATTTAATTAATTGACATATAATTTCATTAACTATGACCTGAAAACCTATTAAAATTAGCAAAAGTTCACCATTATTGGTATTTTTTTGTCATGTTTTCCATTATTATTTTCGCCTATAAGAAAGATGATTCTTGATAAAAGTTTTTCGTCACAGTCTCCCTTACATATTGAACTATTTAAAAAAAAATTCCAGAAAATGTTCTCAATATCGGTTAATGGAATTTTTTTAACATTTATAAAGCGAAGAAATGTTTGTCTCGTGCGACATGTCCCGTGCAACAGAAGCTTAAATTAAATTAAAAAAAAAACTACAAACCATACATGCTGAAAATTATAACCATTTTAAAGAGTCATCAATGCAGAACATTAATCTGAAATTAGCAACAGCTTATAGGGCTATTCAAGTGGTGAATCATAACGGGAAAACAATTTTGAAAATCGGTTTTTTTTTTACATTGGTACAACTTAAAATGCGTACGAACGTCCAGTTCGACATCAGAGCAATGCCTATATACTTTATGGGATCGGAAACACTTAGTTCTGGATTTTACACACATTTAATTTCACCTCATTGAGTAACGGGTATAAAAATATGTACATATGTATGTGAGCTACTTACAAGAAATATCATGCACAGAATGCACTTCCAGAAAACTACGCAGTGAACGTAGGTCGGACAATAGGGAAGAACAATCGCTTGGACCTAATTTGGTACAGAAGTTTTCATCGACACAATTCAATTTCCAAATAGATCGCAACATCCGCGAGACATGTAGGTATAGTCCGTCATGTTTTGACGAAAAAACTATTTCTGCACTTTCTTGTCCAATTGCCTGGGATGACTGTAAAATTCCAGCTGAAATTTGTTATTAATTTATTATTAGTTATCACCTTTACCTTTTTGTAGAGTGTACGTACATTGACTAGTAGGCTGGCTGTACTGAAATGCGGCATATTGCGTAGAAGATAGAGCTGATTTATTTGGCATTGGTGTCGACATGTACATGGGCAGTCGCTCTGTCGCGGCATTCGGAGCAAATGTTTGATTGGAGAGGTTACGATTATTAGCATTAAAAAACTTTTGATTTTGAAAGCAGGGTTCCCCGCCGTACAGCATAAAAGCCTGGGTGGCCCACAACGCTATATCGCCGCCACGATATTTTTCAGAAGTAGCTAGCAATAAACACGTAGCACAGGCCTCGCGCCTATTTTGTGATTGGAAAAACATTTTTACTTCCTCATGATGCGGTCCATTGCAAGCCAGCAAGATCTGCAGCAGTATGTCTGGCGATTTAAGCAGCTCTATAATATGAGTTCCTTGGTTTGTTAGCAAAGCGACTCGCCGCGGGTTGCGTTCCTTGTATAAAGGGGAATTAAGAAGAGGCATAGAGGTATCGTGTACCTCAGCTAAGCCCCAAACAATGCCATCCAAGCTTTCCAATGCTGTTGATTCCACAAGATACGTGTGATTAACTGACGGAACAGAGCTAAGCGACCACAATAGGTCCTGATCTTGCTGTTGGGTCGTAATCATTAACATTGTTTCCTCCGAGTAGTATGCTGCATGTACATCCCTAGGTTTATTGGTGGTTGCGTTTGGTGTGTATCCCGGGGGAAGTCGAACATGAAGTAAGTAAAGTCCTTTCGGCACTTCTATTCCTGCTGATAGTGGTGTCTGATCACTACCGAAATAATCGGTTTGCGAGCAGGGTGGTGCTGCGTTAAAAGACTGTGGCACATTTAGCGATGTGGTGGAGAAATACAGACGCACGCCGCACTGCGTAACAGCGACAAGGTGCAGCTTGTTTGATTCTTCGATAAGGGGACATATGACTTTAACAGCTTTGAAAATAGATGGGTCAACAGTCCTAAAAACAATATGGTTTAGTTATTTGTACAGAAATCCACATTAATCGAGCATACGTTATCAAGTTGACTGCTTTGTTAGTAATATCACTTTGGGTGATCTTAGACAGCCTTCGCACATTTGCATAATTCGATCCGATATCCCAAGCCTCAATAGATCCATGTTCCGTTAAAATATATAGCAGTCTGCGACTATTGTCGATGGCAATTCGTAGGATAGGATCAACTTCCTACAAAGTAATAAGAAATTAGTCAATCAAGCACTCCAATTTTTATGAGCTTTATGTTCGTACCGAAAATACTTTGAGAAAACTAGGGACCATGTATGAGACCAGATTTTGGGAGAGGTTTATCTTCTTGCAACGTTTTCCAAACCAGCTAGATTCAGCCTGATAGAACACCTCATATAAGCAACCATCACGACCGCCTAAAAAAATGCGTCCGTCGTCTGTTCCTTTTATGACACTGATTGATACATTGTCAGTACCAATAACAAATATAGGTCTGTTCATTAGTTGCATTTCATTGTATGAAGTCTCTCCAAATGTGACACCCAACACAATTACCTCTATAGGTGTCGTCAGAACTAAAAGATACATAACATCTTTCACAAAGACGTCAGGCTTCGGTTTTACCAATCCAACGCTCACAATCAAATGGCTTAAACCATCATAGTATGCAACATCGCGTGTTTGATTATATGTCCATATGTAAATCTCAGAATCAATGGTGAGCCAGGCGCGACCAATTTCAGGAAACAAACCCATGTTGCAATGACATTTTACATCTGCATGTTATATTTGTGAGTTTGTACCAGTTATCAATGTGAAAAGTGTCGCACTATACATACGCTTAAAGTGTTCCAGAATTTCATTTGGTATTGCAGATTTTGTGACAGTTCGCAGTTGTTTAAGGTTATGTGCATTATTTGATTTTAAGTACACAAGGCTCTGGTAGTCGTAGTCATTTAGTCCACTCATCGTGGCTCTGCCATGCTGGCTTACACCTGTTAACTAAAAACGAAGCTTTACAAAATATTAACAGCGATAGAACATCTTGGAACTCACTTCCAAAAGACCAGGCTTTTGTTTGTCCAAATTATCGTGCCACTCCAGCATATTACCAGCTGTTGATAAAAACTCGAACTGCGCGGGCGTAGAAGTCATTTTGTAAATATGTTTGTATAAAGCACAAGGTATACTGCTAAGCGCGTAGCAACACAAATATATTAAAAAGACGTTTAAAAAACCAAATGTGAGTAAAGCCGGCTATAATACAACGCCGCCACTTGACACAGATCCCGCCTTTTTTTAGCGATGATAGTTCGGTAGTTTATAAATACATACATCGAAAATAATATAATCGTTTGTATCCACTTCCCAAAATATCTGTCTCATTCCTTAGAGCCATTCGATAAGATGATATGGATCGGCTTTTTATTGTCACTGGGCTTATAAACTCGTGTTAATGCGTAATAAATTTCTAAATAAATTTCTAATAATTTTCTAATCTAAAAATAATAAGAGGCAAATTTCGTAGTAATTTTTTTCAGAATCAGACAGATGAAATATTTAGATATACATAAGTTAACGTTATGGTTTTTTATAGCGTACACAATATATTTACATATTTTACTGTTGCCTTTTGTATTTTAATATGTATGTACATATATATACATAAAGATAATTTTTTGTTTTTTATTTTCCCAATATATAGACTAAGAAATTAAATGATAGATCAGAGCACAGTGGGACAGATACCCGAAAAACTACCTTCTCCAGCCAGCTATCAACTATTCCTTTTTCTTTTGAAAGATTCGCATTGCGCAAAAAGCCGAAGCCAACCAAAGTCACCTATCGTTATCGGAAAAGACGCAGAGAAGCAGAACTGCCGCTTACACTACAGCGTCTTTGCGTCTTGGAAGAGGAAGACAAATTTTGTAAACAAAGTAAATAATGTTCGAAAATCAACGAAATATGTCGGAAATAGAATTTATTCTTTTAACTGCGGTGGCGCAAAGTGAGGAGAACCTATTGAAGTGCATGGAAACGGCTGAGTTATCCTCAGAAAAGTTGCAATTCGTCTTGCAACTGCAATGCCACCCTTGCGTTTGGACTCTTCAGGTAAAGAGCAGACAATGTTCTCTCTTTTCAATTAAACAATGTATTCTTAAATGCAATAGCCATGATATGGTTCATTTTGGGAGGAAGATGTTGTGGAGAACTCCGATGCCTTTTTTAAGGAAAATTTCTGCATGGAAAGGAGTATTTCAACATTCTCGTTGGACTGTTGCCCAATCTCAAAAAGAGAGACAGTCCTTTTCGACTGACAATCCCTCTGGAGAAGAGAACAGCCATTGCCCTTAATTGCCTAGGATCGCCTGCAAAATATCGTACGGGAGTCTATTTGGTGTTGCAAGGGCTTTTGTCTGCCTCATATTACTGCAGTTTTGTCTCGAGGCAGTTGCGTAACTCGCTGACAAGTGTCTGTAAGCAGACTTTCTAACCCTGAGAAGATCACGGAAACAGTGAAAGGATTCAAAGACATGGGACTTGCAGCAAAACATTTGAAATCAACTATATTGTTGAAATGCTTTTTTTAATAATAAAATTAGTTTAAACAATTTTTTCTAACCTTTACATGAGTTTTTGCCCCTTTTTACTGAGTAAAACATTTTACGCGGCAACATTTTAATTTGAATCTGCTGTTTTTTGTTGTTATTAGCGGTGATAGTTCCGCTGATTAGTACGAAAATTGCTGTTACGCGCACAGAAAAAACAAAACGCACCTGCGTCGGAAAACGACGCAAATTTTTGCCATCACTAGGGCCTTATGCTAAACCTATGTAAAAAAAAAGTAGTGAAAAAAAATACATACATTTTTTTTGGATATGTGTGGATATGGTGGAGGATCATTTTTTAGCACGAGTTTCAATGGTCTCTGCCTTTTTGTGTACAGAAGAGTATAAGGTAACACTCAGTAGCGGAGATTTGCAATTTGGGCATTGGGTTTTTGTCTATAGACAAGCAAGGAAAAAAGAGCGTCTAAAAGAAGAACAACATCGGAGCAATCCACAGGCAAAAGAGTGAAGCTCGATAAAGAAGATGCTGATCGAGATGTTCAATATAAGTTTTTTGTTGTTCTGCTATATTATTTCCAATAGTTTAAATAAATGATTTTCAGATCTACATAATGTTTTAGTTCATCCGCCATCTTACCTTACAATTTTCAAATATGCAAAAAATGGTTTGCGCGAAAAGCTGAAAAATTGCATTCCATATAAATTTCAACAACCGCTTCTGACAGAAATATGCTTAATAGATGTCAGCAACTGCCTGCTTTTGAAATTTTGAAAAATATTAATTTTTGAGAGAGGGAGATGCATAAGTCAAAGTGTGCGCCACTATAACTTACACTCCCTTACACATTTATAGCCTTTTTACACTACGGTTGAGTGATTGAGTTTCGGGCAAAACTCGAGTTTCGTTTACTTTTGGAAGCATAGGGGACCTAGAGGTGGCAAAAAAGTTGAGTTTTGGTTGCGTTTAGTTGAGTTTGTCCGATTTTTCGAATATTTCAGCCCTGATCTGCCTGTCGAAGAACTATCACCACTAGTTACAACAAAAATTTTCAGCTCAATATTTAAAATTTTGCGCGTAAACAATATGGCTGGGGAAAAAGGTACATACAATTGTTAAAACCAATACTTTAAACCAATTCTATTATTAAAAACCATATGAACAAAGTGGTCGATTTCCAAAATTCGGTCGAAAAAACTTAGCCAAACGATAAATTGAATTATTATAAATAAATATAATTAAATTATTATAAACAATTGCGAATTTAAAAAAGTTTAATTTTGGTACACATGTAATGTACATATACATATAGACAAAAATCAACATAGTTGCAATTGCAGCCGTGCCATTTCCCTGCGGAAATTTTCCTTCAAAATTGGATTCCAAGGTTATTCGCAATGTCCTTGGAAATTTGATCCAAATACTCCACATTTGCTGAAAACATACATTGCCATACATTGCAGCGTTGTTATCTTATCTTGCTCTGCCACATAGAAAATCATTAACTCTTGGTTCTTAATGTAATTAAAATTAATTAAAACAAAATTTATGTACACAAGCACGTGCCAGCAGCCGAAACTCAATAACTCAATAACTCAACTTTGGCATAGTGTAAATCCAAATTCTGAGTTATTGAGTTACCTATCGATAAATGTGGTAACTCACTGTAGTGTAAAAAGGCTATAAAAAGGCTATTACTTTAGTAACATGGTTTGATGATAAATAAAACTGTTTTTATTTTTAAGTCAGTAATCTACAACAATTATTTCATTTAATATTTCGAAAAATGCAAATAATTATTACTTATCATTCTGAGTTGTAAAAAGTTCCCAATTGTTCCGGTCTAATTGCATTTTTACATTACCGCATCATTGTAAAAAGTGCGGAAAAAGGATGCGAGGCGCTTACACTTAGGCCGCATCATTTTGTCAGCTATTGTTGGGTCCACTGAACAAAAATTACGTGGTGCTTACCTTAACTTTGAGGTGTCACTTTAATAAGTGACCTTGCAACTCTTTGTGTTGCCATTTTGTTGCCTGCCATCAGACTTATTGTAATTAAAAAGTTTAGGAATGGTTTGGCCGCTCAACTTTAAATTGAACTGTTTAATTCGACAAAAATACCCCGATACCTCGTTGAAACGTCAAATAATTTCCGTATTTTGTAAAAATACTTGTTAGAATAAGGCCACACTTGCGAATGATGCGCCGATTGTTGTGTCATGCGGCTGCATCATTGCCTTCTTCTATCTACAGGGCTCTTATGGTCATCATTGCCGCATGTTCCATTTAACAAAAAAATCGAATGATGCGCCCTAATGTAAAAGGGTATAAACTAAATTTGTACAAACACAAATAATTACACAACAAAATAAGAATACAGCCGAATATCAAAAGTTTCACTCCACAAAAATCTGAGTGAGAGACTGAGTTATTTAAGATTGCAAGATTAAACCACGATTTGGAGTTAGTTCCACCATCGACTTTGGATGTTCTCAAACCGCACATTTCATGGAGACATCTAGCTGATGGTTTTCATATACAACTCGGAAAAATTCACATTCATAACGGAAAAATAGAATACACTGCGAAAATGTCAACAATGACTGACAAGAATTACTTATATTCTACAGCAAATGGCGAAGGTTTTTCAATCGCAAAATCAAAATTTTTGAGTTAGAAATGCTATAATTTCTTCGGCAGAAGAGAAGGAATACATTTTGAAATGTTGTTTTAAGCATTTTTTTATTTGTTTAAACAATGTTTACCAATGGCAGATCCGATTACTTATGATTACTGACTGATTAAAGTCAACAGAATTGTTGAAGACTAAGACAAATAAAAAAAATTTTTAAACATAAAATTTTTCTTGGACTGCAATTTACTTATAACTATCCACACCCTTCTTGACATACCTAGTTTAATTTTGACAAAATACAGAGCACACATTTATCGTTTGTTGTCAGCTGTGTGTTCCATGGATGTTTCACATCACATCACAGGTTTCACATCTGTCAACAAATTTAACTGCTCCCCCAAAATAAGCTGTGGTAGAAAGACGAAAGAAATAAAAAATAGCGAACAAAAATATTTAATTTTAGCCGTACAACATTATATTTTTAAGCGGGAAAAATAGAAGCAGTCTATACGATTTTGTCGCTGGCTGGCTGTATGTTTTTGAAAACATAATTTTGCCCCAAACAGGGCTTCTGTTTTTCGACAGAGAGCCGAAAGATTTGCTTAGAAATGAGTACGAACACCAATTTTGAGTTTTGTCCATCATGCAATACATCTCTTCGCAGCTAATGTCATGCTGGTCAAATTTTACTTATATTGACATCCACAAATTTTGAGCGACGGACACCGAATGCTATTTGGCGAGATCAAAAAATCAAAAAGAACGCAGAATCTCTAGAGATGTCAGAAAATGAACGAACTCAACATCTCCATACAATTGGGGATCAAAGCTGTTCGTACCGACTTCTTAAAACTAATAAAAACATAAATTACTATTATAAGCATAGTGATCTGAACAATAAGAAACCGCAAGCGAAAAATGTACACACAAAATTGCACAACAATAGCCAAAAGCAAAAAATTCAGTCAAAAAAATTAATTGAAAATTGAAATAGGTACCTGGAAGGATAAAATAGAACTGCAGAGAACTTCTACAAAAGCCAACACTTTGATGTTTATTAATTAAATCAGATATTATAATCAATAACACATCTATTTAATGGAACTAGTTCAAAAATAATCATTTGTCAGCGACTGTGACAATCTGGCAGCACCTTTGATTGGAAACGTCAAAAATTCCTTTCCTTTTTCAGCCTTTTTCCGGTCGGTTTACGGAGCGTAAGTTGTAGAATTTTTGTTTAGGAAGAAATGTTCAAACATCAAAATAGCTGTTATTGATTAATTTCTACTGAATATGTTACATGACAGTACAGATACCAGGCTTTTGGTATTTTTGTAAATTTATTCGTTTTTGTCTATCATCGAATATTTTACTGAGATTGTGTGAAAGAATGAAGGAGAATTATAAACACAAATGTGTACATGCGATTGCCTGACGAAATTGTGTTTAGCTTTTAGCTGAATGTTGCATATGTTACATATGTAAATATATCATTGTGACGGAAACTTCTGTATTCACATGTACATATTTAAGAACGTACAACGTCTTTTATATTAATGAATATTTATGGTTTTATGGATTTAGTGCCATCAAAATGCGGACGATCAACTCGAATCAGTGCGTGAAAATCCCCAAGGACATTAAGGCCTCGGTGAAGGCTCGAGTGGTAACTATTTCTGGTACACGCGGCACTCTAAAACGTAGCTTCAAGCATTTGGCCTTGGACATGTACATGTCTGATAAACGCACGTTGAAAGTAGAGAAGTGGTTTGGAACAAAGAAGGAGCTTGCGGCAGTGCGTACCGTCTGCAGTCATATTGAGAATATGATTAAGGGTAAGGAATCGCTACAACAACATTGCTCGATGGTGATGCTGATTTTAATATAATTACAGGAGTAACGTTTGGCTTTCAATACAAGATGCGTGCTGTTTATGCCCATTTCCCTATTAACTGTGTCACTTCTGAAAACAACACAGTCATTGAAATTAGGAACTTTTTGGGTGAAAAGTACATTCGTCGTGTAGAAATGGCTCCTGGTGTGACTGTCGTTAACTCCACAGCCCAAAAAGACGAGCTTATTGTTGAAGGTAACGACATAGAGTCTGTATCTGGATCAGCAGCGCTCATTCAACAATCGACTACCGTCAAAAATAAGGATATTCGTAAATTCCTTGACGGCCTTTATGTCTCTGAGAAGACGACCGTAGTGAAGGTGGAATCTTAGACTATAGACATTATATTGTGTTTCAACGTGAAATGTTAATAAACTAATGGTCGAAACGCAGTACGGATCAAAAAAATGTCTTATAAATGTTTAATTATTGGCATTAATTTCATCGCAATGTGTACATGTGTATGTATTTATATATTTTTGCATATTTAAAATTATATGCAGTGTTCGTAATATATACGTACTGCTATACATATATATGTAATTTAGTTGAAGTAATGTATTGTGTACACATGTACAATATAGCATGTAGCCATGTAGCTGTGTTCGTACAGTATACAAAACATCAGGGCGTGGGTAAATCGACCTATGTGAAAACTCAATAGTTCTATAACTCAAACGACTTGCTACCTTTTTGCAGGGATGCCTGGGAAGGCCAAGTCGCTGGAAAATATCTTCTAAAAGGTTTGGTCTTAAAGTAGGAATACAAATTGCGATATTTTTAATGTTATATTAAGGCGAGATTAATAGAATGTAAACCAATCAACTTAGAAATCAGACGTTGATTATGTGCAATAAAGGTTAATGGTATAGCTATTTTTTGGTCATATACCATATCATCATTTAACCCTCTCATGCCCGAATTAAAATGGGCGGGGCTAACATTTTTTTGAGTAGATATATAAGATGGGGTTGACATCGCTATTAATTGTTCAACATTTCAAGGTCCTAGGTGTATGAAGTTGGCGACGATGTCTGCAGCAACTGTGGAGTATTTGGATCAAATTTCCAAGAAACCCAATTGGACCCTGGTAAGGAATTGGCATTTCAATTTCTAGTGCTTTTATTTTATAATAAATAATGTATCCCAAATTATAATAGCCGCCTTTTTGGGAAGAGGACGTTGCGAATAACCTTGGAATCCATTTTTTAAGAGAAATTTCCGCAGGGAAATTGCACAGCTGCAATTGCAAATGTGTTGAATTTTGGTTATATGTACATATACAGTGGCTCAGGGCCAAAACGATGCAGTGTCAAATAAAAAGTTTAAGGTGCTCCAGATTTTAAACTAGAGGAAAAACAAAAAATGTTTAAACGCCAATTTGTTGTATGTTTCATCACAGTTAAAAAAGGAACTTTATAAGCTGATTAAATATTGCTGTTTTAAAAATAAAATAAAAACTTAAAATATATCTTAAATACAAGTCAGAGCAAGAACGATGCATCCACAAACTAGTTTAATATTAGTCGAATAAAAGGTTAAACAGGTATTTTAATACTTAGTATGTAATCCCTTAACCTTTATTACGGCTCTTAACATACTATTCATGGAAGAGATCAGCTTCCGAGTGCTTTCCGAGCTTAGTTTGTTCCATTCCTCCAGCCGAACTTTTATAAGGTATTTTTTGCAAGAAGTCCTGTGATTCAGGGTTTTTCTCCAGCGCAGCCCACAAATTTTGAATAATATTTAAGTCTGGAGACTGGGCTGGGGGAATCATCAAGTAGGGGCAATTCTAGATAAGGCAGGACTGTACTATTCTGGACGAATGTTTCGGGTCATTATCCTGGTAGAACCGGACATCGAGTCGGATTCCTAGTTTCTCGGAGCTTTGTTGCAAATTTTCTTTGAGGTACGTGAGCTTATACATCGTAGAGTCAATAAACGCCAAGTTTCCGACGCCGGCTGCGGACTGTACATACCCATACCATGACACTTCCTCCGCCATGCTTGACTGTCGCTTTGTACATGCTTTAGATGCTTACTTTGTTTAATATAGCATATACCAATATAATTAGCAGATATATGTATATATATTCACAAATATATATTTGATTGTATAGTGTATTGTATTATACAATGATATATTTGATCATATATAAAAAAGTAGTATGCGCTATAAATATATATATATATCATCCTTGAATATGGATATTAATGACATATAAATGGGTAATAAATGAGTCCATACGGATTTTAGTGCCACACTTGCAAGTCAAATTTAAAATCATCCCTATATTTCTGATGCGAATGTCCACAGACAGAACGTACGTCCATATGTGTGTGTACGTGTGCAGTGCTGCCGATATTGCCAGCAAAATATTTTTGAGATTTCTTGAGACACAAATTTATTTGCTGAGTGTTGCTTATTGACGCGACGTTTTTACATTTAAAAATAAATCGCTCATTATTTGGATAATTTCTTTTAATTTAAAAAAAATGCGTGTGCTCTATTCTTCTTATTGAATCGGTTTGCTTACGTTTGTAGGCCGAACATCTGATAAAATGATGCGGCCTAAGTGTAAACGCCTCGCATCATTTTTCCGCACCTTCGACAATCATGCGGTAGTGTAAAAGACTGTAATAGACTTAATATAATACAGTGAGTTACCTATCGATAAATAAAAAGGATGACGGTCCGGCCGTCACGGATATCCGAAGGCCGCCAATTCGCCGCGGCCGCTCGCCACTGAGAGTGGCGGATAAGCCACAATCGGATGGGAGAGCACGAACGGCAAGAGGGGACAGCTCTCACGAAAAGCGGGGAATCCCGGGATCGGACCAGCAGCGGTCCGGCGCAGGCCCAAATATTGGCATCATCGACCAAATCTCGTTAAGAAAATGGTGGCAGCGTTCAGAGAGCCGGATGGAAAATCCCCGCCAGTGGAAGTCCCGTTAGGATCGGCCTATATAAGGAGGCCGGCACCTACGGCGGGGCTCTTTTTTTGCGCACGTGCGAGTGAACGAGAGTGATCGAACACCGGGACGAACCGCGAGTGAAAGTGAAAAAGGAAAGCCCAGCGTCAGAGACAAGTCCAATACCGGAGCACCGAGTAAGTCAGACACGAAAAAAAGGGATTTGAGGGCAGTTAGTGGTGTACTAAGAGAAGAGCGAACGGTTAAGTGAGAGTTCAGAGTGGCGGATCAGAGTAGTGGCCGAGATCATTGGCCCCTGAGCACTAGTACCGACGACGCTACGCCTGGAAGTAGCCACGCGGCTGACGGAAACCCCGAACATTAGTTCAACCCTAGTCATAAGCCCTAGTCCTTTACGTAGCCCTAAGAATAGCATAAGACCAGAATAAATCAAAGTTACAACAAAAACTTGTCGTTGGTGCAACACCTATAAATTCTTTGCACTGAGCCCATTGACCGCTGAGCAATTCCAGCTATCGCAAGCGGACAAGGAAATGGTTCGTTACGACTGACGCGCAACGTGGGGCCTCACGACATGTAATATATAAGGAAGAAGGAAGGAAGGGTATCAAGAGTCTTAAGCAGTATTAGGAAGGGGACAATGGGTACACCGCTTGAAGAAGGAGGAGCTGGTCCAGGCGGCAGTTTTGCCGAAAGACGGGAAACGCCCCGCGATGCGAACCGCGAGTGAGGAGATGCAGCTGTCCGTGGTGGTGTGGATTGCTGAAGAGTTGCGGGCCACGGTAGTCACGGGGGCCACTAGCATCTCCATCAGCTGCACCCTAGCGGGCCGGTTGGGAGGCGCCGGTAGAGAGGATGTACGGGAACAGGTGCGCATGGCAGATGGTCATACGGAAGTGGTGGCAAGCCAGCTTGAAGTGGGAGTGGCTTTTGGAGGTCCTGATGTTGCTGTTCGTACTGCCGGGCGTGATTGACAAGTTGGTTCTGGGGTGGGACTTCCTTCGAGCAGTCGGAGCTGAGGTGACCTGTGCACAGGGTAATGATCCACTCCGAAGATCGGAAGAAGGGGGTCCGGGAGAAGAGGCTGTAGCATAAGTCGAGAGCACTGACAGGGCCCCAGAACTGGAAGCGGCAGCGGGGATGATCTCAAAGGAAGGTGAGGTCGAGAATACCATGGGAGAAGAGCCGGTGGAAGAATTTCTAGCCCGGGAGCTGCAGGATGAAGATGAAGAGAGTATCGAATGTGGCAGTGCATACAATCACTATAAATGATCCACAGCCGATTAAGCAGAGATACTACCCGAAGAACCCCAAGATGCAGACCGAAATCAATTAGAAGGTGGACGAGCTGCTGGAAATGGGGTGCATCGAGCCATCAAAGAGTCCATATAGCTCACCGATAGTGATGGTGAGGAAGAAGTCCGGCAAGTGGATGCTGTGCGTGGACTTTCGGCAGGTGTATCCGATGCCGAGGATTGACTATATTCTCGACCAGTTGCGGGAGGCGCGATTCATCAGCAGCCTCGACTTGAAAGACGGGTATTGGCAAATTCCTCTGGAGGAGGGCTGGAGGTGTGTAAGTGGGTGTGGACTTCGGAGCGGTAGAGGGTTTTCGAGGCGGTGAGAGACCACCGGTTGACGGTGACGGGTCCCGGTTTCTCGATGAAATTCGTGCTCCAAACGGATGCCAGCGACTATGGGCTGGGAGCAATCCTCACGCAGGAAACGGACAGGGAAGGAAGAGGGAAATGGGGTCGAGAAGAATTACTCGGCTACCGAGAAGGAGTGTCTGGCCATAGTGTGGGCCGTAAGGAAGTTGAAGCCTTACTTGGAGGGATATCACTTCAAGGTGATCACCGACCACATGGCTCTAAAGTGGCTGAACAGCATCGAAAGCCCGTCGGGCAGAGTGGGCCGGTGGGCGTTGGAGCTGCAGCAGTACGACTTTGAGGTGTCGTATCGAAAGGGGCAGCTTAACGTCGTGACGGACGCCCTCTCTCGACAACCTCTGGAGGAGAAGTGCCTAAGGACCAAAGGTGAGGAGGAAGGCGAAGGGAAGACAGAGTCGCCATGTAAGTGGCTCCAAAAATTACAAGAAAGGGTCAAGAAGGAGCCTCAGAAATATCTGGACTACGTTGAGAAGGGAGCGCGCCTGTATCGCCTTATTCCGCATCAGGCGGGAAGCGAAGAAGTGGCCTCCTGGAAACTGTGCGTTCCGAGGGAGTCACGGGAGAGGGTGCTACGAGAAAACCACGATGAGCCAGCAGCGGGTCACGCCGGTTGGAGGAGGACGGCAGCCCGGGTCGCAGCACTGGCCGGGAAAGCACAGGGATGTAAGGAGGTATGTCCGGAAGTGCGAGCAGTGCTTACGTTATAAGCCAAGTCAGCTGCAGGCCGCAGGGAAGATGCTGACACGAATCCCGGAGGAGCCGTGGGCAACAGTGTGTGCCGAATTTGTGGGACCTTTACCAAGGTCGAAGCACGGGAACTCGATGCTGCTGGTCATGGTGGACCGTTTCTCGAAATGGACAGAGTTGGTGCCGTTACGCAATTTACGGCGCCATACACTCCGCAAGAGAACCCGACGAAGCGCGCGAATAGGAATGTGAAGACGATGATAGCTCAGTTGTGCGAGAGGGATGAAAGGTGCTAGGACGAGAATTGGCCGGAGTTGATGCTGGCGATGAACACGGGAGTGTCCGAATCGACCGGGTATTTGCCGGCGTTCATAGTGCAGGGAAGGGAGCCCCGCCTACCGAAGGCCTTGTGTGATGAGGAGACTGTCGGTACAGGGCAAGAGGCGCAGACGCCTGAAGAAAATGCCCAGAAGTTGAGGGAGTTGTTCCAGCTGGTGCGGCGCAATTTGGAGAGAGCCGCGCAAGACCAGGCGCGGCACTTCAATTTAAGGCAAAGGCCATGCAAACGAAAGATGGGAGAGGGGGTATGGGTTAAGCAGCATCACCTATCAAACGCAGCGGAGGGTTTTGTGGCGAAGCTGGCATCCAGGTATGACGGGCCGTACCAGATAATAGATTTTGTGTCGCCCGTGATCTGCAGGCTCAAGAAGGAAGGAGATAGCACTAGTCGACACGACTTTTCCGCTGTCGCCCAAAATGACTTTTACTGATAGATTTGGATGTTTAAAAATGTTTAAAGAATGGTTTTTTCTAGCTGCAGCTTGGCCGTTTATCCATCGATTTTTAAAAACGATACCTTAAACGATGCTTAATTAATGTGTCTATCTAAAAGCAAAAATGTAGGTATTTTAATATTTTTTTAGACTTTTCCTGAATTTTCAAAATCAAAATGAAAGTTCAATATCTTCCAAACGTTAAATTGCAGCTACCAAAAGTCTGGGTCGGACTTATAGCTGCATTTATCAGCTTTTTAACTGCAAGGTGCAATTCAACCAGTTGTAGGAAACTTAAGTTATGTGAAGAATAGAAACACTACCTATGACAAAAAAAAATAATCCTGGAAAAAAACCATAGCTCTTTAAAAAATTGTAACTCTCCAAATTTATCAGAAAAAGTCATTTCGGGCGACAGCGGAAAAAAAAAGTTAAATTTTGTCGAGTAGTGTAAGCGGACGAGGACGGCGCACATAGGGGACCTGAAGCCACAGCCGAGGGAAGGAAATGGCACCACGCAGAGAAGTAAGGCCACGCAGGAGACCGTTGAGTAACGCCGCGCAGGACACCGTTATGTAATGCCACGCAGGACACTTGAATGCTGCCAGAGGGTCAGTAGTGAGCAGCGGCATCGCGCAGGATGATCTCTTTTTGCGCCTAGAGCTAGCGATGCGGTGGTGGTACCTGAAAGAGAGAGAGATGCAAGTGAGTGGCGTGAACAGATAATACTCTATAGATAAATGGCAAACCAGAAAGGGAGGGGAGCCCAAAACGCGCCCAATCCCTAGCTTGGCCGGTTACCAATGTGTGAAAAGCTTTCAGGACATCCGACCATGCTACCTGATACATTGAATGCAGATGTTCCACCCGGAAGATGAACTCCGCCACGGTCATCGAAGCCATCGAAGCTGAGCCCCTATCGGCGAATATGCACCGGCTCCATTTTGACTTCTCCGATGCTTGGCCGAATCTTGTTCAGATCAGTTCGTGAACCCCTTGTGTTGGCCAACCAATAATTCACCGGTCTCGATTTCGCATGGGACCTCTGCTTGTACTCCAACGTGCGATTGTCCACGAAGAGGTGTGTCTGGTTCAGAGGCGCTTCTGGTCACCCCCACCCCCCCTTCTTGGAACCGCGCCCACCTCCGGGTCTCACAGGTACAATGGTTCTTGTACTTTCCCACTCCTTTCAATCGCCTCCTCAGTGTTCCTGACTGTTTTACCGTCATGGGACGGAGTCGACGGCATCGTGTAAAAAAATATATCCTGAACGAATAAAACGAATCTGTTGATGTAGATTCACTTGATTCTTGTGATCGTCAATTTGATAATCATATGCTGAAAATAAGAATGTGTATGCCACCGATATGCGGCGACCCTCTGACGGCTGCTGAGTCTTGCCTCAGATGTGGTTTTCTGCAGTTCGGCTCATGTTGGGTCTTCTTCTTTTTTGTTTCCTTTTTATTTTATTTCGTTTTAATTTTTTTAATCTTGTACACGTGCGCACTGCTCTTTTTTCCGGAAACTGCCAACCCCATCCTAACCTTCTTGATCTCGTTTTTTTTTCTCCTTCCACGCATCCTGTTATCCACTCCTAGGATCCACAACAGGTGACGTTACGATTCCTGCTCTCCAACCCTCCACTGCAATTGCTAATATGTTGTATTTCGGTTATATGTATATGTACATTACAAATCCTGTACATCAATTAATTACTATGGTTTTTATTTAACAAAATAAATATTTATTTAATTGATAATTGCTTACAACAATGTAATAGCCTATTCACACTGAGCACCGTTTACCGTCTATTTCCTAGACGGTGCGTAAGGTTTTGCCGTTCCGAAAATTTTCCAGTTTGTTCCACCGTCTTTTTTAAATGTTCCTAAGCCGCACGTTTCTATGCGATATTTAGCCGATGGATTTCGAATGCAACTCTGGAAAATTGGCATTCACAACGAAAAAATGGAATTCACTGCGAATATGTACGCATTGACAGCCAAAAATAACTTATATTCTCCAGTAAATGGCAAGGAGCCAGGTGGTTTTTCAATAGCATTTGTAAAATTCTCAGTTAGAGATGCTATGATTCCTTTGCGAGAAGAATGCAAATAAATAAAATGAAGACTATGCTGGTAGAAGCTCAATAAACTATAGTTTATTGCGCTATTGTGCTTATTAAACATATTGTGCAGTATGCAACTGCACATTATTATTCCGCTGTAATCGCTATCTTTATCCTTTCGTCCAGCAACATTATCAGTTGTTGCAAGAAAATATTTTGCTGTTGAACCATATTTAAAACTATTGCAAAATCTTCCATATTAATTTTTTTCCAAAAAAAAATAAAAAAATCTTCCGTTCAAAAAATCAGTTTTTGTTATTGTCATTAGCAGTTAGACGGTAAACGGTAGACGGTGCCAGTGTGATTCAAAGTTTCACCGTCTGTCAAAAATCCCAACGTTCCCCCTTAACGGACTCAGTGTGCAGAGGGTATAATAGCCTTATTACACTACAGTGAGTTACCACATTTATCGATAGGTAACTCAATAACTCAGAATTTGGATTTACACTATGCCAAAGTTGAGTTATTGAGCTATTGAGTTTCGGCTGCTGGCACGTGCTTGTGTACATAAATTTTGTTTTATTTAATATTAATTATATTAACGACCAAGAGTTAATGATTTTCTATGTGGCAGAGCAAGATAAGATAACGACGCTGCAATGTATGGAGTTGGCGACGATGTTTGCAGCAACTGTGGAGTATTTGGATCAAATTTGCAAGAAACCCATTTGGACATTGCGAATAACCTTGGAATCCAATTTTAAAGGAAAATTTCCGCAGGGAAATGGCACGGCTGCAATTGCAACTATGTTGATTTTTGTCTATATGTATATGTACATTACATATGTACCAAAATTAAACTTTTTTAAATTCGCAATTGTTTGTAATAATATAATTTGTGATTTTTTATAATAATTCAATTTGCAACTATGTTGATTTTTGTCTATATGTACATATATACATTATATATGTACCAAAATTAAACTTTTTTAAATTCGCAATTGTTTATAATAATTTAATTATATTTATTTATAATAATTCAATTTAGCGTTTGGCTAAGTTTTTTCGACCGAATTTTGGAAATAGACCACTTTGTTTATATGGTTTTTAATAATAAAATTGGTTTAAAGTATTGGTTTTAACAATTCTATGTACCTTTTTCCCCAGCCATATTGTTTACGCTCCAAATTTTAAATATTGAGCTGCCAATTTTTGTTGTAACTAATGGTGATAATTCCACGACAGGCAGATCAGGGTTGAAATATTCGAAAAATCGGACAAACTCAACTAAACGCAACCAAAACTCAACTTTTTTGCCACCTCTAGGTCCCCTATGCTTCCCCAATTAAACGAAACTCGAGTTTTGCCCAAAACTCAATAACTCAATAACTCAACCGTAGTGTAAAAAGGCTATAAAATCTGAAATTTTTCATATATATTTAAACCCCAAAGCACTTATAATTTTAGTCTTAACTTACACATTTTTCCTTCGCAAATTCTCTAGTTTAGTTTTTATTTATTAGGGCGAGAAATCGAAGCATTGCTGCTCCAATTCCTCTCCTATCTCCTCGTAAATGTGGGTGTTTTTGCGCAATCCCCGCAAATTTTGCGCTTTCTCACCACACAAGTCGATTAAATTATTTTCCGCCACTTCTGTTCATTACTTTTTTTTTTTTGTTTTTTTGTCGAAACCCCGAATAATTTCAGTATTTTGTAAAAATACTTGTCGGAATACGGTAACACTTGCAAATGATGCGCCGAATGTTGTATCATGCGGCCGCATCATTGTCTTCTTCTATCTACAGGGCTCTTATGGGCATCATTGTCGTATGTTTCATTTAATGGAAAAATCCAATGATGCGCCGTAATATAAAAAGGGTATAATGGCCTGTTTACACTACGGTTGTTATTGAGTTTCGGGAAAAACTCGAGTCTCGTTTACATGAAAGCATAGGGGACCTGACCAAGAGGTGGTAAAAAAGTTGAGTTTTGGTTGTACTTAGTTGAGTTTGTCCCATTTTTCGAATATTTCAACCCTGATCTGCCTGTCGTGGAATTATCTCCACTAATACTATCTAATACTTTAAACTAATTTTATCATTTAATCAATCATTAGACTATTATAGCCTTTTTACACTACGGTTGAGTTATTGAGTTATTGAGTTTCGGGCAAAACTCGAGTTTCGTTTACATGGGGAAGCATAGGGGACCTAGAGGTGGCAAAAAAGTTGAGTTTTGGATGCGTTTAGTTGAGTTTGTCCGATTTTTCGAATATTTCAACCCTGATTTGCCTGTCGTGGAATTATCACCACTAGTTACAACAAAAATTGGCAGCTCAATATTTAAAATTTGGAGCGTAAACAATATGGCTGGGGAAAAAGGTACATAGAATTGTTAAAACCAATACTTTAAACCAATTTTATTATTAAAAACCATATAAACAAAGTGGTCTATTTCCAAAATTCGGTCGAAAAAACTTAGCCAAACGCTAAATTGAATTATTATAAATAAATATAATTAAATTATTATAAACAATTGCGAATTTAAAAAAGTTTAATTTTGGTACATATATAATGTATATATGTACATATAGACAAAAATCAACATAGTTGCAATTGCAGCCGTGCCATTTCCCTGCGGAAATTTTCCTTTAAAATTGGATTCCAAGGTTATTCGCAATGTCCAAATGGGTTTCTTGCAAATTTGATCCAAATACTCCACAGTTGCTGCAAACATCGTCGCCAACTCCATACATTGCTGCGTCGTTATCTTATCTTGCTCTGCCACATAGAAAATCATTAACTCTTGGTCGTTAATATAATTAATATTAAATAAAACAAAATTTATGTACACAAGCACGTGCCAGCAGCCGAAACTCAATAGCTCAATAACTCAACTTTGGCATAGTGTAAATCCAAATTCTGAGTTATTGAGTTACTTATCGATAAATGTGGTAACTCACTGTAGTGTAAAAAGGCTATGAGAAATCGATGACTAGTCCGAGCAGGGGGAACTCTCACTGGCTGCACTTCGAAAAGGTGACCCAAGTGGTAAATGCAAGTTCTGAGTTATTGATTTACCTATCGATAATTGAGGTAACTCACTGTAGTGTAAATAGGCTATTATTCAATCGGTTTGTTTTCGTTTGTAAGCCGAACATCTGATAAAATGATGCAGAAATGATGCGACCTAATCGACTCGCATCATTTTTCCGCAACTTCGACAATGAATAGGCTATGAAAAAGCTATTAGCTGCATGTCAATAAAATTCTAGGGGCTGTAAAAAATAACACAAATATCATGAAATACTTTTTCAGCATATATCGGTTTGCTTTCTTGGTGATCTGAATACTACCACCACTAACCATACAGTATATAGATGGGACAGCTCGTATATGTAGGTGTCCGTACCAAGCGGACCGGTATCAGCGCCCGAGAGAGTCGTGAGAGTGTATGTGTGCACATTCATTCTCACATACATTGCATGTTTGCAAGTGTGAATGAGCTGTCGAAGAAAACACCCATTACTTTAGAACTATTGTGCGTAGCGTCAATTTACAACAGTCAGTAAATAAATTTGTGTCTTAAGAAATCTTCTCAAAAATATTTTGCTGGCAATTTCAATTCCACCCTAAGGTGCCGTTCACACTGAGGCTGCGTCTTGACTCTTTGCGGCTTCC
The DNA here is from genome assembly GCA_037356375.1 of Drosophila affinis. Lineage (NCBI taxonomy): Eukaryota > Metazoa > Arthropoda > Insecta > Diptera > Drosophilidae > Drosophila > Drosophila affinis. The sequence goes on from CM074800.1 coordinate 29,340,047, forward strand.
CAGAAACGCAGTTTTTTGTACATAGGTTTAGCATAGGGCCCTGGTGATGGCAAAAAGTTGCGTCGTTTTCCGACGCAGGTGCGTTTTGTTTTTTCTGTGCGCGTAACAGCAATTTTCGTACTAATCAGCGGAACTATCACCGCTAATAACAACAAAAAACAGCAGATTCAAATTAAAATGTTGCCGCGTAAAATGTTTTACTCAGTAAAAAGGGGCAAAAACTCATGTAAAGGTTAGAAAAAATTGTTTAAACTAATTTTATTATTAAAAAAAGCATTTCAACAATATAGTTGATTTCAAATGTTTTGTTGCAAGTCCCATGTCTTTGAATCTTTTCACTGTTTCTGTGGTCTTCCCAGGGTAAAAAGTCTGCTGGCAGATACTTGGCAGCGAGTTCAGCAACTACCTCGCGACAAAACGGCAGTAATATGAAGCAAACAAAAGCCATTGAACACACTAAATAGACTCCCGTACGATATTCCGCAGGCGATCCTAGGTAATAAATGGCTATGGCTATTCTCTTCTCCAGAGGGATTGTCAGTCGCAAAGGAGTGTCTCTCTTTTTGAGATTGGGCAACAGTCCAGTCCAGTCGAGAATGTTGAAGTACTCCTTTTCATGCAGAAATTTTCCTTAAAAAGGCATCGGAGTTCTCTACAACATCTTTCTCCCAAAATGAACCATATCGTGGGTATTGCAATGAGGGATACATTATTTAATTGAAAAGAGAGAACATTATCTGCTCTTTACCTACAAGAGTCAAAATGCAAGGAGGACGTTGCAGTTGCAAGACGAATTGCAACTTTTCTGAGGATAACTCAGCCGCTGCCATGCATTTCAAAAGATTCTCCTCACTTTGCGCCACCGCAATCAAAAGAATCAACTATATTTCCGACAAATTTCGTTAATTTTTGAACATTATTTGCTTTGTTTACAAAAATTTGTCTTCCTCTTCCAAGACGCAAAGACGCTGTAGTGTAAGCGGCAGTTCTGCTTCTCTGCGTCTTTTCCGATATCGATTTCGAGAAATACGACTTCTCGGGACATCGAAACAAACAAGGAACCAGCACTAAACGTCATATCAGCAAGAAAAAAAGAAAAAAATAAAACAACAAGGCAAACAAATAGACGGCTATCAAATGGGTGAAGCATCGGTTTTTCCACTTCGCGCGCCCACCCTTTTTGTGGTCACACTCCAGACGTTCGTTTTGGCCATCCTCTTCTGGAACGGCTTCCAAAGACCTCTATATCAATATTTAACAAGTATCATCATTAAAATAAGAAAAGGAACACCAATACGTTCAACCAAGAATAATAAATAAATAAATTATCAGTTAAATAAGTTAAGTCATATGTACGTTTGGGCGATCATGTGGATTCAAAGCCAATCCCCCCAGGAAATGTGTACTCGGCGGAAACTTCCTCTGGCTCGGCCTCTCGGTGATCTTCTGGGCCAGGATATTGGGGAAAACGAACCGAGGTCTCGACTATATCCCCTTTTCAATTAAACGACCCCGAAGCTCGACACTTACTTTTGGAACTTTTGGCTCTAACCATACATATATCCTCTTTTCAATTAAACGGCCCCGAAGCTCGACACTTACTTTTGGAGCTTTTGGCTCTAACCAAAAAAAATTGATGGACACAATGTGACAAAAATCGCGAATCCACGTTTTCTGCAAATTTTCACTCCTATAGAACTTTATTTCACTCCTATCCCTTCGGGCCCTCACTAATTCCTCTATCTAATCCTATTCTCTTCCTTACATTTGTTCCAGAAACGGATTCGATACCTGTTCCCTCCGAAGTCATCATACCGTATGGAGCCTCTCTGGGGACCCGATAGATGGCGTTTCATCCCTAAGCCCTGGAATATTTATCGCTCCGGTGGGACTGGAACGCACCTTACTGTTTATTTATTTATGTTTTAAAGACGTAATTTTAAATATCTGCTACAATTTTTAAGGGAGACCAAAATTTTTTTTGTGAATATATAGATTGTTGTTTTATAGAAAATGAAATCGCCAGTTTGCTAATTATAAATGTCTACTTTTCACAATCCAGACCAAAACTTTGTGTTTTTTGCTCATCAGCTTCTTTTTAACGAATTGTGACCTGTGGTAATCAAGGTGTCTAAAATTCCCCCCGTTCGTCATTTACTGTGTGTGAAAGGCTATGAATTAATTCATAATCAGTTTCAGGAATCCCACACTAACTTTTTGATACTGGGTGAACAAGTTATACCGATGTATCGATATAATATACAAATTTTGTAATTTCCACGTATGTACAAACAATAAATTAAAAATTTTTGTTGTCTCTCTATGTAACTTCGTAGTGTTTGCAGACAGCCTTGGAATTTATTGGACCATTATTTTTAAACCGATGCTTTATTAAAAAATTTTCAAAATGCTATTTGACTTCAGCACAAGTGAAATCTCTGATCAGCGGCTACAACGAATTGCTGAACAAGAGGTATGTGCGGTATACAAATTAGATCTTTTAAAATGAATTAATGCTTTCATTGCTTAGGGTAAAGTCAATAAAAAACTCGAATCATTGCTGGATAAACAATGTCACATTGAAGCCAAAATGAGTGGAATCGGAAGAGCGATGCTTTTACTGCACACAGTAGACTCAGATTCTTCAAAGTTAAACATGCAAATTGTGAATACTGCAGAATTGGCTGAATCTGTAAGTGCAAAGGTACGTCGGTTAGATTTGGCCCGCTGTCGTGCATCTGAATGTCAACAACGTGTTCACGATCTAATTGATCTACAACTATGTAGCCAGGGGGTAGTGAAATCCGTAAGCGAGGAAGATTTCGAAAAAGGTGCCGCCCATATTGCACGGTTTCTGGCTATGGATCAGCAATTATTGCATCGAACTGCGGATGATGTATCGATAACATCCGTAAGCGACGCGGTTCAAACACTTGAAGATGCGACGGCAAAAATTCGAGAGCTAATATCTCGACGGTTTGATGATGCTGTTAGAAGCAATGATTTGGCTTCGGTGGAAAGATTTTTCAAAATCTTTCCATTAATTGGCTACCATCGAATTGGTATAGAAAAATTTTCCACTTACATTTGTCAGAAGTTATCGGTTAAAGCCCAAAAAGAATTAAGAAATGTCCATGAAATAGCCAAAGCAGAATGTCGGTTGCAATTAGCCTATGCCGATCGATTGACTTCGATTTTGGAGAATTTTGCACGTGTAGTAGAAGTTAATCAGCCCATCGTTGAAGCATTTTATGGACAAGCGTATGTATTAAATCGATTCGAAATCGTAACTTCTTACATATATATGTATATATTTTTTTCTTTACCAATAGATCCGCGCCTCTAATTGATATGATTGTCATTTTGCAAGATGAATGCGACGCAGAGACAAAAAATGTATTGCTGGAATTTAACAAGAATAGACAAATTGTGTATCGCAGCAAAAAAGTATATGAATGCACTCAAAGGTCAAGCAATGGAACTGCCAGTAGTAACGGGATTCCTTCACTGGGTCATTATCGCAACCCCTCTGGTGGATCAGTAGACAAACTAAAAATGAATGAAATTGATACAATTATAGCTGAAATAACGGTCATGCATTCGAGAGTGGAGTTGTACTTCCGTTTTATGCGTCGCCGAATGCAAGTGAGAGCCGCTTCAATTTAAATTCTAGCCTGTACTGAAACCCCTTTGTTTTAGATTCATTTAGATACATGTATCCCCGCAAAAGAAGACCAGATAAATATTATAAACCGATATGAAAGAATTATAAAGAATTCGGATCTTCGAAGACAAATGCAAGAAATTTTGAGCACGTATTTGCTTTTTGAGAGGTAGACTAAACGATTTTCTCTTTGTACTTATACATACATATACATATACATTTTTTTTTTAATGAATTTGTAGATATTTCATGGAGGAAAGCGTGCTTAAAGCCATCGGCCTTGACAAGTATGAAGTTGGACAGCAATGTTCATCTATAGTAGATGATGTTTTTTTCATACTTCGAAAATCCATTCGTCGCGCTTTGACAACGCAATCAATAAACGGAACATGTGCTGTTATTAATAACGTAGCTGCCTGTCTAGATGGCGATTTTATAGCTGCGCTCAAAGCTCCTTTGAAAAGTGGTTACCCCTCTGGATATATCGACCTGGCTCAGGCGTATAACGCAATACAAACTACGTTTCAGCAAGGGAAACTGCATTCGAGTGATGCTGATCGAAGCCGAACTAATTTTTTAGTCCAACTGAATAATGCAGACATGTCGACTGAATATATCGAAACCCTGTGTCAGAACATGGAACAGGAAATCGCTGGAACATTTCCATGCACGACCCCTGTTGAACGACAATTGCTTGACACCTGCTTGACAGAACTTAAGAGTGTTCGAGACGCTTTAAAGTCCACTGTGGATTTTGGAATGCAGCAACTTAGGTCCAGCGCAATAAAGCCACGACTAAATCCTTGGATAAACAAATTTTTAAGCTATAGCCACAACCTTACAGAGGCAAGTTTGAAACAATTGCTTGCCAAATTAAAAACATTTTTAATTTGATAGTCATTTTAGGAAGAACTTGGAATTTATGAAGCTGAAGAAACTTTTGTCCAGTTTTTTATCGTTCATCTGGATGGACTCCTCAATTCTTTCAAAACGACATTGAGCCCACGCAATTTTGATGCGCTTGTTAGCATATTGGCAACTGAAGTCACAATTCAGTTGGAGCGGGCTATAAAAAAATGCAGTTTTAACCGGGTAATTTTTTGTATATTAGTTTTGTTAAATTCAGACCTCATTTTATGTTAATTATTCTCTCAATTTGAAGCTTGGTGGCCTCGTTCTCGATCAGGAGGTTCGTGCTTTGGGGGCATATTTAACAGGAGCGACATCATGGTCAGTGCGAGATAAGATGACGCGAATTTCTCAAATCGCCACTATCTTAAATCTAGAAAAGGTTTCGGAGCTCTCTGAATTTTGGAGTCCTGACAATAATCAAGAAATGCCGTCATGGCATTTAACTCCAAACGAAGTCCGTGCTATTTTAACCCTGAGGTAAATTTTACAATTAAATAATTTGCATACAAAATAAACTAGTTTTATATTTTTTCAGAATCGATTTTCGTATAGAAGATATAAAACGTTTACAGTTCTAGGCTCATACATAGTATTTCAAGGAATAGGTTTGGCAATGTTATGTGTGGAACTAAACCAATGATTAAAATCCAATCGCAATAAAAGTTGAGAAAGCGGTCCCAAACAAGATGTTGTTTTAATGTTCAGCAGCAATTGCATAAGGCTCGAAATTTGAACTCCAAACCTAAAAATACAAAACAAAATAATATTACTATGTGCATTGAAGAAAAACGAGACCAAAAAATCTGTAGTTATCTACTCCGTATTTAATAAAGGGAAGTTTTGTATAAAACCATCACCCGCGACGGTATTCCATGCTATTATTGGTAATTTGAGTTAATGTCAAAGAAAATTATATTTTCGTTTACGAATTAAAAACGTTGGTTCTTCTTTTGAAGACAAGTGAATGCAATACTGTACTGTATAATACATATTGAAATCAGCAAGACTCTTCCGTCGCTCTTGACTTAAAAAAAAATAATCGTAAGGATCATTCTACGTACAAAAAAAAAAGAACAGATTAACCGACATGGTTAATTCATCTGTAAATGATAATCCAGAATATTTAAGCTTTAGATAATTGAAAATGCTTCATGCTCAGCAATATAAATAAAAGAAGCGTTTTAACCAAAAGAAATATACATTGATCTACAGCCTAATCGCTATAATGAAGGACTATACAATATCAAGAATTTACAAGAGGAACCAAAAAGCTGATCTAGGGCGAGGTTGTATGTAACGCCCCATTGACAGAGACTTGAGTTGAAATTTTCTTTGAGGCTTCGTTTTTGACCGTTTCAACAAGAAGTGAGCCTGGCGCCAGTTTGAGGTAACCCAAAAATAAGCATGTAGTGTGTATATGTGTTAAATCATGCCCAAGTAATGTAGTTGTTTTTGCAATCTCGCGACTCAGCAGAATCTGGCTTGTTTCAGACCTTGTAGACGAAAAATAGGTCCATGCTGCTTTACATTTTTAGTAGGAATATTGGACCCCAAGACGATCTAAGCAATTGCCGAGCCGAAGTAGGTAGGCAGCAAAGGGCAGTCAAGAGACGGGGGATAACATAATACAGAATAGGAGTACACCACGCGCCCCCGTTCCACGAACGAAAATTTAAATATCTTTGCATTGTATAGTCTTTGCAAAAATCTTATCTCCAAGACCTGCGAACATGACTAGATTGACTTTCGTGCGTTTTGATCCACGATATATCGTGCGTGAATAAATGCGTTCTTAAATCGTACTCGTACTTCAATCCAACTTAAGCTATGTATTAGGTTGGGGAAAAAGAAATCCATTTTTTTAATAATATTTTTAAAGTTAATTTTTAACGTTTTTTCAAGGACTTGTTGCCATTTTTATGATAATTTTAAAATTCCATTTTCATAAATGTTTGTCTTTGCTGGTAAAAAAATTCGACCAATATAGTGTCGCAGTCCTCAATTGAATTAAATTACAATGTCAAAATCTTATCATGTCAACAATTTTGAAAACGTGGTGTTTTCAAGGGGAACGAAGGCTTTCCAAAAGACCAAAGTGTAAATCAGTGCGACAAATAGTTTCGCAATAAAACCATACCAAAGTTGCCACACAAAAAAATAGTACATTGCTTTTTCCACAGCCTAATATGTTCTACAAAAGTAACCAATACGTGTTGGCAAGGGTCAGACCTTTCGTCTAGATTATCCAACTCCTTTAGAAATCCATCGGATGTGTTTGCCTTCGCGCAGATACAGCTAAATTTTTCACATACATAAAAGAGTTCAAGAATATTGCCATAAATGGGATTTTGGGACTGGCAAGTTGTTCGTCTGGAATTAATTTGTGAATCCTTTGAACCAGAAAGCAGAAAACACTGGGAAAGAACATTCGCTAAAAATACTGTATGCTTCCTTTGTATTTCTTCGAAATCAGCTTTGTTCCTTATGGCATTTATCAAAATACTGAACTGACCTAAAAGATATGTAATATAAACATCATGTGGAATTTTAAATTTCGTCAAAAATTTTCTTTGCTAAACTCACTTTCGAGCACATCCACTTGAATGTAATACTGCATATTATTCAAAAAGAACATAAGTTGATTGAGGAGATTCATCAGTTTCATATTTTTGGGCCCACACATAGATTTTGATTCCAATATCTGTGTTGTCCATACTTGTTGCAGGTCGAATTGAAGTTTTCTTATTATTAATAAGAATCTAAATATCTGGTTATATCGCTCAATTGCCTTCGGTGAAAACAAAAGATTCAATGGCCATTCATATATATATTTCAAATAAAGATTTTCCAAGATTTGAAATTCACAGTTTTCCTCGGATTCCCCATTAATTTTCTGAACACTTAGTGAGAAATTTTCCAAATCATCCGTAATACCCATGACAGTTGCGGCAAGCTGCAATTAAGAGACATATTGTAATATAAATGTTTAAATACATATGTATGTATTTTTGATGTTTTAACGAACCTCAAAAGATCTCGTGTAATTTTTTGAGCTGGAATCACTGTAGAAATCTGAAGCGCGGGTAAGTTGAGATAAAAACTCAAAGTAAAACTCTCCTCGACCTAACAAATAGAAATCCTTTATTAATCCCATTTGGCGTTCTAAATCAACCTCGTTTAGGGCTATCTCTGACAAACGCATGCTAACATATTTTTTTATTTCGTCTACAACGCTTTCGATATGAAAAACATCAATTTTTTCATCATTGTTCAGATCGGCTACCATTTCAAGGAACACAGATTCTTTGCCATTCCACAGCTCGTAAATATCATCACGCGAACTGTCAGAAAGAGTGCGAGCCCAGTGGTCGTTTTTACTGTTTCTTGAAAAACTTCGTCCCATTTTAAATACAAGTACGGTTTGTCCTACAAATAGAACTTTCTCAGCCACGATAGTAGACAGAAATCCTGGCAGCTGACTCATATTGATTTCATATTGCCATATATAGTCTTCAAAGTGAACACATGAATTCTAAAAATTAACACATGCATTTTGAACAAAACTTATTTGTTAAACTTTATTAGAAGCTTACCTGTCGTGTATTATTAGTTGATGATTTGGAGCAAGTAGTATTCGGGGACGAATCATCGAGTGAAGAGAATTTAATAAAAAATTCTAAATGGACATCGTCGATCACTCCAAAAATTAGCCAGTGTGCCAGACTTGAGAAAAATGCAAATTTAACTGGCTTCATGACTCTATAAAACATTAGCATAGATATAATAAATAATCTTTATCTTTTTTAAATTACTTGCATATTCGTAATTCTTTCCAGTTGAAAATCTCCATGCTCGGAATGCTGATGCAGGCTATGTAGCATTATACATCCATGTAGTTTTTGCATCCTTATTTCACAAATAAGTTTTCGCAAAAAAAGGAATATTGGGAGTTTTTCTTGCAAAGCATCATGGACAAATGCAAGCGAATTAGGCTTATTCTTTGAGCAAAATTTTTCAAGCCGTATGATTTTATCATAATATTCATCAAGCGCTGCCTTGATACCTTTAGCAAAATTTATTAAGTAAAAACCATGTGGGAGTTCTACGATAAAATTATACATCATTACAAGATATAATATTTTACAAGAATATTTTGGGCTTACCTTCAACATTATGAATTTCATTCATTATTAATTTTGAATATCTTTCATCTTCGTTTAATCCCAATAAAAGTGTGAACTGAACAACTTCTTGAAGATAATTAATAATTTTTAAAATTTCTATGAATAGTTGTCTTTCGCAAGGATGGATAAAGTGGTCAATAGCATTGTTGTCCTACAATTTAAAAAATTCATGTTATGTCGACATTAATGTAATCGTACATATCTAAGTATTTAAGTACTTAGTGCCATATAACATACTATACATATTTTAGAATTACATGCTCGCCAAATTCTTACCATAAAACTTTTTATGCCCACACTTTTCTTAGTTAAGCAAGATAACAATAAGTCGTGTATCATTTCTGTGCTTTCTTAATTACCATCAGCTTGTTTATTTTGTTCAGCGCAATCGAATCAGCAGTGTGACCGCGCCGATGACGATAAAAACTACGATCTGGACTGAAATAAATACTATTAAATACCATTTTTGTTTCCAAAAATACAATTTAAATAGCAGTAATTAAAATCAATTATTTTTAAGTGTTTTTTCTATTTAAAGATAGGTATCCAGCACCGAGGAAACTAAAAACTGTCAAACTCCATATAAAAATAACTGGCCAGGAATTTTTCGTTTATGTTTTCCTGGCCTCAGTATCCAGCAACGTAAACGAAATCTACGAATGCTTATTGGTATTATCGACATCCACACGAATGTGGACTGTGAGAACAGCTGATAGGGGTGCCAGTAATATATGTGTGCCTATTATAGGCCTGTATCCAGCACCGCGGAATTTTACTGAAAGGAATCTGCTCATTATTTCGGATGTGTGGAACTCAACTATCAGCTGTGTTTTGTAAACAGCGCCAATTTTGAAAATTAAACTTAAATTAAAAAAAAAAGAAAATATATATGGGCATTTCTCTGACGAGGTCTACCGAGGCCAAAAAATTTAAATTCAATAAAAACGCATTTAAATATAGTTTTCTCGGGGTTTTCTTTTTAAAAGATATTGGAAATCCACCATTAATTAATTGACATATAATTTCATTAACTTTTATCTGAAAACCTATTCAAATTAGCAAAAGTTCACTTTTTTGGTATTTTTTTGTCATGTTTGCCATTGTTTTTTTCGCCTATAAGAAAGATGATTCTTGATAAAAGTTTTCCCTCAAAGTCTCCTTTAGATATTGAACTATCTAAAAATATACCAGAAAATTTTCTTAATATCGGTTAACGGAATATTTGTAACATTTATAAAGCCAAGAAATTTTTGTCCCGTGCGACATGTCCCGTGCGACAGAGGATTAAATTGAATTTAAAAAAAATTACAAACCATACATGCTTAAAATTATAACCATTTTAAAGAGTTATCAATGCAAAACATTAATCAGAAATTCGCATAAATGTATCGCTAAAACTTTCGCTGAAATCTGAGTTTGAATTGGTCGCCGCCAAAACCACTTCTATATTTGGCCCGTGCGAATACCATGCTTTTTTTGCAAATATCTCGAAAACGAACAGTAGCCCAAAATCGCCCTTAGTACCAGCTATGAAGCTAGTCAAGTGGCGAATCATAACGGTAAAACAATTTTGAAAATTTGTTTTTTTTTTGACATTTTTGCAACTTGAAATGCGTACGAACGTCCCGTGCGACATCAGAGAAATGCCCATATGTCTGACGATGAAGTGCTTGTGTTGGTGGCAACATAAATTGTTGCCAAAAAATAGGAAGGAGAAAAACAGCGCAGTCAGAATTTAACAGCATTTAATATAAAGGAAAAGTAAGTTAAGCTAAGTATCCAGCACCGCGGAAACTAACAATAGTAATTTTTTGTTTGTGTTTTCCTGGCCTCAGTATCCAGCAACGTAAACGAAATCTACGAATGCTTATCGGTAGTATCGACATCCACACGAATGTGGACTGTGAGAACAGCTGATATGGGCGCCAGGAAAATATATGTGCATATTAATACTGAAGTCAAATCTTGTGCGCAAAACCAAAAAGAGATATGCAAATATTTAAAGCGAGGTGAAGATTGCTTTAATAAAAGCAGTTGAGGCAATTATCATGTCTTTGGCGGATCACGGAAAATGAGCATTTTGATAATTTTGACATTTTTGCGCCTTCAACTGTGCTGTACTTCTTCTTACAGCAATATGTGCCGCTACCAACACAATCACTTCATCGTCAGAACTACTTTTCTTCCTTTTTTTAATTTAAGTTTAATTTTCAAAATTGGCGCTTTGTACAAAACACAGCTGATTTATGAGAGTGGCAAATCACTTTTTAGGTGGTGGTCACACTATTTTAGTTAATTTCCACACACAAGAAATAATGAGCAGATTCCTTTCAGTAAAATTCCGCAGTGCTGGATACAGGCCTTTAATAAAAGCAGTTGAGTCAAGACTTTATCTAATACCCTTTTTACATGAAGCCGCATCATTGGATTTTTCTGTTAAATGGATTTTGCGACAATGATGCCCATAAGAGCACTGTGGAAAGAAAAAGGCAATCATGCGGCCGCATGTTTAACTATTTTTTTTGCTTTTTTTTTGTGCTTTTACTACCTTAGTGATGGCTATTTGGTTGGTCACAACAGTAATGCCGTAGAGACCAGTACCTCTTCTGTATGTTTTATTGTCTTGAAATACTAAAAAGGTATTTTGTGCGTTATTCGATAGAGGTACTCTAGTTGATGTCTATTTTTTTAATTCTTTGAATTTGTTGTTTTTAATATTTTTATTATTATTTATTTTTGTTATTAATATATATATATATATTTATTTATTTATTAATTAACAAGTATCTGCTAATAATGCCATATAAATTAGGAAGAGAACTAAAGATAAAGTGTAATAAAATTGAAACAAAAAAATTAAAATTACAGGTTAGCAGAGTTTAGGTGGTTGTAAATGCTAAATGCTATATGTTTAAGGGTTAGTTCAGGGGATATAATATGGTAAAGGGTATTATAATTACCGCATAAAACCCTGAAAGGTTCATGCTGAGCATAGTTTGACCTAAATAAGGGTAATATCATAGGTCTAAAGGAACGAGTAGAACGAGAGGGAACCTTAAAGTCAATCAGACTCAAGAGAGTTTGGGAGTCCACCATCCCAAGAAGAAGCTTGTTCACGAACATTACCCCTTTGCATTACATTTTCTGCGATGGTGTAACGAAGGTAGATCAATCAGTCTTAGCCTAGATCGGTAAGGTGGCAGGATTCTATCAGGGTCCCAGTGTAAATTACGAAGAGCGAAAATTAAAAATTGTTTCTGAACTGATTCGAAAATAGCTTGCTGCTCCTTATACTGTGGGCTCCACACACAGGAACAATTCTCCAATATCGGGCGCACTAACGAAATGTACAATTGTTTGGTCGCATACGGGTCGTCAAACTCCTTGGACCAACGCTTGATGAATGCTAGAACACCCTTAGTTTTATTAGTTGTCGCAGCAATATGACTATAAAAACACAGTTTACGATCAAATAATACTCCAAGATCATTTGAACTCGAAATTCGATCCAATACGTGATTACCAAGAGAAAACGATACAAAATGTGGAGCACGACGGTAGAATGTCACAAGCTTGCATTTCGAGAGGTTCAATAGAAAATTTCTTGAGCACCACTATAGCAATTCGTTTAGGTCCAGCTGAAGGTGTGTGTGCAAGTACCAGTCGGGGTAGGGCAGGCAGATTTAAACGTCATCCGCATACATTAATGTATGTGAGAATGTTATAACTTAATGTTTTTATAACTCACAAATAAAATGAAGAGGAGCGGACCCAAATGACTACCTTGTGGCACACCAGATGTAACATTAACGATCTCTGATAAAACATTAGTAAATAAGACCCGTTGTGTACGATTAGAAGGATACGACGAAATCCAACTTAGAAGATTATTAGGGAAACCTAATAATGACAGCTTCTGAATTAATAGAGTATGGTTAACCGAATCAAATGCCTTGCTAAAATCCGTAAAAATAACATCAGTTTGTAAACCGCTGTGAAATCCACGGATGATTACGGAGGAATATACACTGGCTCAAAGCCAAAACAATGCAGTGTCAAATAAACTGTTTAACTATGGTACAGATATTAAACTAGAGGAAAAACAAAATGTTTAAATGGAATCCGACTTGATTTCCGGCTTGGCGTTTAAACATTTTTGGTTTTTCCTCTAGTTTAAAATCTGTACCACAGTTAAACAGTTTATTTGACACTCCATTCTTTTGGCTTTAAGCCACTGTATATATATATGTATGTATGTATATTATAAAAATGTGAAATGAGTTGATCGATGGGTAAAATCGGGGGTGGTCACACTGAGCACTATCGATTGCAAGAAAAAAAGAAGAAAGATCGATAGCAGGGGTGGGAAGGTACCCACGCGAGAAAAGGAACGACACTCGAAGCCAGAACCCGAACGACGCAGCAGCAAGAAAAATCGCGGACAGACGTAACTCGACACCCAACCCATCGCACTGCCAATTAAATATGGCTATACGGCCTCGATCGTCCATATTCATCATATTAAAAATTTCCCTAACAACGTCGTTTCTTACAAGTAAGTGTAACTTTTCTCGTGGTGCAGCCAGGGAAAACAGTGAGAGTTTAGGTTAGGTTACCCCGGACGCCCCTCAACGGGGCCTCTCATAGGCCAGCGTGACCCTTAGTTATCCGGATTTCGAATGGACCCCACGAGGGTGTTTCTGAGGTTCCGAAGTCCCCCAGAATCGAGGTGTTTTTAGCAAAGGCAAGCAGTTTCCCTGGTGACCTCTTGGAGGCATCGTCCAGCGATACCAGCATCTGTGCGCCCAGGCATCTTCCCCTTGTCCTTGAGAGAGCCGGACAGCGGCAGATGAGATGTTCCAGGGTTTCGACAGCCCCGGGTTCATTACATTTCCTGCAGATGTCGCTGTTGGTGATGTTTTGCCTGGTTGCATGCGACGCATAGATTTGATCGACACTTGGTTGTCAACGAATATGTTAACCGCATTGTGTGGTCGCTTTTCGAGCTGAGCGACCTCTGCTGCCTTCTTGATGTCGAAGACTTCCACCTGGAATATGTTGCATCGGTCGGGTAGCTCATAAAATTCCCTTATTTCAGGATTCGTACAGTATAGGCCTGCTCCTACTTCTTCATTCATCCTGGAGCCGTCAGTGTATATATTGAGGTGTTGAGTGTGGTTCCGTCCTGCTTTCCAGTCGTCAAGTCCCATAAAGAGGATTGTTTTTACTACGAGGCATATTTGGGGTATCATGTAGTCAGTGACACTGATCATGTCCATTCCAATTGAACTGTGTCCATATCTTTGGGGAGACATGTTCCTCGACGTAATCAGGCGCTGTGCTCCCTGCAGTCAGCCTAGCGTAGATGTCGAGGGCGTCGATTTCGAGTATGGTTTCGAGTGCTTTGGTTGGCGTTGACCTCAGCGCTCCTGCAATACAGAGCAGAGCTTGCCGCTGGGTTCGTTCCATTAGCTTGTGATACTTCTTCTTTTCAGTAGTTTTCCACCACACTAGGACTCCATACAGCAGAGTTGGTCGCACCGCCGAGATGTAGATCCAATGCTTCAGAGCGGGTGACAGACCCCATGTGCTACTAAGCATCTTCTTGAATGCATAAAGTGCAGTGGTGGCCTTTTTCACCCGCTCCACTACGTTGGGTCTCCATGCCAGTTTGCTGTCCAGTACTATGCCGAGCTATTTGACCTGTGCTCTAAGGGTTAGCCTTGTCTGGTTGTATTTCGGGGGGATCCATGCTGGTACCTTGTATCTCTTGGTAAAGAGGATGATGTCCTTCCTTCGAATCTCTTGATGAGGTTGTCGACTACCAGGTTCCACAGGAAGGGTGACAGGACTCCACCCTGGAGTGTGCCCCTGTGTGCACCTCTGACCATGGAGGCGGTGTCCCACTCTGATTGCACCCGTCCACAACTTAGAAGGTTTTTTATCCAGAGGTTGATTGACGGGTGGGTGTTGGTGGCTTCTTAGCAGTCCATTATGGCTTCTGTAGCGACGTTATTAAATGCTCCGGATATGTCTACGAATACTGCAAGTGCATATTTCTTAGTGTTGAGGGCTTTCTCGACGGTAGCTACTAGCGAGTGTAGTGCTGTTTCCACCGATTTTCCCTTGGTGTAGGCGTGTTGGTTGGTTAACATCAGTCCCCTTACTTCGGCTCTGATGTGTAGATCGAGCAGCTTTTCTAACGTTTTCAGTAGGAAAGAGGTTAGGCTTATCGGTCTGTAATCCTTGGAACTCACATGGATGCACTTTCCTGCTTTTGGGAGGAAGACAACTCTAGAGGTTCTCCATTGGATCGGGATATAGCCTGTTCTTAGGCATGCTGCGTATATTACGAGAAGCCATGGGGTGATCACCTCTTTGGTCACTTGCAGCATGGCTGGGAATATTCCGTCCAGTCCAGATGCCTTTATGCCCGTGAAGGAATCTATAGCCCATTGGATTTTCTTTGGGGTTATTAGGTCTGTTTGGGGTGTTTGTTCCTCAGTTGCTAGGTCCTGATGCGTTTCAGCATCGGTGACCTCGGTGCATCCTGGGAAGTGAGCCTCCATAAGTGCCGTTAAGGTTTCTTTGCTGCCATCCGACCACTGTCCGTTGTCCAATTTGAGTTGACTTTGCACTGTGGGTTTCTTTGACAGCAACTTCCTCAGCCTAGCCGTTTCAGCCACTTTCTCAATGCTGGAGCAGAAGTTTCTCCATGAGCTGCGCTGTGCCTTACGTATTTCCTTCTTGTATTCCCTTAGTAGGGTCTTGTATTCCTCATTGATGTTCTCGTCGTTCGCTAGGTTAGCGAGCTTGAAAAATTCCATGAGGTTATTTCTTTGTAGAGAGAGGTCTCGATTCCACCAGAGTGGTTTGGACTTCTTTCTTGTTCTAGAGGGTGGGCATGCTGTGTGGTATGCCTCTAGCAGTTCCATAGATAGGGTCTCTATATCCTCCGCGGATTTCACTGAGCCCGGTCTCGCGAGTTTCGAAGTGACTTTCTTTCTAAACTTCTCCCAGATTGTGTTTTCCGGGGGTTTCTGTAGACTTTCACTTTCGAAGTGTATTCAAATTCGCATTTGAATTGAATGTACCTGTGGTCTGAGAAGGAAGGTCTTTCGAGGACCTTCCATCCAGATATGTTGGTACTCTTTCCCGTTGCGAGAGTTAGATCTAGCACGTTTGACGAGGTGGGACCCACGTAGGTGTATTCCTCCCCCACGTTTGCTACATCTATGTTATTTGTTAGTATAAAGTCTAGGAGTGACTCACCTCGGTCGTTAATATCAGGGCTTCCCCACACACTGTGGTGGGCATTAGCATCTGTGCCAACGATCAGTTGGTAGTCTTTGGAGTCGGCTTCTTCCACCAGACTCCTTAGTTCTTCTGGCGGTGCGGACCTGTCGTGCGCCATGTAGCAGGAGGCTACCAGAAGGCGCTTCTCCTCACTTTCCAGCATAACTACTGTCAGGTCGTCTGTACTGTAATGAGACATAAGGTAAGCGTGGATTCCTTTCCGTACTAGTACGGCAGTTCTATTCCTGCTTACCAGTGTTGAGTAGAGTGTGTTGTAATTTGAGAGCTTTAGCCCGGCCACCGAGTTGCCTGAAGCAATCCAGGGCTCCTGGACCAAAGCTATGTCAGCGGGCCCTTGCTCCATGGCAGTGTGGAGCTCCGCTGATGCTGTCTTGCTCTTATGCAAGTTGAGCTGCAGCACACTCAGTTTCATGAGCAGCTGGCTCCCCTGCATACGACGGGTTGACTACTACGGTCAGGTCACCGTCCTCTTCTTCGAGCGTGTCGTCCAACGCCATACCCTGGGCGGCCTCTACGATGGTATCCAGACCGAGGTCCTTCTCCACTTCGCCTGCCTGCAGGGTGTGTGCGTCCTTGTCGCTGGGCTGACGCTTTTTGAGGCGTAGGTACACGCTCCCCATACCCCACGCCATTTTCCCGTACTTGGGGTAAAGTTGATCCTCCGCTGCTTTGTTGATCTGGAGGATCACATGCTGGCCCCCCTCGTTGGGTAATGGGCTACCAGCATGCAATACCTTCCAGTCAGCGGTCGGTATCTCGGGGTTTTGTCGCTGAAGGAGCTTCAGCGCGCGGTCCCCTTGGATTGCGATGGGGAAGAGCACCTTCGCCTTTGGTATGGACGGGATTAGCTCCCTGTCCACCACCTCCAGCTTGGCCCCCTCCCACATCGCTTCCAGTTGGCAGACCGTTTGCGTCAGCCACTTCAGCGTCGGGTCGTCCTTACATTTCAGGATTTTGACCCCATTCAGCCACACAGCACCATCGAAGGTGGGCACAGGAGCTGTTGGGTTCTCTTACATCCGTGTAAAAAGGGAGTCTATCAGCCGCGCGTGGACCAATTTCCAGTGCACCACTGTCATCCTCCCATTCTCATCACGTCTATCGATGAGAGCTACGATCAGGTGTTGGACACATCACTGATCGTCTCACTTGACCCCTGTTTTCCGGTTTGGGTGGAGGTTAGGCTCTCCTGGACCCGCGTTGCCGCTTGCTCTGTGGCACCTGCGCGTGGTACTTACGGCCCTTTTCTATCTTCAGCTCGGCCCAAGCTAGCTTGGATTTCCCCTCCTGGGAGATATCCGCCCGCCTTTTATTGGGCTTTGGCCTTCATCCCCTACCTCGAACGCTTCGGCC
The DNA here is from genome assembly GCA_037356375.1 of Drosophila affinis. Classification (NCBI taxonomy): domain Eukaryota; kingdom Metazoa; phylum Arthropoda; class Insecta; order Diptera; family Drosophilidae; genus Drosophila; species Drosophila affinis. The sequence continues at coordinate 29,357,477 of CM074800.1, forward strand.
CTTCCCTACGCAGGGATCTGGTACCTGGTTCAAGCGAGCGGAGAAGGCTGTCCTCTTCTGCTTTGCTGATGGATAGCACGCACTGCTTCGACATTGGCACCTGCGCAGCTCATCCTACAGCGGGGGGTTTTGGCAGTAGTATTACAACTGACGTGACCTGCTCCCGTCACCTCCGAGGTGTGGCCACTGGCGACACGCAAAGAGGATTGCTCCTCCCCGTGCCCGCCGGTGGTAGCAGCCACGCTTCCCACCAACGTTTAGATTGACATCCCAACCCGTGCTTGACCATTGTCCTGCTCCATAATCGGCCCAAAGGTCCATACATGGTAAGTGTTTTTCGGGGGAACCACCATCTAGAAAGTTAGGCGTGACCGCCAGGCACCTCTAGCCATGGCCCTGAGCCGGTTCTCCCGACAGACACTGCATTGCCCCCGATGGAGCAAGCGACAGTGCATTACCCTTGCCCGGGATAATGCAGTGCCCATTGCCCAACCGGCGCGTTCGTGGAGGGTTCATCTAGAGGATTTTCGCCAGCCACTACAAATAAGGTTCTTGATATAATTTTCCAGGTGTCAGGTGCTCTCTACTACTAAAACACATCTCTACTAAATCAAACACCCAGTAAAGGTAGGGAAACATTTGTAAAATTCACTGATGGGAGCGATGTAACCAAGACGCTAGGCTTGGCATGGAATCCCAATTCGGATGAACCAGAATTTTTACTCTTTGCAACAAATCTCTTTCCCACGTCTACCATTCCTTCAATGGGAAGCAATCTTGAAATACATCGATTTTGTGATGCCACCGTAAGTTCATATGAAGCATGCATTTACACTGTTTCGCAAGGCGTCAATGGAGAAAAAGCTAATCTTCTGTGTTCCAGATCTCGTGTATCATCACTGAAGTCTATTAATATACCCAAGTTGGAATAATGCGGTGCAGCGCTACTTGCTTAGCTTATGCATGAAGTCTCTTTAATAAACTTCAATTGCTTGTATTATTGTTGCTGTGACTCTACCGTTGTATTGGCCTGGATCAAAATCCAGCCATCGACTGTCTGTTATTCAGGAACTCACATCTGGAATGTCTTGGCTGCACGTGCCAACTGATTTCAACCCTGCTGATATGCTTTCTCGAGGATCACTACCTTATCAATTCTCATCTTTGGAATCATGGACCTCCATATTTGACGGACAGGAAAGATCAGTGGCCTGCTCTTCCAAAGCCGGTTTTGGAAGCACGGAAAAAAATCCTAATTACCAACTTAGCTTCGAAATATTTGGTGGAAGATCCGAATTAGTGAATTCCTTCCCCAAAATGCAGCGAATTTTTGTATATGTATGCAAATTTATTCATCGACAAAGGTTTAAAATAACTCTGGAGGATTTGCTCTTGGGAACCGAACTGCTTCTTCGCCTTACTAAGCAATCTCGTCTATTGAATGAAATAAGAGCCCTGGAGTCCCGAAAGGCCATTAAAGCTTAAAGCCCAATCGCTTCGCTATCTCCACTTTTAGATGATTGCGATTTGTTTTGAGCTGGAGAGGCGTCCTTCAAAAACTCCACATTGGATTTTGAAGCACGACATCTCATAATACTGGATGGAGAATAGTTTCAAAGACTCGATGAAGTTGTTCAAGCGTGACGTGTTGAAGCCTGAAGCCAAACTGGAAATCGGGTATTGCCTCCCTGATCATTTCTGTGTCCAGCAGTCTCTTCAAAATACATCGCTAAAAAAGCTAAGTGTAGCTAAGCGGACGGCAGCTGCGTCTGCTAAAATCAGTTACCGCTTGATATAGTTGGAGCGCAGACCTTTTTTTGTCCCAATCTATTATTTGGCACTAGATTGGCTTGCTTGCCTCCCCAAGTTTATTAACTCATTACAAACATACATTGTTAACGGCTCTGGAGTCTTCGGCCACAGCGTTCTCCTATCACATTGGCTGTAATTGTGAATTTCCATGAGCGAATCTTGCACGCCACGATCATTTATCGCACTTATTCGTTATGGGTATTGTCCAATTGGAGGGCGTTTACTTCAGCATATCATGGCTGACCTGTCCAATTAGCGTGTGAGTTCTCAACTTACGCCTTTGCTGTTACAGGCGTGGATTTTTGTGGTTCGTTCTTTTACAAGATTGAGGTGCGGACCAGATCATCCATCAAATGCTACATTTGCTTATTTGTTTTGCCACCAAGGCCGTGCACCTGGAGCTTGTGCAGGATTTTGTCGACGCGTTCAGCGTCCATCATTCATTAGCACGCTCAAGCGATTTCTTTGTACTCGTGGTCAGCCAAGGGAGATTTGGACTGATAACGCAACCAACTTCGTGGGAGCTCCAAAAAGCACGTAAAAACAGTTCAGGAGTTTTGCGTCGCGGATCACATCGACTGGCGCTTCATTCCCTCTCGCACTTCTCACTTTGGCGGGCTCTGGGAGGCTGCGGTAAAGACAGCCAAGTATCATTTCTACTGTTTCACCTTCAGTGATGTGCTTTACTTTTATGACCTCAGAACCCTCGTGTGGCATATAACTGCTATAGTCAATTCAAGACCACTACTTCCTATTTTAGAGCATCTCGACAACTCAAACTTGCTAACACCTGCACATTTCTTGGGTACGGCGCCGATCAGTATGTTCGCAGAGTCAAATGTAAGCGGATTTAACGTCAATAGTATCGATCGCTGGCAGCATGTCAACTTTCTGCAGCAGACGTTCTGGTCCCGCTGGCGAGAGGAGTACCTCAGGAGGAGTACCCTTCTTCAGGAGAGAGCCAGTGGAGGACTAGGCAGCCTACTCTCAGCGTCGGTGCTCATGAAGGTGCTCATGATGAACGAGAACCTGCTTCCCCTCAAGTAGCCATTGGGGAAGGTGACAAGGCTGATCGTCGGAAAGGATTGCGTTCCCAAGGTAGCTGAGCTCAAAACTGTTCAAACTGCTCTGGCATACCTCTGCAGAGCAACAACACAATACCGCTTCTTCGCTCTGCGCTTTGTGCGATATTCGCACGGCTGCTGCTGGTATAGACGTCGACGCTCTTGCTTGCGCTCTATTTCAACGAAGTGCGCCTCTGACATCGTCGTTACAATAACATACGACAACGCATGTCTTCGTGTGCTTTGCTTGCGCCAGTAGCCCGTCGTTCGCTCTTAAATGGAGAACTCTCTTCACCCTCAGTACCTAGAATGGATCTCCCTGCCGCTGCCCTGCTTAATCGTCTAGTCAAGGAAGGGGTGCAAGGGTTTCGGACCACGGCGTTTATGCATTTTTTACGCGCAAGCCGCGTTCCTTTGGCTGTTTGTGATTTGCCACACCCTCCACAGGATTGTGCTTCCGTGCCCACTAGCCGTTCAGCACTGCTACCTTCTGCGATCATGCCTATGGAAGGGACCAAATCCATTCGCATCTTCTTTCAAAATGTAGCGGGAATGCGCACTGAGGCTCAGGCTATATATTTGGCATATATATATATATGTGTGATTTTGACGTCATCATCTTGGTTGAAACCTGGCTCAACGATAACTTTTTCGACAGCGAGTACTTTACTTTCGTAAGGACAGAGATTGTGCCAAAACGAATCGCTGCAGAGGAGGTGGGGTCATTGTGGCTGTTAGATGCACGATACAGTGTGATCCGATTTGTCCCTTGGATGGAGGCACTATGTACGATCAGATTGGAGTGTTGGTGGCCGGACAGTCTGAGGCTCTTGTGGTCAGCGCATCGTATATTCCGCCGAGTAGTAGCTACGAGGTCTACAAGGCGCAAATAACACCAATATGCATGCTAACTTAAAAGACCGGCAGCATCTTTGCGTCGTTGGCGACTTCAATTTGGGGTCGTTGGTGTGTCGGCCGATCCGCAGTCGTCAGATATGATCCCGAGCAATGTGCATTTGCAACACGAAATTCTGTATATGGATGATATAGTGTATAGTGGTATAGTGTGTATAGTGGTATAGTGTGGGCTTAAGCCAAATCAACAATGTTTTAGGCTACCGTGGTATACGAAGGGTCTCGTTAGGTATAAGAATCTGCGCAATAAGTTTTTTAAGCGTTTCAATAAGACCCGGGACCCTGGTGATTGGGCCAGGTATATGCAACATAAACGGGAGTTTTCGTTTTTAAACTAATTTTTATATAATCAATACATTGCCGACTTTGAGAGGGGGCTTAAAGTTAATCCCAGGTCATTCTGGCATTTTATAAACTCTAAAAGGTCAACGAGTGTTCTTCTCTCAGCTATGTATTGTGAAGGAGCGTACGCTCCCCCACATATTTTCTTTTATACAAAGTAGTCATGAAGGCCATGGAGGCTGCACTATGGCTTATTCTCAGAGTTCGGGCCATGGAGGCAACGTTATGAATTATTGTTAGTTAGATTAAGCGACGATACCATGAAATCTACTTATTTAGGTTAAGCGGGAGTATAATGAAGTTATTCAGCACCGATAGGGGCCAGAACATTGGCATAGTTTCGCCACAGTCACGAACACGATCGGGGGAGCCCATCCCTAGCCAACGCAAACCAACGACCAGGAGAGCCCAGCCGCCCGCGCATACCAACGACCGGGAGAGTGCAGCCGCCCACGCACGTCAACGACCGGAAGAGCGCAGCCGCCCGCGCATACCAACGACCGGGAGAGTGCAACCGCCCACACTCGCGCCAACGCTCAGGAGAGCCCAGCCGCCCGCGCATACCAACGCCCGGGAGAGCGCAGCCGCACACGCTCACTGACGACCGGGAGAGCACAGCCGCACGCTCGGGTCACGACCAGGAGAGCGCAGCCGCGCACGCTCACCGACGACCGGGAGAGCACAGCCGTACGCTCGGGTCACGACCAGGAGAGCGTAGCCGCGCACGCGCACCGACGACCGGGAGAGTCCAGCAGCCCAACTACACAACCAACGTCCACCAGCGGAGAGGCGGAAAACACCGTTATCCCGATGAGCGAGGAGTCCGAACACCGAGCTGGAGAAAGCGGAGGGTCGGCGGCAGAGGAGGAGCAGCGCAGCCCCGACCATGGGGGCCGGTGATGACGAGGAGGAAAAAAGGAGAAGGCGGAGTGAAGCCACAAGCGAAGACGGACGCACCTACGCGAGCGCGGAACATTTTTGTCGAAAAAGAAAGAACGCGAGTGTGAAAACGGCGCACCTGACGAGAGCCAGAACAGAGGAATACCTGAGCGGATCCGACAAGAAACCACGACTCCATCAAGAAGGGCAACATCACCAAGGAAAAGCGGAGACACAGGCGCTGACGCAGGCTGAGAAATTGGGGTAAGCAGGCCTCCCGTCGGGAGTATGGGAGCACTGAGCGGTGCGGTAGGCAGGGCCAATGAAAGTAGATAAATAAAGGAGAGATTTAATATATAACCCTCTAATGCTTGTTCGCGTCCGTTTGGCGGGCCCTGGGGTATAGGGGATATGGTTTTGTTCTAATTGACATCTCTTTTCCTCCTCTCCTCTCTCCTCTCACATTCCCGTAGCGTGTTGTAATGCGGTGGGCGCGCGGAAGTGTCGTCCGACGACTGTCTCGACCTTCCGCTGACGCTGACTGTCATCCCGGTGGGCGCCCAGGGTGTCGTCCGGCGCTTGCCTCGACACAATGGGCGACGCTGGCGTAAACACGGGTACCCAGAAGGTCCGCTGGATGAGTGTCCCGGCCTTTTGGAGACGCTGACTGGCGTCGCTGTATCCCGTTCCCCGTAGATAGTAGACAGTCGGATCCCTCGGATGCCGTACGGCGATTGCCTCGGACGTCCTAGAGGATCTGGCTTGATGTACTTGTAGTGGCTGAAAGAGTGGTCATGGTTCTTGTTGTTGTAGCTGCGCCTACTCGTGTTTCCTCCGCCCGCTATCCAAGCCCTAAATCCCCACCCCCCTTGGCCATACCTGAGCTCGGAGTCCCGGCAAATTACAAATGTTCTGTAATTTCGACCCTGGCGGGACTGAGAGTTATACCCCGGCCCAGAACGCTTCCTTACAGATGGCGCCCGAGCAGGGACTCCGAGGTTCCGTAATGTTCTGAACGGCCAAGGGATTTTCCTAGAAGGCTTTTGGAGGGGAATTGTGTGGGCAAAGCGGCATCGACTCGGAACTTTCGAGTGGCCCCATGGTGTCCAAAAGCAGGAGATGAAAGCAGGCAAGCAGCGGCGGGAGCAGAGAGGCGGAGCCACAGGAGAGCAGGAGTTAGAGGAAGGAAGAGTGGGGAGGGGCAACGGTTTTGTACCCGGAAACGGTTATTGGCTTCGCACGCCGCCCGAGCGGTCGCCTATCGCTCTCGTACAGCCGAGGCTGGCTTCCCTAACTTCCTTAGTTAGGGATTCCAGGATACCCATCGACCAGGATCATCAGGATCAACACCCAGGATACACGCAGGCCAGGATAGTCAGGATCACCAGCCAGGACCCTCCTCAGCCAAGAACTACGACAAGGATCCTCCCTAAGCAAGGGTCAACAGCAAGGACCGTCTCAAGGACTAGGGACGCCTGAAGCCGTCGATCAGCAGACCAAAGACCAAGGACAGTGAGGATCCTCAAGCAGCTAGCAGCATGGGCGTACAGTGGATCTCGTATCGCCGCAAGTACGAACTGCAGCATATCGCTGCAGAGTTCGGCCTCAGCGAGACAGGGACCGTGGACGAGCTGCGCAGCCGAATAACGACTTTCATTACACACGGAGAGCACTCGACAGCGGTCGGAAAGCGGATCGAGGAACTAGGCACCCTCTACGCTAGTGCGCCCAGCCCCAGAAGCCCGAGGGCGATATCCCCGTCACCAGGATCTAGCCGTCGAGAACAGAAGGAGGGCATCCAGGTGGGACAACCGCTATCAATAGTCATCCCAGAGCTCCCCCGAGAAGCCTCGGCTGAACGACAGTTCAGCGACGGCAGCTACCCGCACCGCTTCACCGAAGGATCCCGAACTTCGCGGCCTGGTAGGGAAGAAATCCCTTATGCCATATTGGCGGACAAATTGAGCCACTGGGGCCTGGAGTTCGATGGGCATTCGGATGCCCTAGCATTCATCGAACGGCTAGAAGAGCGTGTGGAATCGTATGGAGGGAGCCCGGAACAACTTCCTCGAGCCATGTCTGTTTTGCTAACCAACAAGGCGGAAGGAGGACCCAAGGCAAGCCTTCTTGGAGTTCTTCCTGCCCCCTCGGTATTTTCAGCGCCTGGAGGATACCATCCGAAGCCGATATCAGCGATCCGGGGAGTCATTTCAGGATTACCTGATCGATCTCCGGCTCATGATGCAGCGAGCCCAATATTCGCCAGAAAGAGAATTGGACAGGATCTACGAAAATCTCAGGCCCGAGTACCAGTTATTCACCCGGAGACACGAATTTAAGACGCTGAGGGAGCTAACGCAGTTGGTAGTGGCATACGAGGCGACTCGGGATCGCGGCCAGACCTACCCGGCCGGCAATTCCGCGGACACCAGGCCAAAGATACCACCATACCGCCGAACCCCTACAGACGAAGCGATACCTTCCCGAAATGCTGAGGTAGCTAACCGTGTGACAACCCAGGACGGGGACCGGCCTGTAGATGTGCGCTTGCCTGCCGGAACTGCGGAGAGGAGGGTCACTTCCACAGCTCCTGTAGGAATCGCCGAGTGTTGTTCTGCTGGGAGTGCGGCCGCCGCGGCACACGAACCATCGACTGCTGCCGCCGACCGGCGACTGGAAACGGACTGGTGGTTGACGACGTCATACTGGGGCTCGATTTTCTATGCGGGATTCAGGCGGTAATCGTGTGCGGGCGTGCATACTTACAGCTGACCCGGGAAGTCAACTCCATCTCCGCATTCCGCCCCTGCCGCACACAGCGACGTCCGCGGAACACAGTCACACTAGTAGGACGATATCACCCAGCCCTGACCACACCAGGTCCAGCAACAGGACTTTGGCGGAGACGACTGCGACACCGCTGGCCACACCCAGGGCCAGTCCGTCGGCCGCCAAGTCGTCAACTAACGCGAGCAGGATCACCAAGACGTTGGCGGAGACGACTGCGACACCGCTGGCCACACCCAGGGCCAGTCCGTCGGCCGCCAAATCATCGACTAACGCGAGCAGGATCACCAAGACGTTGGCGGAGACGACTGCGACACCGCTGGACACATCCAGGGCCAGTCCGTCGGCCGCCAAATCATCGACTAACACGAGCAGGCTCACCAAGACTTTGGCGGAGACGACTGTGACAACGCTGTACACACCCAGGGCCAGTCCGTCGGCCGCCGAGGCATCAGCTGACGGGAGCAGGAGCATCACGACTTGGACGGAGGCACCACTAGATATTGCCAAGGCAAGGCAGGCTACTTTGACGACGACCCGAAGCGACGCCACTGGGTCAATGAGGCAAGGCCTCGCCTACGCCACTCTCAGCAGCACCACTAGGACGTTGCAACCAGGCCACAATCATGTTGGGCCCGTCGGCAGTAACAGGATAGCTCCCACCGATTATCAGCTGGTGCCATTAGCCGACGCCGCCACTGCACGTCAGCGCAACCCTTTTTGGAAGCCGGAGCGGACGACGCCCCTCCCGGTGAACCTAGCCATCGTAGCGTCGGCCCCGTCCGAAGAACTCTCGCCCCAGATGTCCTCAGAGACCGAACCCGCGCTCGCGCCATGGGTAGCCGCGTTCTTGGAACGAGAGCTGGCCAAATTCGAAGGGCTGAGTGGTATCTCACATATAACTCAACATACGATCATTATGAAAGACGACAAGCCACTGAAGCAGAGGTATTTCCCCAAGAACCCGGCCATGCAGAAGATCATCAACGCGCAGGTCGACGAACTATTGAGGGACGGACGTGTCGAAGCTTCCAAGAGTCCACATAGCGCCCCGATCGTGTTGGTAGGCAAGAAAACGGGAGATATGCGTATGTGCGTGGACTACCGGCAACTCAACGCACGGTCAGTGCCTGACGTATACCCGCTTCCCCGGATCAAGCACATCCTCGAGAGACTGCGCCACGCGCGCTACATCTCAACGTTGGACCTCAAGAATGGGTACTGGCAGATCCCCCTGGCGGAAGGAAGTAGAGAGTGCACCGCGTTCACGGTTCCGGGCAGAGGCCTCTTCCATTGGAAGGTGATGCCGTTCGGCCTTCATTCTGCATCAGCGACGTTCCAGAGGCACTGGATAGCGTTATCGGACCCCAGATGGAGCCCCACGCTTTCGCGTATCTGGACGACATCATCGTTATAGGCGCGGTGATGGAGGATCACGTCGAAAACCTCCGGGAAGTTGTCCGAAGGTTGAGGGAAGCAAACTTGAAGCTGAACCAGGCCAAATGCAAGTTCTTCCAAAAGAGTATAGCTTATCTGGGACATGTAATCAGCGAGCAAGGAATCCATACAGACCCGGAAAAGATTGTGGCGGTTGGGAAGCTGACACCTCCGAGCTCAGTCAGGGAACTGCGGCGGTGCCTAGGGATGGCGTCTTGGTATCGTAGGTTCGTACCAAACTTCGCAACCATCGTCCAGCCCATGTCGAGCCTCCTCAAGAAGGACCAGAAGTAGATCTGGGGCGAGGAACAGCAAGCAGCATTCGAGGAATTAAAGGAGAAGTTGACTCAAGCACCCGTCCTAGCTTGTCCAGACTTCTCGGAGAAGTTTACGCTGCAGACGGATGCAAGCAATTACGGGCTTGGAGCGGTCTTGACGCAGGAGATATCCGGAGAGGAGAGGGTCATAGCTTACGCCAGTCGACGACTCCTCAAAGCGGAGGAGAACTACTCGGCGACAGAAAAGGAGTGCTTGGCCATCGTGTGGGCCATAAGGAAGTTGCGGTGTTACCTGGAGGGCTACCGGTTCGACGTCGTCACCGATCATCTCGCGCTAAAGTGGTTAAACTCGATTAATAACCCCACCGGACGCATCGCCCGATAGGCCCTATAGCTCCAACGATACCGTTTTGACATCCATTATCGGCGAGGGAGCCAAAACGTTGTAGCTGACGCCCTTTCCCGGCAGCCTATCGAAGCCCTACGACAAGTCCGGGAGAATCCACCCACCTGCCCGTGGTTGTTGAGGCTACTCAAACGGATCCAATCACAGCCCGAGAAGTGCCCCGAATTCACCATCGAAAACGGTCAGATCTACAGGAGGACAGGGAGCCGACCCGCCGAAGAGGAATCCCATCAGTGGAAGTTGTGCGTTGCCAGTGACCACCGACGCCGAGTGCTCCAAAAATGCCATGACCACCCGACCGCCGGTCACCAGGGAATACGGAAGACTACTAACCGTGTAATGCAACGATACTACTGGCCGGGGCTCTACCGGGACGTGGTGCGGTACGTGCAGAGATGCGAGAGCTGTCAGAAGTTCAAGGTGAGCCAAAGTAAACCAGCAGGGCAGATGTGCACGCGTCAGGCAAAGGGCCCTTTCGACATCCTTTGCGCTGATTTCGTTGGCCCTCTGCCGCGCTCTAGGCATGGCAACACGATGTTGTTGGTATTCTTCGATATATTCTGCAAGTGGGTGGAGTTGGTGCCGCTGCGGAAAGCCACTACTGCCCAATTGGAAAAAGCATTCAGAGAGAGGATTCTCTGTCGATTCGGAGTCCCACGGAAATTTGTGTGCGATAACGGCACGCAATTCACGAGTCGGTCCTTCCGGAAGTTCTGCATGCTGGCCGGCATGGAACTGGAACACACGGCCCCATATACACCCCAGCAAAACCCACCAGAGCGGGTCAACCGAACCGTAAAAACGATGATAGCCCAGTTCATCGACACGGACCAACGAACCTGGGATGACCTACTCCCAGAACTGAGCTTGGCCGTGAATAGCAGCCCCTCCGATACCACCGGCTTCAGCCCCGCTTTCCTGGTACTCGGGCGGGAACCAAGACTCCCGGGCGTGTTGTACGACGAGATGACCCCGGGGCTGGCAGGAGAACTCGAGCCCGCGCACGACAAGGCCACCAGACTGCAGGAGATATACAAGGTAGTGCAAGAAAACATCCAGAGGGCGTCCCAGACCCAGAAGAAGACATACGACCTACGCAGACGGGAATGGCGTCCCGCACTGGGAACGCTGGTCCTGCTGGTCAGCATCACCTATCCAAGGCAGCCGATGGCTTCGCCGCGAGACTGGCCCCTAAATACGAAGAGCCTTACAAGGTGGTCAAATTCCTGAGCCCCAATATAGTCAGTTTGCAGAGTAACCATGGCCGGCAAAGGAAGACTGCGAGCTTGGCGGACCTGAAGGCCTTCCACGGAGCCGACGACGACGTGGACGGACTGCGGCCGACGTCGGAGACACCGGAATGAGCCAAGCATTCACAAGGGCCACTTGTAGCAGCGCGCTGCTACAACGTCCTTGCCCCGGAAAGGGGCAAAACTCCAGTATCGTAAGCCTACTATAAGGTCCCCTTTAGGGAACATTTAAGCACAAATGTAGTCGTTTTTTCACACGCACCGCTCAAGCAAGATAGGGGGAAGGGTAAGATTTCGTTGCAAGGCAGGCAGGCACTAATCGACAGGAGTTTTCTCCCTAGGATCGACGAAATGAAGCGACAGAGCAACGGAAACTGGGTTCGAGCAAACGGCCGACGCTACGTCCCCGAAGGGCCCTCTACGTCGGGCAGAGTAGATATATGTCGCACCTACCAGCTGACCACCACCCGGCACGACCAACTCCAACTGGAGCAGCGGCTACAATCTGTCCAGGAGTGGTGCGATCGGCAGCACCTGGCTGCTCTCATGGGAGCCTCACCGGAGGAAGTGGCTCAAGGCGGACTCGCAACGGTAGCTGAAGCCCCACGGACGCAGGACCCCGACGCCACTATTCTGGATCGGTCCTGGCGCTGCGGCCCAGCGGTGGATGGAGACAACATCACCACGGACGCGGACGACCAAGAGACCATACCACGCAGTACAGGGACCCTGGCATCCTCGCTGGACGGAGATTCAGACGGACTCCTGGTGGACCCAATGGATGGTTGCGCTGGAGAGGACGATCAACAGAATGATTGGGCAGCCAGTCTCTGGGCCGACTGGGACTTGGTGAGTCCACGCCCTGTCGAGGACGGACTAAGTGTCGAGGTCGACGCGGAAGCTAATGGGGCGGGGCCTCATTACTCCGACATATCGGAGGACGAGCTGCGAGGGGAGAGCCCGGCACCCAGGCCTACGGAATCCGAGACGGACCAATAGTCGTTGAGGAGCCCGAGCTTCTCTCCTCAAGCAGGTCCCATGGAGGTGGCAGAAAACCCGCGCCCATCCAGCAGTACACCGCCACCACCAGCCGTACCGTACCAGCCGTACCGAATACGTTCCGCAGCCAATGTACGACATCGAGGAATTAGAATTGCTAGGCTCGGAACGCAGCCTTCCGCTGAGCATCGACGAGACAGCCGATCTACTGCAGCTTTTCCGGTTGCACCCGGGGATAGCGGTAGTGCAGGATGAGGCAGGCTGGGCCGTGGCCCTGGTAGAATGGAGGACCAACACCTTTAATAATCAACTGCCGCTAGACCTGATCGCTAACATCACCGTATACTTACGGGACCCCACGTCCCGATTGGGCATACGGCGATTGGAGATCCACGACGGACGATGCTTCCGCATCAAAATCACGCGACGCCGGCTGGTCACCGTCACTCTGCGGACCCCCCGAAGTATGGAGGGGGTGTGAAGGAGCGTACGCTCCCCCACATATTTTCTTTTATACAAAGTAGTCACGGAGGCCATGAAGGCTGCACTATGGCTTATTCTCAGAGTTCAGGCCATGGAGGCAACGTTATGAATTATTGTTAGTTAGATTAAGCGACGATACCATGAAATCTACTTATTTAGGTTAAGCGGGAGTATAATGAAGTTATTCAGCACCGATAGGGGCCAGAACATTGGCATAGTTTCGCCACAGTCACGAACACGATCGGGGGAGCCCATCCCTAGCCAACGCAAACCAACGACCAGGAGAGCCCAGCCGCCCGCGCATACCAACGACCGGGAGAGTGCAGCCGCCCACGCACGTCAACGACCGGAAGAGCGCAGCCGCCCGCGCATACCAACGACCGGGAGAGTGCAACCGCCCACACTCGCGCCAACGCTCAGGAGAGCCCAGCCGCCCGCGCATACCAACGCCCGGGAGAGCGCAGCCGCACACGCTCACTGACGACCGGGAGAGCACAGCCGCACGCTCGGGTCACGACCAGGAGAGCGCAGCCGCGCACGCTCACCGACGACCGGGAGAGCACAGCCGTACGCTCGGGTCACGACCAGGAGAGCGTAGCCGCGCACGCGCACCGACGACCGGGAGAGTCCAGCAGCCCAACTACACAACCAACGTCCACCAGCGGAGAGGCGGAAAACACCGTTATCCCGATGAGCGAGGAGTCCGAACACCGAGCTGGAGAAAGCGGAGGGTCGGCGGCAGAGGAGGAGCAGCGCAGCCCCGACCATGGGGGCCGGTGATGACGAGGAGGAAAAAAGGAGAAGGCGGAGTGAAGCCACAAGCGAAGACGGACGCACCTACGCGAGCGCGGAACATTTTTGTCGAAAAAGAAAGAACGCGAGTGTGAAAACGGCGCACCTGACGAGAGCCAGAACAGAGGAATACCTGAGCGGATCCGACAAGAAACCACGACTCCATCAAGAAGGGCAACATCACCAAGGAAAAGCGGAGACACAGGCGCTGACGCAGGCTGAGAAATTGGGGTAAGCAGGCCTCCCGTCGGGAGTATGGGAGCACTGAGCGGTGCGGTAGGCAGGGCCAATGAAAGTAGATAAATAAAGGAGAGATTTAATATATAACCCTCTAATGCTTGTTCGCGTCCGTTTGGCGGGCCCTGGGGTATAGGGGATATGGTTTTGTTCTAATTGACATCTCTTTTCCTCCTCTCCTCTCTCCTCTCACATTCCCGTAGCGTGTTGTAATGCGGTGGGCGCGCGGAAGTGTCGTCCGACGACTGTCTCGACCTTCCGCTGACGCTGACTGTCATCCCGGTGGGCGCCCAGGGTGTCGTCCGGCGCTTGCCTCGACACAATGGGCGACGCTGGCGTAAACACGGGTACCCAGAAGGTCCGCTGGATGAGTGTCCCGGCCTTTTGGAGACGCTGACTGGCGTCGCTGTATCCCGTTCCCCGTAGATAGTAGACAGTCGGATCCCTCGGATGCCGTACGGCGATTGCCTCGGACGTCCTAGAGGATCTGGCTTGATACAATTGTAGTGGCCGGAAGAGTGGTCATGGTTCTTGTTGTTGTAGCTGCGCCTACTCGTGTTTCCTCCGCCCGCTATCCAAGCCCTAAATCCTCACCCCCCTTGGCCATACCTGAGCTCGGAGTCCCGGCAAATTACAAATGTTCTGTAATTTCGACCCTGGCGGGACTGAGAGTTACACCCCGGCCCAGAACGCTTCCTTACAGTATCTTGGTTTCCAAAGCTCTAATACTAATAGGGACATAGCAAACCTTTTTGCTTCTTTTTTCAGATCCAATTTTTAAGCCATGTGCGACGTGGCATGATTCGGATGTCTTCGACTCCATACCTTCGGTGGTCAATATTGGCACACTTGATATATTGGAGGCGGACATCTTGGAGGCTACTGCTGACTTCGACAATTCTAATAAAGCCGACAGTGATGGTATTTCTGCCTTTCTGCTGCGCAATTGTGGTGATGCTTTTTGTGCACCGCTGAAAATTCTTTTCATAAATTCCTTGTTAGCGGGTCGGTTTATTGGTAAGTTGAAAGCTGCCACAGTCACTCCTGTTTTTCAAAAAGGGTCGAAGAATAGTATCTCTGATTATAGACCAACTGCCAAACTCAGCAATATCTCAAAGCTTTTTGAGCGTATCATTGCCAAAAAGATTACTTTTCTCATGAGGTCATACATTAGCCCAAATCAGCATGGTTTTATGCCGGGTAGATCAACAACCACGAATCTTATCGCATTCAGTAATTTCTGCACACGTGCCTTTGAAAAGTACTCTCAGGTTGATGTTGTGTACACTGACTTTGCTAAGGCCTTTGATAAAGTCTCCCACTGTGCTCTAGTAGCCAAGCTACATCGGTTGGGTTCTCATTCCAGCTTGCTCAGTTGGTTCATATCATATCTTGAGCAGCGATTGTATGTTGTATTGGTGAATGGAAAGCAGTCGGACCCATATTTGGCTACTTCCTGCCTTCCACGGTGGAGTGCTCTTGACCCGCTGCTGTTCTCTATTTTTATTAATGACATACTATGTCTTAGCATTCGAGCCTCTGAGTATTTGCTTTACGCTGAAGATCTCAAGATTTTTCGCTCTGTCAATTCATTAGGCGACAGTATCCTTCTTCAGCATGACCTGGATGAAGTTGCTCGTTGGTGCACACGTAATTTGCTCCCACTTAATATTAGCAAATGTTATTTGGTTTCGTATGGCAAGTGTACATTTCAAGTCCAGACCTCGTATTCAAAAGATGGCCTTCCGCTCATAAAGCAGACGGAGATACTCGATCTAGACATCTTGTTTGATTCCAAATTTTTGTGTGTGGAGCATTTGAACTACATTTTGCCGAAAGCTTATGCTATGTTTGCCCTTGTTACGTGCAACTCATCCCAGTTCAGTGATCCATACACGAGGGTATGTCTATATTCAATCTTTGTGCGCTCGCGCCTTGAATATGCTTCAGTAGTTTGAAACCCGTATTCCGGATTGCGCGTATCGAGAGATTGCAGAGGAAGTTTTTGAAGTTTTCACTCCAGCTTTTGCAGTTTGCAGTCCCATTGCCATCCTATGAGTGCAGATATCGCCTTGTGCATCTCTCCTCTCTCGAGGATGGTAGGACCATTGCTGCTCAAATCCCGGAAGTCAAAGAGTGTAGGGGTATATTAGATTTGTGGGGATAACGGTTGTGTGTAACGCCCAGAAGAAAGCGTTTCCGACCCCATAAAGAATATATATTCTTGATCAGCATCAATAGCCGAGTCGATATAGCCATGTCTGTCTGTCCGTCTGTCCGTCCCACCGTCTGTCCATCCGTCTTCATTTGCGCCTATATCTCATAGACTATTAAAGCTAGATTAATCAAGTTTTGTATCCAGTCTCCTGTGTGATCACACTACTCCAAATGTATTTCAAAATTTCGCCCCGCCCCTTTCCGCCCCCAAAAAGAACGAAAGTCTGTGGCATACACAATTTTGAAGATACAAGAAAACTAAATAAGCAGATTCATAGAGAAAGACCATTTCTATCAGGGTGTTGAATCTGGATCAGATCGGATCATTATTATAGCTACAATGAAGAAAACCATTTCGAAAGTCATCATTCCCTCTCGCTCTCTCTCAGACGCGACCCCATCCGCTTTGCTTATTCGTTTAAATGAGCGCCTAGATCTCAGAGACTATAAGAGCTAGAGCAACCAAACTTTCTATCCAAGCTCCTGTGATATCACTTCAGTACAAGTGTATTTCAAAATTTTGATACGCCCCCTTCCGCCCCCACAATGGACCAAAATCTGTGGAATCCACAATTTTTAAGATAAATGAAAACCAAAAACGCAGAATCATGAAAAATTACCGTGTCTAACAGATTGACAAATCTTGATCAGGTCGGATCAATATTATGGCCAGAAGAAACAAATTAAGTTTCAGTGGCTACGCAACGTCTGCCAAGCGCTGACTCATTCCCTCTCTCTCTGTGGCAAACACTTGTACGTCTCAAATATGTAGTTACACATGTCATGTAGAAATTTAGGAGCAGTATACAAATCATATGCAAACAAAATTGGAAACATGTATAAATATTCCAAAAATGATTTGACTTCATTCTTTGAAATATTTTTTTTTGCCCAAAATTTAATTCGTCCCTTTTGCGAACATATATGTAATAAATTGCATAAATCGCAAGCTCATATATGTATGTACATATATACTATGATCATATATGCTCATATATGTATGTATGATTGAGTACCGGGTATAAAGTAGAGGCGCGGCTTTTGCCGCGGCTCACAACGTTCTCCCTCGTTTTTGATTTGTTAGTGGGGAATTGCTTTCTGAGTTTTTCCTATTTCATTGTTAATTGTTTCTGTTTTGATTTCTTTCTTTCTTTTTATTGTTTAAGATAGATGAAAGTTAGTATAGCCAGTTAAGGTTTAACCGTTGGCGAATAAATAAATAAATAAATATAACTTAATGGGATTCGTTAATTCAATTTTTAAACTTTTTAATAATGATTCTAGCCAAACAGCTTCTTGAAATGTTTTAAATAAAGTCATATATTCCTCTTCTGTTGATGAAGCAGCTTCAGAACTCAGTTTTCTTGCATTCCAACAAATTACGTTACTTTCAAACATTTTGAGTTGGTATCCAGTAGTGTTTCTTCTATCTGAGTCACTTCCACCCCAGTCTGAATCTACATAGCCTATAAAATAATTATTTATTTATGTACATACATACATACATAACCAGTGACTAGAATAGAATATCGACGACTGCTAAATCTAAATATTCGCAAGAGAGTATTAGTAAACATTATAGAATACGAAGATATTCAAGAGAATAATAATTTTATAAATAATATAAATTAGTCAATTTTCTATAAAACTTATAAGATCTATAAGTGGATTATAAGTTATGTGGAACTGCCCAATACTCAATCTGGTAATTGCTAAGTCTGTGGACAACCTCTCCAAAATTCACGAAATTGTTTTCCTGGATAGACCCCGATTTATCATGAAATTAGGTAAAAAAATTTCGTGTCGGTCGCTTATAGTTTTTTTTTTTTTAAAGCTTAACTTTATTCGCTCGATTTTTTTAAAAAAGATTTTCCGCCTACGGCGCCACCTTTTTATTATTATTATAGAGCACAACTCATATTCAGTGACACCACTTAAAGCTAGTTTAGTTTAGTTTAGTTTAGTTTATAGGATATATGTATAAATCGGGGTCTATCCAGATAAAACAAGAGGTAACGTTGTGAGCCGCGGCAAAGGCACAAATGGAAAATTTAAAAAAATTAGGTCGAACCCTATGCTAGATTTTTATATATTAAAAGTTATCTGTTTCCATCTTTGTTTACATATACTTTTTACATCAGCTTCTACATGTAAATGTAGAACTACTCATACGAGACGTGGAAGTGGCAGGCATTGCGTAGAGACTGAAATTTAATTTGTTCCTTCTGGCTATAATAGTATTTCGACCTGATCCGCCCTTTGTGGGGGCGGAAGGGGGCGCGGCGAAATTTTTAAATAAACTTGTGCTAAATTGATATCAAAGGAGCTTGGATAGTTTGGTTGCGCTAGCTCTTATAGTCTCTGAGAACTAGGCGCTAATGAAGACGGACAGACGGACGGACGGATAGACAGACATGGCTATATCGACTCGGCTATTGATGCTGATCAAGAATATATATACTTTATGGGGTCGGAAATGCTTCCTTCTGGGCGTTACACACAACCGTTATCCCCACAAATCTAATATACCCCTATACTCTTCGAGTACCGGGTATAAAAATGTCGTGAATTTTGGAGAGGTTGCCCACAGACTTAACAATTACCCTCAAACTCAAAGTACCTCCAATTGTTGCCAAGTCGCTCAAATTTTGAAAGGAAAATTATTCTGCACTTTGCCAATCGAGGCCCATGGCAGGTTGAAAGTTTGAAATTGACTGGCTTATAATAAGAAAAAATAAATACTTAAATATAAAGCTCATCGTAACTCTGAATTTTATATGAACAAATGTATACCTTTAAAACAGTTCAAGATATTGCAGCGCATATCTTTTCAACATTTTCACAATAAAGTTAGTGTTACACTAAAACCTTTGTGTTGCATAGAAACAAAGACATTTAAAAGCATCCCGTTTTGTTAGCAACCGTTTTACCTACCTTCATATTTTTATCCGCGAAATTGTCATAATTATTTCTCATTTCAACCTTCCCACGCTATTTGTTGGAGTTGGTTGTGGCTCTGCATCACTCTAGTGTCATTATTGTGGTTTTCTAACGAGCTACTTTTGTCAAGTTGGCGGACAGAAACATGGTCGTGATGTTTCCGCATTTATTTGTGTCAGTACCTTCTGCTTTTATGCAGCAGCTTTGGCTTCTTAAGTGTGCCTCCCATTGTTTTTTATTCCGTGCCTTTTAGAACACTTTTGCCTACCGTTTTTTATATCATTTTAAAAACTTTAAAGCACTCTTGCCACCATTGACAAAAAAAAATGTTATCAAATACCTAGACATTGCATCATAAACAAATTCCATTTCCATTTTCGTTCAATGCTTCTGGGTACGTGTGTACATGTATGTACATATAAACAAAGCCCTGCATAAATCCAAAGTGTTCACCAAATCACAGCTAAAAATCCTGTCTACTCAGATTTGAATCACCCCCAATCTCCAACAACCGAATTCACTGTGGATTAAAATCGGTAGGTTAGGTTAGGTTGCAGCGGCTGCCCGACTCACTGGGAGCCCAGCACACTTAGGCCGTTTCCGGCCCGTTGTGATACCGCGGGGGAATCTGCCCCTACTCGCATTGTGAGACCCGAGGTCAACAGTTGTCCCAGCCTGCAGCTTTTATGAAGTTAGCTATCTTTCTGGGACATATGGTGGACGTTACCGAAATGTCTGAAATGAAGGGCGAGCCCAAGTGCTGTAGCCTTCTTCTGCTGAGAGCTGGGCAAGAGCAGAACAGGTGTTCCACCGTTTCATCCTCTTCTTCATCTCTACAGCTACGGCAAAAATCATTGTTTGGGGCGCCCAGTCTATTAGCATGGGTACCTACTAACCAGTGCCCCGTTAGGGAGCGTATGACTGCGCTGCACCTTCGTCTGCCGAGCTTGCATAGCTCAGAGGTGCGCTTCCTATCTATGGTCGGCCATGTTTGCCGAGATATACGACATCGTGGTGCTGATTGCCACTTGTTATCTGTTAGTTGCTTATATTGCTCCTTTATTATGAGCCTACATGTGGCCATCGGCATACGAGTATCCTCCTTGTCTTGGAGAAGGGGGATTGTAGTTGATTGAAGTCTGGCCAGCTCGTCTGCAATACAGTTGCCTTCGATGTCCCGGTGTCCCGGGACCCATATAAGGCTAATAACAAATTGCGGCAATCTGCAACGGTGGCCGAGTTTGCGGAGATCGCATTAAGCGATTTGATTGCAGCTTGGCTATCACTATAGATGTTTACGCGGGTTACCATGGCGGTAGTTTCCTGAAGGCAGTTTAGGGCCTCCTTGATTGCAATGACCTCCGCCTGGAAGACACTGCAGTGATCAGGAAGTCTAAAGGTGTGCCTAATGTTTAGCTGTTCGGCGTATATGCCTCCTCCGACCCTATTGTTCAGCTTTGATCCTTCTGTGAAGATGTTTTTACTTTAGGACGTTGATGTGCAATGACTGCACCATCAAGTGGCCCAAGCTACACCAGCCGATGGCTGTTACGCGCGGATCCCAGGCAAGAACGCATAACGCGCGACTCGTTTACCGAACCGATCGCGGACATGCAGGAAAGATAGGTGTTAGACTAGTGTTCGAGGAAAAGTAGAAGAAATCTAATTAAAGAAGCGAAGTAATTACTAGTTACGGGAAAGATATAAGAGTATCTATAATTTAAGACTAGGAAGGGAGTTAGTGGTAGATACAATATGATAGAGGGAATTATAATCCGAGCATAGGACCCTAAATGGTTCATGCAAGGAGTAATACGACCTACAAAGCGGAAGAAACAAGGGTGTATAGTTCCTAGTGCTTCTAATAGGAATAGTGAAGTTTATGCGGCTCAACAGGTCAGGGCTATCTATGTCACCCTTGATCAAGTTGTGCACAAAAATCAATCCAAGCATTTTCCTACGACTAGCTAAGGTTGGAAGGTTTATTAGGAGCAATCTATTAGAGTAGGATGGCAGTCTCACACCTGCATCCCAGCCGAGGCCTCGAAGAGCAAAAAGTAAAAAGTTTTTTTGAACTGATTCTATACGGTCCTGGTGTACGTTGTACTGAGGGCACCATACACAAGAGCCGTATTCTAAAATCGGACGAACCAGAGAGGTGTAGAGAGTCTTTGTTATATAGGGGTCGTCAAATTCCTTTGACCACCTCTTTATAAACCCAAGCACGCCCATGGCCTTGTTCACCATGGTAGAAATGTGTTCTGAAAACTTTAACTTGGGATCTAGTAGAACACCAAGATCATCAACCCGGGTAATTCTCTCAAGAGAACCACCACAAAGGGTGTAAGGAACCAGAAAGGCGCTGGAGCCATGAAAAGTCATTAATTTACATTTTGAAGCATTAAGGTTTAATAAATTTGCACAACACCAAGACTGAAATCTATCGAGATCGGATTGCAACCTGGATTGAAAAGAAATGTCCTTATACTGGACACAGAGCTTAACATCATCCGCATACATAAGTACTCGAGAGTATGTTAATACAGAAGGCAGGTCATTTATAAAGAGTGTAAAGAGTAAGGGGCCTAGATGGCTGCCCTGTGGTACACCCGAAGTCACCATAACTGGTGAGGACAGGGAGTTTTTGAAAAGGACTCTTTGAGACCTAGAACAAAGGTAGCTAGAGATCCATCTCAGGAGATTGGGCGGGAACCCTAGAAGGTCGAGCTTTTGTGCTAGGAGGGAATGGTTTACAGAGTCGAACGCTTTACTAAAATCGGTGTAAACAACATCCGTCTGCAGATTACCTTGAAAGCCTTTTATTATAAAGGAGGTAAACTCCAATAAATTTGTTGTGGTTGATCTCCGCCTTATAAATCCATGTTGAGATGGAGATATAAGTGATCTGCATAGATGCTGCAGGTGCGGAGTTAAAATTTTCTCAAACACTTTAGGAATAGCGGATAACTTAGATATACCTCTATAGTTAATTGCGTCAGACTTGCTACCTTTTTTATGGAGAGGAATTATATAGGACTCCTTCCATATCGGGGGAAAGCATGAAGAATTTATGGATAGGTTGAATAGTTTAAGCAACGGCCCACACAGAGACTCGGCACAGTACCTGAGTACACAGCCGGGAACTCCGTCCGGACCCGGTGAGAACACCGGCTTTACTGTTCGTAGATCATGAAGCAACGAGCTTTCATTCAGCAAAGGACTGAAAATGCCGTTCGACCTCGGTAAACCGTATGGATACGGCTGACCAGGGTAAACGTCTTGCGAATAGGTAGTTTGGAAAAAACGGGCAAAAAGATCGGCAATTGCCTGATCATTATCTAATCCCTAATGAGGTTATTAAGCTTCGTGAACTCGGCTTTCCGGAAGCAGCGGACACTTTGGGGTGGTCTACCCGACCGATCCAATACAGTTCGTCCGAGGTCGAACGACACTTCGAAAGTAGGATGGTAGGCATCTTCAGGTATAGTGAGCGGGGGGACTCGAGTTAACAACACTAAGGTCGGATCCGTTACAAAGCACAGATCAAGAAATCGACCCAAGGAATTTTTAACATGGTTAACTTGAGACAGAGACAGGTCAATCAAGCCGTCAACAAAGTCATGACGTGCCATGGGCACCATACTATTAGACTCATTTGCCGAAGACCAAACAATTCCTGGTAAGTTGAAGTCACCAAGAACTATCATGTGATCTTTTTCAGATAGCGAGGAAGAAATAGCGGTTAAGGCGGACAAATGCTGCTCGTAAATTGCGATATCCGAAGACGGTGGAATATACGAACAAGTTATGAAAATTGAGAAAGCGGGAAGAATCAGTCTTACACACAGAAATTCCAGTTCCTGCTGGATCTGGACTGTGAAAAGTTCCGACGTGAAGTTTGAGTGCACAGCAATCAGAACCCCACCTGCACGTCGAGACGAGCGATCCTTTCTATAAGTTGTGTACCGACCTGCCAAAACTTCGGAACTAAGAATGTCCAGCTTTAGCCAGGTCTCGGTAAACACAATAACGTGGGATGCAAATGCGACACTATCCTGGAAAAGAATGCTGAGCTTACTACGCAAGCCTCGAACATTCTGATAGGTCACCAAAAGAGAGTTAGTTAGTTTTTTGGACGGGAGGTAGAGCGGGAAGACGACGAAGACGACGAAGGAGCACTGGTCTGATTTGTTGGCAGAGTTATTGGGGGCCTAGTCTTCTTCTTTGCCTTAAACTCCTTCACCACCAAATGCTCCGGCCAAAATTTGGCAGAACAGATGGTGTCAAAATGAGTTTGAGAGACACTTATTTTAAAGGAAGATATCTCCCTGGCGTAAGAAAAGTTAAATTTTTCCACCTTAAAATCAGCGGCTTTTATTTTGCTTCGGATATAAGCCGTCACATCATTAATTGTGGAATCAGGGGCAAGCCGCGAGACAAAAACTTGTCTCTTTGGTGGGATCCCCACCAATCTTGGCACCACAGGCCTATCACCTGTGATGGTAATACCCGGTGGTCCGGGACGTATATTAACTGGTGGGGTCGGAATTGAGGGGACCGCTAATGAGTTTGCGGACATTACGGACACGGACGCTACAGACGACTTTGGCTGCATGCCCTCCGACGCGATAAATTCGGCTACCGAAGTTCCATCGCCAGCAGCTGTCGTTGCCTTCGGAGTGGCAAATGAAATCAACTGCTGCACTGCTGCTGGAGTGGTCGGAGTCAGCTTGTCAGCATCGGCCGGCCGAGGGGCAGCTGGCACATGCAGATCCCGCGGAGTGACCTTTTTGCGCCTAGGAGACTCAGTCAGTAGTTTGAGGCCACTAAACTGAGACTCCATGGCTAGGAGCCGATCGTACTGCTCTTTGAAGCCCACGGTCAGCTCCCTAAAGCCCTTCCGGGTCTGCCTCATAAACGCTGCCATCTCCCTCTCAACCGGACGGCACGCCTCACAGCTATAATGCAGGCCATTCCTTTTTGAGATGGCATCACCCACGAGACCGGTGATCCCGGCGCATTTAGCGTGCACTACGCTATCGCAGAGCCAGCAGGGGATACTCGGCTGGTCATGGGTGATCTGCTTCTTGCAGGTTTTCTTAACACAGACCACAGAGAATTCCATTTTAAAATTTACTTAATTTTTCCTTCAAAAAAAATTGGTATCAGACCAGTGTGCCAGATAAGCGCCAAAAGAGGAATAAGTGAAAACGAGAGCGGTTATAGTAGCTACAATTGAGAGAGAGAGAGCGCTACTGTACGGAAAATATCAAGAGCGAGAGAGGAAGAACAGTTATTTGAGTGTGGGTAATAGAGAGAGTGATAGATCAGCAACAACTAATGCGTGAGAGCGGCTAAATAGAAGAACAAATATGACACTGTGTGTACTTACAAAAGCACAAACAAAGACACACAGCTAGGCGATGCAAAAAAATAAT
The DNA here is from genome assembly GCA_037356375.1 of Drosophila affinis. Lineage (NCBI taxonomy): Eukaryota > Metazoa > Arthropoda > Insecta > Diptera > Drosophilidae > Drosophila > Drosophila affinis. Next base: position 29,381,753 of record CM074800.1, read on the forward strand.
TAAATTAAGTTTTTTCACTAAAGCAGGCATGCACTCGCGATCAGGAAATAGAATGATAAGGCTGTTAGTTTATGAATTTATTATTATTATTATTTTCGTAAAAAACCGGCGGTTTAAGCAAAAATAGGCAAAAAGTTAGCGGAGCGCAAACAAAAACGCGTCTGACTACTACAAAGAGAATCGGACGATGATGTTTAGGGCCCCTTTTGGGCCTGGGGGTCCCTCACTCCACTCGTCTCTGTGGGGGATAATTGCATCGAAGGGGGTATCTGTGTACTCCCTTGGAACACAGTAGTCCGTTTTAGTAGGGACGGAACTGCCGTTTAGTATAGAGGAGTGACCTCTCTGTGGTGCCCATTGGTCAGAGTCTCTCAGTCGTATTGCTGCCATTTGTGCCCTTTCTTTTCCTGCGAGGGCAAGGCTTTAGAGGCACAGAATAGCATCTAGCGCATCATTTGGAGTGGTACGAAGAGCTCCACTGATGCAAAGGGCGGCTGTTCGCTGAACCTTGTCGAGCTGTTTGGTGATCGTCCTTTTTGATAAGGCCGGCCACCAAACAGTTACTCCGTAAAGAATTATCGGTCTTACTATGGCTTGGTATATCCATTGGACTATACTTGGGTTCATGCCCCATTTTAAGCCGATAGCTTTTTTGCAAGTGTAGAGGGCTATCGTGGCCTTCTTCACTCTATCTTTGATATTCAGGTTCCAGTTTAGCTTTTTGTCGATTACTAACCCTAAGTAATTGGCACTGTCGCTAAAGGAGAGCCTGCATCCGTTTAATGTGGGGGGGGGTTTAGAGACGGAATCTTGTATTTGCTTGTAAATAGTCTCTGTCTTTGAGGGATTAACTCCAAGACCCCGCGATTCTGTCCAACTTGACAATCTCGCGAGCTTTGCGGTCATTAAGTCGCAGAGTGTTTGAGGGTATTTGCCCGAAAAGATAATTGCTACGTCGTCCGCGTATGCCACGACTTTGCAGCCCCCCCTTCCAGGTCACATAGAATCTTGTTGACTGCTATGTTCCATAGAAGGGGGGATAGGACACCACCTTGCGGTGTGCCTCTACTGACATACCTTGATTGAGTGGACGATCCCATCGATGATGTCACCGTCCTGCATGTGAGCAATTGATCAATGAGCATCACCAAGTGACGATCCACCCCAAGGTCAGTCAGCGCTTCCGTAATGGCGTTGACGTTGTTGAAAGCTCCCTCGATATCTAGAAAAGCGATTAGACAGTATTCTTTGAGGTATAATGATTTCTCTATCCCCGAAATTACTTCGTGAAGTGCCGTTTCCGTGGATTTTCCTTTCCGGTAGGCATGCTGTGCTCCTGACAACAATTGAGAATTTATAGTAGTTCTCAGTTGTAGCCCGACGAGTCTCTCAAAGGTTTTGAGAAGGAAGGACGATAGACTAATTGGTCTAAAGTCCTTTGGTCTAGAGTGTGAGGCTTTACCTGCTTTAGGGATGAAGACTATTTTTGCCTTAAGCCAAGCGTGTGGTATTCTCCCCACTACCAGTATCTTCTTAAAGATACATCGCAGCCAGTTGATGGCCGTGTCTCTTAAAATCGGTAAATTTCGTTCAAATATTTCTGAAGTGATTAGACCAGAGGCCGGCGGCGTCCTATCCCATGTGCATAGCAAAAAGACCACGGGGCAGCGCAGTCGGCACACGCATAGCGTAAAAACTTCGAGTACCGTCGGCCTTACTGCTCGGGCCCCGCGGCGGCAGAGAAAATGAATCGTGTGTCTTCGGGCCTATGCGGCTTCGGTATTCTGTTCGTCAGCGTTGTGGCAACAGAGATGTTCAGTTTGCGTTGAGAAGTCAAATGGTGAAAACCACGCTGCACAACTTTATGAGTTTTCTGCGCAAATTAAATTGTACACTGACAAAATTGTTCAACGTAATGTTGGAACATGATTTTTCTTTTTAGAAAATATGGATGGCGGGGCGCAATGTTTTTTTTCTTGTTTACCTTAAAAGACTCCTAATTAATGTGTCTCTCTAAAACCAAAAATCAAGGCATTCAAATATTTTTTTTCGACTTTTCCTGAGTTTTCAAAGTCAAAATTTCGAGGAAAAATACCGAAATAAAATTATGTAATTTAAATTTGGAAGCTTAATATCTTCCAGACGTTAAGTTGCTGCTACAAAGTGTCTGAATTGGATTTATAGCTGCATTTATCAGCTTTTTTAACTGCAAAGTTTAATACAATATATGAAACGTGAGTTATCTGAAAAATAGAATAGCACTACCTATGACAAAAAATACCAGATTTTCTAAAAATTCTTTAAAAAAAAACTACTCCATGAAAAAAAAAACATTCTTTAAAAATTTTTAAACATCCAAATCTATCAAAAAAAGTCATTTTTGGAGACAGCGGAAAAGTCGTGTCAACTAGTGTTATAGACTAATTGCCAAACTCAGCAATATCTCTAAGCTTTTTGAGCGTATCATTGCCAAAAAGATTACTTTTCTCATGAGGTCATACATTAGCCCAAATCAGCATGGTTTTATGCCGGGTAGATCAACAACCACGAATCTTATCGCATTCAGTAATTTCTGCACACGTGCCTTTGAAAAGTACTCTCAGGTTGATGTTGTGTACACTGACTTTGCTAAGGCCTTTGATAAAGTCTCCCACTGTGCTCTAGCAGCCAAGCTACATCGGTTGGGTTCTCATTCCAGCTTGCTCAGTTGGTTCATATCATATCTTGAGCAGCGATTGTATGTTGTATTGGTGAATGGAAAGCAGTCGGACCCATATTTGGCTACTTCCTGCCTTCCACGGTGGAGTGCTCTTGACCCGCTGCTGTTCTCTATTTTTATTAATGACATACTATGTCTTAGCATTCGAGCCTCTGAGTATTTGCTTTACGCTGAAGATCTCAAGATTTTTCGCTCTGTCAATTCATTAGGCGACAGTATCCTTCTTCAGCATGACCTGGATGAAGTTGCTCGTTGGTGCACACGTAATTTGCTCCCACTTAATATTAGCAAATGTTATTTGGTTTCGTATGGCAAGTGTACATTTAAAGTCCAGACCTCGTATTCTATAGATGGCCTTCCGCTCTTAAAGCAGACGGAGATACTCGATCTAGACATCTTGTTTGATTCCAAATTTTTGTTTGTGGAGCATCTGAATTAAATTCTGCCGAAAGCTTATGATATGCTTGCCTTTATGACGCGCAACTCATCCCAGTTCAGCGATCAAAACACGAGGCTAAGTCTATGTTCTTCCCTCATTCGCTCGCGCCTTGAATATGCTTCAGTGGTTTAGAGCCCTACTGGGGTTGGTCAGATTGCGCGCATCGAGAGATTGCAGAGGAAGTTTTAGAAGTTTGCACTCCAGCCTTTGCAGTTTACAATCCCATTGCCATCCTATGAGTGCAGATGTCGCCTCGTGCATCTCTCCTCTCTCGAGGATCGTAGGACCATTGCGGCTCAAATCTTTGTTTTTGATTTGTTAGTGGGGAATTGCTTTCTGAGTTTTTCCTATTTCATTGTTAATTGTTTCTGTTTTCATTTCTTTCTTTCTTTTTATTGTTTAAGATAGATATAAGTTAGTTTAGCCAGTTAAGGCTTAACCGTTGGCTTAATCAACACAAGGGCCGTCGAGAAAACATTTCTCTAAACTGTTTGAAACTTTCCGTTGCCCCGCGCTCTCATCGCTGCATCGCCCTTTCTTCGTAGGTTCGTCATCCATAACGAGCTGCGAGGGAGGCTCGTCTTCGTAGCACTTACTTAAGCATCGATCGTTTCAACAATCCAACTTTTTCGTTGGTTAACACAGTGACCTGATTGTTAACAATTCTTGCATTGTAACAAATTCTCGCATTCTTACAAATTGAAAACAATAAATCGAACATACACTAATATATGTACATTAAAATTTAACCATTCGTGTTTTAAGTAAATATCGCGAAAATACGCTGCTGAAGGAGCTTAGTAGCTCAACAACGTAATTTATTTCTTTCTTTTTATATATTATTTTTTTATATGTACACCACGGGGCCGGGTTTCTGAGTATGTGTCCTCGAGGTCGTTCATCGGTAGCTTATGACTAAGAGTAGGGATATGTGGTAACGCAGAATTGGTAATCATCGCAACGTAGTGAGTAGTAGTGGTGGGGGTTCCTTATAATTAATAATAATTATTAGCTTATTTCTTCGACCATACTAGAATCTTCTGGGTACTGGTCGTCTAGTGGAAAGTTGGCTTGAAGGAAACTTGGAATTTCTTCTAGGCGTACGTCTTCCAGTATTTCCTGGCGTTACAACGTGAGGGACTGTTTTCGGCGTTTCTATATTGATGAGTGGCTTTACCCACCGTACCCGGTCGGGTCTGCATTTTGAACTGGAGGGTCATTTTAGGTTTCCGACATGGGATCGGAGGTACCAAAGGGAGGGTCTTGTTTCACCACTTCCAGAGCAGTGCTTATCTCAGTGCGGAATACTTTGGAATGTTTTGCTATGACTACCCCGGTTCGCTTAGAGTGTTTGGTTTTGCTGGGGGATCGGAATGGTTCTCGGTGTTCTGCCGACGCTGATGTCTCCACTTCTTCGGGAGGAGAATCGGCTGAGGAATCTCAGCTAAATAGCTAAAGAATCGGCTGGCGGCGGAAGCTTAGTGATGGCAAATAGATTCCGCGGTCTCTCGGAACGTGTTGAAAATGTCATTGCCTGGAGGAACGAGAACATCTACATGTGATGGTTTTGGATGACACTTCTTCACTTTCCCCGTCATCATAGTATGCATTGTAGAGGCCTGGTACGTAGTGTTCCAGGCTACTTTTGGGCCTGTAGATACCTCGGCCGGCTCGGGGGTTGCGACGTTGGAAGTTAGTGCATTGAACAAGTCTTGTAGCACCAGGAATAAATCAAAATAAATAAATCCGTGGTGGGGATACCTTTGGAATCGGTAGTGATTAAGTGGGAGAGTGTGTGTGATTAAAACTAGGCTTAGTTCTGCCATTATCTTCGTCGTGAAAAACGTACATTGCTTTACCAATGGCCGTTGTTGGTACCTCGGCAGGGTTGACATTGAGAGGGATTTTAGGGGATGCGGCCTCTACGTCCTGGGACATAGCACTGTCCTGTTGATCTTGGATTTTAAGACAGTGGTGCAATATCCATATGATGGCGCAGAGAGCTAACGTGACGGCGAGAGTGAGGAGGTAGGAGGCGGTACTCTTTACCATCAACTTCTCGCTCAGATTATACTAGTTAACACGACATTTCCGCTGTGGCCCAAAAAACCTTTTTTGATAGATTTGGGAATTTAAAAATGTTTAGATAATTATGAATTTATCAACTCTGCTCCAGTTATCGCATATTTTTACGATTACGATATCGAACTTATTCGTACGAATTGAAATTTGTGCGCCATGATTTTCACAACTTTTCGTTATCGATAGGGATTAGTTTCTCAAATTGTTTTACCCGGTCTCCTTTAATAAAGCCTCTGGCTATGTCCGTGTTGTCCCTCTTTAACAGAGTTGCTACCTTAAATGTTTTATTTTCTTAGCGACAATCAAAAGATAAATATGTTTAATAGCCTTTACCCACACAGCACATTAACGGGAACGGTGGAATTTTTTTGAATATGATTCCCTCAGGCCGCCATCCACCATTCATGGAAAACTCAGCTGACAATAACAAGCAAACGATTTTTGCTCTGAATTTTTTTGCAAATTAAACAACAAATATGAAAAATTGTATTATTGTTTCGACTGTGATCGGGCATCCTTATAAGCATAAATAAGCAGTAACGAACAGCCTTGGTACCTTGGAGAGGCAGATAAGCACAATTGCGGCTGCCCGACCTTCTGGTAAAGGTTACACAAATGTCCAAAAATGCAGGGCACATACTCCATCGGCAGAACGCGAGCACGGAAGCCAGTCCATCAGCCGATTGACTGAAGAAGGGGGAATGGGCCGCGGCGGTGCTCCCAAATTTCACCATGGCCTCCCAACCAAAGAGACAGCGCTCGTAGGAGACACCTGCCAATATCTCCTTTGCGAAGATTGCCAAGGAGAGGACGCTAATTGGCTTCCTCGACAAAGGCAGCGCGGAGGGAGAATAACCAGGACACAGTAGAAGTGGGTGGAAGCGGCATTGCCCGACGGCTGCTTTGAGCTCCTAGACAAAGACCCCGGACCATCTCCATGCTGCAAAGACATGGGATTCTACAAAGCTCTACAAAGCAGCGGAGGAGCAGATCGCAGAGGTTTACGCTGGTGCAAAGCTCGAGCAAGACGCTGTATCGGAGATCGAAGCACCCGACAACGAGCTGAAGCGAGCCAGAACTTATGCCCGACTTCGAGGCTATGTGTCGTGAGGACGTTTCCGACGACTCAGATGCCGATACTACAGTGGTGGCGTACTTGAATTACAATGCACTGTAGAGCAGCATCTACTGCCCTCCGCTTGTACGCAACCGACGCCGTCGTAGTTCTAATTCAGGAGCCTTGGATAGTGGAAGACAAGGTCTGTGGATTAGCGGCGAAGGAGAACAAGCTTATTGTACCCCAAACAGAAGGTAAAACTCGTATCTGCATTCTTGCAAGAAAGCACCAAAAGCCTGGAGCTGCAGGGGACTCATCTGAGGCTGATGTCGTCCTACATAGCCTATGAAGAAATTGATACTCCAAGCGACCTCGTTCGCAAACTGGCCAGCGACATCGAGAGATCAAACAAATGCCTTCTAATAAGCTGCGACGCCAATGCTCACCAAACTAAATGGGGAAGCTCGGATACAAATCTAATGGGTGAGTCACTTTTCAGCTTTATCCTGGACTCTAATTTAGTTAGTTTTAATCGGAGAAACGACCCTAAATTTATCATAAAACGCCGACAGGAGGTGACCTCACTCTAGTGCCTCACAAATTGTCAGACAAAGTAAAGGGTTGGAAAGTTCTAGAGGACCATTCCTTCTCTGACCATAGGTACATCGAGACGCTACTATCCCTCGAGAGCTCAAAACCCATTGATTATATTAACCCCAGGAAAGCTAACTACGTAAAATATAGGTCAGCCATGGAGGAATTACTCCCCAACAAAGCATCAACGTGCCCGGGCACTCAAAATGACTTAGATATTTTAGTGAACAGGTTCACAGAAGCATGCAACAAGGCCTTCATGGCCGCGTGCTTTCCGCACAAGATCAGGAGTAAAAAGAAACCCCCCTGGGGTTCGGAAATAATTGAACCTACGTAAAAACTGCAGAACTTTCCTTAACAGAGCTTAAAGCGCTAAAGAGAAAAATTATTGGGCAGACTACAAATTCAGTCTTGCCGTATACAAAAAAGAAACCCGGAAGGCAAAACGGACCTCTTGCAAAAAATTCTACTCGGAGATCGAGGAAACGTCTGAAGCCGCAGGGCCGCACAATATCCTCTCAAAAAACGATCACTAAGCAACTTGGCAAAGTTCAACGAACTGCCGCGTTATGCATCAGCGAAGCTATTCACACCACTCCAAATGATGCGCTAGATGCCATTCTATGCCTCCAGAGCCTTGCCCTCGCAGGAAAAGAGCGGGCAGAAATGGAAGTATTTTGTTTTTTGTACCGCAAAGTAAAAACGCAACCGTTCATATGTAAGGTTAATTTGTGACTAAATACAATGCTCTGCTCGCAGGCAGATAAAGACCGAAAAGAAGGAAAGACAAAAAGGAGATAAGAGAACGTCGTCTCGTCACGTCTCTCACTCATACGATTACATATTCATATGTATGTCAATACATGCGTGCATTGCTAGAGATGATCATTCTTCAACACCCTTCCTCAATGCGTGCATGTTTACAAATTCCATTTAATTCAATTTAAACTTAACAATTTCGTAAATTCGACATGCTTTCTCTTAGGGAGATTCTTGGTCAAGATATCTGCAATCATATCTGTTGTACTAGCATACTTTAAGTTAACTTGACCTTCTTCTACATCCTGACGTACAAAGTGATATCTTATATCAATATGCTTGGTCCTTGAATGATGAACTGTGTTCTTAGCCAGCTCTTGTGCGCTCAGATTATCGCCATATAAAGTAGTCGAGGTAGCTTCATCCCCACAACCGATTTCGATGATTAAGCGACGTAAGAATATGAGCTCCTTACACGCAGCCGACAGTGCCATATATTCTGCCTCCGTGCTGCTAAGTGCCACGCTGCGTTGTTTCTCGGATCGCCAAGAAATTGGGCCACCTTCCAAAAAATAAACATATCCCGTATACGACTTTCGGTTAGTTCGATCGCCGCCCCAATCTGCATGACAACCTTTGGCTGATGACAACCTTTGTAGTGTAGTTTGAAATTCATTGTCGCTGCAAAGTACCTTAAAACGAGTTTCACACCAGCCAGATGCTCTGCGTGCGGATCTTTGTTCCTCTGGGCCAACTTTGCAACTGAATGCAGAATGTCTGGTCTGGTTGTGAGTGCCAGCCACATCAGCTCACCAATCATGGATTGATACACGACAGGATCAACCTTTTGACACAGCTCATTAGTACAATCCACCTGGAACCCCGCATCCAACGGAGTAGCCACTGGTCTACATTTGTCCATGTCGTGAGCTTGCAATAGTTCCTTGATGTATTGCGAGCGGCCTATGGTCATAAGCCCAAGTTCACCTTCACGGTGCACCTCCATGCTTAGAAACAGCTTTGGAACACCTTTGTCGACACATTCGAACGCATTTGAAAAAGCGGACTTAATACTGAGCATGTCTTCTTTGGACTGGCATGCTATAAGTCAATCGTCTACATATACCAGGATTAACGATAAGTTACCTTTCCCTCTCTGCTGGTAGAGACACGGCTCGTTTTCACAGGCAACAAAACCCAGTTTAGTCAGGACACCATTCAGCTTCGAATTCCATTCCCTTCCTGACTGCTTCAATCCATATATTGCCTTTTTAAGCAGCATAGGCTTCGCTGGATAAGCTCGATCAATGTAACCTTGTGGTTGCTTCATGTACACCGTAACGCTCAGGTCACTGTTGAGGTATGCCGTACATACATCCATTTGGTTGACATATAACTTCAATTCCGCTGCTAGTGCAAGAATAAATCGGACGCTTTCCAATCTGCAAACTGGAGAAAAAGTTTCCGCATAGTTTATGCCGTACTGCTGGGAGCAACCTTTTGCCACCAACCGCGTCTTGAAACGTTCGATCTGACCATCTTTGTCGCGTTTTAGGCTATATACCCATTTGCATCCAACTGCTCGCTGTCCTGCCGGTAAGTCTGCCAACTGCCATGTTTCGTTTGCCATTAATGCTTCATATTCTCGCTGCATCGCTTCGAACCAATGTGATGCATGGATACTGTTCAATGCCTCCTCGTAGGAGAGTGGAATCTTTACGTTGCTGGCAACCAGAGCACCAAGAACGTTGTACTCCTTTTTCGGACGGCCAGTTTGGCGGTCCGAATCAGCCTTGGTCTACCAGGTCCAACACGAGGAGCTGGCTCATCTGACTCCACCTTTTCAATTGCGCTCTCGTAGCCATCAGGATCGCTGCTACTGGAATTCTCCCCTTTAACGCTTGCACCATCGCTGCAGTCTCAACCGCTGCTGTCAATATCATCAGTGTCGCCGCCAGACTGCATGCTAACTTCTGCCGTCGGAAGCTCGAACGTGATTGTGTCCTTGGCGTCTTGGATCTCGTCAAAGAGAACATCTCGCCTCTCAATCACCTGATGAGACACCGGGTCATACAGTCGATAGCCCTTAGCTGCTACTGAATATCCAATCATGCGATATTCTTTGCCTTTTGGTTGAAATTTACTTTTCCTTGGACCCTTGTCCACAGCTACTGCAACGGAGCCAAAAACTTTTAGATGACCAACAAAAGGTTTCTTACCAGTCCACGCTTCCATTGGCGTCAGACTGGTCAGCGCCTTGGTCGGTGATCGATTCCGCACATACACAGCTGCGTTGACTGCCTCAGCCCACAAGGATTCGCCCAATCCTGACTGGGCCAGCATACATCTTGACATTTCCACCAGAGTGCGGTTTGCCCTCTCAGCAACGCCGTTTTGCTGTGGAGTGTATGCCACTGTCAGCTGCCTCTCGATCCCCTGATTTTTCAAAAATTCATCAAACGGTTTGTTGACAAATTCGCCGCCATTGTCGCTCCGTATACATTTGAAACTTTTTCCCGTTTGCCGTTCAACCAGTGTCTTGAACTCGACGAACTTCTTGAAGACTTCATCCTTCTTCCGCAGGAAATACACAAATACACGCCTTGATTTGTCATCGATGAAGGTTAGAAAGTACTTCGATCCAGCAAGCGACTGTGTGCCAATATATCTTGAGCTCTACTGGAGGTTGCAACAGGAAATGGTTGCGCATGAATCTTGCTGACCATACATGTTTTGCAATTCATGTTCGCTGGGAAAACCATATTTTCGATGCCGCGCACCATTCCGTTACTGATCAAGTCTTTCATACTGCTGATATTCAAGTGGCCGTACCGTTTGTGCCACAGGGCACCATCAGCCTTAGCAGCCGCAAAACAGTTGTTTTGTTTTCCTCGAAACATATACAAGTTTCCAACTCTGATCGCCTTTACAATGCATTCGCCTTTCTGGATTACTTGTGCATATTCTTGTCCAAAAGTGACGAAACATTTATTCTTTACATTCATTCATAGAGAACATTTTTTAACAGCAGCGTACATATCTCTGTCTTCAGCTCTACTTCCCCTTTTCCTTCTGCTTTTAGAAAACCGGAGTCAGCCAGACCAATCATTTCTGTGTGATTCTCGAGCTTCGTGAATAACTGTTTCTCACAACACATGTGGCTTGTGGCACCACTATCCAAGCACCACATACTCTTTTTCAAATTATCTGCGTCCAACGCATTTAATAGGCTGCAGTGCTTGTTCTCGCCTTTTGCTGCCTTTTCCACATTTGCGCTCTCTCTCTTACACTGAGCCTTCATATGCCCGCGCTCACCACACTTGAAACAAATCATATTATTGTTTCTCTTCTTTTGCGTTTTCTGCGAGGCCGGCTTGTGTATTGAGGTAAATGCTTTTGCGTATTCCTTTTGATCTTCGGCGTTCCCCTTTCGCTCGCCTTCTTCCTTCAATTTTACGCATAGAACATCAAACGTCGGCAGGCTGTCGCGCGTCTCTATGGCGACAACAAAATTTTCGAATTGTTCTGGAAGGCTCGACAGTAAGACAATTGAGCGTAGTTCATCATTTAGCTCGATTCCTACTGACCCAAGGCCATCAAGAATACCCACGAACTCATTTATGTAAATTGAAATGCTTTGCCTTTGGTTCATGCGTTTGCTTAGAAATTTCTTGTACAGTTGAACCTTTCGTACAGGTCCACTTGGCTGATGAACGCTTTTTAATTTGTTCCATGCCTCAGTTTTCACACTCAGTGTGATCATGGACAGAGCCTTTTCATAATTGGCCTGCCAATTCACACCTTCGGGAACATTCGTTGGTAGTAGGTCACCAGATACCACACTTCACAATTCAGCGTGCACCAACACAGACCGCATTTGAATACACCATGAGTCATAATTTCCCTCCTCCAATTTGTCTATCTGATAAATCCCGCTCATAGCTGATTATCGTTTAGTCTCTGAGTCACACCGAAGTTAATAGTTCGTAACTATAACAATCACTTTGCTTTTTATTTAAAAAATCCGATCCGAATGATAGGTACCCACGCAAACAGACTGGGCGCCCCACATAACTATTTTACCGAAGCTGTAGAGACGAGGAAGAGGAGGAAATGATAACTGTTGACATAATGTCTCACGACGGAAAAAAAGGGTAGATTCCTTGCGGTACTACATCGGGCCGAAACCCGCCTAAGTGTGCTGAGCTCCTGGTGTGCCTGGCAACAGCCCTTACATAACCTAACCTAGAATAAAATTGTATATTTTATTAGCCAACCCAGCGAACTTAAGCTAGCCCAAATGGAGTTGTAGCCGGGTTGATCATCAATTCCGGCTTCAAATGTTGCAATTAGAAAGAATTTGTTGTATTTATGTGTATTTGACAGGATATGTTTTGATTGGATTGTACTTCCATAGAGAAACGAATAGATAGCTCAGGTCGATGGTTCAAAACGGACAATTTCGCTTTGTCACCGGTGCGGCATATGGGTTTCCGGTAGAAACTTCAATGGATTTTAATGCTGGCATACAATAGACAGTGAACCGATATCAACGCAGAAAATATCTTTGAAGGCGATTGCGGAATCGAATATGCAATATGGGCACATCTTCATTAATTTAACTTATACACATGAGCCGAAGGCCCTAGAAGCGAGTGCTTGCATAGTTTTAAAGTCATATTTTATATTAAACTTCAATTTAATAAAAAAAAAAAACTGACTACTTATTTATTTTGTATTCTTATTATTCTTATTATTTCGTCAATGAATAATATCTCGAGCTTGTAACTGATCCCCGAATATAATAAAAAAATTATTTTCCCATGATCACTGTTGGGTCTGCAAAAATGTACTTTCGTAAAATACTTCTCCTGTCAAAAAGGAAAAACTAAAAAAAAATTTGACGGAAATATGCCCAGGTTCTCTCAAGTGATTTAATCACACCCATGGTGAAATAAGTATAAGGTGGTGTATTCACCACACGTGCTCTCTTTCGGGGACGTTATTTTTGTCAGTCGTTTGTCAAAAGTTGTCGAGAGAGGTTGTGTAGCGCACGATTTTTTTCATTTTCTTCTTCATTGAAAAATATTCTTTAGCTATGAATTAAAATATTATAATTTTCTTTGAACTATTTCGTTTTATTTATTAAAGAAATTATTTTCTTTTCTGTCAGCTGAAAAACGAAGAGTGCAGAACGTATAACGCTTGCTATCTCTTTCTAACGATTTTCTCTCTGAGAGCCGAGAGAGCAAGGTGAAAAATGTAACGTCCTCATCATGAGCTGAGTACATCACCTTATTATTTATTTCACCATGGCATAGTGTAAATCCAAATTCTGAGTTATTGAGTTACCTTATTACTTATTTCACCATGATCACACCATATTTATAATATACATATATCACACCATAGATAATATAATAGGGGAGTGTAAGGTATAGTGGCGGACACTTTGATTTTTCCATCTCCCTTTCTCAAAAATCAATATTTTTTTAAAATTTCAAAAGCAGGCAGCTGCTGACATCTATTGAGCATATTTCTGTCATAAGCGGTTGCTTAAATTTAAATGGAATACAATTTTGCAGCTCTTCGCGCAAACCATTCATTTTTTGCATTTTTGAAAATTGTAAGGTATGGTGGCGGATGAACTAAAACATTATGTAGATCTGAAAATCATTTATTTAAACTATTGGAAATAGTGGAAAATGGTCCACGCGCGGCTGGTAGAATCCCTGTTTACAAGGATGGATGAGAACCCAACAGCTCCCATGCCCACCTTCGATGGTGCTGGGTGGCTGAATGGGGTCAAAATCCTGAAATGTAAGGACGACCCGACGCTGAAGTGGCTGACGCAAACGGTCTGCCAACTGGAAGCGATGTGGGAGGGGGCCAAGCTGGAGGTGGTGGACAGGGAGCTAATCCCGTCCATACCAAAGGCGAAGGTGCTCTTCCCCATCGCAATCCAAGGGGACCGCGCGCTGAAGCTCCTTCAGCGACAAAACCCCGAGATACCGACCGCTGACTGGAAGGTATTGCATGCTGGTAGCCCATTACCCAACGAGGGGGGCCAGCATGTGATCCTCCAGATCAACAAAGCAGCGGAGGATCAACTTTACCCCAAGTACGGGAAAATGGCGTGGGGTATGGGGAGCGTGTACCTGCGCCTCAAAAAGCGTCAGCCCAGCGACAAGGACGCACACACCCTGCAGGCAGGCGAAGTGGAGAAGGACCTCGGTCTGGATACCATCGTAGAGGCCGCCCAGGGTATGGCGTTGGCCGACACGCTCGAAGAAGAGGACGGTGACCTGACCGTAGTAGTCAACCCGTCGTATGCAGGGGAGCCAGCTGCTCATGAAACTGAGTGTGCTGCAGCTCAACTTGCATAAGAGCAAGACAGCATCAGCGGAGCTCCACACTGCAATGGAGAAAGGGCCCGCTGACATAGCTTTGGTCCAGGAGCCCTGGATTGCTTCAGGCAACTCGGTGGCCGGGCTAAAGCTCTCAAATTACAACACACTCTACTCAACACCGGTAAGCAGGAATAGAACTGCCGTACTAGTACGGAAAGGAATCCACGCTTACCTTATGTCTCATTACAGTACAGACGACCTGACAGTAGTTATGCTGGAAAGTGGGGAGAAGCGCCTTCTGGTAGCCTCCTGCTACATGGCGCACGACAGGTCCGCACCGCCAGAAGAACTAAGGAGTCTGGTGGAAGAAGCCGACTCCAAAGACTACCAACTGATCGTTGGCACAGATGCTAATGCCCACCACAGTGTGTGGGGAAGCCCTGATATTAACGACCGAAATGAGTCACTCCTAGACTTTATACTAACAAATAACATAGATGTAGCAAACGTGGGGGAGGAATACACCTACGTGGGTCCCACCTCGTCAAACGTGCTAGATCTAACTCTCGCAACGGGAAAGAGTACCAACATATCTGGATGGAAGGTCCTCGAAAAACCTTCCTTCTCAGACCACAGGTACATTCAATTCAAGTGCGAATTTGAATACACTCCGAAAGTGGTAGTCTATAGAAACCCCCGGAACACAAACTGGGAGAAGTTTAGGAAGACAGTCACCTCGAAACTCGCGAGCCCGGGCTCAGTGAAATCCGCGGAGAATATAGAAAAGTCCTTAGAGACCCTATCTACGGAACTGCTAGAGGCATACCACACAGCATGCCCTAGCGAACGACGAGAACATCAATGAGGAATACAAGACCCTATTAAGGGAATACAAGAAGGAGATACGTAAGGCACGGCGTAGCTCATGGAGAAACTTCTGCTCCAGCATTGAGAAAGTGTCTGAAACGGCTAGGCTGAGGAAGCTGCTGTCAAAGCAACCCACAGTACAAAGCCAACTCAAACTAGACAACGGACAGTGGTCGGAGGGCAGCAAAGAAGCCCTAAAGGCACTAATGGAGGCCCACTTCCCAGGGTGCACCGAGGTCACCGATGCCGAAACGCATCAGGACCTAGCAACTGAGGAACAAACACCCCCAACAGATCTGATAACCCCAAAGAAAATCCAATGGGCTATAGATTCCTTCACGGGCATAAAGGCACCTGGACTGGACGGAATATTCCCAGCCATGCTGCAAGTGACCAAAGAGGTTATCACCCCATGGCTTCTCGCGATATACGTAGCATGTCTAAAAACAGGCTATATCCCGATCCAATGGAGAACCTCTAGAGTTGTCTTCCTCCCAAAAGCAGGAAAGTGCAGCCATGTGAGTTCCAAGGATTACAGACCGATAAGCCTAACCTCTTTCTTACTGAAAACATTAGAAAAGCTGCTGGATCTACGTATTAGAACTAAAGTAAGCGGACTAATGTCAACCAACCAACACGCCTACACCAAGGGAAAATCGGTGGAAACAGCACTGCACTCGCTAGTAGCTACCGTCGAGAAAGCCCTCAACACTAAGAAATATGCACTTGGAGTATTCGTAGACATATCCGGAGCATTCAATAACGTCGCTACAGAAGCAATAATGGACTGCCTAGAAGCTACCAGCACCCACCCGTCAATCAACCTCTGGATAAAGAACCTTCTAGGTTGTAGACGGGTGCAATCAGAGTGGGGCACCGCCTCCATGGTCAGAGGTGCACACAGAGGCACACCCCAGGGTGGAGTCCTGTCACCCCTGCTATGGAACCTGGTGGTCGACAACCTCATCAAGAGATTCGAAAGGAAGGCACCAAAAATAACAGTTTATGCAGACGACATAAGCGTACTTATTACGGGTGTATGTCCATCGACTCTCAGCTCCATAATGGAACGAACTCTCAGGGAGATATGTGAGTGGGCAGATGGAGTAGGACTCAGTATCAACGCGGACAAAACGGACCTCATCCTCTTCACCAAGAGATACAAGGTACCAACATGGGTCCCCCCGAAAGTCAACCAAACAAGGCTAACCTCTAAAGCACAGGTCAAATACCTCGGCACAGTACTGGACAGTAAGCTGGTATGGAGACCCAATGTAGTAGAGCGGGTGAAAAACGCAACCAATGCGCTATATGCATCCAAGAAGATGCTTAGTAGCACATGGGGCCTGTCGCCCGCTCTGATGCATTGGATCTACATCTCGGTAATGCGACCAACTCTGCTGTATGGAGTCCTAGTGTGGTGGAAAGCCACTGAAAAGAAGACGTACCACAAGCTAATGGAACGAACCCAGCGGCAGGCTTTGCTCTGCATAACGGGAGCGCTGAGGTCAACGCCAACCAAAGCACTCGAAACAATACTCGGAATAGACCCCATCGACATCTACGCTAGGGTGACTGCAAGCAAGGCGGCTCAGCGCTTGATTGCGTCGGGGAACATGTCTCCTCAAAGATTCGGGCATAGTTCAATTGGAATGGACATGATCAGTTCAACCGACTACATGATCCCCCAAACGTGCCTTGAAGTAAAAACAAACCTCCTCATGGGACCCGAAGACTGGAAAGCGGGACGGGACCAGACTCAACACCTCAACATATACACTGACGGCTCCAAGATGAAGGAAGGAGTAGGAGCAGGCCTATACTGTACAAACCCTGAAATAAGGGCGTCGTATAAGATACCCGACCGATGCAGCATATTCCAGGCGGAAGTCTTCGCCATCAAGAAGGCAGCAGAGGTCGCTCAGCTCACAGAGCGACCACACAATACAGTTAACATATTCGTTGACAGCCAAGCAGCGATAAAATCCATGCAGTCGTCCGCGGTCAGCTCTAAAAGTGTCCTGGCAAGCAGGGAGGCACTAGAATCACTAAGCACGACTAAGTCAGTGCAGATCTATTGGGTTCCCAGTCACCAGGGCATCGAAGGAAACGAAGAGGCGGACGTTCTGGCTAAGGAAGTCGTTGGGCTGGCAAACGATATGACAGAAAGCGTGCCGGTCTCCCTAAGGACGCTACAAAGCGACCTGGAGAAGCAGGCCAAAATATCTCGAAAATCATGTGCAAGAAACGCAATGATAATCTCAGCCACTATCTGCTGCATCTTCCACGGAAGGATTGCAGACTGCTAGTGGGCATACTAACAGGCCACTGCCTGGCTGCGTCGCATGCAACCAGGCTGAACATCACTAACAGTGACATCTGCAGGAAATGCAATGAGCCCGGGGCTGTCGAAACCCTGGAGCATCTCATCTGCCGGTGTCCGGCTCTCTTAAGGGCAAGGAGAATGTACCTGGGCGCACCGATGCTGGCATCACTGGAGGATGCCTCCAAGAGGTCGCCCGGGAAACTGCTTGCCTTTGCGAAAAACACCTCGATTCTGGGGGACTTCGGAACCTCAGAAGCACGCTCGTAAGGTCCACACAAAGATCCGGATCACTAAGGGCCTTTTTGGGCCTATGAGAGGCCCCCTAGAGGGCCGTCCGGGACAACCTAACCTAACCTATTGGAAATAATGAAAAATAACAGAACAAGAAAGAACGTATATTGAAAATCTCGATCAGCATCTTCTTCTTTTTCGAGCTTCACTCTTTTGCCTGTGGATTGCTCCGATGTTGTTCTTCTTTTTACGCTCTTTTTGTTTCCTTTCTTGTCTAAAGACAAAAACCCGGTGCCCAAATTGCAAATATCCGCTACTGAGTGTTAACTTATACACTTCTGTACACAAAAAGGCAAAGACACTTGAAACTCGTGCTAAAAAATGATCCACCACTATACCTTACAAAAAGTCCGCCATCATACCTTACAAGCTATTGGTGGAAATATGACGTTGTGACTGTCATACTTCGCAAATAAAAAAAAATTTTAAATATCAAAAACTGTTGGCAAAGGCCTAAGTATACGTTCCGAATACTTCCCTGACTCAAGTTTCAAAAAACCTTCACTCTGTCACTGTCAAAACACACATCCAAAAAAAATGTATGTATTTTTTTCACTACTTTTGTATTAAAAATCACTTTGATTTCAAAGCACACGTCCCCTCATTAATACTACTGCATATAAAATGTCAGCACGATAATAGACATCGACCACAGTGATCAAAAGTTTTAGATGTGACGTTACATGCCAGATATGACAAGTCCGCCACCATACCTTACACGCCACGATACCTTACACTTCCCTATGTATATTGGAACGAATGGGCCAACCTAGTAGGATGACTAAACTACTCGACAAAATTAAACTTTTTTTCCCCGCTATGGCCCAAAATGACTTTTTCTGATAGATTTAAAATGTGCCACTTAAAATGTTTACACTGCTTTTAAAAGCGCTAACTAGTATGCTTTTTACACTGTGTACGTTTTCTATCGATATCGGAAAAGAGAAAAGAGAAGGAGAAAAGGCATCTACACTGCGTCTTTGGAACAGAAGACGAGAGGAAGGCAAACTTGTAGGCAAGGTTTGTTCTCTTTTCAATTAAATAATCTATTCTAAATATCAATATTCACGATGTGGTTCCTTTTGAGAGGAAGATGTGGTAAAAAATCCGACGCATTCTTCAAAGACAACTTTCGCATGAAGAGAAGTACGCTCGACATTTTAGTGGGACTGATGCCTAATCTCCGAAAACAGCACACTAATTTTCGACAGGCAATCCTTTTTGAGAAAAGGATCGCCTTAGCGCTATATGGAATAAACGCACCTGCGTCGAAAAACGACGTAACTTTCTGCCACCACTAGGGCCCCATGCTAAACCTATGTAAAAACGAGGGGGAACGTTGTGGACACCCGGTACTCAGGCAGTATATACATACATTTATGAGCTTACGATTTATGCAATTTATTGTATGTTCGCAAAAGGAACGAATTAAATTTTGGGCAAAAAAGAATATCATTTTTGAAATTTGTATACATGTTTCCATTTTTGTTTGCATATGCTTTTTACATCTGCTTCTACATTTCTACATGTACATGTATAACTACATATTCGAGACGTACAAGTGTTTGCGAGAAAGAGAGGGAGTGAATAAGCGCTTGGCAGGCATTGCGTAGCCACTGAAATTTAATTCGTTCCTTCTGTCCATAACAATGATTCGACGTATCCAGATTCGGCAGTCTGTTAGCCACGGTCATTTCCTATGATTCTGCGTTTTTCGTTTTCTCGTATCTTAAAAATTGTGGATTCCACAGATTTTCGTCCTTTGAGGGTGCGGAAGGAGGCGTGGCAAAATTTTGATATAAACTCGTGCTGGTTTGATATCACAGGAGTTTGGATAGAAAGTTTGGTTGCTCTAGCTTTTATAGAGCTCTAGAGAACTAGGCGTCAAAAAATACGAATGGGCAAAGCAGATGGGGTCGCGTGTGAGAGAGCGAGAGGGAACGATGACTTTCGAAATGGTTTTCCTCATTATAGCTATATTAATGATTCGATCTGATCCAGATTCAACACTCTGATAAAAATGATCACCATCTATGATTCTGCGTTTTTAGTTTTATCGTATCTTCAAAATTGTGTATGCCACAGACTTTCGTCTTTTGTGCGGGGGGAGGAAGCGGTGCGAAATATTGAAATACACTTGGAGTAATGTGATAACACAGGAGACTGGATACAAAACTTGGTTGGTCTAGCTTTAATAGTCTATGAGATATAGGCGCTAATGAAGACGGACAGACGGACGGACGGACAGACGGACAGACAGACATAGCTATATCGACTTGGCTATTGATGCTGATCAAGAATATATATACCCTATGGGGTCGGAAACGCTTCCTTCTGGGCGTTATACACATCTGTTATCACCACAAATCTAATATACCCCTATACTCTTCGAGTACCGGGTATAAAAACTGCGTTTCTGGGAAGACGCAAAGAATCAAGACGCAGCCTCAGTGCATATTAATTTACTTTGTCCTCGATATCTTGCTTTATATGAGTCTGGCCCTTAACTGGTTGAATGAGATGCAATGTTAATTAACCTTATACAAAACAATAGACTGATTGGTTTTAAAATACATTTATTTATTGGTATATAAAGGTCGCATCCATTCACATGTTTTGTAACGATTTTGTGTATGTACTACAGGTACGAAGCTGTAAGGTTTCTTACTTGCTGCTTATTTCTTCTGTACTCTTGATGGTAGTACCGCCTACTGGTCTATAGTATATCATAATTAATAAGCTCTTTACAAGCCCAGTCCGGCAACTCTGTTCTGTACTCCCAGTCGACACCCTGTAAATATATATAATTTTGTATATTTATTACTATGCAATAAGATCCTCATATCAAGATAATTTTTTTGGTATTCTATTGTTTATATGTACATACTTATATTCCTTTCATATTAAAATAAATCAAGCGTATTTTAAACATTTTAAATCGTAAAAACATCAATATCGTGAATATCGTAACTACAACCAGTAAAGAAGTGTACGTTTGGCGCGACAAGGTTTATAACCATAGAGATTTCACGACCAAAAAATATACAAGTAGATACTTCATTTATGTTCAATAAAAAAAAAATAATGTACCATATGTTGAAGTTCTTTGCAAAATTAATATATACCCTCCCTATTGGGAACCGAAACATTTTTGAGTTAGGTTAAATTAAACTACATAGCTAGTCATGAAGCAAGCCATTCGTCACTATATATGTACCGATATGTAGAACTACATATATATAGAATATTCATACATGGAAATGTGAATATTAAAGCTTGACGCGGATTAATTTTAAAAAATATTTTTTTCCCATCGGACCATAAAATTAAAAGAGTTACAATGTTATTGATTAACCTTATACTTCCAAGCATGCAGGTACATGAGAAGATCTTTGGCATTGGGATCTTTATAGTTAACCTTGCATTCATGACAAAATGGATCATATGTTGTTTTATTTAAATCAAATGGGTCGATTGGTTCTTCCTGACCAGTCTTTGTAGTAACCTATAAAAGCGAAATATGATTTTAAAAGAATTTCTGCTTGAACAGATGAAATTTTACCTACATCTATAAGTGAAGCAACCAATGATGTTGAATTAGGATTCTGGGTTCCTATCTCAATTGAATCTTCATTTTGTACAAATTGTTTAACTTCACCCTTAAAAGAATTTTCCATTGACACATCTCCGCCTTCTTCAACTCCCAGCCAATTTTCGGCATTATGAATTTGTATTAGATTGTTGATCAGCTGATCGTCACTTTTTCCTCCAATGTCGCCTCCTCGTCCTTTAGTGGGTCCAAAAACATCGTGGTTGTACAAAGGATCATTTACAATGGGGTAACCTGCCAATAAAATTGTGAGTTTATGTACATATCAGCATTTCAAACGTACCTAAATGGGTGTGCACAACAACGTTTAGTGCAATAACGCTTTCAGACGTTACGTTTTCAGACGTTATTGCACAAAAAAGTGCGATAACGTCTGCAGGTATTATTGCACTTCTTAAAGTGCGATAACGCATGAATTTACGTTCTAATTAGTTAAAATAGGTGAGAGGTATTTTTTTTAACTTTTTAGATTATCTATATCGTAAACATTTTAAATTTTGGCAAACAAAATCTAAATAATATAAATCGCGATTTTTATAATAAATATATTGTTTGCCAAACTTTAAAGTTTATGTTATAAATCATTTTAATAGTTAGAAAAATAACGTAACAACTATTTAAACTATTTAGAACGTAAACTTTTCATTGTTAAATGCGACATTTCGGAGAAAACGATAACACATAATTTTAGTTTATTTTATTATTAACAAACATATAAACCAGGAACATTGGAGAAAAAAAATTTTTGGTTTTCTTAACACCTGAGTAATATTTTTTAATTTAATAAATTTTTCATGAGTAATATTTTTTTGACGACAACAAGGACAAAGCGGGGGTGAACCATTTTTGCTCGCATTTGTTGGTATGATTTAAAGAAAGTCTATACAATGTTTAAAGTGGGTAAATGGTTTTCTCACCACATCCCTAGGTTTATCGAAACAAATACAACATAATAGTGTCTGAACAGTTAAGCATTCACATAGTGCGATAACGTCTGAAGGTGCAATTTCATATCACGATCAGGCGTTAGAAGTGCAATAAAGCCTGCAGGCGTTATCGCCCTTTTTTTCTTGTTGTTGGCGTTGTTGCATTCACCCTGCCTAAAAACGGTCTTACCTAAATATTGTAGATGTACTCTTATTTGGTGCATTCGTCCGGTGAGTGGTTTGCACAGAACAATGCTACAGTCACCAACTTCAGAAATTCTTCGGAACGTTGTTTTGCAGTCTTTTCCGTTTGGCGATACTCTACAAACTCCAATTTTGTAGCTGACAACTTGAATAGGTTCATTGCATTGAATTATCCCACTGTAAAAAGTATATAGCGTATAGCACAAAGTACTACGGCATTTGTGTAGCTTACTCGGGAAAACGACCCTCCACGCGACACACATATTCTTTTTGAACTTGTCTGTTTCGTATTTGTTGTTCCAATTCACGAGCTTTCTTTGATGTGCGCCCAAATATAAGAAGGCCAGATGTAAGACGATCTAGTCGGTGTATAGTTCTTAAATTCTTCAGGTTGTGGGATTTAGCCAGTATGAACACCACAGTATTATGTCTATATCGACCACATGGATGTACCTGGAAATTTTATTCGCTTAAGTAAATTTTCCTTGCGATTAGTTATTGTGTTGTAATGATCTTACTGGTATTGAGGCCGGTTTATTTACAACCACAATGTCTTCATCCATGTACACTATTGTAATAGACTGCAGACTTACAGGGACTTCATGCCTTTAATACAAAATATATTTAACTGGTATTATTTAACGTGCTTTGTAAATACATATACATACGCTTATACCTATGAACGATATTTGCAAGTAGATCATTGTGCTTGAGTCTATAGTCTAAAGAAACTTTTTCATAATTTACGGTTAGTTTTCCAGTCTCTATACTGCGCTTATATTCTTCTGCAGGTTGCGCACGGAACTCACGAGCAAACACGTCTAAAATTTTCTCGCCAACCCAACGACCTTTTGTAAATGTCGTGAACGTGAAAAAATAGGGATAAACCTTCCGAAGACCTTAAAATTGTACAAAATTATCAAAAATATATTCATTTAATGTTAACGTTTTTACCGTTTTCACAATAATAAGACGTCTCATCATATTTTTCATCGGTCAAACCAGGTCTTTTAGTTTTGGGGGACTTGGAGTCTAATTTGACTCTCTTTGCGTCGACTAATTCAGCAGTGGGGATAGTATTACGTTTTTTTGCCAATGTAGATGGATCTTTTTGTGTTGTTAATAGCACCTGGAAATAAATAATTAGGGATAATTCGGATCTTAGGATTATTCTCAATTTATTTTGGTCATGGTCATACACAGCCAAATGAACTGACTACTGACTAATAATAAATTTGCGTTAATGGAATGTCTTTTGTGCTGCCAGTTTAACCTATTTCTGGCTAGATCTAGCATTTTTAAAATTGAACTTGGTTATGAAATTCGCAAATATGTAGCTCTTATAAGCTTTAATCATTTATGGAAAATAAATGCAGCTTTTTTAGCTTTAAATGTATATTTCTTTTCTATCTTTTCTGTGTGTTTTGTTGAGTAAAAAGTATCGGAACTAGTTTTATGTTCATTGCATTTTACGTGAATTTCTGAAGGGAATGGGTTTTCATGTGTGGTCACAATCGAATGGGTAGATCATTCCAAGCATGGTGAAATAAGTAATAAGGTGATGTACTCAGCTCATGGTGAGGACGTTAAATTTTTCACCTCGCTCTCTCGGCTCTCAGAGAGAAAATCGTTAGAAAGAGATAGCAAGCGTTATACGTTCTGCACTCTTCGTTTTTCAGCTGACAGAAAAGAAAATAATTTCTTTAATGAATAAAACGAAATAGTTCAAAGAAAATTATAATATTTTAATTTATAGCTAAAGAATATTTTTCAATGAAGAAGAAAATGGAAAAAAATCGTGCGCTACACAGCCTCTCTCGACAACGTTTGACAAACGACTGACAAAAATAACGTCCCCGAAAGAGAGCACGTGTGGTGAATACACCACCTTATTACTTATTTCACCATGATTCCAAGATACATATTCTTGAATATCGATTTTTTGAACCATCTATACAACTGGTTGTTTGGTTTAGATGGTTCAAAAAATCGATATTTAGGTTTCAAAACTAAACTACAATTATTTCCAAATATGAGCACTAAGGTAAGGGCCAAAGCTGCGCGGTCGTTTTCAAATGAGTTTTTCTAGTAATGACTTTATCCCAACCTGTGTGAATCCTAGTTTGAAAAACGAGAGGGAACGTTGTGAGCCGCGTCAAAGGCCGCGGCTCTACCTTATACCCGGTACTCAGTCAGTATATACATACATACATTTATAAGCCTACGATTTATGAAATTTATTATATGTTCTCAAAAGGGACGAAAATAATATTTAAATTAAAAAAATGAATTTTTTGGAATTTTTATACATGTTTCCATTTTTGTTTACATATGCTTTGTATATCTGCGCCTACATTTCTACATGCCATGTATAACTACATATTTGAGACGTACAAGTGTTTACGACAGAGAGACAGAGGGAATGAGTCAGCGCTTGGCAGGCGTTGTGTAGCCACTGAAATTTAATTTGTTTCTTCTGGCCATAATATTGATCCGATCTGATCCAGATTCGGTAATCTGGTAGATATGGTAATTTTTCATGATTCTGCGTTTTTGGTTTTCATTTATCTTAAAAATTGTGGATTCCACAGATTTTGGTCCATTGTGGGGGCGGAAGGGGGCGTGTCAAAATTTTGAAATACACTTGTACTGAAGTGGTATCACAGGAGCTTGGATAGAAAGTTTGGTTGCTCTAGCTCTTATAGTCTCTGAGATCTAGGCGCTCATTTAAACGAATAAGCAAAGCGGATGGAGTCGCGTCTGAGAGAGAGCGAGAGGGAATGATGACTTTCGAAATGGTTTTCTTCATTGTAGCTATAATAATGATCCGATCTGATCCAGATTCAACACTCTGATAGAAATGGTAATTTTCTATGATTCTGCGTTTTTAGTTTTCTCGTATTTTCAAAATTGTGTACGCCACAGACTTTCGTCCTTTGTGGGGGCGGAAAGGGGCGGGGCGAAATTTTTCAACACATTTGGAGTAGTGTGATCACAAAGCTGACTGGATACAAAATTTGGTTGCTCTAGCTTTAATAGTCTCTGAGATATAGGCGCAAATGAAGACGGACAGACGGACGGACGGACAGACAGACATGGCTATATCGACTCGGCTATTGATGCTGATCAAGAATATATATACTTTATGGGGTCGGAAACGCTTCCTTCTGTGCGTTACACACAAGCGTTATCCCCACAAATCTAATATACCCCTATACTCTTCGAGTACCGGGTATAATAAGCTTTGGATTCCAAATATGTCGGGCTATGTATATGCTATATGTATCGGGCTTATATTGACTGTAAAAACGTGTCAGAACGTCCGCTGGTGCATGGATCGCTGGTGCCCCAAGTCAGACCAATTACGACAAAGAGATCTATTATATTATATTATTATATATTAGATTATATTAGATATTATTAATTTTTAATACTAACCCAAGCAACCTAACTAAACGAACGAACCTAACTAGTCGACCATTACAAAGAGCTACAGAGATGTTGATCAATATGCATCTTTTATTTTCAAATCTAGCTAGCTAGACATACAAACATATTAAAAAGACACATATATATGTATTTATAAAATATATTATATATATTATAAAATATATTATATATATTATAAAATATATTATATATATTATAAAATATATTATATATATTATAAAATATATTTTAGCCATTTTAAGCCATTTTAAATAAATTAATTTAATGAAATCTTTTCATTTTAAACAAAACAATTTTCAATAATGTCAAACAGGGCAACTATTTCCGGCAAATACTAATTTCAAATCCGGAATGGATCTCACATCTTAATAGATCTCTCAGTGCACTATGGTTTTTTTTTCCGTTAGTTTTGGCATAAAGTCAATTTTTTTTTTGTTAAGTATTTTAAAAATTTGTTGATTTTTTATTTTTAAAAACCCTAGCAAGATAAAAAAATATTAAACTATAACATGTGGAGCAATACTGTTCTGCTTGCGCGCTGTTAAAGTCAGCTGATTATGTACCACCTGTTTTGTATGAAATTGGCGTGAAAAATTTTGCGACTTTGATTGTTTGCTCTGGCGAAAGTTTACACAAAAGTGAAGTGAATAAATATGGAAAACAATTGTCCAGGTATGTTAAACTATAGTTTACCAATGTTTGTGTCGTTGTTATGTGTTTTTGTCCAATTGTACCGTGTTTTGTTTATGTGTATTCTTAGAACGAGCTTAACAAGTCTAGTTGTGTTTCGTGGTTTAGTACTTTTGCATGGCAAAGCGTTGCAAAATGTTGTAAGTGATAAACTATTAACCAAATTGTGCAGATTAATAAGAAACTAATCCTTTTTGTCCGAATCCACACGTTTTCGAAAAAATCACATTTTTCTAGTACCATATGTGTTCAGTCGTGCTGAGCTGGTTGACATTTGGAGCAACAACAATCGCTCAGGAGACGCTGTACATCAGCACATATTGAGTGTCATCGAAACCAAAACGTCGATAAATGAAAAAGTAAAAGACTTTGTCAATTATTTAAAAAAACAATTGCCTAAATGTAATTCAACTGTAGAAAGATTTAAGAGAAAGCACGCAAATTGGCTTGGGAAAAGCCTATTCATAGAAATCACTGGTCATTATGCATTGGCAAATAAAGTGGGTCGCCCAAAATGTGATTACGAAAGCGCTGGTCCTCGTCTGAAAAGAAAATTAGCCGCGGAACTTTCAGAGGAGAATAACAACTTATCTCCCTTACTCATACATGCTGCCATAGTTTCAGCTAAAAAATCTAACGAAAAAGACTTGGCTGTTGTTTTAAAAGCAGCTGCGAGTTGTGAGAGTATTAATGAAATAAAAAAGAAGCTTTTTGCGGATGAGCCCAAACAAATGTCAGCTGACAGTGCGCTTGCATTTTTAATGGAAAATGGATTCACAAAACGACAATATATAAGGTTGTCAAAAAAGTCTTGCGGTATTTTTATTGAATTTTCAATTGTTCATAAAATTGGTTATAATAATGCGATTTAAGTCAAATATGCGCCGTTTTGTTCGATGACGGGTTCCCAACGAGATGCCAACTTCATAATGCCCCTCTTATAGAAGCTCGCTTCCCTATTGTCAAAAAACTCGGAGAGCCAATTTTCACAGGACTCTCTTGTGGACAACTTCCGATTACCAAGCGCGTTCGTCATGGACAGAAATAGGTGGTAATCACTTGGTGCGAGATCCGGACTATACGGTGGATGCAAAAGAACCTTCCATCCGAGCTCCCGGAGCTTCTGGCGCGTCACCAAAGATGTGTGTGGCCTGGCGTTGTCCTGATGGAAGATAATTCGGCCTCTGTTGATCAAAGATGGCCTCTTCTGCATGAGTGCTGCATTCAAGCGGTCCAGTTGTTGGCAGTACAGGTCCAAATTGAGCGTTTGGCCATAGGGGAGCAGCTCATAGTGGATGATTCCCTTCCAATCCCACCAAACACACAGAAGAACCTTCCTGGCCATCAATCCAGGCTTGGCCACCGTCTGGGCAGCTTCCCCGCTTTTCGACCACGACCGTTTACGCTTCACGTTGTCGTAAGTGACCCACTTTTCATCGCCAGTCACCATCCTCTTCAAAAACGGGTCGATTTTGTTGCGATTCAGAAGCGATTCGCATGCATCCTTA
The DNA here is from genome assembly GCA_037356375.1 of Drosophila affinis. Classification (NCBI taxonomy): domain Eukaryota; kingdom Metazoa; phylum Arthropoda; class Insecta; order Diptera; family Drosophilidae; genus Drosophila; species Drosophila affinis. The sequence continues at coordinate 29,409,625 of CM074800.1, forward strand.
CGGTCAAAAATGTTTTTTTGCGTCAAGTCGTGTGGCACCCATACATCGAGCTTCTTTTTCAATCCAAGCTTCTTTAAATGGTTTATAACGGTTTGATGACTCATGCCCAGCTCTTGGCCGATGCTACGGCTGCTACTATGCCGGTCTCTTTCGATCAATTCAGCGATTTTATCGCAATTTTCGACAACAGGCCTTTCGGACCGTGGCGCATCTTCGATCACCTCTGCACCAGAACGAAAACGTTGAAACCATCGTTGTGCGGTGGAAATGAAAACTGTATCGGGTCCATAAACTGCACAAATTTTATTGGCAGCATGAGATGCATTTTTGCCTTTATCGTAGTAGTACTGTAAAATATGCCGTATTTTCTCTTTATTTTGCTCCATGTTTGCGACGCTATAACTCACGAACGACTAAAAGCAAACAACAATTAATCAAACACGTGTTAGCACGTGAAAAGAGCTTTCCAAAAAGCTCTAGCGTGAACCGATGCGACGAATACAACTAGAACTACGCGCTTGCAAAGACAAGCTTGCGGAAATACCGCAAGACTTTTTTGACAACCTTATATAAATATACAAAGAAATGCAAAAATTCACGGATGTGATATATACCCGGCATATCCGGCCGTACTTAGTCCCAAATTAAAACTCAGGCCAAAAGGAATTGAATATTTTGAAAATAAGGCACTTGTATCATTGCAAAATCTTTTGGATCACACATCATCCCGCATTCTTGAATTGCAACACGAGGTCTTAGAAACACTTTCCAACGTGGTACATTGCAAGCTATTCTTCAGCAATGGATATGATGGTTCGTCCGGCCAGAGTTTATACAAACAGCGTTTCCAGATCCATGATAGTCCTTCAACTGACAGTTCACTGCTTGTTACTACAATTGTCCCATTGAAATTGATAAGTGAAACGCAACAAATTATTTGTCTCAATAAGACTCCGCAATCTGTTAGATTTTGCCGCCCATTGAAGATTGAGTTCATTAAGGAAACTATCTCCCTGATATTAAAAGAAAAGGAAAATTCGGATGCCCAGATTCGCAACATGAAAATATATTTGTATAAATTTAAAGAAAAATACATATATGTCGAGTATATTGGCCACATGACACTAATAGATGGGAAAGTCTTAAACATATTGTCAGGCACCAACTCTTGTCAGTCTTGCCCAATCTGTGGAGCGAAGCCAAAACAATTGCTCAACATTAAAGATATAAACTCGAAGGCTTTTATGGCTAACGCACACGCTCTTCAATATGGAATCAGTCCTTTACATGCTTGGATCCGCTTTTTCGAGTTTGTTTAAAAAATCTCATAAAGAATTGAGCTTAAAAAGTGGCATGTCAAGGACTGCGATAAGCTTAAACTAAAAGAACGAAAAAGACTTTTACAATTAAAAATTATGAAAGAAATGGGCCTAAATGTGGACAAGCCTCTTTCAAATGGCAGTGGAAACTCCAATGACGGCAACACAACGAGAAGAGCATTTATCAAATCCAGCTTTACTGTCATCAATTCTTGATTTTGATTATGATATTTTACAAAGTTTTCATACAATTCTAATAACAATTAACGGCGAGTACGAAATAAACTCGGAAAAGTTTAAAGACTTCTGTGCTAAAGTTTTTGTGGCATATCAGAAAAAATATCCTTGGTATCCGATGTCGCCTACTGTCCACAAAGTCTTAGTGCATGGGTACCAAATAATAGACACTTGTTTAGTTCCTGTTGGATGCCTTGGGGAACATGCATCAGAATCCCGAAATAAATTATATAAGAGCGATAGAAGAGGCCACGCTAGAAAATGCAGTCGATTAGACAATATTACAGACGTTTTCAATAGATCAATGGATACTTCTGATCCGTTGCTGTCCAGTACCTATTTAAAAGAACGACCAAATACAATCAAAAAGAAAACTATACCAGCAGAAGTTATATCTCTACTACAAGCACCACATTTAGAAATTCAATGTGAAAATGATGATCCAGATTCCACACAGAACTCGTCCGACGAAGATTACGAACTGGATGGACTTGAGGTTATTGCTTCAGAAGATGAATACTTTGAACTTGAAGAAAATTGAGTAACTTCTATAGTAAATAACATAACCAAACCTATTTAAAATGTTGTTAAATGTATCTTTTCTTTCAGAATGAAGCACTAATAATGGAGATGAATACTAAAATGTGAATTTGAATAATAGCTATTGTTTTTTTTTTTGATTAAATATAATAGAAAATAAAAAACAAAAATGTTTAATAAAGCCTTGTTGCATGTCGGACAGATCGCTTATATGGCAGCTATGTATGTATACTTATTTCCTTGAGGTATTTATAAGTTAAGCTGGGTATCCAGCACTACGGAAACTAAAAATTACCGCCAAACTTCATATATGTAAAAAAAACTGGGCCAGTAATTTTTTGTTTGTATTTTCCTGGCCTCAGTATCCAGCAACGTAAACGAAATCTACGAATGCTTATCGGTAGTATCGACATCCACACGAATGTGGACTGTGAGAACAGCTGATATGGGCGCCAGGAAAATATATGTGCATATTAATACTGAAGTCAAATCTTGTGCGCAAAACCAAAAAGAGATATGCAAATATTTAAAGCGAGGAGAAGATTGCTTTAATAAAAGCAGTTGAGGCAATTATCATGTCTTTGGCGGATCACGGAAAATGAGCATTTTGATAATTTTGACATTTTTGCGCCTTCAACTGTGCTGTACTTCTTCTTACAGCAATATGTGCCGCTACCAACACAATCACTTCATCGTCAGAACTACTTTTCTTCCTTTTTTTTAATTTAAGTTTAATTTTCAAAATTGGCGCTTTGTACAAAACACAGCTGATTCATGAGAGTGGCAAATCACTTTTTACACTATTTTAGTTAAGTTCCACACACACGAAATAATAAGCAGATTCCTTTCAGTAAAATTCCGCAGTGCTGAATACAGGCTTTTATCTGAAACAAAAAGCACTTCCTTTGAAAAAAACAAAAGAAAATGTCGTGATGGCTAGTGTAGTTAAACTATCGACACGATTGTGAACTGAGAAAACAGTGAACTGATATTTCGGACAGGAATATATTCATATGTGACTATTATTATTTGAAGTAAAAGTGAAAGATGGAGGTAAAAACTGTGCACAAAACCAAAAAGAGAGATAAAATTCCTGGCATGAACTTTCCGCAGTAATGGAAACAAGCCTTTAAAAATAACACAATTTCTTAAAAAAAAAAAACTTTCCAGCGCAGACCTTGAACCTACGATCCGACGATTCTTTAGTCTCGGCATAGCATACGAGATAATACTTTGATTTTTAAAGGCATAATGCAGCTTAGTTTACAATTTCGAATCCCGATCCGTGCACGTCTGTGGACCGCCATTGGTGTTTCTTAGTAAGCTTCCTGTCGTCCAATTTTACCACCTGTAGAGGCGCCCGAGTGTGTTTGAGCGTGTGCATGAATTAAAAATGGCTTGTATAGATTTTTAAGATGACTGTTATTTGCACGGCAAGTTTTATGCCGCTTGAGCCAGAGTCAGATCTATAAGTAGTTTGGTTACCAAACGGATTGACCAAAAATTGTGCTTATAAAGAGGTTTTCCGTTAGGTTCAGGAAAGCAAGAAATGGGATAGTAAAATAACTTATGTGATATATGGAAAGATTTACGCCGACTAACGTTAAAGTGAATATAGCCGTACTCCGAAATTTCATGAATTTTTCACTTCTCTAGCGTGGGATTTCCGGATATATTATTCGATTCATCTAATTTTTTTTTCGTGAGTCCCTCTTAATTTTTTTTTTTTTTTGCGTACGCTTCCTGTCGTCTCAGTTTCTGGAAACATTTTTTGAAAAACATTTTACTTAGGAGTCTTTAAGAAGTATGCTTAAGGGAAAACAAATGACGGTGACCGAAAAGTCAAAAATTATTGCCTCGGCTGAAGAAAATGTCTCCATTCGAAAAATAGCGGATTGAACTAAGTTTAATAAAAGCTCAGATTATTAAGAAAACGAACCGACATGATCGATTCAAAAATGCTGTAAAGATAGCTTCTGAAGTTCAGCAACGATTTGCGAAAGAAATTTTAGCTCGGGATTAATGGCAAGGACACCTGCACAAAAACACACTTCTTAATAGTCAAATGAAGAAATCACGCCCAAATTGGGCTAAAGAAAAAGAAAATTAGGGTGAATCTGAGTGGACATGAATCATATTTTCGGATGAGTCAAAATTTAACCTCATTAGACCCGATGGTTCCCGCACAGTTCGACGCAGAAAAGGGGAATGCTGTTCCGAAAATTGCTGCATTGTCAAAGTGAAGCATTATCCTTATATTATAATACGGGGATGCATATCTTAATATAAAACAGAATTCCTAATAATTATTAAGGGTATGGTGAATTCAAAAAAGTATGAAGTGGAGTTATTCGCAGTGGAGTTGTGTACAGTATGGAATCACTTGGTGAGCGAGAAGATCCCATCTTTCAGGACGATTCTGAACTTTGCCATCAAACGCGTTCTATAAGAGATTCTCTGACGATTTGTTATTTTTAAAAATGTAGTCAACTAGTTTCAAATATTTTTCACAGACCGGTTAACATTTTGAAGGCGGAATTGGGCCTTAGATTGGCCAGGTAACAGCCCCGACCTCAATCCGATAGAGAACATCTGGGCCCTTATGACTGCCAAAATAAGAAAGCGGAAGCGGAACTATGGTTGAGTTAGGGGAGGTTATAGACAAATTTTGTTTTGAGGAGATAACGGAGGAATGCTCAATAGGGTTAAATGTGTAATAAAAGCCGAGAGGGGTACCACCAATTCCACTACTCGACTAAATTGAACTCTTTTTTTTCTGATAGATGTGGAGATTTAAAATTTTTTAAAGAATAGTTTTTTTTTTTTTCATGGAGTAGTATTTTTTTTTATTTTTTTCTAAAAATATGTTATTTTTTGTCATAGGTAGTGATTCTATTTTTCACATAACTCACGTTTCATACAACTGGTTGTATTAACAAAAGCAGACAAATGCAGCTTTATAGCTGGATTTATATCCAACTGAGACACTTTGTAGCTGCAACTAAACGTCTGGAAGATATTAAGCTTCCAAATTGAAATTTCATAATTTTTTTCGGTATTTTTCCCCGAAATTTTGATTATGAAAGCTCAGGAAAAGTAGAAAAAAAAAATATTTGAATGCCTTGATTTTTGGTTTTAGAGAGACACATTAATTAGGAGTCGTTTAAGGTAAACAAGAAAAAAAACATTGCGCCCCGCCATCCATATTTTCTAAAAAGAAAAATCATGTTCCAACATTACGTTGAACAATTTTGTCAGTGTACAATTTAATTTGCGCAGAAAACTCATAAAGTTGTGCAGCGTGGTTTTCACCATTTGACTTCTCAACGCAAACTGAACATCTCTGTTGCCACAACGCTGACGAACAGAATACCGAAGCCGCATGTGCATAGGCCCGAAGACAGACGATTCATATTCTCTGCCGCCGCGGGGCCCGAGCAGTATGGCCGACGGTACTCGAAGTTTTTACGCTATGCGTGTGCCGACTGCGCTGCCCCGTGTTCTTTTTGCTATGCACATGGGATAGGACGCCGCCGGCCTCTGGTCTAATCACTTCAGAAATATTTGAACGAAATTTACCGATTTTAATCCACAGTGAATTCGGTTGTTGGAGATTGGGGGTGATTCAAATCTGAGTAGACAGGATTTTTAGCTGTGATTTGGTGAACACTTTGGATTTATGCAGGGCTTTGTTTATATGTACATACATGTACACACGTACCCAGAAGCATTGAACGAAAATGGAAATGGAATTTGTTTATGATGCAATGTCTAGGTATTTGATAACATTTTTTTTTGTCAATGGTGGCAAGAGTGCTTTAAAGTTTTTAAAATGATATAAAAAACGGTAGGCAAAAGTGTTCTAAAAGGCACGGAATAAAAAACAATGGGAGGCACACTTAAGAAGCCAAAGCTGCTGCATAAAAGCAGAAGGTACTGACACAAATAAATGCGGAAACATCACGACCATGTTTCTGTCCGCCAACTTGACAAAAGTAGCTCGTTAGAAAACCACAATAATGACACTAGAGTGATGCAGAGCCACAACCAACTCCAACAAATAGCGTGGGAAGGTTGAAATGAGAAATAATTATGACAATTTCGCGGATAAAAATATGAAGGTAGGTAAAACGGTTGCTAACAAAACGGTATGCTTTTAAATGTCTTTGTTTCTATGCAACACAAAGGTTTTAGTGTAACACTAACTTTATTGTGAAAATGTTGAAAAGATATGCGCTGCAATATCTTGAACTGTTTTAAAGGCATACATTTGTTCATATAAAATTCAGAGTTACGATGAGCTTTATATTTAAGTATTTATTTTTTCTTATTATAAGCCAGTCAATTTCAAACTTTCAACCTGCCATGGGACTCGATTGGCAAAATGCAGAATAATTTTCCTTTCAAAATTTGAGCGACTTGGCAACAATTGGAGGTACTTTGAGTTTGAGGGTAATTGTTAAGTCTGTGGGCAACCTCTCCAAAGAAACACGATGATTCACGACATTTTTATACCCGGTACTCGAAGAGTATAGGGGTATATTAGATTTGTGGGGATAACGGTTGTGTGTAACGCACAGAAGGAAGCGTTTCCGACCCCATAAAGTATATATATTCTTGATCAGCATCAATAGCCGAGTCGATATAGCCATGTCTGTCTATCCGTCCGTCCGTCTGTCCGTCTTCATTAGCGCCTAGTTCTCAGAGACTATAAGAGCTAGCGCAACCAAACTATCCAAGCTCCTTTGATATCAATTTAGCACAAGTTTATTTAAAAATTTCGCCGCGCCCCCTTCCGCCCCCACAAAGGGCGGATCAGGTCGAAATACTATTATAGCCAGAAGGAACAAATTAAATTTCAGTCTCTACGCAATGCCTGCCACTTCCACGTCTCGTACGAGTAGTTCTACATTTACATGTAGAAGCTGATGTAAAAAGTATATGTAAACAAAGATGGAAACAGATAACTTTTAATATATAAAAATCTAGCATAGGGTTCGACCTAATTTTTTTAAATTTTCCATTTGTGCCTTTGCCGCGGCTCACAACGTTACCTCTTGTTTTATCTGGATAGACCCCGATTTATACATATATCCTATAAACTAAACTAAACTAAACTAAACTAGCTTTAAGTGGTGTCACTGAATATGAGTTGTGCTCTATAATAATAATAAAAAGGTGGCGCCGTAGGCGGAAAATCTTTTTTAAAAAAATCGAGCGAATAAAGTTAAACTTTAAACAAAAAAAAACTATAAGCGACCGCCACGAAATTTGTATACCTAAATTCATGATAAATCGGGGTCTATCCAGGAAAAAATTTTCGTGAATTTTGGAGAGGTTGTCCACAGACTTAACAATTACCAGATTGAGTATGGGCAGTTCCACATAACTTATAAATCCACTTATAGATCTTATAAATTTTATAGATAATTGATTAATTTATATTATTTATAAAATTATTATTCTCTTGAATATCTTCGTATTCTATAATGTTTACTAATACTCTCTTGCGAATATTTAGATTTAGTAGTCGTCGATATTCTTTTCGAGTCACTGGTTATGTTGTATGTATGTACATACATATACACATACAGTGGATATCATTGATATTCCGTTTTTTTTTCAGCTTCAAACGCAAATAAAATGTATAAAACTAAAAGAAAACAAAAATTAAAAACAAAATAAATTAAAGCTTTTTAAATTACCTTTTCAGAGAGGTACATATATTGGGATTTTATTTCAAATTAAAGAAAACGGCGGTAAAAATCAGCATTGCCGCCACATTAAAAATCCGAGTATTAATTTTATCCACTGTGCAAAAATGTACATGTGTATATATGTACATATGTATATAAATATTTCAGTTACAGATTTTGCTTACTTGAAGATCGCCGTTATGGGTGGATTTGGGGGACTGAGCTTCTTGATTGAGCATGTTAGTTTTGATCGATTCTCCTATGGTGGAGTTTGTGGACAACATAGCTCGAAAAATATTCGTAATGTTTAATATTTCATCACCTTGTGGGATATGAGCGTTCTGCAAACATTATGGATTTAGCATTCTTAAAAACCGTGACAAATTTCAGTGAGTCCGTACATCTTCAATAATTAGTTATATAGATAAAAAATATATGTTACCACTACAATAGGTCTAACAACAAATTTCATTTGCACGTGCCAATTAGTACATACATACATACAAACATATAAACATAGGAATATATATGTATGTACTTAAGCGCAATAGGACAATTTTAAATGTATATTTCACACTGTTAAAACATGTACCCATCTATTATAAAGAAAGTTATTTGCCGAGTAAAATATAGATTTTAATTGCCTCAATAATTTCATTGAAATGTATGGTCTACCAAAAATTGCTAGGAATATGTTACTACAATGATTGCAAGCACGAGAATTAAAAAGCTAAGGGTATTACTATTGTTGAATGAAGCCTAGTACTCAGTACTGAAAAAAGTACTAGCGAACTGAATCATTATTGATATTCGTATGAAACCGATACAAAAATGTTTATTTCAAAATTTTTTTGCTAGGGTCATTCTGAAAGTAGTACTCTGGTCGGCATAGAAACACGATGATATGTGCTGGAAGAGTATTTCGGTGGTATTTTGCTCAGTATTTTGGTATTTGGTATTTTGCTCGGTCACTACTCTTTTAAATCAAATATGTAGATTTTAAGCTGAGACTGTTTGCGTGAATGAGTGTACGATAACAACACAGTCTAAAAAACAAAAACCAAACAAGTTAAGGCCTGTATCCAGGACCGCGAAATTTTACTGCACGGAAACTGTTCATTATTTCGGATGTGTGGAACTCGAATACAATAGTGTGACCAAGAGCCTAAAAAGTGATTTGCCACTCTCATGAATCAGCTGTGTTTTTTAAACAGCGCCAATTTTGAAAATTAAACTAATATTAAAAAAAGAAAGAAAAGTAATTCTGACGAAGAAGTGATTGTGTTGGTAGCGGCACATATTGCTGTAAGAAGAAGTACAGCACAGTTGGAGGCGCCAACATGTCAAAGTTATCAAAATGCTCATTTTCCGTGATCCGCTAAAGACATGGTACTGCCTCAACTGCTTGTATTAAAGCAATCCTCTCCTCACTTTAAACATTTGCATATCTCTTTTTGGTTTTGCGCACAAGTTTTGCCCCCACCTTTCACTTTGACTCCAGTAAAAATAGGCACATATATTTTACTGGCACCCCTATCAGCTGTTCTCACAGTCCATATTCGTGTGAATATCGATACTATCGATAAAAATTCATGGATCCCGTTTACGTTGCTGGATACTGACTCCAGGAAAACACAAACGAAAAATTACTGGCCCTGTTTTTTTTTATATGAAGTTTGGCAGTAATTTTTAGTTTCCGCGGTGCTGGATACCCAGCTTTATAAGAAAATGTTTGCGACGATGATATGAAATTAATAAAGGCTGTCGGAAAGAGAGAATTTTTATGAAATATGGATATGGAAATGAATAAATAGGGAATACAAAATATTTAATTGAGGTGCTTTATTGTCGTTCCCCAGCGCCCACATACATTCTAGCTTGCTTTGATACAATTTTAACCGATTCTGTTTATATACAGTCCCTGCACTACGGGCCATCGCTTATAAATGTGCTCACCCATTGATTTCAGAGTGAGCACCCCCGATGACATATGTATGTAATAGGCTTTTTACACTTGGTGCGTTACCTATCGATATCGGAGAAGACGCAAAGAAGCAGGTTTGCCGTTTACACCACAGCGTCTTGCGTCTTTGCGTCTTGGAAGAGGAAGACAAATTTTGTAAACAAAAGAAAATAATGTCTGAAAATCAACAAAATATGTCACAAGGCGATCTAATTCTTTTATCTGCGGTGGCGCAAAACGAAGCGAATCTTTTAAAGTGCATGGAAGTGTCTGGGCTATCCTTAGAAAAGTTGCTGTTCATCTTGCAACTGCAACGTCCTCCTCGCGTTTGAACCCTTGTAAGTAAATTGCAGATTATCTCCTCTTATCAATTAAATAATGTATTCTATGTATATGCAATAGCCACGATATGGTTCATTTTGGGAGGAAGATGTTGTGGAGAACTCCGATGCCTTCTTTAAGGAGAATTTCCACATGGAAAGGAGTACTTCAAAATTCTCGTTAGACTGTTTCCCAATCTCAAATAGAAAGACACTCCTTTTAGACTGACAATCCCTCTGGAGAAGAGAATAGCCATAGCCCTTTATTGCCTAGGATCGTCTGCGGAATATCGCACGGTAGTCTATTTGTGTGTGTCAAGGGCTTTTGTCTGCCTCATATTACTGCAGTTTTGTCGCGAGGTAGTTGCTCAACTCGCTAACAAGCATCTGCAAGCAGACTTTTTTACCCTGAGGAGATCACGGAAACAGTGAAAGGTTTCAAAGACATGGGATTTGCAGCAAACAATTTGAAATGAACGATATTATTTAAATGCTTTTTTAAATAATAAAAATAGTTTAAACATTTTGTTCTAAGCATTAAAGGTTTTTTTGCCCCTTTTACTCAGTTACAAATTTTACGCGGCAAAATTTCAATTTGAATCTGCTGTTTTTTGTTGTCATTAGTGGTGATAGTTCCGCTGATTACGCACAACAGCACGAAAATTGCTGTTATGCGCACAGAAACATAGTATTTAACTACCGAAATACCAAAACGCAGTTGCGTCGGAAAACGACGCAACTTTTTGCCACCACTAGGGCCCTATGCCAAACCTATGTAAAAAAAACTGCGTTTCTGGGAAGACGCAAAGAATCAAGACGCAGCCTCAGTGTAAACGGCGCCTAAGTATTGTCTCGCGGAACGATGAACTACTCACGTTAACATTAAATTCTAATTTTTTTTTAATTAACAATTGTTTATTATAATTAAATTAGTTTTATTTATAGTAATTTAATTTAGCGTTTGGCTGCGTGTTTCCGACCGAATTATAGAAATCGACCACTTTGTAATATGGTTTTTTAGTAATACTAAAATTAGTTTAAAGTGTTGGTTTTAACGATTGTATGTATATTTTGTTAGGAATTTCTTGTCTAGTGGCCGGTGTACAGCCTCTCAGTCATACCAGGATCCAGTCCCAAAACAGAATATTAGTACGGTGGGACCTAAAGAGACAGATGGGAGCACTGAGTGCCAGGCGGCCCGCCAATCCCAGGAGATTACACGGCGACGGACGTGATATTTGGGGAAAGGGAGTTCTACGGGAAGGAGGATAGCAGCTCACGGATGTCGTGCCAGCCAGGCTTTCCCGCGTACTACACCGTTTGCTGGTTCCCCATAGTGTAGGACATTAGTACGTGGGAAGAACATGGGGAAGGGGATTTGAAGTGGCGGACACCGTGCCAGATTTTAGGCTTTCCCGCGTACACTGCCGCTCCGTTCGACTCCCTAGGGAAGAGGAAAGGATTGTAATCAGATCGCGGACCCACGGAACGGCTTCGGCCCTGTCGCTTTGCTCGCTTACGCTGCCGTTAGTGCGTGGGAGATAGAACGATCGATCCCCCCCACTCGCTCGATCTCCGCATATATTTTCGGCTTTTGGTGGTGGTTTTTGCCAAAGTTCTGTCTCCAGTCTCCGTCAGCGCCTCGGTAGTTTTGTAGCTTCAAGTCTCTGCCAACGCTACTACCGTTGTGTGGGCGCAAAAGCGAGAGCGGCGATCGGGATCATCTTTTCTCTTTCGATTCGCTGCTGCTATTGTTCTCTTGGTTATGTGTCGTTGCTGTTGCTCTCTTTGTTATACGTCGTTGCTGTTGCTCTCTTGGTTATGCGTCGTTACTGTTGCTCTCTTTGTTAGGCGTCGTAGCTGTTGCTCTCTTTGTTATGGCCGTGGGCGTCGTTGGTTGATTTGGAAGTTTTTAAGAAAGCTGGTCGCTTTTGTCCGTCGGCAATTTCAAGTTCGGCTCTTTGTTCGTGGTCTCTGGATTCTTATCATTATTGTGGCTGGCTATCCCTTTTCCGTAGGCCTCGTCTTCGTCGCTGGAGAGGATGATGACCGTTGCACTTTCCGACCTGTTCTGCCGTCGTTAAACTTAGATAATTTCATTGGGAGCATCTGCTCCTCAGTGTTGCTTTATTCAGAATGAATCTTATATATTCGTGCTGGGTTCAGCTAACCCGAAACATGCAATGCTTATATCTATATCTTATATTTATCTAAGAGCATAGTATATTGATGTATACTTACCCTGCAGTACCAGCCGTGAGCGATGACGAATGTCAACGACAATGTCATCTAGGCGTTGACGCCCGTTAAACCGAACCCTTTATTTTCTCTCTGTTTCCTTCTTTACCGCGCGATCATAATAGATCGGCTCTGCCGATCGGTCGAAGTACGAGAGAATTTGGTTTTATTTTCTTTTCGTTTCTTTTGTGCCTGCGTCGGCAAAGCATTTGTCCTTTGTTCGCCACGCATTTGCTATTACGTTACATTGTTACAATTGTGCGGAAAGATTTGCAAGCGAACACGCAGTGATTTAGTGAGAAATATCTATATTATTTATTATTACCAGGTGTTCGGGCCAGCCGCTAATCAACAGGCCTAACTTAAAACTATACATACACTACAATACAATACAATATTCAATGCACTGTAAACGCCCACGTTCGGCAGCGCTGCTGCGCTCTCCCTCTGTAAAGGGCGCTCTGCAGCCGCCGCCTCGGCTCTAGCTTTGATTAGCCGACGGTGCTAATTTCAGTAATCTGCTAACCTCTCTGCGCATTGGTTGCATTTGGATCTCGTTTACACATATATATACATTTATCTGGTTGTGCTAAGAGCAAGCAAACGGCTTCCGCTAGCAGCCGCCGGTATAAATAAACAGTTATTACATTTGAACAATTCGCGTTATTATTTTGGATCGAAATAGGTGCCAAAAAAGCTTGGCATCTCAAACATTGGTGACCCCGACGTGATTAAAGACATTGGCTAATCGCGTTTCGTGTAAAAACATTTAAATTGAACAATATATTCGGTTCTGTGCAGTTTAACCACAAAAAAATACATTGGTGCAGCATATAAAACGGTTTATGTGCAAATTCAGTTGAGAGTGCGGTTGTCTGAGATTCCGTTAGTTTAATCGTCGAATCTCTCATTCTATGCTCAGCCGCAGACACGGTTCTTGACTTTTCGTGTCTCTCATTCTCGCTCCAGCTTCTGTGCACCGTCGCATAATCGTCGTCTTTCATTCTCTGCACAACTGCAGCCACGGTTTCGACTTTTCGTGTCTTCACTCTCTCTTTCTCGATTCTGTACGCCGTCGCTAAACGGTTATCTATTCTCCGTTGTTTCGTTGCATTTCGCACCGTTAAACATTGAAAGCGATCCCAATACAGGCGCGGGCGAAAATATTGGGACGACTAATAACAGGCTGAGTCTTTATAAACGTAAAGTTCAGTCTTTATATGATCGAATGAGCGGGCTCGGCGAATCATTCGCTGGCAATAAGATCGATAATTTGAACGCCACGGAAATCGACGTTCGTATCGACATGCTGGCAGAAATTCGAGAGGAATTTAATAAGGCCCATAATGAATTGGAAGCGCTCAATCAAGATGAGATTGGAAGTGAGATGCGCAACAGCTTTGATATGCTCTTCATATCGTTGAAGGCTGAGCTGCTGGCTGCTCTCGAACTAGGCCATTCGCGCGCTACTGCCAATTCGACTACCCTACCAAACCATTCTGGACACAGTACCATCATCATGGCTCACAAGCAACGACTTCCTGAGCTGAAAATACCCAAGTTTTCCGGTGGATACGTCGAATATTCGGACTTTATGGCTATGTTAAATTCGATCTTCGACGCGGATGCGGATCTCAGCGATATCGAGAAGTTCCAGCACCTTCGCTCTAGCCTCGCTGATGTGGCTTTGGATTCGGTTCGATCTTTGGAACTCTCCAGTGCCAATTATCGTGTGGCGCTGGATATACTTAATAAACGTTTTAGTAACAAACGACTTGTTTTTCAGGCACACATGAAGAGGATTCTTGGGCTCAAGAGAGTGGATTCGCCATCTCCCAAAAGGCTTCGGGAGTTTTCGGATGCAGTCAATTTGCATATGCAAACATTAGGAACGGATTTGGAGATATCCCACTGCATTATAATTAACCTGCTGCGGCAGAAGTTGGACGCTAAGACGCAAATGAAATGGGAAGAACACCTGTCGTCGGATGCCATACCTACAGCAAAGGATTTTTATGAATACTTGGAGAAGCGGTGCCAGAAAATGGAGACCTTGGAATACGCTACAGCGGCACCCGCTAGTAACGCTCAGGTGGGAAAAACCCATAATTCTCATTTTATGAAAACTTTTGTTGCCTCCAATTCTTCCACCGACTCATCTGGATGCAGTTTTTGCCATTCAGCGGGACATGGTATATATTCCTGCAAGATGTTCGGGAATTTGTCTCCGTTGCTGCGCCACAAAGAAGTGAAGAAGCTTTCCCTCTGTTTGAATTGCCTGAAAGCGGGGCATCGGACTCGTGCATGCAACAGTGGAAAATGTCGAGTATGCGGTGGGAGGCATCATAGTTTGTTGCATTTCGAGAATCTGCAGTCCACAACTCAAGGCTCCCCAGATCTTTCTCCTCCAGATCTAACGCTCCAACCAGACGCTATTTCTGCCACTCAGGATTCTGTTAGCAGTTCACCTTCCCCTGCCTCTACCTCTCTTGCTGCCCAAGGTCTTCAATCCGATGTTGTGCTTCTGGCTACCGCTGTGGTTTTCGTAAAGAATCGGTCTGGCGTTTTAGTTCCTTGTCGTGCCATACTAGATTCAGGATCTCAGCTTCATCTCATCACATCCAGGTTCGCCCATCAGCTTCAGCTTAGGAGAACTCAATCGTCTGCACTTGTCTCTGGGCTCGGCGATACCAGCGTGGCTACTGAGGGATCCACCGTGAACATTTGTATGCATTCTCGCACAACTGACTATACAACTACGCTTACTGCTCTGATAGCTCCAACGATCACCGATTGTCAACCAAGTCTGGCAGTCAATGTAGCCGATTGGAATATTCCGTCAAATATTCAGCTTGCTGATCCTGCATTTTTCAACCCTCAGCGAGTGGATCTTCTCATTGGTGCCAGCATTTTCTATGATCTCCTCTGCGTAGGGCAAATCAAACTCATCGATGGCCTGCCCCTTCTGCAGAAGACCCGGTTTGGGTGGATCGTATGTGGTGGTGGACAAAGGGTAGCACGCTCGGCGCTCTTGGCAACGCACAATTCTCCAGATTCGGAAGCTAGCATGGATGCAAGGTTGGACCAAACTCTTCGTATGTTTTGGGAGGTCGAGACTTGTGCGGACGCCGTTTTGAATACCAAGGAAGAATTAGATTGTGAAGCACATTTCGTAGACCACTTCTCACGTTTGCCATCAGGAGAGTATTCAGTTCGTCTCCCGTTAAAGGATAATGGCGATCGCCTAGGGGAATCTTACACTCAGGCGCATCATCGATTCATCAATTTGGAGCGAAAGTTGGATCGTGATACTACACTCGAGGAGCGGTACTCCGCCTTTATGAGGGAGTATATTGAGTTGAAGCATATGTCCCCAGTTAACCCTGATTCTCGTAGTCTCTGCAGATATTTCTTGCCTCATCACTGTGTTTTAAAGGAGGATAGTACGACGACAAAGCTTCGTGTCGTTTTCGATGGTTCGGCAGCTACATCAACTGGATGTTCCCTAAATGATGCGATGATGGCAGGCCCTGTTATTCAGCCTGCATTGTTCAGCATACTAATTCGGTTTCGCACATATCCAGTCGCTCTCACTGGGGACATTTGTAAAATGTACCGCTGCGTACGAGTGTCTTCACCTGACAATTACTTTCAGTGCATTCTATGGCGAGATTCTGTCCAGTCCGAAGTTCAGGTCTACACATTAGACACCGTCACATATGGCACTAGAGCTGCATCGTTTTTAGCAGTTCGCGCAATGCACCAGCTGGCCATTGACGAGGGTGAGTCCTACCCTCTTGGCTCAGCTGCTCTGCAGCAGGATTTTTACGTGGATGATCTCATCTCGGGCGGCAGCTCTGTCGCTGAGGTCATGGAAAAGATGCATCAAACCTCCGCCATACTGTCTTGTGGTAATTTTAAGCTTAGGAAATGGTGCTCTAGCCATCAGGAAGTACTTGAAGGAACGCCTGAAGCGGACAGAGAGAAATATTTAAGGTTTCATGATGGAAGTGACATAACGAAAACTCTTGGCTTAGCATGGGACCCTGCATCAGATCAGCTGCTTTTTGCCTTGTCCGCGCTGGACACAAATTCGAAGCCCTCCAAGCGATCGGTTTTTCTACGATTGCTCGTTTCTACGACCCTCTTGGATTGATAAATCCCGTTATTGTCAGGTGCAAAATCTTCCTTCAGCAGCTTTGGAGAGAAAATTTGGATTGGGATGAAAGCCTACCCTCAGCGTTGTATTCATCTTGGATGGACTTGAGAAACAGTTTGTCAAGTATCACGCGGATATCATTTCCTCGCATTGTTCGTCCTTCTAGAGTTGGAGGTCGTCTTCTAAACTTATCTCTGGGACTTGATGCTCAGCACCCTCTTATTCTGCCAAAGGGACATCCCACAACTTGTGCGCTGATAAAGTGTTATCACGAAAGGAACCTTCATGCTGGAACTCGCGCACTACTTGCCAAAATTCGACTGGAATATTGGCCCATTGGCGGAATTAAGGCAGTATCAAAGGTAGTCAGCAAGTGTGTGAGATGCTTCAGGACTAGGCCGCGCATGGTTCAGCACATCATGGGAGATCTGCCTAAGGAGCGTTTGGAGGGATCTCGACCCTTTGAAGTCACTGGAGTGGATTACTGCGGGCCCTTTTTCTACAGATCAGAAATCCGCCCGAGGCCACCCATCAAGTGCTACATCAGTGTATTCATTTGTTTTACTTCTAAGGCTATACACATGGAGCTCGTAAAGGACCTGACCACCGCTTCATTTCTAGGCGCCCTGAAGCGTTTCACTTCCACGCGAGGAAGGCCAAGTCAGATTTGGTCCGACAATGCGACAAACTTCGTTGGCGCCAAGAACGAGCTTTTGGAGCTCAAGAAACTCTTTATGAGCGACTCGCATATGAAGGAGGTCCATGAATCCTGCTTGGCGGACTCGATCGACTGGCGCTTCATCCCACCACGCTCTCCGCACTTTGGCGGATTGTGGGAAGCGGCCGTGAAGACAGCAAAGCATCACCTGTACCGCTCAGCTGGGCCCTCTGTGCTTGACTTCGACGAGCTGCGCACTCTGATCTGCCAGATCACGGCAATTGTTAATTCTCGCCCTTTGCTCTCGCTTTCAGAAAATCCTGCTGACTTAGATGTCCTGACTCCTGCTCATCTGCTTTTAGGCGGTCCACATGACGCAATCCTCGAGCCCGATCTGACGAAGCTGAACTACAATCGTCTGGATGGCTGGCAACGGGTCACTCAGCTTCAGCAGATCTTCTGGAGCCGCTGGCGCGAAGAGTATCTAACTCTTTTGCAAGAGCGGTCGAAATGGCGGACTCCCACGCAAAATCTTTGCATAAACGATCTCGTTCCGATTAAGGACGAAAATCTTCCTCCAATGCGTTGGCCACTAGCTAGAGTGGTCGAGGTCGTCAAGGGCAAGGATGGAGTGTGCCGCGTAGCTGATTTGAAGACTGCCACAGGAACCATCAGAAGGGCCGTTACCCGGCTATGTGTGCTGCCCCATAAGGATTCTGTTGAAAGACTGGCTTCCAACGGGGGGAGTATGTTCGGGCCAGCCGCTAATCAACAGGCCTAACTTAAAACTATACATACACTACAATACAATACAATATTCAATGCACTGTAAACGCCCACGTTCGGCAGCGCTGCTGCGCTCTCCCTCTGTAAAGGGCGCTCTGCAGCCGCCGCCTCGGCTCTAGCTTTGATTAGCCGACGGTGCTAATTTCAGTAATCTGCTAACCTCTCTGCGCATTGGTTGCATTTGGATCTCGTTTACACATATATATACATTTATCTGGTTGTGCTAAGAGCAAGCAATCGGCTTCCGCTAGCAGCCGCCGGTATAAATAAACAGTTATTACATTTGAACAATTCGCGTTATTATTTTGGATCGAAATAGGTGCCAAAAAAGCTTGGCATCTCAAACATTGGTGACCCCGACGTGATTAAAGATATTGGCGAATCGCGTTTCGTGTAAAAACATTTAAATTGAACAATATATTCGGTTCTGTGCAGTTTAACCACAAAAAAATACATTGGTGCAGCATATAAAACGGTTTATGTGCAAATTCAGTTGAGAGTGCGGTTGTCTGAGATTCCGTTAGTTTAATCGTCGAATCTCTCATTCTATGCTCAGCCGCAGACACGGTTCTTGACTTTTCGTGTCTCTCATTCTCGCTCCAGCTTCTGTGCACCGTCGCATAATCGTCGTCTTTCATTCTCTGCACAACTGCAGCCACGGTTTCGACTTTTCGTGTCTTCACTCTCTCTTTCTCGATTCTGTACGCCGTCGCTAAACGGTTATCTATTCTCCGTTGTTTCGTTGCATTTCGCACCGTTAAACATTGAAAGCGATCCCAATACAGGCGCGGGCGAAAATATTGGGACGGCTAATAACAGGCTGAGTCTTTATGAACGTAAAGTTCAGTCTTTATATGATCGAATGAGCGGGCTCGGCGAATCATTCGCTGGCAATAAGATCGATAATTTGAACGCCACGGAAATCGACGTTCGTATCGACATGCTGGCAGAAATTCGAGAGGAATTTAATAAGGCCCATAATGAATTGGAAGCGCTCAATCAAGATGAGATTGGAAGTGAGATGCGCAACAGCTTTGATATGCTCTTCATATCGTTGAAGGCTGAGCTGCTGGCTGCTCTCGAACTAGGCCATTCGCGCGCTACTGCCAATTCGACTACCCTACCAAACCATTCTGGACACAGTACCATCATCATGGCTCATAAGCAACGACTTCCTGAGCTGAAAATACCCAAGTTTTCCGGTGGATACGTCGAATATTCGGACTTTATGGCTATGTTAAATTCGATCATCGACGCGGATGCGGATCTCAGCGATATCGAGAAGTTCCAGCACCTTCGCTCTAGCCTCGCTGATGTGGCTTTGGATTCGGTTCGATCTTTGGAACTCTCCAGTGCCAATTATCGTGTGGCGCTGGATATACTTAATAAACGTTTTAGTAACAAACGACTTGTTTTTCAGGCACACATGAAGAGGGTTCTTGGGCTCAAGAGAGTGGATTCGCCATCTCCCAAAAGGCTTCGGGAGTTTTCGGATGCAGTCAATTTGCATATGCAAACATTAGGAACGGATTTGGAGATATCCCACTGCATTATAATTAACCTGCTGCGGCAGAAGTTGGACGCTAAGACGCAAATGAAATGGGAAGAACACCTGTCGTCGGATGCCATACCTACAGCAAAGGATTTTTATGAATACTTGGAGAAGCGGTGCCAGAAAATGGAGACCTTGGAATACGCTACAGCGGCACCCGCTAGTAACGCTCAGGTGGGAAAAACCCATAATTCTCATTTTAAGAAAACTTTTGTTGCCTCCAATTCTTCCACCGACTCATTGGGTGCAGTTTTTGCCATTCAGCGGGACATGGTATATATTCCTGCAAGATGTTCGGGAATTTGTCTCCGTTGCTGCGCCACAAAGAAGTGAAGAAGCTTTCCCTCTGTTTGAATTGCCTGAAAGCGGGGCATCGGACTCGTGCATGCAACAGTGGAAAATGTCGAGTATGCGGTGGGAGGCATCATAGTTTGTTGCATTTCGAGAATCTGCAGTCCACAACTCAAGGCTCCCCAGATCTTTCTCCTCCAGATCTAACGCTCCAACCAGACGCTATTTCTGCCACTCAGGATTCTGTTAGCAGTTCACCTTCCCCTGCCTCTACCTCTCTTGCTGCCCAAGGTCTTCAATCCGATGTTGTGCTTCTGGCTACCGCTGTGGTTTTCGTAAAGAATCGGTCTGGCGTTTTAGTTCCTTGTCGTGCCATACTAGATTCAGGATCTCAGCTTCATCTCATCACATCCAGGTTCGCCCATCAGCTTCAGCTTAGGAGAACTCAATCGTCTGCACTTGTCTCTGGGCTCGGCGATACCAGCGTGGCTACTGAGGGATCCACCGTGAACATTTGTATGCATTCTCGCACAACTGACTATACAACTACGCTTACTGCTCTGATAGCTCCAACGATCACCGATTGTCAACCAAGTCTGGCAGTCAATGTAGCCGATTGGAATATTCCGTCAAATATTCAGCTTGCTGATCCTGCATTTTTCAACCCTTAGCGAGTGGATCTTCTCATTGGTGCCAGCATTTTCTATGATCTCCTCTGCGTAGGGCAAATCAAACTCATCGATGGCCTGCCCCTTCTGCAGAAGACCCGGTTTGGGTGGATCGTATGTGGTGGTGGACAAAGGGTAGCACGCTCGGCGCTCTTGGCAACGCACAATTCTCCAGATTCGGAAGCTAGCATGGATGCAAGGTTGGACCAAACTCTTCGTATGTTTTGGGAGGTCGAGACTTGTGCGGACGCCGTTTTGAATACCAAGGAAGAATTAGATTGTGAAGCACATTTCGTAGACCACTTCTCACGTTTGCCATCAGGAGAGTATTCAGTTCGTCTCCCGTTAAAGGATAATGGCGATCGCCTAGGGGAATCTTACACTCAGGCGCATCATCGATTCATCAATTTGGAGCGAAAGTTGGATCGTGATACTACACTCGAGGAGCGGTACTCCGCCTTTATGAGGGAGTATATTGAGTTGAAGCATATGTCCCCAGTTAACCCTGATTCTCGTAGTCTCTGCAGATATTTCTTGCCTCATCACTGTGTTTTAAAGGAGGATAGTACGACGACAAAGCTTCGTGTCGTTTTCGATGGTTCGGCAGCTACATCAACTGGATGTTCCCTAAATGATGCGATGATGGCAGGCCCTGTTATTCAGCCTGCATTGTTCAGCATACTAATTCGGTTTCGCACATATCCAGTCGCTCTCACTGGGGACATTTGTAAAATGTACCGCTGCGTACGAGTGTCTTCACCTGACAATTACTTTCAGTGCATTCTATGGCGAGATTCTGTCCAGTCCGAAGTTCAGGTCTACACATTAGACACCGTCACATATGGCACTAGAGCTGCATCGTTTTTAGCAGTTCGCGCAATGCACCAGCTGGCCATTGACGAGGGTGAGTCCTACCCTCTTGGCTCAGCTGCTCTGCAGCAGGATTTTTACGTGGATGATCTCATCTCGGGCGGCAGCTCTGTCGCTGAGGTCATGGAAAAGATGCATCAAACCTCCGCCATACTGTCTTGTGGTAATTTTAAGCTTAGGAAATGGTGCTCTAGCCATCAGGAAGTACTTGAAGGAACGCCTGAAGCGGACAGAGAGAAATATTTAAGGTTTCATGATGGAAGTGACATAACGAAAACTCTTGGCTTAGCATGGGACCCTGCATCAGATCAGCTGCTTTTTGCCTTGTCCGCGCTGGACACAAATTCGAAGCCCTCCAAGCGATCGGTTTTTCTACGATTGCTCGTTTCTACGACCCTCTTGGATTGATAAATCCCGTTATTGTCAGGTGCAAAATCTTCCTTCAGCAGCTTTGGAGAGAAAATTTGGATTGGGATGAAAGCCTACCCTCAGCGTTGTATTCATCTTGGATGGACTTGAGAAACAGTTTGTCAAGTATCACGCGGATATCATTTCCTCGCATTGTTCGTCCTTCTAGAGTTGGAGGTCGTCTTCTAAACTTATCTCTGGGACTTGATGCTCAGCACCCTCTTATTCTGCCAAAGGGACATCCCACAACTTGTGCGCTGATAAAGTGTTATCACGAAAGGAACCTTCATGCTGGAACTCGCGCACTACTTGCCAAAATTCGACTGGAATATTGGCCCATTGGCGGAATTAAGGCAGTATCAAAGGTAGTCAGCAAGTGTGTGAGATGCTTCAGGACTAGGCCGCGCATGGTTCAGCACATCATGGGAGATCTGCCTAAGGAGCGTTTGGAGGGATCTCGACCCTTTGAAGTCACTGGAGTGGATTACTGCGGGCCCTTTTTCTACAGATCAGAAATCCGCCCGAGGCCACCCATCAAGTGCTACATCAGTGTATTCATTTGTTTTACTTCTAAGGCTATACACATGGAGCTCGTAAAGGACCTGACCACCGCTTCATTTCTAGGCGCCCTGAAGCGTTTCACTTCCACGCGAGGAAGGCCAAGTCAGATTTGGTCCGACAATGCGACAAACTTCGTTGGCGCCAAGAACGAGCTTTTGGAGCTCAAGAAACTCTTTATGAGCGACTCGCATATGAAGGAGGTCCATGAATCCTGCTTGGCGGACTCGATCGACTGGCGCTTCATCCCACCACGCTCTCCGCACTTTGGCGGATTGTGGGAAGCGGCCGTGAAGACAGCAAAGCATCACCTGTACCGCTCAGCTGGGCCCTCTGTGCTTGACTTCGACGAGCTGCGCACTCTGATCTGCCAGATCACGGCAATTGTTAATTCTCGCCCTTTGCTCTCGCTTTCAGAAAATCCTGCTGACTTAGATGTCCTGACTCCTGCTCATCTGCTTTTAGGCGGTCCACATGACGCAATCCTCGAGCCCGATCTGACGAAGCTGAACTACAATCGTCTGGATGGCTGGCAACGGGTCACTCAGCTTCAGCAGATCTTCTGGAGCCGCTGGCGCGAAGAGTATCTAACTCTTTTGCAAGAGCGGTCGAAATGGCGGACTCCCACGCAAAATCTTTGCATAAACGATCTCGTTCCGATTAAGGACGAAAATCTTCCTCCAATGCGTTGGCCACTAGCTAGAGTGGTCGAGGTCGTCAAGGGCAAGGATGGAGTGTGCCGCGTAGCTGATTTGAAGACTGCCACAGGAACCATCAGAAGGGCCGTTACCCGGCTATGTGTGCTGCCCCATAAGGATTCTGTTGAAAGACTGGCTTCCAACGGGGGGAGTATGTTCGGGCCAGCCGCTAATCAACAGGCCTAACTTAAAACTATACATACACTACAATACAATACAATATTCAATGCACTGTAAACGCCCACGTTCGGCAGCGCTGCTGCGCTCTCCCTCTGTAAAGGGCGCTCTGCAGCCGCCGCCTCGGCTCTAGCTTTGATTAGCCGACGGTGCTAATTTCAGTAATCTGCTAACCTCTCTGCGCATTGGTTGCATTTGGATCTCGTTTACACATATATGTACATTTATCTGGTTGTGCTAAGAGCAAGCAATCGGCTTCCGCTAGCAGCCGCCGGTATAAATAAACAGTTATTACATTTGAACAATTCGCGTTATTATTTTGGATCGAAATAGGTGCCAAAAAAGTTTGGCATCTCAAACACCAGGTAAGTGCATTGTTTAAATAAACATAAATGTGATGTACGCGTGGTAAATTATGAAAATATCAATTGCATATAATGTTAAATTTGTGAAATTGTGAAAAAACTGAGTTCAATGTATCGCTGCATTCACATTGTATTTATTCATTCTTCTTTTAAACTCATTAGTTTTTGTGTCCTTGTGCTCCGACTAATATGTATAGTATGAATTAAAAAGAAGAATACCGAAATATAATCTGAATGCATAATCTGCGGTGGGCCCGAAATTTCAATTTTAAGCAGTCCAACAAAAACCGAAAAGCAACCCTTATATGCGAGGCTTGACTCAAGCAGGTACATATTTTGGCGCGTGTTTTGTTTTTGTTGTAGGAGTAAATGCACAGAGCACCGCAGATCTACAGTGAGCATTTCTTTTTGTTTAAACAACTCTTTTACAAATCGAACATATTTCTGGAATTTCGATATTTCGTTATATAATTGTGACCAAATTAATAGCATCTTATAGAATAATCATTTTATTGATAGATCAACTAAATACGGAACACAATGTGGACGGGCACATCCTGGAAGGACATGGAAAGTAAGTCTTTATAAGTCAAAAAACTAAACAAAAATATAAATGAATCCATATTATTTCAGTGGCGATGCAATTGAAGTTACCGAACGGACTTCAGGGATCCCCGAAACTGACATATGAACATAATTGTATTTTTAAATAAAAGTAAAAGAATATAACTGCATACTTATATACGCCTTACTTTTTCATTTAAAATCTTAACCTTTAATATTCCTTACATTTTCGAGAAAACAATCGCTTATAAAATGCATGATTTTTCCGATAAAAACATCACTTGTTATATGCCTTATTATTTCAAGAAAATCATTACTTATTGTATGCCTTATTTTTCGGCTAAAATCATCGCATATTATATGCCTTATTTTTTTGAGAAAATTATCACTTATAGTATGCCTTATATTTCCGCACTTCTCGATGACCATGTCATCCCCTATGCTCCTAGGATATCGCAATGTTAACGTGAGCAGTTCATCGTTCCGCGCGACATCACTTATGTCATCGGGGGTGCTCACGCTGAATTCGATGTGTGAGCACATTTGTAAGCGATTGCCCGTACTGCAGGGTATGTATGCAGAAGGCATACATATGTTGTGTATATCTTGACCACTTGAGCTGCAAAGTGCATGCTCAGCGTTCCCACGAGCTACGATCGGCATGTACATAAGTGGTGTTATACCCTTTGATTTGTATTACTGGTAGGGTAGGTATACTTCACCTCAATATTGAATTTAATAGTGATAATAATTTTTTTGTGTTGTTTTTTTTGTTTTGGATCTTTTTTATAAGTGTATAAAAAAATGTAAATAAGTGTAATTGTTGAGCTACTGAGCTTCTTCAGCAGCGTATATGCGAAATTTAATTAAAACCAAAGGGCTTGGATTCAATGTATGTGTGTATATGTTTATGTTCAATTTGGTTTCTTAGCGAAAGAAAATACGATACGAAAAGTAGGCGATATGACGATTGCGCACGAAGATGATCAAATTTTGAGTAAAAGCTGCTCCGAAGATGTGCCTCCCACGCAGCTCTTGTTGGACGTCGAACGACGAAGAAAGGGCCATGTTGCGATAGAGAGTGCAGGTCGACAACAAGCAACAAATAACTAAGAGAGATGCGCTGTTTTTGCTGCCGCATAAACCGAACATACTCCCTTCGTTGAAGAGTACGGGTCTTTGACATCCTTCTTTGGCAGCATACACAGCTTCGCGACGGCCCTTGTGGCAATCCCAGTAGCCGTTTTGAGCTCAGCTACCCTGTGAACACCATCCTTCCCGACGATTAACTTAGTCACCCTTCCCAATGTCCACTTGAGGGGAGGCAGGTTGTCGTTCTTTACGAGCACTACGTCGCCGACGCTGAGACTAGGCTGCCCAGTTCTCCACTTAGCTCTCTCCTGAAGACGGGTGAGGTACTCCTCTCGCCAGCGGGACCAAAACGTCTGCTGCAGAAAGTTGACCTGCTGCCAGCGATCAAGACGATTGAAGTTTAGTCTGGTTACAGCTGGCTCTGCAAACATAAGGATCGGCGCCGTACTCAAGAAATGCGCAGGTGTTAGCACGTCCAAGTCGTCGGGATGCTCTGAAATGGGAAGCAATGGTCTTGAGTTGACAGGTCATCGAAGCAAAGTACGGAACTGGAGGCGGAACGGTACAAGTGATGCTTGGCTGTCTTCACCGCTGCCTCCCAGAGCCCGTCAAAGTGGGGAGACCGAGGGGGAATGAAGCGCCAGTCGATGTGATCTGCGACGTAAAACTCCTGAATTGTCTTCCACTGCATTATCAGACGAAATCTCCCTTGGCTGACTACGAGTACAAATGAACCGCTTGAGCGCGCTAATGAACGCTGCGTTGACAAATCCTGCACGAGCTCCAAGTGCACGGCCTTGGTGGCAAAACAAATAAATACGCAAATGTAGCATTTGATGGGTGGTCTGGTCCGCACCTCACTCTTGTAAAAGAAAATGCACAATTACAGCTGAAGTGACGGGATGACGCCTTGGAAGAATAACTGGATGCCGCGCGTTGAAATCAAGTGATGAGTTTGCCAACCGTCCACCGACGCGTAATAGTCCATGTTCATCCAGAAATGGTGCGAGCGACGAAATAGAGCTCGACGGCTGCACCTGCTCTCCATCCCGCAAAGCCTTGTAGTCAGTCCTTAACTGCATTCTCTGTATTGATTGAATGAGTAACCGTGTGCCACCAACGATGTCATCCACTGTTAATCCCGATGACATTTTAAGCCTCACAAATTTGAATGCTCGTATGCAAACGTGCGCTGAAGCTTTCCGAAAGAATTGGTACATTTCCGGCCATCAGAGAGGTCTACGAATGGGCAAACTGCAGTGAGGACGCTCTTGCGAAGCTCCGGCAGGTCTTGTGTAGATGAAAATGGCCACATCGGTTTCTCATCTCGAAGAAAGAGTGGCCCCTGGGACCAAAGATGCGATTCCAAAAGTTCCGATGGCAGAGCGCCTCTGGATAAGATATCCGCAGGGTTCTGAGCGGTTGGAACGTAGCGCCATTCCATCTGAGCAGTCCGCTCCTGAATGGCTGAAACCCGATTTGCAACGAAGACGTTAAAACTTGATGGGTCATTGCGAATCCACGACAAGGCAGTTGTGGAGTCGGACCAGCAATAGAAGCTTCCAGTAAATAATTTAAGTTGGTGTATCTCACTGATCAATTGAGAAAGTAGGTCAGCGCCACATAACTCCAACTTGGGCACCGTCAATACCTTGACAGGGGCGACACGAGACTTCGCACAGAAAAGTTGCACGTATGCGCCATTCTTGGTCCCTGAGACGATATAAATACATGCGCCATACGCGTCTAGACTAGCATCACAAAAACCATGAACCTCCACCTTTAACCTGGGACACGATGCGAGGCGAGGAAATCTAAAACGCTGAGGGGCAGACAAGTTCTCGCAGAAAGTGATCCACGCTGACGAAAGAGAGTCGGGCAGACTCTCATCCCATTGGAGCCGCTCCTTCCACACCAGCTGAAAAAAAATCTTTGCCTTTGCAATGACAGGCCCAATCAATCCAAGGGGATCATAAAAAAGAGCGATAGTTGACAACATAGAACGCTTTGTCGGCTTTGAAGACAACTGTGCGGTTACTACGGAAAAGAGAAATTCATCGGATGCAGGCTCCCAAACCAATCCAAGGGCCTTTGTAAAATCGGTGCCATCGTTGAAACTCAGCAGCGTTTCAGTATCGTTGTAAGGAACTCCTTCAAGCACGGCAGGAACGTTGGAGCACCATTTCCGAATTGGGAAGTTTCCCCGAGCCAGCAACTGGGATGTCTGCTTCATCTTCTCACGCACTTCCTCTACAGATCCTCCACCAGTCATCAAATCATCGACATAAAAATTGGACGCCAACACTTCCGAGCCAATAGGGAATGACGATTTTTCTTCTTCGGCCAATTGGAGCATCGCACGAATTGCAAGATAGGAAGCTGGCTTGGTCCCATACGTGACCGTGTCGAGTTTAAACATCTTTACATTTTCCTGAGGCGAATCTCTCCATAAGATGCACTGAAGGTAATTGTTTGGCTCAGTTACCCGGACACACCTGTACATCTTGCAGATGTCCCTAGTCAGCGCAATTGGGAACGTACGGAAACGCAGTAATGTATGTAGAAGCTTTGGTTGGATAGTAGGCCATTAGAACCTCGTTTAGAGAAAACCCCGTTGAAGTTATTGCAGATCCATCGAACAAAACCCGCAGTTTGGTTGTTGTTGTGCTGTCTTCTTTAAGCACGCAATGATGTGGCAAAAAATATCGACAGTGACTGAACAGTTCTGATTCTACCAACAACATGTGATTAAGTTCTTGGTACTCGCGGATGAAAGAGGAGTACTGAGCCTTTAGCTGCGGCCGACGTCCAAGTTTCCGCTCCAAGTTGAGGAACCGGCGATATGCTTGCATATACAAATCACCCAAGATATCCAAACTTCTTTTGATGGGCAACTTCACAGCCAATTCTCCAGATGACAAGCGCGAGAAATAAGCTTTGAAGTGCTCCTTACAATCAATATCCTCCTGCTTGACCGTCACCGAAACTTCAGTGGAACTTTCTATCTCCCAAAACCGCCTCCGCAGCATTTCCACTCGATCGAGAGACTGATGACCTGTGTTGGATGAGCGAGAGACCCCAACAAGGCTGTTTTACGAGGTTGCTGGCCCCCTCCTGAAACCACCCATCCAAGGCGATTCTTCTGAAGCGATGGCAAGCCTGTTGCTAATTTGATTTGGCCAACGCACAGAATGTCAAAGAAGAGACTAGCCCCAATGAGCAGGTCAATACGCTGCGGCCTGAAGAACTGCGGATCCGCCAGTGGGATGTTCTGCGGAATTTTCCAGTCGGAAACGTCTACTGAAAAGCACCTAGCTTGCTGCTGCTCGGTGATTGTGGGTGCTACCAATGCGACGAAACTGGTACTGCAGTCAGAGGCTTGCGACTGCAGATTGACGCACACTGTGTAGCCCTCCAATGCGAAACTAGAGTCCCCAAGATCCGATACTGCGGCCGATGACATGGTCTTCTTTAGTCTAAGTTGCTGAGCGAGACTAGATGTTATGAGGTGCATTTGTGACCCGGAATCCAAGAGTGCCCGACATGGCACGAAAGATCCAGCGCGATCCTTTAACAAAACCACTGCAGTGGCTAAGAGTACGACATCATTGCAAGAATTTTGATCTATCAGGGCGGTGGCTGAGGCCTGTGAATGGGCTTCAGGGTGCGTTGACGACGAGACAGCAGACTCCGATTGCGAGCGTCTGTCATTGAAATTCAATAACGTGTGATGTTTGATCCCACAGTGGCGACAAGTTGAGGACCTGCAGGTGGCCGGGCTTCAGGCAATTCATGCAAAGGTTGAGCTTCTTCACCTCTAGTAGGCGCAGTGAAGGCGAGAGATTTAAAAACAAGGTGCAGGTATAAATAATATGGCCAGTAGTATTGCAAAATACACAGTCAAGAGCAACCGATTCAGTCGCTACAAAAGAACTCTTACTGTTGTTAAATGTTTTTTTACTCTCTCCACCTGAGTGCCGGGCGCATACATTGCCCTAGTGTCCTCCTGTTTCTCCAACTTCTGACATCTTTGCTCCAGAAACTCGGTGAATTGCTCGGCTGTGGGTATACTATCCAGTGACGGAGTGTCCTCTACCCTCTGCAGCAGGCTGTGTATTATAATAAAGTCAGCAATCTATTCCTTTGTCCCAATACTTTTTAAGGCTCGCAGATTGCCAATTGCGGTATCTGTCAAGAACCGAAGTTGAGACACAGACGACTCCTCAACGCGCTGCACACCCAGAATGTCATTAATCGTTTATTATTAAAACGTCTATTCAGCAAATTCAAAGCGATGGGATAGCTGGCGTGGCAAAATTCCAACGACGAGATCCTGTCTAGAACCGGTCCTTATAGGCAGGATCGTAGATGCTGCAATTTCTCCAGTCAAGTCAGGCTTCTTGTCGATTATCGAGGAAAACATGCTCCAAAGAGCGGAGTACTGTGAGTACCCCCACTGAATTCTGGAAGCTTTAACTCCGGTAGGCGATGCCGATGCTGCATTATAACCGTAGCCGGGGCTTCTGAAAAATGGGTCGTCCGCATTGTTGAGCAAGGGAGCATTGTGGGCTACCGCTTGTTCAACTCATGCTTAATTCTGATCTCCAGCATAACTACGCACTCGTCAAACTCTTCTTTTAAGGGACTATCGATCTCATCAAGATCGATTCTTTCCAGAGCATCATGATGCTCATTGAAAGACACGACAAGATCCAATACAGACTTTAAGCGGACGTTCAATTCCTCCTCCTTGAGCTCACCAATCTTCTCGTTGCCGACGGCATTTTCAATTCTTCGTGCTGCACTTGTAGTTCGAAAGGTCTGCATTGAGGAGCACGGAGGAATTAAGAGTGTTAGGGGATGGTGTGCTATCAGAAGCCATTTCTTGTATTTGATACGGCAAACACAGAGGTCAATAGCCGGTGAATAACCTCGAACAGTTTTAACGGAACTTCAAATCGATCGCAGCGCTCGAACAGACCAGCAGCGAGAGCTCGCAACTTGCCAAAAAAACCAACAATGTCAAACACACTGAGTGCACCGAAAACGAAACGAAACAACAGCAAGCAGAAGGTAAAGCGTATGAAGCGAGAACCGTTACTGTTTGTGCACAACCGCCGAACCGAACAGTAAGTTTTCAGCAGCGTATATGCGAAATTTAATTAAAACCAAAGGGCTTGGATTCAATGTATGTGTGTATATGTTTATGTTCAATTTGGTTTCTTAGCGAAAGAAAATACGATACGAAAAGTTGGCGAAATAACGTTTGCGCACGAAGATGATCAAATTTTGAGTAAAAGCTGCTCCGAAGATGTGCCTCCCACGCAGCTCTTGTTGGACGACGAACGACGAAGAAAGGGCGATGTTGCGATAGAAAGTGCAGGTCGACAGCAAGCAACAAATAACTAAGAGAGATGCGCTCTTTATGCTGCCGTGGGCCGGCGCTAAGCCGAACAGTAATAAAGAATGTGCAAAATATATAAAGCGAATTAAAATAACACTCTTTTTTTTTTAATATTTGTGTTCGTTGAAAAACATTTTTTGTATTTTAATATATTTGATTTACTTTAACTCCATTTAACTTTAAATTTTCATTTGACTTTACAAGAAGAATTTGAATTTTCTTTATTTTATTCCCATTTGTTTTTCATTATATATTTCATTATACTAATTTTTTTTTTATTTTATTAGGTTGATCAGACCCTTTTTTTTCGTGAAACGTTTCATTGAATATATATTTTTAACCTATCCTTATGTACTTTTTGTTTCTTATTCTTACTATCTTTAATGTTAATGTTATCATTATCTTCTATTTTTTCTACTATATATGGGCCTAAATATACTGGATCCAATTTGTGGCCTGCTTCATTTCTTATAAGTACTTTATCTCCTATTTTTAATTCAAAATTGTTTGTTTTTTCATCGTATGCTAATTTTCTATAAGCCTTGGCTTTTTCTAACATAATTCTAGCTCCTTTGTATGTTATTTCTAATCTAAACTTTATTTCCTTATAGTAGTCATCTATTTAGATTATAAATAGGATCTATGTAATTAGTTTTATTTTTTTGATAGCACTACTCGACAAATTTCAACTTTTTTTTTCCGCTGTCTCCAAAAATGACTTTTTCTAATAGATTGGGAGATTTAAAATTTTTTTAAGAATTTTGGTTTTTTTCATGGAGTAGTTTTTTTTTAAAGAATTTTTAAAAAATCTGGTATTTTTTGTCATAGGTAGTGCTTCTATTTTTCACACAACTCTCGTTTCATACAACTGGTTGTATTGAACTTTGCAGTTAAAAAATGCTGATAAATGCAGCTATAAATCCGACTCAGACACTTTGTAGCAGAAACTTAACGTCTAGCAGATATTAAGCTTCCAAATTGAAATGTCATCATTTTTTTCGGTATTTTTTATCCGAAATTTTGACTTTGAAACTTCAGGAAAAATCGAAAAAAAAAATAAATGAATGCCTTGATTTTTGGTTTTAGATAGACACATTAATTACGCGTCGTTTAAGGTATCGAGACAAACCATTTTAAAAATAGTAACAAGCAATAACAATAAAAATATTTAAGTATCATAACACTTAAATAAATTCAAGTATTTTTCGGTATTTTTTCAGATAAAATGAGATTTGGCTCGTTTTGGTCAAACGGTTATAACTTAGCCGTTTGATTTTATATTTTTATAAGCGATACCTTAAACGACGCGTAATTAATGTGTCTATTTTAAACCAAAAATCAAGGCATTCATTTATTTTTTTTCGATTTTTCCTGAAGTTTTAAAGTCTAAATTTCGGGTAAAAAATACCGAAAAAAATGATGAAATTTCAATTTGGAAGCTTAATATCTGCCAGACGTTAAGTTTCTGCTACAAAGTGTCTGAGTCGGATTTATAGCTGCATTTATCAGCATTTTTTAACTGCAAAGTTCAGTACAACCAGTTGTATGAAATGTGAGTTATGTGAAAAATAGAAGCACTACCTATGACAAAAAATACCAGATTTTTAAAAAATTCTTTAAAAAAAAACTACTCCATGAAAAAAAAAAAAACCTTGTTCAAAATTTTAAAACATCCAAATCTATCAGAAAAAGTCATTTTTGGAGACAGCGGAAAAGTCGTGTCGACTAGTGTAGTCTGCCAAATATTAGTTCGTATGGACAATACTCATGCGTTGCTGATGGTGTCGTGTTGAAGCAATAAGTGATATATTGAATCCAGACATCCCAATCAGTTTTGTCTGCAGAGATGTATGAAAGAATGTATTCAATAAATGTTCGATGACTTCGTTCTATTGTCCCTAATGTTTGGTGATGATATGCAGTAGAAGTGAGATTCTCGATCTTCATATACTTGCATAAATCAGTTGCATAAATCAGTTAAAATCTGGTTTTTATATCTTGTTCCCGAGATGAACGTCTTCATTGAACCGAACTTCAGAATGAAATTTTCGAATATAGCCTTTGCGACATTATTTGCGCTTTTGCTTTTTATTGGAATGGCTACTAAATATTTTGTAAGGTCACAAATTAATGTGTCTATATATTCATTTCCATTTTCTGATTTAGGTAGCGGACCGAATGTATTCTCTATCACTATATCGAAAGCATTCACAGGTGTTTCTGTGAGAGTGGTCAAAGGAGTTTTCGTGTGTGTTTTTGTTTTAGACATTTGGCATTTTTGACATCTACGTACGTACTTTTTTATATGGCGTATCATATTTTTTTTTTTTTCTTTAGGACGTTGATATGCAATGACTGCACCATCAAGTGGCCCAAGCGACACCAGCCAATGGCTGTTATCCCAGGCAAGAACGCAGCCCACCTCCCGCCCAACCGACCGAGGGGCGCTGCCGCATAACGCGCGACTCGTAAACCGAACCGATCGCGGACATGCAGGAAAGATAGGTGTTAGACTAGTGTTCGAGGAAAAGTAGAACTAATCTACATAAATAAAGAAGAAAAGTAATTACTAATTACGGGAAAGATGTAGGAGTATCAGTAATTTAAGACTAGGAAGGGAGTTAGTGGTAGATATAATATGGTAGAGGGAATTATAATCAGAGCATAGGACCCTAAATGGTTCATGCAAGGAGTAATTCGATCTACAAAGCGGAAGAAGCAACGGTGTATAGTTCCTAGTGCTTCTAATAGGAATCGTGAAGTTTATGCGGCTCAACAGGTCAGGGCTATCTACGTCACCCTTGATCAAGTTGTGCACAAAAATCATGCCAAGCATTTTCCTACGATTAGCTAAGGTTGGAAGGTTTATTAAAAGCAATCTATTAGAGTAAGATGGCAGTCTCACACTTTTATCCCAGTTGAGGCCGCGAAGAGCAAAAAGTAAAAAGTTTTTCTGAACTGATTCTATACGGTCTTGGTGTACGTTGTACTGAGGGCACCATACACAAGAGCCGTATTCTGAAATCGGACGAACCAGAGAGGTGTAGAGAGTGTTTGTTATATAGGGGTCGTCAAATTCTTTTGACCACCTCTTGGAAATGTGTTCTGAAAACTTTAACTTGGGATCTAATAGAACACCAAGATCATCAACCGGTGTAATTCTCTCAAGAGAACCACCACAAAGGGTGGAAGGAACCAGAAAGGCGCTGGAGCGATGAAAAGTCATTACTTTACATTTTGAAGCATTAAGGTTTAATAAATTTGCACAACACCAAGACTGAAATCTATCGAGATCGGATTGCACCTGGATTGGAAAGAAATGTCCTTATACTGGACACAGAGCTTAACATCATCCGCATACATAAGTACTCGAAAGTATGTTAATACAGAAGGTAGGTCATTTATAAAGAGGGTAAAGAGTAAGGGGCCTAGATGGCTGCCCTGAGGTACACCCGAAGTCACCATAACTGGAGAGGACAGGGAGTTTTTGAAAAAGACTCTTTGAGACCTAAAACAAAGTTAGCTAGAGATCCATCTCAGGAGATGGGGCGGGAACCCTAGAAGGTCGAGCTTTTGTGCTAGGAGGGAATGGTTTACAGAATTGAACGCTTTACTAAAGTCGGTGTAAACAACATCCGTCTGCAAATTACCTTGAAAGCCTTTTATTATAAAGGAGGTAAACTCCAATAAATTTGTAGTGGTTGATCTCCGCCTTATAAATCCATGTTGAGATGGGAATATAAGTGATCTGCATAGGTGCTGCTGGTGTGGAGTTAAAATTTTCTCAAACACTTTAGGAATAGCGGATAACTTACATATACCTCTATAGTTCATTGCGTCAGACTTGCTACCTTTCTTATCGAGAGGAATTATAAAAGACTCCTTCCATATCGGGGGAAAGCATGAAGAATTTATAGATAGGTTGAATAGTTTAAGCAACGGCTCACAGAGAGACTCGGCACAGTACCTGAGTACACAGCCGGGAACTCAGTCCGGACCCGGTGGGAACACCGGCTTTACTGTTCGTAGATCATGAAGCAATGAGCTTTCATTTAGCAAAGGACTGAAAATGCCGTTCGACTTCGGTAAACCGTATGGATACGGCTGACCAGAGTAAGTGTCTTGTGAATAGGTAGTTTGGAAAAAACGGGCAAAAAGATCGGCAATTGCCTGATCATTATCTGCCGACGTATTACGGAAGGATAGCGAGGATGGGTGTGCGGACGTTCTACGCTTACTGCTAACGAAGCTGTTGAACTGTTTGGGGTCCTTAGAAAAACGTATCCTGCATCGAGATAGGTAATTCTGATAGCATTGAGCGTTAAGAACTGAAAAGTTTGACCGAGCTATTACATAATGAGAGAGAGAAGAAGGAGAGCCAACTTCTTGAAATTTTTTATAAAGTCTTGATTTTAAGTTTTTTAGATGAGATAGCTCCTTGGTAAACCAAGGGGGTTTTCTTTATCTAATCGGACAGGAAAGTGGGACACAAGAGACAGAAAGTGAGTCCAGTGCATCATAGAAAATGTTTGTGCCTGTCGTAACATCACTGCACAAATATATGCACAGCGGACACATTGGGGTAGTCTACCCGACCGATCCAGTACAGTTCGTCCTAGGTCGAGCGACACTTCGAAAGTAGGATGGTAGGCATCTTTAGGTATAGAGAGCGGGGGGACTCGAGTTAACAACGCTAAGGTCGGATCCGTTACAAACCACAGATCAAGAAATCGACCCAAGGAGTTTTTAACATGGTTAACTTGAGACAGAGACAGGTCAATCAAGCCGTCAACAAAGTCATGACGTGCCATGGGTACCAGGCTATTAGACTCATTTGCCGAAGACCAAACAATTCCTGCCAAGTTGAAGTCACCAAGAACTATCATGTGATCTTTGTCAGATAGCGAGGAAGAAATAGCGGTTAAGGCGGACAAATGCTGCTCGTAAATTGCGACATCCGAAGAAGGTGGAATATACGAACAAGTTATAAAAACGGCGAAAGCGGGAAGAATCAGTCTTACACACAGAAATTCCAGTTCCTGCTGGATCTGGACTGTGAAAAATTCCGACGTGAAGTTTGAGTCCACAGCAATCAGAACCCCTCCTGCACGTCGAGACGAACGATCCTTTCTATAAGTTGTGTACCGACCTGCCAAAACTTCGGAACTAAGAATGTCCGGCTTTAACCAAGTTTCGATAAACACAATAACGTGGGATGCAAATGCGACACTATCCTGGAAAAGTATGCTGAGCTTACTACGCAAGCCTCGAACATTCTGATAGGTCACTAAAAGAGAGTTTGTTAGTTTTTTGGACGGGTGGAAGTAGAGCGGGAAGATGACGAAGGAGCATTGGTCTGATTAGTTGGCAGAGTTATTGGGGGCCTAGTCTTCTTCTTTGCCTTAAAATCCTCCGGCCAAAATTTGGCAGAACAGATGGTGTTAAAGTGAGTTTGGGAGACACTTATTTTAAAAGAAGCTATCTCCCTGGCATAAGAAAAGTTGAACTTTTCCACCTTGAAATCAACGGCTTGTATGCGGCTTCGGATATAAGCCGTCACATCTTTAATTGTGGAGTCAGGGGCAAGTCGTGAGACAAAAACTTGTCTCTTTGGTGGGATCCCCACCAATCTTGGCACCACAGGCCTATCACCTGTGATGGTAATACCCGGTGGTCCGGGACGTGTATTGACTGGTGGGGTCGGAGTTGAGGGGATAGCTAATGAATTAGCGGACATTACGGACACGGAAGCTACAGACGATTTTGGCTGCATGCCCTCCGACCTTTTTGCGCCTAGGAGACTCAGTCAGTAGTTTGAAACTATTAAACTGAGACTCCATGGCTAGGAGCTGATAGTATTGCTCTTTGAAGCCCACGGTCAGCTCCCTAAAGCCCTTTCGGGTCTGCCTCATAAACGCTGCCATCTCCTTCTCAACCGCTGTAATGCCGTAATGCAGCTGTAATGCAGGCCATTCCTTTTTGAGTTGGCATCACCCACGAGACCGGAAAACCCGGCGCATTTAGCGTGCACTACGTTATCGCAGAGCCAGCAGGGGATACTCGGCTGGTCATGGGTGATCTGCTTCTTGCAAGTTTTCTTAACACAGACCACAGAGAATTCCATTTTAAAATGTACAAATTATTTTATTATTTTTTCTTTAAAAAAACACTGATATCAGACCAGTGTGCCAAAATAAAAGCCAAGAGAGAAATAAGTAAGAATGAGAGTGGTTACCGCAGCTACACTTGAGAGAGAGAGAGCGCTACTGCACAGAAAATATCGAGAGCGAGAGAGGAAGAACAGTTATGTTAGTTTGGGTAATAGGGAGAGAGTGATAAATCAGCAAAACTAATAGGTGAGAGCGGCTAAATATGATACTGTGTGCACTTACGAAAAGCACAAACAAAAACACGCTGTTAGGCGATGCAAAATTAATAATTTAAATTAGGTTTTTCACAGTAAATAGGCATGTACTCGCGATCAAGAAATAGATGATATAGGAGGTTGTTAATTTATGAATTTTTTAGGGATTATTTTCATAAAACACCGGCTGTTTAAGCAAAATAGGAAGAGAGTAAGCGGAGCGCAAAACAAAAACACGTCTGATTACTACAAAGAGAATCGAACGATTTTTTCAGTAGTAGTGCCTTTTTATTTTTGCTATCGTTCTTGTTATGCCACTGTGGCCTCCTTGAATTGGGTCGTCATGGTATTTAGACAAAATTGTTGTATCTCTTTTCCATCTGTTATTTGAGTCACCGGCTACTCTTAAAGATTTTAATATTTCATTGCCCATATTTTTAAAAGAATCTATTGAAACTGATTCAAAGATCTTTTCGTTCGGTGGCACTTTGAGTTGGCTGATTTGTAATATACCGGCCTCTTTTTCGAGCCTTTGGAAGAACTGACCTAGGTCGAGAATTCCATTGGTATATAAATTGCTAACTTCAATTCTTGCGATAATTTTATTATCATGTTTAAATAAACATTTAGATTCTTTTATGCGCAAGGGTACTACTTTTCGTACTTCATTATTTGTAATGAGTTCATGTACGTTGCTTGGATACATTTTTATGACTTTGCTTTGGCAGAAGTTCATATTTCTCTACTGTACAGTTTTTATTTTGTGTACTTTGTCGCCTGGTAGTGACTTTCAGGACTTTATGTTGCATGTCTTTGAGTTATATTATATATATACGTGAAAGTGCGTCTGATACAAAATTATCTATCCCTTTAGGTATTCCACTGTGAAGTCGTATTCTTCAAGCTCTAGCCGCATGCGAGTTAATTTCGAACTGGGATTAGTCATAGAAAAAAGATATGTTTATGGTCTGTGATCCGTTTTAACAGTAAAGTGTTTGCCATAAATATATGGTCTAAAATGGGTAATTGCCCAATGAATTGCCGCTAACTGTTGCTCTTATTGCTTTCCCCTTTTGTAAATGAACGAGATGCATAAGCTATTGGGAGTTGAATTCCGTCACGGTTCTGAGTTGGAACCGCTCCGCAAGATTGTTTACTAGTATCTGTTATACTGCAAAATTCTTTGCGAAAATCAGGATATTGAAATAATGTGGGGTGCATAAGCTTTTCTTTAAGGTATTGGAATGCGTCTTGGCATTCACTTGACCATTCGAAAGGAACATTTGTGACGCCCAGCGCCATATCCAACGGCGCCGGCGCCACAATATTGCTGACCTACATTCCTAAGTTACTTATAAAACAACTTAAGGTATTCGATTCCAAAATACGCGCCAAAACCACCAATGGGACCAACACCAGACAGTAAACGGTCACTCTAGCCAACGATCATGTCAGTGTGACCGGAGCACGATCGCCAACGGCCACACTATGAGCTGGAACCCAGAACGCGTTACGATCCAAGGTAGGCGCCAGCCCTAACTCCACGGGCCAACAGCTGACTTTCATGAATAAAAGGAGCATCGCTAGCTCGATTCGGGGCAGTCCATCCGGACTCGCCAGCTCGGCAGTTCAACTTGGAACAGCCTGGGATTAACTTCCCAACTTATTTTACAAACGGTGTTCGTACCAAAGGTAAAAGCCCTGCTTTTTCCGCTTGCCCGTTTTTAATACGTTTCCCCGTCCTGATCCTTTCTCCCCAGAGAGTATTCACCTCTGTCATAACTCATCGCCACAAAGAGTATTTACCTCAGTAACTAGCTTTCTCCCTAGAGAGTATTCACCTCTGTCACTAAATCGTCTGCCCAGCGAGTATTCACCTCTGCACTATTCGTCCCCTCAGAGAGTTTTCACCTCTACCACAAGTCTCCGCATCAGAGTGTATTTACCTTCACACAGGGCCGTCTGACCGACGACCAACCACGACCTGCACGCAGCAAACAGCCACGTGCGGCCGAGTAGCCAAATCATGAAGAAAGACCCCGAAGGAAGGCCTCGAAGGAAGACCCCTACCGGAGACCCAGTATCACCCCTGCAAACATTCCTTTGTGAATTTCAGAACAATAAAGATACTTTTTGTATACTGCTTAACCCTCCATACGTCTTATTCTTGAACCCGAGAACATTTACTACAGCTACCACATCCAGAAACCAACCAAAATGTCTGCGAACCCCGGCAAGACGAGCATACCCCGGCCGAGGAACGTCACACATTCTTTTTACATAATCTAGTTATGTGCCGGAAGGCTGGTAAAAAACCTCAAGCTGAACCCTCCACGAGGGTGCCGGCTGGGCAATGGGCACTGCATTTTCCCGGACAAGGGTAATGCGTTGTCGCTTGCTCCGTCCGTCGTCTAGCTAATGCAATGGCCCAGCGTCTTCTCGACCTCGAGTCGGGAGAGTGGGGTCAGGGCCATGGCTAGAGGTGCCTAAAATGCTAGAGGGTGGTCCCCCCGATAAACATCAGCCGTATGGACCTTCGGGCCAATTATGGAGCGGAAGGAAGAGCAAACACGGGTTGGGATGTCAACCCAAACGTCGGTGGGAAGCGTGGCTGTTACCACCGGCAGGCAGGGGAGGAGCAATCCTCTCTGCGTGTCACCAGTGGCCACACCTCGGACGTGACGGGAGCAGGTCACGTCAGTGGTAATACTACTGCCACAACCCACGGCTGTAAGATGAGCTGCGCAGGTGCCGTTGTCGAGGCAGAGCGTGCTCGGATTGAAGGCCAAAGCCCAATACAAGGCGGCCCTCAAGATAGTAGGCAGGTTCCAAGGCAAAGCGGATATCTCTGAGGAGGAAAAATCCAAGCTAGCTTGGGCCGAGCTGAAGGTAGAGGAGGGCCGTAAGTACTACGCGCAGGTGCACAAATGAAGGCATCGACGAGTCAGCATGCCAACAAGTTGGAAGAGTTGCTTGCTATCAAAAGGCAGCGCTCGACCGACAGTGCCGTCACTCCGGCGAGCAAGCGGCAACGCGGGCCCAAGAGAGCGGAACCTCCACCCAAACCGGCAAAGCAGGGGTCAAGCGAGAGGATCAGTGATGTGTCCAAGACACACCTGATCGTAGCTCTCGTCGATAGACGTGATGAGAATAGGAGGATAGCAGCGGCGCAGTGGAAAATGGTCCACGCGCGGCTGGTGGACACCCTGTTTACAAGAGAACCCAACAGCTCCCATGCCCACCTTCGATGGTGCTGGGTGACTGAATGGGGTCAAAATCCTGAAATGTAAGGATGAACCGACGCTGAAGTGGCTGACACAAACGGTCAGCCAATTCGAAGCGATGTGGGAGGGGGCCAAGCTGGAGGTGGTGGACAGGGAGCTAATCCCGTCCATACCAAAGGCGAAGGTGCTCTTCCTCATCACAATCCAAGGGGACCGAGCACTGAAGCTCCTTCAGCGACAAAACCCCGAGATACCGACCGCTGACTGGAAGGTACTGCATGCTGGTAGCCCACTACCCAACGAGGGGGGCCAGCACGTGATCCTCCAGATCAACAAGGCAGCAGAGGACCAACTAAACCCCAAGTACGGGAAAATGGCAAGGGGTATGGGAAGCGTATACCTGCGCCTCAAAAAGCGTCAGCCCAGCGACAAGGACGCACACACCCTGCAGGCAGGCGAATTGGAGAAAGATCTCGGTCTGGATACTATCGTAGAAGCCGCCCAGGGTATGGCGCTGGACGACACGCTGGAAGAAGAGGACGGTGACCTGACCATGGTAGTCGACCCGTCGTATGCAGAGTAGCCAGCTGCTCAGGAAACTAAGTGTGCTGCAGCTCAACTTGCATAAGAGCAAGACAGCATCAGCGGAGCTCCACATTGCCATGGAGCAAGGGCCCGCTGACATAGCTTTGGTCCAGGAGCCCTGTATTGCATCAGGCAATTCGGTGGCCGGACTAAAGCTCTCAAATTACAGCTCATTCTACCCAACACCGGTAAGCAGGAATAGAACTGTCGTACTAGTACGGAAAGGAATCCACGCTTCCCTTATGTTTCATTACAGCACTAGTACTAATACTAGTACTTACAGCTAATTCTACCCAACACCGGTAGGCAGGAATAGAACTGTCGTACTAGTACGGGAAGGAATCCACGCTTATCTTATGTCTCATTACAGCACAGACGACCAGACATTGGTTATGCTGAGGAGAAGCGCCTTCTGGTAGCCTCCTGATGCATGGCACATGACCGCCACAACGCCAGAAGAACTAAGGAGTCTGGCGGAGGAAACCGACTTCAAAGACTACCAACCGATCGTTGGCACGGATGCTAATGCCCACCATAGTGTGTGGGTAAGCACCGACATTAACGAACGAGGTGAGTCACTCTTAGACTTAATATTAACAAATAACATTGATATAGCAAACGTAGGAGAGAAATACACTTACGTGGGTCCCACCTCGTCAAACGTGCTAGATCTAACTCTCGTAACGGGAAAGAGTACCTACATACCTGGATGGAACGTCCTTGAAAGACCTTCCTTCTCAGACCACAGGTACATTCAATTCAAATGCGAATTTGAATACACTTCGAAAGTGAAAGTCTACAGAAACCCCCGGAACACAAACTGGCAGAAGTTTAGAAAGAAAGTCACTTCAAAACTCGCGAGACCGGGCTCAGTGAAATCCGCGGAGGATATAGAGACCCTATCTATGGAACTGCTAGAGGCATACCACACAGCATGCCCACCATCTAGAACAAGAAAGAAGTCCAAACCACTCTGGTGGAATCGAGACCTCTCTCTACAAAGAAATAACCTCATGGAATTTTTCAAGCTCGCTAACCTAGCGAACGACGAGAACATCAACGAAGAATACAATACGGTATTAAGGGAATACAAAAAGGAAATACGTAAGGCACAGTGCAGCTCATGGAGAAACTTCTGCTCCAGCATTGAGAAAGTGGCTGAAACGGCTAGGCTGAGGAAGTTGCTGTCAAAGAAACCCACAGTGCAAAGTCAACTCAAATTGCAGCCATGCTGCAAGTGACCAAAGAGGTTATCACCCCATGGCTTCTCGCGATATACGCAGCATGTCTAAAAACAGGCTATATCCCGATCCAATGGAGAACCTCTAGAGTTGTCTTCCTCCCAAAAGCAGGAGAGTGCAGCCATGTGAGTTCCAAGGATTACAGACCGATAAGCCTAACCTCTTTCTTACTGAAAACATTAGAAAAGCTGCTGGATCTACATATTAGAACTAAAGTAAGCGGACTAATGTCAACCAACCAACACGCCTACACCAAGGGAAAATCGGTGGAAACAGCACTACACTCGCTAGTAGCTACCGTCGAGAAAGCCCTCAACACTAAGAAATATGCACTTGCAGTATTCGTAGACATATCCGGAGCATTTAATAACGTCGCTACAGAAGCCATAATGGACTGCTAAGAAGCCACCAACACCCACCCGTCAATCAACCTCTGGATAAAAAACCTTCTAAGTTGTGGACGGGTGCAATCAGAGTGGGACACCGCCTCCATGGTCAGAGGTGCACACAGGGGCACACTCCAGGGTGGAGTCCTGTCACCCTTCCTGTGGAACCTGGTAGTCGACAACCTCATCAAGAGATTCGAAGGAAGGACATCATCCTCTTTACCAAGAGATACAAGGTACCAGCATGGATGCCCCCGAAAGTCAACCAAACAAGGCTTACCCTTAAAGCACAGGTCAAATAGCTCGGCATAGTACTGGACAGCAAACTGGCATGGAGACCCAACGTAGTGGAGCGGGTGAAAAAGGCCACCACTGCACTTTATGCATTCAAGAAGATGCTGTGGCCAAAAATGACTTTTTCTGATAGATTTGGAGATTTAAAATTGTTTAAAATATTAAGGTTTTTTTCCAGGTGAAGTTTTTTGTCATAGGTAGTGATTCTATTTTTCTCATAACTTAAGTTTCCTACAATTGGTTGTAATGAACTTTGCAGTTCTAAAAAGCTGAAGAGCATCTATAAATCCGACCTAGACACTTTGTAGCTGTAACTTAACGTCTGGAAGATATTAGGCGTCCAAATTAAAATTTCATCATTTTTTTCGGTATTTTTCCCCGAAATTTTTACTTTGAAAGCTCAGGAAAAGTGAAAAAAAAAAATAAAATATTTGAATGGCTTGATTTTTGGTATTAGATAGACACATTAATTAGGCGTCGTTTAAGGTATCGCTTATAAAAATATAAAAATAAACGGCTAAATTATAACCGTTTGACCAAAACG
Organism: Drosophila affinis; assembly: GCA_037356375.1. NCBI lineage: Eukaryota > Metazoa > Arthropoda > Insecta > Diptera > Drosophilidae > Drosophila > Drosophila affinis. The sequence goes on from CM074800.1 coordinate 29,452,826, forward strand.
ACCCAAATCTCATTTTATCTGAAAAAATACCGAAAAATACTTGAATTTATTTAAGTGTTATGATAATTAAATATTTTTATTGTTATTGCTTGTTACTATTTTTAAAATGGTTTGTCTGTCCTCTTTTGTCATTTAAGTCATATTCTTTTATGAGAGTCCACACATAGTCGCCCAACATATTCTCATTCCAAACACCTTGATAACGTCGTTCCATAGCTTTTAATTGTTGGTGAAATCTCTCTCCGTGCTCATCACTAACATCCCCAAGGTTTGGCTGAAAAAAGTCTAAGTGGGAGTACAGGAAATGGATTTTGAGTGACATGTGACATGAGTGACATGGCTCCAATTTGTTCATAATTCTTAAGTAGGTCTTGAACGATATTAACGTAATCATCACTCTTTCTGTTACCAAGAAAATTTGTTGTAGCCAGTCGGAATGAGTTCCAGGCTGCTTTTTCATTCGTAGATAAAATATTTTCAAATCTATCATCTTTTAGTAGTTTTCGAATTTGGGGGCCATCAAATACGCCTTCTTTAACTTTTGCCAGTGACAGACGTGGAAAACCAGTTTTGAGGTAATTCATCGATTCACCTTCGTTATCCAGTGCCTTAACAACATTTTTTATCAGTCCTAGCTTAATGTGCAATGTTTTGGACTTTCACAAGAGCTGCATTTTGTACATTGTGATGTCCCAAAGTATTTTCGTTCCGTTTTTACCAGTTCTTTCTTGAGTAATGGTCTGTTCTATCTCGGCTATCCCATAGGCACAGGAAGCAACAGTATTTTGTATAACCGCCTTGCAATCCAGTTAACATGGCTACAACTTTTAAGTCACACGCGACCTTCCACTGGTGTTCTTTATATTTAATATTTTCTAACAATTTAGTCATTGTTTGATAGGACTCTTTCATATTAACAGCATGGGCGATGGGAATAGACGGCTTTTGATTTCCATTGTGTAGCAAATCAGCCTTTAAACTTTCTTTACTGCTGTCAAAAAATAACCTCCAATCGTTTGGGTCGTAATCTTCACCCAGCTTCTTGGAGAGGCCGAAAATGTCATGACAAATGTACATGTCATCCTTCGTCATATAAAACTGTGCGTGAACCAAGTGACGCGTCCGGAAATGAGTTGTTTTGACATCTTCCTCCAATAAACGGGATTCCTTTAAAATAGATCCAAGAATCTGAGCTTTACTTTTAGGAAGTTCCAGGATCCTCACCAAATCGTTCAATTGTTCCTGTGATAATGGCTGGCAAAATTTATATTCTCCTGATTGGTCATTACTTGAATCCGTTGTTCCATGCGACGAAGAAGACATCTCCTCTTTTTTGCGTTTTAATAGCGATATTTCCTTCAAAGGAGGAGCAGGAAGCGTAAAGCCTTGACGAGACTCTTCCGGGTATTTATATTTCTCACCTACCCCAAACCCAGTTTTTTCGAATAAACAAAAGAAACATTCAGAGCTGTGATTTGTTTGTTTTTTCCATAGCATTAAAGTTCCAAATCAAATTTGTTTTCTAAAAAAAAATGTGTAAAAAAAAGTAATGCTTAGTATTTTTTGTACACTTCATAGCTTCTGATTTAGGGTAACTTACTTTTCCTCTTTATTAAATTCTGTAAAATTCAATTTGCACGATTTGCATATACAGCTTGGAGCCCACTCTTCGCCAATACTTTTGGGCCACATTTTATAGTTTTCCTTATACTGTTCTTGGAACTTTTCGGTAAAAACGATTTTTTCTTTTTCTGCTATGCTATACTTTCCACATATGTAGCAAAACGAGTCTGCTCGGTAAGCACATGAAGTTTACCGGCTTGAGTTGTCCATTTCAATTAGAAACAAGTGGTATTTTTCGAAAACACACGATCGTATTCTGCTGGAAGTCAGAGTTACATATCCTTTTTTATGAATAGCTTAAAGGAGAAAGGTCAAATATCTGCGGGACCAGCACCTGTGAAGGAAAAAGGTCAACATTTGACCCTAACAGGTATTTATGTATATTTATGCTCACCAAGGCCTAGGTATAAGGAACAAGGAATAAAACTGTCCACAACATTTACACCACAAATAAATATGACCAGGTGGGATACGTTCCCGATATATATCAATACCTAAGACTCGGTAAAACCAAAATTAAAGGTCCTTTTTGTTTTTTTGCAATCCCATTTTGGAAGTTGGACCAACAACGTACCGGACGGTATTTTTTCAGGTAAAAGTCGTTTTGGGTAATTTTGGTCAAACGGTTATAACTTAGCCGTTTATTTTTATACCCGGTACTCGAAGAGTATAGGGGTATATTAGATTTGTGGGGATAACGGTTGTGTGTAACGCCCAGAAGGAAGCGTTTCCGACCCCATAAAGTATATATTTTCTTGATCAGCATCAATAGCCGAGTCGATATAGCCATGTCTGTCTGTCCGTCCGTCTGTCCGTCCGTCCGTCTTCATTTGCGCCTATATCTCAGAGACTATTAAAGACTATCATTCCCTCTCGCTTTCTCTCACACGCGACCCCATCTGCTTCGCCAATTCGTATAAATGAGCGCCTAGATCTCAAAGACTATAAGAGCTAGAGCAACCAAACTTTCTATCCAAGCTCCTGTGATATCAAACCAGCACAAGTGTATTTCAAAATTTTGCCACGCCCCTTTCCGCCCCCACAATGCACGAAATTCTGTAGAACACACAATTTTTAAGATAAATGAAAACCAAAAACGCAGAATCATGGAAAATTACCATATCTACCAGATTGCCGAATATGGATCAGGTCGGAACAATATTATGGCCAGAAGAAACAAATTAAATTTCAGTGGCTTCGCAACGCCTGCCAAGCGCTGACTCATTCCCTCTCTCTCTCTGTCGCAAACACTTGTACGTCTCAAATATGTAGTTATACATGTCATGTAGATATTTAGAAGCAGATGTAAAAAGCATATGCAAACAAAATTGGAAACATGTATAATATTCCAAAAATTATTTGACTTCATTTTTTTAAATATTAATTTTTGCCCAAAATTTAATTCATCCCGGCTCACAACGTTCCCCCTCGTTATATTTTTATAAGCGATACCTCACACGACGCCTAATTAATGTGTCTATCTATAACCAAAAATCAAGGCATTCTAATAGTATTTTTTCGAGTTTTCCTAAGCTTTCAAAGTAAAAATTTCGGGGAAAAATACCGAAAAAAAGAATTTCAATTTGGAAGCCTAATATCTTCCAGACGTTAAGTTGCAGCAACAAAGTATCTGAGTCGGATTTATAGCTGCATTTGTCAGCTTTTTATAACTGCAAAATTAAATACAACCAGTTGCAAGAAACTTAAGTTATGTAAAAATAGAAAAATACCACCATGCAAAAAAAACATTCTTAAAAAATTTTTAAACATCCAAATCTATCAGAAAAAGTCATTTTTGGTGACAGCGGAAAATTCGTATCGACTGGTGTTATTAATGCTACGATGAAGAAAATCATTTCGAAAGTTATCGTTCCCTCTCGCTCTCTCTCACACGCGACCCTGCTCTTGTCCTTGTCGCTTGAGCTGAAGACGATGATTCTGTCGGACCATCGTTCCTCGGTGCCGCTATGTCGGCGACTCGGCACGATTATCCAGGAATCGACCCCTGCGGGCTGAATGATGGAGGCCGAGGTCCACCACTATCGGTGGAGGCATCGCTAATATCCCCTTCACCTCGGGCTACTTCGTCTCCTCAATCGTTTACTCCTTGGACCTTCTCCCGTACCTGCTCTTCTTCAGCTGTCGCCGCTCCACTGTCAAAGTATTCTCTGGAGTCTTTCTCGGACCACAAGAACCCCAGCTGGCTCGAGTTGACCGCGGAAAGAGAGTCCTCCGCGCTGTTTGAGTTGGACTCGGAGCTAGTGTCATTGGACCCTATGCGTCCGGCGCCGCTGGAGCTTCTTGTTGTTGGACACGCTATACGAGCAACGCCTGGAAGGCTTTGGCCACAACGATCCACTGTGCCAGTGGTGATGCGTTCCTAGCCCCGTGCCGTGCCGCCGATCGGGTTGACTTGGCGTTGAGCAGACGTCTCAGCACCGTTTGGGACGTTGACGGCTGATCATCCTCTATGCATCGAGCTCGCGGATCTACTGTGGGTGCGACGTGTCGTATGAACGGCCCTGCTCCAGGAGTAGGACTACTGTCCCTGGCGTTGGCCGGGAGCCTTGTGGACGTGAGTGTCGGTGGAGGCATCGACGTGGTTGGTGGTGACGTGGCTGACGACGGCGTTGTCGACGTTGACATGATTGGCGGTGGGGCTCGTGGTGATGATATGGCCGTAGTTGACGTGGGCGTTGGCAGTTTCCCCCGGGGTGACCTTCCTGTTCCTGACCTTCCCCTTTCGGGGACGAGGACGTTATGACGGCGCACCGTCATGAGTGGCCCGTGTGAATTCGCATCTATCCTGACGCCGTCAGGGTCGTCTGGTTGGTATTCTCGTCGTTGGCCGCTGGTTGGAAGTCGTCGGGGTCTCCGGCATAATACGCCTTGAGATCAGCCAGGCTCGTCGTCTTCCGTTGTCTTCCGTGGTACTGTTGAAGAATATGGAGAGAGAATTTACCGTGTATGGCCCCTCTTACTTGAGAGCGAGCTTGGCGGCGAAATTATCCGTCTGGCTTAGTATGACCAGTTCTCCAATGTTGGGTTGCCACTTGCATCTTCTGAGGCTGTAGGTCTTCTGTTGTGCTTGCGTCGCCCGTTGCGAGTTTTACTGGTCCAGTTTGAATATTTCCTGGAGTCGTGTAGTATTGTCGTTGGCCGCTTCGGTCGCTTCTCCTGGTCCCACGGTCACTTCGACGTAGAGTGCTCCTGGGAGCCGTGGTTCCCGGCCCAATACCAAGAAAGCTGGGCTGAAACCTGTGGTGTCGGAAGTGCTCGTGTTGATGGCTAGGTTCAGCTTTGGCAGAAGAACGTTTCATGTCCGCAGGTCTCCTTCAATGCACTGGGCGATCATAGTTTTAATGGATCGATTTGCTCGATCGGTGGGGTTCTGCTGCTGAGTATAGGGGGCGGTGTGCTCTAGTTCCATTCTGGCTAACTTGCAGAAGTTCCTGGAGGATTTACTGGTGAATTGGGTCCGGTTGTAACATACGAATTTTCGGGGTGTCCCGAACCTGCTCAAGATGTGCTCCCTTAAGGCTTTCTCCAGCTGGGCAGAGGTGGCTTTACGTATATAGTGGATGTCGAAGCGATATTGCTGGAGCTCCAACGCCCATCGACCTTAAGGTAGCATCGTAGTTTCGGATCGCCCAGACTATTGCCAAGCACTCCCTCTCCGTGGCGGAATAATTCTCCTCAGACTGGCGTAGGTGGTGACTCTCTCTTCTCTGACGATTTCTTGCGTCAGTATGGCTCCAATCCCGTAGGCGCTGGCGTCTGTCTGCAGGGTGAACTTCTCGGAGAAGTCGGGGCACGCTAGCCCTGGAGCTTAGGTTAATTTCTCCTTTAGATTCTGAAACGCTTGCTGCTGCTCTTCCGTCCACTCCCATTTCTTGTCATTTTTGAGAAGGCTGGTCATAGGCTGGACCATCGTGACGAAATTTGGTACGAAACGTCGATACCACGAGGCCATTCCTATACAGCGCCGCAGCTCCTTGATCGTTCTCGGGGGCGTTAAATTCTGTACTGCTGCTATCTTGTCTGGATCAGTGTGGATCTGTTTCTCGCTAATGACGTGCGCAAGGTAGACAATGTTTTTCTGAAAGAAACTGCACTTGTTTCTGTTCAGACTGAGATTGTCTTTCCGTTAGTGGCGGAACACCTCTCGTCGGTTCTTGACATGCTCTTCCAATGTTGATCCGATGACGATGATGTCATCGAGATAAGCGAAGGAATAAGATTCCATGTCCGGCTCCATGACGCTGTCGAGTGCCCGATAGAATGTTGCCGATGCCGAGTGTAGGTCGAACGGCAGCACCGTCCATGGGAAAAGTCCATTAGAAAAGCCTTGAACCGTAAACGCCGTGTACTCCCTCCCTGAACTGGTCATGATTGAACTCATCACAGGCGCGGTTTCCAACGTTCTAGCGGGGCTGGGTTTTCCCTGTTTAAAGTTGTAGTTGTGGTGACTGGAGGATCGGCGAAGGTTATCGCCCGGGGGCGCAGCGAGGCTGTGATTTCAGGTCGGATTCTCGGAGGGTCCTGACGTAGGTTTAGCTGCAAATACGCTCGTTTGCAGTGGATGCCACATAAGAGGTCGAGGCCCAAGATGATGTCGTCGAGGATGGTAGACAGTACAAGGAGAAATACCTGGGTTTCCAACCGGTCGAGGCGTATCGTTGATTTTATGGCCTGGGTGATCTCCTGCCTTGTTCCGTCTGTGAGGCTGGTATTCTGGTACTCACTGTCCGCCTGTTCTCGTCCATCCGCATTTCTTCAGCCATTCGTTAGCTGACGAAGGATCGGATCGCGCCAGTGTCGAGGGTCGCTGAAAAACCCTTCCGGTCGATGGTCATTAGCGGTGCGATCCTTCCTCCAGTCATTCTCAATGGGTGGGGCTCTCCTGTTGTTGGGTGTACGTCTCCGTCCGGGTCCCGGTCGAACAGAGACCCGACCCGTTTTCGGACCCATTCTTACGGTAGCAGTTAATCGTTCGGACGCCCCGGCGGCCATATTCCCAACAGAATGGCTTCTGCCGGTTGGAACATGCACTGCTGAAATGTCAGTCTTCGCCGCAATTCCGTCAGGCCCGAGCACATTGGTTGTTCCTCCTCTTGACTGATCGCTCGATTCGCGACGTCAGGTCTTTCGGATGCCCCGGGCGTAGTGGTGCGCTGGGCTGAGTCGTCGTTCCGTTGCCTGTGTACTGCATTCGGGACCTATTGGCCTGCGTAGATCCATTTGTGCGCGGTGAGTCATAGTCCCTGGCGGTCTCGTATGCAGTTACAAGCTGTTAACTCCGTGAGGGAATGGAAATTCTGTCGTTGCGTGTACATCTGGTACTCCGGACGAAGGTTCTCAAATATCCTGTCTAGCTCCTGATCCTTAGTGTATCGGGCTCGCTGCATCATCAAACGTAGGTCGATCATATAACCCCTGAAGGATTTTTTGGGCCTCTGATTTTGGCTTCGGATTGTGTTCTCCAGACGTTGGAAGTACCGCGGAGGCAAGAAGAGCTCTAGGAATTCCTTGCGGAATTCGGTCCAGATCTGACCTTGCTTGAGAAATGCCCTGAACCATCCCTCAGCTTTTCCTGTCAGGAGGTCCAATATAGCCCGCGGCAGTTGCTCGGGGCTACCTATGTATGACGCGACGCGTTCCTCGAGTCTCTCGATGAACGCCAGCGGGTCGGCGTGGCGATCGAAAGTGAGTCCCCATTTGCGGAGCTTGTCCGCCAGTAGGGAGTACGAACGATTACGTTTTACTTTTATTCTAAGGGCTTTACCTCCTATCATGGCACCATCTCTCTTCACTCGTCCTCGCCTACGGCTTAAGCGTACCGCTCCATTGCTTGCTGATGCTTTCATTTATCCCTGCTCCGGTGACTCCGCCACATGTCCTCTGTTTTTCGGTTCTCTCCGCATTTTTCACTACTTGCTTTTCCGCGAACGCGACTGTTTTACTTCGATCTCCTGAGCCCTTGCCGACCGGCACAGGTCAAAAACATCTCTCTGCTCTGGACCTGCTCCCAGCCTCTGCCGGCGCTTCGGCCCTGTCGCTTTGCTCGCTTACGCTGCCATTAGTGCGTGGGAGATAGAACGATCGATCCCCCCCACTCGCTCGGTTTCCGCATATATTTTCGGCTTTTGGTGGTGGTTTTTGCCAAAGTTCTGTCTCCAGCCTCCGTCAGCGCCTCGGTAGTTTTGTAGCTTCAAGTCTCTGCCGACGCTACTACCGTTGTGTGGGCGCAAAAGCGAAAGCGGCGATCGGGATCATCTTTTCTCTTTCGATTCGCTGCTGCTATTGTTCTCTTGGTTATGTGTCGTTGCTGTTGCTCTCTTTGTTATACGTCGTTGCTGTTGCTCTCTTCGTTATGCGTCGTTACTGTTGCTCTCTTTGTTAAGCGTCGTAGCTGTTGCTCTCTTTGTTATGGCCGTGGGCATCGTTGGTTACTTTTGGAAGTTTTTAAGTATTAACCTGGAATAATATCCCCTCCCGACCTGACTCAACCCTAATGAAACCCGCGTTTTTCTTTACTTACTCGCTAATATATTTAAACATATTATTTAAACTTATTACCATAAAAATATAAAAATAGAAAACAGAAGAAGTTGATCTACCCACCAGTCGGCAGGTGCGTGGGGCGATTCGGACTCGGCCTGTACGTCCGATACTCCCGGGATCTCGTCGAGCATGGCCATCAGTGCGCCGGATGCTGACTCCTCGAGCTCGAAAGAGATGTCGCTTTCGTCCGTCGGCAATTTCAAGTTCGGCTCTTTGTTCGTGTTCTCTGGATTCTTATCATTATTGTGGCTGGCTATCCCTTTTTCGTAGGCCTCGTCTTCGTCGCTGGAGAGTATGATGACCGTTGCACTTTCCGACCTGTTCTGCCGTCGGCTTGGCGGTCTTGTTGAACCTGACTCCATTTGCTTCCTCGTCGCTGGAGCCGGTGATGATGATAACCTCTACACTGAGACCCTGCAGCGCGGTCCGGTTGCCCGTTGGAGCGGGCCAGCTCTTATCCTTGTCGTTGGAGCTGATGACGATGATTCTGTTGGACCATCGTTCCAGGTACGATCATCCAGGGAAGCTTTGGTTAAACGGCTGCAACTTGGCCGTTTATACATCGATTTTTATAGGCAATACCTTAAACGACGTCTAATTAATGTGTCTATGTTAAAACAAAAATGTTAGCAAGAAAAATTTTTTTTTTGACTTACCCTGAGTTTTCAAAGTCAAAATTTTGGGAAAAAATAAAAAAAAAAATGACATTTTATTTTGAAAGCTTGAAATCTTCCAGACTTTAAGTTGCAGCTACAAAGTGTCTAGGTCGGATTTATAGATGCTTTTCAGCTTTTTAGAACTGCAAAGTTCATTACAACCAGTTGTAGGAAACTTAAGTTATGTAAAATATAGAAGCACTACCTATGAAAAAAAATACATTTTCAAAAAATTCTTTAAAAAATACTAAACCTAAAAAAAAAACCATAATTCTCTAAAAATAATTCTCTCTACACCATGAAAAAAAAACATTCTTTAAAAATTTTTAAATCTCCAAAGTCATTTTGGGCGACAGCGGAAAAAAAGTTGAATTTTGTCGAGTAGTGTAATTAGTATTTGTCGTACTTGTTGTCTGTAAAAAGGCACTTGTCCACGGACACGATGCGAAACTGTCAAAAGCAACCCTCTAACAATCCACGAGCGTTTTTGTTTTCTCACCCCGCTCATCTGTTCAGTCGGGATCTTTTACTTCGTAAAACTAAAAAAATGGTCTTTTGATCATGCAAGTGTGTTGCGCGTGTGTATAGAGTACAGAGTAAGTGTGTTGCTCATGTGTATAATTATGAAAAATTAGCAGAGAGTGTTCATTTAAAGTTCAAATTGTGTATTTTATTGATCGGTATTCGGAGACGTTTTACGAATACATGCTGAGATTCAGAATATACTAAAGTACAAAAATGTTGGAGCTGAAAAGTTGTTTTTTCGAAGAGTTCAGGAATGGCAGATAAACTGAAAATATAGCGGTATTTAGAGACATCAGATTTAGATCTCTTTTTATGAAAGAGAACTACATAGGACTCTTTCCAGACAGTGGGAAAATCACCAATCTCGAGAGACAAGTTGAAAACTTTTGGGCGGGGCACACAAAAAAATGTTGCTCAAAGTTTAAGAACGGCACTCGAAACCGAGTCTTGCTCAGTACAGAAAGAAAACTTACACGATTTTAAATTCATAATCAATGAAGGAGTGACAGATAGAACTAGAACTATTTAAAGGGATAGGATATGAGTACCTGTTACGAAAGTCGTTTAATGATACAACGTTCCTATCCGTATGACAGTTACCTGACCCAACGAAGTATCGGACAGAGAATCAATGAAATTATGCTGCATGGATGAGAACATTCAGTTAAAGTCTTCAAAAGTAGACCAAGTGGTATTTGGGTGATCAAAATCACCAAGGACAATAAGAATCAGAATAAGTTAGGACGACTGAAGATGAAGAATGTAAATTGAAAATTAGGTATCTGAATAAATACTTTTTTATGGATCGGCAGAAGGAAGCGTCTGCTGTGTGTTACACATATCAACAAATCTAATCTACCTCTATACTCTTCGAGTACAGAGATAAAATACAGATGACTTAATATTCATTGGACGCCATTACCACGGCAATTTAGTTTTTATAGTTTGTGTCAATCAATGCCTGCCTGATAGCTAAAATTTATAAATTTGCAGTATGAAAACATGTGGCTTGTGAAGATAATCTCAAAAAAAGTCAACATACATAGGTATGTCGTGTATGTTGGGTTTTTATTTAGATGCGGATTCACGATCAGGTTTGCTTTTGATTTAGTCCTTAACAGGGAGAGCGCAGCAGCGCCGCCGAATGTTAGCATTTGCAGTACATGGGAGGTTAATTAATACTTCAAAGGCAATCATGTTTTTAAGTAAGGCTTATTCTTCAGCTAGCCCGAACATACTCTCCCCGTTGGAAGCTACTCTTTCAACAGACTCCTTAGAAACTCTTAGAAACGATACCTTGACCAAAGCCAAATTAATGTACTTATCTAAAACAAAAAGGTAATGCCAAGAAATATTTTTTGCGACTTTCCCTGAGTCTTAAAATCAAAATTTCGGGAAAATATACCGCAAAAAATGTATCAAATTTGAATTTGAAAAACTAATATCTCCCAGACAGTAAGGTGAAAATACAAAGTGTCTAGGTCTGATTTATAGCTGCATTTGTCAGCTTTTCAAAACATTCAAATTCAATACAACCTGATATAAGAAACTTAATTTATGTAAAAAAATAAAATATTTATGTGAAAAAATATACCATATAATACAAAATTCTTAAAAAAAGTAAAACTAGAAAAAAACCACAATTGTTAAAAAAAATTAAAAGCAGTAATTGTATGTAGTTGTGTAGTCAAATGCTGGCGGTGGATCCTGCAGTATACACGATGGTATCGCCCAGCTTAGAACCTACTTGAGTTATTCTAAACTGAATGTTACGAGATGCAGTTGTGACTTAGACGCCAGAGAGATTTTTAACAAGAATCACAGCTGCAAACAGAAGCACACAATCAGAGAAAGGGAGCAAGAGAGGTAGACGCTTCTGAAGGCGAACTCCTAATAAGGTTTGAAATATCTGGAGAGCTTGTAGTTCTGCATTACTGAGTCTCGGAATGCAACAAAACTTGGTGCCTCCCGCCGCATACTCGTAATTATACCCTGTACTCGAAGAGTATAGGGGTATATTAGATTTGTGGTGAGAGTGGATGAGTGTGAGCATCAATAGCCGAGTCGATATAGCCATGTCTGTACGTCCTTCCGTCCGCCCGTCTGTCCTTCTTCATTAGCGCCTAGATCTCGATGACTATTAAATCTAGAGTAACCAAATTTTGTATCCAGTCTCCTGTGTTATCACACTACTCCAAGTGTATTTCAAAATTTCGCCCCGCCCTCTTCCACCCACACAAAGGACGATAGTGCGTGGCATAAACAATTTGAAAGATACACTAATATAGCCGCAATGAAGAATACCATTTTGAAAGTCATCGTTCCCTCTCGCTCTCTCTCACAAGCGACCCTGTCTGTTTTGATATACTATAAGAGCTACAGCAACCAAACTTTCTATCCAAGCTCCTGTGGTATCACTTTAATACAAGTGCATTTCAAAATTTTGATACGCCCCCTTCCGCCCCCACAAAAGACGAAAATGTGTGGAGTCCACAATTTTTAAGATACGAGAAAACCAAAAACGCAGGTTCATGGAAAATGACCGTGTCTAACATATTGCTGAATCTGGATTAGGTCGGATCATTATTATGGACAGAAGGAACAAATTAAATTTCAGTGGCTACGCAACGCCTTTCAAGCACTTACTCATTCCCTCTCTCTTTCTCGCATACACTTTTCGCATAGGCACGAACCGTATATATGTAAAGACGAATATGTAGATGTCAAATGTAGAGAAGACAGATGTAAATAACATAAGTAAACCTAAATTGAAACAGATAACATTTAATGTATAAAAATTAGCAGAATGGTTCAACTTAATATTTTGAAATTTTTTTTAAATCATAAGATCAAATTTACATATTCTGACTGAGTACCGGGTATAAAGTAGAGCCACGGCTTTTGCCGCGGCTTACAACGTTCCCCCTCGCTTTAATTTTTACACATGACAGCACAAATAGTACCATAAAACAGCTTGGACTGTGCTCGCAACATGCGCGACATAGAAGGAACTGTTGTGTTGAGCTACTGAGCTTCTTCAGCAGCGTATTTTTACGAAATTTAATTAAACACAAATGGGCTTGGTTTCAATGTATATATATATATATGTATATTGTGTATATGTGTATGATCGACTTGTTGCCTTAGCGAGAGATGCTACAATAACCACGAAACGAAAATTAGCGATACGACGTTTGCTCACGAAGACGATCAAATTTTTAGTAAGTTCTGCTCTGCTGATGAGCCTCCCTTACAGCTCTTGTCGGACGACGAATTTAGGGAACGGGCGATGTAGCGATTGAGAGCGTAGGGCGTAGGGCAGTAGCAGCAGCGATGCATTGAGAGAAATGTAAAGAGAGTAAGCTATGCCTATCTCTGTGCTGCCATGGGCAGGCGCTTAGCCGAACATACTCCCTCCGTTGAAGAGCACGGGCCTTAAACATCCTTCTTGGCAGCACTTTCTTTCTTACTCCGGGGAATGTCTTTAGCGCAGATACTCCGGACACTATGTCTGTCACGATGATAGGTTCTATCACTCGAACGAGAGGCCACGTCAGATGAGTTACCTGTGAACAGAGAAGCAGAAACTCGGGACTGGGACATCTCTCCAGCAACTATCCATCCTAGCTTAGTTTCCTGAAGATGTGGTAGACCGGCTCCCAACTTGATTTGGCCAATGCAGAGAAGCTCAAAGAACAGAGCCACTCCAATAAGAATATCAACAGGTTGGGACTGGTAGAACATCTTATCAGCCAAACATATGTTGGAGGGCATGTTCCATCGGGTTGTGTCAACAATACCGTTGTGTTGGTTGCTCGTAATGCTGGGAGCAACCAATGCCGAAATGGTCGTGGCATAGCTCGACGCGTGTGATCTCAGTTGTATATCCACGCAGCATCCCTCTTACATGGCACACGAATCGCCCAGACCAGATACTGAAACTTCCGATTCTTCCTTCTTCAGCCGCAACTGTTGAGCTAGACTTGAAGTAATGATATGCACCTGCGATCCAGAATCGAGCAGGGCACGGCAAGGAGTGAATATACCAGAGCTATTCCTAACACTGATTACGGCAGTGGCCAGCAACACGGAGTCCCGTCTGTGACTCTGGGCGAAAAGTGACGTGGCTGATGACCTTGCAGTACACTTACTGCGAGATGGTAGCGAGAGTTGAGGCACAATGGAATGGGAAGCATTGGACGGAGATTCGAAATGAAGCAGTGTATGATGTCTGGAACCACATATTCGACAGGATCGAGAACGACATGCACGTTGACAATGGCCTGCTCGGAGGCAATTAATGCACAGCGACAGCTTCTTAGCTTCCTGAAAGCGAAGGCGAGGAGAAAGATTGCTGAACTGCAAACACCCATACGTGGAATGTTCTGGATCTCCGCAGAATACACAAAGATTCGGCTTGGAGCAAGTTGCGATTAGGCAGTGTTTCCGGTGACTATTGGTGTACAAATTCTTAGCATGCTTTTGGGTCTCCAATCTCTGGCATCTCTCTTCCAAGAAGGTAGTAAATTACTCGGCTGTGGAGAGGCTATCCAAAGACGACGTTTCCTCCCACTTGGCTCGTGTGGCACTGTCCGCCCTCTGCAGCAGGCTTTGTATGACAATGCAGTCAGCGACCTGCTCCTTTGTCGACAGATTCTTTAAAGCCCGCAGATTAGCAATTGCGGTATCTGCCAAGACCCGGATTTGAGACACAGATGCTTCTTCAATTCGCTGCACACTTAGAATGTCGGCGACATGTTTCTGAAATATTAAACGCCTGTTACTGAATCGTTTATTGAGCAAATCTAGCGCGATAGGATAGCTGGCCTGGCTAAATTCAAGTGACGAGATCGTGTCTAAAGCTGGTCCTTTCAGGCAGGATCGTAAGTGATGTAATTTCTCCACATTCGTTAGGTCAGGATCTTTGTCAATTATGGAAGAAAACATGCTCCAAAACGCAGAGTACTGTGAGTAGTCCCCGCTGAATTCCGGAAGCTTCAACTCCGGTAGGCGAGGACGATGCTGTACTACAATCGTAGCTGGGGCCTCTGCAATATGGTCCGTCGGCATTGTGGGCAAGGGAGCATTGTGGGCTGCCGAAAGAAGCAACCAGATCCAATAAAGAGTTTAAACGCACGTTCAACTCCTCTTCTCTGAACCCACCAGTCTTCTCCTTGCCGGCGGCATTTCCAATTCTCCGCGCTGCACTTAGCATGGCTTGCACCTTACGCTTGTAGTACGCAATGTCCACATTGAGAGACAAGGGGGAATCGACAGCGATAGAGGAGGGGGTTCCATCAGAAGACATTGCGTGCGTTTGATAAAGCAAACGTCGAGGTTAATAGCCGGTGAATAGCTTCGAACAGTTTGAAAGGCACTTCCCAATCGAGCGCAGCGCTCGAACACACGGGCACAGACCAGCAGCGAGAGTTCGCAATTTGTCAACAACAACAATGGCATACACACTGAGAGCACCGAAACCGTAACGAAACAACAGCAAACAGAAGGTAAAGCAGATGACGCGAGAACCGTTACTGTTGCTTGCGCACAACTGAGGAACCGAATAACCGTGGTTTTATGCGACTAAGGCAACGACACAATTTGGATATATGCAATTGTTTGTTTTTTTATGATTTTATTGTTCTTTAATCACGTCGGGGTCACCAAAATGTTGAGCTACTGAGCTTCTTCAGCAGCGTATTTTTACGAAATTTAATTAAACACAAATGGGCTTGGTTTCAATGTATATGTGTATATGTATATTGTGTATATGTGTATGATCGACTTGTTGCCTTAGCGAGAGATGCTACAATAACCACGAAACGAAAATTAGCGATACGACGTTTGCTCACGAAGACGATCAAATTTTTAGTAAGTTCTGCTCTGCTGATGAGCCTCCCTTACAGCTCTTGTCGGACGACGAATTTAGGGAACGGGCGATGTAGCGATTGAGAGCGTAGGGCGTAGGGCAGTAGCAGCAGCGATGCATTGAGAGAAATGTAAAGAGAGTAAGCTATGCCTATCTCTGTGCTGCCATGGGCAGGCGCTTAGCCGAACATGATGTTTTCTGCCATATTTAATGCAAATGTAAGTGCAACCAAATTAGTTGTTTGACTATTAGCCATTCAACCATTTAATTTTAAATTCACATGGTGTTTCTCACAATTCGTCAGATATGTTAAATACAAAGGTGGTTGCATTTAAGATGCCCTCATTTTGCTTCAAAATAAGTAATTAAACATGTAGAACGCTGTGTGCCAGGTCAGTTGATTTTGTTTGTTAGAAACGATGATAAAACTAAACATATCGATGACAAGAATTTGTGTAAACGGGAGCCCATTAAAATTAAAAATAAACGTTTTGGTTGAAAAAATAAAACGTAAAAGTAAGTAAAACCTGGAGCCTACCTGATACTACATTTTATAAGATCATATTCATATAATTAACAACAAATATTTTACGAAATCATACTTTTTTCAACGGTCATATAACAACCAAACGAAGGCAAAAAAATTAAGTAAAAACGATTTATACAAAAAAAAATAATTAAATTTTTTCCAATAGGTTGTTTTGTTTTCTGCAAATTAATAACAATTCATTAAATTTTAGAATTTATTTTTTTGTTTAGTATTTAATTAATACTTTGCTGTAGCAATCTTGAAAATGTATTAAGGAAATATCATGTTTTTATAAAAGAAATCAACTTATTTTCCCTGTTTTATTTAGCAGTGCCGTAATTTAAATTTCATTCAATACAGATTACTAATTACAAATCTGATTCCAAAAAGGATTTCAATTGTGCGTAAATCGATTGAAATTGGAACAATTTGAAAACCTGAAAGCAAACATCACATCGAATCGACACTTTTTTTTTAAATTAATCATAGTTAGTTAATATTATTTGGGTGGGGGAGCTTAGCATTGCATGTCTGACTCTGTGACTTGTTTTTTTCTTTTTGGCACACAAGCCGTCGTCTAAAAGTTGTAGGGCATTCCTTAAAAAGCTGTTGGTCACGACAGGATAAAAAAGAAGGCTTGGCAGTAGGGCCTTGGAGTCCGAAGCTTTAACTACCCTTTCAACTCGATCGGATATGCAGCAGTAATACAATCGTTAGTATAAGTATACGACGTATACTCGGTAATTTTGATTTAATTTAATATGTTTATGTCTAATGTTTGTTTTGTAGATCTTAAGAAACAGACCATTTCTATAATGGTTCCGAACTATGTATTGACACAGGTTAAAGTTTATGCGCAACAATAACTTCATATAGTATGCATTTACTTAAAACTGCTAGTGCAGCAGAAATACAAACATCTGAAAGGGTATAAAAGGCGAGTTCGTCATTTAAGGCAACATTTAATGTCCACTGGCCGTAACGCTGCTCCTGGCATGGGGGATGGTGCGTGCTCGTATACGAAAGTGGAAGTTGACGTTCGTTTGTGAAGACGAAGAAAGTGATTAAATCAGCACGATGTTTTTAGGTGTGCTCGCGTTCACCCATTAAATATTTGTTCCGAGTTTTGTGTGTGTGTGTGTGTATGTGTGTGTGTGTGTGTGTACGTATGTATGTATGTATATGCAAATATACGGGTATTTTATATACGAAATAACAATCTTACAAACGTATTATGTATACGTGTATATATTTTTATACACGTGTATACAACAGGACTATATATCTTCTAATACATTCATACATAAGAGCATTAAGTTGCGCTTGCCTGAAAAAAATGACGACATCGTGTTTTACTTGGATAAGCGTTACTTTTTTAGCTACTGTACATTTTCGGGGAGTGCCTACAACAAGAAAAGCCTTTAGAAGGGTGGGAAAACTTACTGTCTACCAGTACTGGTGGTTTTAGCAAAAATGGTGAATTCAATCAAATTTTTATTTTGATGATTCAAAACTTAAGAATTTATACATACACTAGCTGAATATGCAATATTTTCCGCAGTATTCTGTACTATTTTTTGCTCCGAAGAATGAATTGAATGTGCAAATGGACGTCAGAAACAGGTTTAAATCTGGACCCGTGCCGATGAACAAGCTGTTCAATTGTTCTGGGGTTGTTCCTATTTTCTCTGTTCGTGTCAATTACTTACCTTACTTACTTACTTACTCTACTATTTCGAATGATTCTTTCATTATTTGTTCGACGGCCCAATGGCTTTGGTCTCCAAATTGATGCTCCTTCTGATGAAAATTGGTATGCAAACCTTTCAGACCCAAAAAACCACAAAGACAAACACATATATTAAATCAAACTTGATTATATTTATATTTTGTATGGGATGTTTGTATATTGTTCATACAAAACTACTAAAATAAATTGTAATGAGAGGGAACGTTGTGAGTCGCGGCAAAGGCCGCGGCTCTACTTTATACCCGGTACTCAGTCCGAATATATGTGATCTTACGATTTATATAATTTATTATATGAATTAAATTTTGGCCCAAATAGAGAATTTCAAAAAACCTATGCTTGATTTTTATATATTCAAAGTTATGTTTCCATTTTTGTTTAAATATAATTTTTACATAAGATTTACATTTCTACATGTACATGTAGAACTACTCATACGAGACGTGTAAGTGTGTGCGAGAGAGAGAGAGAGAGAGAGAGAGAGGGAATAAGTAAGTGCTTGGCAGGCGATGCGTAACGACTGCAATTTCATTGGTTCCATTTGTCTAAAATATTGATCCGACCTGATCCAGATTTGGTAATCTGGTAGATACGTTTACTTTCCATTATTCTGCGTTTCCACATATTTTAGTCTTTTGTGGGGGCGGAAGGGGGCGTGTTATCGTTTTGAAATACACTTGTATTGAATTGATATCACAGGAGCTTGGATAGAAAGTTTGGTTGCTTTTGCTCTTATAGTCTCTGAGATCTAGGCGCTCATTTGGACGAATAGGCAAAACAGACAGGGTCGCGTGTGAGAGAGAGCGAGGGGGAACGATGACTTTCAAAATGGTATTCTTCATTGTGGCTATATTAATAATCCGACCTAATTCATTTTCAACGCTCTTATAGAAATAGTCATCCTCTATGATTCTGCGTATTTAGTTTTCTCGTATTTCCAAAGTTGTGTATACCATAGACATTCGTTCTTTGTGGGGCCGGAAGGGGGCGGGGCGAAATTTTGAAATACACTTGGAGTAGTGTGATAACACAGGAGACTGGATACAAAATTTGGTTGCTCTAGCTTTAATTTTCTCTGAGATATAGGCGCTAATGAAGACAGACGTACGGATGGACAGACAGACATGGCTATATCGACTCGGCTATTGAGGCTGATCAAGAATATATATACTTTATGGAGTCGGAAATGCTTCCTTCTGGGCGTTACACACATCCGTTATCACCACAAATCTCATATACCCCTATACTCTTCGAGTACCGGGACGTTTAAAAATTTTTAAAGAATGTTTTTATAACCGGTACTCGAAGAGTATAGGGGTATATTAGAATTGTGGTGATAACGGATGTGTGTAACGCCCAGAAGGAAGCGTTTCCGACCCCATAGGGTATATATATTCTTGATCAGCATCAATAGCCGAGTCGATATAGCCATGTCTGTCTGTCCGTCCGTCCGTCCGTCCGTCCGTCCGTCTGTCCGTCTTCATTTGCGCCTAGTTCTCAGAGACTATAAGAGCTAGAGCAACTAAACTTTCTATCCAAGCTCCTGTGATACCGAACCAGCACAAGTTTGTTTTAAAAATTGGCCACGCCCCCCTCCGCACCCACAAAAGACGAACATCTGTGGAATGCACAGTTTTTAAGATAAATGAAAACCAAAAACGCAGAATCATGAAAAATTACCATATCTACCAGATTACCGAATCTGGATCAGATCGGATCAATATTATGGCCAGAAGAAACAAATTAAATTTCAGTGGCTACGCAACGCCTGCCAAGCGCTGACTCATGCCCTCAAATATGTAGTTATACATGTCATGTAGAAATGTAGGCGCAGATATACAAAGCATATGTAAACAAAAATGGAAACATGTATAAAAATTCCAAAAAATTCATTTTTTTTAATTTAAATATTAATTTTGTCCCTTTTGAGAACATATAATAAATTTCATAAATCGTAGGCTCATATATGTATGTATGTATGTATATACTGACTGAGTACCGGGTATAATGTAGAGCCGCGGCCTTTGCCGCGGCTCACAACATTCCCTCTCTTTTTTTGCAGGTTTAGTTTTTTTTAAAGAATTTTAAATAAATGTGGTGTTCTTTGTCATAGGTATTGCTCTATTGTTCACATAACTTAAGTTTCTTACAACTGGTTGTATTGAACTTTGCAGTTTTAAAAAGCTGAAGAATGCAGCTATAAGTCCGACCTAGACACTTTGTAGCTGCAACTTAACGTCTGGAAGATATTAAGCTTTTTAATTCAAATTTCATAATTTTTTGTCGGTATTTTTCCCGAAATTTTGACTATGAAAACTAAGGAAAAGTCGAAAAAAAAAATATTTTAATGCCTACATTTTTGCTTTAAGATAAATACATTAATTAAGCGGAAAAAAAGTTGAATTTTGTCGAGCAGTGTTATTAAATAAATAAAAACCTCTAAAGCACAGGCTAAAAAGCTTGGCACAATACTTGATAGCAAACTGGCATGGAGACCCAACCTAGTAGAACGGGTGAAGAACGTCACCGTTGCACTTTATGCATCCAAGAAGATGATTAGCAGCACATAGGACCTGTCACCCGCCCTGATGCATTTGATCTGCAATTCGGTATGCAACCAAGTCTGCTGCATAGAGTCCTAGTTTGGTGGCAAGCTACTAAAAAGAAGACGGACCACAAGCTCATAGAAAAAACCCAGCGGAAGAGCCTGCTCTGTATCACAGGCGCGCTGAGGTCAACCTCAACAAAAGCACTCGAAACCATACGCATAATCGACCCCCTGCACATCCACGCTACATCAATTGTTTTGAAGAGTGTTAATGGCTACACGATCCCCCAAACGTACCGCTAAGTAAAACCAAACATTTTTATGGGACCCGAAGACTGTAAAACGGGACGGGAACAGACTCAGCACCTTAATATATACACTGACGGCCCAAAAATGGAAGGAGGAGTAGGAGCCGGCTTATACTACACGAACCGAAATAAGACCGTCTTATAAGCTACCCGACCGATGCAGCATACTCCAGGCGAAAATTTTCGTACGGAAGCGACGCTTGGTCGGATAGGCGGGAGCCTATCCATTTTCTGAGCCGCAATGGTGCTTCGATCCTTGAGAAATAAGAGATACAGGAGCGATATCTGCTTTTATGAAATGGCAACGGGATCCAAAATTGCTGGGCTGGGCTGGAGAACAAACTTCAGAAACTTCCTTTTCAGTCTTTTCAGACCACTGAAACGTACGCATTCCTGAATTGGTATTCATTGCGTTTAACAAAGCTAAATATTAGCTAATCCTGGACATTACATTCGTAAGCGAATTTGCTTGTTAAAATAAACATGGCTGCTGCATATACATATGTATATAAAAATATACTCACATTGGTATATTTTCAGGAATTTTTGCAAAATGCAGGTCTTTGGGAGTACTTTAAACTTATGTCAAAATAAAAGATTAACGTTTTTGACAAAAAGTTTACGTTACACTTTTTCATATATGTTTTTTAATTTTTATCATCTCACATTTTCCAATAAATAATTTCATGTTTCCTTAAAAAAACATAGTAGGCTTTTTAGAGAGACCTGGAGGATTTATCAAGATTTATCAAGAATCGTCTTTCTTATGAGAGAAAATAGCAAAGGAAAACATAATCCCTATGTATATTAAATAAAACTAATATACAAAATAATACAGTCCATTAATTCCTAACCACCTACTAAATATACAAACAAAATTTCATCAAAATATGTTTACCCGTTTGGGATGAGCAAAACAAAGTTACACTTAAAATTGGTATAATCTTATGTATTAAACAAAGCGATAAGGGATGTAATAGGAAAGATCGTAACAGAATTTTTAATCGGTTGAAAATATCATATGGTAGTTCACATCGAAACTCAATGCTTCACCTTATAGTCTTCTTACTGATTAATAACAGCATGCAACAAAAAACTATTAAACCAACTTTTTCTGATAGACTTTGGGCTCAACCAATTTTCAAATTAAAAAAGTGAACAGTACTTTGCACGAGAAAAAAATTTAGTTGTATGCCTTAATGAGTAGAACATACCCACCTTTTTTTTAAAATCGAAAATGTATGGGTTGAAAACAAAATAGTATGACCTGTTTTGCCCATACCATACCATACCATACTAGAATATTTTATACCTTTCACTATCACTGCATCCATAAGGTTGCTAGTCTCATTCTCTTCAATAGAAATATTATAGAATATGACCAATACTAGGCTCTGTGTGCACTCAGCATGCACAATCATATGAAGAAATCTAGAATATTTAAATTACCATTCAGACATTTGTATTTCGGACGTATTGATGTATCATAGAATAAACGCGCCTTGAGTTGAAACGTTTAAAGAGAGCGAGAGGGAATGATGACTCTCGAAATGGTTTTCTTTATTGTGGCTATATTAATGATGCGATCTGATCCAGATTTAACACTACGATAGATATGGTCATTCTCTACGGTTCTGACTTTTTAATTTTCGCTTATTTTAAAAATTGTAGATTTTCGTCTTTTGTTTGTTGGAAGCGGTTGGACAAAATTTGTAGCACTTGTAGCAGTGCGATATCAGAGGAGTGTGGTTACAAAATTTGGTTATCCTAGCTCCTATAATCTCTGAGAACTAAGGTCAAACCAAACGGACAGACAGACAGAGCTATGTACATATGTATATCGCCTCGGCTGTTGATGCTAATTAAGAATATATGTACATACATACATATGTACATATATACTTACTTTATGACGTCGGTTACGCTTCCTTCTGGGTATTACATGCATTCATTTTCTCTACAAATCTAATTGTATACATACCTTCGACACGATTCTGAATTGGATCTGTTCGGTCCAGCAGATACCGATCCTCCTTATTAGTAGCTGGTAATATAAAAATAAAGTTTTGCTCGTCGCCATTTTTCTGTTTTTTTTTTTAATTTAGCACTTTAATTATTTCGCGCTTTTCGCCATTAGAATGTTTTCCCCTTCCCAAAAAATGCTGAAATAGAGGAATAAACTAACGCTATGCAAAACTACGTTTAT
Source organism: Drosophila affinis (assembly GCA_037356375.1). NCBI lineage: Eukaryota > Metazoa > Arthropoda > Insecta > Diptera > Drosophilidae > Drosophila > Drosophila affinis. The sequence goes on from CM074800.1 coordinate 29,475,404, forward strand.
TGTGTAAATAAATGGTCATAACGGACTCTCAAGCTTGTTATATCAAGCATCGAACTTTTTCGATAGCTCTTTGGAAACTCTCCAATGAGCGCAGAGCAGAATCCAAAAAGTTCGAGCACGCTCTTATGTTCGACGAACAGTCTCCAAAAAGTTCTGCATGCAAGGTAAGTAAAAAAATGAGGTGCACATCGAACACAACAAAAAACTCTGTTGGGAAATTTACAGTTTGGGTTTTCGAATAAGGAAAATGCTGCTCTGATAAAAAAATGGTTTTGATTCTTTCTTTTATTAAATTAAATATAAATAAATTAATTTATTAAATTAAATCACATGCATATATTGATTAATTTTTTCACATTTATTGCAAAGCTCTATACCTCATTGTAGCAACCTACCTTACAGAAGTTTTCGAGCAATGTGCAACAACAAACATATTCTGCCGCACCAACCACAGCCGAGAGAACAGGTTTGTTCACACCGTTTCGGCCGTTGTGGATTATAAAATTTTAAATTGTAACTCACATTAGTCTCCGGCCCTATAGTAATCTTTCCGTCATACGCAAGTCGGGCGCCGACAAAGAAACAACAGAAATTTGGCATAGTGTTAACTTGGTTGGTTAAAAATGCATTCGCGTGTTATACAAATAGTAGATAGATGGCTTAAAATAGTATACATATGTATGTATGTACATATATGATTGCTGATAGAATTAATAAGTTTTTGTTGCACCGTGATATAATTTTATATTAGTGAATGCCTGCCTACACTTTTATACTAGTGCCATTCTTTACGGAAAAGGAACGCCAAAGAAATGAAACTAAATAGAATATAAAAAAAAACAATATTTTTTTGTGTGCAATTGCAACAAAAAAATACATCCTTGCTTTTTCTTTTGATTAAATGTAAGCAATGAGTGAGGAATAACATCAAATAAATACCTCAACATGCACAGGCAGGATCTCCAATAATAATTAAGAACTTTGTCATTGACTATCATTTGGGGCCTAACTATAGCCTATTTAAGTGAGCTTTAAATTCGAAAAGAGAATAAGAATTACAGTAAGTCATTTTAAAATACCAAACAAATTTACTATTTTGCATTACTCCGCACTCAGACAGCTTTTCCGTATAAAAAAGTTCCTTAAATGTTCTCAGTAGTGAAAAGATTAGTAGTAAATTCTTCTGTACAACACAAAATTTATTTTGTGTAAATTTTGATGATACATTTTTGATAAATGTTCTTAGAAGTGAAAAAAGATTGTTAAATTCTTCTGTACTACACAAAATTTATTTTGTGTAAATTTTGAAGTTTCTTGCTCACTGATGTAGTTTTCTTCAAAATATCCAAATCAAAACACTTACATATGTACATATGTATGTACATAAGCTCTCACGCCAGAACCTTTTTTAATACAGCACAAATATCTCTTCCCAATTCTACATTGTTTACATAATACTTGTATGATTCTGATTTTAAAAAACTAATAATTATGTAAAATGACTCGTAGCATAAAATCAGACGATCAAGAACGATTATAGGAAAGTTTAAAAGTGTCTGCTATTTAAATATGTAGACATTCGTGCGAATGGAAATGATTAACTAGCAAATAAAAATATTCCTAGTTATTCACAATTCACGTGTACTCATTATTAACTTAATATATAGTGGAGCTATCATTGAGTGTCCTGGCAATTCTATATATGTATGTATATATACATATATAAATGTTTTTTGTCTCACTGATTCATAAAAGCATAGTTAAAGCGGATAAACCCAAAAATCTTCATTTTTGTAGCAGCTTTATTTTTTAATGTAGTGGTTTCCTTAGAAAAGATTTATGAAAAATGAAACCGCCAAGATGGGTGCTGGATTTACATTGTAATTAAAGCAACCTATTGATTTAATAATTGGCATGAGGCCTCCGAGAAATGTACATTTTTTTCGTAACAAAGTAAGCCGATTTGGTGTGCGTATTGTATTTATTCTTTGATAAACATACATATGTATCATATGAATTTACATACATATTTATTTACCTAAATATGTATGTACACTCATTCTTGATCATTTTAGTTCTATGCTTTCTTTCTTGGCAGACAGCACTCTGTCGCGTGTAATGTGCACGTCCGGAGGTCTAATATGTATACATATGTGCCTCTATATACACACACGTAAGCATACATACATACATAAATATGTACATACCCAAAAATTCTACGTCGCCTAAGGTAGCACATATTCTAATTTAATACATGCATACATTAAGTTATTTGTATGTACATACATATGTACATATATCGAGCACAAAACCCACTGTAGAATGCCTACAGATTGTTTGTACTAAAAAAAAAAAGCATCATGTGTATATCCAGTGTCCATTCTGCTGCCACTATCCATTTGCCATCGCTTGACAAATACCGTCAACGATCAGATTAGAAAGGGCTCTCTTTAGGAGTTCGCATTGAATATCTAAATATTTAAAATTCCTTACTTGCGCTTTTCGACAAATATCTTGCATATTCTAATTTACTTATTGAAATCAAGTACAAAAATAGTAACGGGCATCTTTTTTAACACCTTTTCGCTAACAGAAACTACAAGCAAGCTTGCCTAGATATGTACATTCATATATCAATATATACATATATATGTACATACATATGTACATACATATGTACATAAGAACACAACATGTATGTATGCATTTGCACAGCTACTTATGTATTAGATTTAACAAATATTTTGAATACAAATTAGATAATGTTTTATTACACTTTGTTAAAACACTCCTTATTTATTCGGCTTTTCAGTAATTTCATATGTGAATATATGTACATATGTATACAAATTTCATAATTAATTTCAATCATTCTATTGTAATTATGCTACGCTATGTTCGAATTTATTGTTTTATAAATTGAGGAAACGATGTAACAGTCTCATATGTGTCTTTCAGAACTATTTTGCTTTTAATTTGACAATTGACCATTGACTATTAAATACATAAATACATACATACAAACGTGCAAAATCAAACAACTCCCGCCTACACCTGAGAACGAGTTTCAACAAAATGCAGAACTCTCAATCGTCTTGCGCTTGGTATCTGCCGTGGTCTCTGGCCGCGGAACAGCATCAGCAGAAAATAATGCAAATCCAGGTGCCGTTTTTGGATAAAGTTGGAGCTTCGTCAGTGGGAGGCATTTTCGCAACGCAGCCTCAAGCGCAACAACAGCTCTCACCAAATACGGCAGCCGCTCCTCCGTCGAACTATCAGCAGCCCACTTTGCATCCTAGCGCAGCAGCCGGAACCCCTTTCCCGATGAGTTCCGCATATAATTTTGTGCCAACATTACTAAGTGCAACTCAGGTGGCGAGCTACCCAGGACAGCTAAATTCGTGTCCCCAGTCACTCTCCCACAGCCACACACAACCTCATTTGATGCCATCTTCCTTGTTCTCGCCCTTACCTGTGGGTGCTTACTATGCACCAGCTTCAGGTATCTCCGTGGGCCCACAAGAAACACTTCTAGCACCAGCTGGACCAGGATTGAACCATCAGACATCGTCCCTGTCCATGCCAGTACAAGCCACACCGCGAGCATCCCCGTCGGCATGCGCGATCGTTCAGTCACTTAATTGTCTGCCATCAGATTTTTGTCACCTGTCGTCTATTAACCTCAACATGAGCAGCGTCATTGGACTGAGAAACCAAGGATCTACTCTTTCATCAGTCAAAGTTGTACCAAATGTTGAATTGTTCATTAATAAAAAGGTAAGCTGATCTGTCTAAACGAATACTCGTATAACCATTTTCATTAAATTTTGTTTGTTTGTTTTTGTTAAAATTATGTGAGACTGGGACTTAAGGTATAAATGCATTAATCCAGCCTGCGAGTAATGATAGACTATAACGTTTGTTTTCTATAGTAGTTCAACTAGTACAATTTTGTACAGAGTATTGCAACAATAAAAACGAGAGGGAACGCAGTGAGCCGCGACAAGGGCACGGTTCTACTTTATACCCGGCACTCAGTCAGAATATATACTTCTTATGATTTTTGTAATTTATTATATGTGCGCAAAAGGGACGAATTAAATTTTGGCCAAAATGAAACATTTAAAACAATTAGATCGAACCCCATGCAAGATTTTTATATATTAAAAGTTATCTGTTTCAATTTTTGTTTAAATATAATTTTAATCATCAGCTTCTATATTTCTACATGTACATGTAGAACTAATCTTACGAGACGTGTAAATGTGTGCGAGAGAGAGAGAGAGAGAGAGGGAATGGCAGGCGTTGCGTAGCTCATGAAATTAAATTTGTTCCTTCTGGCTATAATAGTAGTTCGACCTGATCAAGATTCGGCAATCTGAACGACACGGTCATTTCCCATGATTCTGCGTTTTTGCTTTTCTTTTATCTAAAAATTGTGGATTCCACATAATTTTGTCCTTTGTGGGGGCGGAAGGGGGCGTGTCAAAATTTTGAAATATACTTGTATTGAAGTGACGTCACAGCAGCTTGGATAGAAAGTTTGTTTGCTTTAGCTCTTATAGTCTCAGAGATCTAGGCGCTCATTTGGACAAATAGGCCAAGCAGACAGGGTCGTGTGTGAGAGAGAGAGCGAGAGGGAACGATGACTTTCGAAATAGATTTCTTCATTGTGGCTATATTAATACTCCGATCTGATCCAGATTTATCACTCTGATAGAAATGATCAGAAATGATCAAAATTTGGTTGCTCTAGGTTTAATAGTCTCTGGGATATAGGCGCTAGTGAAGACGGAAGGACGGACGGACAGACAGACATGGCTATATCGACTCGGCTATCGATGCTGATCAAGAATAAATATACTTTATGGGGTCAGAAACGCTTCCTTCTGGGCGTTACACACATCCGTTATCACCACAAATCTAATATACCCCTAAACTCTTCGAGTACCGGGTATAAAAATAAGTAAATATTATTAAAGATATATAACCTTGCTATTAAAATTTGTACTACAGACATATGTACATAAATCTTTGTTACTATGTTTTTACGTTTCGATTTTCCGCGTCGCTAAAGCGTAGTTTAGTTATTCATTGACTGTATTTCGAAATTCGATAATTTCGTAAGCCAAATGGTGAGCGGACAGAATTACCTGTGTTACTCAAGGTCTTTAGCATAGCCAGACGCTCATCATTGTGGCAGTAGCCACGACGTTTTCCCATTGTTAAGTGAATACTTCATGCATATAAGAGTGAGTGTAATTTACAGAGTCGAATGTCTATGACTCCATACTAACGAGCGTATGACCATGACAATAAAGTAACTGAAACCAAAGGCACATTAATAGCGTTTACAGACTCTGGCAGACAAATCTTCGAATGTATTCGTTTTCCATTTTAAGAGTATTCCCGATCTGAACAGAGTCACCGCTGAAGCAAACTAGCAAGTTTCCCTTTCTAGATATTTCAAACGAGCTAACAGCTTTTAATAAGATTTCTCTGTATAAGTAGTTCCACACAACCGTTACTGGACAAAGTTGAGTTGATTGTTGCCAATCAGCAATTCTTGAAACCGGCTGTTGAGAAAGAGTTGCACAAACCGAAGTTAAAAAAATTTGCCAACAAATTGCTGCACTCATTTATTGCGTTGGCATAAATGCTTTGTATAGGCATAATACTCAGATAAATTTTAATGTAAAAGACAAGTACTCGTACGAGATCGAATAGGGACTCTTGCGCGGACGAAAAAACCAAAAACCTTCTGCTGGTAACCTTGCTAGCTGTCCCCATCACTAATATGAAAACTGGATTCTGTGGGTGCTAAAGGTAAATTATTTGAGCTAGTTTACCCATATATCTGTATATATACTTGTATGAGAATATTTGTTTGTTTAATGGACTTAAACCATTAACGAGGCAACAAACCGTTTGACCTAACCGTCAAATGCAGAATTTTAGTCAACCAATTACTATTTTCTTTTCTTACAAAAAATACTAAAGATATGTAACGTATTTGTAACATTTTTTAATGGTAGACGAAATTTAACGTAACGAACGAAATTTGACTGCAAAATACGGCATTAAAAGGTTTGGTCATACGGCTCCACTAGCCGTTTGTTTATTAATTTTTACAAACGATACATTAAACGACAGTTAAAAAAATGTACCAAGTTTCAAACCGTCAATTTTAATTAGCCAACTAAAATTGTTTTAATTTAAGCGAAGCCTTTGGACAATTTTTATATATTATAAGTTTTTTTTGTCCATTTTTGTTTACATATGTTTTTTACATCTATCTTCTACATTTCTACAACTATACATATATATATCAAGTTACATATATGTACAAATATGTGGTGGAAGTGTGTGCGAGAGAGAGAAAAATTAATTTTTTACTTTTGGCAATAATAATGATCCCACCTGATCCAGATTCGGGAATCTGGTAGATACGATAATTTTCCATGATTCTGCGCGTTTGGTTCTCGTTTCGAAATTGTGCATGCCACAGATTTTTGTCCTTAGTGAGACCGGAAAGGAGCGGGTCAAAATTTCAAAATACACTTGTAACAGTGTGATTTCACAGAAGTCATAATACAACATTTTGATGCTTTAGCTTTAATAGCCTATGAGATCTAGGCGCTGATGATGACAGGCAGAAATGCCTATATCGACTCGGCCAATGATGCTGATGAAGAATATACATATGTACAAATATACTTTATGGGGTCGACAATTCTTCCTTCTGGCTGTTACACATATCCGCTATTACCACAAATCTAATATACCTCTATACTCCTTGAGTACAGGGTGTAAATATAGCCCAAGAAATATAATTTTTTTCACTTTTCTTGAGTTTACCAAATTTGAATTTTAAAGCTTAATATTGTTTAAAAGTAAGCTTTTTCAAAAAAAAGTTATAAAAGAGTAATAATTGTTTAAAGAATAATTGTTTAAAGATTTGTAAAGCCCTAAATATAAAATTCAGCTTGGCTCACAGCGGAAATGTTGTATTGTATTATTATTATATTATATTTACTATGTGTGTTCTTGAAAAATTATTATTAATAATACTGTTGGTTATAGTCACGTATTCCAGACAGGTGCCGGCATTCGTCCGTCCAATAGCACCTTTCGTAAACGAGTGGTGCGAAAGCGATGAAGGAACGTGTCGCAATTTTCCCCTGTGTCCCTTCTGATGCACGAGATAGCCTCAGCAGTCATGGTTTGCTCGGTCTCATAAATATTATCAGTGGCAAAATCAATGTATTTTTTTTGTTTTCATGTGTAGTAAATAAATAGAACACTCAAGAATTTTTGTATATGAATGTCTCATTGTCTACCAATCAAAAAATGATATAGCTAAAATCATCTACTTATAGTCAGGATTGTCCATATGTTAACTCATATAAATATTCATATGACGAACTCGTAGAGTACAAGTACATACATATATGTACGTATAAACATACATACATACATATATCGAGTATCAAAGAGAAGTGGATTTTTTTGGGTTTCAAATGAAATTTGACATTTAATTTTTGGTGTTTGGTTGCTAATTTATGAATGTCTAAGAAGCACCGACGACTGTGTTCTTACTGTGTTATTTACTTCGTGATAGTACAGAAGCACATCTAAGTTTAGGATGGAATATGTATATGATCGGAGACTTTTATGTGTATTTTTTGTCCATTGTCGTGCACACGTATTTCTACATTTATGCTTACATGTTCATGTAAACACATATCAGAACCATTGTAGTTGTGAGATTGCTTAAGGGGATTTGACTGCTGGGCTGTGTCGGCCGTCATCTTTCGTAGCAGGCGGCTCTCCCGCGCGGCTTTTCAGGCATGCAGGCATCTTTTCATCATTCGTTGGGCGCACTGCCAAAGAGAACAAAGAACAAAAATAAAATAAAAACGTCAGCGTATAGTCGCACTGGGAAGGCACCCCGAACACATAAGCGTCAAAGGCAAGTAGATATTCTCAAGTGCTCAAATCTATATACTATTTGTAGAACAATATTTAGGTATTTTAATAAGCTTACGTAATATATAACACTACAGTAACATTAGTACTTAGCCATCTTGCCATTAAGAGATATTTCGATCGATTATTCTATGAAAAAGTAATTACTAATGTTTTTTTAAAATGCAAGCAAGAAATCTAATATATTCGATAGTCAACAGGCGAAGACTGTCCGAACATTACCCTTTAAGTTAGATGACCAATATATCTGAGCCATAGCAACAGCTTGTTATGCAGCGAACACCATATGACTTATTATTAAAATTCGAGTCATTTATAAACTTAACTAATATAAAGATGTAACTTCAATAAATTTGATGTAAAAACTTATTAAAACTAGAAAATTACAGATTTTTGGAGTAATTTGTTTTTTGTATTTAAATACAATATTTTTCCCAATTTTTAACTCCTATTATAAATATGATTAAAGAAATGTACTATTAATAACCCAATAAATTTTTGTTCCGTGCAAAAGTTGTTACTATTAAATATAATAAAAACTAATAGTGTTTAGGTAAAATAAAAGCCAAGGCTCTCAAATAATAGTGATGAATGAAAATTTGAAATAAATAAAGAAATATATATTTTTTTCGACTTATACCGGACAAAATTATACTACAAAGTATGTGCGTCGGACTTATAGCTACATTTGTCAGAACTACACAGTTCAATCCAACCAGTTTTAAGAAACTTGAGTTTCACAATGGAAGCACTAAAAAAATTCTTAAAAATAACTAAACCTAGAAAAAAATTTAATTTAAAAACGAGGGGGAACGTTGTGAGCAGCGGCAAAGGCCGCGGCTCTACCTTATACCCGGTACTCAGTATATGCATATGTACATACATAGATGAGCTTGCGATTTTTGCAATTTATTATATGTTCGCAAAAGGGACAAATTAAATTTTGGGCAAAAAATAATATTTCAGAAAATGAAGTCAAATCATTTTTGGAATATACATGTTCCAATTTTGTTTGCATATGCTTTTTATATCTGCTTCTACTTTTCTACATGTATAACTACATATTTAAGACGTACAAGTGTTTGCGACAGAGAGAGAGGGAAGGAGTCAGCGCTGGGCAGGCGCTGCGTAGCCACTGAAATTTAATTTGTTCCTTCTGTCCATAATACTGATCCGACCTGATCCACATTCGGCAATCTGGATATGGTAATTTTCCATGATTCTACATTTTTGGTTTTCATTTATCTTAAAAATTGTGGACTCCACAGATTTTTGTTTTTTGTGGGGCGGAAAGGGGCGTGTCAATATTTTGAAATACACTTGTATTGAAGTGACGTCACAGAAGCTTGGATAGAAAGTTTGGTTGCTTTAGCTCTTATAGTCTCAGAGATCTAGGCGCTCATTTGGACGAATAGGCCAAGCAGACAGGGTCGTGTGTGAGAGAGAGCGAGAGGGAACGATGACTTTCGAAATAGATTTCTTCATTGTGGCTATATTAATACTCCGATCTGATCCAGATTTATCTCTCTGATAGAAATTATCATCCTTTATGATTCTGCGTTCTTAGTTTTCTCGTATCTTCAAAATTGTGTATACCGCAAACTTTCGTCCTTTGTTGGGGCGGAAGGGGGCGGGGCGAAATTTTGAAAAACACTTTGAGTAGTGTGATAACCAATTCTGCATTTTTGGTTTTCTCGTTTTTTAAAAATTGTGGATTCCACAGATTTTTGTCCTTTGTGGGGGCGAAAGGGGGTGTTTCCAAATTTTAAAATATTCTTGTACTGAAGTGATATCACAGGAGCTTGGATAGACAGTTTGGTTGTTCTAGCTCTTATAGTCTCTAAGACCTAGACGCTCATTTGGACGAATAGGCAAAGCAGACAGGGTCGCGTGTGAGAGAGAGCGAGAGGAAACGATGACTTTCGGAATGGCTTTCTTCATTGTGGCTATAATAATGTTCCAATCTGATCCAGATTCAATACTCTGGTAGAAATGATCATTCTCTATGATTTTGCGTTTTTAGTTTTCTCGTATTTTCAAAATTGTGTACGCCACAGACTTTCGTCTTTTATGCGGGCCAAAAGAGGCTGAGCGAAATTTTGCAATATATTTGGAGTAGTGTGATCATACAGGAGGCTGAATACAAAATTTGGTTGCTTTAGCTTTAATAGTCTCTGAGATATAGGCGCTAGTGAAGACGGACAGACGTACAGACGGACGGACGGACAGACAGACATGGCTATATCGACTCGGCTATTGATGCTGATCAAGAATATATATACTTTATGGGGTCGGAAACGCTTCCTTCTGGGCGTTACACACAACCGTTATCCCCACAAATCTAATATACCCCGGGTATCTTCGAGTGTGTAACTTTTAACAATTGGCCTATAATTGTTATATTGAAATTTTTATTTTAAAACTTATAACAGTTCTGGTATACATATAATCAAAACAATGTCAGGGTCATTGCTACTCAAGTTTTGTGATACAGTGCCTGCAGAAACTGAGTAAGGTTTGGTCTTTACGACCATAAAATTCAATTTCAAAAAGTGATAGAACTTTAATTTTCTTTATAAACAACTTTTTATGGAGCTATCGTTTCACAGGAATAAATAATTTTTTTTGTTTTTATTGCCAGTTTCAGTCCAATTAAAAATACACAATATGTAATATATTTTGTACAGCTATAATGGAAAAAAAATTGATTTACAGGGTATGTTAGTTCGCAATGAATGCGCTCAAAATGCATACAAAAATACAATGATTATTTTTTTACGTCATACACGTCAGTATAATTTATATAATTTTTCAGCAGACCCTAGCGATGCCCACCAGCTTGTCCGTCTGTTTCTATATAAACTAATTATACATTTTAAAGGTTGTATCTAGAAAATATCAAATCTCTAACAAATATCAGCATCTGGATCTGATAAGATCATTAGTTAAGACAGAAGAAAGAAATCGTTAAAAACAAGTGTTTCTTCCAAAGACTTGTTTTTTAGTTAAGCGTTGAAAGCTATTTGCTTGAGTATCCAAGTGAGGGGGCCGAATTTAACAAATAACCTTGTGATAATATTCCAACTAAAAAACTAATTAATTTATTAATTACTAGGAAAGTAATTATTGTATTTATGATCTTATTTTCACTCGTTTATTTTACAGATTACACCTACCAGGGAGTCCGAATATGAGAAAATCAAAATACCAGAAAAGAGGAAAACTGATAATAGCGATACAGTTAAGGATTTAAAAAAAGTAGGCCATTTTAAATTCGTATACTACAAATTTTTTTGATTAGATGTTTGTAACGCAAAGAAAGTGGTTCCAGCATCCACAGCCAATTCGGAGACTAAGCCATTTCTGCGTTGCAAACATCTGGTGAAAATCATAATCCACCCTCTGTGAGCTTATAATGATGATAATAAATATTTAAGGCCAAACTTGAAACGAAGGCTCTGAAAGCCAAAAGACCCGGATTTACGGATGAGCGATATCAAGAAACGTCCTACTATATTGAAAACGGTAAGGTATTTCTTGACGCATGGAATTAAAGGGATTGGATGCAATTAATAATTATTAAAAAGGTCTTAGAAAAGTCTACCCGTACTACTTCACCTTCACAACGTTCACAAAAGGACGTTGGGTGGGAGAAAAGATTCTGGATATATTTTCACGGGAGTTTCGCGCACACCCTTCTGAAGAGTACGAACGTTGTATCCAAGCAGGAACATTGACAGTTAACTTCGAGAAAGTCCCTATTGACTACCGGTTGAAACACAACGATCTTCTCGCTAATATAGTTCACAGGTAATTTAGCATTAACGGCTCTGCTAGAAATACTGATAAAAACGAAACTACTAAAGTTTGCGGTTCTTTACAAGTAGTGCTTCTTTTTAGTCGCTGATAATAAATTTAGTTACACGCTCGTTATTCAATATACTACAAAAAATAAAATCACTAAGGGAGTTATCTTCGGCGCACAAGGTACATCTATACATATGTACATTAGAGTGGGTAAATTTTGTTCTTGACCAAGCGGTTGCCAAAATCGTAATCTACAAGGAATTCTAAGAAGGTTTGCCGAAAGCGAAAATAAATCGTGTGTCTTCGGCCCTATGCTCAAAAGGCTTTATTATTCTGCTCGACAGCGCCGCGGAAGAGAAAGTATATCGTGTTGTTTTGTGTCTCTTGTCTGCGCACACAAACGCATTAAAAATGTGTGAGTGTCTGCGTGCAGACCCCTGGTCTTAAATCAACTTAGAGCTTCCAGCTTTTTTAGCTATCGAGTTTGGAACTGATTTCCTAATACGATTATTTATAATATTTATTAATTGGGTTTATAAGTATATAGATATTATATTTATTTAATTTACCGGATTTTTTGCTAATTTCTGTGCGTTATCAATATGGGACTAATCTAAGGATATGGTACGGGTGAAATACGACCTTTAGTGTATATTTCCACAATTTTTTTAAAATCCCCGATAACACTATGCAACAGCATAATTACGCTTCGACCCAAACGAAATTTTTCTTATATATTTGGGACTTTCAAATTTTTTACTAGATTATGGTGTTTTTCTATAGCAAGGGTTTATTTTTTTAAAAAAGCGAATTTTTTGTTTATGTTTTCTAAGAGGTAGTGGCTTTTGATCTTGATTTTTTCAATTTTGAAAAGTTGATATCATTAAATCAGGCTCAATCACTTCATTGTTTCAGTTTACCGTTTGGGATATAGAAAACCTTTAAATTAAAAATTTAATATTTTTCGCGATATTTTTTTTATACCCAGTACTCGAGGAGTATAGGGGTATATTAGATTTGTGGTCAAAACGGATGTGTGTAACGCCCAGAAGGAAGCGTTTCAGACCCCATAAAGTATATATTCTTGATCAGCATCAATAGCCGAGTCGATATAGCCATGTCTGTCTGTCCGTCTGTCCGTCCGTCCGTCTGTCCGTCTTCATTAGCGCCTATGTCTCAGAGACTATAAAAGCTAGAGCAACCAAACTTTCTATCCAAGCTCCTGTGATATCACTTCAATACAGGCAGCCCTCTTCTGCCCCCACAAAGAATGAAAACCTGTGAAATCCACAATTTTTAAGATAAAAGAAAACCAAAAACGCAGAATCATGGAAAATAACCGTGTCTACCAGATTGCCGAATCTGGATCAAGTCGGATCATTATAATAGCCAGAAGGAAACAATGAAATTTCAGTCGGTACGCAACGCCTCTCTCGCAAATACTTCCAATTCTCGAATACATGTACATGTAGAAATGTAGAAGCAGATGTAAAAAACATATGTAAACAAAATTGAAAACATATGTATGTATATACAAATTTCAAAAATGGTTTGACCTAATTATTTGAAATATTATTTTTTGCCCAAAATTTAATTCGTCCCTTTTGCTAACATATAATAAATAGCGTAAATCGTAAGCTTATATATATATGTACATATGTACTGACTGAGTACCGGGTATAAAGTAGAGCCGCGGGCTTGCACATTGGCTAGTCAACCTTGAGAATATATATCGGCAGCTCCAAAGCGGAATGTACAGTTCGACCGCCTTCCAACAATGTGGCAGCAATTCCAGAGGATGCAACAGTCAACACAATTTAAGATCTGAACCAAATTGTTGCCAGAATAAACGAAATAACGAAAATCTTGCCTATCCCATCGAGAACATCGAGAAAGTAAATTCCTTCCGTTCCATTATCAACAACTTTAATCAGTACACGTCCTTCTGCTCGGCACTCAACAGCGGCACACTTTTTCGGACTCTTTCGGCCAGTTCATCTCGATTATAGTCTTACTTCCGTTGAAATACGTGATTGAATGCAACGTGCAACGGCATTCGAATGCAGCGAGATTCAAGTCTACTGGTCGCATTTGGTGTGGTAATTGCGAACCGCAAACCTGTGCAATATGGGCGCGTCTTCATTCTCTTTTGCGTTAGATTATAATGGACATTCTGACTACTTATTGCAAGACGTGTACGTCTTCCCAGGTTTGATCGTCTAATAGAAGGTACTAGTCACGCAAAAAGCTCGATTGACAGTTTCGTAGATGGACAACAATATCTCAAGCTTAGAACTGAGCTCCGACTGAGACAATTACCTCATTGCAGAGAAAAAAAAGAAAAAGAAAAATTCACAATCGTAGGTGGTTTTTCCAAAAATGTTCTTTCGCAAATACCTTGTTTTGGCAAAAAAAGATAATAAAGAAAATTTGTAATAAAAACGAGAGGGAACGTTGTGAGCCGCGGCGTTGGCCGGCCTACTTCATACCCGGTACTCGGTCAGAATATATGTGATCTTATGATTTATGTAATTTATTATATGTTCGCGAAAGGGACAAATTAAATTTTTGCCAAAAAGGAAATTTCAAAAAGTTAGGTCGAACCCTATGCTACATTTTTACATATTAAATGTTATCCGTTTCCATTTTGGCTTACATTTAATTTTTACATCAGCTTCTACTTTTATATATGTATGTACATACATATATAACTATCAATACGAGACGTGGAAGTGTGTGCGAGAGAGAGAGGGAATGAGTAAGCGCTTGGATTGAAATTTAATTTGTTCTTTATGGCTATAATAGTAGTTCGACCTGATTCAGATTCGGCAATCTGGTAGATACGGTTACTTTCCATGACTCTGTGTTTTTGGTTTTCTTTTATCTTAAAAATTGTGGATTCCAGAGATTTTCGTCCTTTGTGGGGGCGGAAGGGGTCGTGGCAAAATTTTGAAATACACTTGTATTGAAGTGACGTCACAGAAGCTTGGATAGAAAGTTTGGTTGCTTTAGCTCTTATAGTCTCAGAGATCTAGGCGCTCATTTGGACGAATAGGCCAAGCAGACAGGGTCGTGTGTGAGAGAGCGCGAGAGGGAACGATGACTTTCGAAATAGTTTTCTTCATTGTGGCTATATTAATAATCCAACACTCTGATAGAAATGGTCATTCTCTGCGTTCTTAGTTTTCTTGTACTATCAGAATTGCGCATGCCACAGATTTTCGTCCTTTGTGTGGTCGGAAAGGGGCGGTGTGAAATTTTGAAATACACTTATAGTAGTGTAATAACAGAGGAGATTGGATACAAAATTTGGTTGCTCTAGCATTAATAGTCTCTGAGATATAGGCGCTAATGAAGACGGACAGACGGACGGACAGACAGACATGGCTATATCGACTCGGCTATTGATGCTGATCAAGAATATATATACTTTATGGGGTCGGAAACGCTTCCCTCTGGGCGTTACACACATCAATACAAATCTAATATACCCCTGTACACTTCGAGTACAGCTTCGAGCTTGAAATACCACATGCAGTGAACTTTTTCTTTACTTTTCTTAAAATTTATAAAAATAGGGGAAAAATGTCATGTCTCAATTTGAAAGTTTAACATTTTGCAGAAAGTAAGCTGAAGCTTCAATCAGGACGGCCCCAGGGTTCACTTCTGCAAACAGGTTCCAAATTACTTTTGAAAACAATAAAATAAATGCTCCCGTTATCAAAAAACAAAATTTTTTTCGTTTTCAAAGAGGATATAAAGTAGTCGCTGAAATGAAAAGTTAACCACTTTTACTTTTTTACTGTTTTCAACCAAAACATTTACTTTTCATTTGGAGGCGCCCCCCTTTTAAACATATTCTTGTTATCGATCTGTTTTGTTTTCTCATTTTTTCTGACAAGCAAAAACAGCTGCATGGTTGTTTTCTATAAATTCAAGCAAACGACGAAATAAAACGATGGCAGAATGTGCGATCAAGATCAAGATATCTTAAATGCAAAACCTGTGTATTTTACATGTCTGACGAACTTGAAAAACAGCATGCAAATTTAAAATTGAAGTTCTACAATTAAGTTGTTGCAATTATGTTTTGAATTTTTTCCGACTCAAATTTAAGGTTGTGTTAAAAAAAAATATATCTAGATTAAGTTCTCACAAGCCAAGTTAATGGTAATGGAATAAAATTTATCTTAATAGATCAATAAGACATCGATTTTTTTTAGGGTTGTTTTTTGTGTTTTTTTTGTATAAAAAGTAAATTTTCGTTTCGCAGATGAAAATGATTGAAAAATGAAAGCAGGAGTGCCAATTTATGTGTACTTATTCAAAAGTAAATGTAATAATGTTTGTGTCTATGAAAGATATTGCTATTACAATAATAATGTTTCATTTATTTCCCCATATGCATCGCATGTAATGATAATGCATCTAACGACAGATTTATGGCTATACTTGCAGACACGAAGTTCCTGTGACATGTCAACCAATTAAAATTGTGCATATGAATGAGGACCTTGTAGTTGTAAATAAGCCTGCATCAATACCTGTAAGTGTCGTTGACGACTGTGACTTTTTTTGTTGATTGAGCCCTTTTTTTACACATTTAAATTAATATAACAGGTTACCTAACCTAATCACTATAGAAATCCGAATGAAATATAAAACTTAATATATATTATATATATATATATATTATTTTATATTATATATTATATTAATATAATATATATTATATATATATATATATATTATTTATATTATATATTATAATAATATATATTATATATATATTTATATTTATATTATAGCCGAGTCGCTATTGCAATGATTGTCTGTCCGTCCGTCCCTCCGTCCGTCTTGTTTGACGCATTGTTCTTAGAAACTTTAAAAGCTAGTTCAACAACATTTTATTATCCAGACTCTTGCGATATTACTCTGAAAGAAATTTGTTTCAAAATTTGTATGCGCCCCCTTTCGTAATGGACGCAAGTCTGTGGCATCCATAATTCTGAAGATAGGAGAAAACCAACAGCTCAGAATCTTAGAAAATTATCATATCTATCTATCTATATATCTATTACCGGATTTAAATCAGATCGGGTTATTATAACCCGAAGGAACAAATTAAATTAATTAAGGACTTCTGTGCAATTAAAATTAAATTAAATAAGATACTATAATGTAAATAGTTTATTTAACCCTCCCATATATGTAAATACATATATATGCACTTGTCGCTCGTGAAATACTATCGATCTAAAACATAAAGTTTAGGCCAGTTTATTCGAGCGTAAATATTCGAGTGCTCGAGTCGAATTGAGTATTGCATACAAAATAAAATTAATTCCCTATTTGCCTACAAAACAATACGAATAGTTAAATTTTATTAGCATTTATAGAAAATACCTTTTTTGTAGTAATATATTAATATCTTTCGTTCTTTATGTGTATCTTTAGGTACATCCTTGTGGCCGCTATAGGCATAATACTGTTGTTTTCATTCTCGCTAAGGAATTCAACCTGAAGAATCTGCGCACAATTCATAGACTTGACCGGTTGACATCTGGCCTACTACTGTTTGGACGCAGCCCAAAGAAAGCGAGACAAATGGAGCAGCAAATTCGCAATAGACAAGTAGAAAAAGAGTATATATGTAGAGTGGAGGGAATTTTTCCAGAGTAAGTTCAATAAAACGATTGCAGGTATATAAGTCATCCTGTAGTAATTTATTTATTTCCTTTTAACTTGTAGTGAAACCTTAGAATGTAAGGAACCAATTGAGGTAGTAAGTTACAAGATTGGCGTATGTAAAGTCTCGCAACGAGGGAAAGATTGTACCACCACTTTCCAAAAGCTTTCACAAAACGGCAAAACTAGTGTGGTACTGTGCAAACCACTTACTGGACGGATGCATCAGATTCGAGTACATTTGCAATATCTAGGTGAGAAAAAACATAACCTACGAGTAATTAGCTTTAAACTAACGAAAATGTACGTTATAGGCTATCCAATTCTTAACGATCCTCTATACAATCATGAAGTTTTCGGCCCTTTAAAGGGGCGTTTCGGGGATATTGGTGGAAAGTCAGACGATGAGCTTATAAGAGATCTCATTAACATCCACAATGCGGAAAACTGGCTAGGAATAGATTGTGATTCCGATGTATCCATTTTCAAAAATTCTAAGGACGAAACAGATGGGGAGAGCCTTAGTAGTGTCCAAACTTTCGGTTGGTAAATATATACATAAAAATATATAAGAGATGGCACCACTCCTGTTAATTAATAATGCATATTTAATTGTAGATGTTCAGCATAGCGACGATGACTTGGGTGTAAATTCACGAGAAACTACTCCGCCTTGCATAGAACCTTCTGGAACTGAAGTGGGCGATAACAAATTAGAACCTCCTAACATTTTGAAGAAATTTTCATGTACTGATGTGAAGGATCCTACCGAAATTTCTTCAGTATTACAGATATCCGACACTATCCATGCCGTCGATGGTGGCATTGCGGACGTTGGGATCAAGCTAAATAAAGTCACAACAGATGCGCATTGTTATGAGTGCAAAGTGCACTACCGTGATCCCAAGTCTAAGGACCTTATTATGTATCTGCACGCCTGGAAATACAAGGTTTGTCTGACTGCAACATTTTATTACACAAGTTTTTTCTTCATAAATAAATAACCTTGTCTTTTTAGGGTCCTGGATGGGAGTACGAAACTGAATTTCCTTATTGGGCTTGCCCAGATTGGGAGAACTCACAGTCTTCTTAAGCAGAAATAATTCATTTTATATTTGTTCTTATAACATTGTAGAGTTTTGACAAAATATTGGCAAAGCACAGAAGAAAATAACTTCAATCACATTAAGTACATGACTTTTGATAGGGATGGCAGCATGTTTCCGTCTCTCAGAGTCCAGGATCTGTCAGCTAAAGTTATTTAACCGAAAGTTTTCACTGACATTCATATACAGCTAGCACCACCGTCAGAAACTGAATATATACAATGGTCAAGGGCACGATCAATCGAAAAATATGTTTTTGGGAGAGGAAATGTTGTCCGTTTATGAATATAAAGAATCATGAATTTTCATAGCCAATTAAAATTATTTTAAAATTGGATGAATGTATTATATATCTGATATTGCAGAGATATATTTGCAAGGGTATCAAATGCTTCGGTCCCCGAAGTTAGCCTTCCAATGATTTTTTAGGCTTATATATTTATGTATATTTGTTCATAATAATTTAC
This sequence comes from Drosophila affinis, assembly GCA_037356375.1. NCBI lineage: Eukaryota > Metazoa > Arthropoda > Insecta > Diptera > Drosophilidae > Drosophila > Drosophila affinis. The sequence goes on from CM074800.1 coordinate 29,494,461, forward strand.
TTTAATATTAAATATAAATACCTATACAGATGTAAATGTATTTGAACTTGTATGAACTTAGTATACATATGTACATATGTATAACATGTAACTATAAGTCAGTGGTCGGCTAGCATATTTTCACAAGTTTTTAATGCGTTTGTTTGCGGTAAAACGGAACAATGTACGTGAGCGGCAGTGCAGCAGCAGCGCATTTTCTTATGTACTTAAGATAGGGGCTTGCCGACCACATCTCTAAATAAACATGAATGGGTCCACGTTGGTCCAATAAGCCAATAGAACAAAGTTAGCTGATAACTCTAAATATTAGGATATTCAAAATGTGCCTTTATGATTGAATTTACATTTGTGTTGTTACATTTTACAATTTAATTGTATTTATATATGTATATATTTGTATATATATATATATATATATATATATATATATATATATATGTACATATATATAAAGACACTTGATTATGGTCAATATAATCAATTAAAGTCAATAACAGTGTCGATCAGACATTTTTCTTTTGGATAGATATTAAAAACATATTATTTTAAAAACCAATAAGTTTCAAATAAACCAAAAGTGGATGAACTGAAAAGACATTTAATACAATATCAGGCTTTATACAGTCTCATACTATATAGTACTTATATTTAGTTTATAAGTTATGTTCAGTTTCTAATTTCACTGACTACAAATGTTTTCTCAATTTAGTCTTAACAGAACAAGCATAACTATAGTTTAATTTTAAAGGCAGTATTGGAGCAGATATGTATACATATATATGTATATTTTTCATTACATTGGCACGTCAAGTCAATATAACTCTGATGTATATCTTTGTTTCTTTATCTGTTCTCCCGTCTGTATCTGGGAAGTAAAAACAAAAAAATAAGCTTGTAGTTTAAATCTACTTTAAAATAGCGGCATCCTACATTTATAAGCATAAAGCAATATACACAGTAAAATAATTGAAGATAATAATACAATTTCACAATCGTTTCTTAAAAAACCTGTCCAATTTGTGTATTCTTTTTCGTCCATATCGTAGTCTAGGTACAATTCCAAAATACGCTGTTCGGAGCAGAACGACGAAGATTATATTGTCTAAATCAAAGTAAATGCCATCGAGCAAAATTGTTTGTTTGCTTTTGCCTATTATGTTATCTGCCTCCATAAGCGCTCTCCCCGCTATAGCTCGCGCTCTGCTGCAGTGGGGTCGCTCTGATGAAGAAGTTTAGTGCAGTTCCGATCACCAACAACCAATAAAGCATTATTTCAAGCATTAGTTCATTCATTTAGTAAAACCAAATTAGTGCCTTATTAATTTAACTATTTGAATACAGGTGATATATTCGATATCTACCTCTAACATACGCCTCTACACTATTTTCGTATACGAGGGTTTATATTTATATTTCTCGCTTAAGTAAAGGTCTTAAATTCTTTCTCCAAATACGGATTGTACTCTACTACGACAAATCAAGCTTTCACATAGCGCAAAATTATTGCTAAGGTGTCATTCGCCTTGTATATAAATATATCTGTCCTCACACCTAATGACATACTTTTGTTTCCAGCTAAGAAAAAATTTGAATTGAGTGGTCACCATTTTTCGTGGTCGAAAGAGGCTTATGAATTCTTTCTTTATGGACACTACCTACTGAGCGAAAAACATGCTGGGAAAATAGGTAAAAAGCTTAAAGTGGATATTCATAGGATTGGAGAATACTTTAAAAACAATAAAACTATTTTGAACCACAAAACGGGGACCATTGCAACCATTGCATTGTGGTTGCATTTAATATGGTGAGAGTAGTCAAAAATACTTATAGTAGACACTAGAGTCCTGCATGAACGGCCAGCCGAATGGAGTCGGTGGAACTTCGTTTGGACCAACCGGATTCGGCTTGACCGTAGCTTCAGATCATTCTTCCAAAACAAGATGCACGAATCCGGTCTTGTCATTTTTACTATGTTAAATCCGAACAGATCCGTTTTCTTTCTCTCACTCTCCTTTTTCTAGTAGAAAAAACGGGAAAGCAATACAAAATTTAAATTCAATTCACAAATAAAAAAATAAATAGCTAGTAGCTAGCTAGTTCATTTATTAGTTTCATTTTAAAACATTTTAAAATTTGTAATTTAAGGTAAAAATAGATAAAAATTTCACAAAATAACATTAGTCGACACGACTTTTCCGCTGTCACCAAAAATGACTTTTTCTGATCGATTTGGATGTTTAACAATTTTTAAAGAATGTTTTTTTTTTTCATGGAGTAGTTTTTATACCCGGTACTCAAATAGTATAGGGGTATATTAGATTTGTGGGGATAACGGTTGTGTGTAACGCACAGAAGGAAGCGTTTCCGACCCCATAAAGTATATATATTCTTGATCTGTCTGTCTGTCCGTCCGTCCGTCCGTCCGTCTGTCCGTCTGTCCGTCTTCATTTGCGCCTATATCTCAGAGACTATTAAAGCTAGAGCAACCAAGTTTTGTATCCAGTCTCCTGTGTGATCACACTACTCCAAATGTAATTCAAAATTTCGCCCCGCCCCCTTCCGCCCACACAAAGGACGAAAGTCTGTGGCGTACACAATGTTGAAGATACGAGAAAACTAAAAACGCAGAGTCATAGAAAATGCCCATTTCTATCAGGGTGTTGAATCTGGTTCAGATCGGATCATTATTATAGCTACATTGAAGAAAACCATTTCGAAAGTCATCATGCCCTCTCGCTCTCTCTCACACGCGACCCCATCTGCTTTGCTTATTCGTATAAATGAGCGCCTAGTTCTCAGAGACTATAAGAGCTAGAGCAACCAAACTTTCTATCCAAGCTCCTGTGATACCGAACCAGCACAAGTTTGTTTTAAAATTTTGCCACGCCCCCTTCCGCCCCCACAAAAGACGAAAATCTGTGAAATCCACAATTTTTAAGATAAATGAAAACCAAAAACGCAGAATCATGAAAAATTACCATATCTACCAGATTACCGAATCTGGATCAGATCGGATCAATATTATGGCCAGAAGAAACAAATTAAATTTCAGTGGCTACGCAACGCCTTGCAAGCGCTGACTCATGCCCTCTCTCTCTCTGTCGTAAACACTTGTACGTCTCACGTTCCCTCTCGTTTATTTCTTTAAATGGGCATTTAATGAACATAGTTACTTTTCCAACAGGTGAAGGTTATAAACTCGCTGCTATGCTTTGGTGGCACCATTAAAAATATCGATGCATCGACGTATTGGATACATATGTAAAAAAGTTGCATCATTTTGGATTCAATACAAACGTAAAAAAGCAACCGTTCTTCAAAATAAATCGGATTGGTTAAATGCAAACGAAACTATTTCAATAGAACGCACCGAAAGTAGATCTCAAGAAATGGTTAAAAGTGCCAAGCGTGGACGTCCGAAAGGTGATTTTGGTAATTCATCCAAAAGAACAAAGCGACGAAGAATTGGTGAGGTATCAAAAGCCGATAAATCTGCTGCATCTGCTTTACGATCGTCTAACATTCCAACAAATCAAATGTGTACCAAAGCTGATGTCGATGAGGTCTTAGCACTGTTCATAGAAGCAAAAATGAGCAAACATCAATATCTGCTAATACAAAGCTTTATAAATTCCAAATTGTCATTCAATTTTTTACCAAGCTACAAGCTATTGCTAAAAGCGAAAGCATTCAGCTACCCCGACAAAATAAGTGTGAGGGAATCACAAGCTGAAGTCGAGCTGCAGAGCTTGCTCGATCACACGGTGTCGCGGATTGTAAGACTTCAGCGTGATGTTTTTGGCAGTCTTACAAATGATTTTGTTGACAACCTAGTTTTAATTGGAAAATGGGGATTTGACGGCAGCACTGGATATTCAGAATATAAGCAAAAAGTCCTCAATAACGATATGAACGATTCCAGCCTTTTTGTGACATCATATGTGCCATTGCAACTTTTAACAATAGCAGATGATCCCAAGCACCGCCAGATAATTTGGAAAAATCCGCGGCCTTCATCAACACGTTACTGCCGACCACTGAGATTTCAGTTTAAAAAAGAAACTACTCAGTTAGCTCTAAATGAAGAGAAATATTACAAAACCAAAATTGAGCTGTTACAGCCAACAAAATGTTCAATATCTGCAACAAATTCGTTTGCAGTTAACCATGGTTGATGGCAAAATTTGTAGTGCCCTTAGCAGCACATCATCTTCTAAGTGCTATATATGTGAAGCGAAGCCAATAGAGATGAATAATTTGGAAAAGTGTTTGACAAAGAAGGTTGATGAAACACGTTTCGAATTTGGATTATCGCCATTGCATTCATACATTAGATTCTTTGAATATTTTTTGCACGTCTCCTACAGACTTGATTTGAAAAGTTGGCGAATTACTTCTGCAGAAGGAAAACAAGCCATGCTGAATAGAAAAGCCCAAATGCAAAAAGATTTTCGTTTAAAAATGGGTCTATTGGTGGACATACCCAGAAGTGGAGGAAGTGGCACTTCAAATGATGGCAATACGGCCAGAGCATTTTTCAATAACCCGAAAATAGCAGCCGAAATTACAGGAATCAATGAAAATGTTATAGTCCGGTGTGCAACATTGCTGCAATGTATGGCATCTGGTTATAAGATCAACGCAAACAAATTTGGAGAATTTGCACTTGACACTGCCAAAGAACTTATTAAGTTGTATCCCTGGTACTATCTTCCACCCTCAATACACAAAATTTTGGTTCATGCTCAAGATGTAATAAATTATGCACTTTTGCCAATCGGGGAGTTATCTGCAGAAGCTGCAGAATCAAAAAATAAGGACATTAAAATGTTCAGAAGGCAGCACACTCGGAAGATGTCACGCATTGCTACAAATACGGACTTGATAAATAGATTGCTTCTGAGCTCAGATCCATTTCTTACTGGCCAAAGAAAACTCCCATGCACAAAAAAGTCAGTTTTATTAAAATCAGCATTTGATCTTTTAGATGGGACAAATTTATTCGATTAAATTTATATTAATATGTTATTATCAATTTTTAAGTTTTTTTTTTTATTTATTATTTTTGTTATTTTTATATAATAATTTATTATTTTTGTTATAGAAATACATAATAGAATTACACCAAATTACTTACTGCATGTGGGCGTACTGAGAATGAACCACGCCTCTTTCCACAAAATTTTAATTTTAATCTAATAATTATAAAATGAAAGTTTCAAACCGAAAATCTACCACTTTATTTATTTTGGTCTATTTTTTTTGTTATCACAACCGATCGTTCATATGACAGCTATATGATATAGTGGTCCGATCCGCCTGATTTTTATACATGATCTTACTATAAATTTACAAAAATTTTGTGGTAAGTTTCAAGCCTCTACCTCAACTAGAAGTATTTTTGGCCGCCCTCCCCATACAACAGGAACCAGTGTGCGATGGTGTCTTAAACAAAAAATCTCTAAGGAACCTTAAAAATGTATACGGGGCACTTTTTGAGATCATTGGGGAAGCAACTGACCAAAGATTGCGATAGACAAGCGCACGGCAAAAAAAAGGGACCTACGGATAGTCCGAATTTCAAATAATAACTAATAACTATAAAAAAAACGCATTAAAAAACTGTGTTATTATTTATGCCTAGTAGGCATAAGCGTGTACCAGTCTTAATAGTATACTCATGGACCAGTCCGTATGGACTAGTACGGATGGATACAGAGCGGCGGAGACGTCCACTGTAATGACATGCCCTAGTTAAATAGAATAGGGAAATTACATTGAAATGGGTGGGTCATGGACCTGGCGTAGTCCATACGGACTCGTCATATAGCTAGGCTTAGACTGGTTTACAGAATCACAGGGTCGCGTAGCTACTGTACCTACGTTTTAGATATGTACATACAGCTGCGAAAAAAATAATAGCACCACCACCACAAGCAATTTTTAAATAGTTGCAACTGTACATATTTATATATACATATGGTGTTGACAACGTTGATTTTATACACATCCACTACCACCACTAAACTAATAAAAGCTTAAAATCTTCAAGTACCGGCTATTAAAATGTCAATTTATAAATGCCGACATCTAATTTAGAGCCCTCTTGAAAATGTGGTGAAGCCGAACTGAATTTTGCCAATTTTAAAGTAAAACGAGGGGGAACGTTGTGAGCCGCGGCAACTTTACTCTACTTTATACCCGGTACTCAGTCGGTATATACATACATACATTTATGAGCTTACGATTTATGAAATTTATTATATGTTCGCAAAAGGGAAGAGTTAAATTTTGGGCAAAAAATAATATTTAAAATAAAAAAATTAAGTCAAACCATTTTTGGAATTTTTATACATGTTTCCATTTTTGTTTACATATGATTTTTACATCTGTTTCAACATTTCTACATGATATGTATAACTACATATTCGAGACGTACAAGTATTTGCGAGAGAGAGAGAGAGAGAGAGAGAGATAATGAATAAGCGATGGGCAGGCATTGCGTAGCCACTGAAATTTAATTTGTTCCTTCTGTCCATAATAATTATCCGACCTAATCCAGATTCGGCAATCTGTTAGACACGGCCATTTCCCATGATTATGCGTTTTTCGTTTTCTCGTACCTTAAAAATTGTGGATGCCACAGATTTTCGTTCTTTGTGGGGGCGGAAAGGGGCGTGTAAAAATTTTGAAATAAACTTGTGCTGAATTGATATCTCAGGAGTTTGGATAGAAATTTGGTTGCTCTAGCTAGAACTAGGCGTCAAAAAATACGAATGGGCAAAGCAGATGGGGTCGCGTGTGAGAGAGCGAGAGGGAACGATGACTTTCGAAATGGTTTTCCTCATTATAGCTATATTAATGATTCGATCTGATCTAGATTCAACACTCTGATAAAAATGATCACCATCTATGATTCTGCGTTTTTAGTTTTATCGTATCTTCAAAATTGTGTATGCCACAGACTTTCGTCTTTTCTGCGAGGGGAAGGCAGCGGGGCGAAAATTTGAAATACGCTTGTAGTAGTGTAATAACACAGGAGACTGGATACAATTTGGTGGCTCTAGCTTTAATAGTCTATGAGATATAGGCGCTAATGAAGACGGACGGACGGACGGACGTACGGACAGACAGACATGGCTATATCGACTCGGCTATTGATGCTGATCAAGAATATATATACTTTATGGGGTTGGAAACGCTTCCTTCTGGGCGTTACACACAACCGTTATCCCCAGAAATCTAATATACCCCTGTACTCTTCGAGTACCGGGTATAATAAGAACAGAGTTGAACTAGTCGTATTTATATAAAAGTATATACATACATACTTATGTATGTGCATAAATAGATGTGTTCACTTGTATATAACTTTGGAGGGTGAAACTTTTTTCATTATAATACTATATGCGTATGTACATTACTTCACACTGCAGTTATACAGCTTGAACTAGAGGCTGGAGAGTACTGTTTCTGTACATTGACCATCACAGCGCTGCCGAAATGAAAAGCTACAGCTCCTGCTAAAATTTTCATTGGAGTGTGGGAGTAAAGCCACTAAATTCCCGATTATCGCAATTTGTTTAAAATTGCAGGGATGATAGCCACGCACTTTGATCTGACTAATCAGAGCAAAGTTAATTTATATTTTATATTTTACATATTATAATATTTTACTTTTATAATATACACTTGTATTTTACGAGTACCACCTAACATTCAAATTATTTGAACACATAAAAATGTGCTGCTATGTGTAACAGCAATGTGTAATATGAACTTATACCTTGTCATTCAATTCAAAAGACATTTCAGTACGTGCCTCAAAACATAGTTATTTACATATTTAAACGTGTCTTATGAACCAGACCAGTCCATCTCCAGCTTGAATTTAATATTCTAGATTGCAAACACAGTCTTACATACGTATCTATATATATATGTAAATGCATAAATACATATTAAGGTACAAACATACATATGTTGGGTTGCAGCAAAGAACATGGGGTCACTTATTCTAGGGTGAAACATTTAATTAGCGCACAAGCCATATTAATAATTCAATTATATATAAACAGCAAATTCAAAAGAAGCTACCGCAAAATAAAAGATTAAAGTAATAATATTATTAAGAATACGAGTCCCCCACAGGTTCCTGCCGGTTCGTGTCTACCTATAAAACCTACAAAAAATATAATCGTCTGCCTTCCTAACATCAACTAGAATTCCACTATGATAACTATGATAACCCTTAACAATGGCTTACCTGAAAGGAATTCATAAATTTCATTACAGCAGCCTGAAAGTTTATGAAGGCATAAAATAAAATCTCTTAACACTAAGCAATTTCTATTTAATAGCTGATTTCTTTGAAATAAGTCCTTAAAATCAGATTCGAACTTTGGCAACGGATACGTGGCGGTTATAACAAATAACAATAAATCCTACAGATTTTTATTAAAACAAAGTATACTCGAACACTGGAGATGCTAAGTTTGCGGAATTTGCATAAAATAGATTACTATCAAAATTAATACAAAGATCTGAAAGTTCATTTCTAAGAAATCTTAGTGTTCAGGACAGCCGCAAACTTCCGCAGCGCCCTGTAGAGCGCGCCCGACTCGCTCTCGTACGTTCTTGCACTCGGCATTTAGGAGAGCCGCCCGGCGCTCGGGCGGCCACTAGCTTGAGCGGAAGTAGGGTTACGTTACCAACCCCGTTTCGATCGTTCGACGTCTTGTTCGGTATATATCCATACGCTTTCGACTACTTACATATGTACATTAATTAATATTAAGGTTGGACCTACTTATTTATGTATGTACTTATCTGTCTAGCTATTGCTATAAAATATATGGATCGCATGTCTTGAATCGTGACTGCTGTCAACTATTCGATTTCTAAGCAATTGAAAATCTTCCGACGTCGGTTCGGCCGTTGCCATGTTTTATGGATTATGCGCTCCTGATAAGGATATTTAAATCCTTAAATCCTTAAAATAAGGATCCAACGATCACCTTTTAGACAAACTGCCTTAGATCGCCGAACGCGATAACAGAAATGCCACCAAAAGGACTCGGGCCTTGAAAATATTTGTTTTACGCGCCTATCCAAATATAAAAAAAAATGTTCACCGACCATAGAAATTTAGTCAATTATAAGAATTTTAAGATGGCCAGGTATTTAACAAATCCGAATGTTAAAGGCATGGTTAGACTGATTGAGAGGTAAAGAAAACATGGAGTGAAATATGGCACCTCCAATACCGCATGCAGCTTTTACTGTAAGAGCACACAGAAGAACTTTAACAATTTCTGGGTTAGATCCTGCTCTACGATTAAGCTCCTGGAAAATGGTCTGAAAATGGTAGATATTATCCTACTCTATCCAACGGCTGCGCCGCCACCTACAAACTCATAAGAAAACTGCCATATATCTCCCATTATGCAGATAAGCTTTTTCTTCAAATTAAGTGATCTAATTGAATCTAACAAAGTAGAGGAAACGATCGGCGGAAGATTAATTAACACTACTCAACAAAATTTAACTTTTTTTCCCGCTGTGGCTTAAATGACTTTTTCTTATAGATTTGGAGATTTATATTTTTGAAAGAATTATATTACTTTTAGTTTTAGATAGGCAGTTATACGTCGTTTAATATATCGTTTGTAAGAATCGATCGACAAACAGCTAAGTTGCAGCCGTTTGACCAAAACTTCATATGCCAATCTTGCAGATAAATTTCGTTATTAGCAAGGCTGATATTGAATGGAATTTTCCATTAGGATATATCAAAAGAAGAACCGGGCTGGTTTCCTGTGATGCGTAGAGGAACAGGAGCTTTGAGACTTGTGCAGTAATCTTAAGTCCTGGATCGAATGACCAAATTGACTGAACCTTTCGTATGAAATGCGGATTCAGCACCAATACCGGATACTGACACCGAACCTTTGGCTCGTTTCAGCTGAAGCATCTGAGCAAAACGAGAGGTTATTAAGTTAGTCTGCGAGCCGGAATCCAGAAGAGCACGGCATGGAATAAGCTCACCATATCGACTCTTAATTATGATGACGGTCGTGGCGAGAAGCACTACGTCTGAACTAAGATTCTGAGCAGGAGGCGAAAAAGGTAATGAAGCGGCAACAGGAGAATTCTGAAGACTGGGATCTAAGCGTGAGTCAGTCTGAGTATACGTTCGTTGGTTCCGTGGTAACTGACGTCGGCAGAGGACTGTTGATATGCAAAAGGGAATGATATTTTTCACCGCATGTGCGGCAAAAACCTGAACTGCAGGAGGTGTTGCGATGTCCGTTCTTCAAACTGTTGAAGCATACTCTAAGCTTCCTTGCCTCTTTAAGGCGCAAAGGAGGTGAAAGGTTTCCAAGCCGAGTGCAGCTGTAAATGTTGTGCCCTTTATTATCACAAAATATGCATTCCAAAACGAGTATATTTGGTGCAACCAGACTGTTTTTATACTCGGTAGTCGAAGGGTATAGGTGTTTACTATATTTCTGGTGATTATGTATGTGTATGTGTATGTGTATGTATGTACCCAGAAGGAAGCGTCTGAGATTCTTGATCAGCAACGATAGCCGAGTCGAAATAGCCAGGTCTGTCTGTCCGTCCGTCCGTCTTCATTAGCGCTTAAATATTGGAGACTATGAAAGCTAGAGCACCCCAATTTTGTGGCAGGGTTCAGGTGATACCACGGCTGGCGAAAATCTTCTAGCTGAACGCACGAGGGTGCCGGCTGGGAAATGGGCACTGCATTATCCCGGACAAGGGTAATGTATTGTCGCTTGCTCCGTCCGACCTCGACCTCGAGTCGGGGGACGGGGTTAGGCCATGGCTATAGGTGCCTGGCGGTCACGCCTAACTTTCTGAAGGCTAAAGCTCAATACAAGGCGGCGCTCATAATAGTAGGCAGGCTGCAAGGCAAGCCGGATATCTCCCAGGTGGAGTAATCCAGGCTAGCTTGGCCGAGCTGAAGGTAGAAGAAAACCGTAGGTACTACGCGCAGGTACCCCAGATAATGACGAGAAAACACGCCAACAAGGTAGAGGGGAAGTTGCTAGCTTCCAAGAGATAGCGCACGACCGACAATGCCGTCACTTCAGCGAGCAAGCGGCAACGCTGCCCAAGAGAGCGGAACCTCCACCAAAATTGGCAAAGCAGGGGTCGAGCGAGAAGATCAGCGATGTGTCCACGAGAAACCTGATCGTAGCTCTTATCGACAAAAGTGATGAGAATGGGAGGTTGACAGCGGCGCAGTGGGAATTGGTCCACGCGCGTCTGGTAGACTCCCTATTTACACGGATAGAAGAGAACCCAAAAGCTCTCATGCCCACTTTTGATGGTGCTGGGTATTTGAATGGGTTCAAAAACCTAAAATGTAACTATGACCCGGCTTTAAAGTGGCTAACGCAAGCGGTCTGCCAATTGGAAGCGATGTGGGAGGGGCCAAGCTGGAGGTGGTGCACAGGGAGCTAATCTCGGCCATACCAAAGACAAAGGTAGTCTTCCCTTCTCTCTCTTCCTCTCCTCAACGACAAAACCCAGGCGGTGAGCAGGAATAGAACTGTCCTACTCGTACGAAAAGTAATCCATGCTTAGTTTATGTCTCATTACAGCACAGACGGCTTGACAGTAGTTACTTTTTTTACTTTAGGACGTTGATATGCAATGACTGCACCATCAAGTGGCCCAAGCGACACTAGCAGATGGCTGTTACGCGCGGATCACAGGCAAGAAAGCAGCCTTCATGCAAGGAATAATTCGATCTACAAAGCGGAAGAAACAACGGTGTATAATGTCTAGTGCTTCTAATACGAATCGGGAAGCCTATGCGGCTCAACAGGTCAAGGCTATCTTCGTCACCCTTGATCAAGTTGTGCACAAAAATCACACCAAGCATTTTCCTACGATTTTATAAGGTTGGAAGGTTTATAAAAAGCAATATATTAGGGTAAGATGGCAATCTCACATCTGCATCCCAGTTAAGGCCGCGCAGAGCAAAAAGTAAAAAGTTTTTCTGAACTGATTCTATACGGTCCGGGTGTTCGTTGTACTGAGGGCACCATAGACAAGAGCAGTATTCTAAAATTGGATGAATCAGTGAGGTGTGGAGAGTCTTTGTTACATAGGAGTCGTCAAATTCCTCTGACCACCCCTTTATAAACCCATGCACGCCCAAGGCCTTATTTACCATGGTAGAAATGTGTTCTGAAAACTTAAACTTGGGATCTAATAGAACACCATGATCATCAATCCGGGTAATTCTCTCAAGAGAACCACCAAAAAGGGTGTAATGAACCAGAAAGGAGCTGGAGCGATGAAAAGTCATTACTTTACATTTTGAAGCACTTAGGTTTAATAAATTTGCACAACACCATGACTGAAATCTATCAAGATTGGATTGCAACCTGGATTGAAAAAAAAATGTCCTTATACTGGACACAGAGCTTAACATCATCCGCATCATATCATATCGATATCAACTATCGTTGCTGACAGTCGTTTCTTCACTTCGCTCCGCCTAAAAAACTTTTTTATTTTTGTGCTCAAAGGAAAGTAATTGTGTTGTATTATTGCTTACTGTGTTTTAAACTGATCGTGAAACTAAATTACTATCCGTGTTCACTCTTTTATCGTGTTATTGTGCAGTTAATTCGAATTGCAATTGCAACTGCAGTGGGTCCCACCTTTTGTGCATTCTTTCTAGCCCACTCGTTCTTATGCTCAGCTGATTTGTTATTGCTATATGCATTGTATGCTGCACTCTCTGTAAGCCGCTGTCTAATTTTATTCTTCTATTTGGTCTATCTTCTGCTTATTTTCATATATATTAATATATGCCTGCCGAATTCTGTGTTTCTCGGTGTTATTTGTATACTTTTCTTTAATTTTGTTGCCAACTCTAGTGCGGTCCACTTGCTCTCTCTGTACCGCTCCAACATACACGCACTGCATTAGCCGCCGCTCTGTGATCTCTGTGTCTCTCTGTGTTTCTATCGTCTCTCTGTGTCTCTCCGTTCACTTGCCGTTGTTGTGACTATTTTTGTTTTTGTTCGTGCTTGAGCGCGCAATTGTTAAAACAAGCTAAAGTCACTATCTCTGCCCCATACCGACTTATACTCGACCTTTCCTTTTTCTTTTTTTTTTCTTTTTTTTTAGTTTAATTGTTGTTATACCCGGTACTCAAAGAGTATAGGGGTATATTAGATTTGTGGGGATAACGGTTGTGTGTAACGCACATAAGGAAGCGTTTCCGACCCCATAAAGTATATATATTCTTGATCAGCATCAATAGCCGAGTCGATATAGCCATGTCTGTCTGTCCGTCCGTCCGTCCGTCTGTCCGTCTGTCCGTCTGTCCGTCTTCATTTGCGCCTATATCTCAGAGACTATTAAAGCTAGAGCAACCAAGTTTTGTATCCAGTCTCCTGTGTGATCACACTACTCCAAATGTAATTCAAAATTTCGCCCCGCCCCCTTCCGCCCACACAAAGGACGAAAGTCTGTGGCGTACACAATGTTGAAGATACAAGAAAACTAAAAACGCAGAGTCATAGAAAATGCCCATTTCTATCAGGGTGTTGAATCTGGTTCAGATCGGATCATTATTATAGCTACAATGAAGAAAACCATTTCGAAAGTCATCATGCCCTCTCGCTCTCTCTCACACGCGACCCCATCTGCTTTGCTTATTCGTATAAATGAGCGCCTAGTTCTCAGAGACTATAAGAGCTAGAGCAACCAAACTTTCTATCCAAGCTCCTGTGATACCGAACCAGCACAAGTTTGTTTTAAAATTTTGCCACGCCCCCTTCCGCCCCCACAAAAGACGAAAATCTGTGAAATCCACAATTTTTAAGATAAATGAAAACCAAAAACGCAGAATCATGAAAAATTACCATATCTACCAGATTACCGAATCTGGATCAGATCGGATCAATATTATGGCCAGAAGAAACAAATTAAATTTCAGTGGCTACGCAACGCCTGCCAAGCGCTGACTCATTCCCTCTCTCTCTCTTGCAAACACTAGTACGTCTCAAATATGTAGTTATACATGTCATGTACAAATGTAGGCGCAGATATACAAAGCATATGTAAACAAAAATGGAAACATGTATAAAAATTCCAAAAAATTCATTTTTTTAAGTTAAATATTATTTTCGTCCCTTTTGAGAACATATAATAAATTTCATAAATCGTAGGCTTATAAATGTATGTATGTATATACTGACTGAGTACCGGGTATAAGGTAGCTTTATAAGAAAATGTTTGCGACGATGATATGAAATTAATAAAGGCTGTCGGAAAGAGAGAATTTTTATGAAATATGGATATGGAAATGAATAAATAGGGAATACAAAATATTTAATTGAGGTGCTTTATTGTCGTTTCCCAGCGCCCACATACATTCTAGCTTGCTTTGATACAATTTTAACCGATTCTGTTTATATACAGTCCCTGCACTACGGGCCATCGCTTATAAATGTGCTCACCCATTGATTTCAGAGTGAGCACCCCCGATGACCTAGTAAGTATAAACGTTTTCTATGGATTTTCTTACATTTTGACGTTGCTACCACAAATTTGAATGATCGTTATGGCGAGACGATCACTAAGCTTTGAAGTATCCATCATGACGCCCATAATGACGCTGCCATATGTCAAAAATATTAGATCTGTATAATACGAATTGCTGACAGGATTCGAGCCCTCTATGCCGAAAACAGGAATGAATGTAATATAGAGAAAAGCAATTGCACCTTGAGCCATAACGTTGAGGATGTAGTATAAATATAGACATATTGTAAGGTATAAAAATCGAGATATCTATTGAGAATTAAATTAAATTCAAGGCAATAGACAAGGATAGGGATGAGTTCGACCTGTACTTACCAATACATTGTGTATCAACAGAATTGGGGCAAATATAAGGGGAATGACTATAATTAGAACGCCTTTGTAGTGAAACTTGCAAAATAATTTTCGATCATCTTGCTCTTTATATGGCAAATCGCCAGGCTTATACTCAGCGGCCTCACTTATTGGTAAATATAATTTTTTAGTTTAGTATTTCTTATACTATTATTAACTAATTATTTACTTACGCCATTTTGGAAAATATTAAAACTAATATCGGATGCTTCTGAAATAATTTGTGAAATGATTTAAAATTATTGATTTATAAAGGACTGCTCAGACAAACAAAATTGAATTCAGCAAAACCTATTTAAACAAATGTTGTATTGAGCTACTATCATCTTTTTTTTTTAAATTCGACTTTTTTGTTATTTTTTTTATAACATTTTCTCGCACGAATGTAACGAAACGTATTGTTGAGGGCAGCCGCAAACTCTTCGCATCCACTGTGGAGGGATCTCCGCGCCCGACTCGCTCTCGCGCGCTCGTGCACACGGCACGCAGGAACGCCACCCGGAGCTTGGGCGGCCACTAGCTTGAGCGGGAGTTTCCAGTTACGCTCGATCGCCCGTTTTGGATCGTTCACCGCATTTTCTGTGTCTCTTACGCTTCCGCACTTACGCGCGCTGTACATACCTCATAAGCCAAATATATATATGAACAATAGCATAGAATACCTGAAGTACATGAAAATAAACCCGAGAATACCTGGATGAATAAGT
This sequence comes from Drosophila affinis, assembly GCA_037356375.1. Taxonomy (NCBI): domain Eukaryota; kingdom Metazoa; phylum Arthropoda; class Insecta; order Diptera; family Drosophilidae; genus Drosophila; species Drosophila affinis. The sequence goes on from CM074800.1 coordinate 29,510,117, forward strand.
GCGCCTGAACAGTCGAATAATTGCCTGGACAGTGATCAACAAGGCGACCCGCCCCCCTACAAACAGTGGTCCTTCGAGCCGGATCTTCCCCAACACGGAGAATCGCACCCCAGCAAGCATAGGCGGATCGCTATATTAAGATAAGTACGATCTTGGTTTTTTCCGTCCAGTGCCCAGCGGCTATTCTGTCCGTTCTCCGATCTTCCGCTCCTCCTAATTACGTACATAAGTACACCCACTCACCAGAGTTAACGGCATATTCTTGTCCGCATTCGTCCATATCCACATACATATTTACCTATATATTGACTGCATATTCTTGCATCTGCATATATATAGTTCTATGTACTAATCCGCACTTAAGCGCACCTACATCCATTTATATTCAACTGCATATTCTTGCTCGCATATCCGTATACACATATACATCTATTTAACGGCATATTCTTGTCCGCATTCGTCCATATCCGCATACATATTTACCTATATATTGACTGCATATTCTTGCATCTGCATATATATTGGTCTATGTACTAATCCGCACTTAAGCGCACCTACATCCATTTATATTTATCTGCATATTCTTGCTCGCATATCCGTCTACCTATATACATACATCTACTGCATATTCTTGCCCGCCTTTATCCATACCCGCGAACATAGATACATATATATTAGCCGCATATTCTTGCGCCTATATAAGTTCACTCCTCCCGCACCGACATCCATACATACAAGCAGCAATAGCGGTGCTTTCTTTCGTTTCGTTTTGTCGCGTTCGCCTCTCCACCGTTGCGCGCGTTGTTATTTGTTGGGAGAGCGGGTTATTGGCGCCGCTCTTGCGCATAACGGAGCGCCAAAGTGACGCGCTACCCTGTATTCTGAGGGTGTACCGATTTCGGTGGTGACTTGTCCAGTGACGCGCTACCCTACTCTTGGCGGGTATATTGTTTTTGGTCGTCACTTGCCACCGACTCCCAATATTAGTGCCTGTTCGCCATAGTATACCCAAGCGCCTCCGACGTGCCAACAAATTAATACCAAGGGGTTGTTGGGTCTTTTTTTCCGTGTCCATCCGCCCAGCGCTTCTGCTTTCGTTTCTTGGTCCTCGGCGAGTGAGGTCAGAACATGTCCACTGGCGACGAGGACAGCAAGAAACTTTTGCCGTTGCCTGCTCCCGGTCGTAGGACACCAAGAAGTGGTTCGGCCCCTGGAACACCTACCTCGGTGACTAAACCGATAAGGTTACCCGGTACGTCTCAACCAAGTACGAGTTCCGCGGCAAAGACCAAATCGGTCCTGTTCCCTTCGCCAGTCACGTTAAAGGTGCCAGCTCTTCCACCTACCGGTCCCATCAGCTCTCGACGCACTTCTCCAATGGCCCAAACAGTCTTCCTCTCCGCGCGTGCGAAATTGGTGGCAGCCATCGGCAGGCTGACCAGTCTGAAGGACCGGTTCACCGCTTCCGGTACCAGCACGCCATCCCCCGCTATCGCTCAGGTCCGTAGAGACCGTTTACAGAGCATGTGGGCAAAGGTGGATGCGGAGTTCGAGGCTTGTTCCATAGCGTCGGTGGACGAGGATCCTGACACCCAACTCGAAATCCAAGCCATGTACGACACGTGTTACGACGACTATGAACGGTGCCTAGACGATCTTACGGCCCAATCGGCCAGCCCAGTAGTCCGTCCTTCTTCCCAGCCGGACTCCAACGGCGGCTGTCGACTGCCACCCTGTGACATCGAAGTGTTCACGGGGGATTACGTTCGCTGGCCCACTTTTCGGGACCTCTTCACAGCCATTTACATCCATAATCCGAGGCTCTCACCCGTAGAAAAGCTGTACCACTTAACCACGAAAACCAGTGGCGATCCAAAAGCCATCGTGGAAAAATCCCCGGCTTCGAGGCGGCATGGAATTCCCTACGTGACCGGTATGAGAACAACCGGCTCCTGGTGACCAACCAGATCAATATTCTCCTCTCGCTGTCCCCAGTTGTTTCCGAGTCGAGTCGTGCTCTGAAGGAGCTCCAAGGGACGATCCACGGGGTGCTAACCGCACTGGCGCATTCCAAGGTCTCCACCGAAAACTGGGACAATTTGTTGGTGACGATTTGCGCCTCTAAATTGCCCAAGTTGAGCCGGGCCTCGTGGGAAGACTCCGTCACCACAAAGAAGGAGATGCCCCCTTGGAAGGAGATGGACTCCTTCTTGAGTCAGAGGTATCTGACCTTGGAGGCCTTCGAGGGCAACCCTTCCCATGCACCCAGTTCGAAAAGCGAACCGAACCCGCCACCCTCTAGAACTAATCGGTTCCGGTCCCAAGGGAGTCCTGTTCCTAGGAGGGTTCACTCGTTCGAGACAACAGTGAACCCGAAGAGGAGGACGTGTGATCTCTGTGCGAAAGAGAATCATCCAATCCGTATGTGTCCTCACTTCCTCCATATGACCGTTGATGCTCGTTCCAACTATATTCGCCAAAAACAGCTCTGTCTAAACTGCTTCGCAGGAGGACATAGAATTTGGGAATGCCAGAGCGCGCACAACTGCATTACTTGTGGAGAACGACACCACACGTTGCTGCACCGGGGCACTTCAGTGCCCAGCGAACCATCTTCCACATCCGCACCAAATCCTAGTTCGTCTGAAACGCACTTCAGCGTGCAAAACTTCTATGCGTCCGGCAACCGGGCCGTCCTTCTGGGCACGGCCATCATAAACGTTTGTCACCTCGGCACAAATCTTCGCGCCCGTGCTCTAATTGACCCGGGCTCCGAAGCGACGTTCATTACAGAAAGACTGTCCACGATAATGAAGTTGCCTTTCCGCAGAATCCAGGCACAGATATCGGGCCTCAACCAGACAGTGTCCTCTCAGTCCAAGCGGCTCTGTCACTTTCTTATACGATCCCCGACAAAGCCGAACCTGCAGCTCGACGCCTCCGCCTACGTTCTTCCGGAACTGGCGGGCAACCTTCCGTCCTATCCGATCCCGCAGGATTCGTTGCGAGACTTGCCGGATCTGCCATGGGCTGATCCGAAGTTTTACGAATGCTCGCAGGTAGACGTCCTGATTGGAGCTGACATCCTTCCATCCATCCTCCAAAGTGGCACACAGACTAACATCTGTGGATCCCTCCTCGGACAAGAGACCATTTTCGGATTGGTCCTTACCGGCCCAGTCTCCAACACGACACAAGGCCAAATTGCAGCATTCTCCACGCAAGTGAACGCCACACTTGAAGCCCCCTTAGAGGAACTCCTTACAAGGTTTTGGGAGGTGGAGGACATACCCACTAAAATGGTAAGCGAATCCGATTCCTACTGCGAGAGCAATTTCCTGCAATCCACTACGAGAACCGCCTCCGGGAAGTACGTAGTCACTTTACCGTTCCGCGACCCGGACCATCCCGGGTCAAGGCTGGGGTACTCCCGATCAATTGCGCTAGCTCAGTTTCTGAGAAACGAAACACGTTTGTTGCGAGACTTGCGGTTGAAAGAGCAGTACGACGCCGTGATCCGGGATTACTTAGCGCTCGATCACATGACCGAGGTTCCTCCGGATCATAGTTCCCCCGATTACTACCTCCCGCACCACGCCGTACTTAAGCCTGAGAGCAGGACCACGAAAGTCCGCGTGGTATTCAACGCATCCAGCCCCTCGACTAATGGCGTGAGCCTCAATGACCTGCTGCATGCTGGTCCGGTCCTACAATCGGACTTAACCCTGCAGATCCTGAAGTGGCGGTATTTCCGGTTCGTGTTCAATGCCGACATCACCAAAATGTATCGGCAAATCTGGGTTGATCCGAACCACACTCCGTTCCAGCGTATCCTTTTCCGAAACAAGGAGGGAGAAATCCGCGATTACGAGCTCAAGACCGTCACTTTTGGGGTCAACTGTGCTCCCTTCCTTGCCATCCGTGTCTTGCAACAACTTGCGGACGACGTCCAGTCACGGTTCCCTAGAGCGAGTCAGATCATTCGGTCTGCTATGTATGTCGACGACATACTAACCGGGGCAGATTCCACAAAGGAGGCTCAGTTGGCTATCCGCGAGCTGCAAGCCGCGCTGAGTTCTGCCGGTTTTCCGCTGAGAAAGTGGACTTCCAATCACAAGGCCCTTTTAACTGGGTTGCCGAGTGAACACCTTCTCCATAGCGATTTCCTGGAGATTGAGGCCGAGAGCACGGCCAAGACCCTCGGGATCCGCTGGACGGCGACCTCAGACGAGTTCTTCTTTGTCCCTCCTGAGTTAGCGCGAGAACCACCCTATACCAAGCGGACAGTGCTTTCCCAAATCGCGATGTTGTTTGACCCAGCGGGGTCAATCTTGCCCCGTTTATTGTCCGGTCCAAAATCTTCATGCAGGAGATATGGTTGCAAGAGTTGGGATGGGACGAAAATCTCCCCAACGAGATGTGTCTGCACTGGCAAGGTTTCTTGGACAGCTACTCCGTGCTCAACCAGATCCGAATTCCGAGCTGGATTGGGGCGCAACCATCGGTAACAATCGAGCATCATGGATTCTGCGATGCATCCGAAAAGGCGTATGGTGCCGCCATTTACGTGCGCGTTGAGGTGGGACATCGCGTCGAAGTGCAACTTCTCACCGCTAAGACGCGAGTCGCCCCTGTGAAGACCGTATCGCTCCCCCGATTAGAGCTGTGTGGTGCTGTGCTCCTGTCCGAAATGGTGACGGCTATCCTGCCGAATATGCCTGCGGCACGCACGGTCTGTCAGTATTGGACCGATTCTACCATAGTCCTCGCCTGGCTGAGGAAGCCCGCGTGCCACTGGGCTACCTTCGTAGCCAACCGGGTGACCAAGATAGCGCAAGCTACCGAGGTCAAGGAGTGGTCCCACTTTCCGTCCGAACAAAACCCCGCGGACTTAGCCAGTAGAGGCGTATTGTTGGAAGATTTGGTTGCTAACCAACTCTGGTGGCAAGGACCAGCGTGGCTGCGACTGCCCCGACCTCAGTGGCCAGCACAATCTGAGGAGTCTCCAGTTATGCCGCTGGAGGTCCGTGCGGTAAAGGTCCATTTTGCGCCGAGCCCATCCGAAGAGTTCCTTGAACGGTTCTCCCAGCTTGACCGGGCTATGCGAGTCCGCGCATACGTCCTTCGCTTCGTAAGACGCTGCCGGAAGTTAGATACCGCGCGAGAAGGCCATCTTACCAGCGGAGACCTCACCGCAGCGGAGCGATCTCTTATCCTAGAGACTCAACGTCGAGAATACCCCGGGGAGTATCACTGCCTCAGTGACAAGCGTCCGTTACCGAGGTCAAGTTCTATCCTGAACTTAAACCCGTTCATAGACCGACACGGACTTATAAGAGCGTGCGGCCGTGTCGCAGCTGCCGAATCTCTGCAATATGATGAACGGCATCCGATTATCCTTCCGTACCGCTGTCGATTGTCTCGCCTTCTCGCTCTATTTACACACCGGATAACGCTCCACGGCGGCAACCGATTGATGGTGCGCCTTATTCGATCCAAGTATTGGATTACCAGGCTTCAAAATTTGATGAAGGGGGTCGTGAACTCCTGCAAGGTATGCACCATCTATAAGAAGAGGTTGCAAACCCAAATGATGGGGGACCTTCCAACGGAGCGGACTTCTTTTTCCCGACCGTTCACACATACCGGTATAGATTACGCGGGCCCGTTCGAAATACGGAATTTTACCGGGAGAGCGTGTCTCATCACCAAGGGGTATGTGTGCGTGTTTGTGTGCTTTTCCACTAAAGCAATCCATTTGGAGGCCACGTCCGACCTCACAACCGAAAAGTTTCTCGCGGCCTTCGCGCGGTTTGTCGCAAGACGCGGGTGTCCCCAGCGCATTCATTCAGACAATGGGAAAACTTTCGCCGAAAAGCCGACATATACCCGAAAAGCCGACATATACCCGAAGGTGATCCAACCCGGTCTACTGGCACGAGAAGACGGCCTCCCCGTGGCCCAGAGCACAGTTTTTGGATGGATCGTCTCCGGGGCGTGCACGCAACCATAGCCCGACCAAATGCTTGCAATCCTGCAAGGGGGGGGAGGATGTTGAGGGCAGCCGCAAACTCTTCGCATCCACTGTGGAGGGCTCTCCGCGCCCGACTCGCTCTCGCGCGCTCGTGCACACGGCACGCAGGAACGCCACCCGGAGCTTGGGCGGCCACTAGCTTGAGCGGGAGTTTCCAGTTACGCTCGATCGCCCGTTTTGGATCGTTCACCGCATTTTCTGTGTCTCTTACGCTTCCGCACTTACGCGCGCTGTACATACCTCATAAGCCAAATATATATATGAACAATAGCATAGAATACCTGAAGTACATGAAAATAAACCCGAGAATACCTGGATGAATATGTGCGCCTGAACAGTCGAATAATTGCCTGGACAGTGATCAACAAGGCGACCCGCCCCCCTACAAACACGTATTTTTCCAAAAGAAAATATGAGTTCTTGTTGTGCTAAAAACTGTGACCGTTCGGTCTCTACACGGCAAATGTATGTCTACTGCTGGTTGTGTGACAACACGGCTCAAACCAACTGTGCTGAATTGGGATACATCGGAGGTCGCGTTGGGGATCTTATTAAGACTCGCTGCGGCCTCCACTGGACCTGTTGGGACTGCAGAGCTATCGAAAGCGACATGCGTGTCTTTATGAGACAGACGCATCTTGAATTCGCTGCCATAAACGCTGGATTCCGAATGCTGCAAGATAAGTTTCGGTTGACGGAGTTTCACTTCAAAACACTTAAAATTTTGACTGAGTCTCCGAAGAGGAAGAAGGGTAATAACTATTTACCCAATACTAACAATAATTTTTCTCTTGCAGCCCCTGAACCACCTGAACCTCTTGCTCACCGCCCGTAACTGGTATGGAACCTGGAGTCAATGGTGTCATTGCATCTGCCACTGCGCTCAGGCCGGTCGCACCACCCGGTCACCGCCTGTAACTGGTGATATGGTGCCTGTAGCCAATGGTGCAGTTTCATCTGTCCCTCGTGCACCCATGCCTGTCGCCTCTAGGCCCCCACCTGTTGATGCTGACGTGGCTGTCATGATGGTTGTTGAGGCCCCTTTAAACTTGGCATCCATCGCTATCGCCTTAACCAGCACTATGCCTAGCCTTAATAGCACCGCTGCGTGTGCCGGCTGAGGATGCCGCCGATGCTACTGCCCCCACACCGAGACCTATTCGGGGTATGGCTACAACTTCTGGCTCTCGCTCGGGTCTTGAAATTAGCTGAGTGGTTCCTCGGAAAGCAATTTTTGTTTCCCGACTCAATCCTGAGGCCACTACGGAGGATGTTAAGCATCATCTTTGTTCAAAACTTAGCGCTCGCCAGGAGGATATTATTGTGACCAAGTTTTCTCTTAAACATAAGCGTAATATTTTCTCATTTAAAATTACGATTTCGATGCTATCGGTTTTTCCGAAACATGGCTCAACTCCACTGTTCATGATCATGACATTTTTGGTCACAATTTCTTCATTTATCGAATGGATCGTGAATCTTGCGCTGGTGGAGTTCTGATTGCAGTCAAAACTGACTTCTCATCGGAGTTATTCCCTTTCAACAATATCCATGGGATTAAGTTCATTGAAGTCAAAGTCCGTGTTGGCATGGGTTTTATCTATCTAGCCTGCTCATATACATATTCACCCAAATCTGATGCTGAGGTTTACTCAAAACACCTTTCTGCCATCCATTCTGTTGTGTCTTCGTTAGGTTGTGTACTCATAACGATTTTATCAATGAGCTGACGGATGTTTCCCTTGCCCAAATTAATTCTATTAAAAATAATAGGAACAGACTTCTCGACATTATTTTCGTTATGGTTATGGTTATGCTTCTCTAGGTACAGTTGCCAGAGTCTCCACGCTATCACTTCCTGAAGACCTTTACCATCAAACGCTATCTATAACTTTAGAGTATACCAGTTCTAGTTGTGTTAACATTACCTCGACTCCTCACCGGATGAAGTGTTTTCGCAAAACTGAGTTCGACAATTTAAACATTCACCTCTTGAATGTCGATTGGTCCACTCTCTTTCCTTACCGAATATTGGCGTAACAGTCAACTTATTCTATAAAATTTTTAATTCTGCCCTTAATACTTATGTTCCGGAGATTATTGTGCCTTTATCGTCCAAGCCTCCTTGGTTCTCCAGGAATTTGTCATACTTAAAAAATAGGAAATCCAGACTTTTCAAAAAGTACCAGAAAACTGGCTCCTTGCTTGTCTTTGTACAATATTCTTCAATTCCTAACAACTAACAGTCTGTGCTACAATCTTTACCTCTCTTCTTGTAGTATAAACTTCCGCAATGGTCCTAAACAATTCTTTTCTTTTGTCAACTCTGAACGTAAGTCCAATGTATTTCCTCCGCCCCTTGATTATCTGAACATTTCTGAATCTTCTGCTACTGGCATTGCAAACTTATTTGCGACCTTTTTCCAGTCGTCTTACTCCTCTCATATTTATAACGCATCCACTCTATATCCCTACCAGTTGCCTCACTCTTATAGCATTTTTCAACCATATTTTGAGGAAAGTGTTGTGCTTGATGGCTTGAAGTCTTTGAAAATTGCGTTTTCTGCGGGTCCTGATAAAGTGCCTAGTTGCATTTTAAAACATTGTGCACAGTCCCTATGCCAACCCTTAACCTTTCTTTTCAATCTATCTTTGGAACAGTCTTGTCTCCCAGTAATTTGGAATGAGTCCTACATTAATCCGCTTCACAAGAAGGGCTCCAGATCCAACATAGAAAGTTACCGAAGCATTGCAAAGCTCTCTGCAATTCCTAAGATTCTTGAGTTCCTGGTTACCCGGCAATTGCAACATATTTGCTCTAGCTTGATATCTCCTTCACAACATGGTTTTTTTAAACATCGGTGAACAAATACCATTCTGCTCTAGTTTTCCTCCATAATCAACCGTGGATTTCAGAGCGGTCTGCAAACTGATGTTATATTTACGGATTTTAGCAAGGGATTTGATTCGGTTAACCTTACTCTATTAATTCAGAAGCTGTACTTATTAGGTTTGCCTAGTAATCTTCTAAGTTGGATTTCATCGTATCTTTCTAATCGTACACAACGGGTCTTATTTACAAATGTTTTATCAGAGATCGTTAACGTTACATTTGGTGTGCCGGCATCACTGTTCTTAGATCATGAAGCAATGAGTTTTCATTTAACAAGGAACTGAAAGTGCCTTTCTACCTCGGTGAACTGTATGGATACGGCTGACCAGAGTAAACATCCTGCGAATAAGTAGTTTGGAAAAAACAGGCAAAAAGCTCGGCAATTGACTGATCATTTTCTGCCGACGTATTAAGAAAGAAAAGCGGGATGGGTGTGCGGACGTTCTACGCTTACTGTTTACGAAGCTGTAGAAGGAGAGCCAACTTCTTGACATTTTTTGTAAAGTCTTGATTTAAAATTTTTTTAGACGGATAGCTCCTTGGTAAGCCAAGGGGGTTTCCTCTATCTAATAGGACAGGAAAGCGGAAAGCATGAATGCAAAGAAAATTTTTGTGACTATCGTAACATTAGTGCACAAGTACAAAGCAGACCAATCAAAATCCTTAATAAGGTTATTAAGCTTCGTAAACTCGGCTTTTCGGAAGGCTGCATTGAGGTGTTTACCTGTCCTACACAATACAGTTGGTCCTATGTTGAGCGACACTTCGAAAGTAGGATGGTAGCTTTCTTCAAAGCACATATCAAGAAATCGACGGAAGGAATTTTAAACATGGTTAACTTGAGACAGAGACAGGTCAATAAAGCCGTCAACAAAGTCATGTCGTGACATGGGCACTAGGTTATTTGACTCATTTACCGAGGACCAAACAATTCCTGGCAAGTTGAAGTCACCAAGAACTATCATGTGATCTTTGTCAGATAGCGAGGAAGAAATAGCGGTTAAGGCGGACAAATGCTGCTCGTAAATTGCTATATCCGAAGAAGGTGGAATTTACGAGCAAGTTATGAAAACTGAAAAAGCGGGAAGTTAGTTTTTACACACAGGAATTCAGGTTCCTGCTGAATCTGGACTGTGAAAAGTTCCGACGTGAAGTTTGAGCACAGCAATTAAAACCCCTCCTGCACGTCGAGACGAACGGTCCTTTCTAAAAGTTGTTTACCGACCTGCCAAAACTTCGGAACTATGAATGTCTGGCTTTAACTAGGTCTCGGTAAACACAATAACGTGGGATGCAAATGCGACACTATCCTGGAAAAGAATGCTGAGCTTTCTACGTAAGCCTCGAACATTCTGATAGGTCACTAAGAGAGAATCTAATAGTTTTTTAGACGGGTGGAGGTAGAGCGGGAAGATGAGGATGGCGCATTGGTCTGATTTGTTAGCAGAGTTTTTGGGGTCTTCCTCTTTGCCTTAAACTCCTTTACCACCAAATGCTTCGACCAAAATTTGGCCGAATAAATAATGTGTTAAAGTGAGTTTGGGAGACACTTATTTTGAATGAAGCTATCTCGTTGGCATAAGAGAAGTTAAACTTTTCCACCTTTAAATCAACGGCTTTTATTTTGCTTTGAATATAAGCCGTTACATCCTAAGTTGTGGAGTCAGGCGCTAGCCGTGAGACAAAAATTTGTCTCTTTGGTGGGAGATTCGGATTCAAATTATTCATAAAGGAGTACCTGTCCCTCAATCATATGTCGCTGTACCAAACGAAGATAGACACAAGTAAAAATATTTCCTGCCACATCATTGCGTCATCAAAGAGGTCAGCTCCACCACAAAGCTGAGAGTCGTATTCGACGGCTCAGCAGCCACCACATATGGTCTTTTATTAAATGATCTGCTCATTTCAGGTCCCGCCATTCAAGCCAAGCTATTTCACACACTTATTCGTTTTCGTACATTTGCCATTGCTCTTACCGGTGATATCGGTAAAATGTATAGGTGTGTGCTTGTTTCAATGCCTGACAATGCTCCAATGCATATTATGACAGGACTCTCTTGACGATGACATACAGATCTTCAAATTAAACACAGTCATCTATGGGACTATGCCTGCATCGTTTTTAGCTATTCGAGCTATGCATCAGTTGGCCATGGATGAGTCATCCTCGTATACATTGGGGTCGGAAACCATTCTACATAACTTCTACGTGGATGACATGATATCTGGAGGAATCTCAGTCGATATTATGCGTCAAACCACGGATCTTCTTGCTTGAGACAATTTTCAATTGCGAAAGTGGTGCTCTCGATGTACTTTGAGGAGTCCCAGAGTCCGAAAGGGAAAGCTTTCTGAAGCTGAATGATGGCAGTGATGTAACAAAAGCCGTTTGGGATCATTGGGGAGCCACAGAAGGACTGTGTTCTGTTTACATTTGCTCCACAAATCGGTGTTGGCAAGGACACTAAACGTTCAGTATTGTCAACCATTGCACGCTGCTATGATCCTATGGGTTTAATCGGACATACTTTGACCCGAGCGCATGCAGCGCATGTGTCCGAGACAAGCTGCATTGGGATGAGAGCCTTCCTCAGTCTTTGGATTCGGCATGGACTGAGATATGCAAGGACTTCGCCACTGTGGGTCACACTACATTTCCTCGCTATGTACTTCAACCCAAGGCAAGGTTTGAATTGCATGCCTTTTGTGATGCCAGCCTCCAGGCCTATGGGGCTTGCATCTATGCTCGTTCGTTTACGGATACAGCCACTGAGGTTAACTTGCTTTGTTCTAAGGCAAGGGTTTCCCCACTAAAAACACTCACGGTTCCCAAGCTTGAGCTATGCGCAGCGTTCCTATTAGCAAGTTTACTTTGCAAAATCAGGAAAATGGGTACCTTTAATTGCCCAATCCATTGTTGATCGTATTCCACTGTTGGCCTGTCTTGGTTGCGAGAGGAGCCATCCAAGTTCAACGTATTTGTATCCAACAAAATCGCGAATATTCAACAACTAACGAGGAGCATGGATTGGCGCTATGTGCCAATTGAGATGAACCCGGCTGACATTCTTTCGAAGGGAGTACCACCGCAGGATCTCTTGCATTCTATGTTGTGGATGAATGGACCTATCTTCTTGCAAGGCGAAGAAGTTTTATCAGTTTGTAGTTTATCAGTCGGAAGAAGACACCGGAGCTCTCCTCTGACGACCTCCGAAAGGGATCACATTTATTATGTCGCATTGTTCAACGCACCCATCTGTACCTTGCACTGCGGAAAAGAATTGCGTGCAATCGTCCAGCAGTATCACATCGCTTTCGCCCTTCATAGATGGCTTTGGTCTAATATGTTTTGGTGGTGGCCTGTGGCACTCAACACTCAACCGACTTCAATGCACGCCACCCAAGAATTTTGCCCAGGGACCATCCACTGACGTTCGCTATCATCACACATTTTCATCGGAAGCATCATCATGCTGGTCTGCAGTCGTTGCTTGGGTGTACTTTGGTTGCAGTTCTGTCTCATCTGCGTAAAGACTGTGGCTCGCGCTTTAAAAATGTGTCATATGCTGCAGATCTAGACCTCGTTTTGCTGAACACATCTTGGCTGACCTACCGAGGGATCGAAAACAGGATTCGCCTGCATTCAGTGTCATTGGAATTGACTATTGCGGTCCTTTCTACTACAAGCCAGATGGGCGCAATCGAACGCCCATGAAAGGTTATATCAGCGTCTTCATCTGTTTTACCACAAAGGAAGTCTGGTTGTAGTTGGTGAAGGATCTATCAACTGTAGCTATCTTAAGTGCCCGTAAACGCTTCGTTGCTACTCGCGACAGTTCCCGATGCATTTGGTCGGACAGTGCCACCATTTTCGTGGGCGCAAGGAACGAGTTGTAGGACCTTTGTCGGCTTTTCATGAGCGAGAAGCATCGCGCTGAAGTCCATAATCACTGCCTCAACAACGGCTTTGATTGGAAATTCATACCGGGAGGCAGAAGTGAAGATGGCCAATCAGAATTTCTATCGCTCCGTGGGATCGTCACTCTTTGGCTTCGATAAGCTGCGGACATTGGTCTGCCAAATCCAGGCGATAATCAATTCTCGTCCTCTTAGTTCAATTTCAGAAAACCCTGAAGATCTTGGCGTGGGCCGGGGCACTTCTTAATTGGTTGTCCGCTGATGGAGTTTCCCGAGCCAGACGTTACGGCTCTTAACTTTAATTGACTCGGTGGCAACGAGTCACCTGTGCACACCAGATGTTTTGGAAGCGTTGGAGTGAGCAGTACTTGACTCTGCTCCAACAACGTGCCAAATGGCGCACGCCACAACCCCCGATCCAGATCAACAACGTCGTCTGCATCAAGGACGAAGTGGTCATTAGCACGAGTGATCGAGATCATCATTAGAGCCGATGGGGCCGTGCGAGTTGCCATCCTGCGGACACCATTTTGAACCACTCGTCGAGCTGTCAACAAGCTGTGGGTCCTTTCCGTTAAGGATTCTGTTAAATGCCCTGGTCTTTCAACGGGTGGGAGTATGTTCGAATCAGTATCCTAATTAGAATCCGTCAGTAGCTTTTAAGAATTCAAATTATCTCTTAAGTTATCTATTGTCATGATCATCTGTTCTCACGCTCTCGGTGCATATGCACTCACACACTCATGTCCGCCGTTCGTAATGCTTATATGGCAGTGCGTCAGTTAATTTGGGGACTTTTGTTACTAATTCGTCGAAAGCAGCATCGCGTATCATTATTATATATCGGCCGTCAAATTGTCTTATCGCGCTACAACGGTTTTAATACCTATACATTTGTACACTAAAAAACACGAAGTTTACAGCCACGGCCCTTAGTAGTGAAACTAAAACATTGAAAATAAACACAAGCCCAAAAACCAACAACGGAAAATATAATTTGTAAATGTGGAGTCAGAGATGCCGGAAAAGCTCGGCAGCATCCAACAATATTTATTATTTTGAATTTAAATATCAATCTAATTTAGCACTAATCGGTGCACGTAATTTCTGATTATACTGTCTTTAGCTAACACAAATAGGTTCGACGGTTTTCCTACAAGTGAACATGCAACATGAGAAAAACATGGATTTTCAAAATCGAAATCACAAATAGACATTGTGAAAAATCTAATATTTTTTAGATTTTCAAACAAGATTCCAACAAACTCAAATTAAATTAAGACGCGGTTTTTTCTTTCAATAATAGGTGTGTTTATTCACGAAACGCGTAGAGTGGCTTTGGGCGTACTTCGACTAGTGATTTACGTCCACATACCACCATTCCCGCGAGCCACCGTCGGCCGCACGCAACACAGTTCGCCGTCGTCGATCGCCGGTGGGCTTGCGGGCCACCCGGAAATGCGTTGGAAGGACTCCACACATTGTTTGGCCTTGAGACTTATTTATAGACATGGCAAAAGCCAAACGAATTGGAAACTTTTGAAGGGTATAGTACAATCTGATGGTATCATTCGAATACGTAACAAAAGGACCACTTTTCCTTTCAACTTCCCAATGCAAATGGTTACTTCAAGAATATATTCGGTGATCTTTATGGTGACCAAACGCGTACCGTTCTATAATTGAAGTGGATTCAAATTACGTAGGAGAATAATAGTGGACCCAATCTTTAATCGAAGATTATGTGAGGCATTCCAGGTATATCTTGTGAAATTAAAAATTCAATTGGAAAATGTACACTTTCATTTTCATCAAAAACAGTATCGATTAATTTATAAGACATAAAATCACCTGGTAACTACTGTTGTATCTGGAAGTTTACCGGTAAGGTCTGTCGGTCATCACCGACAAAAGTAAGATAGCAACCACCGAAAAATTTATTATTGCTTTTTAATGCATAGTCCCATTCAATGCTTCGAGTGTAAATTTGTGAGCCATTGTGCACTCATCCCAAATTATTATTGAACTCTTCCGTAATACTGCAGCTATTCCACTATTCTTTATTATGTTACACATTGCATTTGGTGTCTTATGAATGGCCAATGGCAACTTGAATGTTGAATGTGCCGTTCGCCCACCATCTAGCAAAGTAGCCGCAATGCCTGACGATGCAACTGCCAATGCGATTTTCTGTGGCGACCGTACTTTGGCAAGAATCAACGACATTATTGTGCAACACTTCACCCTGGTGCGTCCAAAAAAAAAAACCACCTTGTTCAGAAGCAAAAGCCAGCATAATCCGAATGTAGTTTGTATCTCTTTACAATTCGGATTACATGTGAATGTAATAATCAAGTCCGGTCGGCCGTAATAACGTCCACATAATAACGTCGCATATTGTATGTATTCCTGCATGTTCCGTGAACTGCCGATCTAGCTTAAAGGTAATATGAAAGCATTACCGACATCATAGGGACTTACATTTCCGTCGATGTTTCCAGAAACAGCATCTCGTAGGTGCATATATTCCTCCAATGGTAATTTACCCTGGTTGTATCGAATGAATCGCAAGCGTTCGCTTTCAACCTTAGAAAACACGATTTACGATTTATGTAATTTATTATACATATGTTCGCAAAAGTGACGAATTAAATTTTGGCCCAAATGGAACATTTAAAAAAACTACATAGGTCGAACCCTATGCTCGATTTTTATAAATTAAACGTTATCTGTTTCCATTTTTGATTACATATACTTCTTACATCAGCTTCTACATATCTACATGTACATGTAAAACTACTTATACGAGACGTGGAAGTGTGTGCGAGAGAGTGAGGGAATGAGTAAACGCTTGGCAGGCGTTGCATAGCGACTAAAATTTAATTTGTTCTTTCTGGCTATAATAGTAGTTCGACCGCATCCAGATTCGGCAATTTGGTAGATACGATTATTTTCCATAACTATGCGTTTTTGGTTTTCTTTTATCTTAGAAATTGTGGATTCCACAGATTTTAGTCCTTTGTGGGGGCGGAAGGGGACGTGGCTAAATTTTGAAATAAACTTGTGCTGAATTGATATCACAGGAGCTTGGATAGAAAGTTTGGTTGCTCTAGCTCTTATAGTCTCAGAGATCTAGGTGCTCATTTGGACGAATAGGCCAAGCAGACAGGGTCGTGTGTGAGAGAGAGCGAGAGGGAACGATGACTTTTGAAATAGTTTTCTTCATTGTGGCTATATTAATACTCCGATGTGATCCAGATTTATCCCTCTGATAGAAATGGTCATCCTCTATGATTCTGCGTTCTTAGTTTTCTCGTATCTTCAAAATTGTGTATACCACAGACTTTTCTCCTTTGATGGGGTGGAAGGGGGCGGGGCGAAAATTTGAAATACGCTTGTAGTAGTGTGATAACACAGGAGACTGGATACAATTTGGTGGCTCTAGCTTTAACAGTCTCTGAGATCTAGGCGCTAATGAAGACGGACGGACAGACAGATCGGCTGTATCGAGTCGGCTATTGATGCAGATCAAGAATATATATACTTTATGCGGTCGGAAACGCTTCTTTCTGGGCGTTACACACATCCGTTATCACGACAAATCTAATATACCCCATACTCTTCGAGTACCGGGTATAATTAATAGTTAATTGTCATAATTACCGGTATTTGGATCACACTGTTAAGGTGATATTTATCCTGTCCTTGACAAAATATTAATGGATATTTTAGATCCGAAATCGTACTGGTAGTTTTGTCTCGACATGTTATTTTTATAGCTCTTTTGTCATCTGGATCACCACCCATAATAACAGCAACCTCATAAACAGTTGAAACGCTGAATCTGCCAGCAAGTTCACCTAATGGTACTTTGCCGGCTTTTATGACGATTTAATAGTTATCATTTTGCAATCGTGGCGAAACTCTTTTAAGCAATAGAATTAGAATTGATTCTGATCTTCTAAAAAATTTTCCAGCAGGATCATAATTGCTCTTTCTTCTGCTTGTTCGATGAAATGTTACTGGCACCGAGTCGTTACGCGCTCTTCACAATTACCCTAAATAAAAAATTTCGGATCATCATCAGGCATTCGCATCAATGATCCGATTTTATGGTACACCTGACCTTGTATTTTGAATGTACCCTGCAATACCAGCCGTGAGCGATGACGAATGTCAACGACAATGTCATCTAGGCGTTGACGCCCTCTAAACCGAACCCCTTATTTTCTCTCTGTTTCCTTCTTTTCCGCGCGATCGTAATAGATCGGCTCTGCCGATCGGTCGAAGTACAAGAGAATTTGGTTTTTTTCTCTTTTGCGCCTGCTTTGGCAAAGCATTCTTGCTTTGTTCGCCATGCATTTGCTATTACGTTACATTGTTACAATTGTGCGGAAAGAGTTGGAAGTGAAAATGCAGTGATTTAGGGAAAAATGTCTATATTATTTATTATAACCAGGTAAGTGCATTGTTTAAATAAACATAAATGTGATGTACGCGTGGTAAATTATGAAAATATCAATTTCATATAATGTTAAATTTGTGACAGTGTGAAAAAACTGAGTTCAATGTATCGCTGCATTCACATTGTATTTATTTATTCTTCTTTTATGCTCTTTAATTGTTGTGCCCTTATGCTCCAACTAATATGTATAGTATGGGTTGGAAGAATATGGTATGGAAGAATAAAGAAATATAATGTGAATGCATAACCTGCGGTGGGCCCGAAATTTCAATTTTAAGCAGTCCAACAAAAACAGAAAAGCAACCCTTATATGCGAGGCTTGAGTCAAGCAGGTACATATTTTTGCGCATGTTTTGTTTTTGTTGTAGGAGTAAATACACAGATCACCGCAGATCTACAGTGAGCGTTTCTTTTTGTTTAAACAACTCTTTTACAAATCGAACATAGTTCTGGAATTTTGATCTTTCCTTATATAATTGCGACCAAATTAATAGCATTTTATAGAATAATCATTTTATTGATAGATCAACTAAATACGGAACACAATGGGGACGGGCACATCCTGGACGGACATGGAAAGTAAGTCTTTACAAGTCAAAAAACTAAACAAAAGCATAATAAGTGAATCCATATTTTTTCAGTGGCGATGCAATTGAAGTTACCGAAAAGCCTCAGGGATCCCCAAAACTGACATACATATCTACATAATTGTAATTTTTAATAAAAGCAAAAGAAAAGAAATGAATATACTTATATACGCCTTACTTTTTCATCTAAAATCTTCACTTATTATATCGCTTATTTTTTCGAGAACATCATCCCTTTCTGTATACCTTTTTTTCTGCTTAAGTCTTCACTTATTATGTACCTTATTTTTTCGAGAAAATCTTCACTTATTATGTGCCTTATTTTTTCGAGAAAATCATCACTTATAGCAAGCCTTTTTTTTTTGAGAAAATCATCACTTATAGTAAGCCTTATTTTTTCGCACTTCTCGATGACCATGTCATCCCCTATGCTCCTAGGACATCGCAATGTTAAAGTGAGAGGTTCATCGCTCCGCGCGACATCACTTATGTCATCTGGGGTGCTCTCGCTGAAATCTATGTGTGAGCACATTTGTAAGCGATGGCCCGTACTGCAGGGTAGTTTCAAAACTACGTCCATCGGATGCAAGCTCGCAATTCCCCCAAATTACGTAATTTGGAAGCAAAAATTAAATTGAGCGCATCTTACGCAACAACAATTTTAAATCATTTGAAACGCAATCAAGAAGGGATAATAAAGGTTCCGGAGGAGTGGGTAGAGGTGACAGTAAAACTTTTCCTGGTGCGCAAAACATACCTGGTCTTTCATTCCGAAATTTCAATCCCTGACAATATTGACATACTTTATCCATTGCACCGATAGCAATTTTTGAATGCGCAGAGTAGTTAAAATCTGGTTCGTATTCGAAAGCAAGACGATAAAATGTTGTCCGTGCTAATGAGCGGCTGGTCCACCGCTTCTTTTGTAGTCGTACTATTGTACTATTGTAGTCGTACTGTATCTATGTTTAGTTGTCGTGCCGCTCTTGATCTAGTAATAGTCTGTTTCAGACGTTCATCACGATGTTTTTGACATTCTTGTGCACGACCCTCTGCAGTCCTGATTCTTTGCGATTTGTCCTACCGACTGATGAGCTTCTTAAACCTCGCGTTGTTAAGGTTCGATTTTTTGTTGTGGCATTGGTTAAAGAGTTTTGAACAGTTAAGCACAAATAATTCAAAAGCAGGAATAATTTTTCAGTATGACAATTTGCTTTAATCGAAGCACGAACAGTAGTAAGCAATGACAGTAAAAGCTAATTGTCAGCGATAAATGAAGAACCGCTCTACCGATTAAAATGTAGGTTATCCTATCTTTTAGTTGGATCAAACTGCACACGATGGGCAAATTTGATTAGAATCTAGTAGTTAAGGAGTCCATCGTGCACAAACAATGGGACACGTGATTAAGATAACATTGTAATGCTCCTATTTCAGGCTGAGGTAAGCTCAGTCTTCTCCAGGATCCTACTACAAGAAATTTGTAGTTTGCAGGAACCTCTACAGGAAACGGGGTCGGCCCTAAGTAGGCTAGAAGCAAGAGTGGAGGAGAATGAGGCGTAACCGTACCCGTATGAGTTGGATAGAGAAGATATTGAAGGGCACGACCCGTTGTCACACTCGTGGGGTCGAGAAGGATGAGGGATACGAGGCGTTGTCACACTCGCGGGGTCGAGAAGGATAAGGAATACGAGGCGTTGTCACACTCGTGGAACCTATCAGAGGATCAGGAGTAATTTGAGGATTGGATTGGCCCTTACCGCGATATTCTTGGTTGCGAATTGATGTCGCAGTTCTCACCCGGAAAATAGACTTACTCGATGGGCTTATTTTTATTAAAATGCTCATTTATTGGACATTGGATATTTATTGTTGCGGGGGGGTCAGGGTGTTTTCGTCGTT
Source organism: Drosophila affinis (assembly GCA_037356375.1). Classification (NCBI taxonomy): domain Eukaryota; kingdom Metazoa; phylum Arthropoda; class Insecta; order Diptera; family Drosophilidae; genus Drosophila; species Drosophila affinis. The sequence goes on from CM074800.1 coordinate 29,529,919, forward strand.
CCGTTGCCCTTTCGCCCGTTTTCGGGGTCGTCGACGTCAGTGGCGATGTTGCTGACGTTGCTGATGTAGTTGACGTGGGCATCGGCGTCTCTACCTCCTCGGGGGGAGGTTCAACCGGGTCTAGGACGGAGGAGGCGGGCCGGTTGTCGAGGGATTCCGCGGGCTCCCGGAACGTTCGGAAGGACGCATGGACGTTCCGGCCTGGCGGAACGAGCAGTTCCACCGTCATGAGATGGGCCCGTGTGACGCGCAGGCCATACGGTGTGACCGTATAGTGGAACGTCTCTTCATCGGCCACGAGCCGGCGGGCGGAGGGCTCCTCCTCCTCGTTCTCCTCGTCGTCAGAGTACGTGGGTGGGTACTCCGGGCAGTAGCGTTCCAGGGTATTGTCCTGCTGGTCCCAGCCTAGGGGGTCGTAATGACGATACGCGTTTTGTTCGAACATCGGTTCGAATGATGGAGGTTCGGGGCTCGGCGAGTAGTAGGTCCGGGGGTCTCGGCGGCGGAATAGTGGTGGCGACCACAGATTTTCGCGTCGAAATCTGGATGGTCGTCGCGAAAACAGTGGAGGGCTATCCCGTGGGCCTTCGGAGTTCTCTATGCCCGAGAGTTCGTAGTCTGATTCGCCGCTTGACTCGGCCGCATCGTTACAGTTTGGCCGCTTTGGGGGGGCGTCCCGCCTTATGTCGGCGTATGCGCCTCCGTTGGAGATTGGGACGTCGTCTTGCTCTTTGTCGCGGATAGGGGTGCTGGCGGTTGACCACGACGGTTCACAGTTGGGTTCTGGGATGTCGTGGGGCGGACGATGGTCTCCGTTCTTGGACTGCGGCGGGGCTTTGGTTCTCCCGAACGTGGGTGCCCCAGACTCTCAGTCTTCAGAGTCGGTAGAGTCATCGATATAGATGATCTCGGGTGCCTCTGCGGGTGTTGAGGCTTCTTGGTGATCCATGGTGGGTTGGCTTAATAAAGTTTTGGGTGTTGAGGGTAGCGGTGCTAGTTCTGGTTTGAGCTATAATACGGATATTACTTAAGCTTTTAAAGGGTTCGATGCCTTAGGTCGGCACAGTTACAGAAATATAGTGTCAGCAAGTGAAGATTACGTAAACTTAGGTATAAGTGTAAGCGGAAAAGAATTGAATAAGAAATATATGTTTTTTTTGTTTTTGTGTGTGTTTGCAATATATTTAATTTTTTTTTTTTTATATTTTTTTTTTTTTGCTGAGTCCAGTTTGCTTTCTTCACTCGTCACCCGATCCGTATTCCCGTGGAGGAGGTATGGGGTAGGTACGGGTGGCTTGAGTTCGCCGAATTTTAGGGGGGGCGACGGTGGCATACATGGGGGCCTTACCGCTGGTCGGTGTCGATACCTCGGCCGGGCGGGCGTCGGTAGGAAGGTGGGGCGACACGGCCTCTACGTCTTGGGACGCATTTTGTTCACCTTGGATTTTAAGGCGGCGGTATAATATCCATATAATGGAGAAGAGAGGTAATGCTACGGCGAGCGTGAGGAGGTAGGAAGCGGTACTTTTTACCGTCAGCATTTCGTTTAGACTGTCGATTTGATTGAGATTATTTATGCTTAGTTCCCGTAGAAACGGTAGACTAAGTTTTTATTTGTGGGCCGTTATGTTGACTTGCGTCATTGCGGACATCACTGCCTTCCTCTTAGAGTCGCCGAGGTGGTAAATGTACCAGGTCCCGTTAAGAGAGACCCGGTGAGAGTACGTCACTAAGTACGATCCTGAAATCTTTTGGCTGGTCCCGGCATCATCAACAACGGTCATGTTCGCGTCGTTGATGACGAGAGTGCCATGGTCGACGATAGTTACAGGATCTAGGTGTCCCGGTAGGGTAGCACAATGTGCGATAGACCCGGCTACCATTTGTTGGGCGCAGGTACTTCCCCCTCGCTCCCTGCAGAACGTAGCCCCGACGGTTGTCTCGCAGGCCCCGATGTTGAGGGTCTGTGTACCGCAGTCCGCCACTATGTCTCCCTGAGTGAAATCTAATATTCTGTGGTGGCGTTGAACCGGGAATATGAGCGACTTCCTACAATTTAATTTGGGTTGAGGGAACTTTATATGAAAGTGGAGTAGGCCGGGAGTTTGAAAAACGCTGATGTTCGAGACCTCTAATAGCTTCACCAAGGTTATGTTGACTAGCTGTTGCTCATTGAATTCGTTTTTATCGGCGCCATATAAGAGGGCCGGACTGATCATGTTTATTTTGGCTAAAGTTAGCCCAAGGATAAGACTTTCTAGGTCCGTTATGATTATTCTATTTTTGGCGAGGACTGTCTCTACTATCTGGGCTTTCTCAGCCTCGTCCGACTTTTGGATCGTGTTGAAAAAGTGCGTCAGTTCGTTAAGTCGGTTTTGCATTTTGGAGTTAATCTCCCCCTGTCGGTGTTCGGATTCTATCAGTTGTGCTTGTTTGAACCTAATTTCTCCCAGTCATTGAAGTCGGGCGTTCCCGCTACTACTTTCAACGCTGTACCGAGCAGGTTTATGCTCCTGCCTTCCCTACGGTGGACTTTTAGCATGGCTATTAAATTTCGGATGTGGTCCAAGTCGGTTGCTAATACCTGGGCCAGGCGGGTGTTCGTGAACATCTCAGCAGCGCGCTCGGTCTGGGCGACGTAGACCTCATAAGAAGTGACGTTGGTGGTAACCACCTGGTATGGTGGAGGTATCCTGGCTTCTCCCAGATTACTGCGTCTCCGTCCACGATCGGGATATAGTCGGCGTTGGTGTAGTCATTTACTTTTACGGCGGCCTGTGCAGAGGTGACTAGGGCAAGTAGGACCAGCAAGGGTGACATGGTGTGGGGGGAATTATTGTTGGCGGCGGCAGGATTAAAGGTGATTGTTTTCTTCTTAATTGCCTTGGTTATTGTTGTCCTTTAACTCCGATTGGTAGAGTTTGATTCGTAGTCCTTGATGGATTTATGGATTTATCCTTGATAGGAGTCGGAATTTAATTTTGGGTTTTGATTGTTTTATTTTTATTTAATTCGATTTTTTTTTTTTTCTGTTCCTTTTGAGTTGGTTGATTTGGTCTGGTCTGTTCCGTGGGTAGTGGCGTACTGATCGACGAAGGCCAGGGCATCGATTAATATAGGTGTCGATCCCCGGTCAAACTCGGTATTATGCCGCCGTGGCATCTTTGTGGGCGGCTGGATTATCGAGTTCGGGGTCGTTGAACTCTTTCAGATCGTTGACATTGGCGACATTGTGCTTCCGGCTGCTTGTGTGTTGTAATTTCACGATGTTTGGCGACGGAAAACCTTTTACCCGGTATGGTCCGTCAAACTTTGGGGCCAGTTTGGCTGCAAAACCTTCGGCTGCATTTGACAGGTGGTGTTGTCGTACGAAGACCAATGAGCCGATCGTATGGCGCCATTGCCTGCGACGGAGATTGTAGTGGCGCGCTTGCTCTTGACTTGCCCTTTGATGTTACTTCGGACGATGGAAAAGATCTCTTTCAGTCTCGACGCTTTGTCAGTAGCCGTCTCCGGGGTGCTCCCTGTCCCTGGTGTGACTTCATGGTATATAGCGCCGGGCAGCCTGGGCTCTCTTCCGTGTAAAAGGAACGCTGGGCTGAATCCAGTGGTCTTGGAGACGCTAGAATTTATGGTTAACGACATTTCGGGTAATAGTTCGTCCCACGTGTTCTGGTGGTCATCGATGAATTGGGCGATCATTGTTTTCACAGTTCTGTTCGCCCTTTCTGTGGGGTTTTCCTGGGGACAATATGGAGCGGTGTGCTGCAGTTTGACGCCTGCGATTTGGAGGAACGTTCGGAACGAGCGACTGGTGAACTGGGTGCCGTTATCGCAGACGAATAATTTCGGTACCCCAAAACTGCTGAGGATTCGTTCGCGGAACGCTCGTTCGAGGTTAGCCGTGGATGCCTTTTTGAGGGGTATTAGTTCGACCCACTTGGAGAAGGTGTCGAAAACTACTAGCAGCATCGTATTCCCTCGTTTGGACCGTGCCAGTGGTCCGACGAAATCTGCGCACAAGGTAACAAACGGCTCCTCCGCCTTGCGAGTGAGCATCTTGCCCACTGGCTTGCGTTGCATGGCCTTGAACTTCTGACAACTTCCGCAGTTGCGAATGTAATGTCTTACGTCTCGATAGAACCCGGGCCAATAATACCGTTGGGAAACCCTGGCGATGGTCTTCCGTATGCCGAGGTGACCAGCTGTTGGTTGATCGTGGCATTCGTGGAGTACCCTCGTCCGGCGATCTTTTTGGACGCAGAGCTTCCAAGACTCCGTTCCGACAGGTCCGTGGCCGAGATTTCGGTAAAGTTGACCGTTCTCGTAGGTGTAGTCCGAATATTTTTGGGGCTCGTCGTGGACTTGTTGTATCCTTCGTTTAAGCCAGGGACAACTGTCGGGTTCCTCTTCGACGCGTGCGTGTGTTTCCAAGGGCTGCCTGGACAGTGCGTCCACCACTACGTTTTGTTTCCCGGCGCGATAATGCACGTCGTATTGGTATTGTTGTAGCTCGAGTGCCCAACGTGCCACTCTACCGTATGGACTTTCCAGGGTGTTTAACCATTTCAGCGCGAGATGGTCAGTTACCACGTCAAAGCGGTAGCCCTCTAGGTAGCATCGTAGTTTTCAAATTGCCCATATGACGGCTAGGCATTCTTTGTCGGTGGCAGAGTAGTTCTCTTCCGCCTTGTTGAGTCGTCGGCTGACGTACGCGATGACGCGCTCTTTCCCTTCAATCTCCTGGGTGAGGACTGCACCCACCCCTACGTTACTGGCCTCCGTTTGTAAAGAGAATTTGACGTTGAAATCAAATTGGGAACAAACCTGCGGTACCATGACGGCATCCCTATGCATTGTCGGAGTTCTTTCAAGTTGGTGGGCGGTCTCAAGTCTCTTACGGTGACTACCTTGTCGGGGTCGGTATGGATACCTTCCTCACTGATCATGTGTCCCAAATATTTGATGCGTCGTTGGAAGAAAGTACACTTTTCTGCGTTGATTCACAGGTTTGCCTTGAGAAGTCGAGAGAAGACCTCTTTTACGTTGTGGAGGTGTTCCGTGTAATCCTTTCCGATGATGAAAATGTCATCTAAGTACGCGAACGCGTAGGGTTCTATATTTGCGCTGATGACCGTGTCTAACGTCCGTTGAAACGTTGCCCCTGCGGAGTGTAATCCATAGGGCATTACCTTCCATTGGTACAGACCTCTTCCTGGCACCGTGTTAGCGGTGGCTTCCCTACTGTCGAGGGCCATAGGTATTTGCCAATACCCGTTCTTCAGATCTAGCGTGGTAATAAAACGTGCATTCTTCAGGCGTTCTAGGATGTAATTGATCCTCGGTAATGGATAGGCGTCCGGGATAGAGCCATCGTTGAGCTGGCGATAGTCTACGCACATACGCCATTTGTCGTTCTTTTTGCGCACGAGAACAATTGGTGCGCTGTGAGGGCTTCGAGAAGGTTCGATGAGTCCTTCGGCTATTAGTTGGTCGACTTGCTCGTCGATAATTCGCCTCATGGCGGGGTTCTTGGGGTAATACCTCTGTTTTATTGGCTGGTTGTCCCGCATGACGATGTGTGCTCCGTTAGGTCTGTGGTACTTTGAAGCTTTTCGAACTTCGGCAGTTCCTCATCCAGGAATTTCTGGATCTGTGACGCAAGTTCGGGCGGCCAGGGATCGCTGGTTCGTTCTGGCTCGTCTTCAAGTTGTTCGTCCCTCTCTAAGCTGAAAGCTCTATTCGGGTCTTCCGGCAGGAGGGTCCTGTCGAACGCGCTCGGTGGTTCCGCCCCTCGAGGGTGTTCCCTCATGTTGGCGACAACTGGGGTGGTATCGTTTAGAGAAGGGGTGCTTGCGGGGGTTTGGTTGGGTACCTGGGCCAGGGGTTGGGACGCTAGTTGAGGAGTCATTTGTGTTGGGGAGATAGCGTGGATGCTATTGTTGACCCCGGTGTCTACGTCGATCACCCGTCTGGGCGCATGGTCGTCAGGCGAAGACCTTGGTTGTGAAGGAACGATTGCCTGTGGGGAGGCAGCTCTGGTTTCCTTAGTCTTTATGGGGATCACCGCGCCGTGGGCTTCGGTTGATCTCCTTACATTCTGCGCCGCTGCGTGGGAGCTCGTGTCACCTATCGTTGGCCTAGGAATCGTGCGTTCCGTGGCGGGTCTAAGGTTTGTGCTTTTCGTATTTGGCCTGGGAATCGTGCGTTCCGTTGGGGCTTTAGAATTTTTGCTGGGCGCTCGTTGTTTGGACATGGTGTCCGTCGTAGTTTTCCTCAAACGCGAGTTTTCCGGGGCTGCCCTGGATCTCGGTTTTCCGTTCCTGTGGTGGGAACTTGGCTGGCAGTGACCGCGGGGGGGTTTGCCATGGGGCGACGGCTTCGGAGTTGTAGGAAGGTGGTGCCGCATTTGATCGTTGTTTCGATCGCGCATAAGAAATCCAGACCCACAATGACTTGTTCCAACATGTTGGGTAAGACTAGGAGAGGTATCTGGACTTCCCGTCTGTCTAACCGGATGCAAGCCAGGAGGATTTGCGTGATCTCGCGTACTGAGCCGTCGGCCAGTCGGATCTGCACGCATGCCTCCCGAAGATTGGTGTTATTGTCCAGTTGTCGGGCGAGGTCAGCACTGACGAAGCTCCGGGACGCCCCGGTGTCAATAGTGGCCTCCGCGTCTTGTCCTCCTATGGTCACTCTCGCCACTATCCGGCCATCGTGTAGGTGTAGGGGGTTAGTTAGTTCCGGGTTTGGGAGGGCGTCGTTCCCGACTGTTCCCGTGTCAGTCGAGGACGCGTGTCGTTTCCCGACGTGTCCCGGCGACAACCCTCGATCGTCCGTACACCGCGCTTACCGCATTCCCAGCAGAACAGAATCGAAGGGTTGGTGCAGTTCGGTGAAGCGTGGCCAGTTTCGCCACAGCGGCGGCATGCCATGAGCGGATTCACGATGGGGGTGGTTACCATGCGATGCGGACTTCCTGCGCCGGAGCGTTGCTTCGGTTCATAGGTTGTCTCCTTGCTAAATCGGTTGAGTCCCACGGGGGTCTCCGGAATGGTGTCCGGTTGGATTCACCTTCCTTGGGGGCCTGATTCGCCGTCGGCCTAGTGTAACGCGGCGTGTTCCGCGGGGGAAGGGGAACTACCGGTGCATTCCGTTCCTGGATGCTCTCGAACTCTGTGGCCAATGTCGTGAGCTGTGTCAGGCTTCGTAGTTCGTGTCTCCGCACGTACAGTTGGTACGCCGGCAAAATGTTGTCGTAGATCCTGTAGAGTTCCTTGGTGGTGTCGTATCCGGCATGGTGCATGAGTAACCGGAGCTCGATAACGAAGTCTTTAAAGCGTTCGCCTACCGCTTGCTTGCGATCCCGGATCTGATTCTCCAATTGTTCAAAATACCGCGGTGGCAAGAAGAACGCCAAGAATTCCCTGCGGAAATCGGTCCATGGGACGCCTTGTAGTCGGCTGGTCCGGAACCAGCGACTGGCTCTGTCCGAGAGGATTTCTGCCATGGCACGGGGTAAATGGTTCATGTCTACCCCGTATGAAAGCGCGCGCTCTTTGAGAAGGTCGATGAATGACAGCGGATCTTCCTGTCCGTTGAACTGGATCCCCCACTTCCGTATGCGTTCCGCCATTTGGGCGGCGTGGCTACATTGGTATCCCCCTGCGGGTTCGCTTCCCGCCAGGGGTCCCTCGCTCGCAGGTCGGATTCTTCTCGCGGCTGGAGTACGTTGTTCTGGAGACGGAGGTCTTGGTGGCTCGGCCACTATCCCGACGCTGGAGGGAACGCCGGTTTGATTTTCTGGGTTTTCGGGAACTTTTAACCAGGGCTTGGGTTCCTCCGTACGCCCTTCCGCCTGTGTGGAAGTACTCGGTTGAGGTGACTTGGATCGCGCTGGGGACTTGGCATATTGTCGTTCGAGCTCGGCGAGTCGAACCCAGGCTTCTTGTTCGAGGGTCCCCTCAAACAATGCGGCGAAGCTTCTCCGCATGTCTTCTACAGTGCCCTTACTGCTGAACCCGAATTCCACCGCGAACCTTTCTAACTCTTCTTGTCGGCGCTTGTGGACCCAGCCGGTGCCTACCCCTGGATTAGAGACAAACTCCCCAGAGTAGTACTTACCTGAAGTTTTCTCAGTGTTGGGATCCAAGGTAGTGTATGGTTTTGTGTTTTTTTTTTTTTACCTTTTGGAGTCACTCGCGTATTATGAAAGGGATCAGCCCCTGTGCGAACCGACACTCCGTGTGTATTTATGTCGATAACGCGACCCGCACCGTTGGAGTTGTGGGGTTTTCGTCGAGGCTTTGCGCGGCGCACTACTGTTTTATCACGCTCGGAGTTTGAGTTCGAGGGTACGCCGAGATTGTGAGATGGATCTGTCCAGCCTATGCCTTAGATTTTAGTGGCCGTGGGTTTTTAATCCACACCCCTCGCTAAAGTTTCCTACAGGTCCCTGCTCGGGCGCCACTTGTAATGCTCCTATTTCAGGCTGAGGTAAGCTCAGTCTTCTCCAGGATCCTACTACAAGAAATTTGTAGTTTGCAGGAACCTCTACAGGAAACGGGGTCGGCCCTAAGTAGGCTAGAAGCAAGAGTGGAGGAGAATGAGGCGTAACCGTACCCGTATGAGTTGGATAGAGAAGATATTGAAGGGCACGACCCGTTGTCACACTCGTGGGGTCGAGAAGGATGAGGGATACGAGGCGTTGTCACACTCGCGGGGTCGAGAAGGATAAGGAATACGAGGCGTTGTCACACTCGTGGAACCTATCAGAGGATCAGGAGTAATTTGAGGATTGGATTGGCCCTTACCGCGATATTCTTGGTTGCGAATTGATGTCGCAGTTCTCACCCGGAAAATAGACTTACTCGATGGGTTTATTTACATTAAAATGCTCATTTAACGTACAGCGTATAGTATTTTATTGTAAGTTGCTGCGCGGAGCAACGTCTATCTCGCGGCCGGGTTCCCGAGTAAGTGTCTTGCACTTCTTTCGCTAGAACGCTCGGAACCTAGCATCCGCGGATCGAACTAGCTAGCTTAAACTTATGGGTGGATATGTGCTGACGGAGCGCCGATGGGCAATTGCTTTTGTCGAAAAGAAAACCGTCGCATCGAACCTTAGTGGGAGGGGAAAGTTTTTGGGTCACAGTTGAGGTATTGGTAGGAGAGTTATGGATGGGTGTAGGAGAGGTAGTCACGTGGCCGAATGGCGCGCGTGTGATGGGAGAAAAGTGGGTGGTTCGGAGAGTTTTCGTGTATTGTAGAAGGTGGCTTATTTTTAGACAAAGGTAACTATTAAACTTAGACTTATTACTCCTCCATTGCCGGTGCGGCGTGGTGAAATGTAACGGCGCCTTGGGGTTCGTAACAACATAATAAAAAAAATAGAAGCATACCTTTTATACCCGGTACTCGAAGAGTATAGGGGTATATTAGGTTTGTGGGGATAACGGTTGTGTGTAACGCCCAGAAGGAGGCGTTTCCGACCCCATAAAGTATATATATTCTTGATCAGCATCAATAGCCGCCCCTTTCCGCCCACACAAAGGACGAAAGTCTGTGGCGTACACAATTTTGAAAATACGATAAAACTAAAAACGCAGAATCATAGATGATGACCATTTCTATCAGAGTGTTGAATCTGAATCAGATCGGATCATTATAATAGCTACAATGAAGAAAACCATTTCGAAAGTCATCGTTCCCTCTCGCTCTCTCTCACACGCGGCCCCATCTGTTGTGCCCATTCGTATTTTGTGACGCCTAGTTCTCAGAGACTATAAGAGCTAGAGCCACCAAACTTTCTATCCAAACTCCTGTGATATCAAACCAGCACGAGTTTGTTTCAAAATTTTGCCTCACCTCCTTCAGCCCCCCACAAAGAACGAAAATTTGTGGCATCCACAATTTGTAAGATACGAGAAAACTAAAAACGCAGAATCATGGAATATGGCCATATTTACCAGAGTGCCAAATCTGGATCATATCGGATCATTATTATAGCCCCAATAAACAAAATCATTTAGAGTGGCTACGTAGATACTACGTTCCCTCCCTCTCTCTTAACTCTTCCTCGTCTGCCTTGCAACGCAATGAGTAATAGCGATCCACGGCAATCTAGGAGTGAGCCCTATACTAGCTGCTGGCAGGTGTTCTCCCTTTCTCTTTCCCGCTTTGACCTTGTAACCCCCCCTCTCCCACAAACAAGCGTGAAGCGCTGTCTGCTTGTCCATGCCCTACCGCAATTACCGCCCACCCCCATTAACAACTCAATCCGTCCTTATCCCCTAAAGAAAGAGAGAGAGAGAGAAGCCTAACAATATCAAATGTCCAAAACAATAAGCCCCCGCCCAGGCAATGATTTATTTACATAAATATATAAATGTATATATGTACATACATATATAAGTATTGATATGTAGGAATGTACTTATGTATATGTATGAATGTAAATATTTTAAAACCAATGGACATACATATGTAGATTCATATGTAAATATACATACATAGCATAATACATATTTGCACATTCTGATTGAATCAGCCGGTATTGGTACGGGAGGGGTACCTGCGATTGCATGTGTTCACTCTGTGAAAAGAAATAGAATTGTCCACCAAAGAAACTGCGAAATCAAAACAAAACTGGCAAGCACGTGCGCTCTCTTTCTCTCTGTTTCCCCTTCCATCTTCTGACCATGACCCTCTCTCATAAAACAAAAGGGATGCGCGAAGCGCTGTTTTCATGTCTTACCAAGATCCCCCCCTCCACTCTCGTCCTCATAGTAAACCGTTTTTTAACCGTTACAGAAAGGGGAGGGGGAAACGGAAATGATTTCGCTCCAAAAATGCATGTGGAAGGAATGAGAAAAATAGCCGTTACATTTGTTTGAGTTTTTCTCTCTATCCCTCTCATTCCACTTAAGAACTCTCTGCTTCACTATCTGAAAAAGTGCTCTCTCAATAGAGCAACTCTCTATTTACACTCATCCGTATGCCTTCAAGATGAATTAAGTAATAAGGTGACAACATCTACGTCACGAAATCTGCTCTCTTTCGCGAACCATCCGTTCGTCGTATGCTGTGCGCCGAAATAGAGTAGATGGTCCAACCCACAGACAACGTCACCTCATCACTAAATTCACCTTGTATGTCTCTTTTTTGAACAGTGGCAATTAGAGAGAGAGAGAGAGAGAGAGAGATAGAGAAAGGCTGAGAGAGCGCCCTCGTAAAATCATATGTTTGAAACCAAAACATTAACCTGCTTCTACCCCACGCAATGGGAATAGCATTAGAAGGAGTAATTAGCCGGAAAGGAATTAGAAGAATGCATATATAGAAACAGCTCAGCCAGACTTTTTCCTGTAAAAATTTATTTTTCCGTTAGTCCCGCATGTTTTGACTCCATTCTTTCTGCCAGGGGACGTCGCAGCTTCGCAAAAAGTCGTATATTTAATTTCTTATGTAGTTTTTGTAGCATAATATTCTTATATAATTATATAAAATAATTTATTTTATTTTATGTACTTACATATAATATATACGTAAATTATAAATAATCACTAATAATAATAATTGAAATTAATTATATTATTAATACTTACTAATAGTTAATTATAAAATTAACTATTGATTTTATTTTATTAGGTATTTATTTCATTTTATTTTTATTCGTTTTTTATTGTTTCATCATATTTTATTTTATCACATTTTATTTTATTATGCCTCGAAGGAATAGACATTCTGCTTCTCAACAGTCTCAGAGACGTAAATTGCGAAACAGATGAAGTAGAGATAGAAATTTAGAAACTTTAGAAGTTGTTGAAAACAGGGATGTTTTAATAAGTACATACGCCGAGTTCGTTGAACCGGCTAGGAATCAGCAGCAAGAGAATGAGGGACAGAATCAGGTGACTGCTAGGCAGGTTTCAGGTGTTGGTGTAGGTCAGGAAGAGCAGGCAGCCGTCGCTGACGAACAGATTTTGAATGCTGAGGGAAATAGTGCTGCGCTTAACACACAGATCAGACGACAAGTGGCCGATACTAACCGTCGGTCCAGACGTAGACGTAACCAAAGGTATAGGGCCAGAGAACAGAGTCAGAATACTGCCGGACATACAGTTAGACGAGAAGACGCACAGGTAAGAAGTCAGGAGCAAGCGACCAATACCATGCTTCGGTCCAGACGAAGACAGGATTTGGACTATAGGGCTACAGAGCAGGCACAGAATACAGTAGGACATACACAAAGACGAACAGACCCACAGATTAGAAGTGAGGAGCAAGTGGCCGATACTATGCGTCGCTCAACACCAAGACAGGACTTGGAATAGAGGGCTAGAGAGCAGGAGCAAAATACAATAGAACATATAGTTAGACGAATGGACCTACAAATTAGAAGTAAGGAGCAAGTGGCCGATACTATGCGTCGCTCCCCACGAAGACAGGACTTGGAATATAGGGCTAGAGAGCAGGAGCAAAATACAATAGAACATATAGTTAGACGAATGGACCTACAAATAAGAAGTGAGGAGCAAGTTGCTAATACTGTGCGTCGCTCCACACGAAGGCAGGACTTGGAATATAGGGCTAGATAACAGGAACCAAATACAGTAGGACATATAGTTAGACGATAAGACCCACAGATTAGACGTGAGGAGCAAAGCACAAATACAGAGAGGCGACAGCGCATACGTAGAAATAATGAAAGGAGACGTATATTAGAAAGAGAGCAGGATAGAGTTTGTAGGGTCCAAGAAAGGACTTTAGCTGATCGTAAGCGTATCCCACGAGCGAGAGACACTCTGGCACGCCAATCTGCTCGTGTCGCAGCTCGACAGTCGGCAATTGACGCTGCCAGAGCTGCAAGTCAGAGAGTTAGCCAATATAGGAGCGATAGCAGTAATATAGCTGAGCAAAATTTAAGGAACGCCTCCCGAATGCAGCAAGAACAAGCAAATATCTCCCAGGAGGATAGGGCACATGTCGGACCCAGAATAAGGCTTAGTGGCCTAGAAGCTCTAAAAGTAGTTTATAATAGGAATGTAAAGTTGGGTCCTGATCAGGTTTGCCTTTCTTGTAAAGGCCTGTGGTTCCCGAAACAAATTTCCAAGATTCCGCGTGTCCTTTTAGAAAGTGATTGCGAGTTTAGTGCTAAAATAACATTAAAATTCTGCAGAACATGTTATACCAACATTAAGAAGCGTAAAAAGCCTTTCTTCATTGAATTAGATTTCCCTAAACTGTCCGACTGCTTAAAGGGGCTTACTCCATTAGAGGAACGACTGATTTCTCCTCGACTTCCATTTATGATAATTAAGCCATTATTGCCTGGGGGAAGAGGTCAAAATGCCATTAAAGGAGCAGTTGTCAACGTCACTATTTCCGTTAGTGATATCGTGAAGGAGCTTCCACGAGAATTCCATGAAGCTCAGGTTATTCAGCTCCACCTGAAGCGTAGACAAGAGTATCTTCATGCCTTCATGGCTGAAACCATTCGACCTTCCAAAATTTTTGAAGCACTTCGTTATTTAGTTAGCACAGATTTGTATAAAAAGCACAATGTCATAGTTACTGAGCAATGGATCTCTGGCTTCACATCCGATATTGTTTCTTTCGTAGCCTCTCAAGCAGACGCAGCCTTTTTAGAAAGTATCCAAAATAGAGATAGGAATGTAGACACAGAGCCAGCCCATCCCGACGAGGAGGTAGTGGCCGAAGAGCTCAACCCTGGCGGTCAGGAAACTCTGCTTGAAAATAACGTACCATTTGATGATAGGATTATAAAAATCGCACCAGGGCAAGGACAACGACCTCTTGATATGGTCTTAGATATTGACTCGGAAGAGTTATCTTTTCCCACTATTTATGCAGGTGTCAAGAGACAATCTTTAGAAAGTTTTACAACCATTGTTAGATCAGAGCTTCGAAATGTAGATAGGAGAGGTTGTAGATCTGATAAACTGTTCTTCAATTACAAGAAGTTAGAACTCATTAAGATTCGCAATAATATTTCTATCTGCTTACGTAAGCGGAGCACGTCCAGTGCAGTAACGGCAGCTAATGCTCTTAATGAGAATTTTATAGAGGGACTTATTAACCACGATGAGGGATATAGGGTTCTTCGAGATATTCGCTTGTCTCCGGCTCATTGGGAGGAAGAAAAGAAGAAGGTCATGGCCATGATTCGTCAGTTCGGCCTGCCGACTTTTTTCATCACTCTGTCTGCTGCTGAAACGCGGTGGCCAGAGCTGCTTGTTTTGCTCAAAAGCAATGTAGATAGAGAGATCATTAGCGAAGAAGAAGCAATGAATCTACAGTACAACGAAAAGGAGCGTCTCATCAAGGCAGATCCAGTTACTTGTGCTAGGTATTTTGACCATAGGTATCGTGAGATTTTGAAAGTTATGAGGAATCGGGAGGGCATTTTCGGAGAAAACTTCGTCATCAAATTTTATTGGCGTGTTGAGTTTCAACAAAGAGGTTCCCCCCACATTCACGGTATGTTTTGGCTGAAAGATGCCCCAGCAGTGGATTTTACCAGTACTGAGTCAATTTCAACAGTTGTAGCCTTCATTAATACACACATTAGAGTAGATGTCACAGACTCAGAATTAGCTCCGTATGTTGAATACCAAAAGCATAGGCATACAAACATGACATCTCTTAAAAAAGTCAATAGAAGTGGAAAGAAAGTTTGTAGATTCGGTATTCCATACTGTAAGGAAGTTCCTGTCTCAGGCCGGGGTACAGCCTCTCAGTCTGTCCAGGGCCCGGTCCCCATACAGAATTATTTGTATTAGGGGACCATAGAGAGGGATCGGACGGACGAAGTGTAGGGGAGGGACGGGTGGCGCGTGCACTCCGCGCGGTGCCGACGTTTGCCGTGGTCGGTGCCTCGACCAGGGGTGTGCTATGGGATGGCGTAGTTGGTGGGGATCTGGCACGCGCGCAGCCTGCAGGAGGTAGTACCCTCCACTCGTGGGCAGCGAAGGCGGTGCCGGGTACCCCGGGCCTGGGCGTGGGGACGTGTTGTGGCTGGTGTGGCCGTTGGGGGGGCCGGGGTACACGGGGCACGTGGTCGGTGGTACCCCCCACTCGTAGCTAGCGAGTATGGCGCCGCGTACCCCTCGGCCTGGGTACAGGCGCGGGAGGCGTGCTGCGTGTGGTGTGGCCGAGTTGGTGTGCCGGGATGGAAGGGAAAGGGGATGGAGGGAGGAGCATTCAACGGGAGGGGTGACCACCGGCTTGGCAAATCGCGTGGCGTCCGCGTGCACGATTGCCCAGCGGTGATCCCCGAGGATGAGGAAAGGCTACGAGGAGGTAGTTCTACGGGAGAGGAATCTCAGTCCGTGGAAGTCGTGGCATCCGCGTACAACTCCACTGGCTGAGTTCCCGCCATGCAAAGGGAATATTAATTCGGCACCCAATACGGGAAAAGGGGTGGGTTAAGAATCGAGGGCTTGCGGGCTATAGTATTAAATGATCGATGCATAGATATGAAATTCAAAAATCTTCTGCTAATATTTCACTTTATTGGTCTGATTAACTACTATTTTTATTCTTAGGAGCCCCTGTCGCACCTAGCTTCCCTTCCCTAGCTCGCTTACGCGAGGCCAGTTTACCCGCTGTCTCCTCCCGTCATCCTGGCTCCCGCTGATCCTGGCTGCTGGCACTTTTAATTTTTACTTTTCGACCGCGCACTTCTGCCTTTCTTGGCTGCTCAAAAATCACTCCCGTATCCATTTTTCGGCCGGCCACTCCAGGCCTCCAGGCTCGAGCCTCTGCCTGTAGCCTCTGCCGGCGTTTGTCGCTTGTCGTCGCGTAGGTGATCGACGCTCGCTCTCTGCTGTCGCTGCTCTCTCTGCCGTTCTCGGCTGCGGCTCCTGTTTACCGTTACTTGAGTGTCGGGGTATTGCGTTGTCGATTTCTCGAACGTTCTGCTGCTGTTGCTGCTCTCTCTGCCGCTCTCGGCTGCGGCTCCTGTTTACCGTTACTTGGGTGTCGGGGTATTGCGTTGTCGATTTCTCGAACGTTCTGCTGCTGTTGCTGCTCTCTCTCTCTCGGCTGCGGCTCCTGTTTACCGTTACTTGGGTGTCGGGGTATTGCGTTGTCGATTTCTCGAACGTTCTGCTGCTGTTGCTGCTCTCTCTCTCTCGGCTGCGGCTCCTGTTTACCGTTACTTGGGTGTCGGGGTATTGCGTTGTCGATTTCTGTTAGTGATGCTCATTCTGGTTCTCGTCGGTGATGCTCTATATGGTTCCCGTGAACCGCACCCACCTCCCGTGCAAATAACTCGACTTGGTTTTTGATCCTTACTAACTTAATCTATTATTATGAACTATATACTACATACTAGGGGAAACAAAAACTCAAAAATAACAAAATATTCATATGGGTGTCTGGAAATGAAAAATAGTTAACAAATATCCAAGTGGTTTTTTTTTTTTTTGTGAGGGGCTTTGCCCCTTCACACTCCCTTCCTACTTCGGGGGGCGGATAGAAATAAAGACCTGGCCGCCCCGGTTGATCGAGACCCTAAAGGTGCGACCTTCATGCTCCTCGATATGCCGGGTTCGGGGTCCGTCTTCCCGGTCTTGTTGGTGCTGTCTCACGCTGTCCTGCAGCGCCGTGGGTATCCGTCGGTCCGGCGTCTCCACACGCCACTCTTCCGGCGCCACTGGCCACTCCTGTTCGTCCTGAAGCTCGTTGAGGGCTGGGACTTCTTGGAACAGATCCAGCAGTCCGCCCACGGCCTCCTCGTCGAGCTCCAGAGATGTGCTGTTCCCGGAGGTGTTGAGCTCTGCTTCGCTGCCTGGGTGGTCCGAGGGCTGCACTAGTGGTGGGTTAATGAGCTCGTCGGCGCTTCCCTCGTTGGCCTCTGGACTTTCCCGGGGGTTTGCTTCCTCGTCGGGTTCGGGGGACCGTCCTTCGGCAGGAGATGGTGTCGGTGAGTCCCAGTCGAACCAGGCCAGGTCGATGCCGGACTCGATACTGGTGCGCTCTGGTGTGGTGTCGTCATCGCCGAGCAATGGGCGCCAGCGTGGAATGGTTTCGGTGGAGGTGGTTTCGCCCTCCCTGCAGCTTATCCCTGATGAGGATTCTGGCCTCTCGGGGGACGGTCTGCGGGCAATTTCCTCTGGTGGGGGACCGACGTGTATGTCCGGGGATGCCCTGCCCTCCACTAGGTTTTCTCCGGCGTTCCACCTTTCTCCTCCTTCCATCCATTCTCGGAGGTACTGGTCCCTGGCGTCCATCAAAGGCAGGGAACCGTCCTGGCATGGGTCTTCGCCGTAGCTGATGTCGGAGTACTGGGGCTGATCTGGGCTACTGGTCCGGCGTTTAGTTCTAGCCAGCTCCCGCGCCTTGTTGAACCGCCCATCGTGAAGTACTTCCTCGTCGCTCTCGCTGCTGTCCCATCCCGGTCCACGGCTCCACCGCGGCTCGTCGTCCACCGGGGCGTCAAACCCCTCATCCCTCATCCGTGCTGCTTGTCGGGGGTATGCCCAGGGATGGAGCCGACTCCAGCCCGTGGTGGGGGGTGGAGGTGACTTCAGCCGTTTTGGATACAGCCTGGCCCGCCGCTCGTATTCATGCCGTGAGACCTCGTGCGGTGGTGTCGACGGTGGGGTCCTGGTGCGGTTCTTTCGGTGCCTCTGCAGGATCTGTGCCAGCTGTTGGCTTCGTTGTTGCAGCCGTACCAACTCCTCACTGAGGGCTTGGTTGGCGGCCCGCAGCTCGTCGAGATCCTCTCGCGATTCCTCGGGTCGTAGTCCTTGCCATGGGTTGCTGGCGGCAGTGACTTGGTCTCCAATCGCGTGGAGGTGTTGTAGGGCTTCGCGGGACGTGGAGGGTCCGTCAAACCGCTCGGAGGGGCTGATGGTGTTGCCGAGTAGTGGCTTCGCCGTAGCGGGTAGGGCTGGGGTCCCGGTGTGGTGGTGGTTCTGGGTCCTGATGTTGGCCTGATACTCGCGGCACGCCTCGGCGAACGCGTTCTGGTGGGCTATGGTCCCGTGTGTACCCGGGACTGGTGTGGGCTCTGTGGCGTTGCTCGCTCTGGTCGAGGTGGGTCCTGCTGCGGGGATGTGTTGTGCCTCGGGGGGCACCTCTGTGGGGGACGTGCTTCTGGGGTGTCCTCGTTGACCACATGGTGCCTCTGGCGGCTGGGCGTCGTTTGGTCTGGCGTGGTTCTTGCCGAAGTGTCTATAGGGAGAAACTTGTGAAGATCAGATCCTGCCTAGCTAAATATTCCCATGTACCTGGCCCTACCTATAGGTGCGACTTACAATTTGTGAGGGTTATCGTCATATACAATGTATACTTAAAATTATACAATGCCATGGCTTAGGTCTAGTCCCTTAAGGGGAGTTATACTGGGCTTACTGTGACTGTTGCAGTGGTTGCCCTTTGCGGGGCGAGGACATTAGGGCAGCGCGCTACTCTAAGTGGCCCTCATGAACTCGCGTGTGCGTGGGCTCGTCCGCCCGGTTCGTCTTCTGCTTCTGTATCCTCGTGGTTGTTGCGGTCATCGTCGTCTTTGTAGAAGGCCTTGAGATCGGCCAGCCCGGCGGTTCGTCGCTGCCCTCCTGTGTGCTTTTGTAGGCGTACTATGTTCGGGGAGAGGAACCGGAGTACTCGGTACGGTCCTTCGTACTTGGGTGCCAGTTTAGCAGCGAAGTTGTCGGCCGCTTTGGAGAGGTGGTGTTGTCGTAGCATGACGAGTGTTCCGATTGTGGGTCTCCATTCGCGTCGTCGAAGGTTGTATGCCCGTCCCTGGTCTTGTGATGCGCGTTGGATGTTTTGTCGCGCCACTTGGAAGATGTCACGTAGTCTCGTAGCTTTGTCGAAGGGTGCTTCCATGCCTTCGCCTAAGCCTGGAGTTGTCTCTTCGTATAGCGCTCCGGGTAACCGGGGCTCACGTCCGAGGACGAGGAACGCTGGGCTGAACCCCGTCGTGTCGGAGGTGCTGCTGTTGATCGCCAGGCTGAGTTCGGGAAGTAGATCGTCCCACGTCCGCTGGTCTCCGTCGATATATTGTGCAATCATGGTTTTGATTGTCCGGTTAGCCCGCTCAGTTGGATTCTGCTGTGGGGTATAGGGAGCCGTGTGTTCCAGTTCTATTCCGGCCAGCTTGCAGAAGTGTCGAAAAGAGCGACTCGTAAACTGGGTACCATTGTCGCAAACGAGCCTTCTGGGGACACCGAATCGACCCAGAATTCTTTCTCGAAATGCCTTTTCCAGCAGGGCCGTGGTGGCTTTGCGCAGGGGGACCAGTTCTACCCACTTACTAAAGGCGTCGAAGAACACCAATAGCATGGTATTCCCGTGCTTGGATCGCGGCAAAGGGCCCACGAAGTCGGCGCAGAGGATGTCAAGTGGTCCTTGAGCCTGACGTGTCAGCATTTGTCCAGCCGGTTTGACTTGACTCACCTTGAATCTTTGGCAACTGACACATCGTCGGATGTAGCGGGCGACATCTCGGTAGAGTCCAGGCCAGTAGTACCTCTGGAGAATCCGGGTGGTCGTCTTCCTGATTCCCAGGTGGCCCGCTGTCGGATGATCGTGGCATTCCTCTAGTACTCGGTGGCGGTGGTTCTTGGCTACACATAATTTCCACTGGATGGGGTCCTCCTCAACTGATCTGTTACTGGCCTGTTTGTAGATCTGCCCATTTTCTATGATAAAATCTGCCAACTTCTCTGGTTGTTCCTGGATCCGCTTGTATAGCCGTCTCAGCCATGGGACTTCTTCGGCGCGTTGCAATGACTCCACTGGTTGTCGTGAGAGGGTGTCGGCCACGACATTCTGGCTTCCTCGTCGATAGTGGATATCGAACTGATATTGTTGAAGTTCCAATGCCCATCGAGCGATGCGTCCAGTGGGATTATCTATGGAGTTTAGCCATTTTAATGCGAGGTGATCCGTAATCACATCAAAATGGTAGCCCTCCAAGAAACATCGAAGCTTCCGGATGGCCCATACGATGGCCAGACACTCTTTCTCGGTGGCGGAGTAGTTTTCTTCGGCCCTGAGTAACCGGCGGCTGGCGTAGGCGATGACCCGTTCTTCTCCCGCTATCTGCGGTGTCAATACGGCTCCGAGGCCGTACGCACTAGCGTCTGTCTGCAGAACGAATCGCTCGTTGAAATCCGGGCAAGCTAGCACTGGTGCCTGCGTCAATTTTTCCTTCAGCGTTTCGAAAGCCTGCTGTTGCTCCTCTGTCCAAACCCACTTTTGGTCCTTTTTCAGGAGGGTGGTCATTGGCTGCACTATGGTGGCGAAGTTGGGGACGAAACGACGATACCACGAGGCCATTCCGATGCAACGCCGCAGCTCCTTTAACGTGGTGGGTGGTGTCAGTCCTTGGACTGCGATGACTTTCTCGGGGTCGGTGTGAATGCCGTGTTCGCTGATCACATGTCCGAGGTAAACCAGGCTCTTCTTGAAGAAACTGCATTTGTTTCGGTTCAGCCTAAGATTGGCCTCCCGCAACCTTCGGAAGACTTCTCGCAAGTTCTTGATGTGCTCCTCTAGGCTTGACCCGATGACAATGATATCGTCCAAATATGCAAAGGCATATGGCTGCATGTCGGGCCCGATGACGCTGTCCAAGGCTCGTTGAAAAGTCGCTGGTGCTGAGTGAAGGCCAAATGGCATGACCTTCCAGTGGAAGAGCCCCCGGCCCGGCACGGTGAATGCGGTGGCTTCTCTGCTACTCTCGGCTACCGGGATTTGCCAGTATCCATTCTTCAGATCCAATGTTGAAATATAATTGGCGTTCCGGAGCCTCTCCAGGATGTGGGTGATGCGTGGTAGTGGGTATGCGTCTGGCACGGATCGAGCGTTTAGTTGTCGATAGTCCACGCACATACGCATCTCTCCGGTCTTCTTTCCCACCAGTACGATTGGGGCACTGTGCGGGCTCCTGGAGGGCTCGATTCGTCCGTCTCGAAGTAGTTCTGTCACTTGTGCATCGATGATCTTCTGCATGGCGGGATTCTTCGGAAAGTATCGTTGTTTCACGGGCTTGTTGTCTCGCATGGTAATGGTGTGCTCGGCAATGTGCGATATCCCGCTCAGCCCCTCAAACTTCGCCAATTCTTCCTCCAGGAATTTTGCTGCTTCAGGCGTGGGGGGCTGCGTGGGGACTGGATCTGGCTGCCATGGAGAGAGTTCCTCTAGTTCCATGGCGGTGACAGCTGCTAGAATGGCACTGTCGTAGTCATACTGGTCGTTCGTTCGAAAGGGGTTCTTCTTTCGTGCTGTGTTTGCGCGTGGTGCACGGAAAGGGTTCCTTTCCCGTGCGATCATGGCGTCGGCTAGGGGTTCTAGGTCGTAGCTCCGTTGTGCCAACGCCCTGCATTTGCGGGGGAGTTGGGTTGGCCTGGTCTCTGTAGATGGTCTCGACGCTAGTGGAGTGCCGTCGGGGCTTAGCGTTAAGGCTTTTCGTTTCCTGCCTGGGGTGAAGTCCTTGGTCAGCAGGGCACGTTTTCCCCAGGTGCCCGGGTTGCTCTGCTGCTCTGCAGGAGATGCCTTGGTCGACGATTCGCGTATGCTCGTCGACGCCAAGGTTTCTGCGCTGTGTCGTGGCGGTGTTGAGGATCTCTTGGTCACCGAGGCGTGAGTGCTCGTTGACGCCAAGGTGTCCGTGTTTCTCTGCTGCTCCGCAGGAGACGCCTTGGTCGACGAGGCGTGTGTGCTCGTCGACGCCAAGGTTCCTGCACTGTGCTGTGGGGGTGTTGAGGATCCCTTGGTCAACGAGGCGTGAGTGCTCGTTGACGCCAAGGTGTCCGTTTTTCTCTGCTGCTCCGCAGGAGACGCCTTGGTCGACGAAGCGTGTGTGCTCGTCGACGCCAAGGTTCCTGCACTGTGTCGAGGGGGTGTTGAGGATCCCTTGGTCAACGAGGCGTGAGTGCTCGTTGACGCCAAGGTGTCCGTGTTTCTCTGCTGCTCTGCTTGGTTTGGGCTATTGCCCGAAAGGATGGCCGACCCGCTTGGAGCCGCCGTGTTTCCGGTTGTCGGGGGTCGAGGGCTGTGGTCGTTTTCGGGATCGGTGAACGTGACTTTGCGTGACTGTGGCGATGCGACTGCTGTTGGTGGAAAGCCGGGAGGCTGGCGTAACTTTAGTTGTAGGTATGCCCTTCCACAGTGGATCCTGGCGCGAATACCACAAAGGAAATCGAGACCCAGGATGACATCGTCCAGCACTGTTGACAGAACTAGCAGCGATACCTGGGTCTCCTGTTGGTCGAGGCGCACCTTTGCCATTATCGCCTGGGTTATGTCCTTCCGAGTTCCGTCCGCCAGGCTGATCCTGGTCCTCACTTCTCGTCGATTCTCAGCAGTTCCCAACTCTTCGGCCACCCTCTGACTGACGAACGACCGAGTTGCTCCAGTGTCAAGAGTCGCCGAGAAGGCTCTCCCATTGATGTTCACTAGAGCTGCGATCCTTTCTCCGACCATGCTCAATGGGTGAGGGACTCCGGGTCCTGAGTGCGTGTCTCCGCCCGTGTCCCTACCGGGCGGAGACTCGATCCGTTTCCCGACTCGGTCTTCCGGCAGCAGTAGATGGTCCTGATATTTCGGTGGCCACAATCCCAACAGAAAAGCTTCCGCCGATTGGTGCATGTTGGGCTGGCGTGTCCTACCTCCCCACAGTTTCGGCATGCTCGACTCACATCGATTGGCCGTTCTTCCTCTTGATTGATCACACGCGCAACTCCATGCGAAGTCCCGTTTGTGATGCCTCGCGCCGTTGTGGTTTCGTTGCTGGAGTACGTTACGCGGGGCCGATGGGTTGGTCCGGTTCCGCTGCTGCGAGGGGAATCACGGTCTCGTGCAGTCTCGTACGCTGCGACGAGCTGGGTGAGCTCTGTAAGGGAATTGAAGTCCTGTCTTCGGGTATACATTTGGTACTCCGGTCGGAGATTCTCGTAGATTCGATCCAGTTCCTGCTCCTGCGTGAACTTGGCACGCTGCATCATCAGTCGTAGTCCTATCATATAGTCTCTGAAGGATTCTCGGGGCTTCTGTTCCCGGCTCCGGATGGTGTCTTCCAAGCGTTGGAAGTATCGGGGTGGTAAGAAAAAGTCCAGAAATTCCTTGCGAAAATCTGTCCAACTCTGGCCCTGCATCTGAAAGGTCCGGAACCATCCTTCAGCTTTACCTGTCAGGAGTCCCGAGATAGCCCGAGGCAGCTGTTCTGGGCTCCCGCCGTAGGATTCGACTCGCTCCTCCAGTCGCTCGATAAACGCCAGTGGGTCCGTCTGACCATTAAAGGTGAGTCCCCACTTCCTGAGCTTGTCCGCCAGGAGAGAGTATGAAATCTCTCCACACCCTGGGCGAAATGCTCGTTGGGCCGGGAGACTGCGTGCTTGGTCGGGATCGCCGTTCGATGACGGATCCGTCACCACTGTCCGGGGTCCGATGCTACTGGACACGGGACGTCTGTGCTCGTGGCTTGGCTCGGGTAGGACCTCCAGAGGCTGCCCTGAAAGGGTACGTGATTGGTCGTAGCCCGATGACGCTGTAGCCGGGTGGTTCCTTGGTCCGGTGCTGGATCCTCGGTTCGTACTGGGCAGGTTCGGTATGACCAGTCGTTGGACTCCTTGACGCGGAGGGTTATCATCTGGGGCCGGTGGGTTGTCCCCGGAACCCTGGGTAGTGATGTTTAGTTCCGGCACTGCCAGTTGAAGTTTACGCTCATCCATGTCTTCCTCCCTCTTTGCTCGAGTCTCAGGCCCTGGTGATGTGGCTGGGCTTCGATGCTCCCTGGGACTCGGAATGTTCCCGAAGTGCGAGTTCAATTCGTCCAGCCTCGCCTGTACTTCCTCGGAGTGTCCGCCCCGTCCAATGAAATTTGAGATCCGGAAGCGTAGCTCCTCTACGGTACCGGCTTCTCCGAGTCCGAACTCCTTGGCCAAGCTCTGTAGTTCGTCCTTCCTACGGGAGTTCAACCAGCGGGTGCCCATCGTGTTGCGGGATCGCGGTGTTTGTTCTTCGTGCACGGTATGGCACTGGAGGATCGGTGACTCTTTCTGAAGGTACGTGGCACGTGGTATAACAGGACACGCAGCGCGACACTGGATTCAGGGATCCTGGGTCAGGATATGTTTCTCAGCGTTAGTGTACGAGGCGCGGCACTGGGATCAGGGATCCTTCGAAAGGATATGCAGTGGCTGGACACGGGGCGCGGTACTGGATTCAGGGATCCTGGGTCAGGATATGTTTCTCAGCGTTAGTGTACGAGGCGCGGCACTGGGATCAGGGATCCTTCGAAAGGATATGCAGTGGCTGGACACGGGGCGCGGCACTGGATTCAGGGATCCTGGGTCAGGATATGTTTCTCAGCGGTCGTGTACGAGGCGCGGCACTGGGATCAGGGATCCTTCGAAAGGATATGCAGTGGCTGGACACGGGGCGCGGTACTGGATTCAGGGATCCTGGGTCAGGATATGTTTCTCAGCGTTAGTGTATGAGGCGCGGCACTGGGATCAGGGATCCTTCGAAAGGATATGCAGTGGCTGGACACGGGGCGCGGCACTGGATTCAGGGATCCTGGGTCAGGATATGTTTCTCAGCGTTCGTGTACGAGGCGGGGCACTGGGATCAGGGATCCTTCGAAAGGATATGCAGTGGCTGGACACGGGGCGCGGTACTGGATTCAGGGATCCTGGGTCAGGATATGTTTCTCAGCGTTAGTGTACGAGGCGCGGCACTGGGATCAGGGATACTTGCTGGTCTTTGGTAGTCTTGGGCGTGATGCTTCTTGGTCGAAGGCTCGGACTTGACTCCCCTTCCTGGGCTCGGACTCCTCCTTTTATTGCTGCTGCCAAGCTTTTTCTCAGAGAGCTCTGCTGCCGAGCGAAGCCCTCTCTCTCCTCTGCTGTCACCTTGTCGCTGTGTCGTCGTGTCGCCGTGTCGCCGCTGCCCGCGTTAGGGATGCTGGGCGCCGAGACACGCTACCCGTGCCTGATCGTTGCGTACCGCGGCCGCGCGGCTGTGGTTCGCCTTGTCGCCGTGTCGCGGTGGTCGCCCTCTCTCTCCGATGGTATCGATGCGCCGTTGTCGCCGGGCGCCTCGGCGCCCGCTGCTGCTGTCTGGTCGCGCAAGGCACGTGGAGGGGCCAAGCTCTTCTCCCGGCGTCACGTGCCGTCTCTCTCGCCCGTGGTGTGGCGTGGCGTGGCGTGGCGTGGCGTTGGCGTTGTTCCTGATTCTCTCTGGCGTGTCAGTGGCCGTGCCTACTGTACCCGGGCGATCGTTTTTTTGAATCAGGGCTTGCGGTTGTTTGCTAGGGGGAGGGGGGGAAAACCAGCCTCGGCTGTATTTGAACCAGAGAGTGAAGATTGGTGCTCTGCTCCTGTTTTCCTATGCCTGATGCTGCTGTCGCTGCTGCTGTCTGCCCACGCTTGGTTTGATTGCACAACCTTGTGGCCGGGCTACGTGGCCGCGTGATCCCGCTACTATTCTGCTGCTCTGGTTACTGTACTTTTCTGCTGCGCGGAGGGCGTTTTCAGCTTAGAAATTCGGGGAAATTTCCAAGCTACCTCTTCCCCGATCCGCTCTCAGGTCCCTGCTCGGGCGCCATCTGTAAGGAAGTTCCTGTCTCAGGCCGGGGTACAGCCTCTCAGTCTGTCCAGGGCCCGGTCCCCATACAGAATTATTTGTATTAGGGGACCATAGAGAGGGATCGGACGGACGAAGTGTAGGGGAGGGACGGGTGGCGCGTGCACTCCGCGCGGTGCCGACGTTTGCCGTGGTCGGTGCCTCGACCAGGGGTGTGCTATGGGATGGCGTAGTTGGTGGGGATCTGGCACGCGCGCAGCCTGCAGGAGGTAGTACCCTCCACTCGTGGGCAGCGAAGGCGGTGCCGGGTACCCCGGGCCTGGGCGTGGGCACGTGTTGTGGCTGGTGTGGCCGTTGGGGGGGCCGGGGTACACGGGGCACGTGGTCGGTGGTACCCCCCACTCGTAGCTAGCGAGTATGGCGCCGCGTACCCCTCGGCCTGGGTACAGGCGCGGGAGGCGTGCTGCGTGTGGTGTGGCCGAGTTGGTGTGCCGGGATGGAAGGGAAAGGGGATGGAGGGAGGAGCATTCAACGGGAGGGGTGACCACCGGCTTGGCAAATCGCGTGGCGTCCGCGTGCACGATTGCCCAGCGGTGATCCCCGAGGATGAGGAAAGGCTACGAGGAGGTAGTTCTACGGGAGAGGAATCTCAGTCCGTGGAAGTCGTGGCATCCGCGTACAACTCCACTGGCTGAGTTCCCGCCATGCAAAGGGAATATTAATTCGGCACCCAATACGGGAAAAGGGGTGGGTTAAGAATCGAGGGCTTGCGGGCTATAGTATTAAATGATCGATGCATAGATATGAAATTCAAAAATCTTCTGCTAATATTTCACTTTATTGGTCTGATTAACTACTATTTTTATTCTTAGGAGCCCCTGTCGCACCTAGCTTCCCTTCCCTAGCTCGCTTACGCGAGGCCAGCTTACCCGCTGTCTCCTCCCGTCATCCTGGCTCCCGCTGATCCTGGCTGCTGGCACTTTTAATTTTTACTTTTCGACCGCGCACTTCTGCCTTTCTTGGCTGCTCAAAAATCACTCCCGTATCCATTTTTCGGCCGGCCACTCCAGGCCTCCAGGCTCGAGCCTCTGCCTGTAGCCTCTGCCGGCGTTTGTCGCTTGTCGTCGCGTAGGTGATCGACGCTCGCTCTCTGCTGTCGCTGCTCTCTCTGCCGCTCTCGGCTGCGGCTCCTGTTTACCGTTACTTGAGTGTCGGGGTATTGCGTTGTCGATTTCTCGAACGTTCTGCTGCTGTTGCTGCTCTCTCTGCCGCTCTCGGCTGCGGCTCCTGTTTACCGTTACTTGGGTGTCGGGGTATTGCGTTGTCGATTTCTCGAACGTTCTGCTGCTGTTGCTGCTCTCTCTCTCTCGGCTGCGGCTCCTGTTTACCGTTACTTGGGTGTCGGGGTATTGCGTTGTCGATTTCTCGAACGTTCTGCTGCTGTTGCTGCTCTCTCTCTCTCGGCTGCGGCTCCTGTTTACCGTTACTTGGGTGTCGGGGTATTGCGTTGTCGATTTCTGTTAGTGATGCTCATTCTGGTTCTCGTCGGTGATGCTCTATATGGTTCCCGTGAACCGCACCCACCTCCCGTGCAAATAACTCGACTTGGTTTTTGATCCTTACTAACTTAATCTATTATTATGAACTATATACTACATACTAGGGGAAACAAAAACTCAAAAATAACAAAATATTCATATGGGTGTCTGGAAATGAAAAATAGTTAACAAATATCCAAGTGGTTTTTTTTTTTTTGTGAGTGGCTTTGCCCCTTCACAATACCCTCCAATGCCCCAAACGGAGATATTAAGTCCACTGCCGGAGGAAACTCCAAACCTTGATTTTCACCAAGGAAATTTTAGGAAAATTCAAGACCTACTGAATTCTGATCAATCCTCTGATATGATTGATCACCTGAGCATATTTGAGAATTTCCTTTCCCACGAACAAGTGAGCCTCAATTACGAGGACTACAAATATGCAATATGTTCTGGTTTGAAGAAACCACAAATTTTTCTCAAGAGGTCGTTTGCTGAGATCAGCGTTAATGCTTATAATAAGCACATTCTTTCAATGCAAAGGGCCAATATGGATATCCAATTCATTTTGGACCCTTATGCATGCTGTAGCTATATAATAAACTATATAAATAAATCCCAAAGGGGTATTTCTAAGCTTATGCGCGAGGCGGTAAGAGAGGTGCAAGGGGGCAATTATACGATTAGGCAAAAGCTACAGCACATTGGTCACAAATTTATTTCTGGCACTGAGAAATCTGCTCAGGAAGCCGTGTATTGTTGTCTAGGTATTCCTTTGTCCGGAACTAGCAACAAATGCGTTCATATTAATACTTTCCCTCCAGAGCAACGAGTGCGAATGCTCAAATCCAAAAGCATCCTACAAAATATGAATCAGGACTCCACTGACATATTCGTCAAAGGATTGCTGGAGCGGTATGAACAGAGACCAATCAATCTTCAGGGCCTGTGTTTGGCCGATTTTGCAGCAAATTATGAATTTACTAAAAGCGGGAAAAGAGTTGGCCAAAATAGCGATGATGAAGAGGACGAAGAAAATGAGGTAGAAGTAGAAGTCTTTCTTCCTCTCCGAGGTGAAGAGGCGGTTGATGAGACCATTGATGAGCAGTTTAGGGCTTTAGCGATTCCCGAAATAAGCTCTCAAATAAATTTTCTGAACTTGAATGACCAGGCAACGGATGAAGATAGGAGTATTAGTATTCGTTAAGCTTCCTCCGATTGTTTCCCCTACGTTGTTAGCCAGTTTAATTAGATCGCTTAATTTGAAGCAAAAAGCTTATCTCACCCATGTTCTGCATAATGTGAGAAATACGGCAGTTTTTTATGAGTTTGTAGGTGGCGGCGCAGTCGTCGGCAAGAGTAGGACAATATCTACCATTTTTCAGACCACATCCCAGGAGTTTAATCGTAGACCAGGATCTAACCCAGAAACTGTTAAGGTTCTTCTGTGTGCTCCCACAGGAAAAGCTGCATTCGGTATTGGAGGTGCCACACTTCACTCCATGTTTTCTTTACCTCTCAATCAGTCTAACCATGCCTTTAAACAGTTGGGTACAGATATATTAAATACCTTGCGTTCAAGATTTATTGATCTTAAAATTCTTATAATTGACGAAATTTCTATGGTCGGTGAAAAAATGTTTTCGTATTGGGATAAGCGCCTAAAACAAATATTTTCAAGGCCCGAGAGTCCTTTTGGTGGAATTTCTGTTATCGTGCTCGGCGATCTAAGGCAGTTATGTCCAGTAGGTGATCGTTGGAAATTTAAATCCTCTTCAGGAGCGCATAATCCATACAGTGCAATAGTTGGCTTTAGTCTCTGGGAAAGCTTCAAGTTTTTCGAACTTACAGAGATAATGCGACAGCGAGATGACCAAGCTTTTGCAACCGCACTTAATATCATGGCATCGGCCGAAATGACGTCAGAAGATAGTCAATTGCTTCGGAGCCAAATAGTTGACGGCAGTCAAGCCCCCAAAAATGCGATCCACTTATTTTATAGCAATAGCGAGACAGATAAGTATAATAGGGAGAAGCTATCATCGATAATGACTGCAGAATATATTTCAATAGCTTTAGACTGCATCAAAGCCGAACATCTTAACCCAGAAACCAAAAGCAAATATCTGGACTCTGTTACGAGTTTTAAAACTTCGAATACACAAGGTTTGTGTACTTCATTGGTCCTTAAAACCACGGCTAAATACATGATGACAGTCAATGTAGATACATCAGATGGTCTAGTTAACGGAGCCACTGGTGTTTTAATGCAGGTAGATCTCAGCTCCTCCAATACCCCCGAACTTCTTTGGATACATTTTCTTGAGGAAAGCGTAAGAATTAACGCTCGGTCGAAACGCAGCCATAGTAACGAATTTTCATGGACCCCAATTCAGAAAACTACAAAAAGTTTTCAGTACCACCAAAACGAACAAGTTACTATCGACCGAAAACAGTTTCCGGTTGTAGCTGCAGAAGCTATAACTATTCATAAGAGTCAGGGAGCTACATACAGCAAAGTGGTCGTCCACACTTCATCCAACATGCAAAGAGAGGCGTTGTATATAGCTTGCAGTAGAGCCACCAGTGCGAACGGACTTTACATCGTTGGACCATTCATTCCACTTACTCAAATGAAGCTTATAATATTCCTGGCTATTCTACTGCAGTGCGGTTAGATTGCCCTTCCGTAGCCAGCGGAAGTAGACAGAAAAGGGCCATTCTAATATTTGTTAGGAATGAACTTTTAGATCATTGTAGTAATTTTGAAAGTTGTCGATTTTACGCCAATTCCGGTAACTTAGCATCTCCAGTGTTCGAGTGTGCTTTGTTTACGTAAAAATCTGTAGGTGTTGTTGTTATTTATAGAACCCCCGCGTATCCGTTGCCAAAGTTCAAAGCAGAATTTGAGGACTTATTTCAGAGAAATCAGCTTTTAGATAGAAATAGCTTAGTGTTAGGAGATTTTAATTTATGTCTTCATAATCTTTCTGGCTGCTGTAGGGAAATTTATGAATTCCTTTCAGAAAGGAATTGTAGGTCGTTGTTAGGCTTGGACTCGTCCACAACCAATTGCGATACGCCTATTGACTGGGCGTTTTCAAACATTTCCTATAGCAGGGCCACCGCGCGCACCTTTGAGACTGTCTATAGTTATCATAGTGGAATTCTAGTTAATGTTAGGGAGGCAGAAGATTAGATTTGGATAGGTTTAGATAGGTCAGCGACCCGCCCCCCGCACGAACCGTAAGCCGATACGGACCGGCAGGAAACTGCAGGGGACGCATATTCTTAATTTATTATATATTACTTTTTACTTTAATCTTTTATTTTGTTTAATCTTTTTTTTCGTTTATTTACCCTTTTTCCGTTTTATTATTTTATAAAGTTTATATTACATATATATATTTGTAATCATTTTTACGTCTTTAGGATAGATTATTTCTACGTATTTAGGTATTCATTAAAGTATAGATATTTTTTTGAAGGATTGGAATCCTATTTTTAATTTTTTTGGGGAATATGGAGCTTAAAAATGCCTTTAAAAGCAGCTCAAGTCGACTCGTAGGTCCCCAAGATTATATTTTGGCTAGAGTGACCCCATTGCATCTCGATGGTCTCCCCGTGGTATTCTCTGGGTACCAATTTAATGTATTTAATGTATTAAATTGGTAACTAATTCGAGCGGCGTTTACGTATCAAATATGTACATATATTATATAAGTTACATACAAGTAAATTACAAGGTTATACCTATACACATATACTAGCTGAGTACCGGGTATAAAGTAGAGCCGCGGCCATAGCCGCGACTCACAAAGTTCCCTCTCGTTTCTTACTAGTTTCAGTAATGATATAAATTTTCACTCAGAAAGCTAAAATTATTTTGAACACTGAATCTCGAAATAAATAATAAGTAACAGGATTTCGAAAATAGATCTTCATTAGTTGTTAACAAAGAGTTATCCATTATGTTAGATGATAATTCGAAAGCTGCGAACTCAAACGCAGGAATATAAATACAGTCGAGGTTTCCCAACCCGACTTGAAAACTTTTTTTTTCCACTGTCCCCCAAAATGACTTTTTCTGATAGATTTGGTGATCTGAAATTTTTTAAAGAATGATGGTTTTTTTCCAGGTTTAGTTTTTTTTTTAAATTTTTTAAAAAAATTTGGTATTTTTCGTCATAGGTAGTGCTTTTATTTCGCACATAACTAAAGTTTCCTAGTTTTTACTTAAAAAAAACTCAACCTGGAAAAAGAAAAAGATTCTTTAAAAAATTTTAAACATCCAAATCCATCAGAAAAAGTCATTTTGGGCTACCGCGGAAAAGTCGTGTCGGCTAGTGCTATTATTGTTGTTCCAATGCGACAACATATTCACTAATAACCTGTTTACACTACCGAATCATTGTCGAAGGTGCGAAAAAATGATGGAAGGCGTTGAGTTATACTTAACCCGCATTTTTTTTGCTGTTTGGCCTGCGCCAATGTAAACAAACGCATTGAATAGAGCACACGCATTTTTATTGAAATTAAAAGAAATTACCAAAATAATGAGCGATTTATATTTGAATGTCGAAAACAATGCAGGAGGAATCCGATGTATGTCGTAGGCTCCACCGAACAAAAATTACGTGCTGCTGATTTCTGTTTTCAAGTGACACTTTTAACGTTGGAATTAGCGCGTCCCTAAAGACCTTGCAAGGCTTTGTGTTAACATTTTGTTGCTTGCAATCAGACTTATTTTAATTGAAATGTTCAGGATTGGTTTGGTCGCTCAACTTTAAATTGATTTTATTGTTTGATTCGACAAAAATACTTCGATACCCCATCGATACCCCGAATAATTTCAATATTTTGTAAAAATAGTTGACAGAACAACACTTGAAAATGAAGCACCGAGTGTTGTATCATGCGGCCGCAACATTGTCTTCTTCTATCTACAGGGGTCTTATTGGCATCATTGTCGCATGTTCCATTTAACGGAAAAATCAAATGGTGCACCTTAATGTAAACAGGGTTTTACACTGAGGCTGCGTCTTGATCCTTTCCGTCTTCCCAGAATCGCAGTTTTTTTTGCATAGGCCCCAGTGGTGGCAAAAAGTTGCGTCGTTTACACTTAAGCCGTATCTGACTTTAGTTTTCAAGTAGCACTTTTAACGTTGGAATCAGCGCGTCCTAAAAGACCTTGCAAGGCTTTGTGTTAACATTTTGTTGCTTGCAATCAGACTTATTTTAATTGAAATGTTCAGGATTGGTTTGGTCGCTCAACTTTAAATTGATTTTATTGTTTGATTCGACAAAAATACTTCGATACCGCGTCGATACCTCGAATAATTTAAGTATTTTATTAAAATACTAGACAGAATACGGTAACAATTCCAAATGATGTCACGCGTGATTTATCATGTGGACGCATGATTGTCTTCTTCTCTTACGGACTCTTACGGGCATCATTGTCGCATGTTCCATTTAACGGAAAAATCCAATAATGCGCCCTAATGTAAAAAGGGTTTTACACTGAGGCTGCGTCTTGATCCTTCCTGTCTTTCCAGAATCGCAGTTTTTTTTAGCATAGGGCCGTAGGGGTGGCAAAAAGTTGCGTCGCTTTCCGACGCAGGTGCGTTTTTTCGTTATATTCGATTGGTTTTGGTTTTCCATTGCGCATAACAGCAATTTTCGTATTTTTCTGCCTTTTAACGGAACTATCACCACTAATAACACCAAAAAACAGCAGATTATAATTTAAATTTCGGCGCGTAAAATGTTTAACTGAGTAAAAAGGGTAAAAATACATATAATGTTTAGATAAAATTATTTAAACTAATTTTATTGTTAAAAAAAGCATTTCAACAATATAGTTGATTTAAAATTTTTGTTGTTGCAAATTCCATGTATTTGAATCCTTTCACTGTATTCATGATCTTCTGAGGGTAAGAAATTCTGCTGTCATGTACTTATCAGCGAGTTCGGCAATCACTTCCTGACAAAATTCCATCAAAATCCTACACACAATGGCTTGGGACACAACGAATAAGTTCCCTATTGCGCGATATTTCGTAAATGAAGTTGTTTATTGTTTATTTATGTTTAAAGTTTAACAATATACAGTTAAACTGTAAGGGTAAAATTACATGTCAACTAATTAATCGGCCCCCCGGGTCGTAGCCCCGGCTTTCCTAGACGGTGCGTAAGGTTTTGTCGTTCCGAAAATTTCCCAGTTAGTTCCACCATCTATTTTAAATGTTTCTATGCGATATTTAGCCGATGGTTTTCAAATGCGACTCTGAAAAATTGGCATTCACAACGAAAAAATGGAATTCACTGTGAATATGTAAGCATTGACTGACAAAAATAACTTATATTCTCCAGAAAATGGCAGGGAGCCAGGTAATTTTTCAATAGCATTTGTAAAATTTTCAGTTAGAGGTGCTATAATTCCTTTGCGAGAAGAATGCAAATAAATAAAATGAATCAAATGTAGTTTTAAAATGTTATATTTGTTTTGCAATGGCATATCTGAATATATCTGCAGATAAATTCAGATCCCGATGATCATGTTGCTCACTTTAATTAAGCAGAATCCAATTCTCATTAATGGAGCTGTTGGGTTTTTACTTCAATATTGGCGACGCTTCGATCTGTTGTGCAAGCCTCGAACTAAGATATATTGTCGAATCGTTGCAATTTTCTGAAGATCCGATGTTCACATACGCACATCTATACCTGAAGTAAATTGAAATGGAAAAAAATTGGAAGACTATGCTGGTAGAAGCTCAATAAACTATAGTTTATTGCGCTATTGTGCTTATTAAACATATTGTGCAGTATGCAACAGCACATTATTATTCCGCTGTAATCGCTATCTTTATCGTTTCGTCCAGCAACATGATTAGTTGTTGCAAGAAAATATTTTGCTGTTGAACCATAGTTAAAACAATTGCAAAATCTTCCATATCCATTTTTTTCCAAACAAAAATAAAAAAATCTTCCGCTCAAAAAATCAGTTTTTATACCCGGTACTCGAAGAGTATAGGGGTATATTAGATTTGGGGGGATAACGGTTGTGTGTAACGCACAGAAGGAAGCGTTTCCGACCCCATAAAGTATATATATTCTTGATTAGCATCAATAGCCGAGTCGATAAAGCCATGTCTGTCTGTCCGTCTGTCTGTCCGTCCGTCCGTCTTCATTTGCGCCTATATCTCGGAGACTATTAAAGCTAGAGCAACCAAATGTTGTATCCAGTCTCCTGTGTGATCACACTACTCTAAATGTAATTTAAAATTTCGCCCGCCCCTTTCCGCCCACACAAAGGACGAAAGTCTGTGGCGTACACAATGTTGAAGATACGAGAAAACTAAAAACGCAGAGTCATAGAGAATGACCATTTCTATCAGGGTGTTGAATTTGGATCAGATCGGATCATTATTATAGCTACAATGAAGAAAACCATTTCGAAAGTCATCATTCCCTCTCGCTCTCTCTCACACGCGACCCCATCTGCTTTGCTTATTCGTATAAATGAGCGCCTAGTTCTCAGAGACTATAAGAGCTAGAGCAACCAAACTTTCTATCCAAGCTCCTGTGATACCGAACCAGCACGAGTTTGTTTTATAATTTTGCCACGCCCCCTTCCGCCCCCACAAAAGACGAAAATCTGTGGAATCCACAATTTTTAAGATAAATGAAAACCAAAAACGCAGAATCACGAAAAATTACCATATCTACCAGATTATTGAACCTGGATCAGATCGGATCAATATTATGGCCAGAAGAAACAAATTAAATTTCAGTGGCTACGCAACGCCTGCCAAGCGCTGACTCATGCCCTCTCTCTCTCTGTCGTAAACACTTGTACGTCTCAAATATGTATTTATACATGTCATGTAGAAATGCAGGTGCAGATATGTATACAAAGCATATGTAAACAAAAATGGAAACATGTAGAAAAATTCAAAAAAAATCATTTTTTTAATTTTAATATTATTTTCGTCCCTTTTGAGAACATATAATAAATTTCATAAATCGTAGGCTCATAAATGTATGTATGTATATACTGACTGAGTACCGGGAATAAGGTAGAGCCGCGGCCTTTGCCGCGGCTCACAACGTTCCCTCTCGTTGTTATTGTCATCAGCTGTTAGACGGTAAACGGTAGATGGTGCCAGTGTGAATCGGAGTTCGCCGTCTGTCAAAAATCCCAACGTTCCCCCTTGACTCAGAGTGGACTCAGTGTGCAGAGGGTATAATGCCCAAGTCGTTAACTTTGAAGAGGCGTTGAAGGATAATGATATTGATAGAGTAATCGAAAAGGTATGGCTTATTGCGGGGAAATTGCATTTAGAAATGTTAAGAGGTAGAATGTTGATTTAGCACCAGTTGTTAAGAGCATCAAGATCTGATTGCAAAGATAGTGTCGACAATGGGTCACTGTATAAAAAACATAGCTTAACGTCATCAGCATACATTAGGACACGGGAATGAGATAACTTTTGAGGAAGATCGTTAATAAATAGGTTAAATAGCAAGGAACCCAGATGGCTACCTTGAGGAACCCCCGATGCGACAATAACAGGTTTAGAGAGAGAGTAGCTAAAGCAGACACGTTGAGAACGGTTACAAAGGTAAGAATTAGTCCAGTATAAACGACATCAGTTTGACACTGTTAAGCAAGTCCCGAAGCTACAAAGGTGGAAAATTCAAGGAGATTAGTAGAAACTGAGCACCGTTTAATGAATCCGTGCTGTGATTCAAAGAATGCAAAACTACAAAAATGTTTCACCTGAGAAGTGATGATTTTCTCGAAGAGTTTAGGAATGGCAGATAAGTTGGAAATACAGCGGTAGTTAGAGACATCAGATTTAGAACCCTTTCTATGAAAAAGAACTATTTAGGATTCTTTGCAGACGGTGGGAAAGTCACCAGTCCTGAGAGACAAGTTGAAAAGTTTTAGGAGGGGCACACAAAGAGATTCTGGAAGGATACAGTTAGAACTATTTAAAGGGATAGGATAAGAGTAACTACTACAAAAGTCATTCGATGCGGCTGGGATAGAGGGAAAGTTAATAGAAGGAACACAGTAGCAACGTTGGAAAAAGGAAGCGAACAGATCAGCAATATCACAATCCCTATCAGCATAACTACCATTTAAGTGTAGAGAAGAAGGAAATTGGGAAGATTTACGTTTAGAATTAACAAACCTGAAGAATTGTTTAGGGTCGCGTTTAAAGTTAAGCTTGCATTTGGTCAAGTATCTCTTGAAGCACAATGTATTAAATAAGGAAAAATTCGATTTTGCAATTGAGTACTTCGAAAAGTCAGATTGCAAACCGGATTTTTTAAACTTCTTGTACATACGGGATTTTAAGTTCATCGGATTTATTTATCTCGGGCTGAACCAGATAGGACCAGAAAGATTTCTGGAGGGGGTGACTAAAGGTACATGCATGGAAAAAATAGAGCTATAAAATGCATTCGTGGCAGACTCTATTTCCTGGAAATCGTCAAGGAATGACCAACCCATCTGAGATAGGGCAGTATTCAAGGAGAGAAAACCAACCTTCTTGAAGCAATAGATATTCGAAGGCTTAATAAACGACTTTATAGGGCATGGAGAGGGCAACAGTAAATCAATTGAAAGTGTGGGATGGTATGGGTCTTCAGGTAAGGATAGAGGTGATCCTCGACATACCAAAGTGCTCGAAACATCGGTAGTAAAGACGAGATCAACGGTCCTACACATGCTATTACGTATGCCATTTACCTGGCCTAATGATGTATCGGACAGAGAATCAACGAAGTCATGCTACATAGATGGGAACATTAAGTTTGAGTCATTGGATGGAGACCAAGTGACATTTGGGAGACTAAAGTCACCGAGGACAATAAGACGATCAGAATCACTAAGCTGAGACAAAACGGACTGGAGATGGGCAGCGTGAAGCATATAAGTTTCAAATTCAGTGGACGGTGGGATGTAACAGCATGATATGAATAAATTAAAAGAACACAGACGAATTTAAACTTTAATAGTTCCAATAGGGTTGAGCTCATCGATGGAAAAGAGTTGGGAAGTTAAGTGGGAACGAACAGCAATTAGGACGCCGCCACCTCGAGATGGTCAATCAGATCTATATATGTTAAGATTGTCTACAAAAATTTCGGAGTCCGAGATTGAGAAATTGAGCCATGTTTCAGAAAAGGCGATAACATCGGAATCAAAAGTTGCACTATGAGCATGTAATTTATGAGCTTACTGCACAGGCCACGTACATTCAGATAAGTGATCTTCAGAGGTAGGGAATAACTCAGTTTTTTGTAGTACATGGTAAATCAGTAGATGGAGTTGGAAGGATTCCTACCCGAGGAGCGGACTGCGAAGATCTAGATCGACTATTGAAAATGTGACAGATAGTGTGTTTGGGCCAGAAAGAGGGTTCCAACACAGTTTTGACAAACTTCTCCGTTTTTCCTTGAAGTAAATTTAGTTACTACTATGCCAGAGGAGCTATTGATGTTTAGTTTAGAGAAGATATACTCTCGAACCATTCCATCCGTAGCCGATTCCATAAGACGTGAGACAAATATAGATTTTAGAGGAGCGAGAGCGAATAGAGTAGATCGGTCAAGAGGGGTCACATGGATTATGGTTGAGGCAGAGGCGGGTTCTACCCGAGGAGCAGGTCCGGATGGGATGGTGCTGTCTGAGGAGCCAGTGCGAACCGGTGAGGAAGAAACTACTTACACTTCGATGTTGACAGCAGTATCGACGACTTCCTTAGGAAGCACAGTGATGCCGACAACTGGATGACAACCGGAATAATACAGTCCTGGCTTATCTGGAACTGCCCCCTCTTGATGATTCCTCTAGCCCAGTCTCCAGTCTTAAATGTTATTCAAAATTTGTGGGCTCGCTGGAGAAAAACATCCAGAATCACAGGATTTCTAGCAAAAAGGACCTTAAAAAAGCTCTGCTGGAGAAATGGAGCTAAATAAGCCCGGAAGGCACTCAGAAGCTGGTCTCTTCCATGAATATTAGGTTAAAAGCCGTAATAAAGGTTAAGGGATTACATACTAAGTATTAAAATACCTGTTTAACCTTTTATTCGACTAATATTAAACTAGTTTGTGGATGCATCGTTCTTGCTCTGACTTGTATTTAAGATATATTTTAAGTTTTTATTTTATTTTTAAAACTGAGCAATATTTAATCAGCTAATAAAATTCCTTTTTTAACTGTGATAAAACATACAACAAATTGGCGATTAAACATTTTTTGTTTTTCCTCTAGTTTAAAATCTGTAGCACCTTAAACTTTTTATTTAACACTGCATCGTTTTGGCCCTGAGTCACTATACATCGATTTCCTTGGCGCCAAAGTCGATCAAGGCTGGCGAACTGATTGGATGAGCGTCAGAGTCTTTAGCTGCAAGAAAATTGGAACTGTGAACACTGGGCAGACTAGGTGTAACCTTTCTTCTCTTTGGAGACTCATTTAAAATTTTGAGATTTTTAAAATGAGTTTCCATTGAGGAAAACTTATCCTGCAATTTCCGGAATCAAGAGTGGACAGCAGCGAATTCGTTATGAGTCGATCTCATAAATGTTCGCATATCGGCTTCAACTGCTCTGCAATCCCAACAAGTCCAGTTGAGACCGCAGCGGGTCTTAATCAGATCTACAACGCGACCACCGATATGACCAAAACCCGCGCAGCTAGAGTGAGACTTGTTGTCACACAACCAGCAGAAAATAAATGTTTGACGTGTAGCTACCGAACGGTGACCGTCACAGCGTTTAGCACAACAGGAGTTCATTGTTTGATATTAAAAACAATATATTATATATGAAAATTAAAGAAAAAAGAAAGGTAAAATATAAGTCGGTGTGGGGCAGAGATAGTGACTTTAGTTGTGTTACACAATTGCGCACGAAAGAACGAACAAAACGATTGTTAACAATTGTTAACAATAACGGCAAGTGAGCGGAGAGACACAGAGAGACAATAGAAGCACAGAAAGTCAAGCACAGAGCGGCGGCCAACGCAGTGCGTGTGTGTTAGAATGAAAACAGATAAGCTGAGGGTAGATAAAATAGAGAGCGGTTCAAAGAGAGCAAGTGCACCGCACTAGAATAGGCAACATCAAAACGGCTGCGATTAAGAAAGTGCAGAGAAGTTAAGAATGCGCAATAGGAATTGAAAATTGAAAACAAATACACAAAAGTAAGCGTAATGCGTACGCACTAAAAACGAACACGTTGCACGATCGGCTAGGAACACCAGAACAAGGTAAAAACACAAATTACTTTATTTTAAGAGAAGATAGGCAGTTTTTAACAATAATTAAAGCACAAGCGAAAAATAACACGACCGTCCGCAACGATATATCGATATATCATCTTGTCTTTGAAGAATGCGTCGGAGTTTTTTACCACATCTTCCCCTCAAAATGAACCATA
Organism: Drosophila affinis; assembly: GCA_037356375.1. Lineage (NCBI taxonomy): Eukaryota > Metazoa > Arthropoda > Insecta > Diptera > Drosophilidae > Drosophila > Drosophila affinis. Next base: position 29,569,488 of record CM074800.1, read on the forward strand.
TCGTGGCTATATCTTTTCAAACAAAGGGTCCAAGTGCGAGGAGGACGTCGCAGTTGCAAGACAAATTGCAACTTTTCTGAGGATAACCCAGCCGCTTTCATGTACTTCAAAAGATTCTCCTCACTTTGCGCCACCGCAGTTCAAAGAATAAACTATTTTCCCGACATATTTCGTTGATTTTCGCACATTATTTACTTTGTTTACAAAATTTGTCTTCCTCTTCCAAGACGCAAAGACGCTGTGGTGTAAATGCCTCTTCTCTTTCTCTGCGTCTCTTCCGATATCGATAGGTAACGCACCCAGTGTAAAAAGCCTATAATAGTGCGACCGCATTGTCTTCTTCTATCCACAGTGCTCTTATGGGCATCATTGTCGCATGTTCCATTTAACGGAACAATCCAATTATGCTGCCTAATGTATACAGGGTTAAAGTTGTATAATAGCTTTTTTAAACTACCTCATCATTATCAACGGCGCGGAAAAATGATGCGAGGCGTTTACACTTAAGCCGTATCTGACTTTAGTTTTCAAGTAGCACTTTTAACGTGTAATTAGCGCATCCTAAAAGACCTTGCAATTTATTGTGTTAACATTTATCAGACTTATTTTAATTGAAATGTTCAGGATTGGTTTGGTCGCTTTACTTTATTTTTTTTTTTTGGTATTTGATCGCTGGTGAAGCGAATTGAATGGTCGCAAAGAAATTAACTTGCAATGACCAGATACAACAACGTTTTTAAATAATATGTTTTAACGTCGACAGACGGACACGAAGTGCAACTTTAAATTGATTTTATTGTTTGATTCGACAAAAATACTTCGATACCCCATCGATACCCCGAATAATTTCAGTATTTTGTAAAAATAGTTGACAGAACAACACTTGAAAATGAAGCACCGAATGTTGTATCATGCGGCCGCAACATTGTCTTCTTCTATCTACAGGGGTCTTATTGGCATCATTGTCGCATGTTCCATTTAACGGAAAAATCAAATGGTGCACCTTAATGTAAACAGGGTTTTACACTGAGGCTGCGTCTTGATCCTTTCCGTCTTCCCAGAATCGCAGTTTTTTTTGCATAGGCCCCAGTGGTGTCAAAAAGTTGCGTCGTTTACACTTAAGGCGTATCTGACTTTAGTTTTCAAGTAGCACTTTTAACGTTGGAATCAGCGCGTCCTAAAAGACCTTGCAAGGCTTTGTGTTAACATTTTGTTGCTTGCAATCAGACTTATTTTAATTGAAATGTTCAGGATTGGTTTGGTCGCTCAACTTTAAATTGATTTTATTGTTTGATTCGACAAAAATACTTCGATACCTCGAATAATTTAAGTATTTTATTAAAATACTAGACAGAATACGGTAACAATTCCAAATGATGTCACGCGTGATTTATCATGTGGACGCATGATTGTCTTCTTCTCCTACGGACTCTTACGGGCATCATTGTCGCATGTTCCATTTAACGGAAAAATCCAATAATGCGCCCTAATGTAAAAAGGGTTTTACACTGAGGCTGCGTCTTGATCCTTCCTGTCTTTCCAGAATCGCAGTTTTTTTTAGCATAGGGCCGTAGGGGTGGCAAAAAGTTGCGTCGCTTTCCGACGCAGGTGCGTTTTTTCGTTATATTCGATTGGTTTTGGTTTTCCATTGCGCATAACAGCAATTTTCGTATTTTTCTGCCTTTTAACGGAACTATCACCACTAATAACACCAAAAAACAGCAGATTATAATTTAAATTTCGGCGCGTAAAATGTTTAACTGAGTAAAAAGGGTAAAAATACATATAATGTTTAGATAAAATTATTTAAACTAATTTTATTGTTAAAAAAAGCATTTCAACAATATAGTTGATTTAAAATTTTTGTTGTTGCAAATTCCATGTATTTGAATCCTTTCACTGTATTCATGATCTTCTGAGGGTAAGAAATTCTGCTGTCATGTACTTATCAGCGAGTTCGGCAATCACTTCCTGACAAAATTCCATCAAAATCCTACACACAATGGCTTGGGACACAACGAATAAGTTCCCTATTGCGCGATATTTCGTAAATGAAGTTGTTTATTGTTTATTTATGTTTAAAGTTTAACAATATACAGTTAAACTGTAAGGGTAAAATTACATGTCAACTAATTAATCGGCCCCCCGGGTCGTAGCCCCGGCTTTCCTAGACGGTGCGTAAGGTTTTGTCGTTCCGAAAATTTCCCAGTTAGTTCCACCATCTATTTTAAATGTTTCTATGCGATATTTAGCCGATGGTTTTCAAATGCGACTCTGAAAAATTGGCATTCACAACGAAAAAATGGAATTCACTGTGAATATGTAAGCATTGACTGACAAAAATAACTTATATTCTCCAGAAAATGGCAAGGAGCCAGGTAATTTTTCAATAGCATTTGTAAAATTTTCAGTTAGAGGTGCTATAATTCCTTTGCGAGAAGAATGCAAATAAATAAAATGAATCAAATGTAGTTTTAAAATTTTATATTTGTTTTGCAATGGCATATCTGAATATATCTGCAGATAAATTCAGATCCCGATGATCATGTTGCTCACTTTAATTAAGCAGAATCCAATTCTCATTAATGGAGCTGTTGTGTTTTTACTTCAATATTGGCGACGCTTCGATCTGTTGTGCAAGCCTCGAACTAAGATATATTGTCGAATCGTTGCAATTTTCTGAAGATCCGATGTTCACATACGCACATCTATACCTGAAGTAAATTGAAATGGAAAAAAATTGGAAGACTATGCTGGTAGAAGCTCAATAAACTATAGTTTATTGCGCTATTGTGCTTATTAAACATATTGTGCAGTATGCAACAGCACATTATTATTCCGCTGTAATCGCTATCTTTATCGTTTCGTCCAGCAACATGATTAGTTGTTGCAAGAAAATATTTTGCTGTTGAACCATAGTTAAAACAATTGCAAAATCTTCCATATCCATTTTTTTCCAAACAAAAATAAAAAAATCTTCCGCTCAAAAAATCAGTTTTTATACCCGGTACTCGAAGAGTATAGGGGTATATTAGATTTGGGGGGATAACGGTTGTGTGTAACGCACAGAAGGAAGCGTTTCCGACCCCATAAAGTATATATATTCTTGATTAGCATCAATAGCCGAGTCGATAAAGCCATGTCTGTCTGTCCGTCTGTCTGTCCGTCCGTCCGTCTTCATTTGCGCCTATATCTCAGAGACTATTAAAGCTAGAGCAACCAAATTTTGTATCCAGTCTCCTGTGTGATCACACTACTCTAAATGTAATTTAAAATTTCGCCCGCCCCTTTCCGCCCACACAAAGGACGAAAGTCTGTGGCGTACACAATGTTGAAGATACGAGAAAACTAAAAACGCAGAGTCATAGAGAATGCCCATTTCTATCAGGGTGTTGAATTTGGATCAGATCGGATCATTATTATAGCTACAATAAAGAAAACCATTTCGAAAGTCATCATTCCCTCTCGCTCTCTCTCACACGCGACCCCATCTGCTTTGCTTATTCGTATAAATGAGCGCCTAGTTCTCAGAGACTATAAGAGCTAGAGCAACCAAACTTTCTATCCAAGCTCCTGTGATACCGAACCAGCACGAGTTTGTTTTATAATTTTGCCACGCCCCCTTCCGCCCCCACAAAAGACGAAAATCTGTGGAATCCACAATTTTTAAGATAAATGAAAACCAAAAACGCAGAATCACGAAAAATTACCATATCTACCAGATTATTGAACCTGGATCAGATCGGATCAATATTATGGCCAGAAGAAACAAATTAAATTTCAGTGGCTACGCAACGCCTGCCAAGCGCTGACTCATGCCCTCTCTCTCTCTGTCGTAAACACTTGTACGTCTCAAATATGTATTTATACATGTCATGTAGAAATGCAGGTGCAGATATGTATACAAAGCATATGTAAACAAAAATGGAAACATGTAGAAAAATTCAAAAAAATTCATTTTTTTAATTTAAATATTATTTTCGTCCCTTTTGAGAACATATAATAAATTTCATAAATCGTATGTATGTATGTAATGTAATGTAATGTAATGTATGTATGTAAATGTATGTATGTATATACTGACTGAGTACCGGGAATAAGGTAGAGCCGCGGCCTTTGCCGCGGCTCACAACGTTCCCTCTCGTTGTTATTGTCATCAGCTGTTAGACGGTAAACGGTAGATGGTGCCAGTGTGAATCGGAGTTCGCCGTCTGTCAAAAATCCCAACGTTCCCCCTTGACTCAGAGTGGACTCAGTGTGCAGAGGGTATAATGCCCAAGTCGTTAACTTTGAAGAGGCGTTGAAGGATAATGATATTGATAGAGTAATCGAAAAGGTATGGCTTATTGCGGGGAAATTGCATTTAGAAATGTTAAGAGGTAGAATGTTGATTAAGCACCAGTTGTTAAGAGCATCAAGATCTGATTGCAAAGATAGTGTCGACAATGGGTCACTGTATAAAAAACATAGCTTAACGTCATCAGCATACATTAGGACACGGGAATGAGATAACTTTTGAGGAAGATCGTTAATAAATAGGTTAAATAGCAAGGAACCCAGATGGCTACCTTGAGGAACCCCCGATGCGACAATAACAGGTTTAGAGAGAGAGTAGCTAAAGCAGACACGTTGAGAACGGTTACAAAGGTAAGAATTAGTCCAGTATAAACGACATCAGTTTGACACTGTTAAGCAAGTCCCGAAGCTACAAAGGTGGAAAATTCAAGGAGATTAGTAGAAACTGAGCACCGTTTAATGAATCCGTGCTGTGATTCAAAGAATGCAAAACTACAAAAATGTTTCACCTGAGAAGTGATGATTTTCTCGAAGAGTTTAGGAATGGCAGATAAGTTGGAAATACAGCGGTAGTTAGAGACATCAGATTTAGAACCCTTTCTATGAAAAAGAACTATTTAGGATTCTTTGCAGACGGTGGGAAAGTCACCAGTCCTGAGAGACAAGTTGAAAAGTTTTAGGAGGGGCACACAAAGAGATTCTGGAAGGATACAGTTAGAACTATTTAAAGGGATAGGATAAGAGTAACTACTACAAAAGTCATTCGATGCGGCTGGGATAGAGGGAAAGTTAATAGAAGGAACACAGTAGCAACGTTGGAAAAAGGAAGCGAACAGATCAGCAATATCACAATCCCTATCAGCATAACTACCATTTAAGTGTAGAGAAGAAGGAAATTGGGAAGATTTACGTTTAGAATTAACAAACCTGAAGAATTGTTTAGGGTCGCGTTTAAAGTTAAGCTTGCATTTGGTCAAGTATCTCTTGAAGCACAATGTATTAAATAAGGAAAAATTCGATTTTGCAATTGAGTACTTCGAAAAGTCAGATTGCAAACCGGATTTTTTAAACTTCTTGTACATACGGGATTTTAAGTTCATCGGATTTATTTATCTCGGGCTGAACCAGATAGGACCAGAAAGATTTCTGGAGGGGGTGACTAAAGGTACATGCATGGAAAAAATAGAGCTATAAAATGCATTCGTGGCAGACTCTATTTCCTGGAAATCGTCAAGGAATGACCAACCCATCTGAGATAGGGCAGTATTCAAGGAGAGAAAACCAACCTTCTTGAAGCAATAGATATTCGAAGGCTTAATAAACGACTTTATAGGGCATGGAGAGGGCAACAGTAAATCAATTGAAAGTGTGGGATGGTATGGGTCTTCAGGTAAGGATAGAGGTGATCCTCGACATACCAAAGTGCTCGAAACATCGGTAGTAAAGACGAGATCAACGGTCCTACACATGCTATTACGTATGCCATTTACCTGGCCTAATGATGTATCGGACAGAGAATCAACGAAGTCATGCTACATAGATGGGAACATTAAGTTTGAGTCATTGGATGGAGACCAAGTGACATTTGGGAGATTAAAGTCACCGAGGACAATAAGACGATCAGAATCACTAAGCTGAGACAAAACGGACTGGAGATGGGCAGCGTGAAGCATATAAGTTTCAAATTCAGTGGACGGTGGGATGTAACAGCATGATATGAATAAATTAAAAGAACACAGACGAATTTAAACTTTAATAGTTCCAATAGGGTTGAGCTCATCGATGGAAAAGAGTTGGGAAGTTAAGTGGGAACGAACAGCAATTAGGACGCCGCCACCTCGAGATGGTCAATCAGATCTATATATGTTAAGATTGTCTACAAAAATTTCGGAGTCCGAGATTGAGAAATTGAGCCATGTTTCAGAAAAGGCGATAACATCGGAATCAAAAGTTGCACTATGAGCATGTAATTTATGAGCTTACTGCACAGGCCACGTACATTCAGATAAGTGATCTTCAGAGGTAGGGAATAACTCAGTTTTTTGTAGTACATGGTAAATCAGTAGATGGAGTTGGAAGGATTCCTACCCGAGGAGCGGACTGCGAAGATCTAGATCGACTATTGAAAATGTGACAGATAGTGTGTTTGGGCCAGAAAGAGGGTTCCAACACAGTTTTGACAAACTTCTCCGTTTTTCCTTGAAGTAAATTTAGTTACTACTATGCCAGAGGAGCTATTGATGTTTAGTTTAGAGAAGATATACTCTCGAACCATTCCATCCGTAGCCGATTCCATAAGACGTGAGACAAATATAGATTTTAGAGGAGCGAGAGCGAATAGAGTAGATCGGTCAAGAGGGGTCACATGGATTATGGGTGAGGCAGAGGCGGGTTCTACCCGAGGAGCAGGTCCGGATGGGATGGTGCTGTCTGAGGAGCCAGTGCGAACCGGTGAGGAAGAAACTACTTACACTTCGATGCTGACAGCAGTATCGACGACTTCCTTAGGAAGCACAGTGATGCCGACAACTGGATGACAACCGGAATAATACAGTCCTGGCTTATCTGGAACTGCCCCCTCTTGATGATTCCTCTAGCCCAGTCTCCAGTCTTAAATGTTATTCAAAATTTGTGGGCTCGCTGGAGAAAAACATCCAGAATCACAGGATTTCTAGCAAAAAGGACCTTAAAAAAGCTCTGCTGGAGAAATGGAGCTAAATAAGCCCGGAAGGCACTCGGAAGCTGGTCTCTTCCATGAATATTAGGTTAAAAGCCGTAATAAAGGTTAAGGGATTACATACTAAGTATTAAAATACCTGTTTAACCTTTTATTCGACTAATATTAAACTAGTTTGTGGATGCATCGTTCTTGCTCTGACTTGTATTTAAGATATATTTTAAGTTTTTATTTTATTTTTAAAACTGAGCAATATTTAATCAGCTAATAAAATTCCTTTTTTAACTGTGATAAAACATACAACAAATTGGCGCTTAAACATTTTTTGTTTTTCCTCTAGTTTAAAATCTGTAGCACCTTAAACTTTTTATTTAACACTGCATCGTTTTGGCCCTGAGTCACTATACATCGATTTCCTTGGCGCCAAAGTCGATCAAGGCTGGCGAACTGATTGGATGAGCGTCAGAGTCTTTAGCTGCAAGAAAATTGGAACTGTGAACACTGGGCAGACTAGGTGTAACCTTTCTTCTCTTTGGAGACTCATTTAAAATTTTGAGATTTTTAAAATGAGTTTCCATTGAGGAAAACTTATCCTGCAATTTCCGGAATCAAGAGTGGACAGCAGCGAATTCGTTATGAGTCGATCTCATAAATGTTCGCATATCGGCTTCAATTGCTCTGCAATCCCAACAAGTCCAGTTGAGACCGCAGCGGGTCTTAATCAGATCTACAACGCGACCACCGATATGACCAAAACCCGCGCAGCTAGAGTGAGACTTGTTGTCACACAACCAGCAGAAAATAAATGTTTGACGTGTAGCTACCGAACGGTGACCGTCACAGCGTTTAGCACAACAGGAGTTCATTGTTTGATATTAAAAACAATATATTATATATGAAAATTAAAGAAAAAAGAAAGGTAAAATATAAGTCGGTGTGGGGCAGAGATAGTGACTTTAGTTGTGTTACACAATTGCGCACGAAAGAACGAACAAAACGATTGTTAACAATTGTTAACAATAACGGCAAGTGAGCGGAGAGACACAGAGAGACAATAGAAGCACAGAAAGTCAAGCACAGAGCGGCGGCCAACGCAGTGCGTGTGTGTTAGAATGAAAACAGATAAGCTGAGGGTAGATAAAATAGAGAGCGGTTCAAAGAGAGCAAGTGCACCGCACTAGAATAGGCAACATAAAAACGGCTGCGATTAAGAAAGTGCAGAGAAGTTAAGAATGCGCAATAGGAATTGAAAATTGAAAACAAATACACAAAAGTAAGCGTAATGCGTACGCACTAAAAACGAACACGTTGCACGATCGGCTAGGAACACCAGAACAAGGTAAAAACACAAATTACTTTATTTTAAGAGAAGATAGGCAGTTTTTAACAATAATTAAAGCACAAGCGAAAAATAACACGACCGTCCGCAACGATATATCGATATATCATCTTGTCTTTGAAGAATGCGTCGGAGTTTTTTACATCTTCCCCTCAAAATGAACCATATCGTGGCTATATCTTTTCAAACAAAGGGTCCAAGTGCGAGGAGGACGTCGCAGTTGCAAGACAAATTGCAACTTTTCTGAGGATAACCCAGCCGCTTTCATGTACTTCAAAAGATTCTCCTCACTTTGCGCCACCGCAGTTCAAAGAATAAACTATTTTCCCGACATATTTCGTTGATTTTCGCACATTATTTACTTTGTTTACAAAATTTGTCTTCCTCTTCCAAGACGCAAAGACGCTGTGGTGTAAATGCCTCTTCTCTTTCTCTGCGTCTCTTCCGATATCGATAGGTAACGCACCCAGTGTAAAAAGCCTATAATAGTGCGACCGCATTGTCTTCTTCTATCCACAGTGCTCTTATGGGCATCATTGTCGCATGTTCCATTTAACGGAACAATCCAATTATGCTGCCTAATGTATACAGGGTTAAAGTTGTATAATAGCTTTTTTAAACTACCTCATCATTATCAACGGCGCGGAAAAATGATGCGAGGCGTTTACACTTAAGCCGTATCTGACTTTAGTTTTCAAGTAGCACTTTTAACGTGTAATTAGCGCATCCTAAAAGACCTTGCAATTTATTGTGTTAACATTTATCAGACTTATTTTAATTGAAATGTTCAGGATTGGTTTGGTCGCTTTACTTTATTTTTTTTTTTTGGTATTTGATCGCTGGTGAAGCGAATTGAATGGTCGCAAAGAAATTAACTTGCAATGACCAGATACAACAACGTTTTTAAATAATATGTTTTAACGTCGACAGACGGACACGAAGTGCAACTTTAAATTGATTTTATTGTTTGATTCGACAAAAATACTTCGATACCCCATCGATACCCCGAATAATTTCAGTATTTTGTAAAAATAGTTGACAGAACAACACTTGAAAATGAAGCACCGAATGTTGTATCATGCGGCCGCAACATTGTCTTCTTCTATCTACAGGGGTCTTATTGGCATCATTGTCGCATGTTCCATTTGACGGAAAAATCAAATGGTGCACCTTAATGTAAACAGGGTTTTACACTGAGGCTGCGTCTTGATCCTTTCCGTCTTCCCAGAATCGCAGTTTTTTTTAGCATAGGGCCGTAGGGGTGGCAAAAAGTTGCGTCGCTTTCCGACGCAGGTGCGTTTTTTCGTTATATTCGATTGGTTTTGGTTTTCCATTGCGCATAACAGCAATTTTCGTATTTTTCTGCCTTTTAACGGAACTATCACCACTAATAACACCAAAAAACAGCAGATTATAATTTAAATTTCGGCGCGTAAAATGTTTAACTGAGTAAAAAGGGTAAAAATACATATAATGTTTAGATAAAATTATTTAAACTAATTTTATTGTTAAAAAAAGCATTTCAACAATATAGTTGATTTAAAATTTTTGTTGTTGCAAATTCCATGTATTTGAATCCTTTCACTGTATTCATGATCTTCTGAGGGTAAGAAATTCTGCTGTCATGTACTTATCAGCGAGTTCGGCAATCACTTCCTGACAAAATTCCATCAAAATCCTACACACAATGGCTTGGGACACAACGAATAAGTTCCCTATTGCGCGATATTTAGTAAATGAAGTTGTTTATTGTTTATTTATGTTTAAAGTTTAACAATATACAGTTAAACTGTAAGGGTAAAATTACATGTCAACTAATTAATCGGCCCCCCGGGTCGTAGCCCCGGCTTTCCTAGACGGTGCGTAAGGTTTTGTCGTTCCGAAAATTTCCCAGTTAGTTCCACCATCTATTTTAAATGTTTCTATGCGATATTTAGCCGATGGTTTTCAAATGCGACTCTGAAAAATTGGCATTCACAACGAAAAAATGGAATTCACTGTGAATATGTAAGCATTGACTGACAAAAATAACTTATATTCTCCAGAAAATGGCAAGGAGCCAGGTAATTTTTCAATAGCATTTGTAAAATTTTCAGTTAGAGGTGCTATAATTCCTTTGCGAGAAGAATGCAAATAAATAAAATGAATCAAATGTAGTTTTAAAATTTTATATTTGTTTTGCAATGGCATATCTGAATATATCTGCAGATAAATTCAGATCCCGATGATCATGTTGCTCACTTTAATTAAGCAGAATCCAATTCTCATTAATGGAGCTGTTGTGTTTTTACTTCAATATTGGCGACGCTTCGATCTGTTGTGCAAGCCTCGAACTAAGATATATTGTCGAATCGTTGCAATTTTCTGAAGATCCGATGTTCACATACGCACATCTATACCTGAAGTAAATTGAAATGGAAAAAAATTGGAAGACTATGCTGGTAGAAGCTCAATAAACTATAGTTTATTGCGCTATTGTGCTTATTAAACATATTGTGCAGTATGCAACAGCACATTATTATTCCGCTGTAATCGCTATCTTTATCGTTTCGTCCAGCAACATGATTAGTTGTTGCAAGAAAATATTTTGCTGTTGAACCATAGTTAAAACAATTGCAAAATCTTCCATATCCATTTTTTTCCAAACAAAAATAAAAAAATCTTCCGCTCAAAAAATCAGTTTTTATACCCGGTACTCGAAGAGTATAGGGGTATATTAGATTTGGGGGGATAACGGTTGTGTGTAACGCACAGAAGGAAGCGTTTCCGACCCCATAAAGTATATATATTCTTGATTAGCATCAATAGCCGAGTCGATAAAGCCATGTCTGTCTGTCCGTCTGTCTGTCCGTCCGTCCGTCTTCATTTGCGCCTATATCTCAGAGACTATTAAAGCTAGAGCAACCAAATTTTGTATCCAGTCTCCTGTGTGATCACACTACTCCAAATGTAATTTAAAATTTCGCCCCGCCCCTTTCCGCCCACACAAAGGACGAAAGTCTGTGGCGTACACAATGTTGAAGATACGAGAAAACTAAAAACGCAGAGTCATAGAGAATGCCCATTTCTATCAGGGTGTTGAATTTGGATCAGATCGGATCATTATTATAGCTACAATAAAGAAAACCATTTCGAAAGTCATCATTCCCTCTCGCTCTCTCTCACACGCGACCCCATCTGCTTTGCTTATTCGTATAAATGAGCGCCTAGTTCTCAGAGACTATAAGAGCTAGAGCAACCAAACTTTCTATCCAAGCTCCTGTGATACCGAACCAGCACGAGTTTGTTTTATAATTTTGTCACGCCCCCTTCCGCCCCCACAAAAGACGAAAATCTGTGGAATCCACAATTTTTAAGATAAATGAAAACCAAAAACGCAGAATCACGAAAAATTACCATATCTACCAGATTATTGAACCTGGATCAGATCGGATCAATATTATGGCCAGAAGAAACAAATTAAATTTCAGTGGCTACGCAACGCCTGCCAAGCGCTGACTCATGCCCTCTCTCTCTCTGTCGTAAACACTTGTACGTCTCAAATATGTATTTATACATGTCATGTAGAAATGCAGGTGCAGATATGTATACAAAGCATATGTAAACAAAAATGGAAACATGTAGAAAAATTCAAAAAAATTCATTTTTTTAATTTTAATATTATTTTCGTCCCTTTTGAGAACATATAATAAATTTCATAAATCGTAGGCTCATAAATGTATGTATGTATATACTGACTGAGTACCGGGAATAAGGTAGAGCCGCGGCCTTTGCCGCGGCTCACAACGTTCCCTCTCGTTGTTATTGTCATCAGCTGTTAGACGGTAAACGGTAGATGGTGCCAGTGTGAATCGGAGTTCGCCGTCTGTCAAAAATCCCAACGTTCCCCTTGACTCAGAGTGGACTCAGTGTGCAGAGGGTATAATGCCCAAGTCGTTAACTTTGAAGAGGCGTTGAAGGATAATGATATTGATAGAGTAATCGAAAAGGTATGGCTTATTGCGGGGAAATTGCATTTAGAAATGTTAAGAGGTAGAATGTTGATTAAGCACCAGTTGTTAAGAGCATCAAGATCTGATTGCAAAGATAGTGTCGACAATGGGTCACTGTATAAAAAACATAGCTTAACGTCATCAGCATACATTAGGACACGGGAATGAGATAACTTTTGAGGAAGATCGTTAATAAATAGGTTAAATAGCAAGGAACCCAGATGGCTACCTTGAGGAACCCCCGATGCGACAATAACAGGTTTAGAGAGAGAGTAGCTAAAGCAGACACGTTGAGAACGGTTACAAAGGTAAGAATTAGTCCAGTATAAACGACATCAGTTTGACACTGTTAAGCAAGTCCCGAAGCTACAAAGGTGGAAAATTCAAGGAGATTAGTAGAAACTGAGCACCGCTTAATGAATCCGTGCTGTGATTCAAAGAATGCAAAACTACAAAAATGTTTCACCTGAGAAGTGATGATTTTCTCGAAGAGTTTAGGAATGGCAGATAAGTTGGAAATACAGCGGTAGTTAGAGACATCAGATTTAGAACCCTTTCTATGAAAAAGAACTATTTAGGATTCTTTGCAGACGGTGGGAAAGTCACCAGTCCTGAGAGACAAGTTGAAAAGTTTTAGGAGGGGCACACAAAGAGATTCTGGAAGGATACAGTTAGAACTATTTAAAGGGATAGGATAAGAGTAACTACTACAAAAGTCATTCGATGCGGCTGGGATAGAGGGAAAGTTAATAGAAGGAAACAGTAGCAACGTTGGAAAAAGGAAGCGAACAGATCAGCAATATCACAATCCCTATCAGCATAACTACCATTTAAGTGTAGAGAAGAAGGAAATTGGGAAGATTTACGTTTAGAATTAACAAACCTGAAGAATTGTTTAGGGTCGCGTTTAAAGTTAAGCTTGCATTTGGTCAAGTATCTCTTGAAGCACAATGTATTAAATAAGGAAAAATTCGATTTTGCAATTGAGTACTTCGAAAAGTCAGATTGCAAACCGGATTTTTTAAACTTCTTGTACATACGGGATTTTAAGTTCATCGGATTTATTTATCTCGGGCTGAACCAGATAGGACCAGAAAGATTTCTGGAGGGGGTGACTAAAGGTACATGCATGGAAAAAATAGAGCTATAAAATGCATTCGTGGCAGACTCTATTTCCTGGAAATCGTCAAGGAATGACCAACCCATCTGAGATAGGGCAGTATTCAAGGAGAGAAAACCAACCTTCTTGAAGCAATAGATATTCGAAGGCTTAATAAACGACTTTATAGGGCATGGAGAGGGCAACAGTAAATCAATTGAAAGTGTGGGATGGTATGGGTCTTCAGGTAAGGATAGAGGTGATCCTCGACATACCAAAGTGCTCGAAACATCGGTAGTAAAGACGAGATCAACGGTCCTACACATGCTATTACGTATGCCATTTACCTGGCCTAATGATGTATCGGACAGAGAATCAACGAAGTCATGCTACATAGATGGGAACATTAAGTTCGAGTCATTGGATGGAGACCAAGTGACATTTGGGAGATTAAAGTCACCGAGGACAATAAGACGATCAGAATCACTAAGCTGAGACAAAACGGACTGGAGATGGGCAGCGTGAAGCATATAAGTTTCAAATTCAGTGGACGGTGGGATGTAACAGCATGATATGAATAAATTAAAAGAACACAGACGAATTTAAACTTTAATAGTTCCAATAGGGTTGAGCTCATCGATGGAAAAGAGTTGGGAAGTTAAGTGGGAACGAACAGCAATTAGGACGCCGCCACCTCGAGATGGTCAATCAGATCTATATATGTTAAGATTGTCTACAAAAATTTCGGAGTCCGAGATTGAGAAATTGAGCCATGTTTCAGAAAAGGCGATAACATCGGAATCAAAAGTTGCACTATGAGCATGTAATTTATGAGCTTACTGCACAGGCCACGTACATTCAGATAAGTGATCTTCAGAGGTAGGGAATAACTCAGTTTTTTGTAGTACATGGTAAATCAGTAGATGGAGTTGGAAGGATTCCTACCCGAGGAGCGGACTGCGAAGATCTAGATCGACTATTGAAAATGTGACAGATAGTGTGTTTGGGCCAGAAAGAGGGTTCCAACACAGTTTTGACAAACTTCTCCGTTTTTCCTTGAAGTAAATTTAGTTACTACTATGCCAGAGGAGCTATTGATGTTTAGTTTAGAGAAGATATACTCTCGAACCATTCCATCCGTAGCCGATTCCATAAGACGTGAGACAAATATAGATTTTAGAGGAGCGAGAGCGAATAGAGTAGATCGGTCAAGAGGGGTCACATGGATTATGGGTGAGGCAGAGGCGGGTTCTACCCGAGGAGCAGGTCCGGATGGGATGGTGCTGTCTGAGGAGCCAGTGCGAACCGGTGAGGAAGAAACTACTTACACTTCGATGCTGACAGCAGTATCGACGACTTCCTTAGGAAGCACAGTGATGCCGACAACTGGATGACAACCGGAATAATACAGTCCTGGCTTATCTGGAACTGCCCCCTCTTGATGATTCCTCTAGCCCAGTCTCCAGTCTTAAATGTTATTCAAAATTTGTGGGCTCGCTGGAGAAAAACATCCAGAATCACAGGATTTCTAGCAAAAAGGACCTTAAAAAAGCTCTGCTGGAGAAATGGAGCTAAATAAGCCCGGAAGGCACTCGGAAGCTGGTCTCTTCCATGAATATTAGGTTAAAAGCCGTAATAAAGGTTAAGGGATTACATACTAAGTATTAAAATACCTGTTTAACCTTTTATTCGACTAATATTAAACTAGTTTGTGGATGCATCGTTCTTGCTCTGACTTGTATTTAAGATATATTTTAAGTTTTTATTTTATTTTTAAAACTGAGCAATATTTAATCAGCTAATAAAATTCCTTTTTTAACTGTGATAAAACATACAACAAATTGGCGCTTAAACATTTTTTGTTTTTCCTCTAGTTTAAAATCTGTAGCACCTTAAACTTTTTATTTAACACTGCATCGTTTTGGCCCTGAGTCACTATACATCGATTTCCTTGGCGCCAAAGTCGATCAAGGCTGGCGAACTGATTGGATGAGCGTCAGAGTCTTTAGCTGCAAGAAAATTGGAACTGTGAACACTGGGCAGACTAGGTGTAACCTTTCTTCTCTTTGGAGACTCATTTAAAATTTTGAGATTTTTAAAATGAGTTTCCATTGAGGAAAACTTATCCTGCAATTTCCGGAATCAAGAGTGGACAGCAGCGAATTCGTTATGAGTCGATCTCATAAATGTTCGCATATCGGCTTCAACTGCTCTGCAATCCCAACAAGTCCAGTTGAGACCGCAGCGGGTCTTAATCAGATCTACAACGCGACCACCGATATGACCAAAACCCGCGCAGCTAGAGTGAGACTTGTTGTCACACAACCAGCAGAAAATAAATGTTTGACGTGTAGCTACCGAACGGTGACCGTCACAGCGTTTAGCACAACAGGAGTTCATTGTTTGATATTAAAAACAATATATTATATATGAAAATTAAAGAAAAAAGAAAGGTAAAATATAAGTCGGTGTGGGGCAGAGATAGTGACTTTAGTTGTGTTACACAATTGCGCACGAAAGAACGAACAAAACGATTGTTAACAATTGTTAACAATAACGGCAAGTGAGCGGAGAGACACAGAGAGACAATAGAAGCACAGAAAGTCAAGCACAGAGCGGCGGCCAACGCAGTGCGTGTGTGTTAGAATGAAAACAGATAAGCTGAGGGTAGATAAAATAGAGAGCGGTTCAAAGAGAGCAAGTGCACCGCACTAGAATAGGCAACATCAAAACGGCTGCGATTAAGAAAGTGCAGAGAAGTTAAGAATGCGCAATAGGAATTGAAAATTGAAAACAAATACACAAAAGTAAGCGTAATGCGTACGCACTAAAAACGAACACGTTGCACGATCGGCTAGGAACACCAGAACAAGGTAAAAACACAAATTACTTTATTTTAAGAGAAGATAGGCAGTTTTTAACAATAATTAAAGCACAAGCGAAAAATAACACGACCGTCCGCAACGATATATCGATATATCATCTTGTCTTTGAAGAATGCGTCGGAGTTTTTTACATCTTCCCCTCAAAATGAACCATATCGTGGCTATATCTTTTCAAACAAAGGGTCCAAGTGCGAGGAGGACGTCGCAGTTGCAAGACAAATTGCAACTTTTCTGAGGATAACCCAGCCGCTTTCATGTACTTCAAAAGATTCTCCTCACTTTGCGCCACCGCAGTTCAAAGAATAAACTATTTTCCCGACATATTTCGTTGATTTTCGCACATTATTTACTTTGTTTACAAAATTTGTCTTCCTCTTCCAAGACGCAAAGACGCTGTGGTCTAAATGCCTCTTCTCTTTCTCTGCGTCTCTTCCGATATCGATAGGTAACGCACCCAGTGTAAAAAGCCTATAATAGTGCGGCCGCATTGTCTTCTTCTATCCACAGTGCTCTTATGGGCATCATTGTCGCATGTTCCATTTAACGGAACAATCCAATTATGCTGCCTAATGTATACAGGGTTAAAGTTGTATAATAGCTTTTTTAAACTACCTCATCATTATCAACGGCGCGGAAAAATGATGCGAGGCGTTTACACTTAAGCCGTATCTGACTTTAGTTTTCAAGTAGCACTTTTAACGTGTAATTAGCGCATCCTAAAAGACCTTGCAATTTATTGTGTTAACATTTATCAGACTTATTTTAATTGAAATGTTCAGGATTGGTTTGGTCGCTTTACTTTATTTTTTTTTTTTGGTATTTGATCGCTGGTGAAGCGAATTGAATGGTCGCAAAGAAATTAACTTGCAATGACCAGATACAACAACGTTTTTAAATAATATGTTTTAACGTCGACAGACGGACACGAAGTGCAACTTTAAATTGATTTTATTGTTTGATTCGACAAAAATACTTCGATACCCCATCGATACCCCGAATAATTTCAGGATTTTGTAAAAATAGTTGACAGAACAACACTTGAAAATGAAGCACCGAATGTTGTATCATGCGGCCGCAACATTGTCTTCTTCTATCTACAGGGGTCTTATTCCATTTAACGGAAAAATCAAATGGTGCACCTTAATGTAAAAAGGGTTTTACACTGAGGCTGCGTCTTGATCCTTTCGGTCTTCCCAGAATCGCAGTTTTTTTTGCATAGGCCCCAGTGGTGGCAAAAAGTTGCGTCGTTTACACTTATGCCGTATCTGACTTTAGTTTTCAAGTAGCACTTTTAACGTTGGAATCAGCGCGTCCTAAAAGACCTTGCAATTTATTGTGTTAACATTTTGTTGCTTGCAATCAGACTTATTTTAATTGAAATGTTCAGGAATGGTTTGGCCGATCAACTTTAAATCGAATTTATTGTTTGATTCGACAAAAATACTTCGATACCGCGTCGATACCTCGAATTATTTAAGTATTTTATTAAAATACTAGACAGAATACGGTAACAATTCCAAATGATGCCACGCGTGATTTATCATGTGGACGCATGATTGTCTTCTTCTCTTACGTACTCTTACGGGCATCATTGTCGCATGTTCCATTTAACGGAAAAATCCAATAATGCGCCCTAATGTAAAAAGGGTTTTACACTGAGGCTGCGTCTTGATCCTTTCCGTCTTCCCAGAATCGCAGTTTTTTTTGCATAGGCCCCAGTGGTGGCAAAAAGTTGCGTCGTTTACACTTAAGCCGTATCTGACTTTAGTTTTCAAGTAGCACTTTTAACGTTGGAATCAGCGCGTCCTAAAAGACCTTGCAAGGCTTTGTGTTAACATTTTGTTGCTTGCAATCAGACTTATTTTAATTGAAATGTTCAGGAATGGTTTGGCCGATCAACTTTAAATCGAATTTATTGTTTGATTCGACAAAAATACTTCGATACCGCGTCGATACCTCGAATAATTTAAGTATTTTATTAAAATACTAGACAGAATACGGTAACAATTTCAAATGATGCCACGCATGATTTATCATGTGGCCGCATGATTGTCTTCTTCTATTCACAGGGCTCTCATGGGCATCATTGTCGCTTGTTCTATTTAATGGAAAAATCCAATGATGCGGACTAATGTAAAAAAGGTATAAGTTGAAAAACAGGTGCCTGTATCCAGCATCGCAAAAAATTACTGACGGGTATCTGCTCTTTATTTCGGTTGTGTGGAACTCAACTAATGTAGTGTGACCAAGAACCTAAAAAGTGATTTGCCACTCTCATTAATCAGCTGTGTTTTGTAAACAGCGCCAATTTTGAAAATTAAACTAAAATTAAAAGTAGGAAGAAAAGTAATTCTGACGATGAAGTGATTGTGTTGTTTCACTTTGACTTCAGTAATATATTTTCCTGGCTTGAATTTGTATTCTCATATTGCTTGAGAATAAAATTAATGCAATCTACTCAGAAAATCCAAACTTTAGTGTGCAAGAAATACCTGCAACCATCCGGCAAGGAAAGTACCAATAAAAGTGGTGTTCGGGGCAGATCCCCACCGAATAGTGGCTAGCCAAATAGCAGCTATTTATTGGCTTTCAGCCGCACATTTCCATTGCTACATATTCGGTTTGTTAATTCTTGCACTTGCTTGCCCTTCTAAACTCTGTCTCAAGGCTCGCTTTTCTCTTCGTTTATCTACGTTCGATGTCATCTATGTTTGCCGAGCGAAGCAAAGCTGCGCTCAGCGATCGAATCGGCAATTCTATAATGAGAAGGGAAAGCAAGCGCGACTCGCAGTTTGAATGTCATTAAATAAAGCATCATTCGCAATTTTATTTTTGCGCTGCGTTTTTATTTATTCGGAATAATTATTCGGCCGATCGTGGATAAAAGTCATTATCGCCACCAAAGAAAAAGTTATAAATACAAATATTTTGAGTATTAAAGCTGGGTATCCAGCACCGCGGAAACTAAAAATTACTGCCAAACTTCATATAAAAAAAACAGGGCCAGTAATTTTTCGTTTGTGTTTTCCTGGATCCGTTCAGTATCCAGCAACGTAAACGGGATCCATGAATTTTTATCGATAGTATCGATATTCACACGAATGTGGACTGTGAGAACAGCTGTTAGGGGTGCCAGTAAAATATATGTGCCTATTTTTACTGGAGTCAAAGTGAAAGGTGGGGCAAAATTTGTGCGCAAAACCAAAAAGAGATATGCAAATGTTTAAAGTGAGGAGAGGATTGCTTTAATACAAGCAGTTGAGGCAGTACCGTGTCTTTAGCGGATCACGGAAAATGAGCATTTTGATAATTTTGACATGTTGGCGCCTCCAACTGTGCTGTACTTCTTCTTACAGTAATATGTGCCGCTACCAACACAATCACTTCTTCGTCAGAATTACTTTTCTTCCTTTTTTAATTTTAGTTTAATTTTCAAAATTGGCGCTGTTTAAAAAACACAGCTGATTCATGAGAGTGGCAAATCACTTTTTAGGCTCTTGGTCACACTATTGTATTCGAGTTCCACACATCCGAAATAATGAACAGTTTCCGTGCAGTAAAATTTCGCGGTGCTGGATACAGGCCTTAAATAAATATTTTAAATAATAAAGCTGGGTATCCAGCACCGCGGAAACTAAAAATTACTGCCAAGCTTCATATAAAAAAAACGGGGCCAGTAATTTTTCGTTTGTGTTTTCCTGGAGTCAGTATCCAGCAAAGTACTGGAAAAAAATTTGTGCGCAAAACCAAAAAGAGATACGTAAATGTTTAAAGTGAGGAGAGGATTGCTTTAATAAAAGCAGTTGAGGCAGTACCATGTCTTTAGCGGATCACGGAAAATAAGCATTTTGATAATTTTGACATTTTGGCGCCTCCAACTGTGCTGTAATTCTTCTTATAACATTATGTGCCGCTACCAACACAATCACTTCGTCGTCAGAATTGCTTTTCTTCCTTTTTTTAATTTTAGTTTAATTTTCAAAATTGGCGCTGTTTGCAAAACACAGCTGATTCTTGAGAGTGGCAAATCACTTTTTAGGCTCTTGGTAACACTATTTTAATTGAGTTCCACACATCCGAAATAATGAGCAGTTTCCTTTCAGTAAAATTCGGGGTGCTGGATATAGGCCTTAAATAAAAGTTATTTCTGCAAGTCTAATATATTGTGGAATGGAAAAATCATCATCAATTAAATCATTAACACAAAATAGATATTTTCAAGAGCATAAATTTAAGAAACATCCATAAATATTAGTAGATTGCTTCAACAAAGCACGTACACGTACATGACCAATACATGATTATATAAGAACTGGAATCGACAGAATCACCAGATTCAGTCTTGACTCAGTTGAGCCAGAAGAACTTGAATGTTCAAACCCAGAAGAAGATTTAAATAATTCAACGATTTTTGCTATTTTGATTTAGATTCTGATTTAAATCCCAGTGTAAAAGAACAAAAATGTTGTATAATGACAGACGCAAGAGCTACCTAAAAGGCTACCTAAAGGAAATTTTGCATGCTCTACCAGAAGTTGGTGGAAAAAACATCCATCTGCAAAGTTTCACCACGGCAATAAAATTGGTTGATAATACAAAAGGATCATATGAAGAAATTTTCTTAACCCTCTACAACGTTTAGAATCAGAATCCCATTAAGGCTGTCGCTTCAAGCAGCATAAACCATAAACCAATCTAAAGTAAATGCATATCTCGATGTCAATTATTGCAATGCCCACTGTAAAATATTTTGTCACCGCATATGCCTACGCATGGCAGCGGCTTTCGTTCGCATACTTATATACATATAAGCATTCTTTGTACTCGACTTAGCAGCAGCCCAAACTGCTCAAGCTGTCTTATAATTGCACTCTCTCCCGCTCGGTAAGCGTTGCCTCATAGGACACGGCAAGTACGCGGTCAGCCCTTGCAGCCAGTCTTGAGCGATTACTCGAAACCTTAAGATCATCGGTCGACTTTCACGCATACCTATATACGCCTACCGTGAATAAATCTGGCATTAAACCACATATATATAACCAAAACTATTTGTAACTGTTTTTTAAATCTCAACAGCTAGTGAAAAAGCTCACTAGCTTAACATTTGGTGACATCGACGTGATTGTGCAAGAATAACTATATCAGTGCAATCACAAGGTATAATAGAGCATTATTTGAATTGCCAATTTAGCCAATGTCATCGACTTTATAATATACGACATATATACACCACCATCCCTTGCAGTTATCGGCTTACGGTGCTCATTCGTCCAGTATATTACGCTCGATCTCTTTGCTCTTATCTTCCCGCAAGAAACAATTCCCACACCGGCTGCCCTTGCATATACCAATTGCACCTAGCGTAGCTTGCGGTTATTGTTCATTGCTCTCTAGTGCGCTCGGTCCTCTTTTCGTTCGTCTTCCCGCTAGCGACATTTAGTACGCGGGTTCCTCTTTGCGATCATCATCCCACTGTAAACGTTTGCTAAGCTGCCGCCGCTATGGAGATGTATACTGATGCAGCCAACGCTGCTGCTGCTAACGCTGCTGCTGCTGCTAACGTTGCTGATGCTGCCAACGCTGCCGATGATGCTAACGAAGTTCCAACTACCAGCAAAACAGGGTGTCGGTTTTAAGGCTTGAATCCACGGGAATCCACAGTTAAAGAGTTTATTTGACACTGCATTGTTTTGGCTTTGAGCCACTGTATGTTCGAATCGCTTGCCAGTACGGTGAAGGAGTCAATTATACGGGAAGTAGCAAAGAGTAGCGGGCACATGCCTCTTCATTCTACCATGGCTGGAGGAAACATCACCGCTGAGTTTGCCGGCTCGCAACTTCTGCCTTGACGTAGACAGGTACCATCTCTGCCTCCTATACAACTTCCAACTTTCAGCGGAGGATATGCTAACTGGACCGACTTCTACTCCACGTTTGTAACCATCATAGACAATCATCCTGAGGTAACCAAGTAGAGAAGTTTCAGCATTTACGTTCCTGTTTGCGTGACGCGGTTTCGGAGACCGTGCGTCGCTTAAAATTTCGGATGGCAACTATAATGAGGCCTTACAATTGTTGGAAAGAAGGTTTAATAATCGACGCTTAGTGTTTCAGGCACACATCAACGAGATCCTAGGGCTCCAGGCTGTCGAAAATGGTACAGTGGTAATGCTTCGAGAGCTGTCGGACGAATTCAACGCTCATATGCGCTTACTTCAGAGCTTGGGCCCTTCTGAACAGATCGCAGGATGCATCATCGTGCAGGAGCTGCTTCGTAAACTTGATCCAGCGAGCCAAGTCAAGTGGGAGGATAGATTTGAGGAGCCAGCGTATGCCAACTTCATTCCGTCATGGGAGTATATGCCCTCTTTTCTGGAACAACGATGACGATCATTGGAGACAGTGGATTTTGCTAGGTCAAGCTATGCGCCGAGCAGTCAAGTGGGCCAGAATAGAAGATTTAACAATTCCAGGTCCACCTTGGTTGCAACGCATCAGGACCTAGCAACTGAGGAACAAACACCCCCAACAGATCTGATAACCCCAAAGAAAATCCAATGGGCTATAGGTTCCTTCACGGGCATAAAGGCATCTGGACTGGACGGAATACTCCCAGCCATGCTGCAAATGATCACCCCATGTCTTCTCGCGATATACGCAGCATGCCTAAGAACAGGCTATATCCCGATCCAATGGAGAACCTCTAGAGTTTTCTTCCTCCCAAAAGCAGGAAAGTGCATCCATGTGAGTTCCAAGGATTACAGACCGATAAGTCTAACCTCTTTCTTACTGAAAACATTAGAAAAGCTGCTGGATCTACATATCAGAACCGAAGTAAGCGGACTGATGTCAACCAACCAACACGCCTACACCAAGGGAAAATCGGTGGAAACAGCACTACACTCGCTAGTAGCTACCGTCGAGAAAGCCCTCAACACTAAGAAATATGCACTTGGAGTATACGTAGATATATCCGGAGCATTTAATAACGTCGCTACAGAAGCAATAATGGACTGCCTAGAAGCTACCAGCACCCACCCGTCAATCAACCTCTGGATAAAAAACCTTCTAAGTTGTAGACGGGTGCAATCAGAGTGGGGCACCGCCTCCATGGTCAGAGGTGCACACAGGGGCACACCCCAGGGACGAGTCCTGTCACCCCTGCTATGGAACCTGGTGGTCGACAACCTCATCAAGATATTCGAAAGGAAAGCACCAAAAATAACAGTTTATGCAGACGACATAAGCGTACTTATCACAGGTGTGTGTCCATCGACTTTCAGCTCCATAATGGAACGAACACTCAGGGAGATATGTGAGTGGGCAGATGGAGTAGGACTCAGTATCAACGCGGACAAAACGGACCTCATCCTCTTCACCAAGAGATACAAGGTACCAACATGGGTCCCCCCGAAAGTCAACCAAACAAGGCTAACCCCTAAAGCACAGGTCAAATACCTCCGCACAGTAGTGGACAGAAAGCTGGCGTGAAAAAGGCCACCAATGCACTATATGCATCCAAGAAGATGCTTAGTAGCACATGGGGCCTGTCGCCCGCTCTGATGCATTGGATCTACATCTCGGTAGTGCGACCAACTCTGCTGTATCCTAGGAGTCCTAGTGTGGTGGAAAGCCACTGAAAAGAAGACGTACCACAAGCTAATGGAACGAACCCAGCGGCAGGCTTTGCTCTGCATAACGAGAGCGCTGAGGTCAACGCCAACCAAAGCACTCGAAACAATACTCGGAATCGACCCCCTCGACATCTACGCTAGGCTGACTGCAAGCAAGGCAGCACAGCGCTTGATTGCGTCTGGGAACATGTCTCCTCAAAGATTCGGGCATAGTTCAATTGGAATGGACATGATCAGTTCAACCGACTACATGATCCCCCAAACGTGCCTTGAAGTAAAAACAAACCTCCTCATGGGACCCGAAGACTGGAAAGCGGGACGGGACCAGGATTCAACACCTCAACATATACACTGACGGCTCCAAGATGAAGGAAGGAGTAGGAGCAGGCCCATACTGTACAAACCCTGAAATAAGGGCGTCGTATAAGCTACCCGACCGATGCAGCATATTCCAGGCGGAAGTCTTCGCCATTAAGAAAGCAGCAGAGGTCGCTCAGCTCACAGAGCGACCACACAACACGGTTAACATATTCGTTGACAGCCAAGCAGCGATAAAATCCATGCAGTCGTCCGCGGTCAGCTCTAGAAGTGTCCTGGCAAGCAGGGAGGAACTAGAATCACTAAGCACGACTAAGTCATTGCAGATCTATTGGGTTCCCAGTCACCAGGGCATCGAAGGAAACGAAGAGGCGGACGTTCTGGCTAAGGAAGACGTCGGGCAAACGATATGACCGAAAGCGTGCCGGTCTCCCTAAGGACGCTACAAAGCAACCTGGAGAAGCACGCCAAAATGAGGACAGATAGCAGGTGGAAGAACACCACAACCTGCAGAATTTTGAAAATCATGTGCAAAAAATGCAATGATAATCTCAGCCACTATCTGCTGCATCTTCCACGGAAGGATTGCAGACTGCTAGTAGGTATACTAACAGGCCACTGCCTGGCTGCGTCGCATGCAACAAGGCTGAACATCACTAACAGTGACATCTGCAGGAAATGCAATGAGCCCGGGGCTGTCGAAACCCTGGAGCATCTCATCTGCCGGTGTCCGGCTCTCTTAAGGGCAAGGAGAATGTACCTGGGCGCACCGATGCTTATATCACTGGAGGATGCCTCCAAGAGGTCGCCAGGGAAACTGCTTGCCTTTGCTAAAAACATCTCGATTCTGGGGGACCTCGGAACCTCAGAAGCACCCTCGTAAGGTCCATACAAAGATCCGGATTACTAAGGGCCTTTTTGGCCTATGAGATGCCCCGTTGAGGGCCGTCCGGGATAACCTAACCTAACCTAACCTTCCTCCTGTGAAAACATTTCCCAGAGACTTGCTAATCTCTCCAGCCGAGTTGTAAAATACTCTGGCTTTTGTTTGGCTTGTCCAGTACAACATTGATGCTTGTCGATGCCATTTTTATTTATATTAGTACTTTTGACCCGATGTAGGTAATTTGTTTGTCGTTACGACAGGCTGTGCCTCTACTCACAACCAAGAAGATACTCAAAGTACTTAATAAATAATTGTGGAAATGCTGAATCCAACCTTAGTCGCCAAGTTGAATATATCGGTTTGGGTAGATTCAAGATGTTTAACTGAATTGTCCTTTACTTCGGATGTGAATTGATCGCCAAGTTGACCAATTCTGTAAGATTCGCCAAATGAATCCAAGGTTTTAAGTCAGCAGTAACCAAATTAATGCTCTACCGATTTAGTCCCCGGGTCACCAAATGTACGAATCAAACGAATCTGTTGATGTAGATTCACTTGTTTCTTGTGATCGTCAATTTAACAATCGTATGCTGAAAATGAGAATGTGTATGCCACCGGTTCATGTACCAGTAACAATGTGTCGCCGCAATCGGTACATGAAACAAATTGGACTTTGGAGATGTGAATACGTCAGAGTTTTCTTTCGTACTGATTTTATTGTAAGATATGCAGGGTTTATATACAGTTTTGGTATGTAACAATTGCTTACTTAGGGTCTAAGGTAGAATATCTCTATATTGATTTACGACTAAACAATTATTACAAATTTAACAGCATATGGGTCAGGTCCTAGATATTTTATGACGGTCGCAAAGGATGTCTTACAGATGGTGGGAAATTTGACCCTGCGCCAAATTGGCGCAGAAATAAATAATATGTAAATGCTCGATGTGCCTGTTGTCGTAGTTGGTCATTTGTTCTGCGTCCATTGACTGTGTTACGCCGTAATTGTCGTTGTTCTAATATTTGGCTCGTGTATTTTTTGACTCTTCTTGACGCAATTGCGGATTTCTTCTTCGGTTCTTTCAGATCTTCTATTTCCTAAGCTTCTACATGTATTTGTATTGTGGCTCAAATCATCCCCTTTGCGTTTTCTTGGTATTGCTCACGTAGTTTTGAAATAATTTGTTTGAATTTATGAAATTATAGCAAAAATATTTTTTCGGTAATGTCACTATGTCGGTAATGTTTTATCACTAAGGGGTATGAAAAGTAGATGTTAGTCGATTCTCAGACCTATTGAATATGTTCACAAAATTTCATGAGAATCGGTCAAGCCGTTTCGGAGGAGTATGGGAACGAACATTTTGACACGAGAATTTTATATATATAGATACATATATTAAATGTTATCTGTGTTTATATATGTTTTATTTTTAATTTGTCTTCTCTACATTTCACATCTACATATTCATCTTTACGTATATACGCTTTGTGGAATTGTGTGCGTTACTTAACCATTGAAATTTAATTTGTTCTTCATGGTCACAACAATGATCCGACCTGATCCAGATTCGGCAATCTGGTAGATACGGTAATTTTCTATGATTCTGTGGATTCCACAGATTTTCTCTGAGATCTAGGTGCTCATATGGACAAGTAGGCACGGCAGACATGGGTGAAAGAGAGCAAAAGGAAAGCGTTGCCTTTCCGCAATGGCGGATCACCGAAAAGAAACATTTCGACATTCAGCACGAAAGGCACGTGATGGCTCCGGCCTCCAAAGTCCGTAGAGTAGGGAGGGGTGATGAAAGGAATCGCGCCGATACGGTACTCACTGACATTAAAATACAATTATTGTTCACGTGCTACTAAACTCTATCCATAACACATAGCACAACACTACACAATGGCAGGAACAGACATAACAGAGACGGACAAGGTCATAGTGGCGCATGTCTCCGCAGCTGGTGTTATGCCAGCGGTTCGCCCTCCCAACCCTGATTATCTGATCCACCTCCACGTTTCGATGATCCCTTATACCACTAGGATTTGACAGACAGCGATTTCAACCTATGCATGGCTCCCAATACAAAAATGAGCACATTGCAAACATTATAAATGGGGGGGGGGTTAAATTCCCTCTCTTGCTCTAGCGCTTTGCTTCCCAGAGCGCGGGAGTAACGCTCGAGCTTGGCGAGAAAGGTTTTGGCGGTAAGCGGGAAGGGAATAAAGGAGAGAAGTGGGAGAGGGAACACGAAAATCTACCTCGGCTAAACTTCCGCCTGGCTGGCGAAAATCCTCTAGCTGAACCCTCCACGAGGGTGCCGGCTGGGCAATGGGCACTGCATTTTCCCGGACAAGGGTAATGCATTGTCGCTTGCTCCGTCCGAGGCAATGCAGTGTCTAGCTAAGGCAATGGCCCAGCGTCTTCTCGACCTCGAGTCGGGGGAGCGGGGTCAGGGCCATGGCTAGAGGTGGCGGGTAGGCCTAAAACGCTAGGGGGTGGTTCCCCCGAAAAACATCAGCCGTATGGACCTTCGGGCCAAGTATGGAGCAGAAGGACGATCAAGCAAGGGTTGGGATGTCAACCCAAACGTCGGTGGGAAGCGTGGCTGCTACCATCGGCGGGCACGGGGAGGAGCAATCCTCTCTGCGTGTCGCCAGTGGCCACACCTCGGGCGTGACGGGAGCAGGTCACGTCAGTTGCAACACTACTGCCACAACCCCCCGCTGTAGAATGAGCCGCGCAGGTGCCGCTGTCGAGGCAGACTCGGACCTGGAGAGCGTGCAGTCCATCAGCAAAACAGAAGAGGACAGCCTTCTTCGCTCGCCTGAACCAGGTACTAGCTCCCTGCGCAGGGAAGGGCCGAAGCGTTCGAGGGAGGGGATGAAGGACAAAGCCCAATATAAGGCGGCCCTCAAGATAATAGGCAGGCTCCAAGGCAAGGCGGATATTTCCCAGGAGGAGAAATCCAAGCTAGCTTGGGCCGAGCTGAAGGTAGAGGAGGGCCGTAAGTACTATGCGCAGGTGCGCAGATGAAGGCATCGACGAGCCAGCACGCCAACAAGGTGGAAGAGTTGCTGGTTACCAAAAGGCAGCGCTCGACCGACAGTGCCGTCATTCCGGCGAGCAAGCGGTAGCGTGGACCCAAGAGAGCGGAACCTCCACCTAAACCGGCAAAGCAGGGGTGAGGCGAGAAGATCAGCGATGTGTCCAAGAGACACCTGATAGTAGCACTCATCGACAGACGTGATGAGAATGGGAGGATAGCAGCGGCGCAGTGGAAAATGGTCCACGCGCGGCTGGTAGAATCCCTGTTTACAAGGATGGATGAGAACCCAACAGCTCCCATGCCCACCTTTGATGGTGCTGGGTGGCTGAATGGGGTCAAAATCCTGAAATGTAAGAACGACCCGACGCTGAAGTGGCTGACGCAAACGGTCTGCCAACTGGAAGCGATGTGGGAGGGGGCCAAGCTGGAGGTGGTGGACAGGGAGCTAATCCCGTCCATACCAAAGGCGAAGGTGCTCTTCCCCATCGCAATCCAAGGGGACCGCGCGCTGAAGCTCCTTCAGCGACAAAACCCCGAGATACCGACCGCTGACTGGAAGGTATTGCATGCTGGTAGCCCATTACCCAACGAGGGGGGCCAGCATGTGATCCTCCAGATCAACAAAGCAGCGGAGGATCAACTTTACCCCAAGTACGGGAAAATGGCGTGGGGTATGGGGAGCGTGTACCTGCGCCTCAAAAAGCGTCAGCCCAGCGACAAGGACGCACACACCCTGCAGGCAGGCGAAGTGGAGAAGGACCTCGGTCTGGATACCATCGTAGAGGCCGCCCAGGGTATGGCGTTGGACGACACGCTCGAAGAAGAGGACTTTGACCTGACCGTAGTAGTCAACCCGTCGTATGCAGGGGAGCCCGCTGCTCATGAAACTGAGTGTGCTGCAGCTCAACTTGCATAAGAGAAAGACAGCATCAGCGGAGCTCCACACTGCCATGGAGCAAGGGCCCGCTGACATAGCTTGGGTCCAGGAGCCCTGGATTGCTTCAGGCAATTCGGTACCGGGCTACAGCTCTCAAATTACAACACACTCTACTCAACACCGGTAAGCAGGAATAGAACTGCCGTACTAGTACGGAAAGGAATCCACGCTTACCTTATGTCTCATTACAGTACAGACGACCTGACAGTAGTTATGCTGGAAAGTGAGGAGAAGCGCCTTCTGGTAGCCTCCTGCTACATGGCGCACGACAGGTCCGCACCGCCAGAAGAACTAAGGAGTCTGGTGGAAGAAGCCGACTCCAAAGACTACCAACTGATCGTTGGCACAGATGCTAATGCCCACCACAGTGTGTGGGGAAGCCCTGATATTAACGACCGAGGTGAGTCACTCCTAGACTTTATACTAACAAATAACATAGATGTAGCAAACGTGGGGGAGGAATACACCTACGTGGGTCCCACCTCGTCAAACGTGCTAGATCTAACTCTCGCAACGGGAAAGAGTACCAACATATCTGGATGGAAAGTCCTCGAAAGACCTTCCTTCTCAGACCACAGGTACATTCAATTCAAGTGCGAATTTGAATACACTCCGAAAGTGGTAGTCTATAGAAACCCTCGGAACACAAACTGGGAGAAGTTTAGGAAGACAGTCACCTCGAAACTCGCGAGCCCGGGCTCAGTGAAATCCGCGGAGGATATAGAGAAGTCCTTAGAGACCCTATCTACGGAACTTCTAGAGGCATACCACACAGCATGCCCACCATCCAGAACAAGGAAGAAGTCCAAACCACTCTGGTGGAATCGAGACCTCTCTCTGCAAAGAAATAACCTCATGGAATTTTTCAAGCTCGCTAAACTAGCGAACGACGAGAACATCAATGAGGAATACAAGACCCTATTAAGGGAATACAAGAAGGAGATACGTAAGGCACGGCGTAGCTCATGGAGAAACTTCTGCTCCAGCATTGAGAAAGTGTCTGAAACGGCTAGGCTGAGGAAGCTGCTGTCAAAGCAACCCACAGTACAAAGCCAACTCAAACTAGACAACGGACAGTGGTCGGAGGGCAGCAAAGAAGCCCTAACGGCACTAATGGAGGCCCACTTCCCAGGGTGCACCGAGGTCACCGATGCCGAAACGCATCAGGACCTAGCAACTGAGGAACAAACACCCCCAACAGATCTGATAACCCCAAAGAAAATCCAATGGGCTATAGATTCCTTCACGGGCATAAAGGCATCTGGACTGGACGGAATACTCCCAGCCATGCTGCAAATGACCAAAGAGGTGATCACCCCATGGCTTCTCGCGATATACGCAGCATGCCTAAGAATTGGCTATATCCCGATCCAATGGAGAACCTCTAGAGTTTTCTTCCTCCCAAAAGCAGGAAAGTGCATCCATGTGAGTTCCAAGGATTACAGACCGATAAGTCTAACCTCTTTCTTACTGAAAACATTAGAGAAGCTGCTGGATCTACATATCAGAACCGAAGTAAGCGGACTGATGTCAACCAACCAACACGCCTACACCAAGGGAAAATCGGTGGAAACAGCACTACACTCGCTAGTAGCTACCGTCGAGAAAGCCCTCAACACTAAGAAATATGCACTTGGAGTATACGTAGATATATCCGGAGCATTTAATAACGTCGCTACAGAAGCAATAATGGACTGCCTAGAAGCTACCAGCACCCACCCGTCAATCAACCTCTGGATAAAAAACCTTCTAAGTTGTAGACGGCTGCAATCAGAGTGGGGCACCGCCTTCATGGTCAGAGGTGCACACAGGGGCACACCCCAGGGACGAGTCCTGTCACCCCTGCTATGGAACCTGGTGGTCGACAACCTCATCAAGATATTCGAAAGGAAAGCACCAAAAATAACAGTTTATGCAGACGACATAAGCGTACTTATCACAGGTGTGTGTCCATCGACTCTCAGCTCCATAATGGAACGAACACTCAGGGAGATATGTGAGTGGGCAGATGGAGTAGCACTCAGTATCAACGCGGACAAAACGGACCTCATCCTCTTCACCAAGAGATACAAGGTACCAACATGGGTCCTCCCGAAAGTCAACCAAACAAGGCTAACCCCTAAAGCACAGGTCAAATACCTCCGCACAGTACTGGACAGAAAGCTGGCGTGAAAAAGGCCACCAATGCACTATATGCATCCAAGAAGATGCTTAGTAGCAAATGGGGCCTGTCGCCCGCTCTGATGCATTGGATCTACATCTCGGTAGTGCGACCAACTCTGCTGTATCCTAGGAGTCCTAGTGTGGTGGAAAGCCACTGAAAAGAAGACGTACCACAAGCTAATGGAACGAACCCAGCGGCAGGCTTTGCTCTGCATAACGAGAGCGCTGAGGTCAACGCCAACCAAAGCACTCGAAACAATACTCGGAATCGACCCCCTCGACATCTACGCTAGGCTGACTGCAAGCAAGGCAGCACAGCGCTTGATTGCGTCTGGGAACATGTCTCCTCAAAGATTCGGGCATAGTTCAATTGGAATGGACATGATCAGTTCAACCGACTACATGATCCCCCAAACGTGCCTTGAAGTAAAAACAAACCTCCTCATGGGACCCGAAGACTGAAGAGCGGGACGGGACCAGGATTCAACACCTCAACATATACACTGACGGCTCCAAGATGAAGGAAGGAGTAGGAGCAGGCCTATACTGTACAAACCCTGAAATAAGGGCGTCGTATAAGCTACCCGACCGATGCAGCATATTCCAGGCGGAAGTCTTCGCCATTAAGAAAGCAGCAGAGGTCGCTCAGCTCACAGAGCGACCACACAACACGGTTAACATATTCGTTGACAGCCAAGCAGCGATAAAATCCATGCAGTCGTCCGCGGTCAGCTCTAGAAGTGTCCTGGCAAGCAGGGAGGCACTAGAATCACTAAGCACGACTAAGTCATTGCAGATCTATTGGGTTCCCAGTCACCAGGGCATCGAAGGAAACGAAGAGGCGGACGTTCTGGCTAAGGAAGACGTCGGGCAAACGATATGACCGAAAGCGTGCCGGTCTCCCTAAGGACGCTACAAAGCGACCTGGAGAAGCAGGCCAAAATAAGGACAAATAGCAGGTGGAAGAACACCACCACCTGCAGAATCTCGAAAATCATGTGCAAGAAACGCAATGATAATCTCAGCCACTATCTGCTGCATCTTCCACGGAAGGATTGCAGACTGCTAGTAGGCATACTAACAGGCCACTGCCTGGCTGCGTCGCATGCAACAAGGCTGAACATCAAATGCAATGAGCCCGGGGCTGTCGAAACCCTGGTGCATCTCATCTGCCGGTGTCCGGCTCTCTTAAGGGCAAGGAGAATGTACCTGGGCGCACCGATGCTGGCATCACTGGAGGATGCCTCCAAGAGGTCGCCAGGGAAACTGCTTGCCTTTGCGAAAAACACCTCGATTCTGGGGGACTTCGGAACCTCAGAAGCACGCTCGTAAGGTCCATACAAAGATCCGGATCACTAAGGGCCTTTTTGGCCTATGGGAGGCCCCGTAGAGGGCCGTCCGGGACAACCTAACCTAACCTAACTTCCGCCTGCTTTGTGGCTGAACTACTGCCCTTCCCTGCTTTACATTCCCCTCCCTTGAAAAGCAATTGTTTGCGCTGAAGGCGCTTACGCTAATCTAAGCTATCTATCTCTACTGTTGCTGCTCTGCCGATGACGGTGCAGCTGATGCTGGGTCTACTCTGCAAAGGCGCCTGCGCTGTTGCTGGGCTGCTCTGCCGAAGCGCCTGCGCTGTTGCTGGGGCCGCTCTGCTGAGGCGCCTGTTCTGATGCTGGGGCTGCTCTGCTGAGGCCCTTTGTTCTGATGCTGAATCTACTCTGCTGCTGGGTCTACTCTGCAGAGGCGCCTGCGCTGTTGCTGAGCTGCTCTGCCAAAGCGCCTGCGGGTCTACTCTGCTGTTGGGGCGGTGTCGAAGCCGAGGCGGGCTCTGTGCTGATGCTGCGCTATCCCGATAAGGCGCTAGCGCTGATGTTGCGCTGCGCGAACGCTGAATCTTCTATCACGCTGGCGTGGTGTTGTTTTTGGGTAGCGCGGCTTGATGCTGGACGACGCAGACGCCGCGTCTGCGCGTTAAGTGGCTGGGCTGTCGGACAGCGCTGCTATTGCGGTTTTTCGGTTTTGGCGGTTACTTTGTGTTCACCCCGGGCGCGCACTTTTCAATTGAAGCTCTGTCTCTCGACTGACCTGCCTCCCTTCGTTTCCCAACTATATCCCAAAAAGGGGTCACCTCCCAAACTACTTCCAGCCCCGAAACATTCGGTAAATTCTACTCCTCTCCCGAGGCTCTTTCACTCAAACGGACAGCTGTAGTACCGCTTTCCCCCACATACTTTTAGGCCTTTTTTGACCGACAAGCCACACTACACTCTGCTGGAGGAATGAAGCAAAATAAGCCCGGAAAGCACTCGGAATCTGGTCTCTTCCATGAATAGTAAGTTAAATGCCGTAATAAAGGTCAAGAAATTACTTATTAAGTATTAAAATACCTGTTTAACCTTTAATTCGACTTATATTAAACTAGTTTGTGGATGCATCGTTCTTGCTCTGACTTGTATTTAAGATATATTTTAAGTTTTTATTTTATTTTTAAAACTGAGCAATATTTAATCAGCTAATAAAATTCCTTTTTTAACTGTGATAAAACATACAACAAATTGGCGCTTAAACATTTTTTGTTTTTCCTCTAGTTTAAAATCTGTAGCACCTTAAACTTTTTATTTAACACTGCATCGTTTTGGCCCTGAGTCACTATACATCGATTTCCTTGGCGCCAAAGTCGATCAAGGCTGGCGAACTGATTGGATGAGCGTCAGAGTCTTTAGCTGCAAGAAAATTGGAACTGTGAACACTGGGCAGACTAGGTGTAACCTTTCTTCTCTTTGGAGACTCATTTAAAATTTTGAGATTTTTAAAATGAGTTTCCATTGAGGAAAACTTATCCTGCAATTTCCGGAATCAAGAGTGGACAGCAGCGAATTCGTTATGAGTCGATCTCATAAATGTTCGCATATCGGCTTCAACTGCTCTGCAATCCCAACAAGTCCAGTTGAGACCGCAGCGGGTCTTAATCAGATCTACAACGCGACCACCGATATGACCAAAACCCGCGCAGCTAGAGTGAGACTTGTTGTCACACAACCAGCAGAAAATAAATGTTTGACGTGTAGCTACCGAACGGTGACCGTCACAGCGTTTAGCACAACAGGAGTTCATTGTTTGATATTAAAAACAATATATTATATATGAAAATTAAAGAAAAAAGAAAGGTAAAATAAAAGTCGGTGTGGGGCAGAGATAGTGACTTTAGTTGTGTTACACAATTGCGCACGAAAGAACGAACAAAACGATTGTTAACAATTGTTAACAATAACGGCAAGTGAGCGGAGAGACACAGAGAGACAATAGAAGCACAGAAAGTCAAGCACAGAGCGGCGGCCAACGCAGTGCGTGTGTGTTAGAATGAAAACAGATAAGCTGAGGGTAGATAAAATAGAGAGCGGTTCAAAGAGAGCAAGTGCACCGCACTAGAATAGGCAACATCAAAACGGCTGCGATTAAGAAAGTGCAGAGAAGTTAAGAATGCGCAATAGGAATTGAAAATTGAAAACAAATACACAAAAGTAAGCGTAATGCGTACGCACTAAAAACGAACACGTTGCACGATCGGCTAGGAACACCAGAACAAGGTAAAAACACAAATTACTTTATTTTAAGAGAAGATAGGCAGTTTTTAACAATAATTAAAGCACAAGCGAAAAATAACACGACCGTCCGCAACGATATATCGATATATCATCTTGTCTTTGAAGAATGCGTCGGAGTTTTTTACCACATCTTCCCCTCAAAATGAACCATATCGTGTCTATATCTTTTCAAACAAAGGGTCCAAGTGCGAGGAGGACGTCGCAGTTGCAAGACAAATTGCAACTTTTCTGAGGATAACCCAGCCGCTTTCATGTACTTCAAAAGATTCTCCTCACTTTGCGCCACCGCAGTTCAAAGAATAAACTATTTTCCCGACATATTTCGTTGATTTTCGCACATTATTTACTTTGCTTACAAAATTTGTCTTCCTCTTCCAAGACGCAAAGACGCTGTGGTGTAAATGCCTCTTCTCTTTCTCTGCGTCTCTTCCGATATCGATAGGTAACGCACCCAGTGTAAAAAGCCTATAATAGTGCGGCCGCATTGTCTTCTTCTATCCACAGTGCTCTTATGGGCATCATTGTCGCATGTTCCATTTAACGGAACAATCCTATTATGCTGCCTAGTGTATACAGGGTCAAAGTTGTATATTAGCTTTTTTAAACTACCTCATCATTATCAAAGGCGCGGAAAAATGCTTCGAGGCGTTTACATTTAAGCCTTATCAGACTTTAGTTTTCAAGTGGCACTTTTAACGTGTAATTAGCGCATCCTAAAAGACCTTGCAATTTATTGTGTTAACATTTTGTTTCTTGCAATCAGACTTATTTTAATTGAAATGTTCAGGAATGGTTTGGCCGATCAACTTTAAATCGAATTTATTGTTTGATTCGACAAAAATACTTCGATACCGCGTCGATACCTCGAATAATTTAATTATTTTATTAAAATACTAGACAGAATACAGTAACAATTCCAAATGATGCCACGCATGATTTATCATGTGGCCGCATGATTGTCTTCTTCTATTCACAGGGCTTTTACGGGCATCATTGTCGCATGTTCCATTTAAAGGGAAAAATCCAATGACGCGGACTAATGTTAAAAAGGTATAAGTTAAAAAACAGGTGCCTGTATCCAGCACCGCGAAAAATTACTGACGGGTATTTGCTCTTTATTTCGGTTGTGTGGAACTCAACTAATGTAGTGTGACCAAGAACCTAAAAAGTGATTTGCAACTCTCATTAATCAGCTGTGTTTTGTAAACAGCGCCAAATTTGAAAATTAAACTAAAATAAAAAAAAAGGAAGAAAAGTAATTCTGACGATGAAGTGATTGTGTTGGTAGCGGCACATATTGTTGTAAGAAGAAGGCGCCAAAATGTCAAACATATCAAAATGCTCAAAAACATGGTCTTGCCTCAACTGCTTTTATTAAAGCAATCTTCTACTCACTTTAAAAATTTTGCATATCTCTTTTTGGTTTTGCGCACAGATTTTGCCTCCACCTCTTACTTGTACTTCAGTAATATTATGCACATATATTTTCCTGGCGCCCATATCAGCTGTTCTCACAGTCCACATTCGTGTGGATATCGATACTACCGATAAGAATTCGTGGATTTCGTTAACGTTGCTGGATACTGACTCCAGGAAAACACAAACGAAAAATTTCTGGCCCAGTTTTTTTTATATGAAGTTTGGCCGTAATTTTTAATTTCCGCGGTGCTGGATACCCAGCTTAATGGAGAAGAATGCGGTACTCCAAGAAGATTATCTCCAAAATCCGAGACTCTTATAATTTTATAAAAATATATAAAGAAATAACTATATTTAATAAATGTTTTCAAAAAAAAAATCCGACCCAGTTCAGTTTGTAGTTCCAGGCAATACTGATTACCACATTCTGCTGAAGGGTTGGTCAAACGACTGCATCTTTGCCGTTTACCCGTAGTGTTTATTACAAACGATACTATAAACTACGCCTAATTGATATAGGTTAGGTTAGGTTACAGCGGCTGCCAGACTCACTGGGAGCCCAGCACGCCCAGGCCGTTTCCGGCCCGTTGTGATACCGCAGGGAAATAACCCCTTCTCGCATTATGAGACCTAAGGTCAACAGTTGTCCCAGCCTGCAGCTCTTAAGAAGCTAGCTATCTTTCTAAGACATATGGTGGACATTGCCAAACTGTCTGCTATGAAGGGCGAGCCCAAGTGGGGGATTGTAGTGCCATGTCTGGCCAGCTCGTATGCAATACAGTTGCCCTCGATGTCCCGGTGGCCCGGGACCCATATGAGGCTGATAGCAAATTGCTGAGCCATCTCGTGAAGAGATTTACGGCAATCTGCAACGGTGGCCGAGTTTGCGGAGATCGCATTTAGCGATTTGATTGCAGCTTGGCTATCACTGTAGATGTTTACACAGGTTACCATGGCGGTATTTTCCTGAAGGCAGTTTAGGGCTTCCTTGATTGCAATGACCTCCGCTTGGAAGACACTGCGATGATCAGGGAGCCTAAAGGAGTGCCTGATGTTTAGCTGTTCGGAGTATATTCCTCCTCCGACCCTGTTGTCCAGCTTTGACCCATCTGTGGAGATGTTTAGGGCCCCTCTTGGGCCTGGGGGCCCTCACTCCACTCGTCTCTGTGGGGAATAATTGCGTAGAAGCGGTTTATGTGTATTCCCTTGGGACACAGTAGTCCGTTTTAGTAGGGACGGAACTACTGTTTAATATTGAGGAGTGACCTGTGTGCTGTGGAGCCCATTGGTCGGAGTCTCTCAGACGTATTGCTGCCATCTGTGCCCTTTCTTTTCCAGCAAGGGCTAGGCTTTGGAAGCACAGAATGGCATCAAGCGCATCATTTGGAGTGGTGCGAAGAGCTCCGCTGATGCAAAGGGCGGCTGTTCGTTGAACTTTTTCAAGTTGTCTGGTGATCGTCCTTTTTGATAAGGCCGGCCACCACACTGTAACTCCATAAAGTATTATTGGTCTAACTACCGCTAGATATATCGATTGGACTATACTTGGGTTCATGCCCCAGTTAAAGCCAATAGCTTTTTTGCAAGTGTAGAGGGAGAGGCTATTGTGGGGAGGCTATTGTGGCCTTCTTCACTCTGCCTTTGGTGTTCAGGCTCCAATTTTGCTTCCTATCAATTACCAACCCTAAGTAACTGGCACTGTCGCTAAAGGAGAGCCTGCATCTCTCGCACATACTTTCACGTCTCTTTTATGGAGTTATACGTATGTATGAAGAAATGTTGCTGCCGATGTAAAAATTATATGTAAGCAAAACAAATTTGTTTGAAATTTTCTTATTTGGCCAAAATTTAATTCTTCCCTTTTGCGAACATATAATAAATTACATAAATCGTAAGGGCATACATATGTATATACTGATTGAGTACCGGGAATAAAGTAGAGCCGCGGCCTTTTCCGCACAACGTTCCCCATCGTATTTTTTTAATTTTTTAACCAATCTTCATTAATTATTACTTTCCATTTTGACTTTCTGTGCGTTGCTAAAATATCATCCGATGTGTGCATCCGCCCGTGTGCAATTCTAGGAATCTGCTAGCATATGAGATGACTCTCTCCGCTTTTTCTGTCTCCTGAGTTAGGATCGCCCCCAGTCCATAATCGCTGGAAACCGGAATTCCTCTAGTTCCTTAGCCAAAAATTTGTCATCCGTTAAATTCTCGGAGACCTCGTTTTGCCTGCTCTCCTCCATACCTCTAGCTACGAGGTCCGCCCGGTTCGTCTCACTCGATAGCTCTGGTGCTTCTTCAATGGCATCCAAAACCGCTAAGATTACACCTGCGGCAGACCTCTGTCCTAATCGTTCGCGTGAACGGATTCGATGGTTTGGCCCGTCTTGACGGGCCAACCCTTATGGAACTCCGCCCGATCCCTTTCCAGGGCTTCAAACTCGTCCGCCAGCTTTATCATTAGGTTCAGACTTTAAAAAATCGGTGCGGCTGGATGAAAATTCGCAAATCTGGAACGCTATTCTCCCGAATAATCTCTACTTGTTGCTCTGTAGTGCGTTTGAGGGGACGCAATTCTACCATGTAGTCCTTGAAGGATTCCCCCACTTCTGTTTTGAGCTCCTCACCTTTTGGACCAACTTTTCGAAGTAGTCCCTTGGCAGGAAGTAGTCCTGGAAGCTCTGCACGATCAACCACCATGTGTTGTTAGCGAGGAACCACACTAGCGCTCGCCCCTTTAACAGCTCCGGCGTTGCCCTCGGGATCAGGTCCGTACATGTCGGCTACCCATTCCACCTGCTCCAGGAACTCGAGTGGCTTCTCCGTCCAGTCAAAGCACAACGACCACTCTCTCATCTGTTTGGCCACGATGGCCGAATTGGTGCGTGGCTGCCGCACGGCCTCTTCCTGTGGCCTTGGCCGCACTCCTGGGACTGGGAGTCTGGACCCTTAACGGGATCGACTGGCTCGCTATAAGTTCTTCCTGGAACCTTCCTGCCTTGCCCCGCCCTCAGTTTGCGCCGCCGGCGAGACTCTGCCCGCCTTCAGTTTCAATGTCTCAATTACGTCGGCGAACGCCTCATGCTTTTCGACCCAATCTTTAAACGCTCTACACATCTCGTTCACTGCGCCTTTCAACTGAAGTCCGCATACCTTGGCACACTGGAACAGTTCCTCCTCTTCCTTCCTCAGCGAATGAATCCATTCATCCCCTGTTCAATACCGTCCTTCCCAATTCACTCTCATTTCTTTGCTTGTCTTGAGGACCCACGTTGGGAGCCAGCTGTAACGAACGCAATTCCCGATTCGACAGTTGCTGAGGTAAACTCCAGGTGTAGCTCCGTTGGGCCACGTTTGGGGGTACTCACACAGCTCCGCAATCAATAGGTTCACCCTTCTACTGGACTCACATCTTCGCAGTGATTCTTTCAGTATCGCCGGCCTTACACTTGTCTTCGAGATCATTTACTGTTCGCTGTGCGATGTTGCTCCTGGTCATTCCCTCTGTACATACGCACTTTAGACGCTCTTGGCTCCCGCACTTGACTGTCCTCCTCCACTCTAGCGGACCTCCTCTTATAGGCTCCCTGCGGCACAGCGTCCACGTCGCTGCCCAGCCACACCGATTAATTCCTCCAGTAATTTTCCATCGGCCTCTTTCACTTCCCAAGCCATCCTTAGCGAGATCAGTCTACATAGCGTTCATGGTCCACATGGCCTACATGATAGTTGCCGCCGACTACATGTCCTCCGCCCTTCGGCCCAGCACTGGCCTGATTCCGCCGTTCCCGTTCTCGTGGCGACGCCCGCTCCACCCTTTCGCGTAACGGGATCGCCTCGCGCTCTTCTCGGGCCAATTTACCCTATAACCTACTAGGGTCTTGTGAGGAATAACGCACACTATTTTATCAAGTTTATAATACTTTTTCCAAGCCTCAGATGCGATTTCATTCTTAAGCGTGCACAAGTAACCGGTGCCACAAAGTCGTGAAGTTTCACAACAGTGCGTCATCGATAAAGGCGATATAAAGAGACGAAAGAAGGCAGCTGCGTAAGCATATGCGGTAACAAACGATTTAGGCCGCACCACTGCAGAGGACTGGCTCTAATTTATAATATTTATTCTGCTTGATCCGACATACAGATATTCAGCATTGTCTGCAAAAAAAAACGGTTAATTGTCGGTTAATTTTCCCCTGTCACCCAAAATGACCTTTTCTGATAGACTTGGTAGATTTGATAGATTTTTTAAAGAATTATGGCTTTTTTTCCAGGTTTAGTTTTTTTTTTTTAAAAGAATTTTTAAAAAATGTGGTATTTTTTCTCATAGGTATTACTTTGCAGTTCTGAAAAGCTGACAAATGCAGCTATAAATCCGACTTAAACACTTTGTAGCTGCAGCTTAACGTTTGGAAAATATTAAGATTTCAATTTAAAATTTCCTAATTTTTTGCGGTATTTTTTCTCGGCTGCAGCAACGATGCCTAATTAATGTGTCTATCTAAGGTGCCGTTTACACTGAGGCTGCGTCTTGATTCTTTGCGTCTTCCCAGAAGCGCAGTTTTTTTTACATAGGTTTAGCATAGTGCCCTAGTGGTGGCAAAAAGTTGCGTCGTTTTCCGACGCAACTGCGTTTTGGTATTTCTGTGGTATTCCTGTGCGCAATTTTCGTACTTTTCTGCCTAATCAGCGGAACTATCACCACTAATAACAACAAAAAACAGCAGATATAAATTTAAATTTTGCTGCGTAAAATTTGTAACTGAGTGAAAAGGGACAAAAATACATTTAATGCTTAGAACAAATTGTTTAAACTTATTTTATTATTAAAAAAAAGTATTTCAATAATAAAGTTCATTTCAAATTGTTTGCTGCAAATCCCATGTCTTTGAATCCTTTCACTGTTTCCGTGATCTTCTCAGGGTAAGAAAGTCTGCTGGCAGATACTTGTCAGCGAGTTGAGCAACTACCTCGCGACAAAACTGCAGTAATATGAGCAGACAAAAGCCCTTGACACACCAAATAGACACCCGTGCGATATTCCGCAGACGATCCTAGCCAATAAAGGGCTATGGCTATTCTTTTCTCCAGAGGGATTGTCAGTCTAAGAGGAGTGTCTTTCTATTTGAAATTGGGCAACATGTGGAAATTTTCCTTAAAAAAGGCATCGGAGTTCTCCACAACAGCTTCCTCCCAAAATGAACCAAATCGTGGCTATTTCAATGAAGAATACATTATTTAATTGAAAAAAGAGAACAATGTCTGCTCTCTACCTACAGGAGTCCAAACGCAAGGAGGACGTTGCAGTTACAAGATGAATTGCAACTTTTCTGAAGATAACTCAGCCGCTTCCTTTCACTGCAAAAGGATCTCCTCACTTTGCGCCACCGCAGATAAAAGAATTAGCTCTTTTTCTGACATATTTTGTTGATTTTCAGACATAATTTCTTTTGTTTACAAATTTTTCTTCCTCTTCCCAAGACGCAAAGAAGCAAAACCGCTGTAGTGTAAACGGCAAACCTGCTTCTCTGCGTCTTCTCCGATATCGATAGGTAACGCACCACGTGTAAAAAGCCTATTTTAAAAGTAAAAAAGGTTAGTAATAAAATATTTTTTTTTTCTTGAGTTTTCATCATCAAAATTTCGGGAAAAAATACCGAAAAAAAATTACGAAGTTTGAATTTGAAAGCTTAATATCTTCCAGACGTTAAGCTGCAGTAATGTAAAACTATTAATAATAAAGCTGAATACTACCACCTACTGGCTGCCCTTTTCGCAGAAATTATATCTGAGCTAACGGATGTTCTGATGGAACCACCTGAATCCAATATATACGAGCAATTAAAGGAGACT
Source organism: Drosophila affinis (assembly GCA_037356375.1). NCBI lineage: Eukaryota > Metazoa > Arthropoda > Insecta > Diptera > Drosophilidae > Drosophila > Drosophila affinis. Next base: position 29,611,653 of record CM074800.1, read on the forward strand.
ATTATTCAACGTTTCACAGAGTCTGCTGATCGCCAACTACACAGAACTATAGCAAAACTCGTACTCGACGAGCAAAAGGCATTGTAGCTACTACACCAACTGAAAATGTTAGCTGAAGAGCGTGCATCCAGTGATGTTTTGCGGCTTCTACCGCAGCATCTACAATGAAGACTAAAAGTGCTACATTGAGAAAATGCTCCATTGAGAAAATGGCCGTACTTGCAGACGATCCAATGGAAAAGGAAGCTGGTGCTTTTGTTTTGGCAACTGCGCGCAGCCCAGACACGGCTCAGCACTCAGACTACGGTCTTAATGTATTTAAGCGTGACAAAGGTGAAGTGAAAGCCTCATTAGCTCGACTGCAAAAACAGCTGGCTAACAGCTAGCTATTTCAGACGAACATAAACCACCAAACGGTTTCTACGGCAGCTCTCGTATGTATTTACCACAGACTATTAGCTGTTTGAATCAGTTTGGCTTGCTTCGTAACCTCACTGTCTGCACAAGGACAAATAACTGAAGCAGAACTGTGCAACGTTTCTACAATTAGTTCTCAATACTTAAATAAGTCGATCATATTTATATCTACTTACACGTTTCATTGAGATAACCCGACCAAGCACGTCTCCAGTAACGAGGGTCAATAACAAAGCTCACTATTTTGAGACTAGTGGTCTTCCAGTTTTTGTCAAAACAAAGGCGGCTTGCAGTGGAAATGCTTGAAGCGGCTCGTAAGTATTTCGACCTTCTACTGTAAAATGGGGTTTTTGACCTTCAAGACCCTCAGTAGGCCTGTCCCATTCATCTGGCTTAGAAAAAGCCCAACAGTACGCCACTCACCACCCTACAGGCGATTATAGAAAGCTCAATTCTCTTACCATTCCAAACTGCTACCCGGTACCCCACTCTGATGACATCATTCAGCGTTTGTACGGATGCTCAAATTTCTCGGCAATCGAAGAGAACGACAATTGGAGAGAAGTTTGGAAAGGTTATTTTTCTTGGTTACACTACCAGTTCTACAGGACACTTATATATGTTTATTCACAGAAATTACCGAAGGCATCACCAATTTCCAATATTTCGAATTGTTGACGGAAATCGCGCACACGCCTTGTAGGGGAAACACAATCCCTGACGCCCTCTCTCACATCAACGTAATCAATACTCCAAGCGATTTTAATGAGCAGATTAAAGACGAGCCGCAAAAGAGGACGAAATTGAGCAACTGGAAAATACCACACATTAAATCTTGAAGTTATACAGGGAAGATTAGCCCATAGCTTCCGAAGAGTATCAGGCGACGTGCCTTTGATTCAGCTCATGCTTTGGCACACTCAAACGGTCGGAGATCTAAATTATTGAGACAACGATTCGTTTGGGCAGGTTTGAGCCGGAAAGCCACTTCTCGTTCACGACGATATGTTCCATGTCAACGCTCGAAAATCGATCGGCACACTTGCAGTCGATCACATTAAATTCCAGAACATCGTTTTGATCATAAAGAGCTCTCATAAAGCTGCCACGCGTCAACAGCCTTCGTTATGGCCTCACTATTATTAATTTCTTTAGTAGATGGCCTCTAGCTTTTACTAAGATGAGACTAATGATTGGTACCATGAGGTTGGCTTGCGCGCAGCATTTAAGGAGGACCTGCAATCTTCACCTGCAGAAATGTTTTTTGAACAACTACATATTTGACTTTTCAATGAGTTTTTTACGCAGAACACCTCAGAGAATCCAATTGCCCAGCACCGCTTCGTTGAGAGGTCCCGTCAACACATCCGTGACAACAAGCTAACACCCACAGTTAGCTCCAGATTTTCTTATCAAAGAGCTTAAAGAACGGCACCCACGTATTCCAACTTGTGACTCCTTCAGAATTGTTCGACGTGTAGGCGAAAAAGACGTCATAATCGAAGTGAATGGTCAGGATCAGCGCCGTATCTAGGATGGACGAAGGGATTAACTCGCCCCGGATGCCAAGGTATTAGGAGCACATAACTTTTTGCTGAGGCAATTTTATTCATACTCTTAAATTAAGCAATATCAACGAAGCTCTCTGTTGTACTGAGCACACACAATGCTATTGCTTAATTGAAGAGTATGAATAAGACCCGAACGAGAGGGAATCCGAAAACCTTGCGTAAGTGTAAATGAAAACATCTGAGACTGAAAAATGTCGGATAACATCTTTGGAATCATCATTTAACAACTGAAATAATAAAACATTATTTTTTCTCAGAATTTAAATTTTTTCAACAGGCTTAACCGTAAAGTTCGAGTCTAACAATAACAAAAACAAAAGCAATGAATTAACCGACCTGATTTGAAAATACAAAGAGTCCGAATTTTACCCAAAAACTAAAATGGCCTAAGAAATTCTGTACATTCAGTACATTAAGAAGAGTTAAGACGTGGCTATAAATGACGATGATGAATTACGCCAGAATGTTAATTCATATATTCTAAACTAATAACAGTTTTAAAATTTAAGTTTTACTTCATTGAATTGTGTATGTTAAGTGGACACAGTCTTTTAGTAAAGGCCTGTATCCAGCACCGCGAAATATTACTGACGGGTATTTGCTCTTTATTTCGGTTGTGTGGAACTCAACTAATGTAGTGTGACCAAGAACCTAAAAAGTGATTTGCAACTCTCATGAATCAGCTGTGTTTTGTAAACAGCGCCAAATTTGAAAATTAAACTAAAATAAAAAAAAAGGAAGAAAAGTAATTCTGACGATGAAGTGATTGTGTTGGTAGCGGCACATATTGTTGTAAGAAGAAGGCGCCAAAATGTCAAACATATCAAAATGCTCAAAAACATGGTCTTGCCTCAACTGCTTTTATTAAAGCAACCTTCTACTCACTTTAAAAATTTTGCATATCTCTTTTTGGTTTTGCGCACAGATTTTGCCTCCACCTCTTACTTGTACTTCAGTAATATTATGCACATATATTTTCCTGGCGCCCATATCAGCTGTTCTCACAGTCCACATTCGTGTGGATATCGATACTACCGATAAGAATTCGTGGATTTCGTTAACGTTGCTGGATACTGACTCCAGGAAAACACAAACGAAAAATTCCTGGCCCAGTTTTTATACCCGGTACTCGAAGAGTATAGGGGTATATTAGATTTGTGGGGATAACGGTTGTGTTTAACGCCCAGAAGGAAGCGTTTCCGACCCCATAAAGTATATATATTCTTGATCAGCATCAATAGCCGAGTCGATATAGCTATGTCTGTCTGTCCGTCCGTCTGTCCGTCCGTCTTCATTTGCGCCTATATCTCATAGACTATTAAAGCTAGAGTAACCAAGTTTTGTATTCAATCTTCTGTGTGATCACACTACTCAAAGTATATTTCAAAATTTCGCCCCGCCCCTTTCCGCCCTCACAAAGGACGAAAGTCTGTGGCATACACAATTTTAAAGCTACAAGAAAACGAAATACGCAGAATCATAGAGAAAGACCAAATCTATCAGAATGTTGAATCTGGATCAGATCGGATCATTATTATAGCTACAATGAAGAAAACCATTTCGAAAGTCATCATGCCCTCTCGCTCTCTCTCACACGCGACCCCATCTGCTTTGCCCATTCGTATTTTGTGTCGCCTAGTTCTCAGAGACTATAAGAGCCCAAACTCCTGTGATATCAAACCAGCACAAGTGTATTTCAAAATTTTTCCACGCCCCTTTCCGCCCCCACAAAGAACGAAAATCTGTGGAATCCACAATTTTTAAGATAAATGAAAACCAAAAACGCAGAATCATGAAAAATTACCATATCTACCAGATTACCGAATCTGGATCAGATCGGATCAATATTATGGCCAGAAGAAACAAATTAAATTTCAGTGGCTACGCAACGCCTGCCAAGCGCTGACTCATGCCCTCTCTCTCTCTGTCGTAAACACTTGTACGTCTCAAATATGTATTTATACATGTCATGTAGAAATGCAGGCGCAGATATACAAAGCATATGTAAACAAAAATGGAAACAACGGTGTATAATTTCTAGTGCTCCTAATAGGAATCGTGAAGTTTATGCGGCTCAACAGGTCAGGGCTATCCACGTCACCCATGATCAAATTGTGCACAAAAATCACACCAAGCTTTTTCCTACGATTAGCTAAGGTTGGAGGTTTATTAAGAGCAATCTATTAGAGTAACTGTAACAACTGTATCCCAGTTGAGGCCGCGAAGAGCAAAAAGTAAAAAAGATTTTCTGAACTGATTCTATACGGTCCCGATGTACGTTGTACTGAAGGCACCATACACAAGAGCCGTATTCTCAAATCGGACGAACCAGATAGGTGTAGAGAGTCTTTGTTATATAGGGGTCGTCAAATTCCTTTGACCACCTCTTTATAAACCCAAGCACGCCCATGGCCTTATTTACCATGGTAGAAATGTGTTCTGAAAACGATAATTGGGATCTAATAGAACACCAAGATCATCAACCCGTGTAATTCTCTCAAGAGAACCACCACAAAGGGTGAAAGGAACCAGAAAGGCGCTGAAGCGATGAAACGTCATTACTTTACATTTTGAAGCGTTAAAGTTTAATAAATTTGCACAACACCAAGACTGATATCTGTCGAGATCGGATTGCAACCTTGATTGGAAAGAAATGTCCTTATACTGGACACAGAGCTTAACATCATCCGCACACAAAAGCACTCGAGAGTATGTTAATACAGAAGGCAGGTCGTTTATAAAGAGTGTAAGGAGTAAGGGGCCTAGATGGCAGCCCTGTGGTACACCCGAAGTCACCATAACTGGTGGGGACAGGGAGTTTTTGAAAAGGACTTCTTGCACACTAATGTTTGGATTTTCTGAGTAGATTGTATTGATTTTATTCTCAAGAATTATGAGAATTAATATTCAAGCAAATAATTTTAGATGATGTCTAATTCATTGACCTAACTTGTACTCTATTTTTTCTTTAGGCACCTGTTTTTCAACCTTTACCTTTTTTACATAAGTCCGCATCATTGGATTTTTCCCGTTAAATGGAACATGCGACGATGCCCGTAAGAGTCCGTAAGAGAAGAAGACAATCATGCGTCCACATGATAAGTCATGCGTGGCACCATTTGGAATTGTTACTGTATTCTGTCTAGTATTTTAATAAAATACTTAAATTATTCGAGGTATCGACGCGGTATCGAAGTATTTTTGTCGAATCAAACAATAAATTCGATTTAAAGTTGATCGGCCAAACCATTCCTGAACATTTCAATTAAAATAAGTCTGATTGCAAGCAACAAAATGTTAGCACAATAACTTGCAAGGTCTTTTAGGACGCACTGATTCCAACGTTAAAAGTGCTACTTGAAAACTAAAGTCAGATACGGCATAAGTGTAAACGACGCAACTTTTTGCCACCACTAGGGCCCTATGCAAAAAAAACTGCGATTCTGGGAAGACCGAAAGGATCAAGACGCAGCCTCAGTGTAAAACCCTTTTTACATTAAGGTGCACCTTTGATTTTTCCGTTAAATGGAACATGCGACAATGATGCCAATAAGAGCCCTGTAGATAGAAGAAGACAATGTTGCGGCCGCATGATACAACATTCGGTGCTTCATTTTCAAGTGTTGTTCTGTCAACTATTTTTACAAAATCCTGAAATTATTCGGGGTATCGATGGGGTATCGAAGTATTTTTGTCGAATCAAACAATAAAATCAATTTAAAGTTGCACTTCGTGTCCGTCTGTCGACGTTAAAACATATTATTTAAAAACGTTGTTGTATCTGGTCATTGCAAGTTAATTTCTTTGCGACCATTCAATTCGCTTCACCAGCGATCAAATACCAAAAAAAAAAATAAAGTAAAGCGACCAATCCAATCCTGAACATTAATATTAAAATAAGTCTGATTGCAAGCAACACAATGTTAACAGAAAGCCTTGCAAGGTCTTTAGGGACGCGCTAATTCCAACGTTAAAAGTGTCACTTGAAAATTGAAATCAGCAGCACGTAATTTTTGTTCGGTGAAGCCTACGATAGCTGTACATACATCGGATTCCTCCTGCATTGTTTTCGACATTCAATTATAAATCGCTCATTATTTTGGTAATTTCTTTTAATTTCAATAAAAATGCGTGTGTTCTATTCAATGCGTTTGTTTATATTGGCAGGCCAAACAGCAAACAAAATGCGGGTTAAGTATAACTCAACGCCTTCCATAATTTTTCCGCACCTTCGACAATGATGCGGTAGTATAAATAGGTTATTAGTGAATGTGTTGGCGCATTGGAACAACAATAATAACACTAGCCGACGCGACTTTTCCGCTGTCGCCCAAAATGACTTTTTCTGATAGATTTGGATGTTCACAATTTTTTAATTTTTTATTTTTTTTCGTCATAAAAGCCGACAATGTACCATTAGGTGAACATGCTGGCAGATTCACCGTTCCAACTGTTTATGAGGTTGCTGTTATTATGAGTGGTGATCCAGATGACAAAAGAGCTATAAAAATTACATGTCGAGACAAAACTACCAGTACGATTTCGGACCTACAATATCCATTAATATTTTGTCAAGGACAGGATAAATATCACCTTAACAGTGTGATCCAAATACCGGTAAATATGACAATTAACTATTAATTATACCCGGTACTCGAAGAGTATAGGGGTATATTAAATGTGTGGTGATAATGGATGTGTGTAACGCCCAGAAGGAAGCGTTTCCAACTCCATAAAGTATATATATTCTTGATCAGCATCAATAGCCGAGTCGATATAGCCATATCTGTCTGTTCGTCCGTCTGTCTGTCCGTCTTCATTAGCGCCTTGATCTCAGAGACTGTTAAAGCTAGAGCAACCAAATTTTGTATCCAGTCTCCTGTGTTATCACACTACTACAAGCGTATTTCAAAATTTCGCCCCACCCCTTTTCGCCCACGCAAAGTAGGAAAATCTGTGGCATGCACAATTTTGATAATACAAGAATAAAGGCAGAATCATAGATGGTGATCATTTCTATAAGAATGTTGAATCTGGATCAGATCGTACTATTATTATAGCCACAATGAAGAAACCCATTTCAAAAGTCATCGTTCCCCTTCGCTCTCTCTCACACGCGACCCCGCCTGCTTGGCCCATTCGTCTTTTTTGACGCATAGTTATCAGAGACTATAAGAGCTAGAGCAACCAAACTTTCTATCTAAGCTCCTGTGATATCAATTCAGCACAAGTTTATTTCAAAATTCACAATTTTTAAGGTAAAAGAAAACCAAAAACGCATAGTTATGGAAAATAATCGTATCTACCAAATTGCCGAATCTGAATCAGGTCGAACTACTATTATAGCCAGCAAGAACAAATTAAATTTTAGTCGCTACGCAACGCCTGCCAAGCGCTTACTCATTCCCTCTCTCTCTCGCACACACTTCCACGTCTCGTATAAGTAGTTCTACAAGTACATGTAGATATGTAGAAGCTGATGTAAAAAGTATATGTAAACAAAAATGGAAACAGATAGCTTTTAATTTATAAAAATCGAGCATAGGGATCGACCTAGTTTTTTGAAATTTTCCATTTGGGCCAAAATTTAATTCGTCACTTTTGCGAACATATGTATTATAAATTACAGAAATCGTACAATCAGCGGGCTTTGCCGCGGCTCACAACGTTCCCTCTCATTTTTTTACTGTATGTACGAATTTTAATTTCGTATATAATTTTTTATTTTGTTCAATGTTCAATGAACTATTACGCGCACCGATTGATGGTTAGACTAATTCAGGACAACTATATCCGTCGATACCGTCAGCTATTCAATCAATACATTTTTGATATGTTTTCTATGGTTGAATTGCGATTCATTCGATACAACCAGGGTAAATTACCATTGGAGGAATATATGCACTTACGAGATGGTGTTTCTGGAAACATCGACGGAAATATAAATCCCTATGATGTCGGTAATGCTTTCATATTACCTTTAAGCTAGATCGGCAGTCCACGAAACATGCAGGAATACATACAAGATGCGATGACTTACGTACGTTATTACGGCCGAGCGGATTTGTTTATTACATTCACATGTAATCCGAATTGTAAAGAGATACAAACTACATGGCCATTATATAACTGCACGTGTGTTCAAACAAAAATTAAAATCTTAATAAACCTTAATTAATTTTATTGTTAAATATTCAGTTTTTGATATCACACATTGTTGATGGTTTTTAATTGAGTGGCAAAAGCGAGGTTTACCTCATGCCCAAATTTTAATTTGGCTTCAATACAAAATCCGTCTAGAAGAAATTGATAAAATATTTCCAGACACATTAATTGATCAAGAACTGTTTGATATTGTTACCAAACATATGATCCATGGGCGGTGTGGTGCTTTCAATCATCATCACCATGCACGGAAAATGGAAGATGTAAGAAAAATTTCCCAAAGCCGCATACGAATGACACTATTACGCATATTGACGGTTGGTATGTATCGCCGCAGAAATATTGAGAATAGTGGCCACACACAAGTAGAATTTGATAACACTAGTCGACACGACTTTTCAGCCTTCGCTAAAAATGACTTTTTCTAATAGATTTGGATGTTTAAAAATGTTAAAAGAATGTTTTTTTTTTTCAGGTTTAGTTTTTTTTTTAACCGTTTGACCAAAACTTCAAACCTTTTTAACTGCAAAGTTCAATACAGTTGTAGGAAACTTAAGTTATGTGAAAAATAGAAGCACTAGCTATGACAAAAAATACCAATTTTTTAAAAAATTCTTTTAATAAAAAAAGACTACTCCATGAAAAAAAACCGTAGTTCCGTAAAAAAATTTAAATCTCCAAATCTATCAGAAAAAGCCATTTTTGGCCACAGGGAAAAAAAATTGAATTTTGTCGAGTAGTGTAATCAGTGGTACCATACTTACCATTACTTTCAAAAACTTATGAAACACATATAAATGTTGACCTTTGCAGTTCTGTAAAATCAATTAAGTACATTTGTAAATATGTAAACAAAGGCAGTGATTTGGCCATGTTAGAATTACAAAATATAAATAACAATAACGAAATAGCACGATACCAAATGAGCAGATATGTTAGCAGTAACGAAGCTATTCGGCATATTCTTAGCTTTCTCAACAATTATCGTAAACAGTGAGCCATTACCTACAGCCGTCTGACGGTGGCTCGCGGGAATGGTGGTATGTGGACATAAATCACTAATCGAAGTACGCCGAAAGCCACTGCGTTTCGTGAATAAACACCCCTATTATTGAAAGCAAAGCCACGTCTTAATTTAATTTGAGTTTGTTGGAATCTTGTTTGGCAATCTACAAAATATTAGATTTTTCATTGGCCCCGAGCAGGGACATCGGTTTTTTACTTCGCAATTGTTTGTTTCGCTCAGTGGTGGCTTAAGCTTCGTGTGTGAAAAATTCCAGACAACCGTTACTGATTTGGATATTGCCACGGACGTGCCCTTTTGGACCCTCGCCATCTTGGACGCTGCCGAAATTGAAGTTCTGATGGACCATCAGAAACAAAGATCACTTTCTCTAGACTCCCTACAAAGTTTGCAGGTATTCTGTGCCAAAAATTGAGCATCGCCGGTTGAATCTCGTTGTGTCGCAGTATATTGTTCGCTTGTCTAACCAAAACGATCAACTGTAAGTAGTGATATACATATGTGCGTGTGTATGTTCCAACGGTCATACACAGAGCACACAGCTCAATTCCTGACACCTTCTTTTTATACCTTATTTGGCCAAACTAATGTGCATAAAGTGAAAGTGTCGCAATTATACGTACATATGTACAAACATAATTTCGGTAAAATTGTTCGAACTTCCCTACGCCATACATATGTACGTATACTCATGCTGACCACCATATAATGTGCATAACCAAAACGGCAACACATATATATTTGATAAGAAAGCTACATAAATACATATCAAAATATAAAAGTACAACCGGTGGTCTATTTTTGCATTTCAATAATACTTTTCGTGTGTTTGTGCAATCGGAAAGCGTCGCAGTGTCGTTTCGGTTTTCCGCTTCCGATTTAACCGTACATACATACATACGTATAGACTTATGCTTGCAATTGCACATAAGTGCAACCTTTGTCAAAGGTTCTTGGGCACCAGTAGCTGATTTTTCGTGCGTTCGTTAACCTTGCTCGCTCTGTGCTTGCATCGGTTATATATTAGTTTGTGTGTGCGTAAGCTCGCGCCAAATTTACCGCTTGCTCTCTTCTCCCCCGTTTTGGCATACCATACAGGTCAGGCTTGGTTCGAGCGCCTGTATTACTTTCGTCTTGTGCGTTCGCTCGCGCCAAATTCTCTCACTTACTCTTTGATCCCCCGCACCACGCATTCTACACCTGTTGCCCACAAAGTGCCAGCAGCGAGCATCGGGCTTGCTTACTTTCGGTCGCTTGGACCGCTTTCGTTTGTTTGTTCACATATTGCGCCAGGGCGTGTAAGTGTTTGGGTAAGCAAGCTTGGTGTTTCTCGGTACATAGCTGCAGTTCATGTGCGAGAGTAGCTTGCAAAGTTTGTTGAACTTTGGGTACGTTGTTAAAGGTAGTTCCTGTCTCTCATTTCAATTATGTCTGACCCCGATAGGACAACTGTGGAACGGCCAACAGCTAAACGGCCAACAGTACCTAAACCATATACCAAGTTGTCATTGTGTCAACAAAGGTTTGACAAAGTCAGTGCTGATATTGCGCGCGTGCAAACAGCCTTTAGATTAAAGCAAATTTCATCGGACAAAACCGAATTAGCTTGTCGCCTAGAACTTTAAGAGGTTATATTAAAAAGGCTATAAACCTACAGGCAGAGCTGGACATTTTGAGTCCAACCAATGAAAGTAGAGGACCGTTGGAGGATCTTTGTGTCGTCACTAAACCATTGTTTATGAATGCAATCAAACCAAGATCCGACACACATATGCAGCATGACTGCTCAGTAAATCTACGTTTCGACACACACATGCAGCATGACTGCTCACTGAATTCGAGCCAGCGATCGCAGCTGCCGAAAATGCGTTTGCCAAAGTTTAGTGAAAACATTCGGAATACAAAAATTTTATGTTCCTGTTCCAAAGCCTCATTGACGACGATGCTTCTTTGACAAACATAGAAAAATTCAATCATCTCGTATCGTGTTTCTCATATGAAGGTTGGGTGTAGTTATGATATTTCAAATGACAGACTGTAACTATAACTAACTAACTAACTAACTATAACCTAAGGCCCTTGCCAGTCTGAAGGCAGTGTACGACAATAAGTGTCTGATATTCTTCGATACTGTTGCTCAGTTCGATTTGCCAACCATGAGCAAGCCATCTGCATCGAGTTTAACATCGATTATAGATACGGTATCTGCGATATATTCATCGCCGTTATCTGTAGGTGACGACAAAGATATTGCGAATGCAATGATCATTCACATGGTCATGGCGAAGGTCGACCATGTGACCAAATCTCGTTTTGAGGAGCAGCTTGACAATGATAAGCTACCTTCTTGGGAAGACTGTGCCAAACAGTTGAATAGAAGGTATCAATACCAGGCAGCAGAAGAGTCAACTCGTGACAAGTCAAGGGTGAATAACGAGGTGCGGAAGCCTCAATGGAAATCGTCCTTTGCCTGTGCTAGTGCAGGTCAAAAGTCGTCGTCTGCATGTACCTATTACAGGTCTGCAGACCACAAAATATATTCTTGTTCGTCATTTAGTGCCATTTCCGTCATGCAACGTTTTGAGTATGTTAAAACTCAAAAACTGTGTCTCAATTGTTTGACCCCGGAACATCCAGTATTGAGTTGCAAGGCGGCATAGTGTCGAGTGTGTTCAAAGCCTCACCACTCGCTCCTTCATAGGAACACTGCATCACTGCATAGGCACTTTAAGAATCAACGTCGGAGGCATACGTAGGTCACGTACTCAATGCGAATCAAGTCGTTCTGGCTACCGCGATAGTAAATATTAAAGATAAGTTCGGACAGTTGCATTCAGCAAGAGCTTTGCTCGATAGTGGCTCTCAAATAAATTTAATTTCTGAGAGCCTGGCACAGAGGCTTCGACTTAAACGTGAGCCAACTTCCCTATCCAATCCTATCCATTCCCTATCGCAATGGTAAAACTAAGGTAAAACTAAGGCTTGTGCATCGATTCAATCTCGTTTGAATTCCCTTACGTTTTTCGCTGAGTGTCGGGTATTAATCTTAATTAATCTCAGCCTGGGCAATCTCTTTCCACATCGAGCTGGAAAACCTCAGAAATTATTCAGTTGGCAGATCCCGAATTGCATAAGCCGGCTAAGGTGGATGTTCGATTGGGAGCTGAAGTTTTTTATGGGCTATTGTGCGTTGGACAAATTAAATTACATTCCGAGCTGCCCATTATGCAAAAAACATTGCTCGGTTGGATTGTTGCAGGCAAATGTACTGGACAGGCGCCTCGGCAACAGTGTAATGAGAGTTCGGTAGCTCAAGTTCTCTCGACTCATTAGTAAACCGTTTTTGGGAATTGGATCAATGTCCAATTGAGTCGAAGGCTGTCCGCCAAACAGCTGAACAACAGGCCTGTGAGTTGTACTTCGCAAAAACGGTACAACAATTGTCTTCCGGTAGCTTTCAAGTTAAACTTTCATTTAAGACCGACCCTAAAGTTCTTGTCCTGTCCTTTCAAACAGCTGAAAGGCGTTTTTTGCAACTTGAGCGCAAACTGTCAAAGGATGACACTCTCAAAACTATGTACCATGACTTCATGAAAGATATTTGGATTTGGGGCATATGTCCATTCTGAAGTCTGCTCCTCTAGATAAGCATTACTACATTCCTAATCAATGCGTTTTCGGACCTGAGAGTACCTTAACCAAACTTTGTGTTGTGTTCGATGCTTCCAGCAAAACATCAACAACAGTGTCGCTGAATGAAACACTAATGGTGGGGCCAACTATTCAGAGGGAGTTGTATTCAACATTGGTCAACTTTCGGTTGAAGAAATATGCCGTAACTGCCTACATTTCAAAAATGTACAGGCAAAGAAATGTTTCTGGGGAAGACAGAGACTTCCAACTTGTCTTGTGGAGAGAAAACCCTTCACAAAACATACAGGCATACAGGTTGAATACTGTTACATATGGTACAGCGTCAGCACCCTTTTTGGCTGTACGTTGTTTGTTCGAATTGGCAAATAGTTTCGCACAATCACATTCCATTGGTGCGAAAGTGATTCGAAATTGTTTTTATGTCGACGATATGCTGGCAGGTGCAGACAGTTTAAAAGAACTGAACACAATTTGCAGCCAGGTTCGGGATATTTTGAATTCAGGAGGATTTCCATTGGCCAAGTGGGCTTCCAATTGCCCGACTCAATCTGGAAAGAATGAGAAAATCAGTATTAAGATTGATGAGCAAAGCTCAGTCAAAACGCTTGGAATGCGCTGGGCACCTCAAGATGATGTATTTAAGTACCACCTGGACGTGGATAGTTTTGCCTCCCTGAAACCAACAAAACGCAATATATTGTCGATAGCCTCTCGTTTGTTTGACCCTCTTGGTTTGTTGTGTCCAATTGTCACTAAGGCAAAAATGCTGTTGCAGGACTTATGGAGGCTAAAGGCAGATTGGGATGAGGCTATTCCTATAAGTCTACACACTGCGTGGAATAAGTTCACCACTACCTTGCAGGATTTGCACAAAATTTCAATCCCTCGTTACGTATGTTTGACGCTGTACAAAGGGGTTCAAATTCACGGCTTTGCTGACGCATCCAGTCACGCCTACGGTTGCTGTATACACGTACGAACGTGCAACGACGAAGACGTTCGCGTGTCATTGCTCACGGCAAAGTCGAGGGTAGCTCCGCTGAGCGTAAAAACAATACCCCGGTTAGAGCTTTGTGCAGCACTATTACTGGCCAAACTCTGGCAACAAGTGTCGACCACAATGACCAAATTCACGATAGAAAGCGTAAATTTCTGGTCAGATTCGCAGGTCACGCTATATTGGTTGCAGCGTGATTCGGGTACGTTGGGTACATTCGTCGCGAATCGGGTCGCAGAATGCCAAGAATTGTCAACTGGAGTCGTATGGCGTCACGTTCCAACGGATGCTAATCCAGCAGACTTGGTTTCAAGGGGAACAGATGTTGACGACATTGTGAGCTCCTTGTGGTTCAATGGGCCAAGCTTTTTAATGGCAGAAAAAGATCGATGGCCTCAACTTCATCAGTTCGAGATATCGTCAGAAGTGAAAACTTCTGAAGATAAGAAAAGTGCAGTGGTATGTGCGCTTGGGATTCAGCTGATGCTGAATCTAATTGCATTGTCCAATTAATCAACCGGCAATCGAGGTTTTCTAAGTTGGTCCGCATAATGGCCTACGTGCTTCGATTCTGTTTCAAGCAGCTTAGAGGTGATTCGCATCTTGTATCTGCGGCAGAAAGGAACATTGTGTTTTTAAAGCTGATCGCAGTCGTACAAAGCACAACATACAGCGCTGAGTATAGGTTGTTGGAAAAATCGGCAGCATTAGCTCCGATGCTGCAGTCGTTAAGTCCATTTGTCCACGAGTTTGATGAAAATGGCATCAAATTTAAGTTAATTCGAGTAGGAGGGCGCTTGCTACACGGCCCTGTCGCATACGACGCCAAATTCCCTCTGTTGCTACCAAAGGGATCTGAATTGGTCAGCCTTTTGGTCAGGCATTTGCACCTTAGGCACTACCATGCTGGTGCAAAGGTTCTTGTGGGATTGCTGAGGCAGCAAGTTTGGGTAATCAACGCCCGAAGCGTGTATACAGCGCATGTTAGAAGATGCGTACACTGTTTTTGCTACAAGCCAAAGTTGTTGGGGCAAATAATGGGAAATTTGCCAGCTGACCGCCTTCGTGAGGGTCGGCCGTTCAGAGTATCTGGCGAAGATTTCTGTGGGCCATTCTACGTAAGCTATAGAATAAAGGTAGACCACCCGTTAAAATGTACGTTGCCGTTTTTGTTTGTTTCGCCTCAAAGGCAGTCCATCTAGAACTTGTCTCAGACCTTTCAACTGACGCTTTTCTAAATGTATTTAAAAGGTTCGTTGGGAGACGAGGGCTGCCGGAGAAGATGTTCAGGGACAACGCGACGAACTTCGTGGGAGCGAGCAACGTGCTGAGGTGGCTCCAAGCGGCGTTACTCCGGAGCAAGGAGGAACTGCAGGAAAACGCAGCGGAGAGAGCGGTAACCTGGTGCTTTATCCCTCCGAGAGCACCACACTTCGGCGGGCTGTGGGAAGCAGCAGTAAAGGCTGCCAAGCACAGGCTGGTGCAAGGGGCAGGCGGCGCCAACCTCACGCCGGACGAATTGAGCACGCACGTGGTGGAGGTAGAAGCTCAATTCCAGGCCCCGTGGCGGATACCAGCGATCCGAACGACGGGGAGGCCATCACACCAGGGCATTTGCTCATCGGCCAACCTCTGCTGGGCCTGCCGCACGGATCCACGCCCGGAAAGCCCAACAACAAGCCCGCACCCGGATACTTGATGCGGTGACAACTGTTGTTGGAGCTCAAACTGCGCTTTTGGCGCAAGTGGTCCAACGACTACCTGCTCAGCCTGCAGCAGCGAGCCCATGGGAGCAGAGACGAGGCCAATCTGGCCGAAGGGTCGGCCGTCCTGGTGCACGATGACAACACCCCCCTGCAGCGTTGGACAACAGGGCACGTAATACGCGCAATCACGGGAGAAGACGGCAAGGTACGGGTGGCCAAAGTCAGAACGCCGGCCGGCTTAATTAAACGGCCAGTCCACAAGCTGGCAGCACTTTCAACGTGCTGATGACCGGAGCTCTTCAGCGGGGCCGGAATGTTGGAGTAGATCGCCTTAAGAGATAAAATAATTAAGAGAAAATAGTGGAGTCTCTCCACGGCATCTTCGGGTGACCCGCAAGCCGACCTTCACGATCGACGACGGCGAATTGGGTTGCGTGCGGCCATCGGTGGTTCGCAAGAATGGTGGTATGTGGACAGACTTCACTTGTCGAAGTACGCCCAAAGCCACTGCACTTGTTCTTGGAAATAAATACCCTATTAATCGAAAGAAAAACCACGTCTCAATTTAGATTGATTTTGTTTAAATTGTTTGTAAAATCTAAAAATTATTAGATTTTTCACATTTTTTTCTTCCTCCTAATCAGCCAGAGACGAACGAATATCTCGAAGAGCCCTATATCCCTCATCATAGTTAATAAGTCTGCACTGCACTGGTCCGCTTTCGTAAGCAAATAGAAGTATTATTTCGAATCTAAATGAGTTCGAACTTCTTATAATTGAAGAACAGTTGATCAGTTTTACAACTTATTCTATCTACATTTTGAAGCTCTGATCTAACAATGGTTGTAAAACCTTCTAATGATTGTTTCTTGATGCCTAAATAAATATATGTAGGGTTGGCAGCGCTTTAACCAGCAGAACTATCGATATGGGTAGTACAGGCTAAGGCTAAGAAGGTATATCGATAAAGGAGAAAAGAGTAAGAGTTTGACTTCGAAAGCGAAGAGACGTGTGTGAAAGAGAAATGCAAAAACTGTACTTTAACTTAATTAATCATTAAAGATCCCTACAATTTTGGAGGCTCAACCGGGATGTAACCTCAAGTGAATGTAAATGAAAATTGTAAAATACCACTACAAATAAAGCATAAAATGTGTAGATGTCCAGAACTAAAAACATAACGAGAGGGAACGTTGTGAGCCGCGGCTATGGCCGCGGCTCTACTTTATACCCGGTACTCAGTTAATATATGTGTATATGTATAACCTTGTAATTTACTAGTATGTAACTTATATAATATACATATTTGATACGTAAACGCCGCTCGAATTAGCTACCAATTTAATACATTAAATACATTAAATTGGTACCCAGGGAACACCACGGGGAGGCCATCGCGATGCAATGGGGTCACTCTAGCCAAAATATAATCTTGGGGACTTACGAGTCGACTTGAGTTGCTTTTAAAGGCATTTTTAAGCTCCATATTCCCCAAAAAATTAAAAATAGGATTCCAATCCTTCAAAAAAATATCTATAAAATACCTAAATACGTAGAAATAATCTATCCTAAAAGGAATACCTAAAGACGTAAAAATTATTACAAATAAATATACGTAATATAAACTTAACAAAATAATAAAACGGAAAACGGATAAAAAAACGAAAAAAAGAGATTAAACAAAATAAAAGATTAAAGTTAAAAGAAATAATAATATAATTAAGAATACGCGTCCCCTGCAGGTTCCTGCCGGTCCGTACGGGCTTACGGTTCGTGCGGGGGGCGGGTCGCTGACCTATCCAAACCTATCCAAATCTAATCTTCTGCCTCCCTAACATTAACTAGAATTCCACTATGATAACTATAGACAGTCTTAAAGGTGCGCGCGGTGGCCCTGCTATCGGAAATGTTTGAAAACGCCCAGTCAATATGAGTATCGCAATTGGTTGTGGACGAGTCCAAGCCTAACAACGACCTACAATTCCTTTCTGAAAGGAATTCATAAATTTCCCTACAGCAGCCAGAAAGATTATGAAGACATAAATTAAAATCTCCTAACACTAAGCAATTTCTATTTAAAAGCTGACTTCTCTGAAATAAATCCTCAAATTCTGCTTTGAACTTTGGCAACGGATACGCGGGGGTTCTATAAATAACAACAACACCTACAGATTTGTACTTAAACAAAGCATACTCGAACACTGGAGATGCTAAGTTTCCGGAATTGGCGTAAAATCGACAACTTTCAAAATTACTACAATGATCTAAAAGTTCATTCCTAACAAATATTAGAATGCCCCTTTTCTGTCTAGCTCCGCTGGCTACGAAAGGGCAATCTAACCGCAATGTAGTGGAATAGCCAGGAATATTATAAGCTTCATTTGAGTAAGTGGAAGCCTCAACGAAGCACAAAATAGAAGACTTGAGCATTAACTGATCAGAACAGACATCGCTAAAATGGCAGTGCAAGTTTTCCGTATTATGAAAGAAAATATTGAGGTCGGACGGATTGAGTAAACAATCGAAGTGGGTTCGAAGTGATTTGGCAGAACGTAAGTTCTCCATCTCCTTCGCGACAGGACAGTCCCGCTTGGGTTTCGGAGGAATGAATGGTCCAACGATGTAAAGTCCGTTCGCACTGGTGGCCCTACTGCAAGCTACTGCAAGCTACTGCAAGCTGCCTACGCTTTCCTCAAGAAAATGTATCCAAAGAAGTTCGGGGGTATTGGAGGAGCTGAGATCTACCTGCATTAAAACACCAGTGGCTCCGTTAACTAGACCATCTGATGTATCTACATTGACTGTCATCATGTATTTAGCCGTGGTTTTAAGGACCAATGAAGTACACAAACCTTGTGTATTCGAAGTTTTAAAACTCTTAACAGTCTCCAGATATTTGCTTTTGGTTTCTGGGTTAAGATGTTCGGCTTTGATGCAGTCTAAAGCTATTGAAGTATATTCTGCAGTCATTATCGATGATAGCTTCTCCCTATTGTACTTATCTGTCTCGCTATTGCTATAAAATAAGTGGATCGCATCTCTAGGGGCTTGACTGCCGTCAATTCGGCTCCTAAGCAATTGACTATCTTCTGACGTCATTTCGGCCGATGCCATGTTATTAAGTGCGGTTGCAAAAGCTTGGTCATCTCGCTGTCGCATTATCTCTGTAAGTTCGAAAAACCTGAAGCTATCCCAGAGACTAGAGCCAACTATCGCACTGTACGGATTATGCGCTCCTGATGAGGATTTAAATATCCAACGATCACCTACTGGACATAACTGCCTTAGATCGACGAACACGATAACAGAAATGCCACCAAAAGGACTCTCGGGCCTTGAAAAGATTTGTTTTAAGCGCCTATCCAAATACGAAAACAATTTTTCACCGACCATAGAAATTTCGTCAATTATTATAATTTTAAGATTAATAAATCTTGAACGCAAGGTATTTAACAAATCTGGACCCAACTGTTTAAAGGCATGGTTGGACTGATTGAGAGGTAAAGAAAACATGGAGTGAAGTGTGGCACCTCCAATACCGAATGCAGCTTTTCCTGTGGGAGCACACAGAAGAACCTTAACAGTTTCTGGGTTAGATCCTGGTCTACGATTAAACTCCTGGGAAATGGTTTGAAAAATGGTAGATATTGTCCTACTCTTGCCGACGCCTGCGCCGCCACCTACAAACTCATAAAAAACTGCCGTATTTCTCACATTATGCAGAACATGGGTGAGATAAGCTTTTTTCTTCAAATTAAGCGATCTAATTAAACTGGCTAACAACGTAGGGGAAACAATCGGAGGAAGCTTAACTAATCGAATACTCCTATCTTCATCCGTTGCCTGGTCATTCAAGTTCAGAACATTTATTTGAGAGCTTATTTCGGGAATCGCTAAAGCCCTAAACTGCTCATCAATGGTCTCATCAACCGCCTCTTCACCTACATTTTCCTCTCTATTGGCTTCGGCTTCCATGGCCCTCCTAAGCACGTCTTCTAAATCTGCTAACGCATTGTATTTTTGGAAATTTGCACTAACTAAATCCTGATGATTGTTATAAACATCCTCGCAATTAGCGCTCACTAAATCTCTTTCCTCATCTCTCCACGGATAAAACAGCATGACTAATGCTCTAAAATAGTTAGACCTATCTGTATTTATGTTAAACCTCATATACTTTAAAATGGATGCCTTGGTCCGTTCCCTAATAAAACCACTATTATCGCGGAGAGGAAGAAAGACTTCTACTTCTACCTCATTTTCTTCGCCCTCTTCATCATCGCTATTTTGGCCAACTCTTTTCCCGCTTTTAGTAAATTCATAATTTGCTGCAAAATCGGCCAAACACAGGCCCTGAAGATTGATTGGTCTCTGTTCATACCGCTCCTGCAATCCTTTGACGAATATGTCAGTGGAGTCCTGATTCATATTTTGTAGGATGCTTTTGGATTTGAGCATTCGCACTCGTTGCTCTGGAGGGAAAGTATTAACATGAACGCATTTGTTGCTAGTTCCGGACAAAGGAATACCTAGACAACAATAAACGGCTTCCTGAGCAGATTTCTCAGTGCCAGAAATAAATTTGTGACCAATGTGCTGTAGCTTTTGCCTAATCGTATAATTGCCCCCTTGCACCTCTCTTACCGCCTCGCGCATAAGCTTAGAAATACCCCTTTGGGATTTATTTATATAATTTATTATATAGCTACAGCATGCATAAGGGTCCAAAATGAATTGGATATCCATATTGGCCCTTTGCATTGAAAGAATGTGCTTGTTATAAGAATTAACGCTAATCTCAGCAAGCGACCTCTTTAGAAAAATTTGTGGTTTCTTCAAACCAGAACATATTGCATATTTATAGTCCTCGTAATTGAGGCTCACTTGTTCGTGGGAAAGGAAATTCTCAAATATGCTCAGGTGATCAATCATATCAGAGGATTGATCAGAATTCAGTAGGTCTTGAATTTTCCTAAAATTTCCTTGGTGAAAATCAAGGTTTGGAGTTTCCTCCGGCAGTGGACTTAATATCTCCGTTTGGGGCATTGGAGGGTATGGAATACCGAATCTACAAACTTTCTTTCCACTTCTATTGACTTTTTTAAGAGATGTCATGTTTGTATGCCTATGCTTTTGGTATTCAACATACGGAGCTAATTCTGAGTCTGTGACATCTACTGTAATGTGTGTATTAATGAAGGCTACAACTGTTGAAATTGACTCAGTACTGGTAAAATCCACTGCTGGGGCATCTTTCAGCCAAAACATACCGTGAATGTGGGGGGAACCTCTTTGTTGAAACTCAACACGCCAATAAAATTTGATGACGAAGTTTTCTCCG
This sequence comes from Drosophila affinis, assembly GCA_037356375.1. Lineage (NCBI taxonomy): Eukaryota > Metazoa > Arthropoda > Insecta > Diptera > Drosophilidae > Drosophila > Drosophila affinis. Next base: position 29,632,528 of record CM074800.1, read on the forward strand.
AAAATGCCCTCCCGATTCCTCATAACTTTCAAAATCTCACGATACCTATGGTCAAAATACCTAGCACAAGTAACTGGATCTGCCTTGATGAGACGCTCCTTTTCGTTGTACTGTAGATTCATTGCTTCTTCTTCGCTAATGATCTCTCTATCTACATTGCTTTTGAGCAAAACAAGCAGCTCTGGCCACCGCGTTTCAGCAGCAGACAGAGTGATGAAAAAAGTCGGCAGGCCGAACTGACGAATCATGGCCATGACCTTCTTCTTTTCTTCCTCCCAATGAGCCGGAGACAAGCGAATATCTCGAAGAACCCTATATCCCTCATCGTGGTTAATAAGTCCCTCTATAAAATTCTCATTAAGAGCATTAGCTGCCGTTACTGCACTGGACGTGCTCCGCTTACGTAAGCAGATAGAAATATTATTGCGAATCTTAATGAGTTCTAACTTCTTGTAATTGAAGAACAGTTTATCAGATCTACAACCTCTCCTATCTACATTTCGAAGCTCTGATCTAACAATGGTTGTAAAACTTTCTAAAGATTGTCTCTTGACACCTGCATAAATAGTGGGAAAAGATAACTCTTCCGAGTCAATATCTAAGACCATATCAAGAGGTCGTTGTCCTTGCCCTGGTGCGATTTTTATAATCCTATCATCAAATGGTACGTTATTTTCAAGCAGAGTTTCCTGACCGCCAGGGTTGAGCTCTTCGGCCACTACCTCCTCGTCGGGATGGGCTGGCTCTGTGTCTACATTCCTATCTCTATTTTGGATACTTTCTAAAAAGGCTGCGTCTGCTTGAGAGGCTACGAAAGAAACAATATCGGATGTGAAGCCAGAGATCCATTGCTCATTAACTATGACATTGTGCTTTTTATACAAATCTGTGCTAACTAAATAACGAAGTGCTTCAAAAATTTTGGAAGGTCGAATGGTTTCAGCCATGAAGGCATGAAGATACTCTTGTCTACGCTTCAGGTGGAGCTGAATAACCTGAGCTTCATGGAATTACCGTGGAAGCTCCTTCACGATATCACTAACGGAAATAGTGACGTTGACAACTGCTCCTTTAATGGCATTTTGACCTCTTCCCCCAGGCAATAATGGCTTAATTATCATAAATGGAAGTCGAGGAGAAATCAGTCGTTCCTCTAATGGAGTAAGCCCCTTTAAGCAGTCGGGCAGTTTAGGGAAATCTAATTCAATGAAGAAAGGCTTTTTACGCTTCTTAATGTTGGTATAACATGTTCTGCAGAATTTTAATGTTATTTTAGCACTAAACTCGCAATCACTTTCTAAAAGGACACGCGGAATCTTGGAAATTTGTTTCGGGAACCACAGGCCTTTACAAGAAAGGCAAACCTGATCAGGACCCAGCTTTACATTCCTATTATAAACTACTTTTAGAGCTTCTAGGCCACTAAGCCTTATTCTGGGTCCGACATGTGCCCTATCCTCCTGGGAGATATTTGCTTGTTCTTGCTGCATTCGGGAGGCGTTCCTTAAATTTTGCTCAGCTATATTACTGCTATCGCTCCTATATTGGCTAACTCTCTGACTTGCAGCTCTGGCAGCGTCAATTGCCGACTGTCGAGCTGCGACACGAGCAGATTGGCGTGCCAGAGTGTCTCTCGCTCGTGGGATACGCTTACGATCAGCTAAAGTCCTTTCTTGGACCCTACAAACTCTATCCTGCTCTCTTTCTAATATACGTCTCCTTTCATTATTTCTACGTATGCGCTGTCGCCTCTCTGTATTTGTGCTTTGCTCCTCACGTCTAATCTGTGGGTCTTATCGTCTAACTATATGTCCTACTGTATTTGGTTCCTGTTCTCTAGCCCTATATTCCAAGTCCTGCCTTCGTGTGGAGCGACGCACAGTATTAGCAACTTGCTCCTCACTTCTTATTTGTAGGTCCATTCGTCTAACTATATGTTCTATTGTATTTTGCTCCTGCTCTCTAGCCCTATATTCCAAGTCCTGTCTTCGTGGGGAGCGACGCATAGTATCGGCCACTTGCTCCTTACTTCTAATTTGTAGGTCCATTCGTCTAACTATATGTTCTATTGTATTTTGCTCCTGCTCTCTAGCCCTATATTCCAAGTCCTGTCTTGGTGTTGAGCGACGCATAGTATCGGCCACTTGCTCCTCACTTCTAATCTGTGGGTCTGTTCGTCTTTGTGTATGTCCTACTGTATTCTGTGCCTGCTCTGTAGCCCTATAGTCCAAATCCTGTCTTCGTCTGGACCGAAGCATGGTATTGGTCGCTTGCTCCTGACTTCTTACCTGTGCGTCTTCTCGTCTAACTGTATGTCCGGCAGTATTCTGACTCTGTTCTCTGGCCCTATACCTTTGGTTACGTCTACGTCTGGACCGACGGTTAGTATCGGCCACTTGTCGTCTGATCTGTGTGTTAAGCGCAGCACTATTTCCCTCAGCATTCAAAATCTGTTCGTCAGCGACGGCTGCCTGCTCTTCCTGACCTACACCATCACCTGAAACCTGCCTAGCAGTCACCTGATTCTGTCCCTCATTCTCTTGCTGCTGATTCCTAGCCGGTTCAACGAACTCGGCGTCTGTACTTATTAAAACATCCCTGTTTTCAATAACTTCTAAAGATTCTAAATTTCTATTCCTATTTGATCTGTTTCGCAATTTACGTCTCTGAGACTGTTGCGAAGCAGATTGCCTATGCTGTCGAGGCATAATACAAAATTTAATAAAATAAAATATGATAAAATAAAATATAATGAAATAATATAAAAGGAATAAAAATAAAATGAAATAAATACCTAATAAAATAAAATCAATAATTATTTTAAAATTAAATATTTATAAGTATTAATAATATAATTAATAATTGATTAATTACAATTAATAATTAATTAATTATATTATTAATAATAATTATTATTGATTATATATAATTACATAAAATAAAACAAATTATTATATATAATTATATAGGAATAATATGCTAGAAAAACTACAAAAGAAATTAAATATTACGACTTTTGCGAAGCAGCGACGTCCCCTGGCGAGAGCAGCGACGGTCGTCCTCAGCAGCTATAGAAGCAGCGACGTCCGGCCTCAGTCTCCAGAAAGGCAGCGACGTCAGCAGCAACACCAAAAAACGCGCGATGCACCGTTACAGTTAGCAACTATTAATAGCTTCTAACTGACGATCGGCACAGAAAAACTAAAGCCCTATGTCTTAATTTGCAAGCACTACTTGTATTTAATAAGTTAAAAGCTAAACTAGTTTAAGTTTGATCAATAAACGGATTTTATCGCAATCGGCAATCGCAAAGTCTCTATCGCTCTCCTTGGCTCGATATCGACTGGTTATACCCAAAAAATGCCTATTGAAATTCGGCCGTTTTTTCCGCGAAAGTCACTCAAGAGAGAAGAGAATAAAGCAATAGAGAATTGGAGCAAGGCATAACGAATGGAGTCAAAACATGTGGGATTAATGGAAAATTATATTTTTACAGGAAAATGTCTGTCTGAGCTGTTTCTATGTATATGTATGTACTAATTCTATTCCTACTAATTACTCCTTCTTATTCTATTCCCATTGCGTGGGGTAGTAGAAGGTTAATGTTTTGGTTTCAAACATATGATTTTGCGAGGGAATCTCTCAGCCTCTCTCTATCTCCTTCTGTCTTTCTAATTGACACTGTTTACAAAAGAGACATACAAGGTGAATTTAGTGATGAGGTGACGTTGTCTGTGGCTACGACCAACTACTCTATTTTGACGCACAGCATACGACAAACGGATGGTTCGCGAAAGAGAGCAGATTTTGTGACGTAGATGTTGTCACCTTATTACTAAATTCATCTTGAAGGCATAAGGATGAGTGCAAAAAGAGAGTTGCTCTATTGAGAGGGCACTTGTTCAGATAGCGGGGCAGAGAGTTCTCAAGTGGAATGAGAGGGATAGAGAGAAAAACTCAAACAAATGTAACGGTTATTTTTTTCATTCCTTCCACATGCATTTTTGGAGCGAAGTCATTTGCGTTTCCCCCTCCCCTTTCTGTAACGGTTAAAAAACGGTTTACTATGATGATGAGAGTGGAGGGGAGGATCTTGCTAAGACATGAAAACAGCGCATCGCGCATCCCTTTTGTTTTATGAGAGAGGGTCATGGTCAGAAGATGGAAGAGGAAACAGAGAGAAAGAGAGCGCACGTGCTTGCCAGGTTTGTTTTGATTTTGCAGTTTCTTTGATGGACAATTCTATTTCTTTTCACAGAGTGACCACATGCAATCGCAGGTACCCCTCCCCTACCTATACCGGCTCATTCAATCAGAATATGCAAATATGTATTATATTATGTATATTTACATATACATAAGTACATGCCTACATATCAATACTTACATATGTACAAGTAATTATTTAAGTTTAACACAAGGATAGATTTGTATCATATATTTATTGGTATTAAACAGTATATGGATGAGTTAAATGCAAAGAGGTTATAAAGTGAGTACTAAAGGCCCGCAAGGCTAGAACGAATTTGTATCTGCCACTCGGCTGACCGCTAAAGACTAAACTTAAGAATCCTAAACTCCTAAAGGCAAGCCCTTCGCTGCCGGCCACGACGCCGGTTGCTATCCAGCCAAAGTGCTGACCCAGCGCCTCTTGGGTGGTGTTTGTTGACGGCCGGCATCCGGGCGAACGGTCGCGATCGCGATCCCACAGATGACGAAAACTGCTTATTTGACAATAATGCAGAGTCCGCTCCATCCAGTGGCAGATTCAGTTAACTCTCGTTAACTACTCCCCCCTTCAAGACTTGACCGTCCTCGGTCAAGCTCAGGTTCTTCAGCATCTGTTGAATGGCGACGGCGTTTCCCTTCTGCTGCCTGCGTCGCAGCCACCAGAAAACGCCGATTAGAACGGCGCACACGGCAACACCTACGACAGTAGACAGTATGGGACCGATTGTAAGGTTTGTATGAACCTCGGCCAATTTCTGCAGATTTTCCTCATTCAACTTATGAAGGTACGGCAGGCTCAGCAGAGTTTGGTGGCTAGTGACGTTGATTTTCGCGGAAGCTGCCACGCCTGGGATCCTCTTCGGCGCATTATTGAAATTAGTGTACTCTGTACCGTTGATGAGGGCGACCCGGTCAAAAGTCACTAGGTATGTTCCTGCAATGCTACGCTCGGGACCATCATCGGCGGCAACGGTGGCGATGGCGTCATTGATTACTACAATACCTTCGTCCACCTCCAAGATTGGGGGCAGATTATTCGGTTGCGTACCGCAGTGGGCCACAGTACCAAAGTGCAGCTGTTGTGCGCAACTAGTCGCTGGTGCCTCCTTGCAGAAGGCTAATGATGGGGGCCCCATACATGATGAGACGGCGATGACCTTGTTGCCGCATTCTGCTATGATGGGTTCGGGTAACCGGATCGCTATGCCTTTGTGCGCGACTGGGAAGATGGTTATTTTCTTGCAAATAAACTTAGGTCTAGGTACTTCTATTACAAAAATGATTAGTTCCTTATTAGCTAGTGCCTTCACATCTGCAGCGCCCAATAGTTGGGTTACGCTGATATCTGTGGAACCTTTTCTCAAAATCGCCTCTAGGTCATCACTGTCGATGATAGCTGGATTTACAATATTTACTTTTGCCAAAGTGGTGGCGATCATTATGTTCTGTAATTCAAGCGTCAAAATTCTATTTCTGGTTAGAAGGTTCTCATATAGGTGGGAATTGTTAATTTCCGCATTTATGTTTACTTTTAGCAATTTGTTCACGGTATCGGTGAGGGCATTGATTTGTGTTTGAGTTCTCGAGTTGATAGTTATCTGTCTATTGTTGGCTTTAATAAGATCGTACTCAACCTGTCTCGATTGCTGTAAGTCATCAAAGTCCGGAGTCCCTGCGATTACTTTTAGCGCTGACCCCAGGATGTTCAAGCTCCTCGCATACCTGTGGTGAACTCCCAGTGCCGCAGTCAGTGTCAGTAGGTGTTTTGTATCTGTCTCTAATATTTTTCTCATATGTGTCTGTGGGAAAATGTTCGTTAATTCCATTGTCTCCTGAATGTACTGTTCATATTCCGTTAAGTTTGTGACATGTTTTATATAAAAAGTTTCGTTCCATATTGCTGTTTGTCCGTCAATTATAGGGATATAGTCTGCGTGTGAATAGTCCGTCCGTTTCGAGTCGGTCAGGGTTGTTAGCAGTACGATTGCTAGGATGTAGAGATATCGAACGGGAGACCTATAAGAAACGAGAGGCACAGCACTTATTAATTATGTCGTACGGTTGTTCTAACTTTTACTATTAATTGTCCTTGAGGACCTGAACTTAACGCTACAAAACCCTTTTTTCTTAAGCACAATTCCTTATCTACCTCAAATTGTCTTTGTGGACCACCCTCCCTTTAATAAGAACGGTGGTCCCTAGATCTGCTTCTACCCTTTGCTCCGTGCAGAGGGGAGTTAGCTTGTTTCCTAACCTCCTGTTAGCTTTTACTAGGACATTTTCTCCCACATCAAAGGTCCTATTTCGTCTGTTCGGGTTGTTTCTATCGAGTTGCTCCTGTTGAGCCTTTACCAGTTTCAACATTATCTCTTCCCCAAGGTCGCAATTTGCGTGGACCACATCCATGGGCGTCTTGTTTGTGACGGAGTGGATGGTACGGTTGTATTCGATGGTCGCTAGAATGACTAGCTCGACCGTATCGTCAACCTGGCGCTGCAACTTTAAACACCTGGCAATTTCTAACAAGGTGCTGTGGAAGCGCTCTACTTGTCCATTTGATGTGCTGTGCAACGGTGGGGCATTTGCTACATCGACGTTGAATTGGTTCTTCAATAAGGACCGAATGGTCTCAGAACTGAAGGCTGGCTCATTGTCACAATAAATGGTCTTTATGGCTGGGAAGATGTTCACCAGTTGGAAAATTGGTATTTTAACGTCTGTTATTGTGCGCGAAGCGACTTGTTGCGTTATTGCAAATTTTGAAAATTTGTCAATCGCGGCTAGGAAGTGTTTTCCTGCGGTGGAAAAAATGTCGATATGAATCAACTCGCCTACTCTTGCCGGTATCGGCGTCACCCCTAATTCTTGCCTTCTAGGGTGTCTATCATACTTAGCTTTTTGGCATATCCTGCAGTTAGATACCACTTCTGATGCGATTCTTTCCATTTTTGGAAAGTAGTAATCGCGCAGCACCTGCTTTACATTCTCCTGGGCTGCCCTGTGCGCCCGATTGTGCTCGGCGGTTACTATCTCCCTTCGTTCCCCATCGTTTGTAATGTCTGTCACTAGGGTCTTACAATACCGAAACTTTGTGTCCGGAAAGGCCTTCACAAGGTCATTCTGCACGAACGCCAAAATCGGTAGAGTGCAATAGATGGCGTTAACGACCCCAGGCTTTACCACCTCTTTGATGGAAGCAAGAAGTGTGTCCCGACTGACAAAATCAATTTTGTGACGGGTTTTTTCAGCGATGAGAATATGAAGCTGCTTCGAGGGGGTGTCTGCCTCCACCAGGATTATTTGATTCCTGAAGCAGTTCACTGGTTTGTCTGAGGCCTCAATTACATAAGTAAGCGAGGCTTCACTGTGAACTGTAGCTGCGTCGGATCGACTTTGGGTGTCTAAGGCATTAATATTTTGCCTCGACAGCGCATCCGCTACATGGTTGTCCCTGCCTGGTTTGTATAAGACTCTCGCGCCACACTCATCAATTCTCGCTTTCCAACGCTTTATTTTGGAATTGGGATTTCTATCCGAGACTGCGAATATCAATGGTTGATGGTCTGTGTAGATGTTAATGTCACTCTTTCCATATAGGTAGTGACGAAGCGAATCTAGGGCCCAAACTATGGCCAACAGTTCTCTTTCATTGGTTGCATAGTTTAGCTCCCTGTCCTTTAGAGTCCTAGAAATCATGGTTATGGGTCTGTTGCCTTGCGACAGCACCGCCCCAATGCCACTGGCTGAGGCATCAGTGGTTAGGTCGAATGGCTGGTTAAAGTCTGGGTAGTGGAGAATAACGTCTTCCGACGCCAAAATATTCCTAAGTTTATCAAAGGCTTGCTTTTGTAGCTCGTCAAACTGTATAGGAACAGACTTCGAGCGTTGCTTGCTGATTTTGCCGTTTTCTCCTTTCAAAATACTGGAGATTGGCCTTGCTATCTGAGCGAAGTCCTTTATGAAGCACCTGTAGTAGCTGGCAAGACCCAAGAATGATCTTACCGCAAACAGGGTGGAGGGTTGTCTAAACTCCTGAATGGCCTTGACTTTATCGGGGCTTGTTCTTGTGCCCTCAGTTGATACCACAAAACCAAGGAATTCCACTTGTCCCTTGAAGAATTGGGACTTCTCCTTTGACACCCTCATGTTTGCGTCGTGGAGGCTGCTGAGCACGGTGTCAATATCTCTGACATGATCCGACTCACTCCTTGAAAACACGATGACATCATCAACGTACACATAACATATCTTGCCGATATGCTCCCGTAATACGTCGTCAATGGCCCGTTGAAAAATGCTTGATGCATTCCTGAGGCCGAATGGCAGGCGGCAAAATTCATATTTACCTCCGTTTACCGAAAATGATGTCTTTTCGCGATCGCGTTCAGCTAGCGTGATTTGGTGGTACCCTGACTTTAGGTCAAGGGTAGTAAAGTATCTTGCCTTCCCCAGATTAGAAAGTATCATGGAGATACAAGGCATCGGGTATTTGTCTGGTATGGTCTTCGAGTTAAGCTTGCGGAAGTCTATGACTAGCCGTTTTTTGCTTGAACCCGAACTGTCAGTGCCTTTTTTTCCGACAACCCATATGGGGTTGTTGTACGGAGACCTGGATGGCCGAATGATCTTGTTCCTCAAAAGGTCTTTCACTTCATCATTGACGAAGTCAGTGGCCCCTACAGGAAAAGGGTACATCTTTGAGTAGATTGGCTCCTCATCCCCGGTCCTAATTGTGGCTACTATTGCCGTATTAAAGGGCAGCATTTCAGTTGGATCTGCAAATGCCTTTATACGGTTGGACAACATTTTGAAGAATTCGTTCCTCACTGCTGGTGGAACTTCGATATCGTCTATTTTCATGAAATTGACGCTGGGGCACTTGTGGAATAAGATCTTTTCAGATTCATGCCTGAAGTGGAGTTTCTTTGTTTCCAAGTTTATATTGACGCCAGCTTTGGTCAGTGTGTCAAGCCCTACGATGCCATCAAAAGTTGATAGCTCTGGCAAGATAAAAAACGGGCTTTTAATGCCGAACATGTTTAGGAAACATTTTTGGTTAACTTTGTTAAAGCCGTGTAGGGACTTTACAATGAATGGGGCTTCCACAGGGACAATTGCCTGAAGTTCTTTTAGTGGCTTTATGTAATTTTTCGCGGCCCCAGTATCTATTAAGATATTTACTTCTCTCCCCGCTACTGTTCGCTTGACGAACGGGAGCAGGGATTCTCCCCTAAAAAATTAACAGTATCACTTTCGTATCCCGGATTGTTAGTCTCATCGATCTCCTCCACCGCCTCAGATGCCAACTGATCGTATTTTTGTTCATGCTGATCTGGATCCTCCTGAGCGATGTGATTAACCCGCTGTCTGCGCTGGTCGGATAGTCTCTGGGATCCAGCCGGCCTCTTGAACGCACCCTGTTGGTGCCCGATAACACGGTTTGTCCCAGCCGATGGGCCTGAATTGGATCCCAGTTGCTTTTGAAAGTTCGTCGGTTGGCGGAGTTTAGAGGAAGATGGGTCGACATCCATCATTTCCACCTTATCTTGGCCACGGTGACCATTTGTTTGGTAAGTGCCCTGGTTATTCGTGTAGAAAGGGTTTTTTGATTGTCTTTTGTAGTAATCGGGCTCATTTTGCCCACCCTGTTTGTATCTATTTCTATTCTGGCCCTTGTTTTCTATCACTCTTGCGTAATTCGCCGCAAAGTCGTGCCTATTATGATTAGCCTCAATTTCTTGCGCCAAAGCTAGAGCTGATGGCAAATCTTTAGGCTGCGCCGCAAACAGTGTGTCAGTGACGCCTCTTCTTAGGCCTGAAATGAAGACACGGAGAGCGTCGGCCCTATACTTTTCATTAATGTATTGCGCCTGTGCGGCGTCTTGTGACATGATTGTCTTGTTTGTGAGGAGAGTGAGTTTCTTCTCAACCTCTGCATAGAATTGAGTTATGGACATGCCACCCTGTCGGAGCGTCGCAAGCTCTTGTTCTAGCAGGTGCAGTGGACGCTTGTCCGAATACGTGAAATCGAGGCGATTGATGATTGCCTCAAAGTTCAACACTGTATTGAATGATGATAAGAGTGAGTCAGCGGAGCCTCTAATCTTATTCCTGATTATGAGGACCGCTTGGTAATGTTTTGAGCTACCTACATACCCCTCATATTGTTTATAGGAAGCCTTTGCTGCCTGGCGCCAGGAGACGTACTGTTCCTGGGCCCCATTGAACTCTGGCAGCGTCTTAACCGCATCCAGAGTCACCTCGCAAGGTATGTTTTCGTTATAGGTAATCGGCTCGTAGGCCTGGGCCACGGGGGCCTGAACTCTAACAGCCTGCAGTTGATCAGTTACCGCTTGCAAGCGTTCCTCAAAGTGTGTTCTCTGCGTAGCCAAAGCAGCGCTGACCGCCGCAGATATGGCGGCTTCGATTTGTTGCGCATTCATTATTTCTACTATTTCCTCTGGTCCAATTTGAAAGTCTAAATTGAGTTCTCCGAACAACTCTTCTAATTCGTTGATGTTATTTTTAATGGACATACAAATTCCTTTCAGTTTTTCCCCTACCACTTATTTCTGTCTTTGTCTTGGGTTTATTTCAGCTGCGCCGGGCCGCTGTTATTGTTTGTTTATTTTAAGAGTCAAATTCGAGCTCCCTCAAACACAGATTTTTTATTGTCCGCCCCCAACGATGTATTTGTGGCGCGGTGCTATGTTTCCCACTTACACTTATCGAGACAAAAGGGGGAAGGGGAAGGGAAAATATTCTGAGAAATTTTGAGGCTTGAACGTTTTGGTACAAGAACGTTTTATTTGTTTGCTTCTTTTCTTTTTGTTCTTTTTGTTTTCGTTTTATTTTTTCGAATGGTGTTTCACTCTAAGTAATATTCTATACGTATTTACTTTATTTTAATTTGGCGATTATTGAAAAAGGGTTTCACTTACATGTTCCTCTTTTTTGGCTATGCTCTTGTTGGTTGTGTTAATCTATCCCCTGTGGATGTTGTTCCGTAACACTCTCCAGTCTTGTTGGTGTTGATTCTTCCTTGTCTATCTTCGCCGCTGCCCAAAGCCGTCCGCTTTGGTGTAACAGTTTTTTGGGTTAATTAATTGCCTTTGTTTATACTCAGGGCTATGAGTTTCTAAGTGCAGCGATCTCTTTGTAGATCTGCCGCGGACGCAGATTACGATTTTCTAATCTTGGAGCGGGCGTTGTCTCCGCGCTCTTTTGTTAGAGTGGTTTTATTTTTTCGCTATTTTTCTTTTACTTTTTTATATTGAGCGGGCTTTGTCTCCGACTCAATTGTTTATATCTTGTATCTCGTTATTTTTTTGTTCAGTTTTTATTAGTTGAACATATCCTTTGCACTTTTTGAGCGGGCGTTGTCTCCACGCTCTATGCTGATATTTAATAACTTGTTCTTTTGTTCACTTTTTGTTGATTGAACCAATCCTTTGCACTTTTTGAGCGGGCGTTGTCTCCGCGCTCTATGCTTATATTTTATAACTTGTTCTTTGCTTGCACTCGTCACTTAGCGGGCGTTGTCTCCGCGCTAATTGATTCTCGGGCTGGGTCCGATCGCGTTGGGCGCCAGTAATTATTTAAGTTTAACACAAGGATAGATTTGTATCATATATTTATTGGTATTAAACAGTATATGGATGAGTTAAATGCAAAGAGGTTATAAAGTGAGTACTAAAGGCCCGCAAGGCTAGAACGAATTTGTATCTGCCACTCGGCTGACCGCTAAAGACTAAACTTAAGAATCCTAAACTCCTAAAGGCAAGCCCTTCGCTGCCGGCCACGACGCCGGTTGCTATCCAGCCAAAGTGCTGACCCAGCGCCTCTTGGGTGGTGTTTGTTGACGGCCGGCATCCGGGCGAACGGTCGCGATCGCGATCCCACAGATGACGAAAACTGCTTATTTGACAATAATGCAGAGTCCGCTCCATCCAGTGGCAGATTCAGTTAACTCTCGTTAACTTACATATATACATTTATATACATATTTATGTAAATAAATCATTGCCTGGGCGGGGGCTTATTGTTTTGAACATTTGATATTGTTAGGCTTCTCTCTCTCTTTCTTTAGGGGATAAGAACGGATTGAGTTGTTAATGGGGGTGGGCGGTGATTGCGGTAGGGCATGGACAAGCAGACAGCGCATCACGCTTGTTTGTGGGAGAGGGGTGTTACAAGGTCAAAGCGGGAAAGAGAAAGGGAGAACACCTGCCAGCAGCTAGTATAGGGCTCACACTTAGATTGCCGTGGATCGCTATTACTCAATGCGTGGCAAGGCAGACGAGGAAGACTTAAGAGAGAGAGAGAGAGAGAGCGAGAGCGAGAACGTATATCTTATCTAAGTAGCCACTCTAAATGATTTTCTTTATTGTGGCTATAATAATGATCCGATCTGATCCAAACTCGACAATCTGGTAGATATGGTAATTTTCGATGATTCTGCGTTTTTGGTTTGTTAGTATCTTACAAATTGTGGATTCCACAGATTTTCGTTTTTTGTGGGGGCGGAAGAAGGCGTGGCAAAATTTTAAAATAAACTTGTGCTGAATGGATATCACAGGGGTTTGGATAGAAAGTTTGGTTACTCTAGCACTTATAGTCTCTGAGAACTAGGCGCTCATTTAAACGAATAGGCAAAACAGACAGGGTCGCGTGTGAGAGAGAGCGAGAGGGAACGATGACTTTCGGAATGGTTTTCTTCATTGTAGCTATATTAATGACGCGATCTGATCCAGATTCAACACTCTGATAGAAATGGGCATTCTCTATGATTCTACGTTTCTCGTATCTTCAAAACTGTGTATGCCACAGACTTTCGTCCTTTGTGGGGGCGGAAGAGGGCGGGGCGAAATTTTGAAGCACACTTGGAGTAGTGTGATAACACAGGAGACTGGATACAAAATTTGGTTTCTCTAGCTTTAACAGTCTCTGAGATATAGGCGCTAATGAAGACGGACGGACGGACAGACAGACATGGCTATATCGACTCGGCTATTGATGCTGATCAAGAATATATGTACTTTATGGGGTCGGAAACGTTTCCTTCTGGGTGTTACACACAACCGTTATCCCCACAAATCTAATGTACCCCTATACTCTTCGAGTACCGGGTATAAAAAGTAATAAAGAGGACAGAAAACGACGACATTCGTTTTTGTGCGAGGTGTAAAAGGAATGAAGAAAGAAAATAACACGAAAAGAGGAAGAAGTGCAAAAAAAACTGCAACCACATCATTCGTTTTCATCCAAAGTGCAAAGCAAACGAAGAGAAAGAAGGCAACGACGGCAATGCACAATGTCGCTGGATATTACTTCAGTAAGTTTTGAATGTATTTTTTGTGTTTGTTTTATGTGTTTTTTTGCACAATCAGCTTGACCACATAATAAATTGCCCGAACGATATCGACAATTTGATTATTAATTCGCGGTACAGACTCTAGATCACGTCGGGGTCACCAAAATGTTAGAGGTAGATATCGAATCACCTGTATCACCTGTGTTCAAATATTTAAATTAATAAGGCACTAATTTGGTTTTACTTAATTCATCAAGTAATGCTTTATTGTTTGTTGGTGATCGGAGCTGCACTGAACCTCTTAATCATAGCGGCCTCGCTGCAGTGGCCGAAAGCTTTGATCTCAAGAAAGAGCGCAAGCAGATAAAATCAGAGCGCGAGTTTTAGCGGGGAGAGCGCTTATGGAGGCAGATAACATACAAGGCAAAACAAACACTTTACTTACTTTAATTTAATTTAATTTAATTTACGTCGTTCTGTTCCGAACATAAACAAATAACATAAAATCCAACTCCGAACATAAAATCCAACCAGCTTTCACTGTATTATTAACTAAAAAGTCAAAAGTTATTAAAAACTCTTAATAGCTTAGCAGGAACTATTTTAATTTGTTTTAGTTAGAAATTGCTTCAAAGAAGACCAATTTTCGTGCGAGATATTGTCACTCCAATTAATCTAGAAGCCAAACGCCCAATTTAAGAGAATGATTATTGTAATCTTAGGTAAAGGAATTGTTGGAAGCTTCCGAGCTTTTTCGGCAACTCTGACTCCACATTTAACAAATTTGTTCCCCGTTTTTGGTTTTAGGCTTTGTGCTTATTTTCGATGGTTTATTTTCAATACTAAAGGCTGTGGCCGTAAACTTTTTGTTTTTTAGTGTTTGTGTCGAAAACCCCCAAGTTAACCGACGCACTGCCATATAAGCAGTACGCACGGCGAACATGAGTGTGTGTGTTCATATGCACCGAGATCGTGCGAACAGATGATAATGACAATAGATAACTTAAGAGATAACTGAGACAATTTGAATTCTTAAGAGCTACTGACGGCTGCTGATTCGAACACACTCCCACCCGTTGACCAGGGCATTTAACAGAATCCTTAACGGGGAGGACGCACAGCTTGTTGACAGCTCGACGAGCGGTTTCACGGCAACTCGCACCCATCCAATGGCCACTTCAGTGGCGGCAAGTTTTCGTCCTTGATACAGGCGACGTTGTTGATCTGGATCGGTGGTTGTGGCGTAAGCCATTTGGAACGCTGTTGGAAAAGAGTCAAGTACGCCTCACTCCAACGCTTCCTCGTTGGACTCGTTGCCTGGTTGGACTCGTTGGACTCGGACTCGTTGCCAACGAGTCGATTGACTCTGGCTCGGGAAACTCCATCAGCGGACGACCAATAAAGAAGTGCCCTGGTGTAAGGACGCCAAGATCCTCAGGGTTTTCTGAAATTGAACTAAGAGGACGAGAATTGATTATCGCCTGAATTGGGCAGATCAATGTCCGCAGCTCGTCGAAGCCAAAGAGTGACGATCCCGAGCGATAGAAGTGCTGTTCGGTCACCTTCACTGCTGCCTCACATAAGCCCCCGAAGTAAGGCGAGCGGGGCGGTATGAATTTTCTTGATTTTGCTCATAGCTCAAGCTTGGGAACCGTGAGGGTTTTCAGTGGGGCAACCCTTGCCTTCGAAAAAATCAAGTGAACCTCAGCGGCTGTTTCCGTAAACTAACGAGCATAGATGCAAGCCTCATAGGCCTGGAGGCTGGCATCACAAAAGGCATGCCAACCTTGCCATAGGGTGAAGTACACAGCGAGGAAATGTGGCGTAGCCCACAGATATAATGTCATCCACGTAGTAGTTATGTAGAATGGTTTCCGACCCCAATGGATACGAGGATGACCCATCCCTGGCCAGCTGATGCATAGCTCGAATAGCTAAAAACGATGCAGACGTAGTCCCATAGGTAACTGTGTTTAATTTGAAGATCTGTATGTTATCGTCAAGAGAGTCCCGCCATAATATACATTGGAGCATGAGCATGGTGTCAGGCACTGAGAGGAATGGGAAATGTACGAAAACGAATGAGTGTGTGCAATAGCTTGGCTTGAATGGTGGGACCTGACATGAGCAGATCGTTTTACGAGAGACCAGATGTGGTGGCTGCCGAGCCGTCGAATACGACCCTCAGCTTTGTGGTGCAGCTGTCTTCTTTGATGACGCAGTGATCGCTGGGCAACAGCGACATATGATTGAGGGATAGGTACTCCTTCATGAATGCTGAATATTTTGAGTAGAGAGCTGGATTACGCACAAACTTTCACTCCAAGTTTTCCAGACGCCGCTTTGCTTGCAAATAGAAATCTCTCCAATCTCTACACTTCGTTTTAAAGGCCAGCGAACTGAGTACTCCCCTGTGGGTAAACAAGTGTGAGTATTGACGAAATGTTTCTCGCAATTAAGCTCCTCCTTTGTTGTCCTAGCGATCGGCTCAAAGATGTGCTCCACTTTCCAAAATTGACGAACCAAATCATCGAGCCAAGTATTGTGATTGATGTCATCCGAAGATTGGGTTGCGATGAACAACGAGAGAATGGGGACCGAGTGCCGGGCTCCAGATAGAATCCATCCAAAATGGGTCTTCTGTAGCAAGGGTAATCTAGGCGCCAGCTGAATTTGTCCTACACACAGCAGCTTGATCCCCCAATTGAGATTCAGCAATTGAGATCCCGAGTCTAACAGTGCACGCCAAGGTACGAAAGTTCCAGCACTGTTTTTGGTGAGAACGACAGCATAATCTAATAGCATAGCATCAGACGGAGCTTGGGATATGAGGGCATGCGGTAAGGAGGGTGACAAATGCAAAATTGAGTGGTGCTTCAATCGGCAGGTACGGCAGGGACCTGACCGGCAATCTTTCACGTGAAGTATTTTAGGATATTCACGCATAACCCTAGCGCTCGAAATTTGCAATTGTATGGCTCGTACCATCGCACAACACACAAGAAACTGGAGCGGGAGCGCTCGATGCTACGAACGCTTTTCTGTGATTCGTACTCACGGTTTTTTCACGCTTGCCAACCTGACCATCTTGCCCTTGCAAGGCGTGTTGAATGCCCGCAAGGGTGCGACATCTGTTCTCAAGAAAAGTAGACAATTTCTCCCAGGATGGAAGACCTTAATTCGAAGAGACTTCTTTCCATTTCGTTTGAGTTGTTCTGTCAAAATTCCGCCAAATTGCATAGACGATTATAGCGTCTGCAATTTCCTCCTTTGTTCCCAGCGCTTGCAATGCGCGAAGAAATGAGGTGGCGGCAACCACAAACGGCCGCAAGTGCTGTAGCTTCTCGATAGAAGTAAGCTCCTCTTCACTATCGATGACCGCTGTAAACATAGAGCAGAAACTTGTCCACTCCGTATATTCTCCTCTAAACTTGGGCAGCTGCACTTGTGGTAGACGCGATCGATTTGCCATGTATATAGGGGATTGGGATTCGTCGGTCGAAGATAGTCTTTGTCTGGAGACTCAAGAATTCAGTCCGGCTAATAGCTGGATCAGCACTGGTCAACACTTCAACAGATGGAGCGCCACCAGTCGAAGGTGTGCTATTCGAAGCGAACCCGATATTTAAATTGTCGTCACTCATTTTAACTATGTACATATGTAAAACTTTTAATGATATATATTTCGCGCTAACTTTTTTACGCCGGCTGCGCATATCTAACGTTGCAAAATTTTTTGCTCCCAACGGTAGCGATTTCCAGTAGACGAATACAATGAAAGCGAGGACGAAAAAATTATATATGTATGTATATGTATGCACTGCACCTTCACAGAGAGCAAAGGCGTAGACCGATACCGATAATGCGACGAGACGACGACCAAAACCAACAGTTATCCACAAGCGCTATCCACGATCGAAATTTTACTTTGATTTCTAGTTCGAAATTCCCGAGAAAATAAATGAAGCCGCTTGCGAGCGCAGGCTAAAGCAACCGACAAAAGAGGAGGCGAAGAAAGATAAAGTATTAAAACTCTGCAGCCAATCTCGACAGTGCGTTGGGCAGACTGAAGTAGAAGTAGCTGAAGTAGCGGGCCGTTAGTACTGTCACGGTCGACCAAAACGACTTTTGGTTCCCTACTCTAGTTAAACCCTAGACACAGATTTAGCTATATTTTTGAACAATTTTTTCACACGATAAGCTCACGCAGATCACGTCGGGGTCACCAAAATGTTGGAAGCTGCCGAGCTTTTTCGGCAACTCGACTCCACATTTACAAAATTATTCTTCGTTGTTGGTACAAAATGCATATGTATTAAATTAAAAACCGTTATAGCACGATTAGACAATTTGACGGCTGGTATGTAATAATGATACGCGATGCTGCGCTCGCACAAGTGTGCCCCAAGTTAACCGACGCACTGCCATGTAGGCAGTACACACGGCGAACATGAGTGTGTGGAGCATGAGTGTGTGTGGCATATGCACCGAGAACGTGAGAACATATAATCATGACAATCGATAACTGAGCTAGTTGGAATTCTTAAGAGCTAATGACGGCTGATGCTCCGAACAAATATTATTGTTGAACATCTAAGACTATCTTCTCTACCTGCCTCAATTATAAATTTAAGTTTAAATAGTTTACTAAAATATAATATAATATAACAGCTCAGCAACGCGTGGCCGGGTCAGCTAGTTCAAGTATATATTCGCAATTTTTTTTAAACATTGAAATTATTGTTAGTTTATAGGACATATGGATGGGTTACAGTATTGTGCTCTATATAATTCAATACCAGCATAACAGTTTTAGTAAAAAGCCTTACCGATTTTAGTATTTTACAAGCAGAGGTTAAACTCATTCGCTTGAAGATTTATATAAGGAATTCGCCTTACCTGCCTCACTTTGCTCTTCTGTAAAGTATTGGACTTCTTCCAGTTCTACAGGGTGTCCTATACCTTCCATTATGGTCTTCGTACCGGCTTCTTTTTATACCCGGTACTCGAAGAGTAAGGGGTATATTAGGTTTGTGGGGATAACGGTTGTGTGTAACGCCCAGAAGGAGGCGTTTCCGACCCCATAAAGTATATATATTCTTGATCAGCATCAATAGCCGAGTCGATATAGCCATGTCTGTCTGTCCGTCCGTCTGTCCGTCTTCATTTGTGCCTATATCTCAGAGACTGTTAAAGCTAGAGCAACCAAATTTTGTATCCAGTCTCCTGTGTTATCACACTACTCCAAATGTAATTCAAAATTTCGCCCCGCCCCTTTCCGCCCACACAAAGGACGAAAGTCTGTGGCGTACACAATTTTGAAAATACGAGAAAACTAAAAATCAGAATCATAGAAAATGACCATTTCTATCAGAGTGTTAAATCTGGATCAGATCGGATCATTATTATAGCTACAATGAAGAAAACCATTTCGAAAGTCATCATTCCCTCTCGCTCTCTCTCACACGCGGCCCCATCTGCTTTGCCCATTCGTATATTTTGACGCTTAGTTCTCAGAGACTATAAGAGCTAGAGCAACCAAATTTTCTATCCAAACTCCTGTAATACCAAACCAGCACAAGTGTATTTCAAAATTTTGCCACGCCCCCTTCCGCCCCCACAAAGGACGAAAGTCTGTGGAATCCACAATTTTTAAGATAAATGAAAACCAAAAACGCAGAATCATGGAAAATTACCATATCTACCAGGTTGCCGAATCTTGATCAGGTCGGATCAATATTATAGCCAGAAGAAACAAATTAAATTTCAGTGGCTACGCAACGCCTGCCAAGCACTGACTCATTCCTTCTCTCTCTGTCGCAAACACTTGTACGTCTCAAATATGTGGTTATACATGTAGAAATGTAGAAGCAGTATACAAATCATGCAAACATACAATTATGCAAACAAAATTGGAAACATGTATAAATATTCCTAAAATGGTTTGACTTCAATTTTTGAAATATTATATTTTGCCCAAAACTTAATTCGTTCCTTTTGCGAACATATGATAAATTGGATAAATCGTAAGCATATATGTATGTATGTATAAATTAACTTATAAGTGTTCCCGTTTCCCGATACCGTGGCAGGGTCAACGGCAATAAAACTCGCGAGAGTACCTTTAATGATATATTTGCCGGCTCAACTGGCTCGGTCGAAAGTGAGAATGAATCTAAATCTATCTTAAGATACAGAAATACAATTCTACTTAAAACTGCCCACCCTCGCGGCAGCGCTGCTTGGGCAGCGGGCCGACGTTCTGCACCGTCAGCGCTTCGTGCAGACCATCAGCTCCACAGCGGATTTTCATCAGCAGCGAAATATGATCCGCTGACCACTCGAGTGCAGGCCAACGGCTCCTAAGCAGAAGCTCGTGCGACAATGTAGTCGCTGCCCCCACCCCTCGAGTGCGGCATCAGCATTCTTCCGTTTCGGAATTCTGCCGATACCCTGCAGCTGGTGGGGAGTGTTAACTACTCCCCCTCTCAAAGAGCGGTCGTCCCGGTCGCTCGCAACTTCTCTATTATCTCGTTGATCCGCTTCTCGTCTTGCCTCCTTCCAAGATGCGCCCTGAGGAATACGATGCCTCCGATAGCCCCGCATAGAGCTATGCCGAGCCCGAAAGCAAGGGCTGGATTGAGTTGGCCCATGGTGGCCTGCTCGACCTCTTTGATGTAGTTTAGGTTCTCCTCGCTGAGCTGGTGCAGGAAGGGTAGGCTAAGAACCGTCTGGTGCCCTGTGATGTTCAGGGCGGGCACCGATGCTATGCCCGGAAGTCGCTGTTGGATGTTGTTGCGATTCCGGAATCTAGAGCCGTTGATAGTTGCGAAGTCGTTGAAAGTGACCAACTGCGTCCCGGAGGTTGTGATCAACGCGACCGAGTCACAGCTGATCGTGGCTGGCCTGTTATTTATGATGACCATTCCGTCGTCAACGAGGGTGATGGGCTCAAGGTGGCTTGGTTGAGAGAGGCAATGAGCGGTGCCGCCAGAGTGTAGTCCCTGCGCGCAGGATCCCCTCAGCTCCTTCTCGCAGAAGGTGGTCATGGTTGTGGAGACGCAAGCTGTGAGCGCCCACACCTGGTTGCCGCATTCAGCAACGATGTTGTCTGCCAATTGTGGTATCTCTCCGTTGTGCTCAACCGGGAATACAGTGACCTTCTTACAAGCTAAACTAACTCTAGGATACTCAATTATGAAATTAATTACATTAATAGATTGAAGAATTTTTATCCTGGATACTTCTAACAGATTTGATATCGTGACCCCTGTGAATTGGTCAGCGAGAACAGATTCTATTTCAGCGTGGTCTTAAATGGAAGGGCTCACAATATTAGACTTTGCATGTGTGATCATGAGCATGAGGTTTCCTATTTTTGTTATAAGAATTCTATTTCTGGATATATAGGTTTTATAAAGATGTTCCGAATTTATTATCTTATTCTTCTCTATACTGATAGCAGTCGGCATCTAGTAACTCTCTTAGTCGGTACAGTCCCGTCCGAAATAGGTATGTAACTTGAGTGGGAGTAATCGGTGACGCGCGCCGATACTATTGTAAGCAGGTGAAGTACCCATACAATCCTGTGGATAAAAATACGTGAAAAAATATAAAAAGAAAACTAAAAAAATACCGCCACCGTGTGTTTCTTAACCTAGTTGGTGTAGCTACCTAAGGTTGTCCTTATGGACCACACTCCCTCTAATTAGGACTGTTGTCCCCAAGTCCGCCTCTATTGTTTCCTCTACAAATAAAGGGGTCAATTTATTCCCGAGGCGTCTGTTGGACTTAACTAACACCTTTTCGCCTACTTCGAAACTTCTGTTTTGACGTGCCTGGTTGACCCGATTGTTTTGCACGATCTGAGCCTTTTGCACTCTGTTTTGAATTTCTTTGTTTGTATCCGCCGCTACAGCGTGGAGAATGTCAATGGGTCTTTTGTTGGTGACCGAATGCACTGATCTATTGTACTCCGCTGTCGCTTGAAGGAAGAGTTCGACTGTGTCGGTAACTCCCCTATCCATTTTGAGGCACCTTGCAATCTCTACAAGAGTGCTATGGAATCTCTCCACTTGTCCATTTGAGGTACTGTGGAGGGGCGGAGCATTGACAATGAGTACTCCGAAGTTGTTTCGGAGGAGTGACCTGATGGTTTTTGAACTCATCGATGGTTCATTGTCGCAATATATCTGTTTCGTGTTTGGGAAGATGTTCAAGAGCTGCAGTAGTGGAGTCTTGATGTCTGATATAGTGCGGGAAGCTATCGGTTGCACGATGGCAAATTTCGTGAATTTGTCCACGCAGGTTAGGAAATACTTTTTTTCTGTAGAGAATATATCTACATGAAGCATCTCTCCCGTGAAGGAGGGGACCGGTGTCGGCCCCAGCTCCTGTTTCTTGGGATGCCTATCGTATTTAGCTCTGGAGCATACCTTGCACTTTATGACGACCTCGTTTGCGAGCTTCGTCATTTTTGGGAAGTAATAGTCCGTCATGATTTGCTTGACGTTTTCTTGGGAGGCTCTGTGGGCCCGATTGTGTTCAATGGTGACTATTTCTCTTCTCTCATTCTCATCGAAAACGTCGGCGACAAGGTTTTTGCAATGCCAGAACGTAGTCGACGGAAAGGACTTTACTAGCTCATGCTGTATGCAGGCTAGGATTGGGAGCTCGCAATGGATCGCGTTTACGACCTGGGGGTTTACTATGGACTTGACGGTATCCACAAGATCGTTTTTGTCTGAGAAGTGTACTACATGGCGCGTCTTTTCTCCAAAGAGAACAAACATCTGTTTAAGTGGAAACTGCGCCTGCTCTAGGATGATCTGATTCCTGAAGCAATTGACAAGCTTATCTGTCGTCTCTACCGTGTAGGTCATTGACACTTCGCTATGAATTGTCGCAGCATCCGACCGCGATTCGCTACTCTCTAGCGCACAAATATTCTGTCTCGACAATGCGTCTGCGACAAAATTTTCTTTACCGGGTTTGTAGAAGAGCTTGGCACCGATTTCGTCGATGCGTGCGCTTGATTTTTGCATTGGGGTTTCCTTCCGAAACCACGAATGTGAGTGGCTGGTGGTCAGTGAACACGTTTATGTCCCTGACGCCATAAATGTAATGGCGCAACTTCCCCAAGGCCCAGACAATTGCCAAAAGCTCCCGCTCGTTCGTAGCGTAGTTTAGCTCACTGTCTTTGAGGGTTCTGGAAATCATTGTTATTGGGCGTCCCCCCTGTGAGAGGACTGCTCCATTGCCATAGGCAGACGCGTCGGTTGTCAAGTCGAACGGTTTTTTATAGTCTGGATACATCAGCATTACGTTTTCTGACGCCAGAATGTCCCTCAGTTTATGAAAGGCGTGTCTTTGCGCCTCGTTGAACGTGATGGGGGTTTTCTTAGACTTATATTTGCTAATGGAACCGTTTTCCCCTTTTAGGATGTTCGAAAGCGGTCGGGCGATTGCCGCGAAGTCTGTCACGAAGCATCTGTAATAGCTTGCTAGGCCCAGGAAGGATCTTAGGCCGAACAGCGTCGTTGGCTCGACGTACTCCTGGATAGCTTTCACTTTCTCAGGGTCAGTCTTTGTGCCTTCGCTAGTTACGATAAAGCCGAGGTATTCTACACTCGTCTTAAAGAACTGCGATTTCTCTTGAGCTACTCTCATGTTAGCTTCATAGAGGCTTTTCAGTACCCAGTCGACGTGTTTAACGTGGTCGTCCTGAGACTTGGAAAATATAATTACGTCATCAACATAGACGTAACATGTTTTACCGATCTGTTCGCGCAAAACATCATCGATTGCCCTCTGGAAAATGCTACCGGCATTCCTCAGTCCAAAGGGCAGTCGGCAAAACTCATACTTCCCTCCATTTACGGAAAAGGAAGTTTTTTCCCTGTCCCGTTCCGCCAAAGTTATTTGGTGGTATCCGGCTTTCAGGTCAAGAGTTGTGAAGTACTTGGCATTTCCCAGGTTTGCCAAGATCATTGAGATGCTAGGCATGGGGTACTTATCGGGCACAGTCTTCTGATTGAGTTTGCGAAAGTCCATTACGAGACGTTTCTTTTTATTGCCCTTTTCATCAGTGCCTTTTTTGTCGACCACCCATATAGGATTATTATAAGGCGATCTCGATTTTTGGATTATGTTGTCTTTTAAGAGGCTCTTAACCTCGGATTCGACAAAATCGGCTACACCCATAGGATAGGGGTAGAGTTTGGAATAGATTGGTTCGTCGTCCACCGTGCGAATGGTGGCTACGACCGAAGTGTTAAAAGGCAGTGACTCGTTAGGGTCGGCGAACGCCTTATTTCTCTTCTTCAGCATCTGCATGAAGCTTGCCTTTACGGCTAGCCCCCACCTGCGTTAGCAGGTCAAGGCCAATAATGCCATCGAAGGTCGTTAGGGTTTTTAAAAGGAAAAACGGCGAGGTTTTGCCGAAAAATGACAAGGGACACTTTTCCGTGATCTTGTTGGAACCGTTGATCGAAAAAACGGGAAAAGGTGCTTCGACAGGGGTCACACCGGGAAGCCCTTGGCATGGCTTGATGTAGTTTTTTGATGAACCCGTGTCGATGAGAAATTTAAGAGGGACCCCTGCTACTTTTCGCCATATAAATGGCAGCAGGGATCTTCCCCTAAAAAATTAACCGAATCGCTCTCATAGTCGATTTCGGCGTCGGCTTCTATTTCGGCGACTGCTTCGGAAGCGGCCTCGTTGTATGCCGACGGTGAACGATCGCTAGCGGTGGCGATGTGCTCTACCCTTTGGCGCCAGCTGCCTGAAGTGCGCTCCGACGCATTCGGCTTTCTCCCGAAGGTGTTATCGCGTTTGCCAGAACCAAAAGGTTTCTGGTACGCCGAGGGCTGTCTTAATTTAGAGGATGAAGGGTCTACCTCCATCGGCTCATGGGTCTGGCCCTGAGATTTGGGCTGATGGTATGAATTGCCCTGTTGTGCGTTGGGCATACCCTGACTCCTAACATAGTGAGGGCTTTTGTAAGAGTTTGGGTCTTGGGGCCTATTTTGCCTGGCATTACCCTGTTGTGGCGCTTGCTGCCTGCGCTCATTTGAACGGTAGGATTTCTCCTCCATGACCCTGGCGTAATTTGCAGCCCAAGTGCTGCGGTCTTCGCTGGACTCAGCCGATTGGGCAAGGGCCAGGGCCGTCTCCAAGTCTGCTGGTCTTGCCGGGAAGACAGCTGCCTTT
This sequence comes from Drosophila affinis, assembly GCA_037356375.1. NCBI lineage: Eukaryota > Metazoa > Arthropoda > Insecta > Diptera > Drosophilidae > Drosophila > Drosophila affinis. The sequence continues at coordinate 29,657,283 of CM074800.1, forward strand.
AGAGGCCTTCTCAGGCCTGAGATGAAAACCTCTAAGGCGTCTTCCCTGGCTCTCCCATTAAGTACACTTGCTGCCGCTGCAGTGTGTACCATTACGTTCTTATTTGTGATGAGCGCAAGCTGTTTTCCGATCTCATCGTAGTACTCTGTCAAGGAGAGGCTGCCCTGCCGCATGGTCATCAGCTTTTGCTGCATTACACCTATCGGCGTTTTGTCAGAATATGAACAGTCTAGCCTGTTAATAATGGCTTTGAAATTAAGGACTGTGTTGAAAGACGACAAAACGTTATTTGCAGCCCCTTTCACTTTGTTCCTTATTATGCCTGTGGCCATGAAGTGTTTGTCACTTCCTTCGTATTTCGTGAAAGGCTGGAATGCCGCCAGCGCTGCCTGGCGCCAAGCCACATAATCTACCTGTTTCCCTTCGAAATCTGGGAGTGATTTGACCATGTCTAGCTGGAAGTCGCATACGACCCCGGGAACAACTTCTACATCTTTCAATACTTCTGCTTGGGGCACAGATTGTGCTTGGGATTGGCCAATTTCGGCCCGTAGCTCCGCTCGCAACCGGTTCATTTCGTCCTGAAATAACCCGACCTGGCTTGCCAAGGCGGCCTGTAGTGCCTGTCCGAGCTGTTCCGGGTTCATGTTGTCTGTTTCTGTGTCTGGTGGCCGTCTGTCCAACTGGAGGCCTTCTACCAGGGAACTTAGGCTATCGTCACTATCTTCTCTGACTTCCCTATAGCTCATGAGGTGCGATCTGATTTGACAGCACCCCCTAGTTATTTAACTCCCAATAAGATTTTATTGTTCCGTACAGGAAAACGAATATCTCACTTTACTTTATTTATTATTATATATTTTTTTTTTATTTACTTCCCTTTGTAATATTCTCTTCTTATAATTTAGATAACTCTCCACTTATAATAAAATCATTAATATAAGCTGACATGGAATTGCAATCGGTGAACAAATCACTTACATGTTTTTTTTTTAAATCACTGTATTGACGTTGACTCCGGTTGAGCGGGGATGGGGGTGAGCTTTGTTGTTGTTCGCTGTTCGGCTGTTTTTTTTTTTTTTTGCAGATCAACTCTGTTCTCTTCTCTATTCACTTTATCTAATATAATTAGCTGGTAGTGTTTTGTTGTATGTTGTATGTTGTTGTTTGTTTTATTTTTATTTTCTTAGGCGAGGGAGGGCCCTTCAGCCTATTTTTCCTTTGTAGATCACTGATGGGAGCGAGGGATTTCCCTTCAGCCCCTTCTGTTTTCTTTGTATGTTTTGTGGTTGCGCAGCTTCGTGTTGCTCAATTTGGCCCTTTATTCTTTTATTTTTCCACGGGCTTATGTTCTGGTGCGGCACTCACACAACAACAAAAAATTCACCTCTTATGCACGGGAACGATTTCTCCGACGCCACTCACGAATGTTAGAGGGCGTTAAACTTTATTCTGAGATTTTCAACTATTATTTGTTTATTATTTATTTATTTTTGTTTTTTGTCACTTTTTTCTTGACCGTTTATCGTGGGTTCTTAGACCCGTTGGGCGCCAATTAACTTATATGTGTTCCCGTTTCCCGATACCGTGGCAGGGCCAACGGCAATAAAACTCGCGAGAGTACCTTTAATGATATATTTGCCGGCTCAACTGGCTCGGTCGAAAGTGAGAATGAATCTAAATCTATCTTAAGATACAGAAATACAATTCTACTTAAAACTGCCCACCCTCGCGGCAGCGCTGCTTGGGCAGCGGGCCAACGTTCTGCACCGTCAGCGCCTCGTGCAGACCATCAGCTCCACAGCGGATTTTCATCAGCAGCGAAATATGATCCGCTGACCACTCGAGTGCAGGCCAACGGCTCCTAAGCAGAAGCTCGTGCGACAATGTAGTCGCTGCCCCCACCCCTCGAGTGCGGCATCAGCATTCTTCCGTTTCGGAATTCTGCCGATACCCTGCAGCTGGTGGGGAGTGTTAACTTATATACTGACTGAGTACCGGGTATATAGAGCCGCGTCCTTTGCCGCTCACAACGTTCCCCCTCGTTTTTTATCAGATTTCGATGCCTTTATCATATTATTCGTTAGTCTTCTTTCCTCCAGTTGCCTATGTTCTTTGTCGACTCTCCTCTTTATTTGCTTAGGCTTTGGCCGCTGGCGTAGCCTTTACTCAGCTATTGTGAGTGTGCGTGGTCCATTGTTGGGACACTCCAAGTCTTCTTGTAAGGTGGAAGCGTCCCTGTATTCGGAGGAGCTGTACCTTGCAGAACGTATCTTGCTCTGATTGTTGTTGTCTGGACATAGACAATGCTTTAATAATTGCGTTTACTGTACTACGTACTTTTTGAGATGCTTTTGTGTAGTCTTTCTTGCTGTTGTTGTTGTTTATATTTTATTATGGTTTACTGCGATTCATGTCACTTCTAGCGTAAGCACACGTTTTTATTTGGAACTTTTAATTGTTTTTAATTGTTAGTTTTTGTTTCGAATCCAGTTCTCGATAAATCTCTTTTAATTAATCATTTTTTTAAGACCATATATAATGACTTCTAAGCCTAAGCTGTGCAAATTCGCTACCAGTAAACGCCTTTAGAGACGTTGGCGCATTTTATAATTTGTACTTATATTCTCAGCGCTGATAATAGCGAGAGCGCGAGAGAGAATTTTATATACATAAATATAGAAGGGACGGACGGCTTCGCATGCTAAACATGTCAACTCGGCACTTCTATTGCGCATTGCATACATATGTACTTGTGTACTTATGCACTTGTGGGATCATATTACTTAGCACTTTAAATGTGCTACAATGTGTTTAATATTGAACGACACTGATGTACAGTGTGTATTCGCTATGTATGTTTATTACAGTATACTACGAATCAACTTCAGGTATTCTCGTTGCATGTAAGTCTCTATAAATTCGACATATTTTTTGTTGAACACAGGAAATTTTCGAAATTTCCGTTCGACTTGTGGCAATGTTTACCCCATTAATGGATCAGAACCCTGGAATGGATATTGTACGCATGAACGAAGTGTTGCTCAGCTGGATCACTAGCGTCAACGGTAGCACTACTTGTATAAACTCGTTCCATGCCCATGAACGATCGAGCTAAGATATCCAGATCCTCGTGAGCGTTCTGGTTATGAGCCCCACTACAGAGATGGTAGCTGCTTGTAATGACCCAACCAAAATAAGTATACAATGCAATAACATATTATAAACCAAACTTTTTGCGTTGTCCAGTGTAGATGTTCCAACGTTGATTATATCCTAAAATCAATGCGATTTTGCCAGGTTCATCAAATGTAGGGTCAGCTATAAGCGTGGCGTACATTTGGCAGTTCATTGGAGAACGGCCGGCGTGTTCAGCGGGATTCAACGTTGCATCTACCCAGCGATTCAAATGAGTACATTGTATGCGGATTGGTCGCATTGGTCCAATTGCGGAACCCGACCGTAATGTGGGCCATGTGCGGCAGTCTCGCTGTGAATGCCTGTGCCAAATCGTTCTATGAACGATACATTCAATAGCGAATTGGAACTGAAGAAACGAAAGTACTACACGGAACGATGATCCCATCCCACAAAACAACGATGAGCTAGACGGTGAAAATAATAACGACGACAGCTACGCGAGAGTTCGTGCGAAAAAGAGTAGAAGGAAGCTTTGCGGTTCAGCCTAGTCTGATTGTGTGAACTACCTGCTCCAGAAAGACTATCGACGTAAAAGATAAACTAATTAAAGTAAAAAACATACATTCGTCTACCACGGTCTACATATATCACAATATAGTGTACTTTTTATTTAAACCCGATCGACTTTTATTGAACCAATCATTGCAACAGCCACATAAAAAGTCTAAATTTGGCATAAGGTTTGGTCAAACGGCTGCACCTTATAGCCTTTTTACTCTGGGCCGCATCATTAAATTTTTCTTTAAACGGAACATCAAGAAATGCAACCATCATAAATCATGATGAGTATTTATTATTTATTTTTACAAAATTCTGCAATTAATGGGTGTATCGACGGACTATCGAAGGGGTATCGAAAGAAAATAGCTGAAAATGTGCTCTCTTCAATTCGATTATTTACATTAGCAGTTTGAACAGCTGACAAGATGATGCGACAATGATGCGGCAGTTTAAAAATGCTATAAGAAATCGTTTATTCTCTTTTTATACCTGGTAAGCATATAGTATAGGGATATATTATATTTTTTGTGATAGTGGATGTGTGAAACACCCAAAAGTAAGCGTTTCCGACCCCAAAAAGTATATTTATTCATCATCAATAGCCGAGTCGATATAGCCATATCTTTCTGTGTTTTCAGGAGCGACTAGATCTCAGAGACTATAAAAACTAAAGCAACCAAATTTTGTATCCAGACTTTTGATATTACACCGTTACAAGGGTATTTAATAATTTCGCCCGCATTCTTCCGCCCACACGTGGATAACGCTCGTGAGGAATGAGGATCGTTCGGATCTATTTCTTAAAATTCCCTATTTCTCGAACGAGCTGTGTGTTTCCTGTTCGCATGTTGACAAGTCGTCTTCATTGTTTGTTTTTGCGCCGGAACACAACGGATTTAGCTTCCATTCAAATAAATCATTTCGAAATATGAACTATCTGTGTTTTATTATTATTCTCTAGTTTATTTAAAAACGTTTAATTGGGCTGAGATATATGTCTTTAAACATTATCATATTTAATAATTAGAATTTGTGATTAATGAATTACAATTGGTCAAAGACTAATATTCCGACAAATATATAACGAAAGTACGAATCTCCATTGGTCTCAACTCAATTATATATCTCTGATTATCACTATATACACCTTTTAGTCCTGGGACTTGGTCATCTTTATTTAAATCGGAACGCTCTGTGTGAACATTTCGCTTAATACGGTTACTCTCAGCACCTAACGGTCCAAGTGGTAAAGCTTCATCAGAATATTTCACACCCAGCAACGGTTTTGCAGCACTTAATAAGTGTACAGCCCTTGCTGCTTTTGAGAATGTTGCATATGAGTTGTATACATCTTCCTCAGAGTCAGAAACAAACTGCAATCGTTGAGTTTCGTTTAACCAGGCATTTCCATCAAGAGTTGTTTCACGCATGTCATCAATTTTAAAAGTACTTAGGACGTCCTGAACATTAATCTGTACGGATCTGGAATAATTTACATCTTCTCCTTGCTCCATTATGTGTTCAAATCGTACAAGGAGTTGGTTAAGGTGCCATGGTTCTAACGTAAGTAAATGTATGGATTTTGGCAAAACCGATGAAATTCCACTGAACTAAAAAAAAAGTGTTTGAAGGCAATACAATATAATCAATTGAATACTCACCGTATTTTTAAAAGACGTGCGCCATTCTTCTGCATTGTAAGATCTCATATTGCTAAAAAATTTCCATGTAGGCAATAAGTTTTCTATTTGTACAATCCGTTCAGCAGCTTTTAAAGAAATTCCTGAGCGAGTACCGGACTGACCAAAGAAAAAAAGGTGCTTGCCTCGTGCAATTAAACCATCGCCGTAGCTTGTTTCATTTAATGCCTCCCCCACACCAAATGCATCGTCGTATAGTAAGCGACGGTGCACCATCAATTCTAGACCACCATCTTGTAGTGAGCTTCCTCCTTGGGCTCTGTCCGGAAGAATTGACATACGCGCTGTTGTGTCCTCCAAAGTAATTTTCGTTGTAACAGGATAGTAATTACCGGATACTTCTTCATTCAGTTTTAAGTTCCATGTATCACGACTGTTTCGCTGTCTCCTTATCATTTCACGACCTTTTGTTTATAAAATAGAAATCAAAATTTGTAAACTAGTTAGAAATAATATCGGTGAGTAGTACAAATATTAGCAGGAAATAAATATTTATAAATATTTTTTTTTTATGTTTAAAAAATAACTAATCGTTTATACGTTTAAACTTACTGCCGCAAATAACTTAGTCAAAGTTGCTGAATCTCAAATAATCTTAAGACAAAAAATCTTCGAATTTAAATTTTTTTCCTTTTCCACAGCTCAGTAAGATTAGGTGAAAATTTGTACGAAACCACTGTACGATACAACTGATCGCTTGATTCGCAATGGTGTTCAAATTTTCAAATGTTCAGCGTTAGCCAAGTGAATTGTTTTTTTTTTTTTCAGTCACCATAAATGCTCTAGTAACCCAATTGCATGCTTTTAAAGACCGAGATGGATATACATATGTAGAAACTATTGGAAAGACTAAGAGCTGGGTTCCCGACATGGGGTAACGGTGCCGTTGTAATAAAGTTAATAGCCAGCTGAACTTGTCGCACTATGGTCCCAATGACCACTTTTGTTGGCCAAAACCTCATTTTTAAAAGTTACCAAAACAACTTAGTTTTGACCACATTAGATAAATAATAATAAATCTGCTCTGCAACCCAGCTGTTGTTATCGAAAAACTCGTCTTGGAAAAAACCATTAACTGATCAAATTTTCGTTATGAATTTTGATCAGTAGGGCTTGTATTACGTGTTTTGTAATGTGAACCGTATATAGAAATTGTGGTGAGTGTGAGCCGTTCAAAATGACCCAAGTTGTAATGAAAACTAATTTTTGAAAAGGTATACAAAGTGAGTCCCACCTTGATACCTATTGAGTGTCGTAGATTAGTAAGTCCTTGTTGAAATGTATATAATAAGAAATTCCACATTTTACCAGCTATCTTGAAATTTGACTTAATATGTAGATTAAAATCTCAAATGTATAAAATTTGAATTTGAAAGCCTAATAATTTCCAGACGGTAAGCTGAAGCTACAAAGTGTTTAGGTCCGATTTATAGATGAACTTATTTGCTTTTCAGAATTGCACAGTTGAATACAACTAAATGTGAGATACTTTAGTTATGTTAAAAAAAGAACAAATTTCTAAACTCTCTGAACAAATTTAAAAATAACATTAAAATAAAATTTCATTTTAAAAATTAAAAAAAAAAGAAATATAGTTCTTTAAGGATTTTTAAATCTCCAAATCTATCAGAAAAAGTCATTTTAGGCGACCGCGGAAAAAAAGTTGAATTTTGTTGAGTAGTGTTATATATGTATATCCGACAAAAAAACCCGAAATAAAAAAATCATTCCGTTCGCGAGCTACATATACATTTTGGCCAACAAAAGTGGTCTCTGGGACCATAGTGCACCGGTTAGAAGTTAACCTACTCTCGCATGAGCCCTTGAGAAAAAAAGTTTCGATTAATGTTAACCTGAAAATGAGACAACGGCTGTATTTGTGTTAAATACTATTATTTTAAACATAAACATAAAAAAATATGAGGAAGTTTCAACACTTAGAATCTCACCGTTTGAATCGGTGTAGAATATACCCGCTGACTCGATTCCAGAGCTAAAGCGGGTAATGACTTCTTTTCCAGCGTCATCATCAATTGGAATTGGACCGATTAACCACTCGAACTCAGCATAACTTCTCGAACGATAAACGCGCACTACTTGACTTATCCAATCATTGAATTTCTGGTGGACCTCTTGAACAATTTCGCCTCTGTATACTTCTATGTCTACTTGGGTAGCGACAAAGTGGATTTTGTTTTGGTTTGGCCGAAAGATGTAAGCTCCAGATGAGCGATTCAGAAACTCCGCATTGTTTCCTTTAGCACCTTCATAGTACAGGAACTCTTGGCTAACGATTCGTGTTAAGCCATCAGCAGTTACTTCTGATAGAAACCCATTAGAGTCAAAGCCTAATTTAATATGCTGTACAAAGAAATATTACTAAAAAGATAAAACTATAGATAGCTTAATATTCAGATTTTCTTACTTCGTTTCCAATTACTGTTATACTTGATGTTTTTTTTGGAGAAAAGCTTGGGCTGAAGAATTGTTTAAAAGAATTTAATTTTTCAATATAATAAGTCCTATACCCCAATGGTGGAATGTTAGACGCTAAAAAGACTAGCTCGTAATGTGCATTTGAGTTTCTGCTTTTCATTTTCATTACTGCGGAGGGTACTGGCAACACCTGAACTTTCACAGTCAGACCTATAATTTAAATGATATCGTTTGATCTTATTGAAAAACTTTGTTTGATTTTCATCACCATACCCATATTATCAATTATTTTATAGTTGTAGTGTGTAACTGGTACTCTTACATATTCATCGGTGAAATGAGCCAGTGGATTGTAAAGTGTCAATGCAAATCTTTCATTTGACTCAGATACTGGACAAGAAGTGATATTCAGCAAGGGGCAGATTTTAAAATCAAAAATATAATCAGAACTGGTCTCACTTGAACTTGTTTCGGATTGTACTGATAATTGATTTAGCACAGATCTTGTGCTCGCAGCACATGCCCCAATCCCGGCACTTAAGCGTTTTGCATAATCAAAAGCGACTTTTTGCTTTTCTGTGCCGGTTATTGCATCATGGTGCTGCATGATACCAAGTGTTTCACGCATAAATGTCAAATGAGGGTCAAATTCAACCGATTTTTTTGGAGCAATTGCACTTAGTTGCTTGCAAACTTGCAAGAAATGATTACCATCCCGCTCAAAGCGTTTTAACGTTGGTCGCGATGTATAGTATCCTGTCCAGTAAGCATGAGGGTCAGATGCGTATGGAAAGAAGTCATCACTCTTAGTAGGCCATGTAATGCCAGACTCGTGCAGCGACTTTAGATAACAAGATGGGGTCGAATATATTAAGTTTATATTTGACCCGTTTACCTGAAGCTCATTCGCATACCTGGAAATTATAGATAAGACATAATGTACGTAATGGTTTCTCTACTCGCTACATTCCGTGTTTGTTAAGGAAAGCCCCTGCTCTTTTAATTACTTACTTTATTAATTTGTCCATATTTGAATACCACATTCCAGCGTTTTGGTAGTGAAAATCCTCACCCATAGTAATAAGTAAATGAGGTGTCCGATAACTTTCGGCCATTTTAGCAACAAAATCAAAGAAAGCATCTACCTGTTTATACATACATACATACATACATATACACATTTGCATATTATGGTAGAAATCAATGCTATTAATTTTTTTTCGTCGTGACAATACAATTTAAGCAGAATGTTCTTAGCTGAGAGGCTTTCGTTAACAGTAGACGGTGCACATAAAAGCTGAATTCAAATTACCGTATTAATTTGTCGAGATTTTTGTAATAAACTTGCGCGGCCTGGTATGTAAAATCACCACCCATTGTTAAAATAACATTGTTGGTGCGATAATATTTGCTTTGTGTTTTGACGTAATCCAAAAAGGTATCGACCTGATCAAATAGGTAGCACAATATGAAGCAAAAAAAAATAGTAATAGATTGAATGTAATGCCTAACACACAAAATGAAATGTGTGGAATCTCACCCGTTCTTTAACATTGTTATCGGGGCTATGTTTTCCATCTATTATGGGATCATCATTGCACAGAATATCAAAACAAAATCCATCCGGTGCTTGGTAATTATTATATAGGGCCCCACTGAACAGATCAGATGACTTTCCTATTTTAAAAATGTAAATTTCATCATCTTAATCAGCGATCAGTTGTCTTTTTGGCATTATACATGATACAGTTTTTGGCATTAATTCTTGAATCACATGTAGCGTAAAAATCGTACGCTCCATATGATAAGTAAGGAATGCCTCATTCGCGTTCATCAGTATTTAAAACGTAATCAATGCGACGCTTTACTGATCGCTGATCAAGTTGTGCAAAATAATAAAAAAAAAATTAAAAAAATTAAATACCCAAATTTGTGGATCCGTGCCATATCATTTCAGCTTTCTTTGTCATTAAGCGCTCGTCCTTATCCTGGTAATCTAATCGGCCAAAAAACATTCCATCGAATCCCATTTGCGCGAATATAGACGCCATCTCTCTTGAGTGACCAAATGGATCAATTTGCCATCCTATTCGAGGGCGACCACATTCTCCAAAGGTATCATTTAGACGTCTAAAATTGTTTTATTAATGGATTTTTTTTGTAAAAAATGTTAAATGCATCCATGCCTTAATCCCCAGGAAAATTGATCTATTATGCTTTGATAATGCGTTGTGGCTTCATCATTCATACTCCATGCTCCACCAATAAACTCCAGCCTTCCTTCGCTTACTAGTTTTTTTACGGATTCTTGAACTGATGAAGTTTGTTCCTTCCACCATTTAAAAAAAAAAGCCGATTCAACGTAGATAAATCGTTTTTCTGGATCTTTGACCAACGCGTCCACAACTGAATCAATAATATATTGCACACCAGCCTTTTGAATATTAGTCTCACTGCCATAGTAGTATTGGTCAACCGTTTTTAACCATCCGACGTCATCATGGGTGTGTGCTATCAGGTGCACATTTAACATATTCTGTTTTGTAGGATGACAGCTCTGAAATTTTCGGACATTCGTTGGGTTACAATTAAGAATGTTTAAGAAGCTCAAACTTTACTATTTATCTTATGTTTATAGACTATACTTACTTACTTAATTAATAAATTATTCAATATTATTTAAAACGATGGCAGTAAATCTCTTTATACAGATATTAGTTATTTTTATCGGCATCAGAACATCAGTAACAATTTCGGTGTTTATGCCTTAGAGCAAAGATAAAAGTTAAATACTTAGTAAGATGCGTAACGCCCATACAATTTCTATGCTTTATGCAGTAACATTTTCCATTTCAGACAAAATACGAGCTGTGTCGCTCGCATGAAGTTGAGAGAGCAGACGGATTTGAAAAAAAAAATAAGGAGGCAAAACCCCTTCTTTACCCCATCTTTGGGAATATGGCGTGGGGCTTGGGTAGTGTGTACCTGCGCCTGAAGAAACGCTACCGCGGAAACAAAGACGCGTACCCTGCAGGCAGTCGTGGTGGAGAAAGACCTAGGTCTGGAGGCCATCGTGCAGGCCGCCCAGGGATTATTGCTAAGCGACTCGGAAGGCGCGGAGGACGGAGACCCGACGTTGGTGATCAAATCGTCAAGTGTAGTTGAGCCACCCACCCAAGACGAGGCATCAACTTGCATAAAATAAATATTCTGTCAGCGAAGCTCCTCATCTCCATGGAGCAAGGGCCCGCTGAAATATCTTTAGCCCAGAAGCCCTGAATGTCCCCCCTACTGTGGAATCTGGTGGTCGAAAGGCCCCAAAAATATCAGGTTATACCGACAAAATAAGCATACTTATTACGGGTGTATAGCTCCATAATGGAATGAACACTCAGGGAGATATGTGAGTAGGCAGGTGGAGCAGGACTCAGACGATACAAAGGTACCGGCATTGATCCCCCGTAAATCCACCAAACAAGGCTAGCCGCTAAAGCATAGTTCAAATAACTCTGCACAGTACTGGATAGCAAGCTGACATGGAGACCCCATGTAATGGAACGGGCGAAGAAGGCCACCATTACGCTTTATGCATCCAGGAAAATGCTCACCTGCCCTGATGCATTGTAGCTACTTTTCGGTGGTGCGACCAACTCTGCTGAAAGAACGCAGAGAAAGGCTCTGCTCTGTATCTCAGGGGCGCTGAGGTCAACCCCAACTAAAGCACTCGAAACCATGACCAGTTTCACTGACTACGTTATTTCCCAAACGTGACCTGAAGTAAAAACAAATACTTTTATGGGACCCGAAAACTGGAAAACAATATGAGTAGTTGTGTCCCGTGAATATAAGCAGAATATCCAGAGGACAATGAGGAGGGGTTCCCGGAGCCAGTGCAAACACTTTGGTGATATTTAATTTAAAATTTAATGATACACGGTTTCAAATGGTTTTGACAACAGCAGTAGATAGCGGCGTCTTCTAGATCGGTGTGATGCTGTGTTCGGTGACGTTCGCAAGCAGACTGACTCTCTCTCCCACGCACGCCGCTCGCAAGACCTATGCTGTGGGTACGCACGAACGCCAATGGTCCGAGAGAGCCTAGATTGGAGAGTTTTGGCACCTTGGGACCAGTGATGCAAAACCGAACACAATATATGTACACACTGACGGCTCCAAAATGGTAGGAGGAGTAGGAGCCGGCCGAACCCTGAAATATGGGCGTTATATAAGAGTGTCATTCCCGACCTAAGTAGCATATTTGGCAAAAACACAACGATTCGCGAGAACTTTCAAACTTCTTTATAATCCTCGTAAACGTGTATACCCATCCAGATAATTAGGGGCCATACTGGCCTATTTAGAGGCCCCTCTGAATGCCGTGCTGGTTAACCTAACCTACATTTGTATCTTTTTATTTATTCGTCTCTTCTCCCAAAGAAATTGGAGCATCGACAACGAAAAATTAGGCATGTGCGATTGGAAAAACTGGCTCCTCGCCATTTGCTGGAGAATATCAGGTATTCTTGTTTACATTTACAAAGGAGGGATATTGGTGACCAGCATCATTCCTCACATTTGCCCAAAATTAACCTCCCCAAGTTTAGTTGGTAACATGGCAAATTTAAGAACTTAATAAGCCTTTTCGAGAGTTTGGTGCATAACGATCAATGATGATGCATTAACAAACCTAAAAAAATTCAACCACTAACTGTCGTGTCTTTCTGATGATGCATTGAAAACAGTGAAGGCGTTTCAGATCTGTGACGAAAATTATAAAAAGGCTCTGGATAGATAGCTTAAAGAACGTGTAGAAACGATGGCAGTAAATCTCTTTATACAGATATTAGTTATTTTTATCGGCATCAGAACATCAGTAACAATTTCGGTGTTTATGCCTTAGAGCAAAGAGAAAAGTTAAATACTTAGTAAGATGCGTAACGCCCATACAATTTCTATGCTTTATGCAGTAACATTTTCCATTTCAGACAAAATACGAGCTGTGTCGCTCGCATGAAGTTGAGAGAGCAGACGGATTTGAAAAAAAAAATAAGGAGGCAAAACCCCTTCTTTACCCCATCTTTGGGAATATGGCGTGGGGCTTGGGTAGTGTGTACCTGCGCCTGAAGAAACGCTACCGCGGAAACAAAGACGCGTACCCTGCAGGCAGTCGTGGTGGAGAAAGACCTAGGTCTGGAGGCCATCGTGCAGGCCGCCCAGGGATTATTGCTAAGCGACTCGGAAGGCGCGGAGGACGGAGACCCGACGTTGGTGATCAAATCGTCAAGTGTAGTTGAGCCACCCACCCAAGACGAGGCATCAACTTGCATAAAATAAATATTCTGTCAGCGAAGCTCCTCATCTCCATGGAGCAAGGGCCCGCTGAAATATCTTTAGCCCAGAAGCCCTGAATGTCCCCCCTACTGTGGAATCTGGTGGTCGTAAGGCCCCAAAAATAACAGGTTATACCGACAAAATAAGCATACTTATTACGGGTGTATAGCTCCATAATGGAATGAACACTCAGGGAGATATGTGAGTAGGCAGGTGGAGCAGGACTCAGACGGTACAAAGGTACCGGCATTGATCCCCCGTAAATCCACCAAACAAGGCTAGCCGCTAAAGCATAGTTCAAATAACTCTGCACAGTACTGGATAGCAAGCTGACATGGAGACCCCATGTAATGGAACGGGCGAAGAAGGCCACCATTACGCTTTATGCATCCAGGAAAATGCTCACCTGCCCTGATGCATTGTAGCTACTTTTCGGTGGTGCGACCAACTCTGCTGAAAGAACGCAGAGAAAGGCTCTGCTCTGTATCTCAGGGGCGCTGAGGTCAACCCCAACTAAAGCACTCGAAACCATGACCAGTTTCACTGACTACGTTATTTCCCAAACGTGACCTGAAGTAAAAACAAATACTTTTATGGGACCCGAAAACTGGAAAACAATATGAGTAGTTGTGTCCCGTGAATATAAGCAGAATATCCAGAGGACAATGAGGAGGGGTTCCCGGAGCCAGTGCAAACACTTTGGTGATATTTAATTTAAAATTTAATGATACACGGTTTCAAATGGTTTTGACAACAGCAGTAGATAGCGGCGTCTTCTAGATCGGTGTGATGCTGTGTTCGGTGACGTTCGCAAGCAGACTGACTCTCTCTCCCACGCACGCCGCTCGCAAGACCTATGCTGTGGGTACGCACGAACGCCAATGGTCCGAGAGAGCCTAGATTGGAGAGTTTTGGCACCTTGGGACCAGTGATGCAAAACCGAACACAATATATGTACACACTGACGGCTCCAAAATGGTAGGAGGAGTAGGAGCCGGCCGAACCCTGAAATATGGGCGTTATATAAGAGTGTCATTCCCGACCTAAGTAGCATATTTGGCAAAAACACAACGATTCGCGAGAACTTTCAAACTTCTTTATAATCCTCGTAAACGTGTATACCCATCCAGATAATTAGGGGCCATACTGGCCTATTTAGAGGCCCCTCTGAATGCCGTGCTGGTTAACCTAACCTACATTTGTATCTTTTTATTTATTCGTCTCTTCTCCCAAAGAAATTGGAGCATCGACAACGAAAAATTAGGCATGTGCGATTGGAAAAACTGGCTCCTCGCCATTTGCTGGAGAATATCAGGTATTCTTGTTTACATTTACAAAGGAGGGATATTGGTGACCAGCATCATTCCTCACATTTGCCCAAAATTAACCTCCCCAAGTTTAGTTGGTAACATGCCAAATTTAAGAACTTAATAAGCCTTTTCGAGAGTTTGGTGCATAACGATCAATGATGATGCATTAACAAACCTAAAAAAATTCAACCACTAACTGTCGTGTCTTTCTGATGATGCATTGAAAACAGTGAAGGCGTTTCAGATCTGTGACGAAAATTATAAAAAGGCTCTGGATAGATAGCTTAAAGAACGTGTATGACAAAAAATATTTTATCTTTTCTAATACGGTATCGCAGTTGTTTGATCTTCCTAGTACAATAAAACCTTCTGCTTTGTGTCTTATTAGCCATTTATGTGTCAGCCATTTATTCTTCTCTGCAGTCGATAGAAAGTAAGAAAGACATTGTTCGGGGCAGATCCCCACCGAATAGTGGCTGGCCAAATAGCAGCTATTTATTGGCCTTCAGCCGCATATTTACATTGCTATTTATTGGAAATAATTATTCGGTCGATCGGCGATAAAAAGCATTATCCCCACAGTCATAAATAGTGCGTTGCTACTTCACATGGCATTGTCTAAGGTAGATCCCACAACGAAGACTTGTTTCGAAGAGCAACTGAACTACGAAAAATTACTGTCGTGGTTCGTGTGCGCAGCCCAGTTGAATCGGCGCTCTCAGCATCTTACTGCTAAAGAATCAACGCGGAATAAAGTAAAAACCAGACAAGAGCTAAATAAAGGGCACACAAAATCTTCTTTTTCATGTGACGGATCAAAGATGGCTCGGTGAGCTGAGTCAAAATGTACTTATTGTCAAGCGGGGAATCATACAATGAGCAATGTCAGCCCTTTATTGCGCTTCCTGTGCTTTAACGGTTCGATATCACAAAGCAAATTCGTTTCTGCATAAACTGTTTGAAGCCAGGTCATACAGTGACCAGATGCAAGACAGCAAAATGTCTTCGCCCATAAAAATTCGCTTCACCGATATGGTGTAGATCCTCAGAAAAATGCACCTAGTTCTGTGCCTGTAGGAAAGCCATCATTTTCTGATCACTGACCAGGTCATCCTCACTACTGCTGTTGTTAAGAGACCGGTCCGGACAATTTCTGTATGCAAGGGCATTGTTAGATTCCGGCTCACAAATTAATTTTATATCCGAGGATGATTCATGCCACAATGTAACAGCTGTTGGAAAAAATTTGACCGTCATAAAGCACAAGGTTCACACTTCAGTTCGATCTCGCATTACCGCTCATATTAATGACTGTTTCCTCTAACCAACCCGATTTACGTCACGTCGTTAATTTCGCCCGATGGAAGATACCATCAAATCTTGAGCTGGCCGACCCGCAATTTTTCCGGCCTACATGGTCTACCGGATCTACATGACCTACATGGGATTACGTCGCCGGCTACATGGCCTCGGCCCACACCTGGCCCTCGGAGCGATGCCCGCTCCGCCCTCTCACCCTCTCGAGGGTTCGCCTCGCGCTCTTTTCAGGCCTTTTCGCCTCATCTTCTACTAGGGTCTTATGAGGAATAATTCCTATCTAGTGTTCCTATCTTTCAGTTCCTATCTAGTGGCCGGGATACAGCCTCTCAGTCACGCCAAGATCCGGTCCTTACACAGAGAATTTGTATAGTGAGACCCAGAAAGATGGATGGGAGCGCGGAGTGACAGACGACCGACTCCTACCTATCGCCTATGTGGTGACAGACGCGATCTTTGGAGAAAAGTATTTCTACGGGAAGAAGAATCACCGCTCACGGATGTCGTGCCAGCCTTAGGATTTCCCGCGTACAACACCGTTTGCTGGATCCCCAGAGTATAGAAAATAATCATGGGGAGAAAATACGGCGGAAGGGGAATTGAAGTCGCGGACACCGTGCCAGCCCTAGGCTTTCCTGCATACAGTGTCGCTCCGTTCGACTCCCTAGGGAAGAGGAAAGGACTCTAGTCAGATCGCAAAGCCGCCACTCCTCGCTTCAGACCTGCAAGGACCCCCGGGCGTATAAGGTACAACAAAAAAAGCAAGCAGTCAATTTTCATTTGGATACTTTTTTGCATAAATTTCGGTTTGCGAAAACGGTTAGATTTTATTCTTATACTAAGCGCCCTGCCTCCTATCAGTGCGCCATCTCTTTTCCTTCATCCTCGCCTACGGCTTCAGCTTACCCCTCTTCTTCGCCTACTGGTGTCTCTCAGGTATTCCTCTTCCTGCTCCGGTGACTCTGCCGCGTGTCCTCTGGTGCTCGGTTATTTCCGCACTTTTTTCTATTCACTTTTCCGCTAACACGACCGTCTACCTTCGATCTTCATTTCGCACTGTTTTCTGGGCCGTCACAATTGCATCCTCCTGAGAGCGAAGGTGGTCATTCCCTATGCTGTGAGGGAACACTCTCTCACACTCCTTCCTTTCCTCGGGGAGGACGAGTTGAGAAACTGATCTGTCCCCTCGTAGAAGTTAATTTACCTGAGCGTCGATGATACTTTGCATCGCTGAGTTCTTAGCGAAGTACCGCTGCTTTATTGGTTTGTCGTCCCTCACGGTTATCGTGTGTTCGGCAATGTGGGAGACTTCCGCTAGTCCCTCGAACTTGGCAAGCTATTTTTCTAGGAATTCAGCCGCCCAGGGTGCTTCTGGGGGCTTGTGTGTAATTCGAGGATGGTTGTAGGGGTGGGATCTTCTCCAACTGGGACGCTGTGATGTGTGCCAGAATAACGTCACTGTTCGGAATGGGTTCCGTTCCCGTGCTATTGCGGCGTCGGCGAGAGGCTCTAACCGGTAGTCTGGAGTTGTGATTCCGCGGCGATCGACTGTTCGCGGCGGGGCTCGGCGTCTCTTGGCTGGTTCGCCTGGCTAGATTTCCTCCGGTGTGTTAGAGTGAAGCTTTGTTGATTTTCTAGTCGACGGATGCTTGTCTCTGTTGTTGCCAGCGCTGATTCATGTTGACACTGGTCGCTTCTTGGTATTCGTGGTTGGTTTCAGCTTGCCGAAATCTGCCGAAATCGGTTGTCTTTGCTTTGGCGTAGCAGTCTGGCTAAGAACTAAGAAAACGGTAAAGGGGGAAATATTAAAAACAATCTAGAATAGAATTATATTGACCTGCCACCTTAGACCTTTTCCAAGCAGGTAATTGGAAATGCAACATTTCTTAAAGAGAAACCAATATTAGTCAGGTGGTACTTATAATACAATATGTTATCAGTTAACAACACAGACTACAGCAAAATTTCGCGTGTCTCTCGGTGGTCGCGAGAGGGCGCCCAGCATCCCTAACGCAGGCAGCGGCGACACGACGACGCTGCGATACAGCGACAAGGTGAAAACTTGACAGCATAGGAGAGAGAGGGCCTCGCTCCGGTGGCAGAGCCCGCTGGGTCAAAAGCTGAAATAAAAGAAGCAGTCCGAGCCTTGGAGAGGGGGAGTCGGAAAATAAACCCCGTCAAGCTCGGGCCTTCGTCGCGACTAAACTAAAAGTAATATCGGAACAAATTTCCCAGAGGAGTTTACGAATCATCAGTGCAACTAAAACCTTTATCCATTAACAAGTATCCTGTCGCAAGTATCCTTGTTGCGCCCAGTGTCTTATAAAAGGATCTTGCGAACCACTATCGTGTTGCGTATTCTTGCGCAGGATCAACCGCAACCGATCGCTCCATCATTTCGCAGGAGCAAACGCCGCCATAAGGTGAATCCGTTCACAGGGCTAACGGCCACCGTAGCCGATCGTTAAATCCATTTATAGTAGCAAACGACGTCATAGCCGACTAAGCTAACCATCGACATACCCACACAGTATATCCTTTCAAGGATCAACCGCAACCTTAGCCGTGCATAGCATCCTTTAGTACTCAGATACTCCGAGTCTCAAGGACCAGCATGGGCACTCGTTGGATGTCCTAACGCCGAAAGGACAAATTACAGGGCTAGGCCCGGGAATTCGGACTCGAGGACGCGGGAGCTGTGGAGGAACTTCGCGGCCGCATCGGCGGGTTCATATTCCGCGGTGGCCGCTCAGAAACCGTGCAGGCAAGGATTGAGGAATTGGACGCTCATTTCGGCAACATTCCCAGTCCAAGGCCGGTTGAAGATCCTGAAATACAATACGCCGCAACTACCGAGCCCCAGGTTGAAGAAAAGGCCCATCGACAAAACTCTCTTCGAGAGCCCTTGCAGGTGATCATCCCGGAGCCGTACAACATACCTCGACGACCAGGCCCCGACCAGGCCCCAGTCCCACGCGATCGGAAGTGAATTCCCGACGATGAGTAACAACCAACAGTCTTATTTCCCCTGGAGTCAGCGAGCCTCTCGCCCCGGATGCGGAGAAGTTTCGTACTCTCTACTGGCAGACTCACATTCGACGGTCACGCCGACCCGCTGGCGTTCATCGGGCGACTGGAGGAACGCGTCTAGTCGTATGGAGGTAGCCCCGAGCAACTGCCGCGTCCCATATCAGGCCTCCTGACAGGAAAAGCTGAGGGCTGGTTCAGGACTTTTCACATGCAGGGCCAGAACATAACCGACTTCCGCAAGGAATTCCTGGAGTTCCTTTTGCCTCCGTGGTATTTCCAACACCTAGAGAACACAATCCGAAGCCGGCACCAGAGACCCAGAGAATCCTTCAGGGATTACATCATTAACCTACGTCTAGATATGGAACTAGATACGATCTATGAGAACCTTCGTCTGGAGTACCAGATGTACACACGGCGACAGGAATTTCGTTCCCTCACGGATTTGACACAGCTAGTATTCGCATACGAGACCGCCAGGGACCTTGACGCACCGCGCACAAACAGATCTACGCAAGCCAACAGGTTCCGAACGCAGTATTCAGACAACGGAATAACGACTTAGCACACCACAGCGCCCGGTGCTCCCGCGAAACCAGACGTCGCGAACCGAGTGATCAGTCAAGAGGAGGAACGACCGATAGATGTGCGATGGGCCTATCGGAACTGCGGCGAAGACGGACATTTCAGCAGTGAATGTTCCAACCGGTAGAAGCTATTCTGTTGGGAATATGTCCGCTGGGGCGTCCGAACGATCAACTGCGGTGTCCGTTCGACCGGGACCGGGACGGAGACGCGCACCCAATAACAGGAGAGCTCCACCCATTGAGAATGACTGGGGGAAGGATCGCAGGGCTGGTAACCATCGATGGAACGTCTTTTCAGCGACCCTCGACACTGGCGCGACTCTATCCTTCGTCAGCCAACGTCAGATGGCTAAAAAATTGTGGGCGACCGAGAACAGGCGGACAGTGAGTACCAGAATCTGCCTCGCAGGCGGAACAAGGAAGGAGATCACCCAAGCCATGAAATCGACGATACGCCTCGACCGGCTGGAAACCCAAGTATTTCTCCTTGTATTGCCTACTATCCTCGGTGACATCATCTTGGGTTTCGACTTCTTATGTGGCATCCGAGCCAGGATCCACTGCGAACGAGCCTATTTGCAGCTAAAAGGACCCTCCGAGAATCCGACCTGAAACCAAAGCCTCGTCGCGCCCTTGGGCGATAACCTTCACCGATTTTCTGGTCACCACGACTACGCCTACAGCAGATCACACGTCCCTAATCACACCCTCGTCCCCAGGACCAATAATCAAAGGTGACAGGATAAAACACGATGACCAAGCGAAGGAGACGCCGTCACCCCCCCAATGGAGACCCAGTCCCGCTAGGACGTTGGAGACCGCATCCATGATGAGTTCCGTCATGACCAGTTTCCTCGTTCTTAGCCAGACTGCTACGCCAAAGCAAAGACAACCGATTTCGGCAGATTTCGGCAAGCTACAACCAACCACGAATACCAAGAAGCGACCAGTGTCAACATGAATCAGCGCTGGCAACAACAGAGACAAGCATCCGTCGACTAGAAAATCAACAAAGCTTCACTCTAACACACCGGAGGAAATCTAGCCAGGCGAACCAGCCAAGAGACGCCGAGCCCCGCCGCGAACAGTCGATCGCCGCGGAATCACAACTCCAGACTACCGGTTAGAGCCTCTCGCCGACGCCGCAATAGCACGGGAACGGAACCCATTCCGAACAGTGACGTTATTCTGGCACACATCACAGCGTCCCAGTTGGAGAAGATCCCACCCCTACAACCATCCTCGAATTACACACAAGCCCCCAGAAGCACCCTGGGCGGCTGAATTCCTAGAAAAATAGCTTGCCAAGTTCGAGGGACTAGCGGAAGTCTCCCACATTGCCGAACACACGATAACCGTGAGGGACGACAAACCAATAAAGCAGCGGTACTTCGCTAAGAACTCAGCGATGCAAAGTATCATCGACGCTCAGGTAAATTAACTTCTACGAGGGGACAGATCAGTTTCTCAACTCGTCCTCCCCGAGGAAAGGAAGGAGTGTGAGAGAGTGTTCCCTCACAGCATAGGGAATGACCACCTTCGCTCTCAGGAGGATGCAATTGTGACGGCCCAGAAAACAGTGCGAAATGAAGATCGAAGGTAGACGGTCGTGTTAGCGGAAAAGTGAATAGAAAAAAGTGCGGAAATAACCGAGCACCAGAGGACACGCGGCAGAGTCACCGGAGCAGGAAGAGGAATACCTGAGAGACACCAGTAGGCGAAGAAGAGGGGTAAGCTGAAGTCGTAGGCGAGGATGAAGGAAAAGAGATGGCGCACTGATAGGAGGCAGGGCGCTTAGTATAAGAATAAAATCTAACCGTTTTCGCAAACCGAAATTTATGCAAAAAAGTATCCAAATGAAAATTGACTGCTTGCTTTTTTTGTTGTACCTTATACGCCCGGGGGTCCTTGCAGGTCTGAAGCGAGGAGTGGCGGCTTTGCGATCTGACTAGAGTCCTTTCCTCTTCCCTAGGGAGTCGAACGGAGCGACACTGTATGCAGGAAAGCCTAGGGCTGGCACGGTGTCCGCGACTTCAATTCCCCTTCCGCCGTATTTTCTCCTCATGATTATTTTCTATACTCTGGGGATCCAGCAAACAGTCGCCCGATGAACGCCAGCGGGTCGGCGTGACCGTCGAATGTGAGTCTGCCAGTAGAGAGTACGAAACTTCTCCGCATCCGGGGCGAGAGGCTCGCTGACTCCAGGGGAAATAAGACTGTTGGTTGTTACTCATCGTCGGGAATTCACTTCCGATCGCGTGGGACTGGGGCCTGGTCGGGGCCTGGTCGTCGAGGTATGTTGTACGGCTCCGGGATGATCACCTGCAAGGGCTCTCGAAGAGAGTTTTGTCGATGGGCCTTTTCTTCAACCTGGGGCTCGGTAGTTGCGGCGTATTGTATTTCAGGATCTTCAACCGGCCTTGGACTGGGAATGTTGCCGAAATGAGCGTCCAATTCCTCAATCCTTGCCTGCACGGTTTCTGAGCGGCCACCGCGGAATATGAACCCGCCGATGCGGCCGCGAAGTTCCTCCACAGCTCCCGCGTCCTCGAGTCCGAATTCCCGGGCCTAGCCCTGTAATTTGTCCTTTCGGCGTTAGGATATCCAACGAGTGCCCATGCTGGTCCTTGAGACTCGGAGTATCTGAATACTAAAGGATGCTATGCACGGCTAAGGTTGCGGTTGATCCTTAGTTTAGTCGCGACGAAGGCCCGAGCTTGACGGGGTTTATTTTCCGACTCCCCCTCTCCAAGGCTCGGACTGCTTCTTTTATTTCAGCTTTTGATCCAGCGGGCTCTGCCACCGGAGCGAGGCCCTCTCTCTCCTATGCTGTCAAGTTTTCACCTTGTCGCTGTGTCGCAGCGTCGTCGTGTCGCCGCTGCCTGCGTTAGGGATGCTGGGCGCCCTCTCGCGACCACCGAGAGACACGCGAAATTTTGCTGTAGTCTGTGTTGTTAACTGATAACATATTTTATTATAAGTACCACCTGACTATATATTGGTTTCTCTTTAAGAAATGTTGCATTTCCAATTACCTGCTTGGAAAAGGTCTAAGGTGGCAGGTCAATATAATTCTATTCTAGATTGTTTTTAATATTTCCTCCTTTACCGTTTTTTTTTGAATGTAGATTCCTTATGGTTATTTTGATTTTTACTTTACTAATTGGAAAAGGGTTATACCAGTTTTGCTTTCTTATCTAGCTACAGAGTAGCTATAAAGCTGATTTCACTCGGAAGCTAGGGTAAAAAGTTGACTGCCCAAAGCTCGGATACCAAGCCTCTTTAAACTAAACGGATGCAGGCTCTTCTTCAGAGAAAGTACTAATGGATTTGTAATTGACAAGAAGCTTAACTGGATCTTGATCGTCAAAGATTGAGTGAAGAAGGCTACGATAAAAGGCCATCTACACATGAAAAAAGCTATTGGCTTAAAAAGACGCGTGAACCCAACCATAGTCCAATTAATTTATCTAGCAATAGTTAGACCATTGCTACTCTATGAAGTTACAGTGTGTTGGCCGGTCCTACAAAAGACGGCCCTTCATTGCAGACATTTCGGAAATGTCCACAATATGTCCTAGAAAGATAGCAAACTTTATAAGAGCTGCAGGCTGGGATAACTGTTGACATTAACTCTCACGACGCGGAAAAAGGGGAGATTTCTATCGGTACCACAACGGGCCGAAACTGGCCTAAGTGTGCTGGGCTCTTAGTGAGCCTGGCAGCCGTCTTCACCTAAATTTATGTAACCTGCATGCAGATATTCCTGACACAATCTCGTGAACATACCTTTCTAACGCAATGGAAGCACTTCTTTATTAGGTTCAACTTTAATGTTGATGTATATTAACGATGTAATAAATAACGTAGCTAATCTTAAACCAAACGATTTTCAGGATATAGAGGCGGTACTGTATAATTTATAATTTTTTCCCCGTTGTCACTCAAAATGACTTTTCCCGATAGATTCCTTTTTTTTTTAAATATTATGATTTTTATCTCGGTTTAGTTTATGTTTAAAGAATTTTTTAATTTTTGTATGTTTTTTTTTCTATTTTTCAAATACTTTAAGTTTCTTGTAACAGTTTATATTGAACTTTGCACTTCTTAAAAGTTGATAATTGCAGCTATAAGTCCCACCTAGATCCTTTGTAGTTGCAGCTTAACGTCTGAAAGATATGAAGCTTTCAAATTCAAATTTTTTAATTTTTTTAGGTATTTTTTCCTGAAATTTTGACTTTAAAACTCAGGAAACGTCGAAAAACTCTAAGTTGCAGCCGTTTCACCAAACCTTCATATGCCGATTTTTGGCAATAAATTCCGCTAGCCGAAATATAACCGTTTTTTTGTTACAAAAAATACCAAAAATCTGTGTTTTTAGTGGTAATATGACATTTAGGATGGTACCAAACGGCACCTACCCGGTACTCTGACAGTATATATGTGTGTATATACAATTTATGTTGGCAAAAGGGAAAAACTACATTTTTGCCAAAAAAAAAACATTTTAAAAAATGAAGTCAAATTCTGCAAATTTGGATATATTGAATTTCTGTTTTCATTTTCATTTTACATATTGTTGACTAATTAGCCGCCATATTATAACTTGCCATATTCATATGCTTGCACATATATTTGCACGCGCATAGGTGTGTTCATTGTTATTGCTTGTACCCTAAACATAACTGTTACGCTCTCACACGTATAGCCAGGGTCGTATCGTATAGATAGGGTCGCGTGTTAGAGAGAGCGAGAGGGAATGATGACTTTAGAAATGGTTTTCTTCATTATAGCTATAGTAATGATCCGATCTGATCCAGATTCAACACTGTGATACAAATGGTCTTTCTCTATGATTCTGCTTATTTAGTTTTCTTGTATCTTCAAAATTGTGTATGCCACAGACTTTCGTCTTTTGCTTGGGCGGAAGGGGGCGGGGCGAAATTTTGAAATACGCTTAGTGTGATAACACAGGAGACTGGATACAATTTGGTGGCTCTAGCTTTAATAGTCTATGAGATATAGGCGCTAATGAAGACGGACGGACGGACGGACGGACAGACAGACATGGCTATATCGACTCGGCTATTGATGCTGATCAAGAATATATATACTTTATGGGGTTGGAAACGCTTCCTTCTGGGCGTTACACACAACCGTTATCCCCAGAAATCTAATATACCCCTGTACTCTTCGAGTACCGGGTATAATAAGAACAGAGTTGAACTAGTCGTATTTATATAAAAGTATATACATACATACTTATGTATGTGCATAAATAGATGTGTTCACTTGTATATAACTTTGGAGGGTGAAACTTTTTTCATTATAATACTATATGCGTATGTACATTACTTCACACTGCAGTTATACAGCTTGAACTAGAGGCTGGAGAGTACTGTTTCTGTACATTGACCATCACAGCGCTGCCGAAATGAAAAGCTACAGCTCCTGCTAAAATTTTCATTGGAGTGTGGGAGTAAAGCCACTAAATTCCCGATTATCGCAATTTGTTTAAAATTGCAGGGATGATAGCCACGCACTTTGATCTGACTAATCAGAGCAAAGTTAATTTATATTTTATATTTTACATATTATAATATTTTACTTTTATAATATACACTTGTATTATACGAGTACCACCTAACATTCAAATTATTTGAACACATAAAAATGTGCTGCTATGTGTAACAGCAATGTGTAATATGAACTTATACCTTGTCATTCAATTCAAAAGACATTTCAGTACGTGCCTCAAAACATAGTTATTTACATATTTAAACGTGTCTTATGAACCAGACCAGTCCATCTCCAGCTTGAATTTAATATTCTAGATTGCAAACACAGTCTTACATACGTATCTATATATATATGTAAATGCATAAATACATATTAAGGTACAAACATACATATGTTGGGTTGCAGCAAAGAACATGGGGTCACTTATTCTAGGGTGAAATATTTAATTAGCGCACAAGCCATATTAATAATTCAATTATATATAAACAGCAAATTCAAAAGAAGCTACCGCAAAATAAAAGATTAAAGTAATAATATTATTAAGAATACGAGTCCCCCACAGGTTCCTGCCGGTTCGTGTCTACCTATAAAACCTACAAAAAATATAATCGTCTGCCTTCCTAACATCAACTATAATTCCACTATGATAACTATGATAACCCTTAACAATGGCTTACCTGAAAGGAATTCATAAATTTCATTACAGCAGCCTGAAAGCTTATGAAGGCATAAAATAAAATCTCTTAACACTAAGCAATTTCTATTTAATAGCTGATTTCTTTGAAATAAGTCCTTAAAATCTGATTCGAACTTTGGCAACGGATACGTGGCGGTTATAACAAATAACAATAAATCCTACAGATTTTTATTAAAAGTATACTCGAACACTGGAGATGCTAAGTTTGCGGAATTTGCATAAAATAGATTACTATCAAAATTAATACAAAGATCTGAAAGTTCATTTCTGAGGAAATCTTAGTGTTCAGGACAGCCGCAAACTTCCGCAGCGCCTTGTGGAGCGCGCCCGACTCGCTCTCGTACGTTCTTGCACTCAGCATTTAGGAGAGCCGCCCGGCGCTCGGGCGGCCACTAGCTTGAGCGGAAGTAGGGTTACGTTACCAACCCCGTTTCGATCGTTCGACGTCTTGTTCGGTATATATCCATACGCTTTCGACTACTTACATATGTACATTAATTAATATTAAGGTTGGACCTACTTATTTATGTATGTACTTATCTGTCTAGCTATTGCTATAAAATATATGGATCGCATGTCTTGAATCTTGACTGCTGTCAACTATTCGATTTCTAAGAAATTGAAAATCTTCCGACGTCGGTTCGGCCGTTGCCATGTTTTATGGATTATGCGCTCCTGATAAGGATTTAAATATCCAACGATCACCTTTTAGACAAACTGCCTTAGATCGCCGAACGCGATAACAGAAATGCCACCAAAAGGACTCTCGGGCCTTGAAAATGTTTTAGGCGCCTATCCAAATGTGAGAAAAAATTTTCTCCGACCATAGATATTTGGTCAATTATAAGAATTTTAAGATGGCCAGGTATTTAACAAATCTGGACCCGAATGTTAAAGGCATGGTTAGACTGATTGAGAGGTAAAGAAAACATGGAGTGAAGTATGGCACCTCTAATACCGAATGCAGCTTTTCCTGTGGGAGCACACAGAAGAACTTTAACAATTTCTGGGTTAGATCCTGCTCTACGATTAAGCTCCTGGAAAAAGGTCTGAAAAATGGTAGATATTGTCCTACTCTATCCAACGGCTGCGCCGCCACCTACAAACTTATAAGAAAACTGCCTTATATCTCACATTATGCAGATAAGCTTTTTTCTTAAAATCATCAGTGGTCTAATTGAAACTAACAAAGTAGGAGAAACGATCGGAGGAAGCTAACACTTGCTTGTTGCTTAACACTACTCGACAAAATTTAACTTTTTTTCCCGCTGTGGCCCAAAATGAATTTTTATCATAGATTTGGAGATTTATATTTTTGAAAGAATTATGATTTTTATTCCCGGTACTCGAAGAGTATAGGGGTATACTAGATTTGTGGTGACAGCGGATGTGTGTAACGCTATAAATCCGACCAGACTTTTTGTTGCTGCAGGTCATTAAAGATATTAAGCTTTCAAATCAAAATAAGATCATTTTTCTGCGGCCAAGTGCTGCTCGTGGACTACGATATCTGAAGAAGGTGGAATAGTTATGAAAAAGCGGGAGAAATCAGTTTTGCACGCAGAAATTCTAGTTTTTGATGAATCTGGGACTGTCAACTGTTCCTATGAGAAGTTTGAGTCCACAGCAATTAGAACCCCTCCTGCATGTCGAGATGAACGGTCCTTTCTAAAAGTTGTGTATGCTTACTACGTAAGCCTCGAAAATTCTGATAGGTCACTAAGAGAGAATCTAATAGTTTTTTGGACGGGTGGAGGTAGAGCGGGAAGATGAGGATGGCGCATTGGTCTGATTTGTTAGCAGAGTTATTGGGGTTAAGAGTTCTCTTTTTCTTTGCTTTAAACTCCTTCACCACCAAATGCTCCGGCCAAAATTTGGCCGAACAAATAATGTGTTAAAGTGAGTTTGGGAAAAACTTATTTTGAACGAAGCTATCTCCCTGGCATAAGAGAAGTTAAACTTTTCCAGCTTTAAATCAACGGCTTTATTTTGCTTTGAATATAAGCCGTCACATCCTTAGTTGTGGAGTCAGGGGCTAGCCATGAGACAAAAACTTGTCTCTTTGGTGGGTTCTCCACCAATCTTGGCACCACAGGCCTATCACCTGTGATGGTAATATTCGGTGGTCCGGGACGTATATTTACTGGTGGGGTCGGAATTAAAGGGACAGAAAATGAATTCGCGAACATTACGGACACGGACGCTACAGACGATTTTGGCTGCATGCTCTCCGAGGCGATAAAATCGGATACCGAATTTTCATCACCAGCAGCTGTCGCCTTTGGAGTAGTGAACGAAATCAACTGCTGCACTTTTGGAGTGGTCGGAGGCAGCTTATAAGCATCGATTGGCTCATGATGATTATGATAATGTTAAAAGTTTATCTTAATGGATCAATAAGTCATATATTTTTATACCCGGTACTCGAAGAGTATAGGGGTATATTAGATTTGTGGGGATAACGGTTGTGTGTAACGCACAGAAGGAAGCGTTTCCGACCCCATAAAGTATATATATTCTTGATCAGCATCAATAGCCGAGTCGATATAGCCATGTCTGTCTGTCCGTCCGTCTGTCCGTCTTCATTTGTGCCTATATCTCAGAGACTGTTAAAGCTAGAGCAACCAAATTTTGTATCCAGTCTCCTGTGTTATCACACTACTCCAAATGTAATTCAAAATTTCGCCCCGCCCCTTTCCGCCCACACAAAAGACGAAAGTCTGTGGCGTACACAATGTTGAAAATACGAGAAAACTAAAAACGCAGAATCATAGAGAAAGCCCATTTCTATCAGAGTGTTGAATCTGGATCAGATCGGATCATTATTATAGCTACAATGAAGAAAACCATTTCGAAAGTCATCATTCCCTCTCGCTCTCTCTCACACGCGGCCCTGTCTGTTTTGCCCATTCGCATTTTTTGACGCCTAGTTCTCAAAGACTATAAGAGCTAGAGCAACCAAATTTTCTATCCAAACTCCTGTAATACCAAACCAGCACAAGTGTATTTCAAAATTTTGCCACGCCCCCTTCCGCCCCCACACAGGACAAAAGTCTGTGGAATCCACAATTTTTAAGATAAATGAAAACCAAAAACGCAGAATCATGAAAAATTACCATATCTACCAGATTACCGAATCTGGATCAGATCGGATCAATATTATGGCCAGAAGAAACAAATTAAATTTCAGTGGCTACGCAACGCCTGCCAAGCGCTGACTCATGCCCTGTCTCTCTCTGTCGTAAACACTTGTACGTCTCAAATATGTAGTTATACATGTCATGTAGAAATGTAGGCGCAGATATACAAAGCATATGTAAACAGAAATGAAAACATGTATAAAAATTCCAAAAAATTCATTTTTTTTAATTTAAATATTATTGTTGTCCCTTTTGAGAACATATAATAAATTTCATAAATCGTAGGCTCATATATATATGTATGTATATACTGACTGAGTACCGGGTATAATGTACACAACGTTCCCTCTCGTTTCTTTTGTAATTAAGATTCGTTTTGTTGTATGAAAAACCGCTTAATTTTATTTTCGCAGCGCAAAATGTTTACATATTGAGAAGTAAAAAAATCTTTCGTTTTGTAAAAGATACCTTGGGTCCGGAAAAAAAGGTCCATTGAAGCAGTGTGAAGTTAAAACCAAATTAAAGGCTGAAATTGTGGGTGGCACAGCTAAATTACGAGTTATAAGGTGTTTTAAAAAAACCGTACCTAAAGTCACAGAAGTCCAGAGAAAAACAATAAAACTTCGGCTGCGTGCGCTTTATAGAAATTTTTTTTCTGCAACCTGCTCAAAGGTTTGCATTATGGATGATGTTTCACAGTGGAGGGTCAAGAATGGAGTCCAAAATATTACTTTAAGCTTCCCAATACTCAACCACCTTAAAATGGCACTGAAATTACAAAAATAAAGTTTCCTGGAAACGTTTTATTGTGTTATTATGAAACAAAGTGTGCAGTTTCTTTTCGGTACATTCCCTTGAAAATTGCCTTTCGGCGCTTTAAAAATTTGTTGATAAATATCATGCGAATGATAATACGGTGTTTTGGCCCGAGTGCTTGCTAAAATGGATTGGCTGTGAATGCTCAAAATGACATAAGGAATGTACCGAAAAGAAACTGCACACTTTCAAATAAACATTTCTTCCAGTGTGAGCTTCCGATCGCGCCATAAAATGCACCGTTAAAAAGCTCGATCAATTTTTGCATTTTTTGCTTTTTCTATTTGTCTTCAGTTTTTACGATGCCTCGAATCGAAGAGCAAGTACGCAAAGAAATTGTGCACAGCTACTGTACTAAAAACGAAATTTCGTACAGAAAATTAGCTAAGCCCTATAAAGTTAGTCCAAGTAGCGTGTGAAATTTATTATTAAGTTTTGAGAGACATGGTCGGTTGTGCGCGGTTGAATGCATTGTGATGGACGACGAAACATACTAAAATTGGACCCAACAACTTTACCCGGCCCACAATTTTACACAAAGAAGAGAGGCATTACTGTTGACCAGTCATGGAAAAATTTGCACAAAGGCGTTGATTGTGGTCTGTGGTCTTAAAACGCGCGCTTTTTTTACAAAGGGCACTATAGGTGCGGATATTTATATAAAAGAGTGCTTGAAGAAACGCCTAATACCTTTTTATAAAAAACATAATGTCCCTACTGTGTTTAGGCCGGATCTTGCATCCCAACACTACGCTAGAGCAACTCAGACACTCAATGAAAATTACATTAATTTGAACCCACCAAATTGTCCAGAGCCACGACCCATAGAGCGATATTGGGCTACTGATAAAAAAAATTTAAGGAAAGATGGTAGAATTGCCGAAAACATGGATGAGATGAAGAAAAACTGGAAAGGGCAAGTCAGAAAGTCAACAAAGCAGGTGTGCAAAACCTAATGAAGAGCGTCAAACAAAAAATTTGGTCAAAAATAAGGAATATCATGCGAAACAGGCCATAGTCTAATTAAAATCATAAAAAATTAAAGTTAGTCAGACTTGAACTACATACATTTGAAATTTGATAACATACATACATATGTATGTACAAATACATATTTAAGTTAAACATACTATCGCACTTATTAAATATTTGTTTAAAGACATAAGTATATATATAAATAATTATATATATATATGTATATATATTTAATATGTAAATTCATATGTATAAGTAAACCAGAGGTCGGTGCATAGGAAATTTTTCTGATGCTGCGCTAACACGAGTATAACAGTGTTTGACACCAACACAATGTTCCGTGTTTTCTGCTGTCTACTCACAAAAACGCATTAAAAACATGTAAATATGTATTTACATATGTACATAATTATATATGCAAGCGTACTCCTAAAGTAAATATAACAATTTACTAACGATCAGTCAAAAAAGAACTGTTAAGGTTTTTTGTAATTTTTCTTCTTTAAAAATTAAACAATAAAGATAGCGGTAGGGTATTTTTAGCATAGACTCCAGAGATTCATTTTTTTTCTTTTTGTATTTTAAAATGCGCATTTTCTTACCAGATAGCCGCACTGTGATACCGGTGACTCTTTACATTTTTCGTTGGCTGCATTGATATTTCGCATATTAACATCACGTAGAAAGTAAGAAAATATGAATAACGATGCAGACCAATATATAGTTTCGCGGACCATGGTGGTTTTCTCCTTTCTATGCTATATGGACAAAATGAAAATAAATTAACAAACAGAAATGCGAAGAATTATACACACATACATAACCTCTATATTAATGTACTTTGATAAGAAATCGGCTTTTCCTCTTCCTATGTTTAAACACCAACAACCAACCACATCGGAATGATCAAGCGGAAAACACAACTCAGCTCGAGAGCTAAAAATACACATACTTGAATAATCATTAGCTTTGATACATACATATGTACATATATGTACATTCATCCATATGTATACATATGTATGTATGTGTACGTTAAACTCAAGTGCATACATGATTTCTAGCACCACGAGCAACGATTGCCCTTATGTAGCCACTACCTACAAGTTGTTACTAGATACCATACCATCTGGTAGTTACCAGTGTAATTAGCACCTGCGACAGCCCTTTTCCGCCTCTTTTTCCTGCGAGGTAGCGTCACTCCAATCGATCTAAAAGCCAAACGCCTCATTTTCGGCAGCATGGGAATATATGAATGTACATACTATGTACATATTCTGTAAATGAGATTGTATATACATATGTACATACATACACATATGTACTGTCTTTGTGCACCTGTTGAAAATATTTTAATGTACATACATATTTGAAAATCTCTGCATCACACAGTGGGTTAAATTACCAATCTAGAAGGATACAACCCATAGTTTCTAGAGTATTTATTAAAGCTTAAATCGGGCTTTACAACAGAAACAACAACAAAGTCAACCTTAATGTGCAGAACAGAATACCCCATTGAATTTGAAAAAGTTTAATTTTTAATTTTTTTAAATTCAATTTAATTATAATTTAATTTAAACATACGTTTTTTTAAGGTTAATATATAATAAACTTAACAGTTCGGATTATAGTTAATATCTTTCAAATCCTTTCTTGGTCGCACATGTCTCAGCGATGCAAGAAATCGATCCGATAAGGCATGTTAAAGAGTTCTTCATTTGGTCGAACCCGAGAAATTTTTCACGTATTGGTGTATCTAAACTTTTCGTAGTCCTTTCTTGTGCTTCTACGGACCACTCTCCAATTGGCTAGCACTAATACTCTATTAAGTCCTTTCCATGAGCCAAAATCCTATGTACTGTGGGGTAATTTGTTTTCTGAGTATACAATTCAGTCAACAGTTGAGCTGTTTTTGTTATCAGAGATGTAATTTTATCATTTTTAAAAAATCTCCTCGAAGTATCCATTATTCGTATTTCCGACTCTGAGCGTTGGGCAGTCAACTTTTTACCCTAACTTCCGAGTGAATTCAGCTTTATAACTAGTCTGTATATCCAGTTTACTCTGTATATAAAAATCATTGCAATTTTTAAATCCATTATTGCGTAATTATATTGAAAAATTCAATCGGAAAATGTTGTATAGTGTTTCATCTTATGAAGTTAAGAAACAACTGTCTGGCGACAGTGAAATATTTTGCACTATATACCATACATTTTGAGTTAGCTAGATAAGAAAGCAAAACTGGTATAATCCTTTTCCAATTAGTAAAGTAAAAATCAAAATAACCATAATAAAAAGGTAAAAGGGGATATATTAAAAAAACAATCTAGAATATAATTATGTTTACCTGCCACCTCAGACGGCTGACAAAAATCCTCTAGCTGAACCCTCCACGAGGGTGCCGGCTGGGCAATGGACGCTGCATTATCCCGGACGAGGGTAATGCATTGTCGCTTGCCCCGTCCGGGGCAATGCAGTGTCTAGCTAAGGCAATGACCTAGCGTCGTCTCGACCTCGAGTCGGGAGAGCTGGGTTAGGGCCGTGGCTAGAGGTGCCTGGCGGCCAGGCATAAAACGCTAGGGGGTGGTCCCCCCGAAAATATTAACCGCTATGGACCTACGGGCCAGACATGAGAAGGTCGTCAAGAAGGGCCAGTCGAGAAGGGTCAAACAATGACTGGGATGTCAGTCCAAACGTCGGTGGAATGCTTGACTGCTACCACCGGCGGGTACGGGGAGGAGAAAACCTCTCTGCGTGTCGCCAGCGGTCACACCTCGGACGTGGCGGGAGCAGGCCACGTCAGTTGTACAACGACTGCCAAAAAACCCCCTCACTACAAGCTGAACCGCTCGGATGCCGCTGTCGAAGCATACACGGATCTGGAGAGCGTGATCTCAATCAGCAATACCGAGGAAGAGAGCCTTCTCCGCTTACCGGAACTAGGCACCAGCTCCCCGCGTAGGGAAGGGCCAAAGCGCTCCAGGGAGGGGATGAAGGCTCTCTCGCAGTATAAAGCGGCCCTAAAAATCCTGAGCCGGCTCCAGGGTAAATCCGACATCTCCCAGGAGGAGAAACCAGGCTAACCTGGGCCGAGCAGCGGGTGGAAGCGGGCAGAAGGCACTTCTCGCAGATGCGCCAAATGCGGGCATCTCATGGGGAGTACGCCAACAAGGTGGAGGAGATGCTGGCCAGCAAGAGGCAACGCTCCGTTGAGAGTGTCAGAAAGGACACTCCGGCGAGCAAGCGGCAACGCGGGCCGAGGGGCGCAGCTCCCCCACAGAAAGTGGCGATCCCACCGACTCAACACCCGAAGTCACGGACGGCGAGTGATGCGGCCAGACGACACCTGATCGTGGCGCTAATCGACCGTAGCGATGAGAACGGGAAGATGACGGCAGCGCAATGGAAGTTGGTGCACGCGCGGCTCGTTGACGCACTGTTTGCACGGATGGAGGAGGATCCCGCAGCCCCCATGCCCACCTTTGATGGTGCTGGGTGGCTGAATGGGGTTAAGATACTCAAGTGCAATGACGACCCAACGCGTAGGTGGCTAACGCAAACTGTCGGCCAACTGGACGCGATGTGGGGTGGTGCCAAGCTGGAGGTGGTAGACAGGGAGCTAATCCCGTCTATACCGAAGGCGAAGGTAGTCTTCCCCATCGCGATCCAAGGAGACTGGGCGCTGAGGCTCCTACAGAGACAGAATCCCGAGATTCCGACGGGGAATTGGAAAGTGTTGCACACTGGGAGTCCGCTACCCAATGAGGGGGGCCAGTGTGCGATCCTACAAATTAACAAGGAGGCGGAGGACCTCCTGTACCCCAGATTTGGGAAGATGGCGTGGGGCATGGGCAGCGTCTATCTGCGCCTAAAAAAGCGCCACCCCGGAGACAAAGACGCGCACACCCTTCAGGCAGGCGGGGTAGAGAAGGACCTAGGTCTAGAAACTATCGTGGAGGCCGCCCAGGGGCTTGCGCTGGACGAGTCGGAGGAGGAAGAGGACGGTGAGTAAAAGTAAGGTATCGTCGACGGAGCTCCTCATAGCCATGGAGCAAGGGCCCATCGACATAGCTTTAGTCCAGGAGCCATGGATTGCATCAGGCAATTCTGTGGCCGGACTAAAGTCCTCTAATTACAACTCATTCTACACAACACCGGTAAGCAGGAACAGAACCATCGTACTTGTACGAAAGGAAATCCACGCTCACCTTATGTCTAATTACAGTACAGACGACCTAACAGTAGTGATGCTAGAAAGCGAGGAGAAGAGCCTCTTGGTAGCCTCCTGCTACATGGCACACGACAGACCCGCACCACCCGAAGAGCTAAGGAGTCTGGTAGAAGAAACCGGATCCAAGGACTACCAACTACTCATTGGTACGGACGCTAATGCCCACCACAATGTATGGGGGAGCCCCGACACCAATGACCGAGGTGAGTCTCTTCTAGAATTTATACTCTCAACTAACATAGAAGTAGCAAACGTGAGGGCGGACTACACATACGTGGGTCCCACCTCATCGAACGTGCTAGACCTTACACTCGTAACGGGAAGGAGTGCCGCGGTGACCGAGTGGAAGGTCCTCGAAAGACCATCCTTTTCAGATCACAGTTATATCCAGTTTAAATACGAATTTAAGCACACCTCGAAGGTAGCCGTCTATAGGAACCCCCGGAAGACAAACTGGGAAAAGTTCAAAAAGACGGTTACCTCGAAGCTCGCGGTCGGTCCGGGGTCGGTAAAATCGGCTGACGAAATAGAGAAGTCTCTTGGGACTCTATCCAAGGAGCTACTGGGCGGGTACCGTGCAGCATGCCCACCCTCGAGTACAAAAAAGAAGAACAAGCCACTCTGGTGGAACAGAGAGCTCTCCCTCCTTAGAAACAACCTCCGGGAATTCTTCAAGCTCGCCAAACAAGCGAATGAAGAGTTCATAAGCGAGGAATACAGGAACCTTCTCAGAAACTACAAGAAAGAGATACGTAAGGCACAACGCAGCTTGTGGAGGAACTTCTGCTCCAACATCGAGAACGTGCCCGAAACGGCAACACTCAGGAAGCTGCTCTCCAAGCAGCCCACCATGCAGAGTCAGCTCAAGCTCAACAATGGACAATGGTCAGAGAGCAGCGATGAAGCCCTGACAGCACTAATGGAGGCACACTTCCCAGGATGCACCGAGGTCACTGATGCCACAACGCAACATGACCCAGCGACAGAGGAACAAACCATCTCCGCAGGACTAATAACTCACAAGAAAATCCAATGGGCCATAGACTCCTTTACAGGCATTAAAGCACCTGGACTGGATGGGATATTTCCAGCCATGTTGCAGGTGGCCAAAGAGGTGATCACCCCATGGCTTTTCGCTATATACACGGCATGCTTGAGGACAGGCTATATACCTATACATTGGAGAACTTCCAGAGTTGTCTTCCTGCCGAAGCCTGGAAAGTGCAGCCATGTTAGTCCCAAGGATTATAGACCGATAAGCCTCACCTCCTTTTTACTAAAAACGCTAGAAAAGCTGCTGGAGCTACACATCAGAAAGGAAGTAGGGGGACTGATGTCAAGCAACCAGCATGCCTACACGAAAGGGAAATCGGTAGAAACAGCACTACACTCTAGTAGCTAATGTCGAGAAAGCCCTCAATACCAAGAAATATGCACTAGGAGTATTTGTCGATATATCCGGAGCATTCAACAACGTGGTCACAAGCGCAATAGTGGGTCGCTTGGAAGCGACCAACGCACACCCGGCAATCAACCACTGGATAAAGAATCTCCTAAGTTGTAGACGGGTGCAATCGGAACCGCCTCCATAGTCAAAGGGGTACACAGAGGCACACCACAAGGTGAAGTACTGTCGCCCTCCAGTGGAACCTGGTGGTCGACGACCTAAGCAAGAGATTCGAAAGAAAAGCCCCAAAAATAACAGCCTATGCCGATGACATAAGCATACTTATTACGGGTGTATGTCCATCGACACTCAGCTCCATAATGGAAAACACACTCAGGGAGATATGTGAGTGGGCGAACGAAGTAGGACTCAGTATCAACGCGGACAAGACGGACCTCATCCTCTTCACCAAGAGGTACAAGGTACCGTCATGGATCCCCCCAAAAATCGATCAAACTAGGCTAACCCCAAAAACACAAGTCAAATACCTTGGCACAGTACTGGACAGCAAGCTGGCATGGAGACCCAATGTAGTGGAAAGGGTGAAGAAGGCCACCATTGCGCTATATGCATCAACAAAGATGCTCAGCAGCACATGGGGCCTGTCACCTGCTCTAATGCATTGGATCTACATATCGGTGGTGCGACCAACTCTGCTGTATGGAGTCTTGGTGTGGTGGCAAGCTACTAAAAAGAAAACGTACCACAAGCTTATGGAAAAGACTCAGCGACAGGCACTGCTCTGCATCACGGGGGCACTGAGATCAACGCCAACCAA
Organism: Drosophila affinis; assembly: GCA_037356375.1. NCBI lineage: Eukaryota > Metazoa > Arthropoda > Insecta > Diptera > Drosophilidae > Drosophila > Drosophila affinis. The sequence continues at coordinate 29,694,306 of CM074800.1, forward strand.
AGCACTCGAAACAATACTCGGAATAGACCCCATCGACATCTACGCTAGGGTGACTGCAAGCAAGGCGGCTCAGCGCTTGATTGCGTCGGGGAACATGTCTCCTCAAAGATTCGGGCATAGTTCAATTGGAATGGACATGATCAGTAATACTGACTACATGACCACTCGAACGTGCCTCGACAACAACACAAACGCATTTCTGGGCCCGGAAGAGTGGAAAAAAGGCCAGATCCAACATCTCAATATATATACAGACGGCTCCAAGATGGAAGGAGGAGTAGGAGCAGGCATACACTGCACAGGGCTGTCATACAAGCTACCAGACCACTGCAGCATATTCCAGGCGGAAGTCTTTGCCATCAGGAAAGCAGCGGAGGTTGCACAACAAACAGGGCGATCACATAACGTGGTCAATCTGTTTGTAGACAGCCAAGCGGCGATAAAATCCATGCAGTCGTCCACGATCAGTTCCAGAAGTGTCCTGGCGAGCAGAGAAACATTGGACTCACTATGCACGACCAAGTCAGTGCGGATCTACTGGGTTCCCAGTCATCAGGGCATTTAAGGAAATGAAGCGGCGGACGTTCTGGCTAAGAAAGGCGTCGGACTGGCGAGAGAAAGAGCAGAAAACGTGCCTGTCTCACTCAGAACGCTACAGAGCGATCTAGAAAAGCTGGCTAGACTAGAAAACGAGAGCAGGTGGAGGAGCACGACCAACTGCAGAGTCTCGAAAATCATGTGCAAAGATCGCAGCGAGAAACTCAGCCACTATCTGCTGCACCTTCCACGGAAAGATTGCAGACTGCTGGTGGGAATACTAACAGGTCATTGCCTGGCTGCATCACACGCAGCCAAACTAAACATCACCGACAGGAACATCTGCAGGAAATGCGATGACCCTGGGGCTATCGAAACCCTAGAACATCTAATCTGCAGCTGCCCGGCTCTCTCACTGGCCAGGATAAGGTACCTGGGCGCACTGACGCTGACATCGCTAGAAGATGCCTCCAAGAGGTCGCCAAAGGAACTGCTGGCCTTCGCCAAAAACACCTCAATCTTGGGTGATATAAAACCCCCAATAGCACCCGCGTAAAGGTCCATAATCAACCGGATAACTAAGGGCCATACTAGGTCCGAGTTAATCTAACCTAACCACCTCAGACCTTTTCCAAGAAGGTAATTAGAAATGCAACATTTCTTAAAGAGAAAAACCATATATAGTCAGGTGGTACTTATAATACAACATGTTATCAGGCTGGTTTTTCCCCCTCCCCCCAGCAAACAACCACAAGCGCTGATTCCCAAGCGATCACACGGTTACAGTAGTCCACGCCGTCTACATGCTAAGGAGAATTGGGAAACCATGCCATCGCCACACCACGTGCGAGAGAGATGGTACGCGACGCCACGGGAAGAGCTCGGCCCGAAGCAGCAGCGGGCGCCGAGGTGTCAAACGACAACGGAGCGGCGAGGCAAACGGAGAGAGAAGGCGACCGCCCCGACAAGGCAACAACAGCCGCTCGGCCGCGGTACGCGACCATTAGGCACGGATCGCGTGTCTCTCGTTGATCGAGATAGCGGCGACACGACGATGCGGCCAAAAGCTGGACAGCCGAAATAAAAGGAGGAGTCCGAGCCTAGGAGAGGGGGAGTCGGAAAATAAACCCAGTCAAGCTCGGGCCTTCGTCGCGACTAAACTAAAAGTAATATCGGAACAAATTTCCCAGAGGAGTTTACGAATCATCAGTGCAACTAAAACCTTTATCCATTAACAAGTATCCTGTCGCAAGTATCCTTGTTGCGCCCAGTGTCTTATAAAAGGATCTTGCGAACCACTATCGTGTTGCGTATTCTTGCGCAGGATCAACCGCAACCGATCGCTCTATCATTTCGCAGGAGCAAACGCCGCCATAAGGTGAATCCGTTCACAGGGCTAACGGCCACCGTAGCCGATCGTTAAATCCATTTATAGTAGCAAACGACGTCATAGCCGACTAAGCTAACCATCGACATACCCACACAGTATATCCTTTCAAGGATCAACCGCAACCTTAGCCGTGCATAGCATCCTTTAGTACTCAGATACTCCGAGTCTCAAGGACCAGCATGGGTACTCGTTGGATATCCTAACGCCGAAAGGACAAATTACAGGGCTAGGCCCGGGAATTCGGACTCGAGGACGCGGGAGCTGTGGAGGAACTTCGCGGCCGCATCGGCGGGTTCATATTCCGCGGTGGCCGCTCAGAAACCGTGCAGGCAAGGATTGAGGAATTGGACGCTCATTTCGGCAACATTCCCAGTCCAAGGCCGGTTGAAGATCCTGAAATACAATACGCCGCAACTAGATACGATCTATGAGAACCTTCGTCTGGAGTACCAGATGTACACACGGCGACAGGAATTTCGTTCCCTCACAGAGTTGACACAGCTAGTATTCGCATACGAGACCGCCAGGGACCTTGACGCACCGCGCACAAACAGATCTACGCAAGCCAACAGGTTCCGAACGCAGTATTCAGACAACGGAATAACGACTTAGCACACCACAGCGCCCGGGGCTCCCGCGAAACCAGACGTCGCGAACCGAGTGATCAGTCAAGAGGAGGAACGACCGATAGATGTGCGATGGGCCTATCGGAACTGCGGCGAAGACGGACATTTCAGCAGTGAATGTTCCAACCGGTAGAAGCTATTCTGTTGGGAATATGTCCGCTGGGGCGTCCGAACGATCAACTGCGGTGTCCGTTCGACCGGGACCGGGACGGAGACGCGCACCCAATAACAGGAGAGCTCCACCCATTGAGAATGACTGGGGGAAGGATCGCAGGGCTGGTAACCATCGATGGAACGTCTTTTCAGCGACCCTCGACACTGGCGCGACTCTATCCTTCGTCAGCCAACGTCAGATGGCTAAAAAATTGTGGGCGACCGAGAACAGGCGGACAGTGAGTACCAGAATCTGCCTCGCAGGCGGAACAAGGAAGGAGATCACCCAAGCCATGAAATCGACGATACGCCTCGACCGGCTGGAAACCCAAGTATTTCTCCTTGTATTGCCTACTATCCTCGGTGACATCATCTTGGGTTTCGACTTCTTATGTGGCATCCGAGCCAGGATCCACTGCGAACGAGCCTATTTGCAGCTAAAAGGACCCTCCGAGAATCCGACCTGAAACCAAAGCCTCGTCGCGCCCTTGGGCGATAACCTTCACCGATTTTCTGGTCACCACGACTACGCCTACAGCAGATCACACGTCCCTAATCACACCCTCGTCCCCAGGACCAATAATCAAAGGTGACAGGATAAAACACGATGACCAAGCGAAGGAGACGCCGTCACCCCCCCAATGGAGACCCAGTCCCGCTAGGACGTTGGAGACCGCATCCATGATGAGTTCCGTCATGACCAGTTTCCTCGTTCTTAGCCAGACTGCTACGCCAAAGCAAAGACAACCGATTTCGGCAGATTTCGGCAAGCTACAACCAACCACGAATACCAAGAAGCGACCAGTGTCAACATGAATCAGCGCTGGCAACAACAGAGACAAGCATCCGTCGACTAGAAAATCAACAAAGCTTCACTCTAACACACCGGAGGAAATCTAGCCAGGCGAACCAGCCAAGAGACGCCGAGCCCCGCCGCGAACAGTCGATCGCCGCGGAATCACAACTCCAGACTACCGGTTAGAGCCTCTCGCCGACGCCGCAATAGCACGGGAACGGAACCCATTCCGAACAGTGACGTTATTCTGGCACACACCACAGCGTCCCAGTTGGAGAAGATCCCACCCCTACAACCATCCTCGAATTACACACAAGCCCCCAGAGGCACCCTGGGCGGCTGAATTCCTGGAAAAATAGCTTGCCAAGTTCGAGGGACTAGCGGAAGTCTCCCACATCGCCGAACACACGATAACCGTGAGGGACGACAAACCAATAAAGCAGCGGAACTTCGCTAAGAACTCAGCGATGCAAAGTATCATCGACGCTCAGGTAAATTAACTTCTACGAGGGGACAGATCAGTTTCTCAACTTGTGCTCCCCGAGGAAAGGAGGGATTGTTTCCTCGCAGCATAGGGAATGACCACCTTCGCTCCGAGGAGGATGCAATGGTGACGGCCCAGAAAACAGTGCGAAATGAAGATCGAAGGTAGACGGTCGTGTTAGCGGAAAAGTGAATAGAAAAAAGTGCGGAAATAACCGAGCACCAGAGGACACGCGGCAGAGTCACCGGAGCAGGAACAGGAATACCTGAGAGGCACCACTAGGCGAAAGAGAGGAGTAAGCTGAAGTCGTAGGCGAGGATAAGGGAAAGGAGATGGTGCAATGATAGGAGGCAGGGCCCTTAGTATAAGAATAAAATCGAACGGTAACCGGCCTGAAAAGAGCGCGAGACGAACCCTTTATGCGAGAGGGCGGACTGATCATCGCCACGAGAACGGCTGAATTAGATCAGGTGTGGGCCGAGGCCATAAAGCCGGCGACGGTAGACTGGTAGACCATGTAGGCCATGCAGGCCGTGTAGGCCATTGAGGCCCTGTAGGCCATGTACGCCGATGCCGCTAGGGATGGAGTGGGAAGTCGAAGTGGCCGATGAAAAACTACCGAGAGAAAGAACGACACGGACGCTGGGCCGCAGGGAGCCTATAAGAGGAGGTCCGCTGGAGTGGGGAAAGGACAGTCAAGTGCGAGAGCTAGAAGCGTGGATTCATTCGCTGAGGAAGGAAGAATTGATACAGTGTGCCAAGGCATGCGGACTTCAGTTGAAAGGCTCAGTGAACGAGATGCGGAGAGCATTTAAAATTTGGGTGAGCAGACGCAGCTGCCGTCCGCTTAGCTACGCCGTGAGGAAGCATGGATGAGAAAAACGAGAGTTAAGAAGCATAGATAACACTAGTTGATACGACTTTTCCGATGTCGCCAAAAATGACTTTTTCTGATAGATTTGGATGTTTAAATTTTTTTAAAGAACTATGGTTTTTTTTTCATGGATTTTGTTTTTTTTAATTTTTAAAAAATTTTGTATTTTTTGTCATAGGTAGTGCTTTTATTTTTCACATAACTTAAGTTTCCTACAACTGGTTCAGCTTTCAAAGTCAAAATTTCGGGAAAAAATACCGAAAAAAATTATGAAATTTCAATTTGGAAGCGTAATATCTTCCCTTGAGTTGCAGCTACAAAGTGTCTTAGTTGGATTTATAGCTGCATTTGTCAGCTTTTTTTAACTGCAAAGTTTAATACAACCAGTTGTAGGAATTTTGTCGAGTAGTGTAATAGATGATAAGTAAGAGCATGATTCTGAGAGAGAGCAAGAGAGTAAAACAGTAAGAGTATGGAATGTACAATATCAGTAAGAGTACAAAATAACAGAATTACACTCGGGTCTCGCCCGAACAGTAATCGTTCTCGAGAATTGAATACGACACAGTTTACATATAGCAAAGTTTACATATAGCACTAATATGTTAATCACAATAGAAAAAAAAAGTAAATTTGAAAATGTGACAAATATTTTTTCAATTTATCATACCTACATTTAAAGAAAATTAAGAGCAATATTCTCTAAGGATATTAAAAACAAAAATTCAATTTAAATAATTTACACTTTCATTTTTCAAAAGTGATTACGACAAAATTTTTTTCATAGGCTGTGGTCGTGATAAGATATTGAAAAAATTCTCAATCTCAAACTCTCAATCTCTTATGAAAACAAAAAAATAGGTTATGTAAATTCTTTAAGGTGGGGGGAATCTTCGAATCATAACGTTTTATTATTTCAGCTCTAGCTTCGAGTACAATTGTACATTGTATTAGAGGACCCAGCGAACTATGTCTAGTTCGACTTGAATTGAAGCTGAGTTGATTAACGACTTCAGCTTCAGATAACGCTATTTGGGAGTATCTGTTATATGTACATTCGCCAGAAAATGTTTTCATTGGATTTGTTATACTTATTTCCATTGAGAAACACATACATATGTACAAAGGCTCAGGCAGATGAGTCAAAACGGACAATTTCACTTTGTCACCAGTGCAGCATTCTGGGGGTTTCTTTTTGAAAGTTTAATGGATTGCAAGGCTATCATAATATAGAAAATGACAATCGTATTTGAAAGTAGCGGGATTCCAGTACTAAACACAATAACCGAGGAATTGGGGTGGCTGTAATAGTTTATTAAAAGGCGGTACGAAATGATAATGCTCGATTAGATTCTTTTCAACAACTATGTATAATTCAGTGTTTGATCTCTAGCCTAACTTGCCCCTACAGTGGCAAAGCGGGGATGAATTCGCAAATTCGCCGAGAGGACAAGCTTTTATTGCGCTCCCGCCTTGCCTTGGACTAACTTACACTGGACTTCATACAATTCAAATTCAATGCAAAGCGACGAATCACCGGCCCCATTGAAAACCTGAAAGTCTTCAACATATTGCTAACGGTGCCAACTTGTGGATGGCCTGCCGAAACTCCGCTCTATCACTCCTCCGAATGTCGACGCCTCTGACCATGCCGTGTTCCGCTGCGTGCGTGGCAATTATCCTCCCGACGACCCATTCCTGAGACGGAAGGTCTTTGTTACCTTTGTTTACTTTCGGCTTCCACTGGTGCCATTTGCCCCGAATTTGCAGCCCCAGGACTTATTCTCGGAACCATCGCCGCCAGCACGCTTTCCTGGTCCAGAGTCCGCAGTGCTGGGGGGACGATGAGTGACCCGCCTGTCAGCAGTTGCCTGGGCGTTACAGCCTCGTAGGCGCTTGGGTCCTGACTTAGGGCTTTCAGCGGTATGTATAATGGTGACCTTCCTCGAATTTTCAATGTCGTATATACAGGTCCACTAAAATCGGCGCCGTGAAACGCGAATGGGAGGAGAGCACAGAGTCGATCTGCGGGTAATTTTCCCATAAGTTGCGTTAGCAGTCGCGGTTTGTAATGAAAGCATCGCATACATGATCGGACTGTCTGTCTGCAAAACTCCTGAGCGTTCATTCTATCTGTCGAAGAATGCTCACCAGTGCTCGGGGACAGACATGAAAATTTGAATGATGCAGATGACGAACGTGGCTCCTATCAAATTTGGAGTGCTTTGTCAAAAGCAAAGGTAACTTGGCATTGTATGATATAGAAGCTTTAGCTAGTGGCCCCCCTACTCACAACAACAAGAGTACACCAAGTACATGTGTCTTCACGGATTAATGGGCTTAAAGGCTGAAGACTAAGACCAACTCTAACTCGTTTCTGAACTTTATAGATTTCTTTTTGATACTCGTGATTTTGTATGATCTCAATAATTTGATGGAATGCTGCAGTTTTTTCAGACTTGACACCTGGATCTTTGCTTTTTTTTATGAAGCGGAATATATGTATATGCGAACACTCTAAGCAGCTTGCGCTATGACGAAAATCCCTAGATGATGACCTCGTCACAGCCGCTTGATACAATATCTGCTGGTTCTTATTCGTGGCTACATGCCGCAATGTAACTTCATCTTACCACGCTTGAATCTCAGCCACTCTATTCAAAACGAGCGTCGACAACGAATATGGATGAGACCGAATCTAATAAAGAGTTACTTCTGAATCCGACCACTAAACAGTTCGTTCGATAGTGACCTTTGATAGGGGCTTGATTCTGTGGCAGGGATCTGCGAGAAGGGGAGCGGCACATAGCTCAAGTCTTGGGATCGTTTTGGTCTTGAGCGGCGCTACTTTGGACTTTAAAGTCAACAGCGATATTTTTAAAACTTCTGCAGTTTTTCTACATATACAAAAAACACACGCTACATAAACTGTCATGGAGGCGTCAGCAAAAGCATGTATTTGCACCGGTGACATCGGATCGACATACACAAGCCGAGGTATGGATATCTCTTCCAAATGAGACAATGTGTTTTTTAACATCTTCCACACCTTTTCTTAGTGCAGCGGAATCGACTCATCCCTATATAATTTGATAAGCCAAAGTTTCTGCAATAGTAGGCAACCCCGAGATTCCTAATGCCTTAGTTGACTCTGAGTCTGAGATCGTTATGTGCTCTCAGATGCGTTGATCTCGGGTGAGTTGGAAAACAGCTTTGCCAACTCAAGCCACTCAGTTTGCAGAACCTGATACACTTCGGACTTAATTGCCCTCAGCTCCTTTAGGCATGCAGCAGCAGTCGACATGTCATCGACGTAAAAGTCGGACCCGATAACGTCAGTAGCTTTAGGGAATGAGACCTTTGCAGATGCACTCAATCTTTTCAAACACCGGATAGCTAAAACTGGGGTTGGTTCAGTACAATCTCAAGGAATCAGATGCGTCTCTTCTCCACGCGATGAGTCGATACATCTTTTTAACATCGGCAGTCAGGGCAAACCTGAGCAGACCAAAGACGGATCAGGGTCGAGTATAGCTCCTATTGAATGGTAGGTCCCACCATCAGAATATCATTCAAGGCCACCTGAGAGGACGTTTGGACGGCGCGTTAAAAATGACGCAGAGCTCGGTAGACGTGCTTTAGGGCCTTAGAACTAACTGATGTGGAATTACGTAGTAATTACATGTATATTTTCTTCAACTCTTTGAAGAGTTGGATAGTCTGGACCTTGCTTAATTTGACCAACAGCTAATAAATCAAAAAAGGATTCTGCTCTTATCATAATATCTATTCTTTGTGGCTTGTAGAAAATATGGTCTACCAGAGGTAGATTGTTTGAGATTCCCCAGTAACTGACATTCACTGACTGGTCAGGGTGATAAATTTTAAGAACTCACTACCGTTTAAGCACGACATCATCACCGTGTATATTTTATCCTTGACTTTAAAATTAGCTCCACCAATACCAAGCAAGTTAATACAGGATTCCTCTTAATTAAATTTTATTAAAGACAGATTCTTAGTGCTACAATATTAATACTATATATTAGAGCACTAATCACTATGAGAAATTGGCAAAACAAATATATATGAAATTATTAAGACAAAAATAAATTTAAAAAAAATTAAAATCTTAGGAATAGAAACATTGAACAGAAAGAAAAGGTATTTGGACTTTAAACTGGATGACTTTCATTTAGTTTAAGACTATGTATATATTTATATTGTTATTATGTTATTTAATTTCATTTATTTATTTAAGTTTATTATTATTTTTTTATTTATTTTATTCCGCTGTGGCCAAAAATGACTTTTTCTGATAGATTTAGAGACTTACATTTTTTTAAAGATCTCTGGTTTTTTTTCACGGAGTAGATTTTTTGGAATTTTTTAAAATTTTGGTATTTTTTGTCATAGTTATTTTTTTTCTATTTTTCACATAACTTAAGTTTCCTACAACTGGTTGTATTGAACTTTGAAGTTAAAAAAAGCTGACCAATGCAGCTAAAAATCCGACTCAGACACTTTGTAGCTGCAACTTAAAGTCTGGAAGATATTAAACTTCCAAACTGAAATTTCATAATATTTTCGGTATTTCTATCCCGAAATTTCGAATTTGAAAGCTCAGGAAAAGTCGAAAAAAATATATTTTAATGCTGAAAAATCTAATATTTTTTAGATTTTCAAACAATTCAAACTACTAATGAAATTAAATAAGGACGCGGTTTTTTCTCTTCAATTTAATGGGGTATTTATTAGCAAACGAGTGCAGTGGCTTTGGGCGTACTTCGACAAGTGAAATGCCGTCCCATTCCACTCTTTGCGCGACCCACCGTCGGCCGCACGCAACCCAATTCGATCGTGCAGATCGGCTTGCGGGTCACCCGAAGATGGAGCGACTCTTTTGGCGTCCGATCCTCTCTTAATATCTAGTGTCTCCTTCAACATTCCAGCCCCGCTGAAGAGCTCCGGTCTTCAGCACGTTGGCAGTGGTGCCAGCTTATGTATTGGCTGTTTAATGACCCCGGCTGGCGTTCTTATTTCGGCCACCCGCACCTTGCCGTCCTCTCCAGTTATGACGCGTGTCACGCGCCCTGTTGTCCATCGTTGCGGGGGGCGTGTTGTCGTCGTGCACCAGCTCGACCGCCCCTTCGGCCAGATTGGCTTCGCCTCTGCTCCACTGGGCTCGCTGCTGCAGGCTGAGGAGGTCGTTGGACCACTTGCGCCAAAAGCACAGTTTGAGCTCCAACAACAGTTGCCACCGCTTCAAGTATCCGGGTGCGGGCTTGTTGTTGGGCTCTCCGGGCGTGGATCCGTGCGGCAGGCCCAGCAGAGGTTGGCCGATGAGCAAGTGCCCTGGTGTGATGGCCTCCCCGTCGTTCGGATCGCTGGTGTCCGCCACGAGTGGCCTGGAATTAAGCAACGCTTCTACCTCCACCAGGTGCGTGCTCAACTCGTCCGGCGTGAGGTTGGCGTCGCCTGCCCCTCGCACCAGCCTGTGTTTGGCAGCCTTGACTGCTGCTTCCCACAGCCCCCCGAAGTGCGGTGCTCTCGGAGGGATGAAGCACCAGGTCACGGCTCTCTCCGCTGCGTAGTCCTGCAGGCTCTCCTTGCTCCGGGTGAATGCCGCTTGGAGCTCCCTCAGCACGTTGCTCGCTCCCACGAAATTCGTCGCGTTGTCGCTGACCATCTTCTCCGGCAGTCCCCGTCTGCCAACGAACCTTTTGAATACATTTAGAAACGCGTCAGTTGAAAGGTCTGAGACAAGTTCTAGATGGACTGCCTTTGAGGCGAAACAAACAAAAACGGCAACGTACATTTTAACGGGTGATCTACCTCTGATTCTATAGCTTACGTAGAATGGCCCACAGAAATCTTCGCCAGATACTCTGAACGGCCGACCCTCACGAAGGCGGTCAGCTGGCAAATTTCCCATTATTTGCCCCAACAACTTTGGCTTGTAGCAAAAACAGTGTACGCATCTTCTAACATGCGCTGTATACACGCTTCGGGCGTTGATTACCCAAACTTGCTGCCTCAGCAATCCCACAAGAACCTTTGCACCAGCATGGTAGTGCCTAAGGTGCAAATGCCTGACCAAAAGGCTGACCAATTCAGATCCCTTTGGTAGCAACAGAGGGAATTTGGCGTCGTATGCGACAGGGCCGTGTAGCAAGCGCCCTCCTACTCGAATTAACTTAAATTTGATGCCATTTTCATCAAACTCGTGGACAAATGGACTTAACGACTGCAGCATCGGAGCTAATGCTGCCGATTTTTCCAACAACCTATACTCAGCGCTGTATGTTGTGCTTTGTACGACTGCGATCAGCTTTAAAAACGCAATGTTCCTTTCTGCCGCAGATACAAGATGCGAATCACCTCTAAGCTGCTTGAAACAGAATCGAAGCACGTAGGCCATTATGCGGACCAACTTAGAAAACCTCGATTGCCGGTTGATTAATTGGACAATGCAATTAGATTCAGCATCAGCTGAATCCCAAGCGCACATACCACTGCACTTTTCTTATCTTCAGAAGTTTTCACTTCTGACGATATCTCGAACTGATGAAGTTGAGGCCATCGATCTTTTTCTGCCATTAAAAAGCTTGGCCCATTGAACCACAAGGAGCTCACAATGTCGTCAACATCTGTTCCCCTTGAAACCAAGTCTGCTGGATTAGCATCCGTTGGAACGTGACGCCATACGACTCCAGTTGACAATTCTTGGCATTCTGCGACCCGATTCGCGACGAATGTACCCAACGTACCCGAATCACGCTGCAACCAATATAGCGTGACCTGCGAATCTGACCAGAAATTTACGCTTTCTATCGTGAATTTGGTCATTGTGGTCGACACTTGTTGCCAGAGTTTGGCCAGTAATGGTGCTGCACAAAGCTCTAACCGGGGTATTGTTTTTACGCTCAGCGGAGCTACCCTCGACTTTGCCGTGAGCAATGACACGCGAACGTCTTCGTCGTTGCACGTTCGTACGTATATACAGCAACCGTAGGCATGACTGGATGCGTCAGCAAAGCCGTGAATTTGAACCCCTTTGTACAGCGTCAAACATACGTAACGAGGGATTGAAATTTTGTGCAAATCCTGCAAGGTAGTTGTGAACTTATTCCACGCAGTGTGTAGACTTATAGGAATAGCCTCATCCCAATCTACCTTTAGCCTCCATAAGTCCTGCAACAGCATTTTTGCCTTAGTGACAATTGGACACAACAAACCAAGAGGGTCAAACAAACGAGAGGCTATCGACAATATATTGCGTTTTGTTGGTTTCAGGGAGGCAAAACTATCCACGTCCAGATGGTACTTAAATACATCATCTTGAGGTGCCCAGCGCATTCCAAGCGTTTTGACTGAGCTTTGCTCATCAATCTTAATACTGATTTCCTCATTCTTTCCAGATTGAGTCGGGTATTTGGAAGCCCACTTGGCCAATGGAAATCCTCCTGAATTCAAAATATCCCGAACCTGGCTGCAAATTGTGTCCAGTTCTTTTAAACTGTCTGCACCTGCCAGCATATCGTCGACATAAAAACAATTTCGAATCACTTCCGCACCAATGGAATGTGATTGTGCGAAACTATTTGCCAATTCGAACAAACAACGTACAGCCAAAAAGGGTGCTGACGCTGTACCATATGTAACAGTATTCAACCTGTATGCCTGTATGTTTTGTGAAGGGTTTTCTCTCTTACCTGCCTGTACATTTTCGAAATGTCAGCAGTTACGGCATATTTGTTCAACCGAAAGTTGACCAATGTTGAATACAACTCCCTCTGAATAGTTGGCCCCACCATTAGTGTTTCGTTCAGTGAAACTGCTGTTGATGTTTTGCTGGAAGCATCGAACACAACACAAAGTTTGGTTGAGGTACTCTCAGGTCTGAGAACGCATTGATGAGGAATATAATAATGCTGTTCTAGAGGAGCAGACTTCAGAATGGACATATGTCCCAAATCCAAATACTCTTTCATGAAGTCATGGTACATAGTTTTGAGAGTGTCATCCTTTGACAGTTTGCGCTCAAGTTGCAAAAAACGCCTTTCAGCTGTTTGAAAGGACAGGACAAGAACTTTAGGGTCGGTCTTAAATGAAAGTTTAACTTGAAAGCTACCGGAAGACAATTGTTGTACTGTTTTTGCGAAGTACAACTCACAGGCCTGTTGTTCAGCTGTTTGGCGGACAGCCTTCGACTCAATTGGACATTGATCCAATTCCCAAAAACGGTTTACTAATGAGTCGAGAGAACTTGAGCTACCGAACTCTCATTACACTGTTGCCGAGGCGCCTGTCCAGTACATTTGCCTGCAACAATCCAACCGAGCAATGTTTTTTGCATAATGGGCAGCTCGGAATGTAATTTAATTTACCCAACGCACAATAGCCCATAAAACATTTCAGCTTCCAAGAGAACATCCACCTTAGCCGGCTTATGGAATTCGGGATCTGCCAATTGAATATTTTTTGGGATTTTCCAGCTCGATGTGGAAAGTGATTGCCCAGGCTGAGATGTGGAAATTGACTTTAGTACCCAACACTCAGCGGAAAATGTGTGGGAATTCAAACGAGAATGTATCGATGCACAAACCTTAGTTTTACTATCGGTGGTTGCACCACCCACCATAGCGATAGCAAGGGAAGCTGGCTCACGTTTAAGCCGAAGCCTCTGTGCTAGGCTCTCAGACATCAAATTTATTTGAGAGCCACTATCGAGCAAAGCTCTTGCTGGATGCAACTGTCCGAATCTATCTTTGATGGTTACGATCGCAGTAGCCAGAACGACTTGATCCGCATTGAGCGCATGACCTACGTATGCCTCCGACGTTGAGGCTTGAAGTGCCGCTGCTTCACCTTGCACTGATGCAGTGTACCGATGAAGAAGCGAATGGTGAGGCTTTGAGCACACTCGACACTTCGCCGCCTTGCAACTCGATACTGTATGTCCCGTGGTCAAACAATTGAGACACAGTTTTTGAGTTTTAGCATACTCAAAACGTTGCATGACGGAAATGGCACTAAACGACGGACAAGAATATATACTGTGGTCTGCAGACCTGCAATAGTGCATGCAGACGACGACGTTTGACCTGCATTAGCACAGGCAAAGGACGATTTCCGTTGAGGCTTCCTCACCTCGTTACGCACCCTTGACTTGTCACAAGTTGACTCTTCTGCTGCCAGGTACTGATACCTTCTATTCAGCTGTTTGGCACAGTCTTCCCAAGAAGGCAGCTTATCGTAGTCAAGCTGCTCCTCACATGGTCGACCTTTGCCATGACCATGTGAATGATAATTGCATTCACAATATCTTTGTCGTCACCTACAGACGACAGCGATGAATATATCGCAGACACCGTGTCTATCATCGATCTTAAACTCGATGCAGATGGCTTGGTCATGGTTGGCAAATCGAATAATTGAGCAACAGTATCGAAGAATATCAGACATTTATTGTCGTACACTGACTTCAGACTGGCAAGGGCCTTAGGATAATTACAGTCTGTCATTTGAAATGGCTTAACTACACCTAATGCTTCATCTGACAAACATGATACGAGATGATTAAACTTTTCTACGTTTGTCAAAGAAGCATCGTCGTCAATGAGGCTTTGGAACAGGCACATGAAGTTTTTATATTCCGAATGTTTGCCACTAAACTTTGGCAAACGCATTTTCGGCAGCTGCGATCGCTGGCTCGAATTCAGTGAGCAGTCATGCTGCATGTGTGTGTCGAAACGTAGATTTACTGAGCAGTCATGCTGCATATGTGTGTCGGATCTTGGTTTGATTGCATTCATAAACAATGGTTTAGTGACGACACAAAGATCCTCCAACGGTCCTCTACTTTCATTGGTTGGACTCAAAATGTCCAGCTCTGCCTGTAGGTTTATAGCCTTTTTAATATAACCTCTTAAAGTTCTAGGCGACAAGCTAATTCGGTTTTGTCCGATGAAATTTGCTTTAATCTAAAGGCTGTTTGCACGCGCGCAATATCAGCACTGACTTTGTCAACCTTTGTTGACACAATGACAACTTGGTATATGTTTTAGGTACTGTTGGCCGTTTAGCTGTTGGCCATTCCACAGTTGTCCTATCGGGGTCAGACATAATTGAATGAGAGACAGGAACTACCTTTAACAACGTACCCAAAGTTCAACAAACTTTTCAAGCTACCCTCGCACAAGCACTGCAGCTATGTACCGAGAAACACCAAGCTTGCTTACCCAAACACACACACGCCCTGGCGCAATATGTGAACAAACAAACGAAAGTGGTCTAAGCGACCGAAAGTAAGCAAGCCCTATGCTCGCTGCTGCCACTTTGTGGGGAACAGAGATAGAATGCGGGGTGCGGGGGATCAAAGAGTAAGTGAGAGAATTTGGCGCGAGCGAACGCACAAGACGAAAGTAATACAGGCGCTCGAACCAAGCCTGACCTGTATGGTATGCCAAAACGGGGGAGAAGAGAGCAAGCGGTAAATTTGGCGCGAGCTTACGCACACACAAACTAATATATAACCGATGCAAGCACAGAGCGAGCAAGGTTAACGAACGCACGAAATATCAGCCGCTGGTGCCCAAGAACCTTTACCAAGCGTTGCGTGTATGTGCAATTGCAAGCCGATGTCTGTACGTATGTACGAATGTATGTATATATGTACGCGTATTGTACGTAGCGGTTAAGTCGGAAGCGGACAACCGAAAGACACTGCGACGCTTTGCGATTGCACAAACACACGACCAGAATTATTAGAATGCAATAAATAGACCACCGTTTATGTGTACATATATTATATTTGGATATGCTTATATAAATTTTTTGTTAAATATGTACATATGTATGTGTTGCCGTTTTGGTTATGCGCATTAAGTGGTGGTCAGCATGAGTATACGTATGTATGTATGGCGTAGGTATGTTCGAACAACCCTGTAGAACCAAAGGATCAATTGATCCTACTCGAACTAGTTCCGCTTCGGTTACCACGCAACTATCTACGGAACTAGTAACGGGGGAAGCGAACATCGACCAGGCCTACGTCGACTACAATGTACTAGTTCAGCGACTAGTAACGGGGGAAGCGAACGTCGACCAGTCTAAACAGATCCGAAATACGAAGCTGGCTTCGTTTTGTTTTCGAAGTCGACAAATAACCGTAAACTCTTGGAAATGTGATGAAACCCCGAAAAAGAGTTACAATACAGTGCGGACTCTGTGATTTTTGGCCGGTGGTACGCCATGCAAAATGGACCAAAATGGTAAGTTAATCGTGATATTTTACTGTACTTGCGCTCGTGGAATGCAAGAGACAAAAAAGTACACAAACAAAATGCATTTGTTCTTCGTGTGTTTCTCTTTCTGCGTTGATTGTTTTGACTTCTATGCATGTTCTAGTTGCTGGAAGCGTGGATTTGTTAAAATTTCTGTTAAAACCATTTTAAAAGTGAGAAAAAATAATCCAAAAAAACATAAACTTACAAACAGGTACGTGCAGGCATATTTCATATTTTAAATAAAATGATAAGAAAAAGGCATTTGCGTAGACTGCAAAAGAGTGACCTTTTTCTCTGTCTTATCCTTATATATTATTTTTATTTACAGATAGCTGCAATGAAATCCATTTTACAGCCGGGAGGCATTGTCTACAATTTAATTTATATTATAAGTGAGGAAATCGTTTTATCGCACAATGTCGATGGAGTGCAAGGGAAGAAGTCCCTCATGTCCCATAAAGAATTTTATGACGCTTTGCTAGGTAAAATACCATTTACACTTCTAATTAATAATAATAATTCAATTTACCAAAAATTAGTTACAGAATGCATTCCACCTGGAGACGAAGCCGGGGAGTCACTGCTTCGAAAAGCGATCCAAAGAATCAAAAACAGAGTTTTTAAAAAGAAGTGCGGAAAAAGCATCTAAATTACTATAGTTTTAATAGAATTTTAAAATATATATGCGTACATTTACACGAACGAATTTGTATTTTTATTTCGAAACTGACTCCTAGTAACCGAAGGGGGGTCGATACAGGAACTAGTTGCTGGCTTTCTACTGGTAGCTAGGTCCGAACTAGGTCCTGAGGAACTAGGCTCATAGTAACCGAAGGGGGGTCGATGCAAGAACTAGTTGCTGGCTTTCTACTGGTAGCTAGGTCCGAACTAGGTCCTGAGCAACTAGTTCACAGGTAATCGAAGGGGAATCGATAGTGGACCAGGGGTGGTTCCGCCCTAGGACATGCATGTGTTAAATTCTCCGCTGAAATACATTGTCGGGGAAACGAAGTGGAACCAGGTACGTGAGAAATGCAACTAGTTCGGCACCGGTGCCGAACTAGTTGCCTGGTACTAGAGGGATAATTCTACCGAACTTATGTATTTTGTACACACGTATAACTGCGACACTTTCACTTTATGTACATTGATTTGGCCAAATAAGGTATAAAATAAGTAAGGTGCCAGAAATTGAGCTGTGTTCTCTGTGTATGACTGTGTTAGCACATACACACGCACATATTCGTATCACTGCAGTTGATCGTTTTGGTCGGACGAGCGAGCAATTTACAGCGACACAACGAAACTCAACCGGTGATGCTCAATTTTTGGCACAGAATACCTGTAGACTTTCTAGCGAATCTAGAGAAAGTAATCGTCCTGTTTTGGCGTCCATCAGCAACTCGAGTTCGGCAGCGTCCAAGATGGCGAGGGTCCAAAAGGGCACGTCTGTGGCAAGGTCCGAATCGGCAACTTCTTTTTAATTTTTCTACACGCGAAGCCTAAGCCACTACTGAGCGAAAAAAGTTCGAAACACAAAAAACCGATGTCCCTGCTCGGGCGCCAATGAAAAATCTAATATTTTTTAGATTTTCAAACAATTCAAACTACTTATGAAATTAAATAAGGACGCGGTTTTTTCTCTTCAATTTAATGGGGTATTTATTAGCAAACGAGTGCAGTGGCTTTGGGCGTACTTCGACAAGTGAAATGCCGTCCCATTCTACTCTTTGCGCGACCCACCGTCGGCCGCACGCAACCCAATTCGCCGTCGGTGATCGTGCAGATCGGCTTGCGGGTCACCCGAAGATGGAGCGACTCTTTTGGCGTCCGATCCTCTCTTAATATCTAGTGTCTCCTCCAACAAATGCCTTGATTTTTGGTTTTAAATAGACGCATTAATTAGGCGTCGTTTAGGGTATCGCTTATAAAAATAAACGGATAAGTTATAACCGTTTCCGTTATCCGGCGTATAACCGTTTTGTTTTCCTATAAAAATAACAAAAAACAGTGTTTGTAACAGTTTTTAACTTTAAAATGGGATGTGGGAAAGTACCAAACGGCTGCATTTGTCAGCTTTTTAAAACTGCAAAGTTCAATACAACCAGTTGCATAAAATTTAAGTAATGTGAAAAATAGAAGCACTACCTATGACAAAAAATTTGAACTTTTTTAAAAATTCTTAAAAAAAAACTACACCAAGAAAAAAAAACCATAATTCTTTAAAACATGTTAAATCTCCAAATCTATTCGAAAAATTCATTTTTGCGACAGCGGAAAAAAAGTTGAATTTTGTCGCTTATAAAAATATAAAAAGAAAGAGCTAAGTTATTTTTGAATTTATTTAAGTGTTATGATACCTAAATATTTTTATTGTTATTGCTTGTTACTATTTTTAAAATGGTTTGTCTGTCTTCTTTTGTCATTGAAGTCAAATTCTCTTATGAGAGTCCACACATAGTCGCCCAACATATTTTCATTCCAAACACCTTTATACCGTCGTTCCATAGCTTTTAATTGTTGGTGAAATCTCTATCCGTGTTCATCACTAACATCCCCAAGGCGGAAAAAAGTCTAAGTGGTAGTGCAGGAAATGGATTTTGAGTGACATGTTGGCTCCAATTTGTTCATAATTAAGTACTCTCTTTCTGTTACCGAAAAAAAAAAATGTTGTAACCAGTCGGAATGAGTTTCAGGCTGCTTTTTCATTCGTAGATAAAATATTTTCAATTCCATTATCTTTTAGTAGTTTTCGAATTTGGGGGCATCAAATACGCCTTCTTTAACTTTTGCCAGCGACAGACGTGGAAAAACAGTTTTGAGGTAATTCATCGATTCACCTTCGTTATCCAGTGCTTTAACAAAATTTTTTATCAGTCCTAGCTTAATGTACAATATCTTGGACTTTCACAAGAGCTGCATTTTGTACGTTGTGATGTCCCAAAGTATTTTCGTTCCGTTTTTCCCAGTTCTTTCTTGAGCAATGCTCTTTTCTATCTCCTTTATCACATAGGCACATGAAACAACAGTATTTTGTATAACCGCCTTGCAATCCAGTTAACATGGCTACTACTTGTAAGTCACACGCGACCTTCGACTTGTGTTCTTTATATTTAATATTTTCAAACAATTTAGACATTGTATGATAGGACTCTTTCATTTTAACAGCATGGGCGATGGGAATAGACGGATTTTGATTTACATTTTGTAGCAAAAGAGCCTTTAAACTTTCTTTACTGCTGCCAACAAATAACCTCCAATTGTTGGGGTCGTAATCTTCACCCAGTTGCTTGAAGAGGCCGAAAATGTCGTGGCAAATGCATATGTCATCCTTCGTCATATAAAACTGCGTGAACCAATTGAGGCGTCCGGAAATGAGTTGTTTTGACATCTTTCTTCAATAAACGGGCATCCCTTAAAAAAGATTTTAGGAAGTTCCAGGATCCTCAATAAATCGTTCAATTGTTCCTGTGAAACTGGCTTGCAAAATTTATATTCTCCTTATTGGTCATTACATGAATCCGTTGTTTCATGCGACGAAGAAGACATCTCCTCTTTTTTGCGTTTTAATGGCGATATTCCCTTCAAAGGAGGAGCAAGAAGCGTAAAGCCTTGACGAAACCCTTGCGGGTATCCAGTTTTTTCGAATAAACAAAATAAACATTCAGAGCTGTGATTTTTTGGTTTTCTCCATAGCATTGGATATCCAAATCGAAATGGTTTCCAAAAAAACAATGTGTAAGAAGTAAAGTAATGCTTAGTATTTTTTGTGCACTTCATAGCTTCTGATTTAGGGTAGCTTACTTTTCCTTTTTATTAAATGCTGTTAAATTCAATTTGCACGATTTGCATATACAGCCCACTCTTCGCCAATTCTTTTGGGCCACATCTTATAGTTTTCCTTGTACTGTTCTTGGAACTTTTCGGTAAAAACGATTTTTCCTTTTTCTGCTATGCTATACTTTCCACATATGTAGCAAAACGAGTCTGCTCGGTAAGCACATGAAGTTGACCGGCTTGAGTTGTCCATATTAATTAGAAACAATTCTGCTGGAAGTCAGAACTACACTAAGGCAGGGATACTATAGGTACTTTTTTATGAATAGTTTGAAGGCGAAAGGTCAAATATCTGCGGGACCAGCTCCTGTGAAGAAAAAGGTCAACATTTGACCCTAACAGGTATTAATGTATATTTATTTATTTTTATTAAAAATTTTACAAAAGTTTTGAATTCAAAACGTTATAATTTATTGTGTGATTTCTACAGTGAGGGTGTCTAACAAATTTGATGTCTTGGTTATGGAAATCAAAGTTTGTATTCGCTCAAGACTCCGCAGTGCTATCGGGAACATGCCGCAACGATACATCATGAATTTAATGTCACTGCCTCCGGAAATGTTCGGCCACGATATCATATTCCTGATATAAAACTTCCTACTTTCCGTGGAGGCTATACTGAGTGGGCAAACTTCTTCACTATGTTCAACACAATTATAGGTCAGGAGGCCGTTTTATCAAGGATTGAGAAGTTTCAGTACCTGCGATCATGTTTGGATGGACCTGCACTGAAGGCTTTTCGGTCTTTGGAAGTAACGGAGGGCAATTATGATATCGCGTTGGATATTTTAAGCAACCGTTTCAATAGCAAACGTTTAATCTTTCAGGCATACGTCGCTGAAATGCTGAAGCATGAGAAGGTTGAAGATGGGTCAACTAGAAAGCTGCGTACCTTATCGGATAAGGTGCATTTTCACATGAGAGCGCTAAATTCGATGGGTAACATGGAGGAAATAGCGGGTTGCATCATCGTTCACTCCATGTATAAGTATCTGGACACCGAAAGCAGGAACAAATGGGAAGAGCTGTCACTGTCCAATGTTATACCGACCAGGGTCCATTTTTCCGCTTTTTTTGAAAAGAGATGTCAAGCCATGGAAGCAAAGGATCAAGCTATGTTGATCCCCATAGCAATCAGGTTGGAAAACATAAAAGATTAATTAATTCCAAGAACCGTCTTGTTGCTACATATACCCTTGGATTAGAGTGCGTATTTTGTGATAATAAAGGGCACAAAATTTACAGCTGTACTCGGTTTGGAAACCTTTCGCCTTCTTTGCGCCTTAAAGAGGCAAGGAAGCTTAGAGTATGCTTCAACTGCTTGAAGAAGGGACATCGTAACACCTCCTGCAGCTAAGGTTCTTGCCGCACATGCGGTGAAAAACATCATTCCCTTTTGCATATCAACAGTCCTCTGCCGACGTCAGTTACCACGGAACCAACGAACGCTACTATGTCGTATACTCAGACCGACTCACGCTTAGATCCCAGTCTTCAAAATTCTCCTGTTGCCGCTTCATTACCCTTTTTCGCCTCCTGCTCAGAATCGTAGTTGAGACGTAGTGCTTCTCGCCACGACCATCATCATGATTAAGAGTCGATATGGTGAGCTTATTCCATGCCGTGCTCTTCTGGATTCCGGATCGCAGACTAACTTAATAACCTCTCGATTTGCTCCGATGCTTCAGCTGAAACGAGCCAAAGGTTCGGTGTCAGTATCCTGTATTGGTGCGGAATCCGCATTTCATACAGAAGGTTCAGTCAATTTGGTCATTCGATCTAGGACGTCAGATTAGTGCACGAGTCTCACAGCTCTTGTTGCTCCACGCATCACAGGAAACCAGCCCGCTTCTTCTTTCGATATATTCAAATGGAAAATGCCATCCAATATCAGCGTTGCTGACCCGAGTTTCAACTAATCTCAGAGCATCGATGTGCTTATTGGAGCCAGTTTATTTGATGATATCTTATGCGTTGGACAGATTAAGTTGGACAAAGGCCTTCCTATAATACAGAAAACTCGTTTCGGTTGGGTAGTAACAGGTGGAGGTCATTGTTCCCACAACTCTGTGCTCCTAGCTGCCTTTAGTTCGATTGAATTGAGACATAATCCCACCGTCGGGTTGGATGAGCTGTGAGACGCTTCTGGGAAGTCGAAAATTGCCACGGCCCCGCCATAGAGGCTACAAAGGAGGAAATTGCTTGCGAGGAACATTTTAAAAAACATTTCTTATTTTCCAAGTGGCGAGTACAGCGTTCAATTTGCCCCTTAAGATGAGTGACAGTCTTCTTGGAGATTCATATCAACAAGCATATCGGAGATTTCTCAATTTCGAACGCAAACTGGAATACGCCAATACGCCGAGTTTATAAAGGAGTATCTCGATTTACTTTACTTTAGGACGTTGATGTGCAATGACTGCACCATCAAGTGGCCCAAGCGACACCAGCCGATAGCTGTTACGCGCGGATCCCAGGCAAGAAAGTAGCCCACCTCCCGCCCAACCGACCGAGGGGTGCAGCCGCTTAACGCGCGACTCGTTAACCGAACCGATCGCGGACATGCAGGAAAGATAGGTGTTAGACTAGTGTTCGAGGAAAAGTAGAACTAATCTAACTAAAGAAACGAAGTAATTACTAATTACGGGAAAGATGTAAGAGTATCAGTAATTTTAGACTAGGAAGGGAGTTAGTGGTAGGTATAATATGATAGAGGGAATTATAGTCCGAGCATAGGACCCTAAATGGTCATGCAAGAAGTAATTCGATCTACAAAGCGGAAGAAACAACGGTGTATAGTTCCTAGTGCTTCTAATAGTAATCGTGAAGTTTATGCGGCTCAACAGGTCAGGGCTATCTACGTCACCCTTGATCAAGTTGATCAAGGTTGGAAGGTTTATTAAAAGCAATCTATTAGAGTAAGACGGCAGTCTCACACTTGCATCCCAGTTGTAAAAGTAAAAAGATTTCTGAACTGATTCTATAAGGTCCCGATGTACGTTGTACTGAGGGCACCATACACAAGAGCCGTATTCTCAAATCGGACGAACCAGATAGGTGTAGAGAGTCTTTGTTATATAGGGGTCGTCAAATTCCTTTGACCACCTCTTTATAAACCCAAGCACGCCCATGGCCTTATTTTCCATGGTGGAAATGTGTTCTGAAAACTTTAACTTGGAATCCAATAGAACACCAAGATCATCATCCCGGGTAATTCTCTCAAGAGAACCACCACAAAGGGTGTAAGGAACCAGAAAGGCGCTGGAGCGATGAAAAGTCATTACTTTACATTTTGAAGCGTTAAGGTTTAATAAATTTGCACAACACCAAGGCTGAAATCTATCGAGATCGGATTGCAACCTGGATTCAAAAGAAATGTCCTTATACTGGACGCAGAGCTTAACATCATCCGCATACATAAGTACTCGAGATTATGTTAATACAGAAGGTAGGTAATTTATAAAGAGGGTAAAGAGTAAGGGGCCTATATGGCTGCCTTGAGGTACACCCGAAGTCACCATAACTGGTGAGGACAGGGAGTTTTTGAAAAGGACTCTTTGAGATCTAGAGATCTATCTCAGGAGATTGGGTGGGAAACCTAGGATGTCGAGCTAGGATGTGCTAGGAGGGAATGGTTTACAGAATCGAACGCTGTTCTAAAATCTAAGCAACATCCGTCTGCAAATTACCTTGAAAGCCTTTTATTTCAAAGGAGGTAAACTCCAATAAAATTGTAGTGGTTGATCTCCGCCTTATAAATCCATGTTGAGATGGAGATATAAGTGATCTGCATAGGTGCTGCAGGTGCGGAGTTAAAATGTTCTCAAACACTTTAGGAATAGCGGATAACTTAGATATACCTCTATAGTTCATTGCGTCAGACTGGCTACCTTTCTTATGGAGAGGAATTATAAAGGACTCCTTCCATATCGGGGGAAAGCATGAAGAATTTATGGATAGGTTGAATAGTTTAAGCAACGGCCCATACAGAGACTCGGCACAGTACCTGAGTGTACAGCCGGGAACTCCGTCCGGACCCGGTGAGAACACCGGCTTTACTGTTCGTAGATCTGTCTGATCATGACGCAACGACCTTTCATTTAGCAGCGGACTGAAAATGCCGTTTGACCTCGGTAAACCGTATGGATACGGCTGACGGCTGATAGTAAACGTCCTGCGAATAGGTAGTTTGGAAAAAACGGGGAAAAAGATCGGCAATTGCCTGATCATTATCTGCTGACGTATTAAGG
Source organism: Drosophila affinis (assembly GCA_037356375.1). Lineage (NCBI taxonomy): Eukaryota > Metazoa > Arthropoda > Insecta > Diptera > Drosophilidae > Drosophila > Drosophila affinis. The sequence continues at coordinate 29,718,544 of CM074800.1, forward strand.
AAGGATAGCGAGGATGGGTGTGCGGACGTTCTACGCTTACTGTTTACGAAGCTGTAGAACTGTTTGGGGTCCTTAGAAAACCGTATTCTACATCGAGATAGGTTATTCTGATAGCATTGAGCGTTAAGAACTGAAAAGTTTGACTGAGCTATTACATAATGAGAAAGAGAAGAAGGAGAGCCAACTTCTTGAAATTTTTTATGAAGTCTGATTTTAAGTTTTTTAGATGGGATAGCTTCTTGGTAAACCAAGGGGGTTTTCTTGATCTAATCGGACAGGAAAGTGGGACACATGAGACAAAAAGTGAGTCCAGTGCATCAATCTACCTTAGTAACCTTCCCGTAGCATATCCCTAATCTTTGGGGGGAACACTAGTTAGTGAAGTTTTAAGCGAACGCCACGCGACTTAGAAAACCGGTGTTTACCCCTTCCCGTTGAATACCCGTACAACGCACCGACCACACTACCCGTAACACGTTCCGCTCGCCTTCGGTAGTCTACCGGACCGAACCAATACAGTTGGTCCTATGTCGAGTGACACTTCGAAAGTAGAATGGTAGGCATCTTCAAGTATAGTGTGGTCGCATTCGTTACAAAGCACAGATCAAGAAATATGCCTAAGCACATGAGCACTAGGCTATTAGACTCGTTTATTGAAAAGTAAACAGTTCCTGGCAAGTGGAAGTCACAAAGAACTTTCATATGACCTCTACTTGATAGCGCGAAAGAAACAGTGGTTAAAGCGGACAAGTGCTTGTAAATTGCGATATCCGAAGAAGGTGGAATTAACGAACAAGTTATGAAAACTGAGAAAGCGGGAAGAATCAGTTTTACACACAGAAATTCCAGTTCCTGCTGGATCTGGACTGTGAAAAGTTCCGACGTGAAGTTTGAGTCCACAGCAATCAGAACCTCTCCTGCACGTCGAGACGAACGATCATTTCTATAAGTTGTGTACCGACCTGCCAAAACTTCGGAACTAAGAATGTCCGGATTTAACCAGGTTTCGGTAAACACAATAACGTGGGATGCAAATGCGACACTATCCTGGAAAAGAATGCTGAGCTTACTACGCAAGTCTCGAACATTCTGATAGGTCACTAAAAGAGAGTTTGTTAGTTTTTTGGACGGGTGGAGGTAGAGCGGGAAGATGACGAAGGAGCACTGGTCTGATTAGTTGGCAGAGTTATTGGGGGCCTAGTCTTTTTCTTTGCCTTAAACTCCTTCACCACCAAATGCTCCGGCCAAAATTTGGCAGAACAGATGGTGTTAAAGTGAGTTTGGGAGACACTTATTTTAAAAGAAGCTATCTCCCTGGCATAAGAAAAGTTGAACTTTTCCACCTTGCAATCAACGGCTGTGGATTGTGGAGTCAGGGGCAAGTTGTGAGACAAAAACTTGTCTCTTTGGTGGGATCCCCACCAATCTTGGCACCACAGGCCTATCACCTGTGATGGTAATACCCGGTGGTCCGGGACGTATATTCACTGTTGGGGTCGGAATTGCGGGGACAGCTAATGAGTTTGACATTACGGACACGGACGCTTCAGAAGGTCTTGTCTGCATGCTCTCCGACGCGATAAATTCGGCTACCGAATTTTCATCACCAGCAGCTGTCGTGGCCTTTGGAGTGGCGAACGAAATCAACTGCTGCACTATTGGGGTGGTCGGAGTCAGCTTGTCAACATTGGCCGGTCGAGGGGCAGTCGGCACATGCAGATCCCGCGGAGTGACCTTTTGGCGCCTAGGAGACTCAGTCAATAGTTTGAGACCACTAAACTGTGACTCCATGGCTAGGAGCCGATCGTACTGCTCTTTGAAGCCCACGATCAGCTCCCTAAAGCCTTTCGGGTCTGCCTCATAAATGCTGCCATCTCCCCTTCAACCAGACGGCATGCCTCACAGCTGTAATGCAAGCCATTTCTTTTAGAGATGGCATCACCCACGAGACTGGAGAACCCGGCGCATTTAGCGTGCACTACGCTATCGCATAGCCAGCAGGGGATACTCGGCTGGTCATGGGTGATCTGCTTCTTGCAGGTTTTCTTGGCACAGACAACTGTGTATTCCATTATGAGAAATACAAAAAAAATTAAATTTCAGAACAAATATATATCAGACCAGTGTGCCAGATAAGCGATGAAAGCGCAATAAGAAAGAGAGGAGAGTGGTTACTGCAGCTTCAGTTGAGAGAGAGAGAGAGAGAGAGAGAGAGAGAGAGAGAGAGAGAGAGAGAGAGAGACAGAGCTCTACTACACAGAACGTATTGAGAGCGAGAGAGGAAGAACAGTAGTTATATTAGTTTGTGTAATAGGGAGAGAGTGATAAAAGCAATAAAGCAGATCAACTAGGTGAGAGCGGCAGATTTTGATTCTTTATGTACTTACGAAAAGAAACAACAAAACACAATGACTACCGACACAGGAAAATAATTAAATTATGTCTAAAACACACAATTAAAGGGCGTGCACTCGCGTTTAAGGAAAAGCTCTAAGCAAGCAGGTAATTTAAAGTTTATTTATATTGGTATATTCAAAAAACACCGGCTGTTTATAAAAGATAAAAGGCCGATAAGCGGAGCGCAAAACAAAAACCCGTCAGATTGCTACAAAGAGAATCGAACGAATCATATGTCCCCTGTTAAGACAATGCACTACAACAATGCAAATTCCTTCTTCCTCATCACTGCGTAGTAAGAGAGGACAAAACCACAACAAAACTCCGAGTAGGGCCCAACTATTCAGCCGACGTTAGTAAAGACACATCTCCAATTTCGTAAATTTCCTGTAGCCTTGACTGGAGACATTTGTAAAATGTATAGATGCATCCGTGTCTTGCCTCAGGATAGTTTTCTGCAGTGCATATTGTGGCGCGATTCACCCCATGAGGAGATTCGAGCATTTAGACTAGATACCGTCACCTATGGAACGAAACCAGCATCATTTCTAGCCGTCCGTTCCATGCACCAACTAGCAGTCGACGAGCGTGCTTCTTATCCAATTGGATCTAAGGTTGTGTTGCAGGATTTTTACCTGGATGATCTGCTAACGGGGGGAGACACTACAAATGAGGTTCTTGAAATAATTCGCCAGGTGTCAGGACTCTTAGCCAAAGGGAATTTCAAGATCAGGAAACGGTGCTCCAACGATGCATCTTTACTAAATACCCAGTGAAGATAGGGAAGCATTTGTAAAATTCACTGATAGCAGCGATGTAACCAAGACGCTAGGTTTGGCATGGAATCCCACTTCGGCCACCATTGCACGATTTTATGATCCACTCGGACTTATAGGGCCAATAATTACAAGGGCAAAAATACTTATGCAGCAGTTGTGGAAAGAAAAGCTGAATTGGGATGAAAGTCTGCCAGTCGCCTTACGCACAGCTTGGATCGACTTTATTCAGCAGTTTGACTCTATGCAACGAATCTCTTTCCCACGTCTATCATTCCTTCAAAGCAGCAATCTTGAAATACATGGATTTTGTAAGGCCAGCATGAGTGCATATGGAGCATGCATTTACAGTGTTTCGCAAGGCGTCAATGATATAAAGGCAAATCTTCTGTGTTCCAGATCTCGTGTAGCGCCACTGAAGACTATAACAATACCCAAGCTGGAATTATGCGGTGCAGCGTTACTCGCTCAGCTTATGCATGAAGTCTCTTTAATGAACTTCAATTGCTCGTATTACTGTTGGTGTGACTCTACCGTTGTGTTAGCCTTAATCGAAAACCAGCCATCTAACTTAAATGTATTTGTTGCTAATCGACTGTCTGTTATTCAGGAACTCACATCTGGAATGTCTTGGCTGCATGTGCCAACTGATCTCAACCCTGCCGATATGCTTTCTTGAGGATCACTACCTAATGAGCTTATCAATTCTCATCTTTGGAATCTTGGGCCTCCATATTTGACGGACAGAAAAGATCAGTGGCCAAGTATGCCTGCTCTTCCAGAGCCGGTTTTGGAGACACGGAAAACAATCCTAATTACCAACTTCGCTTCGAAATATTTGGTGGAAGAATCGAAATTCGTGAATTCCTTCCCCAAAATGCAGCGAATTTTTGTATGTATGCAAAAAGGTTTGTCTATTTAACTGTGGAGGATTTGCACTGGGGAACCGAACTGCTTCTTCGCCTTACTCAGCAAAACCGTCTATTGAATAAAATGAGAACCCTGGAATCCCGAAAGGACATCAAAGCTTCTAGCCCAATCGCTTCGCTTTCTCCATTTTTAGATGATTGCGGTTTGTTTCGAGTTGGAGGACGCCTTACAAACTCCGCGTTGGATTTTGAAACACGACATTCCATAATACTGCCCAGAAATCATTCCATAACTTCTGCTTTGATACGGCACCTACACGAAAAGCATGTTCACGCCGGACGGAGTCACTATTAGCCATCATTCGGCAAACTTACTGGCCAATTGGTGGTCGAAAGACCGTAGCTCACGTAATACAGAAGTGTGTCAGATGCTTTCGAATGAAGCCGCGAACTCTAGAGCAAATAATGGCAGATCTTCCGGTGGATAGAGTTAGCGAATTTTGGGCATTTCTAGTTACCGGAGTGGACTACTGCGGCCAGTTCCTGTATAAATCAGAAATTCGAAATCGGCCCCCAATTAAATGCTACATGAGCATTTTTATATGCTTATCCACCAAAGCTGTTCACATCGAGCCAGTGAAGGATTTCACAACGTCCGCGTTCCTGTCTGCTCTTCGCCGAGTTATTTGCACACGTTTCGTATTTGATTCGATTCGTATTTGGTCAGATAATGCCACAAATTTTGTTGGAGCTCGGAACGAACTGGCAGAACTCAAGTCGCTATTCCTGAGTGACAATCGTCAAGAATCCGTACATCAAGCTTGCCTCAACGATTGCATCGATTGGCGATCCTCGCTTCTTGGATTTGATGAACAGCGCACCCTTGCGTGCAATATTAGCGCAATCATTAACTCAAGGCCATTGTTTCCTTTTTCAGAGAACCCGGCAGATCTCGATTATCATCTATTATCTATTATTCTTAACTATCTTTTTCTCATCTATGCGCCCTCACGGCGTAAATTATAACGTTTTGAAGTAATCTGAAGTCCTGGATCAAATTCAGCTGAAGCATCTGTGTAAAACGAGAGGTTATTAAGGTTATTATTATTATTAATACAGAAGAGCACGGGATGGAATAAGCTCACCATATCGACTCTTAATCATGATGATGGTCGTGGCGAGAAGCACTACGTCTCAACTACGATTCTGAGCAGGAGGCGAAAAAGGTAATGAAGCGGCAACAGGAGAATTTTGAAGACTGGGATCTAAGCGTGAGTCGGTCTGAGTATACGACATAGTAGCGTTCGTTGGTTCCGTGGTAACTGACGTCGGCAGAGGACTGTTGATATGCAAAAGGGAATGATGTTTTTCACCGCATGTGCGGCAAGAACCTTAGCTGCAGGAGGTGTTACGATGTCCCTTCTTCAAGCAGTTGAAGCATACTCTAAGCTTCCTTGCCTCTTTAAGGCGCAAAGAAGGCGAAAGGTTTCCAAACCGAGTACAGCTGTAAATTTTGTGCCCTTTATTATCACAAAATACGCACTCTAATCCAAGGGAATTTGTAGCAACAAGACTGTTCTTGGAATTAATTATTATTTTATGTTTTCCAACCTGATTGCTATGGGGATCAACATAGCTTGATCCTTTGCCTCCATGGCTTGACATCTCTTTTCCAAAAAAGCGGAAAAATGGACACAGGTCGGTATAACATTGGACAGTGACAGCTCTTCCCATTTGTTCCTGCTTTCGGTGTCCAGATACTTATACATGGAGTGAACGATGATGCAACCCGCTATTTCCTCCATGTTACCCATCGACTTTAGCGCTCTCATGTGAAAATGCACCTTATCCGATAAGGTACGCAGCTTTCTAGTTGACCCATCATCAACCTTCTCATGCTTCAGCATCTCAACGACGTATGCCTGAAAGATTAAACGTTTGCTATTGAAACGGTTGCTTAAAATATCCAACGCAATATCATAATTGCCCTCCGTTACTTCCAAAGACCGAAAAGCTTCCAGTGCAGGTCCACCCAAACGTGATCGCAGGTACTGAAACTTCTCAATCCTTGATAAAACGGCCTCCTGACCTATAATTGTGTTAAACATAGTGAAGAAGTTTGCCCACTCAGTATAGCCTCCACGGAAAGTAGGAAGTTTTATATCAGGAATATGATATCGTGGCCGAACATTTCCGGAGGCAGTGACATTAAATTCATGATGTATCGTTGCGGCATGTTCCCGATAGCACTGCGGAGTCTTGAGCGAATACAAACTTTGATTTCCATAAGCAAGACATCAAGTTTGTTACTTAAGTCGCTGCCAATTTCGCTTAAATCGAGTTCTTCTATATTGGAATTACTCGCATTAAATAAATAGGACTTTTTTTCCAAATATTCTAGATGAACATTTAGCGGATCTTCATTGCTTTCATCCACCGCAATTGTCTCCTGAAGTAATTCTGCTTTGTCGTTTATTGACTGTGCCTTCCGTTTGTAAAATGACACCCTGTTTTCCGACAAGTCCTTGGACTCAGCCATTTCGGCAAGCAGCAGGCACAAAGAAGAATAGAAGAACGATCCATTAGAATTTCGGTTTGTGCGCGCAAATGCACCGACAGCAGCAGCGAGCAGGCACAAAGAAGAATAGGAGAATGACCCGTTTTATTGTCGGTATGTGCGCGCAAGTGCACCGAAATTAAAGCAAATTATGAGCAAGCAAACGCCGAAACGACAGCTTCGCAACAAAAAGGTTAGGTTTAGTTTGCTCTTTAAATGGTTTTTTAATTGTTTTTAGCAATATTATTAATGAAGATCACGTCGGGGTCACCAAATGTTGACACAACGAGAATAATTTTACAAAAGTTTTGAATTCAAAACGTTTTTATTGTGTGATTTGTATAGTAATGGTACCCGAAAACGCCAGAGCCTTTAAAAATGTAATTAGAGTGTTAACAAAAAACTTGGGGAGGCAAGCGAGAAAGTCTCGTGCCAAATAATAGTTGGGACAAAAAAGGTCAGTGCGCCAACTATATCATGCGGTAACTTGTAACTGACTTTAAGCAGACGCAGCTGCCGTCCGCTTAGCTACGCCGTGAGGACTCATATATAAGAAAAAGAGAGTTAAGAAGCATAGATAATAGATGATAAGTGAGAGCATGATGCTGAGAGAGAGCAAGAGAGTGAAACAGTAAGAGTATGGAAAGTACAAAACGAGTAAGAGTACAAAATATGGGAATTACACTCGGGCCTCGCCCGAACAATATCCATACCTAAGCCTTGGTAAAACTAAAATTACAGGTCCTTTCTGGTTTTTGCAATCCCATTTTGGAAGTTGAACCAACAACGTACCGGACGGTATTTTTTGAGGTAAAAGTCGTTTTGGGTCGTTTTGGTCAAACGGTTATAACTTTTTATATTTTAAAAGCAATACCTTAAACGACGTCTAATTAATGTGTCTATCTAAAACCAAAAATCAAGGCATTCATATATTTTTTTTCGACTTTTCCTGAGGTTTCCAAGTCAAACTTTCGGGGAAAAAATACCGAAAAAAAGATAAAATTTCAATTTGGAAGATTAATATCTGCCAGACGTCAAGATGCTGCTACAAAGTGTCAGAGTCGAATGTATAGCTAACAGCTTTTTTTAACTGCAAAGTTCAATACAACCAGTTGTATGAAACGTGAGTTATTTGAAAAATAGAAGCACTACCTATGACAAAAAATACCAGATTTTTTTAAAATTCTTTAAAAAAAAACTACTCCATGAAAACAAAACCATAATTCTTTAAAAAAAAATGTAAATCTCCAAATCTATTAGAAAAAGTCTTTTTTTGGCGACAGCGGAAAAAAAGCTGAAATTTGTCGAGTAGTGTTATCGGCTCAGTAGCCGATAAGGTCCCACCAACAGCCAAATTTAGGTTAGAGAAAAGCCGGTAGCCGAACAATTCCCAATTAGAGCTATTTAAATTAAATTAAGTTATTGATTAAGATAATTTTGACCATATTAGAACTACTATCGAGGGCAAACAGATGGAAAAATTGGTTATAGTTACGGCAAAGGCAACGGAAAGATTCATAATCCGAGTAGTTAGAAAGACAGAGTTGGTGATAAAGAGAACAGAACAGAAATACTAATAAGGCTGATGAGGGCAGTCGACTCGACCTCACCAAAGAGAAGCTTATAGAGGAAGAGAATTCCTTGGCAGATTCTACGGGATTTAAGAGAGTGGAAGTTAATTAAACGCAACCTAATTTCGTAAGAAGGGAGATGGATCGAAGGGTCCCAATTGAGTCCGCGGAGAGCAAAGATGGGGAACTGTTTTTGTACTGATTCGAGCATATCCTGAAATTTTTGGTAGTGAAGAGACCAAACACAAGAACCATATTCCAAGATAGGCCGGACTAGAGAAGCATACAGAAGTTTTGTAGTATACGGGTCTGTAAATTACTTAGACCATCTTATGACAAATCCAAGGACTCCTTTGGCTTTGTTAGAGATAGCAGAGATATGAGAGTTGAAACATAGATTAGGTACAAAGGTAATGCCCAAATCATTACAAGGGGGGACAAGGGGTCACTGTAGGAAAAACATAGCTTAACGTCATCAGCATACATTAGGACACGGGAATGAGACAACAATTGAAGAAGATCGTTAATAAATAGGTTAAATAGCAAGGGACCCAGATGGCTACCTTGAGGAACCCCCGATGAGACAATAACAGGTTTAGAGAGAGAGGAGTTAAGGCAGACACGTTGAGAACGGTTACAAAGGTAATAATTAGTCCAGTATAGAAGCTTAGTCGGAAACCCTAAAAGAGATAGATTTTGAATAAATAGATTATGATGGACGGAGTCGAAGGCCTTACTAAAGTCAGTATAAACGACATTAGTTTGACACTGTTTAGCAAATCCCGAAGTTACAATGGTGGAAAATTCAAGGAGATTAGTAGAAACTGAGTGACGTTTAATAAATCCATCCTGTGATTCAGAGAGTAAAGAACAACAAAAATGTTGCAACTGAGAAGTGATGATTTTTTCGAAGAATTTACGAATGGCAGATAAGTTGAAAATACAGTGGTAGTGAGAGACATCAGACTATATAGGATTCTTTCCAGACGCTGGGAAAGTCACCAGTCTCGAGAGACTAGTTGAAAAGTTTTAGGAGAGGCACACAAAGAGATTCTGCACAAAGTTTAAGCCCAGTGGAGAACGAAAACTTGCACGATTTTAAATTTGTTAAGAGACCACCATAGTCGATGAAGTATAAATCAGAAATTCGAAATCGGCCCCCAATTAAATGCTACATGAGCATTTTTATATGCTTATCCACCAAAGCTGTTCACATCGAGCCAGTGAAGGATTTCACAACGTCCGCGTTCCTGTCTGCTCTTCGCCGAGTTATTTGCACACGTTTCGTATTTGATTCGATTCGTATTTGGTCAGATAATGCCACAAATTTTGTTGGAGCTCGGAACGAACTGGCAGAACTCAAGTCGCTATTCCTGAGTGACAATCGTCAAGAATCCGTACATCAAGCTTGCCTCAACGATTGCATCGATTTGCGATCCTCGCTTCTTGGATTTGATGAACAGCGCACCCTTGCGTGCAATATTAGCGCAATCATTAACTCAAGGCCATTGTTTCCTTTTTCAGAGAACCCGGCAGATCTCGATTATCATCTATTATCTATGCTTCTTAACTATCTTTTTCTCATCTATGCGCCCTCACGGCGTAAATTATAACGTTTTGAAGTAATCTGAAGTCCTGGATCAAATTCAGCTGAAGCATCTGTGTAAAACGAGAGGTTATTAAGGTTATTATTATTATTAATACAGAAGAGCACGGGATGGAATAAGCTCACCATATCGACTCTTAATCATGATGATGGTCGTGGCGAGAAGCACTACGTCTCAACTACGATTCTGAGCAGGAGGCGAAAAAGGTAATGAAGCGGCAACAGGAGAATTTTGAAGACTGGGATCTAAGCGTGAGTCGGTCTGAGTATACGACATAGTAGCGTTCGTTGGTTCCGTGGTAACTGACGTCGGCAGAGGACTGTTGATATGCAAAAGGGAATGATGTTTTTCACCGCATGTGCGGCAAGAACCTTAGCTGCAGGAGGTGTTACGATGTCCCTTCTTCAAGCAGTTGAAGCATACTCTAAGCTTCCTTGCCTCTTTAAGGCGCAAAGAAGGCGAAAGGTTTCCAAACCGAGTACAGCTGTAAATTTTGTGCCCTTTATTATCACAAAATACGCACTCTAATCCAAGGGAATTTGTAGCAACAAGACTGTTCTTGGAATTAATTATTATTTTATGTTTTCCAACCTGATTGCTATGGGGATCAACATAGCTTGATCCTTTGCCTCCATGGCTTGACATCTCTTTTCCAAAAAAGCGGAAAAATGGACACAGGTCGGTATAACATTGGACAGTGACAGCTCTTCCCATTTGTTCCTGCTTTCGGTGTCCAGATACTTATACATGGAGTGAACGATGATGCAACCCGCTATTTCCTCCATGTTACCCATCGACTTTAGCGCTCTCATGTGAAAATGCACCTTATCCGATAAGGTACGCAGCTTTCTAGTTGACCCATCTTCAACCTTCTCATGCTTCAGCATCTCAGCGACGTATGCCTGAAAGATTAAACGTTTCCTATTGAAACGGTTGCTTAAAATATCCAACGCAATATCATAATTGCCCTCCGTTACTTCCAAAGACCGAAAAGCTTCCAGTGCAGGTCCATCCAAACGTGATCGCAGGTACTGAAACTTCTCAATCCTTGATAAAACGGCCTCCTGACCTATAATTGTGTTAAACATAGTGAAGAAGTTTGCCCACTCAGTATAGCCTCCACGGAAAGTAGGAAGTTTTATATCAGGAATATGATATCGTGGCCGAACATTTCCGGAGGCAGTGACATTAAATTCATGATGTATCGTTGCGGCATGTTCCCGATAGCACTGCGGAGTCTTGAGCGAATACAAACTTTGATTTCCATAACCAAGACATCAAGTTTGTTACTTAAGTCGCTGCCAATTTCGCTTAAATCGAGTTCTTCTATATTGGAATTAGTCGCATTAAATAAATAGGACTTTTTTTCCAAATATTCTAGATGAACATTTAGCGGATCTTCATTGCTTTCATCCACCGCAATTGTCTCCTGAAGTAATTCTGCTTTGTCGTTTATTGACTGTGCCTTCCGTTTGTAAAATGACACCCTGTTTTCCGACAAGTCCTTGGACTCAGCCATTTCGGCAAGCAGCAGGCACAAAGAAGAATAGAAGAACGATCCATTAGAATTTCGGTTTGTGCGCGCAAATGCACCGACAGCAGCAGCGAGCAGGCACAAAGAAGAATAGGAGAATGACCCGTTTTATTGTCGGTATGTGCGCGCAAGTGCACCGAAATTAAAGCAAATTATGAGCAAGCAAACGCCGAAACGACAGCTTCGCAACAAAAAGGTTAGGTTTAGTTTGCTCTTTAAATGGTTTTTTAATTGTTTTTAGCAATATTATTAATGAAGATCACGTCGGGGTCACCAAATGTTGACACAACGAGAAGAATTTTACAAAAGTTTTGAATTCAAAACGTTTTTATTGTGTGATTTGTATAGTAATGGTACCCGAAAACGCCAGAGCCTTTAAAAATGTAATTAGAGAGTTAACAAAAAACTTGGGGAGGCAAGCGAGAAAGTCTCGTGCCAAATAATAGTTGGGACAAAAAAGGTCAGTGCGCCAACTATATCATGCGGTAACTTGTAACTGACTTTAAGCAGACGCAGCTGCCGTCCGCTTAGCTACGCCGTGAGGACTCATATATAAGAAAAAGAGAGTTAAGAAGCATAGATAATAGATGATAAGTGAGAGCATGATGCTGAGAGAGAGCAAGAGAGTGAAACAGTAAGAGTATGGAAAGTACAAAACGAGTAAGAGTACAAAATATGGGAATTACACTCGGGCCTCGCCCGAACAATATCCATACCTAAGCCTTGGTAAAACTAAAATTACAGGTCCTTTCTGGTTTTTGCAATCCCATTTTGGAAGTTGAACCAACAACGTACCGGACGGTATTTTTTCAGGTAAAAGTCGTTTTGGGTCGTTTTGGTCAAACGGTTATAACTTTTTATATTTTAAAAGCAATACCTTAAACGACGCCTAATTAATGTGTCTATCTAAAACCAATAATCAAGGCATTCATATATTTTTTTTTCGACTTTTCCTGAGGTTTCCAAGTCAAACTTTCGGGGAAAAAATACCGAAAAAAAGATAAAATTTCAATTTGGAAGATTAATATCTGCCACACGTCAAGATGGTGCTACAAAGTGTCAGAGTCGAATGTATAGCTAACAGCTTTTTTTAACTGCAAAGTTCAATACAACCAGTTGTATGAAACGTGAGTTATTTGAAAAATAGAAGCACTACCTATGACAAAAAATACCAGATTTTTTTAAAATTCTTTAAAAAAAAACTACTCCATGAAAACAAAACCATAATTCTTTAAAAAAAAATGTAAATCTCCAAATCTATTAGAAAAAGTCTTTTTTTGGCGACAGCGGAAAAAAAGCTGAAATTTGTCGAGTAGTGTTATCGGCTCAGTAGCCGATAAGGTCCCACCAACAGCCAAATTTAGGTTAGAGAAAAGCCGGTAGCCGAACAATTCCCAATTAGAGCTATTTAAATTAAATTAAGTTATTGATTAAGATAATTTTGACCATATTAGAACTACTATCGAGGGCAAACAGATGGAAAAATTGGTTATAGTTACGGCAAAGGCAACGGAAAGATTCATAATCCGAGTAGTTAGAAAGACAGAGTTGGTGATAAAGAGAACAGAACAGAAATACTAATAAGGCTGATGAGGGCAGTCGACTCGACCTCACCAAAGAGAAGCTTATAGAGGAAGAGAATTCCTTGGCAGATTCTACGGGATTTAAGAGAGTGGAAGTTAATTAAACGCAACCTAATTTCGTAAGAAGGGAGATGGATCGAAGGGTCCCAATTGAGTCCGCGGAGAGCAAAGATGGGGAACTGTTTTTGTACTGATTCGAGCATATCCTGAAATTTTTGGTAGTGAAGAGACCAAACACAAGAACCATATTCCAAGATAGGCCGGACTAGAGAAGCATACAGAAGTTTTGTAGTATACGGGTCTGTAAATTACTTAGACCATCTTATGACAAATCCAAGGACTCCTTTGGCTTTGTTAGAGATAGCAGAGATATGAGAGTTGAAACATAGATTAGGTACAAAGGTAATGCCCAAATCATTACAAGGGGGGACAAGGGGTCACTGTAGGAAAAACATAGCTTAACGTCATCAGCATACATTAGGACACGGGAATGAGACAACAATTGAAGAAGATCGTTAATAAATAGGTTAAATAGCAAGGGACCCAGATGGCTACCTTGAGGAACCCCCGATGAGACAATAACAGGTTTAGAGAGAGAGGAGTTAAGGCAGACACGTTGAGAACGGTTACAAAGGTAATAATTAGTCCAGTAAAGAAGCTTAGTCGGAAACCCTAATAGAGATAGATTTTGAATAAGTAGATTATGATGGACGGAGTCGAAGGCCTTACTAAAGTCAGTATAAACGACATTAGTTTGACACTGTTTAGCAAATCCCGAAGTTACAATGGTGGAAAATTCAAGGAGATTAGTAGAAACTGAGTGACGTTTAATAAATCCATCCTGTGATTCAGAGAGTAAAGAACAACAAAAATGTTGCAACTGAGAAGTGATGATTTTTTCGAAGAATTTACGAATGGCAGATAAGTTGAAAATACAGTGGTAGTGAGAGACATCAGACTATATAGGATTCTTTCCAGACGCTGGGAAAGTCACCAGTCTCGAGAGACTAGTTGAAAAGTTTTAGGAGAGGCACACAAAGAGATTCTGCACAAAGTTTAAGCCCAGTGGAGAACGAAAACTTGCACGATTTTAAATTTGTTAAGAGACCACCATAGTCGATGAAGGGGGGATGGATACAGTAAGAACTATTTAAAGGGATAGGATATGAGCAACTTCTACTAAAGTCGTTCGATGATGCTAAGATAGAGGGAAGGTTAATAGAAGGGACAGAGTAGCAACGATGGAAAAAGGAAGCAAACAGATCAGCAATATCACAATCCCTATCCGCATACCTTTTACGTTTAGAATTAACCAACCTGAAGAATTGTTTAGGGTCGCGTTTAAAGTTAAGCTTGCATTTGGTCAAGTATCTATTGTAGCACAATTAAATAAGGAAAAGTCGAAAAGTCAGATTGCAAACCGGATTTTTTAAACTTCTTGAACATAAGGGATTTTAAATTCTTCAGATTTATTAATCTCGGGGTGAACCAGATAGGACCAGAAAGACTTCTGGAGGGGGTGACTAAAGGAATATGCATGGAAAAGCTGAAAAAAATAGAGCTAGAGAATACATTCGTTGTAGACTCAATTTCCTGGAAATCGTCAAGGAGAAAAAATGAGCCATCTTAAAGCAATAGATTTTCGATGGCTTCATAAACTACTTTATAGGTCCTAAAGAGGGCAACAGGAAATCAATTGAAAGTGTGGGATGGTATGGGTCTTCAGGTAATGATAGAGGTGATCCTCGACATACCAAAGTGCTCGAAGCTTCGGTAGTAAAGACGAGATCAAGGGTCCTACACATGCTATTACGTATGCCATTTACCTGGTCTGAAGTCAATGAATGGTCAATGAAGTCATGCTGCATAGATGGAAATATTTAGTTTGAGTCATTGGATGGAGACCAAGTGATATTTGGGAGATTAAAGTCACCAAGAAAAACAGGACGATCAGAATCACTAAGCTGAGACAGACTGGAGATGGGCAGCGTGAAGCAAATAAGTTGAACATTCAGAGGACGATGGGATGCAAGAGCATGATATGTGTCGGGTCAAGCAGCATAAACCATCGTAAATTATAGCATGTGGTGCAGTGTAAAGTAAATGCTCATCTCGATGTTTGTTATTGCAATGCCCACTGTTTGAAATCGTTTTTTTACTGCATATGCCTACGCACGGCAGCTGCCTCTTTTGCTTACTTATACATATATAAACATTCGTTTTACCTCGACTTAAGTTCCCGCACGGCAGCAGACTATACATCGCTCTCTCGAATCTTCGCCTTTTACGTCGCTCCCTCCATGTGTCATTATCGCTCTCTCAGATCACCGATCGCTTGCTTACATTAGGGCACGGGCAGTTCGGCCCGCCTCACGGATCATCGCCTTCTTCGTCGCTCCCTCGATTTGTCATTATCGCTCTCAGATCATCGATCGCTTGCTTACATTAGGGCACGGGCAGTTCGGCCCGCCTGCCCTTAAACAGTCTGAATTCATCACTCATATTGTCTGCACCTAGCATTCATATAGTTTTGAGCTGATCTTCGTGGCCATCAGACCGTCTTTAGTAATTATAAAATTGCATCGGTCTTTAATCAGGTTATACGCAATAAACTACAGCTTCTATTACTTTAACCAATCGAACTTTGTTTAAACAACAAATCGCAATAGCTAGTAAAAAAGCTCACTAGCTCAACACCGACGACCCCGACGTGATTTAACACAAAAATTTAAATCATAAAAAACATTTAAATCATAAAAAAACATTTACATTGAGCAATATATTCTGTGCAGTTTAACCACAAACCAATTCATTGGTGCAGAATAAAAACGGCTTTTGTGCAAATTCTGTGAGAGTGTGGTCGTCTGAGATTCCGTTAGTTAATCGTCGAATCTCTCATTCTATGCTCAGCCGCAGGCCCAGTTATTGGCTTTTCGTGTCTTTCATTCTCGCTCCATCTTCTGTGCACCGTCGCATAATCGGCAAGTCTCTCATTTTCTGCACAACTGCAGCCACGGTTTCGACTTTTCGTGTCTTCAATCTCTCTTTCTCGATTCTGTACGCCGTCGCTAAACGGTTATCTATTCTCCGTTGTTTCGTTGCATTTCGCACCGTTAAACATTGAAAGCGATCCCAATACAGGCGCGTGCGAAAATATTGTGACGGCTAATATCAGGCTGAGTCTTGATAAGCGTAAAGTTCAGTCTTTATATGATTGAATGAGCGGGCTCGGCGAATCATTCGCTGGCAATAAGATTGATAATTTAAACGCCACGGAAATCGACGTTCGCATCGACATGCGGGCAGAGATTCGAGAGGAGTTTTATAAGGCCCAAAATGACCTGGAAGCGCTCAATCAAGACGATATTGGGAGTGAGATGCGCAACAGCTTTGATACGCTCTTCATATCGTTAAAGGCTGAGCTACTGGCTGTCTCGAACTAGGCCACTCGCGCGCTGCTGCCAATTCGACTACCCTACCAAACCATTCTGGACACAGTACCATCATCATGGCTCACAAGCAGCGACTTCCTGAGCTACCAATACCCAAGTTTTCCGGTGGATACGTCGAATATTCGGACTTTATGGCAATGTTCAATTCGATCATCAACGCTGATGCGGATCTCAGCGACATCGAAAAGTTCCAGCACATTCGCTCTAGCCTCGCTGATGTGGCTTTGGATTCGGTTCGATCTTTGGAACTATCCAGTGCCAATTATCGTGTGGATATCCAGCTTGAAAAACGTTTTAGTAACAAACGACTTGTTTTTCAGGCACACATCAAGAAGATTCTTGGGTTCAAGAGAAAGGATTCGCCGTCTCCTAAAAGGCTTCGGGAGTTTTCGGATGCAGTCAATTTGCATATGCGTGCTTTGCAGACATTAGGAACGGATTTCGAGATATCCAATTGCATGATAATCAACATGCTGCTGCAGAAGTTGGACGTTGAGACGCAAATGAAGTGGGAAGAGCACCTGTCGTCGGATGCTATACCTACAGCAAATGAGTTCTACGAATACTTAGAGAAGCGGTGCCAGAAAATGGAGAATTTGGAATACGCTACAGCGGCACCCGCTAGTAGCGACAAGGTGGGAAAAACCTATAATTTGCATTTAAAGAAAACCTTTGTTGCCTCAAATTCGTCCACCGACTCGCCTGGATGCAGTTTTTGTCATTCAGCGGGACATGGTATATATTCCTGCAAGATATTCGGGAATCTGTCCCCGTTGCTGCGCCACAAATAAGTGAAGAAGCTTTCCCTCTGTTTCAGTTGCCTGAAAGCGGGGCATCGGACTCGTGCATGCAACAGTGGAAAATGTCGAGTATGCGGTGAGAGGCATGATAATTTGTTGCATTGCGAGAATCGGGAATCCACAACTCAAGGCTCCCCAGATCTTTCTCCTCCAGATCTAACGCTCCAACCAGACGCCATTTCTGCCACTCAGGATTCTGTTAGCAGTTCACCTTCCCCTGCTTCTACCTCTCTTGCTGCCCAAGGTCCTCAATCCGATGTTGTGCTTCTGGCTACCGCTGTGGTTCTCGTAAAGAATCGGTCTGGCGTTTTAGTTCCTTGTCGTGCCATACTAGATTCTGGATCTCAGCTTCATCTCATCACATCCAGATTCGCCCATCAGCTTCAGCTTAGGAGAACTCAATCGTCTGCACTTGTCTCTGGGTCTCTCAACCAAGTCTGGCAGTCAATGTAGCCGATTGGAATATTCCCTCAAATATCCAGCTTGCTGATTCTGCATTTTTTAATCCTCAGCGAGTGGATCTCCTCATTGGTGCTAGCATGTTCTATGATCTTCTCTGCGTAGGGCAAATCAAACTCACTCATAATCTGCCTCATCTGCAGAAGACCCGGCTTGGATAGGTCGTATCTGGAGGTTGTTCTCGTTTTAATGGGTCATCTTTAATAGTGGCTCGCGCTTCAGCCGTTGTGGCCGAGGATAACAATCCGGATGAGCAACTTGAAGTGCTTCTTCGGAGGTTTTGGGAGGTTGAGAATTGCATCGAACCAATAGACAAATCTACCAAGAAAGTGGCGATTATAGTGTTGGGCTGCCAGCTAAATATAGTTTGGATCTCCTCGGAGAATCTTACAACCAAGCGCATCGCAGATTCCTGTCCCTTGAGCGGAAGTTAAATCGTCGCCCTGAGGTGAAGGCTCAGTATGCTGCCCGTCAAAGCATGGAAACGCCATGCTGTTGGTACTGGTGGATCGGATTTCAAAATGCACCGAGCTAGTGCCGTTGAGAAAGGCCACTGCAGAAGCGTTAACGAAGGCCTTCCGGGAGAGCATTGTAGCCCGTTTCGGGTGGTGGTCACCGACAATGGGGTCCAGTTTACCAGCAGGGCCTTTCAAAGGTTCCTGGAACACAGCGGGGTGCGGCACCAGTTCACGGCGCCGTACACCCCACAGGAGAACCCAACGGAGAGAACCAACCGGACGGTGAAGACCATGATAGCCCAATTCACCGAAGGGTACCAGAGGTGCTGGGATGAGAAGTGGCCGAAGTTAATGTTGGCGGTAAACTCGGCGGTATCAGAATCAACGGGATACTCGCCAGGAAGAGAGTCGAGGCTGCCGAACGCGTTGTAGGAGGAGACAACGAGGAGACACTTGGCACGGGGCAAGAAACTCACACACCTGACGAAAACGCGACCAAGTTGCGGGAGTTGTTCCAGTTGGTGCGACGCAACTTGGAACGGGCGGCCCAGGATCAAGCAAGGCATTATAACCTGCGAAGGAGATCCTGAAAACCTAAAATAGGAGAGGTAGTGTGGGCCAAAAAGCACCATTTGTCTAACGCAGTGGAGGGTTTCGCGGCGAAACTGGCACCAAGGTATGACGGGCCGTATCGGGTGGTGGACTTCACCTCGCCTGTGATATGCAGGGTGAAGAAGGAGGGCGACAAACAGGCGCGGACAGTCTACATCGCCGACTTGAAGCCGCAAGCGGAGGAAGGGGCGACAGAGGAGCGTAGAGACACGGTGAATGACCCAGAGGAGCAGTACGCTGAGTCTGGATACCAACGGGAAGGACCGACTCCAGGAAGTGGCACGCAGAACACAGAGTGGAGCCGGCACCACCACGAGGGAGGCGCGCGGAGTTAAAAAACTATG
This sequence comes from Drosophila affinis, assembly GCA_037356375.1. Lineage (NCBI taxonomy): Eukaryota > Metazoa > Arthropoda > Insecta > Diptera > Drosophilidae > Drosophila > Drosophila affinis. The sequence goes on from CM074800.1 coordinate 29,737,563, forward strand.
GGAAGACAACTCCCAATTGGAATCGCGAACGGCCGGTAGCAGTAATTGTCCTGAAAAAGGTAAAGGTGCTAATTAGTCAAGGTCCAACAGGAGACTACGACTTATCTGTCGGCCAGAAGAGGCATCGGCCGGTCTCCGGTCGGGAAGATGTCCGAGCGAACAGGTGGGGTTCGGAAGATGAGTCGGGGGAACGAGCAGAGAAGTCCGGGTTCATGGTCCAGGATACGTTGGCCATCTCTAACCGTCGGGTTCGGCCGGGCAGAAGGCTCGCCCATGCGAACCGAAGGCCGGGAGTAGGGCGGGTGCATCCGGGCGGAAGGTCGGTGGATCCCATAGCACCGGGAAATTTCGGCAGTCGACATCCAGGACCAGGGACGCAGGACGGGCTGTAGGAAGAGGAAATTAGTGGGAGGCCGATTACGGAAGGCCCAGAAAAAAAAGGGGAAAAAAATATAAACAAAAAAAAAATAAATATGATTAAATAAACAAAAAAAAGGAAAAAAAAATATATATAAACAAAAAAAATAAATATTATTAAATAAACAAAAAAAAAAAAGTAGGGAATATGATATTCGACCCGAACAGCCACAATCGGCCAGGAAAACGGTGGTCCCGGATAGAAAAAGGGTATCGCGGCGAACAACAGAGAGGAAAGCAACGGGATCACGCGAGAGGAATAGAGGGAAGTACCGTACGATGGAACGATGGAAATACAGCGAAATAGTGCTGTCGGTGGAAGATTGTAGGAACCATCGATCACTTTGTCGCCATAGCCGCAGGGAATAACACGTGGAAAAGTTAAGGAAATTTCAAAGTGAAAGTGAAAGTGGAAGAAATGGAAAAGGTGATGAACGAGCAGAACGAGAAGGAGACCAAGAAGGAGTACCTCCGAAAGTTTGTGGAGGAGCAGAACGAGCGGTTGGCAGCCAGAGCCCACCGCCAGCGACGGGCGGAGCTCTCGCGTGGAGAGCGGTGGACGCAGGGCGAGACGCCGGAACTCGAGCTGATGGCGTCGTCGCTCGATGGGTCATCCTTGTCCCCAAGGGCAACGCCGACGCCGGAGGTGTCGCAAGGAGGAACGGAGGAAGGAGACAGCGACGACGTCGTGTGTGTGGCCACGGCCCCGGCGCTCACGCGCGCCGAGAAAAAGGCGCTGTTGGAGTCGCAGCGGAGACGGGCGGCGGCGAGATCGGAGCAGCCGCCGGTAGAGCCCACGCGGCCGGCATCAAGGCCAAGGCCACCGGTCCCGGCGCCGGCAACGGAAGCCGCGCGTCCGGCGTCAAAGCCAGCCAGGAAGAGGCGGCACCGGAGTCAGCGGGCACGTCGGGCAAATACACACGGCAGGCATCGAGGCCAAGGCCATCGGTCCCGGCGCCGGCAGTGGAGGCCGCGCGGCCTACGGCAAAGCCACCGGCGAAGGCATCGAAGCTGGCGGAGGCGGAGTCAAAGCCAGTGGACTTGTCAGCCAAGCCGGCGGCGAAGCCGGCGAAGGCCGCCAGCCCGGCAGGGGCGGCGTCAAAGCCAGCGGAGGCGTCGGCCAAGTTGTCGTCAAGGCCGGCGGAAGGGGAGTTGACGCAAGCGGAGCGAGAGGAGGACAAGGCGTATATCCGGAGCATGCTGGAGGTCCTCGTCCGGGAGAGGAGAGAACAACGGCGGAAGGAAGCGCGGCGTCGGGAAGAGGATGCGCAGCGTCGGGAAGAGGAGGCACGGCGACATCGTGAGGAAGAGGCGCGGCGGGAAGAGGAGGCATCTCGGCGACGAGAGGTGGAGGCTCGTCGGCAGAAGGAAGAGAGGAGGCGGCAACGGCGGAAGGAGGACGACCGGCGGCGCGAGGAAGACCGCGAGCGAGGAGGACTCGAGGCGAAACCGGCAACAAGGATGCACGGCGAAAAGCGTGCGAGCAGCGCGGACGTCGATCGGAGGCGTGAGCAGGGAGCGAGGGCGAGGCGCCGCCGCCACCGAGGGGACTGCGGGTAAGGGCACCGGCGGAGATGATCGGAGGCGAGCCTCTGCGGTACCAGCCGCCAGCGCAGCAGCAGTCGCAGCCGCAGCAACCAAAGGCTCAGCCGCAGCCGCAGCCCCAGCCACTGTCGCAGTCGCCGCCGCAGCAACCTGAGGCCCAGCCGCCACCACAGCTGCAGCAGGAGCAGCCAGGCGATTCGGAGCCGCAGCCCCAGTGGCAGGGGCCCGAGAATGCGGTGGTGGGGCCGTTTGTGTCGCAGAGCGTGCACACGGCGGTCCGGGATGGGTTGGTGTGGCACCACCAGACCATCCACATCACGTGGTCGTCCGGACCAGCGCCGCGCGAGGCCGAGGAGCCTCAGTTATGGGAGGAGGAGCCGCCACGGAGCAGCAACGCGCGCGTTGGTACCGGTGGTAGCCTGGGGTTTTGAGAATGAAGAAAGGGGTTCGATATTCCTCACAAGACCTTAGTAGGGGATGCGGCGAAATGGCCAGCGAAGAGCGCGGGGCGATTCCGTTAAGCGAGAGGATGGAGCGGGCCTCGCTCCCAGAACAGGGAAACGGCGGAATTGGGCCAGCGGCGGGTCCAAGAGCCGAGGACCGGGAGGCGCCATGTGGATCCCATGTAGGCCATGTAATTCCATGTAGGCCATGTAGGCCGATCCCGGTGCGGAAGGCTTGGGAAGACGAAGCGGTCGATGGAAAAGTACCAAGGGAAAGGAACCGTTGCGGATAGGCAGCGACGCGGACGTAATCCCATGTAGGCCATGTAGGCCGATCCCGATGCGGAAGGCTTGGGAAGACGAAGCGGTCGATGGAAAAGTACCAAGGGAAAGGAACCGTTGCGGATAGGCAGCGACGCGGACGCCGTGCCGCAGGGAGCCTATAAGAGGAGGTCCGCGGCAGTCAACGTGGACAGTCAAGTACGTGAACCAAGTGCGTTACCAAGCTAACGCGTTACAAGTGAAAAACGGAATTAGTGCAGCCAGGAGGAGCAACGACTACCAGTGGCGACTACAGAGACGTGCACGGCAATCAAAACCAAGAAACTCACCGCGTAAAGGTGAGACCATTGGCCAGGTGAACCCATTGTGTGCGAGCGGCGGACGAGGCGGTAGCCAAGTCAGAACCCCCACAGCCGTAGCCCAACGGAGCTGCACTTGAGGTCAGCCTCAACAACGGTCGAGTCGGGTATTGCGCCACCTAGCACACGGAGACAGCCGCGCTACGGCGAGAGGAATCACGACCACCTTAGTTAAAAATACCATAGCCGTAATATAGCCTTAAGATACCCAATAAAGAACCGCTATTCAGACCAAAATCCACCCAACCGCATTACTTGCTTCTCGCCGAGGCAACGAATAAATTCGTTGTATCGATCCACCGACCGCTGAGCCAGCTCTGCTGAATCAGACGGACGCGAAACGGTTCGTTACACCACCTACCCGCATCCCAACCCTTCACAATCACCTCTCAAAGGGCCGGACAAAGTGTGTTATTCGACCCGTACCGAGAGTGTGCTTTGCTGGGGGCCCAGTATAAGACATAGACTAGTCGTTAACAGAGAGCTCAGGGACTTCGCAAGCCCCTGTTCTAATAATGCGTTAGCCGGGCAACGTGAATATCTGCCAGGACGGACCTTACCCCTTTGCAAATCATGGAAATAGAATGGAAAAATTAAAAACAAAACAAAAACAAAAAAAAATGAGTTGCACTCCCCAATGTCAACTGGGAGCAATCCCGTAATACAGTTGTTAAAACCTGTAGTAGACACTAGAGCGATCCCAAAGGGGTCCTGCAATCCTGCAGCTGCTCTAGCTGATGGTAAAGGAGCGGTGGACGAGATGCCATCGACTAGCTCCAAAGCCTACGCATAGGCCGAAATGAGAAACACTGGTAGGATACTCCATCGGCAAAATGCAAGCCAGATGACCAGCTCAATTACCAGCTAAGTAGTAGTACAAGGTTAGTGATACGCTCCTGTCGGGTCGCGAAGCATAGTTAAGCATAGTATGTAGCTAGTACATAAGTCCGAAAACCACTTCAGAGGAAGCGACAAGGCAAACGTTGAAGTCTGCGAGCGACAGTCCGATTAAGCAGAACGCACCCTCTATGCCAATATTGAATAAATAAAGTAATCTACGACGCAACCATTACACCCGAGTGCAAAAACGGTTTATTTTGAAACCAATAAGTTCGCCGTCCTGTGGAACGTCCGCTGCTGTCATAGGTCTATTACTATCACTCTATGTGCCGCAACATTTCAACTAGCAAATTGGATTGGCCCTCGACGGGGCCTCTCATAGGCCAAAAAGGCCCTTAGTGATCCGGATCTATGTATGGACCTTACGAGGGTGTTTCTGAGGTTCCGAAGTCCCTCAGAATCTAGGTATTTTTAGCAAAGGCAAGCAGTTTCCCTGGCGACTTCTTGGAGGCGTCCTCCAGTGATACCAGCATCGGTGCGCCCAAGTACATTATCCTTGCCCTTGAGAGAGCCGGACACCGGCAGATGAGATATTCCAAGGTTTCGACAGCCCCGGGTTCATTGCATTTCCCGCAGGTGTCACTGTTAGTGATGTTCAAACTAGTCGCATGCGACGCAGCCAGGGCCTGTTAGTATGCCCACTAACAGTCTGCAATCCTTCCGTGGAAGATGCAGCATATAGTGGCTGAGATTATCATTGCGTTCCTTGCACATGATTTTCGAGATTCTGCAGGTGGGGGTGTTCTTCCACCTGCTATCTGTCCTCATTTTGGCGTGCTTCTCCAGGTCACTTTGTAGCGTCCTTAGGGAGACCGGCACGCTTTCTGTCCTCTCGTTTGCCAGCCCGACGCCTTCATTAGCCAGAACGTGCACTGACTTAGTCGTGCTTAGTGATTCTAGTGCCTCCCTGCTTGCCAGGACACTTCTAGAACTGACCGCGGACGACTGCATGGATTTTATCGCTGCTTGGCTGTCAACGAATATGTTAACTGTATTGTGTGGTCGCTCTGTGAGCTGAGCGACCTCTGCTGCCTTCTTGATGGCGAAGACTTCCGCCTGGAATATGCTGCATCGGTCGGGTAGCTTATACGACGCCCTTATTTCAGGGTTTGTACAGTATAGGCCTGCTCCTACTCTTTCCTTCATCTTGGAGCCGTCAGTTTATGTTGAGGTGTTGAATCCTGGTCCCGTCCCGCTTTCCAGTCTTCGGGTCCCATGAGGAGGTTTGTTTTTACTTCAAGGCACGTTTGGGGGATCATGTAGTCGGTTGAACTGATCATGTCCATTCCAATTGAACTATGCCCGAATCTTTGAGGAGACATGTTCCCCGACGCAATCAAGCGCTGAGCCGCCTTGCTTGCAATCAGCCTAGCGTAGATTTCGAGGGGGTCGATTTCGAGTATAATTTCCAGTGCTTTGGTTGGCGTTGACCTCAGCGCTCCTGATGTGCAGAGCAAAGCCTGCCGCTGGGTTCGTTCCATTAGCTTGTGATACGTCTTCTTTTCAGTAGCTTTCCACCACACTAGGACTCCATTTAGCAGAGTTGGTCGCACTATCGAGATGTAGATCCAATGCATCAGAGCGGGCGACAGGCCCCATGTGCTACTAAGCATCTTCTTGGATGCATAAAGTGCAGTGGTGGCCTTTTTCACCCGCTCTACTATTCTGGCAAGAAATCACTTAAAAATCATATAAATTTACCAATGGTGACAATACGGCGACAAGCCTAGAGTCTAAAAGGCTGATGTCGTCCTATATGGCTCATGAATAAAACGAGGGACAAGAGGTCAGACACAGGCCTGATAATAGGCTGCGACGCCGACGCCAACTTACCTCTAAGTCTCTTTTCAGCTTCATCCTTAACTCTAACTCATTAATTTGCAATATTGGCAATAGAGAGGTTATCGACCTCACTTTAGTGTCCCAAAAACTGTCGGACATAATCAAGAGCTGGAAAGTCCTAGATGAAAAGTTGTGGGATACGGGGATGACGTTACAATTATCTTTTGGGGGAAACACCCTCAAACACTGTGCGACATAATTACCACAAAGCTCGCACGACTGTCAGAATGGACAGTATATTGAGGACTTAGAGTTATTAAGGAAATCGGAACTCGTATTATTTAAATATAAATACAAGATTCCACCCTTTACACTAAACGGATGCAGGCTCTTCTTCAGAGACAGTCCAATATACTAAGGATTTTTAATTGACAAAAGCTTAACTGAATCTCGATCATCAAAGATTAAGTGAAGAAGGCCATGATAGAAGGCCGTCTACACATTCCAAAAAAGCTATTTGCTTGAAAAAAACAGCGTGAACCCAAGCATAGACCAATGGATATATCTAGCAATAGTTAGACCAATGCTAGTTTATGGAGTTATAGTGTGTTGGCCGGACCTATAAAAAACGACGATAACCAAACAACTGAGCAAAGTTAATCGAACCGCCGCCTTATGCATCAGTGGAGCTCATCGCAAACTCTCAAAATAATGACTTTATGCCTTGTTATGAATGACTGGACTGTATAATTATACCCGGTACTCGAAGAGTATGGATGATAACGGATGGTGATAACGGATGTGTTTCCAGAAGGAAACGTTTCCGACCCCATAGAGTACACATATTCTTGATCAGCATAAATAGCCGAGTCGATATAGCGATCTAGCTGTCCGTCCGTCTTCATTAGCGCCTAGATCTCAGAGACTATAAAAGCTAGAGCAACCAAATTTTGTATCCAGTCTCTTGTGTTATCACACTACTACGAGTGTATTTCAAAATATCGCCCCATAGCCTTCCGCCCACACAAAAGACGAAAATCTGTAGCATGCACAATTTTGATAGTACAGGAAAACTGTAAAATCATTAAGAATGACCATTTCTATCAGAATGTGGATCAGATCGGATTATTCATATAGCCACAATGAAGAAAACCATTTCGAAAGTCATCGTTCCCTCTCGCTCTCTCTCACACGCGACCCCATCTGTTTTGCTTATTCGTATAAATGAGCGCCTAGTTCGCAGAGACTATAAGGGCTAGAGCAACCAAACTTTCTATCCAAACTCCTGTGATATCACTTCAGTACAAGTGTATTTCAAAATTTTGACACGCCCCCTTCCGCCCCCACAAAGAACAAAAATCTGTGGAATCCACAATTTTTAATATAAAAGAAAACCAAAAACACAGAATCATGGAAAATTACCATATTTACCAGATTTCCGTATCTGGAACAGTATTGTGGCCAGAACGAACAAATTAAATTTCAGTGGCTAGGCAACGTCTGCCAAGCGCTTACTCATTCCCTCTCTCTCTCGAACACACTTCCACGTCTCGAATATGTAGTTATACATGTACATTATGAAATGTAGACGCTGATGTAAAAATTATATGTAAACAAAAATGCAACAAAAACAGATAACTTCTAAACTTTACTTGTTTTTAAATTTTCCATTTGGGCTAAAATTTAATTCGTCCCTTTTGTGAACATAAAATAAATTACATAAATCATAAGATCACATATGAATATTTTGACTGAGTGCCGGGTATAAAGTAGCGCCACTGCCTTTGCCCTTTGCCGGCTCACTACATTCCCCCTTGTTTTACATAGGTTTTATGATGATGATATATTTGATATAGATGATTACGTAACGTGGTTTATATGAATAGCGGGGGGATCGATAAGCGGCGGTACAACGATATGCATGCGGTTCTTTGTGAACAGAAATTTCTACTAAATCGACTCCACGAAAAAAAGTCGAGCAAAAAGGAATTGAGAATATCACATCATGCACATCGATGTAGGCGGGCGCAGCTGCGGGTGCTGGATATATGTGTGAGAGCATAACAGTTAGGTTTTGGGCTAGGTCCAAGCAATAACAACACACCTATGCGCGTACAAAGAAGTGCTTAAGCGGGCCAATAAAATTATAAGCATATGAGTAGGTCAAGTTATAATATTAATGAATATCGATTAACTAAGCAGCTAATTTCTCAACAATCCCATTCTATTCCTCTAGAGCTTCACCATTGCAGGATGGGAGCGGGAGGAAATGGCGCAATCGCCACAACACAAAATTCACTCATTAATGCTAAATGGTATTACGGTCCCCATGAAAACGGACTACTGTGTTCCAAAAGAATATACCCCTTTCAATGTACTAATTCTTCACAGACGCGAATGGCTTGAGGGACCTCCAGGCCCATCTTCACAGATAGATCGAAGCTGGATAACAAGATCGGAGAAGAAATTTATTTAGATAAGCTAGCATAAGGCTCCCAGATCATTCTGGCTCCCAGATCACTGTAGCGTTTTTCAAGCGGAAATCATTGCTATCAGGTAAACTCTAAAATGCCTTCAAGAAGTTACCGCCATGGTAACTCGCGTAAAAATGTATAGTGACAGCCAAGCTGCGATCGAGCTGGTCAGAACTGGCACTACAATCCCCCTTCTCCAAGATAAGAGGGATACCCGTATTACAATGGCCACATTTAGGCTCATAATAAAGGAGCAATATTAGCGACTAATAGACAACAGGTGACAATCAGTACCACGTTGTCGAATAACTGGGAAAACATGATCAATATATAAAAAGCGCACCTCTGAGCTATGAAAGCTCGGCAGATGAAGGTGCGGCACAGTCATACGTTCTCTCACGGGACATTGGCTGATAGGTACCCACGCTAACAGAATAGGCGCCCCACATAACGATTTTTGTCGAGGCTGTAGAAACAAGGAAGAGGAGGATACGGAGGAACACTTGTTTTTCTCATGTCCAGCTCTCAGCAGAAGAAGGATAAAACACTTGGCTCACCCTTCATAATAGGGTATTTCAGAATTGTCCACAATATGTTCACAATATAAGAGCTAAATATAACTGAAATACTTATTAAATTATAAACGTTTAAAAAATACACTAAATTACTGAACACTGTAGCGTGTCAGTTGTTAATTAATAACATTGCTAAGTATTGTATTATAAGTACTATCCGATTGAATATTGTATGTCTCTTTAAGAAATTTTGCATTTCTAGTTACCTGCTTGAATAATGCTGTGGTCGCAGGTAAATATAGTTCTAGTTGATGCAAAGTTGCGCAACCACAGATGGTTTGTTAATTTTTCCTCTTTTCCCTATTTTGAATGTAAATACCTTATGTAAATACCTTATGCTTATTTTGGAAAAGGATCATATCGATTTTGCTCTCTTACCTATCTATGTAACTTATAATTAATGGTATATACAGTGTAAAAGAGTTCACTTGATGGCGTCAATTATTTCTTAACTTCATAAGATATAACACTATTCACCATTTTTCGATTGAATAGTATTTTTCAATATAATTCACGAAATTTGTATATAAAAGCGCAATAATGGATTTAATTCAAAGAGTTTTTATATACAGAGTAAACTGGACTAGTTATAAAAGCTGAATTCACTCGGAAGCTAGGGTAAAAAGTTGACTGGCCAAAGCACGGATACTGAAATACGAATCAAGAATATACTTCGAAGAGATTTTTTTAAAATGGTAAAATAACATCTTTGATAACAAAGTGTTAATTATGAGATCATTATCGTAAATGTTATAAACTTCACAGAAATGATAAATTGTACAAAATTTGCCGAATACGCATTAAATAGAAAACTCAATTTTTGACTGAATTGTATCTTCAGAAAAAACTTACCTCCACGGTACATAGGATTTTGGCTCATGGAAAGGACTTAATGAAATATCAGTGCTTACCAATAGGAGAGCTGTCCGAAAGAGCACAGAAATGTAAAAACAAGGACTACGAAAGGTTCAGATACACCAATACGTGCAAAATTGCTCTTGTTCGACAATGCTACGATACAAAAATTTACTATACATTTGAAATCGAGGCAAAGGCAAGGGCCGCGACTCTACTTTATACCCGGTGTTGAGGGCAGCCGCAAACTCTTCGCATCCACTGTGGAGGGCTCACCGCGCCCGACTCGCTCTCGCGCGCTCGTGCACACGGCACGCAGGAACGCCACCCGGAGCTTGGGTGGCCACTAGCTTGAGCGGGAGTTACCAGTTACGCTCCCACCCCTGTTACGATCGTTCGTGAATTTCGGCATACATACATGCGCACACAACATATACATTAGGTTAGGTTATGTTAAGGCGGCTGTCAAGCTCCATAGGAGCCAGTCACACTTGGGCCGGTTTCGGCCCGTTGTAATACCGCGGGAGGTGTTCCCCCTTAGCCATCTCATGAGACCCGAACATATCAGCAGTTATCCCATCCTGACGCTCTTACGAAGTTTGCAATCTTTCTGGGACAGATTTTGGACATTTCTGAAATATCTGAGACATAGGGCATGCCCAGGTATTGTAGCCTTCTCCTACTGAGAGCCGGACAGGAGCAGAACAGGTGTTCCACCGTTTCCTCCTCCTCCTCGTCTCTACAGCTACGGCAGAAATCATTGTATGGGGCTCCCAGCCTGTTGGCATGGGAGCCTATCAGCCAGTGCCCCGTGAGGGAGCGGATGACAACGCTGCACCTTTTCCTGCCGAGCTTACAAAGCTCTAGTGTGCGTTTCCTGTCAATGGTAGGCCATGTTTGCCTGGATATGCGACATAGTGGTGCTGACCGCCACGCATTGTCTGCTCGTCGCTTATATAGCTCCTTTATAATAAGCCTACAGGTGGCCATAGGCATGCAAATATCCTCCTTATATTGGAGAAGGGGTATTGTGGTACCTGATCTGGCCAGCTCGTCTGCCTTGCAGTTGCCCTCAATGTCCCGGTGACCCGGGACCCAGATAAGGCTGATGGCATATTGTTGGGCCATCTCGTGAAGAGATTTGCGGCAATTTGCCACTGTGGCCGAGTTCGAGGAAATCGCATGAAGCAATTTGATCGCAGCTTGGCTGTCGCTGTATATGTTTACAGTTGTTGTTGCCGTTGAGGCTGTTTGCAGGAGCTTCAGTGCTTCCATGATCGCAATGACTTCCGCTTGGAACACACTGCAGTGATCTGGGAGCCTAAAGGAGTGCCTGATTTCGAGTTGTTCGGAGTAAATCCCTCCTCCAACTTTGTTATCCAGCTTCGAGCCATCTGTGAAGATGCTTATGGCCGTGTCCTGGCCTGGTGGTCCCTCAAGCCACTCGTCTCTGCTAGGGATGATTACATTGAAGGGAGTACCAGTGTGTTCCCTTGGAACGCAGTAGTCCGTCTTCGTTGGGACGGTACTACTGACAAGTATAGATGAGTGACCCCTGGTATGTGGCGTCCATTGTCCGGAGTCTCTCAGACGTATCGCGGCAATTTCTGCCCTCTCTTTTCCCTTGAGTTCGAGGCTTTGGAGATTTAGGATGGCGTTTAGTGCATCGTTCGGGGTGGTGCGTAATGCTCCACTAATGCATAGGGCTGCGGTTCGCTGAACCTTGCCAAGTTGTTTGGCTGTCGATCCTTTTGATAAGGTCGGCCACCAAACTGTAACTCCATAGAGTAAGATTGGTCTTACTATTGCTTGGTATATCCATTGGACTACGTTTGGGTTCATGCCCCACTTCAAGCCAATAGCTTTTTTACAGGAGTATAGGGCTATCGTAGCCTTCTTTACTCTGTCCTTTACGTTCAGGTTCCAGTTCAGCTTCTTATCAATTACCAACCCTAGGTAACTAGCACTGTCGCTGAAGGAGAGCCTGCATCCATTTAGTATGGGAGGGTTGAGGGGCGGAATCTTGTACTTGCGTGAGAATAGCACGAGTTCCGTTTTAGTGGGATTTACTCCCAATCCTCGCGATTTTGTCCATTCTGACAGTCTCGCGACCATTCACGCTCCCCGACAAAGCCGAACCTGCAGCTCGACGCCTCCGCCTACGTTCTTCCGGAACTGGCGGGCAACCTTCCGTCCTATCCGATCCCGCAGGATTCGTTGCGAGACTTGCCGGATCTGCCATGGGCTGATCCGAAGTTTTACGAATGCTCGCAGGTAGACGTCCTGATTGGACGTCCTGCGAGAGCAATTTCCTGCAATCCACTACGAGAACCGCCTCCGGGAAGTACGTAGTCACTTTACCGTTCCGCGACCCGGACCATCCCGGGTCAAGGCTGGGGTACTCCCGATCAATTGCGCTAGCTCAGTTTCTGAGAAACGAAACACGTTTGTTGCGAGACTTGCGGTTGAAAGAGCAGTACGACGCCGTGATCCGGGATTACTTAGCGCTCGATCACATGACCGAGGTTCCTCCGGATCATAGTTCCCCCGATTACTACCTCCCGCACCACGCCGTACTTAAGCCTGAGAGCACGACCACGAAAGTCCGCGTGGTATTCAACGCATCCAGCCCCTCGACTAATGGCGTGAGCCTCAATGACCTGCTGCATGCTGGTCCGGTCCTACAATCGGACTTAACCCTGCAGATCCTGAAGTGGCGGTATTTCCGGTTCGTGTTCAATGCCAACATCACCAAAATGTATCGGCAAATCTGGGTTGATCCGAACCACACTCCGTTCCAGCGTATCCTTTTCCGAAACAAGGAGGGAGAAATCCGCGATTACGAGCTCAAGACCGTCACTTTTGGGGTCAACTGTGCTCCCTTCCTTGCCATCCGTGTCTTGCAACAACTTGCGGACGACGTCCAGTCACGGTTCCCTAGAGCGAGTCAGATCATTCGGTCTGCTATGTATGTCGACGACATACTAGCCGGGGCAGATTCCACAAAGGAGGCTCAGTTGGCTATCCGCGAGCTGCAAGCCGCGCTGAGTTCTGCCGGTTTTCCGCTGAGAAAGTGGACTTCCAATCACAAGGCCCTTTTAACTGGGTTGCCGAGTGAACACCTTCTCCATAGCGATTTCCTGGAGATTGAGGCCGAGAGCACGGCCAAGACCCTCGGGATCCGCTGGACGGCGACCTCAGACGAGTTCTTCTTTGTCCCTCCTGAGTTAGCGCGAGAACCACCCTTTACCAAGCGGACAGTGCTTTCCCAAATCGCGATGTTGTTTGACCCAGCGGGGTCAATCTTGCCCCGTTTATTGTCCGGTCCAAAATCTTCATGCAGGAGATATGGTTGCAAGAGTTGGGATGGGACGAAAATCTCCCCAACGAGATGTGTCTGCGCTGGCAAGGTTTCTTGGACAGCTACTCCGTGCTCAACCAGATCCGAATTCCGAGATGGATTGGGGCGCAACCATCGGTAACAATCGAGCATCATGGATTCTGCGATGCATCCGAAAAGGCGTATGGTGCCGCCATTTACGTGCGCGTTGAGGTGGGACATCGCGTCGAAGTGCAACTTCTCACCGCTAAGACGCGAGTCGCCCCTGTGAAGACCTTATCGCTCCCCCGATTAGAGCTGTGTGGTGCTGTGCTCCTGTCCGAAATGGTGACGGCTATCCTGCCGAATATGCCTGCGGCACGCACGGTCTGTCAGTATTGGACCGATTCTACCATAGTCCTCGCCTGGCTGAGGAAGCCCGCGTGCCACTGGGCTACCTTCGTAGCCAACCGGGTGACCAAGATAGCGCAAGCTACCGAGGTCAAGGAGTGGTCCCACGTTCCGTCCGAACAAAACCCCGCGGACTTAGCCAGTAGAGGCGTATCGTTGGAAGATTTGGTTGCTAACCAACTCTGGTGGCAAGGACCAGCGTGGCTGCGACTGCCCCGACCTCAGTGGCCAGCACAATCTGAGGAGTCTCCAGTTATGCCGCTGGAGGTCCCTGCGGTAAAGGTCCATTTTGAGCCGAGCCCATCCGAAGAGTTCCTTGAACGGTTCTCCCAGCTTGACCGGGCTATGCGAGTCCGCGCATACGTCCTTCGCTTCGTAAGACGCTGCCGGAAGTTAGATACCGCGCGAGAAGGCCATCTTACCAGCGGAGACCTCACCGAAGCGGAGCGATCTCTTATCCTAGAGACTCAACGTCGAGAATACCCCGGGGAGTATCACTGCCTCAGTGACAAGCGTCCGCTACCGAGGTCAAGTTCTATCCTGAACTTAAACCCGTTCATAGACCGACACGGACTTATAAGAGCGTGCGGCCGTGTCGCAGCTGCCGAATCTCTGCAATATGATGAACGGCATCCGATTATCCTTCCGTACCGCTGTCGACTGTCTCGCCTTCTCGCTCTATTTACACACCGGATAACGCTCCACGGCGGCAACCGATTGATGATGCGCCTTATTCGATCCAAGTATTGGATTCCCAGGCTTCAAAATTTGATGAAGGGGGTCGTGAACTCCTGCAAGGTATGCACCATCTATAAAAAGAGGTTGCAAACCCAAATGATGGGGGACCTTCCAACGGAGCGGACTTCTTTTTCCCGACCGTTCACACATACCGGTATAGACTACGCGGGCCCGTTCCAAATACGGAATTTTACCGGGAGAGCGTGTCTCATCACCAAGGGGTATGTGTGCGTGTTTGTGTGCTTTTCCACTAAAGCAATCCATTTGGAGGCCACGTCCGACCTCACAACCGAAAAGTTTCTCGCGGCCTTCGCGCGGTTTGTCGCAAGACGCGGGTGTCCCCAGCGCATCCATTCAATGGGAAAACTTTCGTGGGTGCGGCGACCACCCTTTCCCGTGACTTGCGTTCAAGGACTCGGTGACGGATGCGTATAGCCATCAACGGGTTTCATGGCGTTTTATCCCTCCAGGAGCTCCACATATGGGAGGTCTGTGGGAGGCCGGAGTGAAGAGTTTCAAAACCCTCTTCTATAAGGCCACGTCCATTTGGAAGTACACGTTTGAAGAGCTGTCCACACTGCTTGCGAAGATAGAATCATGCCTCAATTCCAGGCCGCTCTCGCCTATGTCCGAAGATCCGACCGAACTGTTAACCCTCACTCCCGGACACTTTCTTATTGGGGGACCCTTGATGGCTACAGCCGAGCCCGAAATAAAAGGCGACGCCACATCAGTAATTAATCGATGGCAGCACTTGAAGGCCCTTAACCAGCAGTTCTGCCAGAGGTGGAAAGAGGAATACCTTAAAGAGCTCCATAAACGCACCAAGTGGCAGACGCCTACGCCCTATCTTCAGGTTGGCGATATGGTCGTCGTTAAAGAGGACAACGTGCCATCTAATGAATGGCGACTCGGGAGAATCCAGTCCGTATATCCCGGCGCCGACGATAAGGTCCGTGTGGTGGACGTCCTCACTGCCCGCGGAGTCCTCAAACGACCTGTGGTTAAGGTCGTTCTTCTTCCTATAGAACCCCGTAATTCCGTCCAACAATAACCTTACTGAAGGTTTTTTATCCATTACCGAATCATTGCTCATGGAGAGCCGGCGTGCTCGCGGTTTAAATTCCTACCGGTGCCGAGTCTGCCCAGGAGTGCATCCTCTGCGAACTTGCCATCGGTTCCTTCGCTTGAGTCCGGAAAAGAGACTTCGGGCAGTGCTGATTAACAAGTACTGCGCGAACTGCTTGGCTCATCAGCACTCCGGGAAGGATTGTCGCAGTGGTGGGCTGTGCAGAGTGTGTGGGAAAAACCACCACACACTACTCCACATCCCCCCTTCTCGTCGTTCAGCCCGCTCGGCCTCGGCGTCTTCATCGCCACCTGCGGCATCCCGAGTGGAACGCCGGCCTCGGCGCCCCGCCAGCCGCCCTGCTGGAAGGTCTCCAGCTCCGGCGCCTCCAGGGTCAGCATCCCGAGCTGATCGCCGCCCTCGGCGCTCCGCCACTCGCCCTGCCGGGAGGACTCCGACTCCGTCGCCTTCAGGGTCAGCATCCCGAGCTGAGCGCCGCCCTCGACTTCCCGTGAGCCTACCCATGGCAGGGGCCCCAGCACCATTTTGGAAACGGGTTCCAAAACTTTCGAGACGGCGGCGCTCATCGACCCGTGCACCCCCGTAAGCTGCGTTGATGAGTCGTTGGCTAACGCCTTTAAGTTGCCGACTACCCAAGTCGGTGACGAGAAGGTATGCAACGCGGTCATCCGGGCCAAGCGGAGTGAGTTCCGATTGGAGTTGGTGCTCAAGGTTGAGCCATGCTTGCGCATTCGCACGCCGATCCGTGAGTTGAGCGCTGCCGTGCGGTCCCGCTTTGGCGACCTCCAGCTTGCCGATGACCAGTTCCACAGGCCGGCCACCATCTCGCTCATCCTGGGAGCCGACCGGTCTACCGATCCAACCAGGTCTACTGGCACGAGAAGACGGCCTCCCCGTGGCCCAGAGCACAGTTTTTGGATGGATCGTCTCCGGGGCGTGCACGCAGCCATAGCCCGACCAAATGCTTGCAATCCTGCAAGATGGGGGAGGATGTTGAGGGCAGCCGCAAACTCTTCGCATCCACTGTGGAGGGCTCTCCGCGCCCGACTCGCTCTCGCGCGCTCGTGCACACGGCACGCAGGAACGCCACCCGGAGCTTGGGCGGCCACTAGCTTGAGCGGGAGTTACCAGTTACGCTCCCACCCCTGTTACGATCGTTCGTGAATTTCGGCATACATACATGCGCACACAACATATACATTACATAGTAGACTTTTTACCGCAAATAAAGTGAACGAAGTGAAACACATAGACGTGCTATTTAATTAATTAAACGGCTGTGCTACCACCCGGATCCGCCCCCTACAAACACCCGGTACTCAGTCAGTTTATACATACCTATATGAGCTAACGACTTACGCTATTTATTATATGTTCGCAAAAGAGACAAATTAAATTTTAGACAAAAAAAAATATTTAAAATATTGAAGTCAAGCCATTTTTGAATTTTGAATTCCATTTTTGTTTACATATGCTTTTTACATCTGCTTCTACATTTCTACATGTGCATGTATAGCTACATTTTCGAGACGTGAAAGTGTGTGCGAGAGAGATAGGGAATGAATAAGCACTTGACAGGCGTAGCGCAGCGATTGATTTAATTTATTCCTTCTGGCTATAATAGTAGTTCAACCTGATCCAGGATCTGCAATCTGGTAGACACCGTAATTTCCCATGATTCTGCGTTTTTAGTTTTCTTGAATCTTAAAAATTGTGGATTCCACAGATTTTCGTTCTTTGTGGGGCGGAAGGGGGCGTGTTAAAATATTGAAATACACTTGTACTGAAGTGATGTCACAGGAGCCTGGATAAAAAGTTTGGTTTCTCTTATAGTTTCTGAGATCTAGGCGCTTATCTGGACGAACGCGCAAAGCAGACGGGGTTGCGTGGGAGAGAGAGCAAAAGCGAGAGGGAACGATGACTTTTGAAATGGTTCTCTTCATTGTGGATATATTAATAATCAGATCTGATAAAAACATTGTTTAGCTAGTGAGCTTTTTCACTAGCTGTTGAGATTTAAAACGATTGCAATTAGGCTTTGGTTGTATATAGGCGATTTAATGCCAGGTTTATTTAGCTAGATGTATATATGTAGATATGCGTATACGACGAGAGATGATGCGTTGGTTTCGAGTATTAGATCCAGACTAAATGCAAGGGCAGACGGCGTACTTGCCGTGCCCTATGAGGCAGCGCTTAACGAGAGTGAATGCGATTATGGAGAGAGTTAGAGCAGTTCGGGCTGCTGCTAAGCCGAGTACAAATAATGCTTATATATGTATGTATAAGTAAACGAAAGAAGGCCGCTGCCGTGCGTAGGCATATGCGGTAACAAACGATTTTACAGTGGGCATTTACATTATAGCTTTAGTTTATGCTGCTTGACCCGGCGACTCGGGAAATGCCATCTCTTCCTGGTACAAGCTCAACCACCCTCGCCAGTGGCCACTTCATGGGAGGAAGATTCTCGTCCTTGACAAGAACCATATCGGCGACTGCCAAACTGGGCTTCGCAGTGCGCCATTTTGAGCGTTGCTGTAGCGAAGTGATGTACTCCTCCTTCCACCGGGACCAGAAGAGCTGCTGCAGGTATGAAACGCGCTGCCAGCCATCCAAACGATCGAACTTAAGTCGTGTTACGTCTGGCTCAGCAAACGAAGCAGGAGGGCCACCATTCAAGAAATGCGCTGGAGTTAAAACATCAAGATCGGCAGGGCTCTCTGAAATGGAGACTAAGGGTCTTGAATTAATTACAGCGTTGATGTGGCATAACAACGTCCGCAGTTCGTCAAATCCAAGAACCGAGCTGCCTATCGCACGGTAGAAGTGATACTTGGCCGTCTTAACTGCCGCTTCCCATAGGCCACCAAAATGCGGGGAGCGCGGAGGAATGAAGTGCCAGTCTATAGACTCAACCAAGCAAAAATCCAGCACAGCCTTCTGATGGTCATCGCTGAGGACCAGGCGCTTTAACTCCATCAGCTCATTCCTAGCGCCGACAAAATTGGTTGCGTTGTCCGACCAAATTTGTCGCGGCTTCCGTCGAGTGCATATGAAGCGCTTTAGTCCGTGAAGAAAGGCAAGTGTAGACAGGTCCTTAATCAGCTCCAGATGAACAGCCTTGGTAGCGAAGCAAATGAAAACACAGACGTAACACTTGATTGGGCCCTTATTGCGTGCCTTCGGTTTGTAGAAAAATGGCCCACAAAAGTCGACGCCTGTGATCTCAAAGGCATGAGAACCGTCGAGCCGCTCCTTTGGAAGATCCGCCATAATATGCTCCAATACTCTAGGCTTCATTCGAAAGCATCTTATGCACTTATTCACTGCCTTGTTTACCGTCTTCCTCCCCCCAATGGGCCAATATTGGGATCAAATGAGTCCAAGCAAAGCTCGAGGTCCAGCGTGCAGATTCCGCTCATGAAAGTGAGAGATTATGGAAAGAGTTAGTGGATGGCGGCTAGGCAAGATAAGTGGATGACGGCCATCAAAATCCAACGTAGAGTTCTTCAATCCACCATCAACCCTGAGCAGACCAAACTGATCCATGAACGGCGACAACGAGGCAAGTGAGCAGCGACTTCATGTCCTCCCATAGCTGAGTGCGCTGGAATAGTCGCAGCAATAACTGGGTTCCATGCTCAATGTCCGAGACAATCAGTCCGGGATGCCGAATGCGATTGCAAAACTTGTAAATGTATCTGAACACGCGTTGCAAGGAACCAAACGAGTTTGCATACTTGGAATCAGCTACAATGTCAATATAGGGAGACTTTACCAGAAGAGCACTCCGGCGAAGCTCAAGGGCTGGCTTTTCCGGTAGTACCGTGGCCGACCAGTCATCCGAAAGGCCACAAAGAAATGGAGGTCCATGAGCCCAAAGGGGACACTCCTTCAGCTCAGTCGGAAGAGCCCCTCGAGAGAGAATGTCGGCTGGGTTTAACGCTGTGGGAACATAGCGCCATGTCATGTTTTCAGTCATTTCCTGAATCGTTGCTACTCTGTTTGCAACAAATATGTTAAATCTTGACGATTCGTCCCGAATCCAGGAAAGTGCAACCGCAGAATCACACCAACAGTAACACCTTCCCTTGAAGACATTCATTCCGGATATTTCAGACATGAGCCTAGCCAGCAACTCCGCTCCACAAAGCTCCAACTTTGGCACCGTAAGTGTCTTCAAAGGAGCAACACGAGATTTGGCAGAAAGTAAGTGACTGCTGGCATGCTGACCTTTTGACACGACATATATGCATGCACCATAAGCCTCGATGCTGGCATCGCAGAATCCGTGAATTTCTAGCTCAGAGTCTGGAAGGAGGACAAGACGAGGAAACTCAAGTCGACGAATCTGGCCAAAACTGCTGCATATTTCATGCCACTCTGTACTCAGTGAGGCTGGGAGGCTTTCATCCCAGGCTAACTTCTCCTTGCACAAACGTTAAAGAAAGATTTTTGATTTCGTAATTACAGGACCAGCCAGTCCGAGAGGATCGTAGAACCGCGCTATGGTTGATAACACAGATCTCCTGCAGGGACTCGGAGACGATTCTAGGGCCGAGAACGAAAATAAAAGTTTATCAGAAATCGGATCCCAGGCGAGTCCTAGTGTCTTAGTAAAATGGCTGCCATCATCGAACTTTAAGTACGTTTCCTTGTCCTCATCAGGAACTCCATCCAGCACAGTGGGAACGTTCGAGCACCATTTCCTCAATCTGAACTGACCCCTAGACAGGATTCCAGCAGTTTGCTCACGAATGCGGATGGCCTCTTCCTGAGATCTGGCGCCAGATATCAAATCATCCACGTAGAAGTCACGGCGAAGAACTTCAGCTCCAACTGGAAAATCTGCCTGCTCGTCGGTTGCCAACTGGTGCATCGCTCGCACGGATAAATACGAGGCAGGCTTCGTCCCATAAGTAACGGTGTCCAGTTGAAACACGCTCAAGTCATCTTGTGTGGAGTTTCTCCACAGAATACACTGCAAGTTGCTGTCCTCGGGCGAAACTCGTACACACCGATACATCTTATAGATATCTTCCGTAATCGCAACTGCGTATGAACGAAATCGAGCAATAATCTGAAAGAGTTTAGGTTGTATTACGGGGCCAGCCATTAGAACGTCATTCAATGAATAGCCAGACGACGTAGAAGCGGATCCATCAAAAACAACTCGAAGCTTGGTCGTAGAACTATCCTCTTTCATGACGCTATGGTGAGGTAGAAAATACCGGCAGTTGCTGATTGAATGGGCAGGAACAGGAGACATATGACCTAAGTCAAGATACTCGTTTATGAAGGCAGCATACTGAGCCTTCACCTCAGGGCGACGATTTAACTTCCGCTCAAGGGACAGGAATCTGCGACGCGCTTGATTGTAAGATTCTCCCAGGAGATCCAAACCATATTTAGTTGGCAGCCGAACACAATAATCGCCATTTTCTAGACGACGGACATGCTGAACAAAATGCGCTTCACAATCCAGCTCTTCCTTGGTAGATTTTGCTATGGGTTCGACGCAACTCTCAACCTCCCAAAACCTCCGAAGGAGCACTTCAAGTTGCTGATCTGGATTGTTATCCTCGGCAATAACGGCTGGCGCGTGAGCCACAATTAAAGATGACCCATTTGAACGAGAGCAACCTCCTGACACGACCCATCCCAAGCGAGTTTTCTGAATTGAAGGCAATCCTGGCAGTAGTTTAATCTGACCCACACAAAGGAGATCGTAAAACAGACTTGCTCCAATTAATAGATCGACGCGTTGAGGCCTATAAAACTCCGGATCCGCTAGGGGTATATTCGCTGGAATGTTCCAGTTATGAGTGTCAATTCCAAAGCATGGCTGACGATCAGTTATGTTAGAAGCTACGATAGCAATGATGAAAGCTGAGAAATCCGATGAGCGAGAGTGCAAGCTAACACTGACCGAACATCCATCGGTGACGAAGCTGGAGTCGCCAATTCCAGAAACTGCGGTTGATGATTTCCTTTTCCGAAGCTGAAGCTGATTGGCGAAACGAGAAGTTATCAGATGCAACTGGGAGCCAGAATCCAGCAATGCTCTGCAGGGAACCAAAACTCCGGAACGATTTTTTACCAAGACTGTGGCAGTGGCAAGTAGAACGACATTATTACTGAGACCTTGGGCTATAAGTGCAGACGAAGTAGACGCTGAAGTAGAGGATTCAGTGGTAAGCTGAGGCGGATTAGAAGAAGGGGGCGCAAACGGAGACTGAGCATCAGTTGACTGACCTTGGACTGCAGCCGAATCAGGGTTACCGAAATGAAGCGTAGTATGATGCTTGCAGCCGCAGATACGACAGTGGCTCGAGGTGCACTGGCTTAATCGGTGTCCTGTTCTAAGGCAATTAATGCAAAGGGCCAGTCGTTTGGCCTCTTTATGGCGATTTTCGGGGGACAGTGCCTTGAACTTCGGACAGTACTGGACTTCGTGAGCGCCGGTGCTGCAGAGCACGCAGCTTGAGAAAGTTTGGCTAGTTGCAATTAAGGTGGACCTGGAATTGTTATATCTTTTGTTCTTGCCCACCTGACTGCTCGGCGCATAGTTTGCCCTAGCAAAATCCACTGTCTCCAAAGATCTGCATCGCTGTTCCAGGAACGAGGCCATATACTCCCATGACGGAATCGAGTTGGCATACGCTGGCTCCTCAAATCGCTCCTCCCACTTGGCTTGGCTCACTGGATCAAGTTTACGGAGTAGCTCCTGCACGATGATGCATCCTGCGATCTGCTCAGAAGTGCCCAAACTCTGAAGCGCACGCATATGAGCATTGAATCCGTCCGACAGCTCTCGAAGCATTACCACTGAACCATATTCGACAGCCGGAAGCCCCATGATCTCATTAATGTGTGCCTGAAATACTAAGCGTCGATTATTAAACCTTCTTTCCAATAATTCTAACGCCACGTTATAGTTGCCATCCGAAATCTCCAGCGACCGCACAGTCTCCAAAGCCGCATCACGCAGACAGGAACGCAAATGCTGAAACTTCTCTACATTAGTTAGATCAGGATGATTGTCTATGATGGTTACAAACGTGGAGTAGAAGTCGTTCCATTTGGCATATCCTCCGCCGAAAGTTGGAAGTTGTATAGGAGGCAGAGATGGTACCTGTCTACGTCGAGGCACAAATTGCGAGCCGGCACAATCAGCGGTGAGCTTTCCTCCAGCCATGGTGGAATGAAGAGGCATGTGTCCGCTACTCTTAGCTATTTCCCGCAGAATTGACGCCTTCGCAGTACTGGCAAGCGATTCGAACACATCACCTAATCCACTGTGAATCTCGGCTTGATCCAATTCCTCAAGCTCGTTATGGAGCAGCTCAAACTTTCCGATCAGCTTATCGAGTTTCGCTTGTTGTACCACGAGCATATAATAGTCTGCTACTAGCGACTCATTCTGGCACTCAGCAACTAACCTTTTCATTTTTTCGCATAGCTCCGTGGATTTGAGCCTTAAAAATGACACCCTGGTTTGCTCCCTGGCAACTGGAATTTCATTAGCAGCGTCGGCAACGTTGGCAGCATCAGCTTTGTTGGCAGCAACAGCAGCGTTGGCAGTATCCATTTCCATAGCGGCAGCAGCTTAGCAAACGTTTACTGCGGAAAGATGACCGCAAAGAGTGAAGCGCGTAATAAACGTCGCTAGCGGGAAGACGAGCACAAAGAGGAACGAACGCACTTAGGAGCAATGAACAATAACCGTTGCGTTGCTTGAACGCTAGGTGCAATACCAATATGCGAGGGTAGCCGGTGTGGGAAGAGAAGAGCAAAGAGCACCGAGCGTAACTGTAATAACAAGCACCGTAAGCCGACAGCTGCAAGGGAGGCCGGTATATGCAGTATTATATAGCCGATGACACTGTCCACATTGGCAATTCAAATAATGTTTTGTTATATTTCGTGATTGCACAGAAATAGTTATTCAAGATCACGTCGGGGTCACCAATATTTAGCTAGTGAGCTTTTTCACTAGCTGTTGAGATTTAAAACGATTGCAATTAGGCTTTGGTTGTATATAGGCGATTTAATGCCAGATTTATTTAGCTAGATGTATATATGTAGATATGCGTATACGACGAGAGATGATGCGTTGTTTCGAGTATTAGATCCAGACTAAATGCAAGGGCAGACGGCGTACTTGCCGTGCCCTATGAGGCAGCGCTTAACGAGAGTGAATGCGATTATGGAGAGAGTTAGAGCAGTTCGGGCTGCTGCTAAGCCGAGTACAAATAATGCTTATATATGTATGTATAAGTAAACGAAAGAAGGCCGCTGCCGTGCGTAGGCATATGCGGTAACAAACGATTTTACAGTGGGCATTTACATTATAGCTTTAGTTTATGCTGCTTGACCCGACAAACATATTAATAAAAATAACATATTATATTTAATACAAAATTTGGTTGCTCTAGCTTTAATAATCTCTGAGATATAGG
Source organism: Drosophila affinis (assembly GCA_037356375.1). Classification (NCBI taxonomy): domain Eukaryota; kingdom Metazoa; phylum Arthropoda; class Insecta; order Diptera; family Drosophilidae; genus Drosophila; species Drosophila affinis. Next base: position 29,761,215 of record CM074800.1, read on the forward strand.
CGCTAATGAAGACGGACGGAAAGACGGACAGACAGACATGGCTATATCGACTCGGCTATTGATGCTCATCAAAAGACTCAACAGACTGGGCAGTCTTAAATTATGACTATAACTCAAGAAGATGGCATAATTTTGCATTTACAATATCAAGCAGAATAACTAGTTCAACAAGCTACTGAGAATTGTAGCTTACATAATGCGCTGACAACACAAGCCACACTGTCTACTTCGATGAGCTAAACGAAGCTCAGAAAATTGTGATTCGAAACGTACAACTTCAAAGAGGACATAAGGCACATAACAAGACATGAGGAAACACAGAAGGAAGGTTCGATAAGCTCGCTGACACCTTTCATGAACCAAGATGGCATTTTGTGAGTTGGAGGTCGATTACAAGCGGAAAATATTGCGTTTAACGCCAAGCACCTAATGGAGCATTAATGGCCATACAATGATCCAATTGTCATGATGATGCTTGGCAAGATAGACAAGGACCACATTCATTGTGGTCCCAAGGCGTTGCTGACAGTATGACGGCAGCATTTCTGAATACTAAAAGAAAACGAGAGGGAACGTTGTGAGCCGCGGCAAAGGCCGCGGCTCTACCTTATACCCGGTACTCAGTCAGTATATACATACATACATTTATGAGCCTACGATTTATGAAATTTTTTATATGTTCTCAAAAGGGACAAAAGTAATATTTAAATTAAAAAAATTAATTTTTTGGAATTTTTATACATGTTTCCATTTTTGTTTACATATGTTTTGTATATCTGCGCCTACATTTCTACATGACTTGTATAACTACATATTTGAGACGTACAAGTGTTTGCAAGAGAGAGAGAGGGAATGACTCAGCGCTTGGCAGGCGTTGCGTAGCCACTGAAATTTAATTTGTTTCTTCTGGCCATAATATTGATCCGATCTGATCAAGATTCGGTAATCTGGTAGATATAGTAATTTTCCATGATTCTGCGTTTTTGGTTTTCCATTATCTTAAAAATTGTGGATTCCATAGATTTTCGTCTTTTGTGGGGGCGGAAAGAGGTGTGGCAAAATTTTAAAACAAACTTGCACTGGTTCGGTATCACAGGAGTTTGGATAGAAAGTTTGGTTGCTCTAGCTCTTATAGTCTCTGAGAACTAGGCGCTCATTTATACGAATAAGCAAAGCAGATGGGGTCGCGTGTGAGAGAGAGCGAGAGGGAATGATGACTTTCGAAATGGTTTTCTTCATTGTAGCTATAATAATGATCCGATCTCATCCAGATTCAACACTCTGATAGAAATGGGCATTCTCTATGAATCTGCGTTTTTAGTTTTCTTGTATCTTCAAAATTGTGTGTGCCACAGACTTTCGTCCTTTGTGGGGGCGGAAAGGGGCGGGGCGAAATTTTGAAATATGCTTTGAGTAGTGTGATCACACAGGGGACTGGATACAAAACTTGGTTACTCTAGCTTTAATAGTCTCTGAGATATAGGCGCAAATGAAGACGGACGGACAGACGGACGGACGGACGGACAGACGGACAGACGGACGGACAGACAGACATAGCTAGATCGACTCGGCTATTGATGCTGATCAAGAATATATATACTTTATGGGGTCGGAAACGCTTCCTTCTGTGCGTTACACACAACCGTTATCCCCACAAATCTAATATACCCCTTACTCTTCGAGTACCGGGTATAAAAACATAGCAAGAAGCATCGCGCAGAACTGTGTTTGCACCGTAGCTAGGCCAAAAAATACTGGAACAGATCATGGGAAATCTGCCACCTTTTCATGTCACACAAGAAAGTTTATACCTGAATACTGGTGTCGATTATTGTGGACAATTTAAAATTCGCTATAAAATACGATGAAAGAAATCCAACACAGCTAACTTTTCGAGATTCTATTGTTTGCAATTAAAACAATACATCTGGAGCTAGTCAGTGATCTCACCACAGAAGCATTTTTAGCGGCACTTCGACGTTTAATTTTTCATCGAGGAAAATGTCAAACGCTGCACTACGACAATACAACGAATTTCGTAGGGGCCAAAAGATCAAAAGTTAGAAAAAACCTATATTTTCAGAAAAGGTTCAAAGGGAGCCTTCCTGATAAGAGAACCATTGGATCCTTATGTGCACAACTTACACACGAGTACTAACAGCCGAGTGCACTAGTATGGATCAGCATTTCAAATATATAGACGAGAACTTGTAAGCTGAAAACAAAGAGCTCTTTCAGCTTACAAGTTTTCTTTGTTTTCAGCTTACAAATCTGTTCTTTTTTTCAGCACTAGTGCTTCCATTTTTCACATAACTTAAGTTTCTTATAACTGGTTGCATTGAACTTTGAACTATTGAACTGAAAAGCTGACAATTGCAGCTTTCCCACCCAGAAACTTTATAGCTCCATCTTAACGTCTGGAAGATATTATGCTTTCAAGTTCAAATTTTATTATTTTTTTCGGTATTTTTCCCCGATTTTGGCTTTGAAAACTCAGGAGCAGTCGAAAAAAAATATTTATGGCAGTCATTTCTGATTTAGATAGACACGCCAATTGGGCGTCGTTAAGGTATAGTTTATAAAAATCGATCGATATACTGCCAAGTATCAGCTATTTAACTAAAACTTCATATGTCGTTTGTCACCATCCTAAATTCCATTTTACCGTTAAAAACTGTTAAAAACAGTGTGGGGATAATGCTTGTTATCCCCGATCGGCCGAATAATTATTTCAAATAAATAAAACGCGGCGCAGAAATAAAATTGCGAATGCTCTTTTAATTATGTCTGAACGGTGAGTGACCTTTGCTTGCCCTTCTCATTTCGAGCATTGCTGCTCCGATCGCTGGGCGCAGCTTCGCTTCGCTCGGCAAACATAGATAGATAGATAAAAGAGCCGAGCGAGCTTTGAGAGAGCGTTTAGTAGGGCAAGCAAGCGCAAGAATTTACAACAACAATTTTGTTTATTTGCGGCTATTTGGCCAGCCACTATTCGGCGGGGGTCTGCTCCGAACATTCACCCCCCGTTGGAAGGCAACGGCTTTCAACAGAACCATCCTGGAGAGGCAGGACCGCTATCTTTCCAACGGCCCGTTTGAAGAGGCCCTTTTGGGTGCGGATGACGGCTACTCTGATGGTTCCATCTTTCCCTGGGATGACGCTCTCGATGCGGCCGACTGGCCACGCGACTCTGGACTTGGAGCATAAGAGATGGCTCTGCACACTACCACCAGCTTCAGACCGCATGTAAACACACGCACCATATGCTGACTGGCTCGCATCACAAAACGCATGCATTTCCAGTCTGGATTTCTGACAAAGAACGTAACGTGGAAATTTGAAATCCCTAACCATCGACAGCGGCGAGGTCAACTCGCTCCACGACGTATGAAGATCCTGGGGCAGACTTTCGTCCTAGTCCAATTTGAGGTTTTCGTTCCATAACGACTGCATAAATATTTTGGCCTTTGTGATAATGGGAGAACTGAGTCCTAAAGGATCGTAGAACCTGGCTATTGTGGACAGAGCCGAACGCTTCGATTTTGGACCCGCAGCGCCCGCGACGTGAACGAAATTGAACAGAAGATTGTCCGTGGTGGGATCCCAAACTAGGCCTTAGTTACCTCTGTCCCGTCGTGAAAAGTAAAGCACTTCTCGAGGTCCGCCTCAGATTCGCCTTCTAAAGCAGCGTCTTCATTCGAACACCATTTACGTATGAGAAAACATGCTTTTGAGAGTAGCTTTTTCACCTGATGACGAATCTCGATGACCGAATCGATGCTGTCGCCTCCTGATATGAGATCATCGACATAAAAATCTCTTCGAACGGTATCAGCACCAAGCGGAAACAATGACTCTTCATCATTTGCCAATTGATGCATAGCACGAATTGCCAAAAAGACGGCAGGCTTGGTCCCGTAAGTAACTGTCTCCAACTTGAACACCTGAACTTCTTCCTTTGGTTCGTTGCGCCATAGGATGGATGCATTGCACATGCTGATCGGGATGGGAAACGCGTGCGCAGCGGAACATTTTGCAGATGTCGCCACACAAGGTGACTTTGAAAAGACGGAAACGAAGCAGTGCTATCAGAATTTTGGGTTGGATAGTGGGTCCAGCCATTAGCGCATCATTTAATGATATTCCACACGCTGTTTTGGCAGAACCATCGAACACTACACGTAGTTTGGTGGTTGTACTGTCCAGCTTATGGACGCAATGGTGAGGCAAGAAGTACTGAGGGAGGTCTGACGTGTAGTTGGCGACATGTGTCCTAAATCCAGATACTCCTGAAGAAATTTCGAATATTTTGATTTGAGTTCCGGATTTTTTGCTATCCTTCTCTGCAAATTTAGATATCTACGTAACGCTTGCTGACATGATTCTCTTAACTCCTCCAAACTGATTCTAGTTGGCAACCGTACGGAATAAGCTCCGGAATCTCGGCGAACGTAATTCGCAACAAAATGCTGTTCACACTGAACATCCTCCTTCGAAATTGATGAGGGCGAAAAATCTCCGTCTACTTCCCAAAACCGTCTTACGATTTCGCACAAATTGGCCTCATCAGCGAAGATGCTAGGGGAATTTTCAACAACTGCTAGCACCGCACGACTATTCCCGTTGCTATTGATGCTTCCTGACACTATCCAGCTAAGTTTCGTCTTCTGCAATGTTGGCAATTGGTCCGACAGTCGAATCTGCCCGATGCACATTAACTCGAAAAACAAACCAGCACCTATCAACAGATCGACCCGCTGGGGCTTAGAGAAGTTGGGGTCCGCCAGCTTGACATTATTCGGCATTGGCCAATCCTTTGCGTCTAGTCCGAAGTTAGGCTGCATTCCTGTGATTGAGGAGGCTATAATCGCAGAGAGAGAACCGCGATACTTTGCGTCTTGAGATTGCAAAACGATGTTTACAGCCTTGCTCGAAGGCAGAATAGATTCGCCAATGCCGACAATTTGAACATGCGACGGATGAGGATCCAACTGGAGCTGATTTGCAAGCCACGATGTTACAAAGTTAACCTGAGAAGCGGAATCCAAAATGGCACGACATGGGATAAACGATCCACAACGGCCTTTGATGTATACGACTGCGGTAGATAGCAACACATGTTGGCTAGGCAGAGAGTTGGAGCTTGAGGGGGGAGGGCTGGAAGATTTGCTTGCTACTAGGGCACTTGCAGGATCATTCTCGTTCGATACCACAGTCGGTGACGGCAACTAAGCATCAGTGCCTGATTGCATGTGGAGCAGTGTGTGATGCTTGGCCTGACACTGCCTACATGTCCCCGACCTGCAACGCTGCAATGGATGACCTTTTTTGAGGCAGTTTAGACATAAGTGGCTCTTCTTTGCCTCCTTGTATCGCAAAAAAACACGGAGATTTAGAAAAGCTTGACATCGGGATGTGGAATGATCGGAGGATTTGCAATAATTGCATGCGGCGTTAGTATGGTCGTTAATGGTGGTAATAAGGGTGATAGGTTTGTTTTCTCCCACCTGCTGGCTCTGATTTTTTACCATAGCCGATTCCAGATTTTTCAACATCCGACACTTCTTCTCCAAGAATGAGGACATGTCCGACCATTTCACCTGCGTCTTGTGATCCAATTTCCTGCTTACGATGCAAGCGAGCCATCCATCCGAGATCTCCTGAGGTGTTGCCAAAGTCCGAAGGGCACGTAAATGCGCGTTGATTTTGTCGCTGAGCGCGTGCAGACCGATGGCCGAGCCCTTCTCCACCCCTTGCAGCCCGAAAATAGCCTTTATGTGTGCCTGAAAATGCGTAAGCTTATTATCGAATCGCAGCTTTAATAAATTTAACGCCTCTTCATAATTTTCCTGAGAAAGACCCAAAAAACGAATCGTATCCAGCGCAGCTCCATCTAGGCATCCACGTAAATATTGGAATTTCTCGAAGACTGGTATACGTGAATCATTGTGCACCATTGTCGTAAACATCGAGTGGAATTCTGGCCAATCCATATAGTCCCCACCAAATCGCGGGAGCCGCAACTCAGGCAGTCGAGAACGGACAATAACGTCATCGGCAAACGCAGATGAATGCTCCTCGAGAGGGTGCCGCGCCGTGGAATGCGCAGCATTCCACGTGCGAGAAACCGCCAACTCCCATGACAGCTTGGACCTGACCTTGATGTAAATATTGGCAAAGTCCAGTCGGGCGTCATTGGCTAACTGCAGTAAGTCTAGCCTTTCAAGACTCGTTTGAGCGACACCAAAATCCGCATTCATTTGCTCGATCTGCTCTATGCGAGCTTGAAGCTCCGTTTCATCCAGATCAGCCAGCTCTTCCTTGGTGAGCAACCTGTCCATGGCATTTAATTCACGCGCGATAGCCTCCGCCTTTTGCCTATAAAAATCAATGTCACTAGGCATTACCGCGTTCGCGACATTATTTGGCTCAGGTTCTGCCATGTTGGGGTTTTTCAAGTCACGAGAGAAAAAGACACCCTGTATACGTATACAACAAAAACCGCGATAAACTCAAGCAAAGGGATTACAGCTAATCGATGTAGCTGTGCGAGCTGTCTTATTCCGCTTTGTGCTGCGTTTGTATGTATTGGTTAGTTCTCTGCACTGCCCAATGCACTGCACTGAACTGCCGCGACGAAAAACTGTAAAGCCAGCAACGGTACAAATATGTATATAGGTTTTGTCACCGAATTGTGCGCAAAACGCCGAAAATTTTGTTGAAGCTTTCGAATGCTATATATGCTATATAATAGACTCCGCTATTCAGACGATCACGTCGAGGTCACCAAATCTTATGTGGGGATAATGCTTTTTATCCCCGATCGGCCAAATAATTATTTCAAATAAATAAAACGCGGTGCAAAAATAAAATTGCGAATGTTCTTTTAATGATGTCTAAACGGTGAGTGGCCCTTGCTTGCCCTTCTCATTTCGAGCATTGCTGCTCCGATCGCTGGGCGCAGCTTCGCTTCGCTCGGCAAACATAGATAATATAGATAAAAGAGCCGAGCGAGCTTTCAGAGATCGTTTAGTAGGGCAAGCAAGCGCAAGTATTTACAACAACAATTTTTTTATTTGGCAAGCCACTATTCGGGGTCTGCTCCGAACAAACAGATTTTTGGTATTTTTGTAGGAAAAATATATATTATTTGTATATATATATATATATATTTATACATATATATATATTTTTTTTTTCGATTTTTCCAGAGTTTTTAAAGACAACATTTCTAGATAAAATACCGCAAAAAATTATGAAATTGAATTTGAAATCTTAATGTCTTCCAGATGTTTAACTGCATTTGTCAGCTTTTCAGAACTGCAAAGTTCAATTCAACCAGTTATAAAAAACTTAAGGTATGAGAAAAATAGAAGCAGTGTCTCTGAATTTTTAAAAAATTCTTTAAAAAGAAACTAAACTATAAACAAAAACCATAATTCTTACAAAAAAATTTAAATCTCGAAATCTATCAGAAAAAGTCACTTTTGGCGACAGCGGAAATAAAAAGTTGAATTTTGTTGAGTAGTGTAATTTGACCGTCGCGGAAATCGACGATCAAATCGACATGTTGGCAGAATTTCGAAAGAATTTCGAAAAAAATAAGGGCCACAATGAACTGGAAGCGCTTAATCAAGACGAGACTAGGAGTGAGATGCGCAACAACTTTGATACGTTGTTCATGTCATTAAAGACTGAGCTACTGGATGCTCTCGAACTAGGCCACTCGCGTGCTGCCAATTCGACTACCCTACCAAACCATTCTGGAAATAGTACCATCATCATGGCTCATAAGCAGCGACTTCCTGAGCTAAAGATACCCATGTTTTCCGGTGGATACGTCGAATGTTCAGAATTTATGGCCATGTTTAAGTCGATCATTGGCGCGGATGCGATCTCAGCGACATCGAGCAGTTCTAGCATCTTCGCTCTAGCCTCGCTGATATGTCTTTGGATTCAGTTCGATCTTTGGAACTCTTCAGGGCCAGTCATCGTGTGGTGCTGGATTTACTTAAAAACTGTTTTAATAAGAAACGATTTGTTCTCCAGGCACACATCAAGAAGATTCTTGGGCTCAAGAGAGTGGTTATGCCATTTCCTTAAAAGGCTTCTGGAGTTTTCGGATGCAGTCAATTTGCATATGCGTGCGCTGCAGATCTTAGGAACTGAGTTTGAAATATCAAACTGCATGATACTCAAAATGCTGCTGCAGAAGTTGGACGCTAAAACAGCAATGAAATGGGAGGTGTTTGTAGGGGGCGGATTATCAGGTATTTACAGTCACGGAACAGTATTGCAGCAGTATTGTTGTTCAAGATGTATTTCACGAGCGTTCTCTTAGGGGTATTTATAACTACCGTAAGTAATTTAAGTAATGTATGTACATATATATGTATCGAAAAGAATCCGTGCGTATGTGGTTAGGCTTTGACCGATCGTAACGGGGTTGGGAGCGAGAACTGCCAAACTCCCGATAAAGCTAGTGGCCGCCCGAACGCCGGGCGGCTCTCCCGAGTGCAGTGTGCAGGAGCGCGCGAGAACAAGTCGGGCGCCGAGCGCTCTCCACAGGGCGCTGCAGAAGTTTGCTTCTGGCCTGAACAGGAGGAAAACCTGTCGTCGAGGGCTATACCTAAGGCAAAGGATTTACAGCAAACGATTTTTATGAAGATGCTATTCAGCATTTATTCTTGCAAGATATTCGGAAATTTGTCATCGTTGCTACGCTACAAAGAAGTGAAGAAACTTTCCTTCTGTTTCAATTTCCTGAAATCGGACTCGTGAATGCAATAGTGAAAAATTCGAGTATGCGGTGAGAGCCATCATAGTTTGTTGTATTTCGAGACTCGGCAATCCACAGCTCAAGGCTCCCCAGATATTTCTCCTCCAGATCTAACGCTCCAACCAGAAGCTATTTCTGCCAGTCAGGATTATGTTAGCAGTTCGCTTTCACCCGCTTCTACCACTCTTGCTGCCCAAGGTTCTTGCTAAGAATCGGTCTGGCATTTTAGTTCCTTGTCGTGCCATACTAGATTCAGGATCACAACTTCAGCTCATCACATCCAGGTTCACCCAGCAGCTTCAGCTTAGGAGAACTCAATCATCTGCACTTGTCTCTGGGCTCGGCGATACCCGCGTGGCTACTGAGGGATCCACCGTAAACATTTGTATGCATTCTCGCACTACTCTCATCGCTCTACAATCACCGATTGTCGACCAAGTCTGACAGTCAAACATCAACTTGCTGATCCTGCATTTTTCAAACCTCCGCGATTAGATCTCCTCATTAGTGTTAGAATTTTCTATGATCTCTGTGTAGGGCAAATCAAACACACCGATGGTCTGCCTCTTCTGCAGAAGACCCGGTTTGGGTGGATCGTATCTGGTGGTGGAAAAAGAGTAGCAAGCTCGGCGCTATTTGCAACGCACAATTCTCCAGAGGCGAAAGCTAAAATGGATTTAAGGTTGGATAAAACTCTTCGTATGTTTTGGGAAGTCGAGACTTGTGCGGACGCCGTTTTGAATACCAAGGAAGAATTAGATTGTGAGGCGCATTTCGTAGACCACTTCTCACGTTTGCCATAAGGCGAGTATTCAGCTTGTCTCCCGCTAAAGGATAATGGTGATCGCTTAGTAGAATCTTACACTCAGGCGCATCGACGATTCATCAAATTGGAGCGAAAGTTGTATCGTGATCCTACACTCAAGGAGCTGTACTCTGCCTTTATGAGGGAGTATTTTGATTTGAAGCATAGGTCCCCAGTCAATACTGATTCTCGTAGTCTCTGCAAATATTTCTTTCCTCATCACTGTGTCTTGCAGGAGGTTAGTACAACGACAAAGCTTCGTGTCGTTTTCGATGGTTCGGCAGCTACATCAACTGGATCTTCTCTAAATGATGCGATGATGGCAGGCCCTGTTATTCAGCCTGCATTGTTCAGCATACTAGTTCGGTTTCGCACATTTGTAAAATGTACCGCTGCGTACGAGTGTCTTCACCTGTCAATTACTATCAGTGTATTCTATGTGGAGATTCTATCCAGTCCGAGGTTCCAGTCTACACGTTATACACCGTTACATACGGTAATTTAGCTGCATCATTTTTAGCAGTTTGCGCAATGCACCAGCTGGCCATTGACGAGGGTAATTCCTACCCCCTTGGCTCAGCTGCTCTGCAACAGAAGTTTTACGTGTCTTACCGCTATACTGTGTTTCGGTAATTATACCCGGTACTCGAACAGTACAGGGGTATATTAGATTTGTGATGATAACAGATGTGTGTAACGCCCAAAAGGAAGCGTTTCCGACCCCACAAAGTATATATATTCTTGATCAGCATCAATAGCCGAGTCGGTATAGCCATGTCTGTCTGTCCGTCCGTCTTCATTAGAGCATAGATCTCAGAGACTAAGGGAGCTAGAGCAACCAAATTTTGTGTCTAGTTTTCTGTGTTATCACACTACTACAAGTGTATTTTAAATTTTCACCCCACCCCCCTCCGCCCACACCAAAAACGAAAGTCTGTGGCATGCACAATTTTTACGTTACGAGAGAACTAAAAACGCAGAATCAGAGAGAATTATCATATCTATCAAAATGTTGACTTTTAATCCGATCTGATTATTAATATAGCCACTATGAAGAAAACCATTTCGAAAATCATCGTTCCCTCACGCTCTCTCTCACACGCGACCCTGTCTACTTTGTCTCTTCGTCCAGATAAGCGCCTAGATCTTAGAGACTATAAGAGCTAGAGAAACCAAACTTGCTACCCAAGCTCCTGTGATATTATTTCAATACAAGTGTATTTCAATATTTTGACCCCCCTTCCGCCCCACAAAGAACGAAAATATTTGGAATCCACAATTTTTAAGATTCAAGAAAACTAAAAACGCAGAATCATGGGAAATAACCGTGTCTACCACAACTATTATAGTCAGAAGGAACAAATTAAATTTCTGTCGCTACGCAACGTCTGTCATGTGCTTATCATTCCCTATCTCTCTCGCAAACACGTCCACGTCTCGAATATGTAGCTATACATGTACACATAGAAATGTAGAAGCAGATGTAAAAAGCATATGTAAACAAAAATGGAATTCAAAATTCAAAAATGGCTTGACTTCAATATTTTAAATATTTTTTTTTGTCTAAAATTTAATTTGTCTCTTTTGCGAGCATATAATAAATAGCGTAAATCATAAGCTCATATAGGTATGTATAAACAGACTGAGTACCGGGTATAACGCAAAGCCGCGGCTTTTGCCGCGGTTTACAACGTTCCCCCTTGTTTTATACCTAGGAAGGGTTGCTCTAGTCATCAGGAAGTGCTCGAAGGTACCCCTGAAGATGACAGAGAGAAATTCTTAAGGTTTCATAATGGAAGTGACATACCAAAAACTCTTCGCTTAGCATGGGACCAGACCATGGGACTGCCTCAGATCAGCTGCATTTTGCCTTGTCTGCCCTAGACACAAATTCAAAGCCCTCCAATCGATCAGTTCTGTCTATGATTGCTCGTTTCTACGACTCTTAATAAATTGATAAATCCTGTCAACAGCTTTGGAGAGAAAATTTGGACTGCGATGAAAGCCTAACTTCAGCGTTGCATTCAAATTGGATGGACTTGAGAAACAGTTTATCAAGTACCGCTCGGATATCATTTCATCGCGTGGTTCATCTGCTACGATCATAGCGATTCATGGAATTTGTAACGCTTACGTAGAAGCCTATGGCGCTTGCATATATGTCGTGTCCAGCTGTCGAGCAATGTTTTGGGCTCAAAGTCTCGAGTGGCGCCACTAAAAACCTTATCGATTCGCAAGCTGGAGTTAAGTGGAGCCCAGTTGCTCGCAAAAATCATGAAAAATTTGAATTAGATTGGAATCTTCCCAGGTCAGTTTTACTGCTGGTTGGATTCGTCAACGGCATTATCTTGGATTAGATTCAACACAATGGTCAAGTCATGAAATCCAGTTCGTTCTCTCCATTCATTGATCAGTGTGGGATACTAGGAGTTGGAGGTCGTCTTGGCAAGTGTGTGAGATGCTTCGGGACTAGGCTGCGCATGGTGTAGAATTTCGAACGAATACAAATATATTCAATCCTTTAATCAGGCTTCGGGATACGGGGACTCGCAGGGTGGACTAGTGCAGTGGGTGGCGAAAGAAAAAGAGTGACGAAAAACACGACTGTTTCCACTTATTTCTAATTTTTTATTATTATTATTATTTAATTTGTTTTATTTGCCTTTGTACCGACATTCCGGCCGCATTTAATGACCGCACGTCGGTCTTCAATATATATGGAAACAGGGCCAATTTATGGATTGGCCAGCAAGTCACCAGTCGTGAGCACCTCTCCGTCGTTGGGATCGCTGCTGGCCAGAGTGAGTGGCCTGGATTTCAGTATTGTCTCTGCCTGAGCCAAAAACGATTGCTGCAACTCCTTTGTAATTAACTCCCTGGAGTGTTCTTGTCCTTATCTATATTTAAAAACTGGTGTTCATATGCCACCACTCGAACTAATTTGGTGTACAAGAGAAAAGATGTCATTGCCAAATGATTCCTTAACACAAATTAGTACCTGGGCGGATTTTTGGTCTCGGAATCCCGTACATCGGCTGGGATGTTAAAATGCGATTTTTTGGCCAACAATGCTCAGGCTCACATACAAATTCCGGACCTTCCAGCCTAATTTAATATAGGATACGTGGGATGGCAAGTCCTCTGGATTTGCCAGCAACGGTACATGAAACCATGTAATATTTTGTGATAGCCCCTGAATCGTGGCTACCCTTTTTGACACAAACATAGCAAGCGACGATGGCGGAGTAGCGTTATTTCGGAATCTGTCTAGAAATAGAAATCCCGATTCTACATTTGTCAAGAACTGGTTTGACGTACGACCAAAATTGGGGCAACAGAGTGGCAACGCATAGTTCAAGCATTGGTATCGTTTTTGTTTTTAGTGGAGCTCTTGATTTCGCTGCCAGCAACCGACAAGAGACTTGACCCTTTTTGATTGCGCTAATATACAGGCATCAATACGCTTTAAAAGAAGCATCCGCGATCCCGTGGATCTGAATCACGAGTTCGCGCTGACGAAGGTGTACCTTGGAATGGCAACTGGGTGAAGATTTCACAAATTATTCTTCAAACATTCCCAACCTGAATGCACTGACATCAGAATTAATTCAGACCAATCTATGTCCAATCTATGTACCAATTATTTGAAGGAGTCTCAAAGACATCTTCAAGAATCTCCACCACTGTATTGTCGGCGTCTGAGTCGTCGGATACGTCCTCACGACACATCGCGTCGAAGTCACGTATGAGCTCTGCGTCTGAGGAGTAGCCTCCTTCAATCGGCTCCAACTCGCTGTCGGGTGCCTCGATCCCCGAGGCAGCATCCTGCATGACTTGGTTGTCGATAGGACGAGCCTCAGCCGAGGCTGCGTCCGACTTGTACATTGTACACAATGACCTAGAACCCCCCCATGTCTTTGCAGACTGGAGGTGGCCCTGGGTCTTTGTCGAGGAGCTCGAAGCAGCGGTCGGCCAGTGCCGCTTCCACCCACTTCCATTGGCTCCTTGGAATTCTTCCCTCCGAGCTGCCTTTGTCGAGGACGCCAATCAGCGTTCTCTTGTTGGCAATCTGCGCGAAGGAGATATTTGGCATCACCCTGGACCTTTTCGCGGCCAGACCGGGTGTCTCCTGCGATCGTTGTCTCTTTGTTTGTGAGACCATTGTGAAGTTTGGCAGCACCGCTGTGGCCCACTCCACCTTCTTCAGTCAGTTAGCTGACCCCCGTACTAGCATATGTGTGTTTGAGCTTGAACGCTGGCCGAAGGAAGATCATCTTCCTCCACTTTACCAGAAGGTCGGGCAGCCGCAATGTTGCTTAGCTGCCTCTCCAAGGTGTCCGTGTTAGGAGTTGGTCTGCCACCCACCCCAGATTCGGGATGGGACCTACTCGGGTTCATACCAGCGCTTTCCACCTTACAGGTATGTCCTGCCGTTGAGCTGGTCGGACCAAGGCTTTAGGGCTGATGCCTTCCCATTTAGGGAGTGCCAGACTCTTGTTTTTTGTTTTGATTTTGATTTTTATACATTTTACATCCCACGAGATGCAGGGAAGGGAAACAGTCAGCCCGGGCAGATATCCACGTTGCCCGGGTAAGGCATCATCAGAAAAGGGGGCTGCCAATTCACTAAGCTCTCCGTTAGAAACTGGACTAGTTTTTGAACCGGGCCCCCCGCCAAGCTGGCTCTCGGCACGGGTCAAATGACGCCTTAGCCCAGCTCGTTGTGCGGTGAGTGTGGAGGTTGGGATGTTGGTAGGTGGTGTGTGGGGGAGTGGGAGTGTGTGAGCTACTTATGCGAGGCGGCACCATAAGCGCATCGTTAGTGTGGCTGCTTCGTGAACACCCGCTGGCTGTCCGGGACTGCTTATTTTCGGTACTCTCCGAAAAGATGACCACTTATTCGCAGCTGACCTACCTTTTTAGGGGTAGGCCTTTCGCTATCCGCAACCTGCGACCCGTCCGGTGGCCTCAGCTAGGCCCCCTCTGAGCCACCTCACGCGCTCATTAGACCAGAAGAATAAACTGTAGTCGACACTTGGAGACTGACTTGACTTTCCTACAGGGGTTACTGTCAAGTAACGATTTAGCCTTGACAACCTTAACAACTGCGCCAACTGCAAATATGTGCAACAGGTATGATGACCCTGCGGAACGCTGCGCTTAGAGGATCCGCACTGAGACCCTATGCCCAGATTGACTGGCAACTGGGTAAGTGTATCGAAATAGATTAAGCACTTGTTGTCATAAACCCCTCTCAAATTTTCGTTATGACGCAAGCTTTTTCTGACCGCGATCTATCCGAATTGTCTGAATCTAATATGTCGATTTTGGATTACATATCCATTGCTGTAGTAATGTAGCCCTCTAAAATTTGCAAACGTCTTTGGATTTGGAGTGGAATTCTCGGAACTGGTCTCCTTCTCGAAGGCTATTCTCATTCGGTTTCTATCATGAAGAGAACTGTCCGCTATGTGCATCAAAGAAAAACTTTTAAAGAGCGCGGCAATGGGCATTAGCTAACCGCTGCAGGGTCAATTTATTTCTTGAAACGAACGACATGGAACCGACGCTTCCAAATAAGCGGTAAACTATGGCGTTGGCGCTTTCTGATACTCTTTCCATTAAAGAGCCGACATACGAATACTGAACGGTTCGGGCAGATGTATAGATGTATATATATAAACTCAATACCGAGCCAATAGGTAATTTTGCTATTATTTTAACTGCTATTGCTTTGGCATTGTTACCTGGTCGTCAGAAGAATCCGCTTCCCTGGGTGCTGCCGACTCAGTACTCATATCCTCCTTATAATGATGTCAAATGTCTGCTGGTCTTTCTTCCTTCACCTTCTCAAGCTGGTCTTCGATATAGTTCCTCCCTTTTTGATAAAGGTTGGTTTAACGGCACTCTATCCTTGGTTATTTGCGAAGAGGGTTCTGATCAAAATGAACGATTTGCGACACAAACATTTGTTTTGCGAAAGCTAATCGCAAGGTGCCTGCTCGGTCGCCATATAGTATTTCGAACGAATACAAATATATAATGGTACACGGGGAATCGCGGGGTGGACCAGTGCTGTTGGTGTCGAAGGAAAAAGAGTAACGAAAAACACGACTGCGCTTCATTGACTTCATTTAACTAAATTTATAACTTCAGCTTCTACTTCATACAATTAATTTGTTTTATTTGCTGTTGTATCGACGCATGGTTCAGCAGATCACGGGAATTTGCCTAAGTCACTGGAGTGGATTATTGTGTTCTCTTTTTCCATTTATTAGAAACACGCACTAGGCATCCCATCCCACTAGGCATCCCATCAAGTACTACATCATTGTCTTCAATTGCTTCACTTCTAAGGCAATACACATGGAGCTCATAAAAGACCTGACCACCGCTTTGTTTCTAGGCGCCTTAAAGCGTTCTACTTCGACGCGAGAACGGCCAAGTCAAATTTGGTCTGACAATGCAACAAACTTAGTTAAGAAACTTTTTATGAGCGACTCGCATATGAAGGAGGTCCATAAATCCTGCTTGGCGGACGCAATTGACTGGGGCTTCATCCCACCACGCTCTCCGCACTTTGGCGGATCTTTAAAGCATCACCTTTACCGCTCAGTTGCTCAGATGACGACAATTGTTATTTCTCGCCCTTTGCTCTCGCTTTCAGAAAATTGTGATGATTTATATGTCCTGACTCCCGCTGATCTGCTTTTATGCGGTCCATACGAGGTAATCCTCGAGCCCGATCTAACGAAGCTCAACTACAACCGTCTGGATGGCTGGCAACGGGTCACTCAACTGCAGCAGATATTTTGGAGACGTTGGCGTGAAGAGTATCTGCTTCTTTTGCAAGAGCGGCCGAAATGGCGGATGCCCACGTAAAACCTTTGCGTAAACGATCTCGTTCTGATCAAGGACGAAAATCTTCCTATAAATGCGTTGGTCACTGTCTAGAGTGGTCGAGGTCGTCAAGGGTAAAGAGTGTGGAGTGTGCCGCGTATCTGATTTGAAGACTGCCACAGCAACCATCAGGAGGGCCGTTACCCGGCTATGTGTACTGCCCCTCAAGGAGTTTGTTGATAGACTGGCTTCTCACGGGGGGAGTATATTAGTGCAAGCTGCTAAATAATAGGCCTAACTTAAAAACCTATGTAACTAGCTTATATATTTGCCAATGTTATTCAATGAACTGTAAACGCTAAAGTTCGTCAGCAATCTCTCTCTGTAAAAGGGCGCCCAGCAGCCGCCGCTTCGGATCTAACTTGCTTTGCCGACGGTGCCCAGTTCAGTAATCTGCTAATCTCTCTGAGCATTTGTTGCATTTGATCTCGTGTGTACATTTATCTGGCCGGGGAAAGAGTACGCAATCGGCTTCCGCTAGCCGCCGGTATAAATAAACATCATTAAACTTGAAACGATTCGCGTTATTATTTCGGACAAAAAGAGTCACCAAAAAAGCTTCGTATCTCAGACACAAGCAATTCCTTTGAAAAAACTTGAACAAAAATTCCATATTCTAAAAAATGCCCTAAAAAAAACATAATTCTTTTAAAAAACTGAAATCTCCAAGTCGATTAGAAAAAGTCATTCTGGGCCACAGCGGAGAAAAAAGTTGAATTTTGTCGAGTAATGTTATCATCATGTTTCCATATACACTATCTGATATACACTGATCTCTATAATGATTATTGTAATCCACATCTCAGCAAAGGCTTACACCCAGCGCGTTGGGTGAAGACAACAATTCACCCATATTGAACCATCTATGTTCAACGGCCAGGAGGATGTACGATTTTAATAGAAGTACAAAATAATATGGTGAAATCTAAACAAATAGCTATAGCCTTTTCCCGCACAGCATATAAAGCCCTTTGCTGTAACGGTAAGTTCGCGCTGCAGTTCCTGAATTTGGGGCTTTGGCTCGTATAACTGCTGCCTGCATTGCTGATCTCGATCGGCGCCTCCTGTCACCGTTGAGCCAGCTTGAGGTAGTCCAGCATTGTAGATAATATCGTGAGCGAAGATGTGAAGGAAACTCTCAAAAACAGCTAACGCTGCACGTTTAACCTCTGAGCGATTTATGCTTCCTGATGCTAACCAAGCTTTGTCCTTTGAAATTTTGGCAGCTCTGCCGACGGTCGTACCTGTTCGACGCACAATAGGCCAAAGAATATACCAGCTCCTATCAGCAGATCGACTTCTTGGGGCTTAAAGAACTTTTGGTCAGCTGGCTCCACATTTTTCGGAATTGGCCAATCCTTTGCATCAAGGTTAAAGTTGGGCTGCGTTCCGTTATTGAGTTGGTGACAATTGCAGCGAGCGAATCGCGATAGCTTGCATCCTAGGATTGTACAACTACATGCACAGAGTTGGTCGAAGGTAGAATAGGTTAATATGAGACGAGTGAATACCGAGTATTGACGTTATGAAATTTGCCTGCGATGCAGAATTTAAAATGTCATGACATGGAATCAGTTTTCCATAACGATCTGTGACATAGACGAGGGCGGTAGGTAGCAACACGTTTTGGCTGGGCTGCGATTTCTGGTTGGAGGGGGGAGGGCTAGAAGAACCGCTTGCTGGAAGAACAGTTTCGGAGCGTTGCTGGCTCGTTTCCTCGGGCGGTGAAGAGGAAGATGATACAGCAGTGCTCGATTAGACGTGAAACAGCGTATGATGTTTGTACTGGCAAGATCCTGACCTGCACCTTTGCAATTCATGGTACTTGTTGAGGCAGTTTAAACACAAGTGCCGCTTCTTTGCTTCTTTGTATCAATCATAAGCAGGTAGATTTAAGAATGCCTGACATCTAAATATGTAATGCTGACAGGAATTGCAATAGTTACACGTGGGGTTAGGATGGTCGCTATTGAAGGAGATAGGGGTGTGCTAAGTTAATTTTCTCCCAACTGCTGGCTAGGACTTATTACCACAGCCGATGCCAAATTTTCTAGCATCCGAGATTTCGCTTCCAAGAATGAGGACATGTCTGACCAGAGAGGAAATCTTGAGGTCAGCCGGCTCTCCTCCCATTTCATCTGCGTCTTGTGGTCCAATTTCTTGCTTACGATGCAAAACAGCAACCCATCCGAAATCTCCTAAGGTGTTGCCAAGTCCAAAGAGCACGTTAACGTTAAAAAATCAGAGAGCAATCGTCTAAAGGCTGCTTTCCCATGGCAAAAGTTGAACCGCATCCCAGCTGGCAGCGCATTATACTGGCGAAGAGCCCTACATATTGGCTCGTTACTTCCGTAATTGCTCCGGTGGAGATCAATAGCAAAGAGTGTGTGGTCCCTAAAGCTTCTGGCAGGCGTATTGAAGCCAATCCCATTAAGCAGGTTAGGGCAATCAATATTCCCCACTAACAAGTCATAAATAAAGATTTGAACCGCAATGGTCCTACGATCCTCGAGAGAGGAGAGATGCACAAGGCGACATCTGCACTCATAGGATGGCAATGGGACTGCAAACTGCAAAGGCTGAAGTGCAAACTTCAAAAACTTCCTCTGCAATCTCTCGATACGCGCCATCTAACCAACCCCAGTAGGGTTCCGAACTACTGAAGTATATTCAAGGCGCGAGCGCATAAGGAAAGAATATAGACTTAGCCTCGAGTATGGATCGCTGAACTGGGATGAGTTGCGCGTCACAAAGGCAAACATAGCATAAGCTTTCGGCAGAATGTAATTCAGATGCTCCACAAACAAAAATTTGGAATCAAACAAGATGCCTAGATCGAGTATCTCCGTCTGCTTTAAGAGCGGAAGGCAATTTATAGAATACGAGGTCTGGACTTTAAATGTACACTTCCCATACGAAACCAAATAACATTTGATAATATTAAGTGGGAGCAAATTACGTGTGCACCAACGAGCAACTTCATCCAGGTAATGCTGAAGAAGGATACCTTCGCCCAATGACTTGACAGAGCGTAAAATGTTGAGATCATCAGCGTAAAGCAAATACTCAGAGGCTCGAATGCTAAGACATATGTCATTGATAAAAATAGAGCACAGCAGCGGGCCAAGAGCACTCCCCCGTGGAAGGCAGGAAGTAGCCAAATATGGGTCCGACTGCTTTCCATTTACCAATACAACATACTCTCGCTGCTCAAGATATGATATGAACCAACTGATCAGGCTCGAGTGAATACCCAACCGATGTAACTTGGCTACTAGAGCATAGTGGGAGACTTTGTCAAAGGCCTTAGCCAAGTCAGTGTAAACAACATCGACCTCAGAGTACTTTTCAAAGGCACGTGTGCAGAAATTACTGAATGCAATCAAATTCGTGGTTGTTGATCTACCCTGCATAAAACCATTCTGATTTGGGCTAATGTATGACCTCATGAGAAAAGTAATCTTTTTGGACATGATACGCTCAAAAAGCTTTGAGATATTGCTGAGTTTGGCAATTGGTCTATAATCAGAGATATTATTCATCGAGCCTTTCTTAAAAACAAGAGTGACTGTGGCAGCTTTCAACTTACCAATAAACCGACCCGCTAACAAGGAATTCATGAAAAGAATTTTCAGCGGCGCACAAAACGCATCACCAATATTGCGAAGCAGGGAGGCAGAAATACCATCACTGTCGGGCTTATTAGAATTGTCGAAGTCAGCAATAGCCTCCAAGATGTCCCCCTCCAATATATCAAGTGTGCCAATATTGACAACCGAAGGGATGGAGTCAAGGATATCCGAATCATGCCACGTTGCACATGGCTCAAAATTAGACCTGAAAAAATAAGCAAAAAGGTTTGCTATGCCACAGTCAGTATTAGCGCTACAGAGACCAAGATACATAGCTGAGGGAAGACCACTCGTTTACCTCTTAGAGTTTATAAAGTGCCAAAATGACCTGAGATTAAGTTTGAGCACCCTCTCAACGTCGGCAATATATTGATTATATAAAAATTTGTTGAGAAACGAAAACTCCCGTTTATTCTGCACATACCTGTCCCAATCACCAGGGTCCCGGGTCCTATTAAAACGCTTAAAAAACTTATTGCGCAGATTTTTGTACTTAACGAGCCCCTTCGTATACCACGGAAACCTATAAGAGCCACGCACTCTTCTGGAAGCATTTTTACCAACAAAATGACGAACAATTTCAATGAAAACGCTATAACAAGTATCAACACTAGGATGCAATAGAAGAGACGCCCAGTTTACATTTACCATGTCATCCCGTGTAGCATTAAGACTTACATCAGCAAAATAATAATGAAAATCAAGTTCCGCTCGAGGCGAGTAACAAATGAATTCAACTGCTAGTAACAATGGCATATGATGCATATCGCATTCTGCAATCGGCAGTTCACAGCGCGTTACACGGCAGTCGACATCAGGTGCAACAACTAAATCTAGAATCTTATTTAACCTATTAAATACATTATTGACTTGGGTTAAGCCCATACTAAAACAATCATCCAAACAAAGAATTTCCTGCTGCAAGTGCACATTGCTCGGGATCATAACCGACGACTGCGGATCGGCGAACCACACCAACGACCCAAAATTGAAGTCGCCAACAACGCAGAGATGCTGCCGGTCTTTTAAATTAGCATGCATGCTGGTAATATTTTGCATATGCGCCTTGTAGATCTCATAGCTACTACTCGGCGGAATATACGATGCGCTGACCAAAAGAGCCTCAGACTGTCCGACCACCAACACACCAATCTGATCGTAAAAAGTTCTCCATCCAAGAGACAAATGAGATCACATTGAATCGTGCGTCTAACGGCCACAATGACCCCACCCCCTCTGCAGCGATTCGTTTTGGCACAGTCTCTGTCCTTACAAAACACTTGGAAAAGGTTATCGTTGAGCCAGGTTTCAACCAAGATGATGACGTCGAAATCGCACATAGCGGTTGCCAAATATATACCCTGAGCCTCAGTGCGCATGCCCGCTACATTCTGAAAGAAAATGCGAATGGATTTGGTCCCTTCCATAGGCATGATCGCAGAAGGTAGTAGTGCTGAACGACTAGTGGGCACGAAAGCACAATCGTGAGGAGGGTTTGGCAATCACAAGCAGCAAGAGGGGCGCGGCTCGTGCGTAAAAAATGCCCAAACGCCGTGGTCCGAAACCGCAGCACACCTTCCTCGACCAGACGATTAAGCAGGGCAGCGGCAGGGAGATCCATACTAGGCACTGAAGGCGAAAAGAGTTCACCATTTAAGAGCGGACGGCGGGCTAATGGCTCTCCCCAAGTGTCAAGTGCAGCAACGGCGCAAGCAAAGCACTCGAAGACATGCGTTGTATGTTGTTTTAACGACGATGTTAGAGGCGCACTTTGATGAAATAGAGCGCAAGCAAGAGCGTCGACGTCTATACCAGCAGCAGCCGTGCGAATATCCCACAAAGCGCAGAGCGAAGAAGCGGTACTGTGTTGTTGTTCCGCAGAGGTACGCTAGAAGTGATGCAGCGAGCCATTGCTGACTGCGTAAAGACGAGAAATGCGGGGTGGACGTCCGCACTGGCACAGCTGTCAACAGATTAACTGCCGTAATATCTGCAATTCCAAAGATCGAATCTTGCCTAGCGCAGCTCCATCTAGGCATCCACGAAGATACTGAAATTTCTCGATGACCGGTATTCGCGACTCCTTGTGCACCATTGTTGTAAACATCGAGTGGAATTCTGGCCAATCCATATAGTCTCCACTAAATCGAAGAAGCTGCAACTAAATTCAGACGATCACGTCGGGGTCACCAAATTTTATGTGGGGATAATGATTTTTACCCCCGATCGGCCGAATAACTATTTCGAATAAATAAACGCGGCGCAGAAATAAAATTGCGAGTACTGCTGTCCGTCCGTCCGTCCGTCTTCATTAGCGCCTATATCTCAGAGACTATTAGATCTAGAGAAACAAAATTTTGTATCCAGTTTCCTGTGTTATCACACTACTCTAAGTGTATTAATAAATTAATTTTAAAATGTCGCCCCACCCCCTTTCGCCCGCACAAAGGACGAAAGTCTGGGGCTTACACAATTTTGAAGATACGAGAGAACTAAATACGTAGAATTAGAGGATGACAATGTCTATCAGAGTATTGAATCTGAATCAGATCGGACCATTAGTATAGCCACAATGAAGTAAAATATTTCAAAAGTCATAGTTCCCTCTCGCTCTCTCTCAAACGCGACCCCGACTGCTTTGCCCATTCGTCTTTTTTGACGCCTAGCTTTCAGAGACAGTAAGAGCTATAGAAACCAAACTTTCAATCAAAGCTCCTGTGATATCAATTCAGCACAAGTGTATTTCAAAATTTTGCTACGCCCCCTTCCGCCCCCACAAACGACGAAAATCTGTGGAATCCACAATTTTTAACGTATGAGAAAACTAAAAAGGCAGAATCAGGGAAAATTACCGTTTCTAACAGACAGCCACATCTTGATTAGGTCGGATCATTATAATAGCCAGAAGGAACCAACTAAATTTCGGTAGCTAGGCAACACCTTTCAAGCGCTTAATTCATAAAATCACATACATATGTTCTGACTGAGTATTGGGTATAAAGTAGAGCCGCAGTCTTTGCCGCGGCTCACAACTTTCTCCACGTTTTTGTGTTGAAACAAGTGGAAATTTTCTCAGTATACCCTAAAACCCCCTCTATGAAGAGGCACAAAAACAAACAAGAAAAAAATAATTCAGAAACACAAATCCTAGATTTAGGAAAGAAATCAAAACTAGAAGTCTCAAAATGCCTCCCCTCTAACATTTGTCAGTGGCGTTAAAGTTAAAGTGGCGGAGTCAGTGACAACCTAAATTATACAAAATTGTAATTGAATCGCTCGTGGTTTACAGTTTTATGTCAGCTTTTATTAGAAGCAAGAAATTATAAAGGTTATCAGAGAAAAATTATAAAGGAAGTTTATTATAAGAAAACAAATATTATTAAGGGAAGTAATTTTAAACAATAAAACAAATAAAAAAAAATATTTTTTTGTCTAAACGAAACAGACAGTTGCCCTCATGTTTGATAGAGGAACTTACTAGGGTATACATTGAAAGGGGAGATTCTTATCAAGTCAGATCGCACTTCATGAGCTATAGAGAGGATAGAGAAGATAGTGACGATAGCCTAAGTTCCCTGCTAGAAGGCATCCAGTTGGACAGACGGCAACCACATAGAAAACCAGACCGCATATATCTGGAATAGTTCGGACAGATAGTAGAGGCCGCTTTGGCAAGTCAGGCTGCGACATTTCAGGCCAAAATACAACGATTGCGAACGGAGCTTTCTCAAGCAAACCACTTCCTGTTGAAGTGCTGCGGCGTGAGATCATCCGTTAGACGTGGTCAAGTCACTCCCAGATTTCGATGGAAAGCAGGTTATGTTGGCTGTCACCAGGCAGCGCTGGCCGCATTCGAACCTTTCGAGCCATACGAAGGTAGTAGCAAGCACTTCATAGCAACAGGAATAATAAGGAACAAGGTGAAAGAGGCCGCAAATAATATTTTGATAGATAGCACTTATTCACCCTGTGAAATCACCCTTCTCCGTTTTCTCAATCAACGGATCAAACAAGATCACAGAAAAGTGTCCTTTATCAATTTTCGGCAAGACCACGTCGTTTTTTCTGTTGAAAACTCTAACAACTTTTGACGGCATTATTGGCCTTGACCTGCCAACGCAAGTGGGGGCTACATTGTCCCAAAAGAGAGGAACACTCACAGTTGGTAACACAACCGAAACGATCAAATTCTACAAGTGCAAAGACGTCAACCATACTAACGTTATTAACGTCAACGCACCACCAGCCATAAAGGCAAGCTTCATGCTGAAGAAGAGAAATAAGGCACGGGTCACTGCCTTATAACACTTCGGTCATGGCCACCATATGCACGGTGAACGACGAGCCAATTTACTCCAAGCTTTACCCTTATCCTGTGGCTGACTTTGTCGAATCCGAGGTCAAGAGCATCTTAAAAGACAACATCATCCAAAAATCGATCACCATAGGAGTACGTCGAACCAATGACGCTGTTTGGACTAAGATCATTCTTAGGCCTAGCAAGCTATTACAGATGCTTTGTGAAAGATTTTTCTGCGATCACCCGATTGCTCTCGAAAATCCTAAAAGGAGAAAATGCTTCGATTAGCAAGTATGGGACTAAGAAAACCTTCATTTCGATCAACGAGGTGCAAAGACAAACCTTTCAAAAACTGAGGGACATTCTGGTGTCAGAAAATGCAATGCTGATGTATCCAGACAACAGAAAGCCTTTCGATCTGACAACCGACGCGTCTGCCTATGGCATTGGGGCAGTCTTGGGAAAGCTGTGCCATTATATTTATGGCGTCAGGGACATAAATGTGTTCACTGACCACCAGCCACTCACATTCGCGGATTCTGAGGAAAACCCCAATGCAAAAATCAAACGTTGGAAGACACGCATCGACGAGATCGGTAAACCAGGTAAAGCAAACATCGTCGCAGACGCATTGTCGCGACAGAATATTTGTGCGCTAGAAAGTAGCGCACCGTGGTCAGATACTGCAACAATACATAACGAAGTATCAATGACCTACACTGTAGAGACGACAGATAAGCCTTTCAACTCTAGAGCAGGCACAGTTTCATCTAAAACAGATTCTTGTTCTTTGTGTGGAAAAGAAGCGCCATTTAATACACTTCCCAGACAAAGACGACCTTGTGGAAGCCGTCAAATCCGTTGTAAGCCCCCAGGTCGTAAAAGCGATCCATTGTGAGCTCCCTGCATACAGAATGAGCTAGTAAAGTCCTTTCCGTCGACTACGTTCTGGTATTGCAAAAATATTGTCGCCGACAAATCTTGAACCATCGCTGAGTTCAGAAACCATCAGATCACTTCTGCGAAACAACTTCGGGGTACTCATTATTAATGCGCCGCCCCTCCACAGTACTTCGAATGGACAAGTGGAGAGATTACACAGCACTCTTGTAAAAATTGCAACATGACTCGAAATGGCTAGAGGAGTTACAGATACAGTTGAACTCTTCCTTCAAGCAACAGCGGAGTACAATAAATCAGTGCATTCGGTCACCAACAATAGACCCATTGACATTCTGCACGCTGTTGCGGCAGATACGAACAAAGAAATGCAGAACAAAGTGCAAAAGGCTTAGATCGTGCAAAACAATCGGGTTAACCAGGCACAGAAGCTTCAGTGTAGGCGAGAAGGTGTTAGTTAAGTCCAAGAGACGCCTCGGGAATAAGTTGTCCCTTTATTTGTGGAGGAAACAGTAAAAGGCGGACTTGGGGATAACAGTCCTAATTAGAGGGAGGGTGGTCCATAAGGACAACCTCACGTAACTACACCGACTAGGTTAAGAAAGACACTTTCTCTGCTATGTTTTTCTTTTAAGTGTTTTTCCTTATATATTTTTTTACGTATTTTTATCCACAGGATTGTCTGGGTACTTAATCTCCTTAAAATTGTATCGGCGCGCATCACCGATTAATCCCACTCAAGCTACATACCTATTTCGGACGGGACTGTACCGACTAAGAGAGTTACTAGATGCCGACTGCTATCAGTATAGAGAAGAATAAGATAATAAATTCGGAACATCTTTATAAAACCTATATATCCAGAAATAGAATTCTTATAACAAAAATAGGAAACCTCATGCTCATGATCACACATGCAAAGTCCAATATTGTGAGCCCTTCCATTTAAGACCACGCTGAAATAGAATCTGTTCTCGCTGACCAATTCACAGGGGTCACGATATCAAATCTGTTAGAAGTATCCAGGATAAAAATTCTTCAATCTATTAATGTAATTAATTTCATAATTGAGTATCCTAGAGTTAGTTTAGCTTGTAAGAAGGTCACTGTATTCCCGGTTGAGCACAACGGAGAGATACCACAATTGGCAGACAACATCGTTGCTGAATGCGGCAACCAGGTGTGGGCGCTCACAGCTTGCGTCTCCACAACCATGACCACCTTCTGCGAGAAGGAGCTGAGGGGATCCTGCGCGCAGGGACTACACTCTGGCGGCACCGCTCATTGCCTCTCTCAACCAAGCCACCTTGAGCCCATCACCCTCGTTGACGACGGAATGGTCATCATAAATAACAGGCCAGCCACGATCAGCTGTGACTCGGTCGCGTTGATCACAACCTCCGGGACGCAGTTGGTCACTTTCAACGACTTCGCAACTATCAACGGCTCTCGATTTCGGAATCGCAACAACATCCAACAGCGACTTCAGGGCATAGCATCGGTGACCGCACTGAACATTACAGGGCACCAGATGATTCGAAGCCTACCTTTCACAGAGCTGTGAAGAGAATCTGAGCTACATCAAAAACGTCGAGCAGGCTACCATGGGGTGGCTCAATCCAGTCGTTGCTTTCGGGCTTAGCATACCTCTATGAGGGGCTATTGGAGGCGTCGTGTTGCTCAAACTCCACCTAAGAAGGATGAAAAACGAAAAACTGATCAACGGAATAGTCGAGACATTGTGAGCGACGAGGACGACCGCTCTTTGCGAGGGCTCTTTGCTCTCCCCACCAGCTGCAGGGTATCGGTAGAATTCCAAAACGGAAGAATGCTGATGCTTGAGGGGTAGGGGCATAGTCGCACGAGCTTCTGCCTGCGATCCGTTGGACAGATTTAAGAATATCATTTTATATTTTTTTTTGTATCTTTATATTTAATCTCGCTTTTAACCGAGCCAGTTGTGGCGGGAATGAATATTTAACGAAACACCCGCGTATTAATAATTGGGAACTATTACTAATTAATTTATATTTACATTAAATAATTAAGCACATTTGCAATGCAAATGCTGTACTTCTATTAATTATCACGGTTTTTCTTTACCAAAATTCAAATTTTTTTTAATGGGCAATTGTTTATAATAATGTAATAGTCTATTGATTAATTTAATGATAAAATTAGTTTGAAGTATTGGTTTCAACGATTGTATTTACAGTGGCGAGCATGCATGGATATATGTTCATCACTTTTCAGTTTGAACGCCTGTGAAATCTTCAAAAATTACTCAATCCGTGTGTTTTTTTTAATATATATTCTTTTATTATATGAAAACGAAATAAAATAATAATATAAATTAAAAGAAATCAGGTTCCATTAGAGTTTTTACTTTTTTCAAAAAAAGTCAATGTATCCACTTTTGCACATTTCGCTTTTTTAATTTTGCAACACTTATTTTGAAGCTTTTTGTAACACAATCAGGGGATTTCCCAAAAATATATTAATATCGTGCATTCAGACATTAATTTGCTAACAATAGTAGACAAATTGAATGCTCTTTATTATAATATCTGCGAATTTTTCATTAAACCTCATTGTTCGGCTAAGCGCCTGCCCATGGCAGCACAAAGAGAGACATAGCTTACTCTCTTTACTACACCTTACTCTTAATGCATCGTTACTGCTGCTGCCCTACGCCGTACGCTCTCAATCGCCCTTTCCCTATGTACGATTTGAAGTAAAGTACAAAATCGTATGGTTAGACTTAATTAAATAACTAGCCATAAATGGTTAAGAATTTCCATCATTCCAGACCCTAAGTAAGCAATTGTTACCCACCAAAACTGTATATAAATCCTTCATATTTTACAATAAAATCAGTACGAAAGAAAACTCCTGACGTATACACATCTCCGAAGCCCAAATATTAAGTACCTATGGCGGCGACACTTTGTTACTGGTACATGAACCGGTGGCATACACATTCTCATTTTCAGCATACGATTGTCAAATTGACGTTCACAAGAATCAAGTGAATCTACATCAACAGATTCGTTTGATTCGTTCACCCTAAGTTCGTCATCTGCACAGCAAAATTGGTCGTCGTCGCATGTAAACGTTTCGTTGGTTGGCACAGAGACCTGGCTGCTACCTCTCTCTACATAATTACGACTCCAACTCGGGGCATCACATCGCCCCAATCGCCTTACATGGCAAATAAAGGAAACTTACACACTTATATATTTAAATAGAATCAATTGTGTTTTTAATGAAATATTTCAGTAATTACGCTGCTAAAAAGGCTCAGTAGCTCAACACCCATATGAACTCAAATTGAGGAAAATCTCGGAAAAACAACAAGTCAGCACGGGACATCGCAAAATCTCTTGGAATTTATCACCGAACTGTTTAGACAAGTTCGAAAAAGACTCAATTTTGTAGTATCTGTAACGTCAAAATCACGACCATGTCTGCTTACAGACAGAGATGCTCGTGCTATGAAATATGTAATGACCACCAGGAAGAAGAACACCCCAAAACAAGCTGCAGCGGCTATAAACAAACCCGTAAGTGAGTGGACGGTACGAAGAGCTCTGCACAGGATCGGCCTAACAGTGTCAGTTCAGCAGAAAAAGCCTGCACAGTCCGAGAAAAACGTCGCTGCGCGTCTTAAATTAAGCAAGGAGCACATGAACTAGAGCATGGAATATTGGAAGAGAGTAATTTGGTCAGATGAGACCAAAATAAACCGTTTCCAGTCTGATGGCAAGGAGTATTACTGGCACCGCCCAAACGAAAAGCTGAAAAAGCATCAGGTCAAGGAAACAATGAAGCATGGAGGAGGCAGTCTTACGGTGTGGGGCTGCTTTACTTGGTGGAGCGTTGGCCCATTGGTTAAAATTGACGGAATAATGATATATTAATAATAATGTAAATTTGCACCTTTTTCTTCAGCCATAATTTTTGCACGCCAATATGTAAATTTTGAGCTGCTAATTTTTGCTATAAGTAGTGGAGATAACTCCCCGATATGCAGATCAGGGTTGAAATATTCGGAAAATCGGACAGTCTCAACTAAACGCAACTAAAAACTCAAACTCAATAACTCAACAGTAGTGTATACAGGCTATAAAACACATAAAACATAGTTTTGTTCATACAATTCTAATTGGATTACAATATACTGCCAACCAACAACACCTTGGCATAACTTCATTAAAATAATTAAGCATTGCAAAAAATTCTTCGACATTGAATTAATTTCTTTGTCAAACACCACTGTGGAACAACATTTGTTACTGTTGAGCTACAGTCGAAAAAGTAAATACCTTTTCCACATGGGTGTTACACCCAGAAGGAAACCAATATACCAAATTATAATAATAGCGTTATGAATCTTTTTCGGAACTGTTGAGTTTAACTAGTCTATAACTAGTCTATAGATTTGTAAAATGTTAATCAAAGTACTGTGAACGCTAACGTCCACTAGCCACCGGTACAAAAATAAACAGTTTAAGCAGGCTATTAAACTCGGGTTATGTTAGGGCATAACTCAATAACTCAATTACTCCACACAGTCTATTAGTCTTTGGGCAAATCTGTGCGCAAAACCAAAAAGAGATATGCAAATTTTTAAAGTGAGGGAAAGATTGCTTTAATAAAAGCAGTTGAGGCAAGACCATGTCTTTGGCGAATCGCGGAAAATAAGCATTTTGATAATTTTGACATTTTGGCGCCTCCGTCTGTGCTGTACTTCCTCTTACAACGATATGTGCCGCTACCAACACAATTACTTCTTCCTTTTTTTAAATTTAGTTTAATTTTCAAAATTGGCAATGTTTACATAACACAGCTGATTAATGAGAGTTGCAAATCACTTTTTAGGTTCTTGGTCACACTACATTAGTTCAGTTCCACACAACCGAAATAAAGAGCAGATTCCCGTCAGTAATTTTTCGCGATGCTGCACACAGGCCTTTTGCTAAAAATTCAGAAAAAACAAGTTGATAATATAACTTACAAAAATATCGATATTTATATTTTCGCTAGTCGAAAAACCATCGCCGACAAAAATATTGTTTACAAAAATATATATCGATATATTGGTTGGTATATCAATGTATCTATTTTGAACTTTACTGGGATCATTTCATAACTTTGAAAGCCAGTGTCCGTGTAAAATAACGATGGCGGAAAAACGTGGACATAGACGTCCATATGGGGCATTAGATGAATCTTTAGACCAATCCGGATCTAGTACAACTGATAAAAGAGAGGAACCGGTATGTAGAAATTATTATATCATGATTGTAATGCAATTTAAAATTGAACATGTTCCGAGCATGGGTTGGTATATGAGACCTTTTGTGTATGCATTAAAACAATTAAATATTGACACCAAGAATATTCAATCTTAAATTCTGAGCGTAGATATATGTATGTACATACTTGTATATTGGATGCCGCTGGTTATCAGTTTCTTTTTCCTTTTTCTCAAGCATAGTTCGGGTATTTAGGTAAGTGCAAGTACATATGAATGCATGTACGGAATGCTTGTTTACATATACACATGTACTTCAAAGTTAAAAAATTCGCAAAATTAAAATTCCAACTGCATACTCCTAAATATGACACAAAACTATACAATTTGTGCATTAATTGTTCATTCGTAAATCGTATACATATGTAAATGCAAATCGTAAATTCCCTTACATTCAAAATTTCCTATTTGATATTTTATAAGAAGACAACTTTGACAATAAACCCAACATGATTTCTGCTGCACAAGCAATTGAAGACTTTCAATATACACATGTATGCATGCATATATGTATGTATGTGTCTTAGAAGGCGTCGTGCGACCGCCATTTTGATATCAAAGTCAATTGAATTTTTATAAGCAAAAACTTGCATATATGTATGTATATTAATAAAACTACAAAATGAATTCTGTTCCTTTAGTCGAGTAAATGTATGTAAATAATATATACATATGTATGTCAACTTTTACTTTCGTTATTATAAAACTTGAAAGTTCAAACGTTCAGTACACGCTTTAAGCTGTGAGCCACTGGTTTCTATGCATATAAATACATACAGTATGTCAAGAAACTCTACACACTGAAAATATTATGTTTATTATGTTTTTATTTTAAATTATAACATTTTTTTAATGGATAACAATTCATTGATATGTCTTAAGTAATACGTGAAAACAAAAATAGCAAAATTATAAATAGGCAACTTAAAAATTAACAAAAACCATCATGACCCATGTTTGACACTGTCAAGAAACTCTTTACACAAAATATTTACACAGCTATAAATTCAACATTTTCAGTGATTATATATCGAATTAAACTAATTTTAATATTTAATATGCCCTCCCTTATCATTGACTACGTGCTGGAGCCGTTTTTTCATCGAATGGATCAACTTCTGTAGGTCATACTCAAGGGGGATCTTTTGCCATTCATCCAGTATAGATTCTTTCAATTGATTTTTATTTTTGGGCTGCCTTTTTCCCACTCTTGGGCCCACAAAGATCGGGACTCTGGGACTCTGACAGAAATTCCCAAATTTTACTGTCGGAATAATATTTTTATTTTCCAATGCAGTTAATGGCTTTCGTCATGCTCTGGGTGGACCATCGTTGCAATACAACTTAATTTTTATTTCGTCGCAAAAAATGACGTCATTCCAAAACTCAGTCTCCTGTTAGATCATGCTTACAGCAAAAGTGTGTGTGTGTGTACGTGTGCCGAGCTGCCGAATTGCCAGCAAAATATTTTTGAGAAGATTTCTTGAGACACAAATTTATTTGCTGCGTGTTGCTTATTGACACGACGAATTAATATATAGACAATTAATGTTATTTGATGTCATATCTGATATACATTTTGCATTTGTACATATTTTAATTCGTTCATTATATTCGTTCATAGTACATTAAATAAAATTAGTATGTAAAGGATATACAAAATATAAAATTTTTTATATATTGGGCATGCGTCATCGGAAAATCATAATCAAACCTTTCAATTCAATATTAATGGGTGTTTTCTTCGACAGCGGCGTCGTCAACAACCAATCCATACAAGCAGACCTACAAAGTTCAACCTCACGTACAGAAAGTGTGCCACTAAAGCGCTATCTGTCTCTCCGTCTATCTCTTTTTCAAGCTGGAATACTTTTAAATTCCAGCGTCAGGAATCGAGCTGAACATTGTATGGCGCGGCACATCTTAGTATTTATATTGTCTTTGGTCAAAACTTAACCATTTGCCAGGCATTTTAAAAAGTTAAGAAAATCGTCTTTACATGTGGACCGGTTCAAATTTCACAACCAAATCAAAAGCAAACCAAGAACAGAGCAGCATTAAACAACGCAATAGGCATAGCTAAGGGTAAAGTACCCTTTTTTTTGTAGAATGAGTTCAAAACGGAAGTCGAAAACGAAATGTGTAAAGAGTTTCTTGGCAGTGTCAAAAGTGAGTCACGATTGTTTTTGTTGATTTTTAATTAATTAATTTACCGAATTAATTAAAACTAATTAAACGAAAGGGCTAATGCAATTACTCACCCCCGTTGGGGCTGATTATCGGCTCAGTAGGTCCCACCAACAGCTAAATTTAGGTTAGACAAAAAAGGCGGCAGCCGAACAATTTCCAATTACAGCTATTTAAATGAAGTTATTGATTCAGATAATTTTGGCCTTATTAGAAGTAGTATCAGAGGAAAACAGATGGAAAAATTGGTTATAGTTACGACAAAGGCTACGGAAAGATTCATAATCAGAGTAGTTAGATAGACAGAGTTGGATATGAAGAGGAAAGTAGTGCCTAGTCGGGCGGGAAGGGGCAGCAATACTAATAAGGCTGATGAGAGCAGTCGATTCGACCTCACCAGAGAGACGCTTATGGAGGAAGATAACTGCTTGGCAGATTCTACAGGACTTAAGAGAGTGGAGGTTAATTAGGCGCAGCCTACATTCATAAGAAGGCAGATGGATTGAAGGGTCCCAATTGAGTCCGCGGAGAGCAAAGATGAGGAACTGTTTTTGTACTGATTTGAGCATATCCTGAAATTTTTGGTATTGAGGAGACCAGACACAAGAACCATATTCCAAGTTAGGCCGGACCAGAGAAACATACAGAAGTTTTGTAGTATACGGGTCTGTAAATTCCTTAGAACATCTTATGAAAAATCCAAGAACTCCTTTGGCTTTGTTAGAGATAGTAGAGACATGAGAGTTGAAACATAGATTAGGTACAAAGGTAATGCCCAAGTCGTTAACTTTCAAGAGGCGTTGTAGGATAATGTTATTGATTGAGTAATCGAAAAGGTATGGCTTATTGCGGTGAAAAGTCATGATTTGCATTTAGAAATGTTAAGAGGTAGAACGTAGACTATGCATCAATTGTTAAGAGCGTCAAGATCTGATTGCAAAGATAGTGGGGACAAGGGGTCACTGTAGGAAAAACATAGCTTAACGTCATCAGCATACATTAGGACACGGGAATGAGATAACATTTGAAGAAGATCGTTAATAAATAGGTTAAATAGCAAGGGACCCAGATGGCTACCTTGAGGAACCCCCGATGAGACAATAACAGGTTTAGAGAGAGAGGACACGTTGAAAACGGTTACAAAGGTAATAATTAGTCCAGTATAGAAGCTTAGTCGGAAACCCTAGAAGAGAGTTTATGAATAAGTAGATTATGATTACGGAGTCGAAGGCTTTACTAAAGTCAGTATAAACGACATTAGTTTGACACTGTTTAGCAAATCCCGAAGTTACAATGGTGGAAAATTCAAGGAGATTAGTAGAAACTGAGCGACGTTTAATAAATCCATCCTGTGATTCAGAGAGTAAAGAACAACAAAAATTTTTTTTTTCGAAGAATTTACGAATGGGCAGATAAGTTGAAAATACAGTGGTAGTGAGGGACATCAGACTATATAGGATTATTTCCAGACACTGGTAAAATTTAAATTTTGCAATTGAGTACTTCGAAAAGTTGCCGTATTCTGTCTAGTATTTTTGCGAAATACTGCAATTATTCGGGGTATCGATAGCAAACGGCTGTTTTTGTCGCATCAAACAAAAAATTCAGTTAAAAGTTGAGCGGCCAAACCGTTCCTATACAAATACATACATATGTCTGATTGCAAACAACAAAATGGGAGCACAAATACTTACAAGGGTCCACAAAGATTTTTTGGGATGCACCGACTCAAACTTTAAATTGGAATTGGGTGTTCGTACTGAAACTCACAATTGCACGGTTTTCACATTTAAAAATAAATCGCTCGTTATTTTGCTAATTTCTTACAGCTTCAATAAAAATTCGTTTGTTCTCTTCTGTTTACTCTCCGCGTTGTTTTTTTAATATTAGCAGGCCGAAAAGCTGACAAACGATCCGAAAAAAGATGTGGTTTTGGTATAAACGCCTCGCATAATGTTTCCGCGCCTTCCATAATGATGCAAAAATAGTAGTAAAGACTAAAAAGAATAATTTTTCTTTAAAATGATCTTAAATTAGATGGATAAATTAGTTAACTATCAAAGTAGATGTAGAAACTAACATCGAACAAATCTATTTGGAAATCAGTTTTTATTGAATTTTAATGTTTTTATGCATGGTAGACCACTTTTCGGCGAAACTGCCGAACTGCCGGGTCACCTACAGTCTAGTCACCTAGCAACATCAATATCGAAGTTAAGTTCTGTCTTTCTCTAGGAACATCTTAATTTGGTTGGCTATCGATATTCTTTAGCTTTATTTATTGTATCGCATAAATGTACCACTAAGTGAATTTACAAATTAAATAGGAAAATAATTTTTTCTCATTTTTATTCGAAATTAATTTTATGCAGCGCTCAAAGGTTTTCAAAAGACAATCTGAAACTTCTACATCAGGTCGGACAAGTGGCGAAGTAGCCACTCGTGAACCATATCACGTGTCATCGAGACAGGAAGGTGGTCCAGTGGCGGAACGGCAGCACTTGGATCGCTATGATATTCTCAGGACTCGTCCGGCTGATGTCGTATCTAAGCAAGGCAAAGACGGAGAACGTATTGATTTGCAATCAAACTACTTTCGATTGAAAACCAAGCCAGAGTGGCGTATAGTTCACTACCATGTGGATTTTGAGCCTGAGCTCGATAACATACGCGTGCGTATGGGCATCCTGTCAAATCACACTAGTATTTTGGGATCTGGCTATCTATTTGATGGAAAACAATTGTTCACAACAAAAATAATTGAGAAGGATTTAACTGTGCTGTGTGGAAAATCTAAAATGGGAATTGACTACAAAATCTCAATAAAGTGTGTTGGAATTGTTTCGAACACAGAATCACGCTTTTTGCAAGTGCTTAACCTCATTTTGCGCCGCTCCATGAAGGGTCTGAAGCTTGAGTTAGTTGGGCGTAATCTTTTTGATCCCCACGCAAAGGTATATCAGTTCGGTCTAGATATTTTTGTTTATTTTTAACTAAAACATAATAATTGTAGATACCGCTCCGAGATCATCAAATGGAACTCTGGCCAGGATATGAAACTTCGATCCGACAACACGAAAAAGACATTATGCTGTGTACTGAAATAACACATAAAGTTATGCGCACTGAAACTGTATATGATATATTGAAACGTTGTTCTAGCAACCCCTCACGCCATCAAGACGAATTTCGCATGAATGTGCTAGATTTGGTTGTTCTTACAGATTATAATAACAAAACATACCGCATTAACGATGTGGATTTTTCACAATCACCAAAATCCACATTTAGTTGCAAAGGAAAAGATGTTAGTTTTATCGAGTACTATCTTACTGTAAGTAAAAAAATTCGCTACTTGGGGACGATAAAAATCGAAAATAACAAACATTAATCCTTTTAGAAATATAACATTCGCATTCATGACCACAATCAAGCATTGTTAATTTCAAAAAATAGAGACAAGGCTCAGAAAACCAATGCCAGTGAAGTCGTAGTTCTTATTCCAGAGCTATGCCGAATAACGGGACTTACTGACGCCATGCGGTCTAATTTTCAGTAAGACTCGAACATCTAGTTATCTTAAGCATTTAGAGTGCATTCAGTGCCTCTTTTTTTTTGTTTTATTACAGACTGATGCGAGCAATGTCAGATCACACACGCATGAATCCTGATCGCCGCATAGATCGTTTGCGGATATTCAATAATCGTTTGCAAACCACCGCTGAGAGCGTGAAAATACTAAGAGACTGGAACATGCAACTTGATGAAAATCTTACAAAACTACAAGGACGTATAATTCCGCCTCAGAAAATTGTCTTTTTTCAATCAAAGTGAGTTCCATATAACAAAAAATGTGGCTTCTATCTAAATGAGTTGTATTCAGATATTCGCTTGGCGAAACTGCTGATTGGACAAGATGCTTTCGTGAAAAACGGTTGCTAACAACTCCCAGTGATGGTATAGACCGGTGGGCCGTAATTGCACCAGATCGCAATATGTCTGACCTTAAAACTTTGCTTACCAGTTTGATTAAAGCAGCTTCTGGTATGGGATTGAGAATAAGAAATCCTCATGAGTAAGCTAAAAACTAAAAAAAAAAATTTTTCTTGAAATAACAATCTTTACTTTTAGAATAAAAATTTCCGATGATCGCACTGCGACATATGTGCGAGCTATGGATGATTGTGCTCGCATGGATCCAAAATTAATCTTGTGTCTTGTTCCCAACAACAATGTAGAAAGGTTTGGTAATCAATATAGGTCAATGCGATGCAAAATCAAATGCATTTGTTTTTCAGATATTCGGCTATTAAAAAGAGAGGATGTATTGACAGAGCCGTTCCTACTCAAGTTGTGACTATAAAAACTTCGAAAAATCGAGGGCTAATGAGTATTGCAACAAAAATAGCAATTCAATTGAATTGTAAATTGGGATACACACCATGGATGATTGAGTTGCCGCTTTCTGGCCTAATGACCATTGGCTTTGATATAGCAAAAAGTGCTCGTGATCGCCGAAAGGCTTATGGTGCTTTGGTTGCTTCCATGGATCTTCAGCAGAATTCAACTTACTTTAGCACGGTCTCAGAATGCAGTGCGTTTGATGTACTAGCTAATAACTTGTGGCCAATGATAGCCAAGGCCTTGAGACAATATCAGCGAGAGCATCAAAAGTTACCAACACGTATACTATTCTATCGTGACGGTGTTAGCTCAGGATCTTTGAAGCAGTTGTTCGAATACGAAGTGAAGGATATTGTGGAAAAGCTTGACATTGAATATAAGCGTGCCAATAGTGCTCCTCCGATGCTGGCATACATTGTGGTCACTAAATCTTGCAACACACGGTTTTTTACACTGAAAGAAAGAAAAAATCCCCCACCTGGAACGGTAGTAGATGATATTGTCACTCTGCCTGAAAGATACGACTTCTACTTAGTGTCACAGACCGTTCGCCAGGGATCAGTGTCGCCAACGAGTTATAATGTGCTCTATAGCAACATACGTCTGAGCCCTGACCAAATTCAAAAGCTCACATATAAGATGTGCCATCTTTACTATAACTGGTCGGGAACAACACGTGTCCCCGCAGTTTGCCAGTATGCTAAAAAACTAGCTACACTGGTAGGAACATATTTGCACGCCATTCCACAGAATGCGCTTGAGAAAAAATTTTTTTATCTTTAAGTTTATCTCCACAACAATTTTGATCGTATAAATGCAAAGAAGCATTCTTTATTTCTGTACTGCGAACGCAACATTTTTATTAAAGCCTTCAGTGGAAAATTATTTAAACGTATACTAAACAATATAAACTTCTATAAATAAATATGTCCTGTTTCATGGGTGCCATGGGTTTATATGGGGCTCCACCAAAGGGTGGAGGAAGGAGGAAGGATACCTAATTCTTCCACCTCTGGCTTCAGCGTCATAAACCAGCCGAATCTTACCCGGTCTGTTCGGGTTTTCGAGTCCAAAGTGTGAAAGGTACTATAGTCTGTCGCTTTCTATTGCAACCTCGTTAAGCTTCAACTGTAGCGTATACCTTAGAGATATGTTATCATTGATGAACCTGCTGTATGCCTGCGCTGAACTGCCCGTTCCGCTTCATCTTCTCGGCGCCGTTCAGCAACCGCTTGTACGCCATATCATAGCTTCGTGCCAGCACAAAGTGGTCATCTTTTCATAATATTCCTGTCTGGAGTCCTCTATTTTTAACATAAGAGAAGTAAGAACTAAAAAGGCAGGATCATGGAAAATAAACGTATCCCTAGATTGCCGAATCTGGATCAGGTCGAACTACTATTATAGCCAAAAGGAACAAATTAAATTTTAGTGAATATGGAAACGTACACACTTCCACGTCTCGTATATGTAGGTATACATGCATATGTAGAAGCAGATGTAAAAATAGAAAGAGATAACAGCTAATATATAAAAATCTCCCATAGGGTTCGAAATAATTTTTTGAAATTTTCTTGTTTGGTCAAATTTTAATTTGTTTATTTGCAAACATAAATTACACAATTCGTAAGCTCATATACTGACTAAGTACTGGGTATAAAGTAGAGCCGCACCTTTGTCGCGTCTCACAACGTTCCCTCGTTTTACATTGCAAAAATCATAACTTCTAAACTAATGAAGCGACTTAAAAACTGTAAAAACCAATTAATAGAAAAATTTGCAAGCTCTAAAATGAATGTTCGTCAAGAGGGCCAAGTATTCGTGGTGCGTTAATACAAGGTCAAAGTTAAGAAATATTTTCGAGCATATTTTACCTGAAAGATTACAATTAAAAACGTTTGTTTCTAATCATAACTGAAATTTTTTTATAATTTCAATGACTAATATGGCTTTTTATTTTATGTTTTATGTTTTTATTCAATTTTCTTACTTAAATACATACAGTTTAAATTCTTATTTTTGGGTGATTTTTTGAGGTAAATTTTTAATGTTAGTGTATCTGAACATTTTGTAGTCCTTGTTTTTACATTCCTGTGCGTCTTCGGACAGTTCTCCAATTGGTAAGCACTGATACTCTTATAAGTGCTTTCTATGAGCCAAAATCCTATGTACCGTGGAGGTAAGTTTTTTCTGAGGATATAATTCAGTCAAAAGTTGAGCAGTGTTTGTTGCGTATTTATAAAAATTTACGATAACAGCCAATCTTTTAATAATTTTATGATTAATTTTCAAAAAATCTCCTCGAAGTATTTCCATCATTCGTATTTCCGTATACGTACTTTCGAGAGAATTCAGCTTGTATAACTTCCTTTCTACTCTGTATATCATCACGAGGTGTATTATTCGTTTTTGTTTCTCCTGGCCGAGGAAGTGTGTAGGCTAACTTCAGAATAAATTCCATACACTCTATTCTGCAATGCAACGGAGAAATCCCATATTCGTAGCAGTTCCGTTCTCCTTACCAGTTGAGTCGTCTAAACTGTGAAAGTCTTTTTGTTATACCCGGTACTTGAAGAGTATAGAGGTATATTAGATTTGTGGGGATAACGGTTGTGTGTAACGCCCAGAAGGAGGCGTTTCCGACCCCATAAAGTATATATATTCTTGATCAGCATCAATAGCCGAGTCGATATAGCCATGTCTGTCTGTCCGCCCGTCCGTCTGTCCGTCCGTCCGTCTTCATTTGCGCCTATATCTCAGAGACTATTAAAGCTAGAGCAACCAAGTTTTGTACCCAGTCTCCTGTGTGATCACACTACTCCAAATGTGTTTAAAAATTTTCGCCCCGCCCCCTTCCGCCCACACAAAGGACGAAAGTCTGTGGCGTACACAATTTTGAAGATACAAGAATACGCAGAATCATAGAGAATGACCATTTCTATCAGAGTGTTGAATCTGGATCAGATCAGATCATTATTATAGCTACAATGAAGAAAACCATTCCGAAAGTCATCGTTCCCTCTCGCTCTCTCTCACACGCGGCCCCATCTGCTTTGCTTATTCGTTTAAATGAGTGCCTAGCTCTCAGAGACTATAAGAGCTAGAGAAACCAAACTTTTTATCCAAGCTCCTGTGATACCAAACCAGCACGAGTTTGTTTCAAAATTTTGCGACGCCCCCTTCCGCCCCCACAAAGGACGAAAATCTGTGGAATCCACAATTTCTAAGATAAGAGAAAACCAAAAACGCAGAATCCATACCATATCTACCAGATTGACGAATATGGATCCAGTCAGAACAATATTATGGCCAGAAGAAACAAATTAAATTTCAGTGGCCACGCAACGCCTGCCAAGCGCTGACTCATTCCCTCTCTCTCTCTGTCGCAAACACTTGTACGTCTCAAATATGTGCTTATACATGTAGAAATGTAGAAGCAGTACACAAATCATATGCAAACAAAATTTGAAACATGTATAAATATTCCTAAAATGGTTTGACTTCAATTTTTGAAATATTATTTTTTGCCCAAAATTTAATTCGTTCCTTTTGCGAACATATAATAAATTGTATAAATCGTAAGCTCATATATGTACATATGTATGTATGTACTGACTGAGTACCGGGTATAAAGTAGAGCCGCGGCCTTTGCCGCGGCTCACAACGTTCCCCCTCGTTTTTTTTACAAATGGGACACCACAAAGTTGAGGAGGTATTTGTAATTTCATTTAAGAATTTTCCATCAATCATTTTCAGGAAGAAATTAAACTTAACTGGGAATGTTTTTCCACTCTTGTTTTGAAAAGGAGGACTCCTTCGCATATTTGAAGAAAATAGGGCGACAATAATAAATCGATGATGGTCGAAGATTTCTCCAATGTTAAGAAGTTTCACTACTTAGTCATAAGGGAACTACAAAAGCCATAAACATATTTTCATCAGAAATAGTTTCAACATTTCGTAAACAGAAATACAATATATAGTCAGGTAGTACTTACAACACTAGTCGATACGACTTTTACGCTGTCGCCCAACTGACTTTTTCTGATAGATTTGGATGTTTAAAAATTTGTAAAGAATGGTTTTTTTTCCAGGTTTAGTATTTTTTTTAAGAATCATTAAAAACTTTGGTATTATTTTTCATAGGTAGTGCCAAGGCATACTAAACAAGGTAGGCCGATAGAGAGCAATAAGAAGGTATTCTTAAGTGTCAAAATGACAGAAGAGAGAGAGAGAGAGAGACACTCTCACAAATGCGTTGTGAGAAAGAGTCTCAAAGGAGTAATGCGTTTGCTCTCTTGTGTCAAAACAAAGAAATTTGTACGTGAATGCAAATTTATGTATATATAATAATATGTAATATTAATAATATGTATATATAGTAATCTTGCATAAAAAGCAATACGGCGGCGACATTGTAAATACGCAAAAAAGTCTGAGGGAACCCTAAAAAATCGTCCGCGAAGATGCTTCGCTCACAACTGTTCACAACAGACTGAATCGAAAGAAGCAAAACAGAGAGCGAGCGAACCGATAAGCCTACCTTGTTTTGTATGCCTTGGGTAGTGCTTCTATTTTTCACATAACTTAAGTTTCCTACAACTGGTTATATTGAATTTTGCAGTTATATTAAGCTTTCTAATTAAAATTTCATCATTTTTTTCGGTATTTTCCCCCGAAATTTTGACTTGGAAAACTCAGGAAAAGTCGAAAAAAAAATATTTAAATGCCTACATTTTTGCATTTAGATAGACACATTAATTAGGCGTCGTTTAAGGTATCGTTAATAAAAATCGATGGATATACGGCTAAGGTTCCGTTTACACTGAGGCTGCGTCTTGATTCTTTACGTCTTCCTAGAAACGCAGTTTTTTTTACATAGGTTTAGCATAGGGCCCTAGTGATGGCAAAAAGTTAAAATGTTTAACTGAGTAAAAAGGGGCAAAAATTCATGTAATGGTTAGAACAAATTGTTCAAACTAATTTTATTATTAAAAAAAGCATTTCAACAATATAGTTGCCTTCAAATGTTTTGCTGCAAATCACATGTCTTTGAATCCTTTCACTGTTTTCGTGATCTTCTCAGGGTAAGAAAGTCTGCTGGCAGATACTTGGCAGCGAGTTGAGCACCTACCTCGCGACAAAACGGCAGTAATATGAGGCAGACAAAAGCCCTTGACACACCAAATAGACTCCCGTACGATATTCCGCAGGCGATCCTAGGCAATTAAGGGCTATGGCTATTCTCTTCTCCAGAGGGATTGTCAGTCGAAAAGGAGTGTCTCTCTTTTTGAGATTGGGCAACAGTCCAACGAGAATGTTGAAGTACTCCTTTTCATGCAGAAATTTTCCTTAAAAAAGGCATCGGAGTTCTCTACAACATCTTCCTCCCAAAATGAACCATATTGCAGCAAAAAATTTGAAATGAACTATATTGTTGAAATGCTTTTTTTAATAATAAAATTAGCTTAAACAATTTGTTCTAACCATTACAGGAATTTTTTCTCCGTTTTACTCAGTTAAAAAATTTACGCGGCAAAATTGGACGCTGTAGTGTAAACGGAAGTTCTGCTTCACTGCGTCTTTTCCGATATCGATAGGTAACGCACCAAGTGTAGCCTTTATTCACTACGGTTGAGTTATTGAGTTATTGAGGTTTGGGCAAAACTCGAGTTTCGTTTACATGGGAAAGCATAGGGGACCTAGAGGTGGCAAAAAAGTTGAGTTTTGGTTGCGTTTAGTTGAGTTTGTCCGATTTTTCGAATATTTCAACCCTGATCTGCCTGTCGTGGAATTATCACCACTAGTTACAACAAAAGTTGGCAGCTCAATATTTAAAATTTGGCGCGTAAACAATATGGCTGGTGAAAAAGGTACACACAATTGTTTAAACCAATACTTTAAACCAATTTTATTATTAAAAACCATATAAACAAAGTGGTCGATTTCCAAAATTCGGTCGAAAAAACTTAGCCAAACGCTAAATTAAATTATTATAAATAAATATAATTAAATTATTATAAACAATTGCGAATTTAAAAAAGTTTAATTTTGGTACATATGTAATGTATATATGTACATATAGTCAAAAATCAACATAGTTGCAATTGCAGCCGTGCCATTTCCCTGCGGAAATTTTCCTTCAAAAATGG
This sequence comes from Drosophila affinis, assembly GCA_037356375.1. Lineage (NCBI taxonomy): Eukaryota > Metazoa > Arthropoda > Insecta > Diptera > Drosophilidae > Drosophila > Drosophila affinis. The sequence goes on from CM074800.1 coordinate 29,804,591, forward strand.
ATTCCAAGGTTATTCGCAATGTTCAAATGCGTTTCTTGGAAATTTGATCCAAATACTCCACAGTTGCTGCAAAAATCGTCGCCAACTCCATACATTGCAGCGTCGCTATCTTATCTTGCTCTGCCACATAGAAAATCATTAACTCTTGGTCGTTAATATAATTAAAATTAAATAAAACAAAATTTATGTACACAAGCACGTGCCAGCAGCCGAAACTCAAGAACTCAATAACTCAACTTTGGCATAGTGTAAATCCAAATTCTGAGTTATTGAGTTACCTATCGATAAATGTGGTAACTCACTGTAGTGCAATAGCCCTTTCAATATTGGTACACCTGATGTATCGGACATTTTGAAGGCAATTGCTGATTTCAACAACTCTAGTAAATCAGACAATGATGGTACTTCTGCATTCCTGCTTCGTAATTCTGATGATGCCTTTTGTGAATCGCGGAAAATTCTCTTCACAAATTTGTTGTTAACGGGTCGGTTAATTGGTTAGTGGAAAGCTGCCACAATCACTCCTGTTTTAAAAAGGTTCTAAGAATTGGCCTACAAAAGCTCTTTCTTAAAGAAATGGAAATTAATTTATGATTGAAATAAATCGAATAAATGTAAAAACCGTAACTTAAAACAGTTAAGATTTTTTTAGCGAGTCTACTGGTCCTTCTTTTTGATATGGTATGTATATATTTTAATTTCGGCCACATCAGTGGATATTATTTATAATATTTATGCTGCTTGACGCGACACCTAACTTAAAACTAAAGTACAGCCCAGGAAGAAATGCATTCGATTTTTCCTGAGTTTTCAAGACAAAATTTCTGTTCACTGCAGAAATGGTGCTGCATAGTATAATCTGTAGCATCTGTTCTTTATAGCCTGTTCCCATAGACGACCATCCACCATCCATTTCGGGGATGGTCCGTTATACCCTCAGCCCACTGAGTCCGTTAAGGGGGAACGTTGGGCTTTTTGACAGACGGTGAAACTCCGATTCACACTGGCACCGTCTACCGTTTACCGTCTAACAGCTGATGTCAAAAACAAAACTGAGTTTCTAAGCGGAAGAATTTTTATTTGTGTTTGAAAAAAAAATGGAATTAAACAAAAAATTAGCAGTTGTTGCAGCTGTGGTTCAGATAAAGATAGCGATTACAGCGGAATAATAATGTGCTGTTGCATACTGCACAATATGTTTAATAAGCACAACAGCTCTATTAATGAGAATTGGATTCTGCTTAATTAAAGTGAGCAACATGAGCAGCGGGATCTGAATTTATCTGCAGATATATTCTGCCATTGCAAGGTTAGGTTAGGTTACAGCGGCTGCCCGACTCACTGGGAGCCCAGCACACTTAGGCCGTTTCCGGCCCGTTGTGATACCGCCGGGGGAATCTGGCGCTTCTCGCATTGCGAGACCTAAGGTCAACAGTTGTCCCAGCCTGCAGCTTTTATGAAGTTAGCTATCTTCCTGGGACATATGGTGAACATTACCGAAATGTCTGAAATGAAGGGCGAGCCCAAGTGCTGTAGCCTTCTTCTGCTGAGAGCTGGGCAAGAGCAGAACAGGTGTTCCACCGTTTCCTCCTCTTCCTTGTCTCTGCAGCTACGGCAAAAATCATTGTATGGGGCGCCCAGTCTATTAGCATGGGTACCTATTAACCAGTGCCCCGTTAGGGAGCGTATGACTGCGCTGCACCTTCGTCCGAGCCTGCATAGCTCAGAGGTGCGCTTCCTATCTATGGTTGGCCATGTTTGCCGAGATATACGACAACGTGGTACTGATTGCCACTTGTTGTCTGTTAGTTGCTTATATTGCTCCTTTATTATGAGCCTACATGTGGCCATCGGCATACGAGTACCCTCCTTGTCTTGGAGAAGGGGGGTTGTAGTGCCATATCTGGCCAGCTCATCTGCAATACAGTTGCCCTCGATGTCCCGGTGGCCCGGGACCCATATAAGGCTGATGACAAATTGCTGAGCCATCTCGTGAAGAGATTTGCGGCAATCTGCAACGGTGGCCGAGTTTGCGGAGATCGCATTAAGCGATTTGATTGCGGCTTGGCTGTCACTGTAGATATTTACGTGGGTTACCATGGCGGTAGTTTCCTGAAGGCAGTTTAGGGCTTCCTTGATCGCAATGACCTCCGCTTGGAAGACGCTGCAGTGATCAGGGAGTCTAAAGGAGTGCCTAATGTTTAGCTGTTCGGAGTATATACCTCCTCCGACTCTATTGTTCAGCTTTGATCCATCTGTGAAGATGTTTAGGGCCCCTTTTGGGCCTTGGGGTCCCTCACTCCACTCGTCTCTGTGGGGGATAATTGCATAGAAGGGGGTATCTGTGTATTCCCTTGGAACACAGTAGTCCGTTTTAGTAGGGACGGAAGTGCCGTTTAGAATTGAGGAGTGACCTGTGTGCTGTGGTGCCCATTGGTCGGAGTCTCTCAGTCGTATTGCTACCATTAGTGCCCTTTCTTTTCCTGCGAGGGCAAGGCTTTGGAGGCACAGAATGGCATCTAGCGCATCATTTGGAGTGGTACGAAGAGCTCCACTGATGCAAAGGGCGGCTGTTCGCTGAACGTTGTCGAGCTGTTTGGTGATCGTCCTTTTTGATAAGGCCGGCCACCAAACAGTAACTCCGTAAACAGTTATCGGTCTTACTATGGCTTGGTATATCCATTGGACTATACTTGGGTTCATGCCCCATTTTAAGCCGATAGCTTTTTTGCAAGTGTAGAGGGCTATCGTGGCCTTCTTCACTCTGTCTTTGATGTTCAGGTTCCAGTTAAGCTTTTTGTCGATTACTAACCCTAAGTAACTGGCACTGTCGCTAAAGGAGAGCCTGCATCCGTTTAGTGTGGGGGGGTTAAGAGACGGAATCTTGTATTTGCTTGTAAATAGCACAAGTTCTGTCTTTGAGGGATTAACTCCAAGACCTCGCGATTCTGTCCACCTTGACAGTTTCGCGAGCTTTGCGGTCATTAAGTCGCAGAGTGTTTGAGGGTATTTGCCCGAGAAGATAATTGCTACGTCGTCCGCGTATGCCACGACTTTGCAGCCCCCCCCTTCCAGGTCACATAGAATCTTGTTGACTGCTATGTTCCATAGAAGGGGGGATAGGACCCCACCTTGCGGTGTGCCTCTACTGACATACCTCGACTGAGTGGACGATCCCATCGATGATGTCACCGTCCTGCATGTGAGCAATTGATCAATGAGCGAGGCTTTACCTGCTTTAGGGATAAAGACTATTTTTGCCTTAAGCCAAGCGTGTGGTATTCTCCCCACTACCAGTATCTTCTTGAAGATACATCGCAGCCAGTTGATGGCTGTGTCTCCGGCCTTTTGTAATTGTGCCGGAATGATCTGGTCCGGACCAGGGGATTTGAACGGATGGAAGCTGTTTATTGCCCAGCCTATGTTCCGTTTTGAGAAAATATGGTCCATTGAGGTGATCGAACCATCACTAGGGAGGTGAGTCGGTCCATTGACGGAGCACCCTGGAAAATGAGTGTCGAGAAGAATGTGTAGGGACTCCTCACTGGAGTTAGTCCACGTACCATCGCTTCTCTTAAGGTATCCCACCGAGGGGGTCGTTTTGGAGAGGATCTTGCGCAGTCTTGCAGCTTCCGACGTTTCCTCGATTTCAGAACAAAATCTATGCCAAGAGGCCCTTTTTGCTTGTCTGATTTCTTTCTTGTAGAGGGCCAGACTATTTTTATAGGCTGCCCAGTGTTGCTCCTCGTTAGCGCGTTTGGCCCTGTTGAAGAGGGACCTGCAGCTTTTTCGTAGGGTATCTATTTGTTTTGACCACCAAGGGGGTTTCTTTTTCCCCTTGTGTTGGTTTGATGGGCATGCTGCCGTGAAGGCCGTGCTGCATGCTTTAGTAAACCTGTCCACTAAATGATTTAAATCGTGCTCTGTGTTCAGGCAGATTGGTGCCTTGGAGGGAAGAAGTCCCTCCATGACTGTGACATACTTTTCCCAGTTGGCTTTCCTAGGGTTAGCAAAGACAGTGGGTTTTGGGTTCTCGAGAGATAGTGTGGTCTCGATATACCTGTGGTCCGAAAAGGAATGGTCCCCCAGAACTTTCCAGTTCGTTACTAAGTCTGATACTTTGTGAGACACTAGAGTTAGGTCAATTACCTCTTGTCTATTCTTAATTATAAACGTAGGATCATTGCCCCGATTGCAGATAAGAAGATTAGAGTTAAGGATGAAGCTGAATAATGACTCACCCCTTACATTCGTGTCCGAACTCCCCCATTGGGTGTGGTGGGCGTTGGCGTCGCAGCCTATTACAAGGCCTATATCCGACCTTTCGCTATCTCTGGTGAGCTTGCGAACTAGGTCACCGGGACGATCGCTTTCCTCATGAGCCATGTAGGACGACATCAGCCTTATTTGGGAACCTTGTAGTTTAAGGCTTGCCGCTGTGTTGTCACCATTGCTAAAGTTGTGGAGCAGAAAGATATTTAAGTGCTTCCTTGCAAGAATGCAGGTACGTATTTTACCTTCTATCTGAGCTACAATAAGTTTGTGCTCCTTCGTCGCTAATCCACAGACCTTGTCTCCTACTACCCAAGGCTCTTGGATCAGGACTACGTCTGCTCCGCTCGCTTCCAAGCGGAGTATAAGGGCAGCGGATGCTGCTTTACAGTGGTGGAGATTTATCTGAAGGAGTCTTAGAGACATCGACAGAGTTCTCCACCACTGTATTGTCGGCGTCCGAGTCGTCCTCGATAGTGTCATCGCGACACATCGCCTCGAACTCTCGCAAAAGAGCCGTGTCGGAAGAGTAGCCGTCGTGGGCAGGCTCTGGGTCGTCATCGGGTGCTTCGATCTCCGAGGCAACGTCCTGCTCGACTGGGTTGTCGACAGGACGCGCCTCGGCCGCTGCATCCGACTTGTATACCCTGATGCTCACCGCACTGAAGCCAAAGTTGAGCTCTCCTTTTTTGGGCTCAATTGGGGCTAAGGATTCCTTATTGAGGACGAGAACCACCTGGTGCATCGGGCCTTGAGTTGCCTCCACCTTAACTACCCTCCAATCGGAGGTTGGTAGCTCCGGGTTGCACCGCTGCAGCATTTTTAGGATGCGCTCAGGCTCCTTTATGGAGGCGGGCACCCAAACTCGCGCTCTATTCCAACTGGGCACCTCGCTCCAGTCGACTGCGACAAGCTTCGCCCCTGGGTACACCTCTCCAACTTGCGCTACCGGTGCTTTATAGAGCTGGACGGAGCGCTCGTCTTCGCAGGCTATAATCTTAATACAGCCCTGATACTACCCCATGTCTTTACAGACTGGAGGGGGGCCGGGTTGCTTGTCCAGTACTTTGAAGCAGCGGTCGGCCAGTGCCGCTTCCACCCACTTCCACTGGTTCCTGGGGATCTTCGAGTCCGCGCTGCCTTTATCCAGGACGCCGATCAGCGTCCTCTCTTTGGCAATTTGCGCGAACGATACGTTCGGCAGCACTCTGGAGCGCTTTGGAGCCGGTCCAGGAGTCTCCTGTGAGCGCTGCCTTTTGGTTTGCGGGACTGTCGTCTTTGGCGGGGCAACCCTCTTCGGTGCCTCTTTGCCAAAGTTGGGCAGCACCTTTGATGCCCATTCGACCTTTTTCCGCCACTGGTCGGTCGGGCTGGACATCGTGCTTGCATTTTGCCGACGGAGTATGTTGCCAGCACTCCTCCTCTCGGCATACGTGTAAGCTTTGGCTTGGGCGCTAGTCGATGGCAACTCGCTCCCCGCAGCCTTACCAGCAGGCAGAGCAGCCGCAGGGTTGCAGAGCCACTCTACCAGGGTATCAGCTTTGGTCGGCGATTTGCCACCCACCCCAGAACTGGGATGGGACCCCTTCAGGTTCGCCCTAGCGTCTTCTGCCGCGCTGGTTTTACCAGCTATATCGCGGGTCAGGCCAGGCCTTTGGGCCGATGCCTTTCCCTGTATGGGATTGCTCCCAGTTGGCAGTTGGGGAGCGCCAGACTCGTTGTTGTTGTTGGTTTTGTTTTTGTTTTTGTATTCCATATTTGATCCCACGATTTGCAAAGAATAGGGCGGTCCATCCGGGCAGAGATTCACGTTGCCCGGATAAGGCATTATTAGAACAGGGGGCTGCCAAGTCCCTGAGCCCTCCGTTAGCGACTGGGCTAGTTTTTATACCGGGCCCCCAGCCAGGCTGACTCTCGGCACGGGTCGAATAACACGCTTAGTCCGGCCCGGTGTGAGATGAGTGTGGGGGTAGGGATGTGGGTAGGTAATGTGTAGGGATGGGATGTGTGTGAGCTACTTAAATGAGGCGGCACCACAAGCGCATCGTCAGTGCTGCTACTTCGCGAACACCCGCTGGCTGTCCGGGACTGCTTATTTCGGTGCCTTCCCTTGGGATGACTGCTTATTCGCAGCTGGCCTACCTTCACAGGTAGGTCATTCGCTAACCGCAACCTGTGACCCGTCCGGTGGCCTCAGCTAGGCCCCCTCCGAGCCATCTCACATGCTCGTCAGACCAGATCTGCCATTGCAAACAAATATACAATTTTAAAACTACATTTGATTCATTTTATTTATTTGCATTCTTCTCGCAAAGGAATCATAGCATCTCTAACTGAAAATTTTACAAATGCTATTGAATTCCATTTTTTCGTTGTGAATGCCAATTTTTCAGAGTCGCATTTGAAAAACATCGGCTATATATCGCATAGAAACGTGCGGTGTAGGAACATTCAAAATAGACGGTGGAACTAACTTCGAAATTTTCGGAACGGCAAAACCTTACGCACCGTCTAGGAAATAGACGGGAAACGGTGCTCAGTGTGAATAGGCTATTAACGTATTGCCATGTGAATTTCTGGGTAGTGGTCCGTTGAAATCGACACATATCGTTTCCCACGGTGCGTTCGCTATTTTCGTTAGCATTTTCCCTGCTGTCGCTTGTTGTGAAATTTTGAACCTCTGGCAACTATCGCATGATCGTACAAATTTGGTCACATCTTTACTTAGAAACACACACGTACTTACTTAGGCCAGAAATATCGTTGTCGTATCCGATGTTTTGTTCTCCGTATGCCTAGGTGTCCTGCTGTTAGGTTGGAATGGTTTTCTTCCAGCACCCGGATGCGCTCGTGCTTTGGTACACATAGCTTCCATGGAATCTCAGTCCGTGGAAGTCGTGGCATCCGCGTACAACTCCATTGGCTGAATTCCCGGCATGCAGAGGGAGCATCAATACGGCACACAATACGGCACGGGGGGGGTTTAAGAATCGAAGAATACCGCCCACTGCACTGAACATTGTACACACATATATACATGTAAGCTCCCGCACGGCAGAAGCCTACCCAGCCGTTCCCTCGTCTTCTTTCCTTCTTTCTTTCGACTTTTCTATGACTCTATTGATCTTTCGTGTTCGCTATTGCTCTCTCCTCTGGATCTGTTGCACTCTCGCTTGCAGTAGGGCAAGGGCAATTCGGCCGCCTGTCCTTAAATCAGTCTGGATATCGTCGCGCTCGCATTAGGGCGCGGGCAATTCGGCCCGCCTCCTCTTGCAGTTTTGGACTCTTGAACCGGCCAACTCTACATCGCTAATCTCGCTTTCGCTATTCTATCCACACAACTTTCGCTATTGACAATAAACTATATCAACTAAACTCCCGTGTTTAATAATTCGCAAACTACGCTGCCGAAAAAGCTCGGCAGTTCAACAGATCTTTTGGATTGCTTAAAACAAAACAAAAATGAATAAATAAGTTTCTAAACTGTATTTAACTTCTTATTTATTGCAATTTACGCAATATTTTTCTATAGCAGATCATATTTGTTCTGCTGACTGGTTATAATCAGCAGAACTATTGCTGGTATCGGGCTGCTCTCTCTGCTCTGCTGGTAAAAGCTCCCAACTATCGTTAATTGCGCTGGTGTGCATATTTAAAATATTGTGCAGTATGCAACAGCACATAATTATTGCGCTATTGTTTTTATGGTGGCTCTCCAGACCTTTTCCGATTATCCTAAATCTAGCTTTCAAATGACCAAAATCATTTTCTACAACTCGCCTAGCTTTAGATAAGTTGTAATTGAACGTACTCTGTTCCAAAGAAGCGGCTATAGAAAATGGATACGGCTACATTAGCCTTTTAGAAAATCGGAACGCCGAGTTCCCGATTAGCATTACAGGCACCTGCACTCCTTCGATTTGCTTGGATTTTTCCTGAAGCATCTCTGAAGCTTCAATGCGTTTTCCAAGGCTTGACTTCCGATAGATCATGGAGTCATTGCACCTTCCTGCAGAGCCCATGTTTACATATGTAAATCTGTATCTAAAGTGAAACAAAATAAGAATATGGTAACCTCTTAATAAATACATAATTTCATGGCAGTATCCTACATATAATCAACTAGGGCAACCAATACGGTTGAATACCAGCCTTTATAATTGGTTTAATTTCGATGTGGCAGCCATCTAGATTGAAAAGGAAGTGTTCAAACCAATTTATATGCATACATATAAATACATACATATATATGGTCTTGATTTTTTACCAAATGCACCCAATCCCTTCACACACTCATCAATTTTTTCGGAAGTGAGATAGTTGGGCGACATGTACTCATCCGAAAATTCGTGGATGACTGCTCTGCAAAACTCGTGCAGGATGTTACATACCGTGTTTGGTGCCACGCCGAAAAGACTACCAACTGCCCGATACTCAGAGGACGAGCCCAAGGTGTACATAGCAATGGCAATTCGCTTTTCCAATGAAATGGCAGCTCTACAGTTTGTATCCTTCTTCCGGAGCACTTCGAGCCGATTTACTAAAATGTTAAAGCAGGTCCTCTCCATTCTGAAGCTCTCCTTGAAAGACGCCTCGTTGTTGTCAGGCACATCTTTCTCCCAAAATGTCCCGAAGCGCTTCTACACAACATAAGACCTTGTACTTAAAACTTTGGTAGCATTTAGTATAAGTACTCACAAACGGCCACAACCTTCCTGGCTTTTGTTCCTCTAAAGCGGCTGCCCAAAGATGGAGCTCCTCCTCGTCAAAGTCGCCGCTGTAATCGCTATCAAAATTAATTTCGTTCAATAACAACATTAGTTTTGCAAGAAAATATTTTGCTGTTGAACCACAGCTGCAACAACTGCTAATTTTTTGTTTAATTCCATTTTTTTTCAAACACAAATAAAAATTCTTCCGCTTAGAAACTCAGTTTTGTTTTTGACATCAGCTGTTAGACGGTAAACGGTAGACGGTGCCAGTGTGAATCGGAGTTTCGCCGTCTGTCAAAAATCCCAACGTTCCCCCTTAACGGACTCAGGGTATTAGTATACCTTGGGCTTCCCTATTGCTCGGCTCCCATATCGATCGCTCGCCCCCGATAGTATATCGATATTATAATCGATAGCCATTAAGGGTGCTCTAACTATCGTGAAAGGTGTTCTAATGATTACAATGATAATTAGACAAAATATTTACACATGATGAATAGACTACTTAACAAGCTTAACATTTGGTGACCCCGACGTGATTTGTGCAATAATTAATATCAGTGCCATCACAAACTACAATAAAACAATAAAAATTTTAAACTAATTGCTAATTCCATCCGAGTCATCGGCTACATAAGTGAATCCATACATGCACATATGTACCAGCCACCCTTGCATATAGCTGTTGGCGTTCGGTTCTCATTTCTTCTCGTCTATTACGCGCGGTACTCTTTACGTTCATCTTCCCAATAGAAACGTTTCCCATACCGGCTGCCCATGCATATTGGTATTGCACATAGCTTTGCTTGCGGTTCTTGGTCGTTGCGTTCTATAGCGTTCGCTACTCTTTTCGGTCATCTTCCCGCTAGTGACGTTTATTACGCGTGGTTCTCTTTGCAGTCGTCTTCCCGCTACAAACGTAACAATATTGGTCTATTGGGGGGAGTGGAACTGCAATCAAGACGGACAACCTCTACAGTACCACTGACCACTCAGCTCATCAATTGAATGAGCGGAAGAAACCTTTAGGCCACATCTTGGCCCTGAATAATTATATATTTATAGTTGCAGTTACAGAGAGCCCTGCTTATCTGGATGTGGCCATTCGAGCTCGATTGAATGTCAACCGCTTCTCACAGTGTGCAGAGCCTAACGTTACCAAGCTGAGTACCAATCGGTTAGATCTCACGCAATGCGTTACCTACTTGCAGCAGATCTTGTGGTCACGATGGAAGGAAGACAACATTTCATCGCTGCTGCTGCTCCCAAAGCGTACTGCTCACCTTGGTTTAGGCATCGATACATTGGCCAAGTCGAAATTCTATCTTCAGCGTATATGCAAGGTGAACTTGCATTGGGATAACAGCCTTACTTCAGCGCTGGACTCTGCACGGAATCTCGGTTACGCTTCGTTGCTCATGTATTCCTTACTAGTACCCGTTCCCGAAACTGGTTGGGAAGATCATGGATTTTGCTGCGACGGCATCGAGGCTTGTTGTGCTGATAACTCAGTTATGTCAAACGGTCAGCGTTCAGCCTACCAAACAACGCGATGGGCTCTCCCGAGTGCACAAACAGAGTGCCTTCGCTGATGGCAGTCCTACACTCATCGTTCCTAGAAGCCATCTAGTCAACATTATTCCCAAATTTCGAGAGCTGTAGGAGCTAAGTCCATCCAAATGGTGCCCAATTGAGTGGAGAGGTTCTTCAGTGAAGATAGCCAACATCTTCTATTGCACTAGGAGCTACTCCGGAACATTTGGAATGAACGAGCTGAAGGCTCATTACCGCTCTCTCGGATCATCGTTCGCTTGCTTACATTAGGGCACGGGCAATTTGACCCGCCTGCCCTTAATTAGTCTGAATCTATCACTCATATAGTCGGCATCTATCACTCACAGTCTGCACCTAGCACTCATTCTGTCTTGAGCTGATCTTCGTGGCCATCAGACCGTCTTTCATCGTTATTAAATCGCATCGATCGTTCGCAATACGTCGGTCCACATATAGTCTGGAGCTGATCGTATCGCATTATATCTCGTTCGTTGCATCGGCCTTTAATCGGTCTTTACGCACCTCGCTTAAAAATCCATACATATGTACATACGCATTCGTCGGTCTACATACCTATATACCAATAAACTATAACTACTATTAATTTAACCACTCGAACTTTCATTTAACTGAATCGCAACAGCTAGTGAAAAAGCTCATAAGCGTAACACATACATATCATAAAAGGTTCAAAAGCACTCTGGTCAGGATGGCCGAATTGTTGCTGCACTTTTGGTGCAGCGTTTAAAATCAACGGAAGTTTTAAGCAAGAAAAAAATAATAGAATATATCTTTAGCCAACTTGTGTTTTGAGTGTGGCTTGGGCCCGCAACTGAAGCAGCCTATATCAACGAAGTTCGACGGCCTACAGCGCCCAACGAGACGAACAGGCAAAGAAGACTGAGTCGCATTTTTTAAGTTTGTTGGTATGATCAAAATTGTGTATGTCACAGATTTGCATCCTTTGTATGGGTGCAAGAGTGCGGAGCGAAATTTTGAAATACACTCGTAGTAGTGTGATGACAAATGAGACTGGGTACAAAATTTGGCTGCTCCAGCTTTTATAGTCTCTGAGATCTAGGCGCTAATGAAGACGGACAGACGGACGGACAGACAGGCATGGCTATATCGACTTGGCTATTGATGCTGATCAAGAATATATATATTTTGTGGGGTCGGAAACGCTTCCTTCTGGGAGTTACACACATCTACTATTACCACAAATCTAATATACCCCTATACTCCTCGATTATAACCGGTAATTACCGGATATGAAAATTTGCGTTGAGACAAATGTGGAAAAAAGACATTGGCTAATCGCGTTAATCGTGTTAAAACATATAAATTGAACAATATATTCGTTTCTGTGAAGTTTAACCACAATCAAATACATTTGTGCAGTTTAAAAAACGGTTTGAGATTCCGTTAGTTTAATTATCGAATGTCTAATTCTCTGCACAACTGCAGCCACGGTTCTTGACTTTTCGTGTCTCTCATTCTCGCTCCAGATTCTGTGCACCGTCGCATAATCGTTGAATCTCTCATTCTCTGCCCAACTGCAGCCACATTTTTAACTTTTCGTGTCTTCCTTCTCTCTCTCGCTTCTGTACGCTTTCGCTTAAGCGGCTATCTATTCTCCGTTGTTTCGCTGCATTTCACACCGTTAAAGATTAAAATCGATCCAAATACAGGTGAGGGCGGAAATAATGTGACGGCTAACAACAGGCTGAGTCTTTATAAACGTAAAGTTTAGTCTTTATATGATCGAATGAGCGGGCTTGGCGAATCATTCGCGAGCAATAAGATAATTTGACCACCGCGGAAATCGACGTTCTCATAGACATGTGGGAAAAAATTCGACAGGAGTTTAATAAGGCCCATAATAAACTAGAAGCGCCCAACCAAGACGAGATTGGGAGTGAAATGCGCAACAATGTTGATACGCTGTTCATATCGTTTAAGGCTGAGCTACCGGCTGCTCTCGAACAAGGCCACCCGCGTGCTGCTGCCAATTCGATTACCCTAATATTTGAATAGTCGGACTTTATGGCGATGTTCAATTCGATCATCGACGCTGATGCGGGTCTCAGCGACATCGAAAATTCCAGCACCTTCGCTCTAGCCTCGCTGATCCACATCACATTTGTATTCGGTTCGATCTTTGGAACGCTCCAGTGTCAATTATCGTGTGGCGCTGGATATACTCAATAATCGTTTAAGTAACAAACGACTTGTTTTTTAGGCACACATCAAGAAGGCTCAAGAGAATGAATTCTCCGTCAATTTGAATATGCGTGCTTTGCAGACACTGGGAACGGATTTGGAGATATAAAACTGTATAATAATCAAAACGCTGCTGCAGAAGTTGGACGCTAAGGCGCAAATATAATGGGAACCACACTTGTCGTCGGATGCTATACCTACAGCAAAGGAGTTTTATGAATACTTGGAGAAGCGGTGCCAGAAAATGGAGAATTCGGAATACGCTACAGTGGCACCCGCTAGTAGCGCTCAGGTGGGAAAAAAACATAATTCGCATCTAAAGAACACTTTTGTTGCCTCCAATTATTCCACGGACTCGCCTGGATGCATTTTTTGCCATTCAGCATGACATGGTATATATTCTTGTAAGATATTCGGGAATTTATCACCGTTGCTGCGCCAAAAAGGAAGAAGAAGAATTCCTTCTGTTTCAATTGCTTGAAGGCGGGGCATCGGACTCGTGCATGCTACAGTGGAAAATGTTGAGTATGCGGTGGGAGGCATCATAGTTTGTTGCATTTCGAGACTCTGCAATGCACAACTGAAGGCTCCCCAGACCTTTCTCCTCGAGATCTAACGCTCCAACCGGAATTTACTTATGCCACTCAGGATTCTGTTAGCAGTTCACCTTCTCAGGGTGAGACCTCTCTTGCTGTCCAAGATCTTCAATTCGATGTTGTGCCGCTGTGGTTCTCTTAAAGAATCAGTCAGGATCTCAACTTCATCTCATCACATCCAGGTTCGCCCAGCAGCTTCAGCTTAGGAGAACTCAATAATCTGCACTTGTCTCTGGGCTCGGCGATACCCGCGTGGCTACTGAGGGATCTACCGTGAACATTTGTATGCATTCTAGCACAGCTGACTATGCAACTACGCTTACTGCTCTTATAGCTAGCTTATACCTACCGATCACCGATTGTCAACCAAATCTGGCAGTCAATGTTGCCGACTGGAATATTCCATCAAATATTCGGCTTGCTGATTCTGCAATTTTCAATTGGTGCTAGCATTTTCTATGATCTCCTCTGCGTAGGGCAAATCAAACTCACCGACCCGGCTTGGGTGGATCGTATCTGGTGGTGGACAAAGGGTAGCACGCTCGGCGCTCTTGGCAACGCACAATTCTCCAGATTCGGAAGCTAGCATGGATGCAAGGTTGGACAAAACTCTTCGTATGTTTTGGGAGGTCGAGAATTGTGCGGGCGCCGTTTTGAATACCAAGGACGAATTAGATTGTGAAGCACATTTCGTAGACCACTTCTCACGTTTGCCATCAGGAGAGTATTCAGTTCGTCTCCCGTTAAAGGATAATGGTGATCGCCTAGGGGAATCTTACACTCAGGCGCATCGTCGATTCATCAATTTGGAGCGCAAGTTGGATCGTGATACTACACTCAAGGAGCGGTACTCTGCCTTTATGAGGGAGTATATTGAGTTGAAGCATATATCCCCAGTCAACCCTGATTCTCGTAGTCTCTGCAGATTTTTCTTGCCTCATCACTGTGTTTTAAAGGAGGATAGTACGACGACAAAGCTTCGTGTCGTTTTCGATGGCTCGGCAGCTACATCAACTGGATGTTCCCTAAATGATGCGATGATGGCAGACCCTGTTATTCAGCCTGCATTGTTCAGCAACTAGTTCGGTTTCGCACATATCCAGTCGCTCTCACTGGGGCCTGAAGATGACAGAGAGAAATACTTAAGGTTTCATAATGGAAGTGACATAACGAAAACTCTTGGCTTAGCGTGCATCAGATCAGCTGCTTTTGGCCTTGTCCGCTGGACAAAAATGCTGGACACAAATTCAAAGCCCTCCAAGCGATCGGTTTTATCTACGATTGATCGTTTCTATGACCCTTTTGGGTCATGATAAATCCCGTTATTGTCAGGTGCAAAATATTCCTTCAGCAGCTTTGGAGAGAAAATTTGGATTGGGATGAAAGCCTACCCTCAGCGTTGCATTCATCTTGGATGGACTTAAAAAAACAGCGTCAAGTATCACGCGGATATAATTTCCTCGCGTTGTTCATCCTTCTGCTACGGTAATAGAACTTCACGGATTTTGTGACGCCAGCATGGAAGCATATGGCGCTTGCATATATGCGGTGTCTAGGGAACGGCAGTTGTCAAGTAATATTTTGTGCTTAAAGTCTCGAGTGGCGCCACTAAAACCTTTATCGATTCCCAAGCTGGAATTAAGTGGAGCCCATTTGCTTGCGAAACTAATGAATAATTTGAAGAATGTTGGAATATTTTACAGTTCAGTTTTACTGCTGGTCAGATTCATCAACAGCGTTATCTTGGATACAGGAAGAGCCAGCCAAATTTCAAGTCTTAGTGGCGAATCGAGTGGCATTCCATGGCAGGCATGGAATGGTGCTATGTCCCCACATCATTAAATTCTGCTGACGTTCTCTCTAGAGGATCGCATCCCCACCAACTTGTCCAGTCAGAGCTGTGGTTTCACTGTCTATCATTTTTGGTAGGCTCCAAGGAAGAGTGGCCTGTACCTCCTGTTCCTGAAGCAGCAACGGCAGAGCTTCGCAAGCGAGTATTGCATGATCCACATGCCGATCTCACGTCAGAATGCCAATTTGTAAATTCATGCTTCGGCATGCAGCGCACATTCGCCTACATGCATAAATTAGTTTATCGTCTTCGGCATTCTGGACTCACCGTTTCTGATATTCGGCAAGGAACGCATCTTCTAATCCGACATATTCAACTGGCTAACTTGTGGATAAATATAAAGGAGGTTCATTGCAATGGTCAACTCATGAAATGCAGTTCCATCAGTTCACTCTCTCCGTTCATCGATCTGTATGGATTACTAAGAGTTGGAGGTCGTCTTGGCAACTCATCTCTAGGATTTGATGCTCAGCACCCGCTTATTCTGCCAAAGGGACATCCTGTGGGATGCGTTGGTGCGCTGATAAGATATTATCACGAAAGGAACCTTCATGCTGGACCTCGCGCACTACTTGCCACAATCCGACTAGAATATTGGCCAATTGGAGGAATCAAGGCAGTATCAAAGGTAGTCAGCAAGTGTGTGAGATGCTTTAGGACTAGGGCGCGAATGGTTCACATCATGGGAGATCTGCCTAGGGAGCGTTTAGAAGGATCTCGACCTTTGAAGTAACTGGAGTGGATTATTGTGGGCCGTTTTTCTACAGATCAGAAATCCGAGCGAGGCCTCCCATCAAGTGCTACATCAGTGTATTCATTTGCTTCACTTCTAAGGCAATACACATGGATCTCGGAAAAGACCTGACCACCGTTTCGTTTCTAAGCGCCTTAAAGCGTTTCACTTCGACGAGGGGAAGGCCAAGTCAAATTTGTTCTGACAATGCGACAAACTTCTTTGGCGACAAGAACGATCATTTCGAGCTAAAGAAACTTTTTATAAGCGACTCGCATATAAAGGAGGTCTATGAATTCTGCTTGGCGGACTCGATCGATTGGTGCTTTATCCCACCACGCTCTTCGCACTTTGGCGGATTCTGAGAAGCGGCCGTGAAGACTGTAAAGCATCACCTGCACCGTTCAGTTGAGCCTTCTGTGCTTGACTTCGACGAGCTGCGTACTCTGATCTGCCAGATCACAGCAATTGTTAATTCTCTTCCTTTGCTCTCGCTTTCAGAAAATAATTAGATGTCCTGACTCCTGCTCATCTGCTTTTAGGCGGTCCACACGAGACAATCCTCGAGCCCGATCTAACGAAGCTCAGCTACAATCGTCTGGATGGCTGGCAACGGGTCACTCAACTGCAGCAGATATTCTGGAGCCGTTGGCGCGAAGAGTAAAGGGCGCACTACAGCCGCTTTGCTAACATCTCTGCGCATTTGATCTCGTTCTGTACATTTATCTGGCTGGGCCAAGAGCAAGCAGTCGGCTTCCGCTAGCAGCCGGCAGTATAAATAAACATTATTAAATTTGAAACAATTCGCGTTATTATTTTGGAATCTCAAACAGTTGGTTTCCATAAACTTATCAAATTTATATCATGTCTAATGCGCTGTACATACTCTTCAATTGTGCGATTACGATGTTAAGAAGAGAAGTGAAATAAGCGAGAATAATAGTGATTGCCGTAAATTGTGCAAAACATTGCATACAGAAACCCGCAGGTGTGTAAAAAATATAAAATAAGAAAATATATATCATTTTACAAGAATATGGTGACGAAAATTCGACGCCCGTAGAGCTTTCGATCATCCTTATCGATAGTTGAGTGTCACCCCGATCGTCTGGCCTGCCGGTAGCAAAAATTTTTTTACAATATTTTAAAAATAAATTTCACTATTGAACTCACACAGACGTACGCTAATGGAACTTGATATGGCCACAAGATTGAGTTTAACATTTAACATGTTAAAACTGAGAGAATCCCTTGATTTCTTCCTTTCTTAACTTTTTTATCTTAAAGGCCTGTATCCAGCACCGCGAAATTTTACTGAAAGGAAATTGCTCATTATTTCGGATGTGTGGAACTCAATTGAAATAGTGTGACCAAGAGCCTAAAAAGTGATTTCCCACTCTCATGAATCAGCTGTGTTTTGTAATCAGCGCCAATTTTAAAAATTAAACTAAAATTAAAAAAAGGAAGAAAAGTAATTCTGACGATGAAGTGGTTGTGTTGGTAGCGGCACATATTGTTGTAAGAAGAAGTACAGTTGGAGGCGCCAAAATGTCAAAAATGATCAAAATGCTCATTTTCCGTGATCCGCTAAAGACATGGTACTGCCTCAACTGCTTTTATTAAAGCAATCCTCTCCTCACTTTAAACATTGGCATATCTCTTTTTGGTTTTGCGCACAAATTCTGCCCCCACCTTTCACTTTGACTTCAGTAAAAATATGCGCATATATTTTCCACCCATATCAGCTGTTCTCACAGTCCACATTCGTGTGGATATCGATACTATCGATAAAAATTCGTGGATCCCGTTTACGTTGCTGGATACTGACTCCAGGAAAACACAAACGAAAAATTACTGGTCCCGTTTTTTTATATAAAGTTTGGCAGTAATTTTCAGTTTCAGCGGTGCTGGTGCTTTAAGGATAAAACTTAGATTGCATTTTGTAGTACATATGTCAATCGATCTGCTTAAGGTGAGGGAAGGTAAGCTAGTAGAAAATAAAGCTCTTTCGGCTGCCATTGATATGGATCCACGAATAAGCCTGGCTTAAACCAACAATAAAAAAATATTGGCGAATCAGGAAAGATGTAGGAGTATCAGTAATTTAAGACTAGGAAGGGAGTTAGTGGTAGATATAATATGGTAGAGGGAATTAGAATCCGAGCATAGGACCCTAAATGGTTCATGCAAGGAGTAATTCGATCTACAAAGCGGAAGAAACAAAGGTCTATAGTTCCTAGTGCTTCTAATAGGAATCGTGAAGTTTATGCGGCTCAACAGGTCAGGGCTATCTACGTCACCCTTGATCAAGTTGTGCACAAAAATCACGGCAAGCATTTTCCTACGATTAGCTAAGGTAGGAAGGTTTATTAAAAGCAATCTATTAGAGTAAGACGGCAGTCTCACACCCGCATCCCAGCTGAGGCCGCGAAGAGCAAAAAGTAAAAAGTTTTCCTGAACTGATTCTATACGGTCTTGGTGTACGTTGTACTGAGGGCACCATACACAAGAGCCGTATTCTAAAATCGGACGAACCAGAGAAGTGTAGAGAGTTTTTGTTATATAGGGGTCGTCAAATTCCTTTGACCACCTCTTTATAAGCCCAATCACGCCCATGGCCTTATTCACCATGGTGGAAATGTGTTCTGAAAACTTTAACTTGGGATCTAATAGAACACCAAGATCATCAACCCGGGTAATTCTCTCAAGAGAACCACCACAAAGGGTGTAAGGAACCAGAAAGGCGCTGGAGCGATGAAAAGTCATTACTTTACATTTTGAAGCATTAAGGTTTAATAAATTTGCACAACACCAAGACTGAAATCTATCGAGATCGGATTGCAACCTGGATTCGAAAGAAATGTCCTTATACTGGACACAGAGCTTAACATCATCCGTATGTTAATACAGAAGGTAGGTCATTTATAAAGAGTGTAAAGAGTAAGGGGCCTAGATGGCTGCCCTGAGGTACACCCGAAGGGACAGGGAGTTTTTGAGACCTAGAACAAAGGTAGCTAGAGATCCATCTCAGGAGATTGGGCGGGAGCCCTAGAAGGTCGAGCTTCTGTGCTAGGAGGGAATGGTTTACAGAATCGAACGCTTTACTAAAGTCGGTGTTAACAACATCCGTCTGCAAATTACCTTGAAAGCCTTTTATTATAGAGGAGGTAAACTCCAATAAATTTGTAGTGGTTGATCTCCGCCTTATAAATCCATAGTGAAATGGGGATATAAGTGATCTGCATAGGTGCTGCAGGTGCGGAGTTAAAATTTTCTCAAACACTTTAGGAATAGCGGATAACTTACATATACCTCTATAGTTCATTGCTTCAGACTTGTTACCTTTCTTATGGAGAGGAATTATAAAAGACTCCTTCCATATCGGCGGAAAGCATGAAGTATTTATAGATAGGTTGAATAGTTTAAGCAACGGTCCACACAGAGACTCGGCACAGTACCTGAGTACACAGCCGGGAACTCCGTCCGGACCCGGTGAGAACACTGGCTTTACTGTTCGTAGATCATTAAGCAATGAGCTTTCATTTAGCAAAGGACTGAAAATGCCGTTCGACTTCGGTAAACCGTATGGATACGGCTGACCAGAGTAAACGTCCTGCGAATAGGTAGTTTGGAAAAAACGAGTAAAAAGATCGGCAATTGCTTGATCATTATCTGCCGACGTATTACGAAAGGATAGCGAGGATGGGTGTGCGGACATTCTACGCTTACTGTTTACGAAGCTGTAAAACTTTTTGGGGTCCTTAGAAAAACGTATCCTGCATCGAGATAGGTAATTCTGATAGCATTGAGCGTTAAGAACTGAAAAGTTTGACCGAGCTATTACATAATGAGAGAGAGAAGAAGGAGAGCCAACTTCTTGAAATTTTTTATAAAGTCTTGATTTTAAGTTTTTTAGATGAGATAGCTCCTTGGTAAGCCAAGGGGGTTTTCTTGATCTAATCGGACAGGAAAGTGGGACACAAGAGACAAAAAGTGAGTCCATTACATCATAAAAAATGTTTGTGCCTAACATCACTGCACAAATATAAAGCGGACCAATCAAAATCACTAATAAGGTTATTAAGCTTCGTAAACTCGGCTTTACGGAAGCAGCGGACACATTGGGTAGTCTACCCGACCGATCCAGTACAGTTCGCCCTAGGTCGAGCGACACTTCGAAAGTAGGGTGGTAGGCTTCTTCAGGTATAGAGAGCGGGGGGACTCGAGTTAACAACGCTAAGGTCGGGTCCGTTACAAAGCACAGATCAAGAAATCGACCCAAGGAGTTTTTAACATGGTTAACTTGAGACAGAGACAGGTCAATCAAGCCGTCAACAAAGTCATGACGTGCCATGGGTACCAGGCTATTAGACTCATTTGCCGAAGACCAAACAGCTCCTGGCAAGTTGAAGTCACCAAGAACTATCATGTGATCTTTGTCAGATAGCGAGGAAGAAATAGCGGTTAAGGCGGACGTGGGATGCAAATGCGACACTATCCTGGAAAAGAATGCTGAGCTTACTACGCAAGCCTCGAACATTCTGATAGGTCACTAAAAGAGAGTTTGTTAGTTTTTTGGACGGGTGGAGGTAGAGCGGGAAGATGACGAAGGAGCATTGGTCTGATTAGTTGGCAGAGTTATTGGGGGCCTAGTCTTTTTCTTTGCCTTAAACTCCTTCACCACCAAATGATCCGGCCAAAATTTGGCCGAACAAATAATGTGTTAAAGTGAGTTTGGGAAAAACTTTTTTTGAACGAAGCTATCTCCCTGGCATAAGAGAAGTTAAACTTTTCCAGCTTTAAATCAACGGCTTTATTTTGCTTTGAATATAAGCCGTCACATCCTTAGTTGTGGAGTCAGGGGCTAGCCGTGAGACAAAAACTTGTCTCTTTGGTGGGATCCCCACCAATCTTGGCACCACAGGCCTATCACCTGTGATGGTAATACCCGGTGGTCCGGGACGTATATTGACTGGTGGGGTCGGAGTTGAGGGGACAGCTAATGAGTTAGCGGACATTACGGACACAGAACCTAAAGACGATTTTGGCTGCATGGAGGGCATGCCGACGCGATAAATTCGGCTACCGAATCTGTCATTAAATAATAATATTTCTAAACTTCAATAGTTTACTACTAAGATTCTAATAAATCTTTATACTAATTTAAAATTTTGTTTGTTTTAATAAAATTTTGCATCGCAATCTGGAGAAGAATTGACAACTCGATCAGAAGATCAAACATCTGTCGCAACGACAAGCTCTGAGGAAACATCGCTGTTTTATTTGGATAAGTGAATGGAGCTTAATCAGTGTCCCAAGCACAAGCTGAGCCAATAAACAACAAGTTTTCAAAATTATATACTGACATTGAGAATTGTGATGTAGTAAATGTCCGTTTTCCATTTGGTGCTAATATCTTGCATTTTTTTGAAGAATTTAAAATGTAAGACACCACTTTCGGCTGATCTTGCGCAAGTGATAAAAAATCATTCTGCCTGTTTTTTAAATGAGAGGCCCAGCCTCCAAGTGCAGAAGATTAATTCTTTATTAATTGTTAAATTGAATTCTGAATAAAAAAATGTATGGAATGTTTTCTTGTTTTCGTACACAACATTTATGCACATCAATTGATCTCTTTCTCGCTCACAGCAAAAAAAAAAACACTTTTTGAAGTCCCTATCGAAGTCGGACCGAAGAGCGCAAGCGAAACGAAAAAAGTGTTTCGCTCAGAGAGAGATCAAGTGTGTTACATTTTTTTATGTTTTGTCTTTGTGCAGACTGCGTTAAAAAAATCGGTTCACGGTTATTTGCAAGCTCTGCTTTTGAGAATTAAAGCAGTTATTTTATATTTAAATTTGTATTACGTTTACGTAATATATTAATATTCATTTTATATTACAAAGATATTAAATATTAGTTCAGAGAATATATTTATTTTATCACTAGTCAATCGCAGAAGGATTTTAGAAAAAGAAAAATTTCACGAGTTTGTTTGGTCAACCGACAATCTAAGTATAACGATATTTTTTAAGTGAGTTATGAATGAATATTTAATAAAAATGTCAAAGAAATCAGGAGCGCAAAGTCGAAAGTTAAAGAAGACTAGAGAAGAAGTAAATCAACAGCTCACCAATTCATGATAAAATTGGCTGCACATAGATTCAAATACAGATGATACCTCCAATTAGTCATAAGAAAGAAAACCAGAATAGAGCGGCCGTAAAGAAATTTATAAAAGAAGATGAAATAGGTAATTGACCATTATTTCAGCGTAGTGGGCGTACAAAATTAGACTTAACCTAACTTTGGTGAAAAAGGAGGTATATCAAGATAAACAAAAGTTAGTTATGTCGAAGGGCTGGGGCACTATTTGTGACACGACGTTGGAAAACTTTTTTCGACACGTTGCTGGAAACACATCTTGTCACGGGCATTCTTTAGGGGATATTGACATTATCAAAATATTGGGTGTCGTTTTGAATGTTTTAAACTGCATAAACACCCGCAAATTTGGTAAAGACTGCAGAGCTGTAACTGGAAAAATATCTTGAAAAGAAGCTTACTCCTACTCTTCATAAAACTTTTGAACATGGTCATATTTTACTTGAATATCAGAACTTACCAATGGGACAGATGTCAGAGGAATTACAGGAAGCGAGAAACAAGGATAACAAGAAATACAGTTACATAAATACGTACAAGTTATCGCGAAAAATCCAATACGGGAATCTTTTCAACATGTTAGCAACCTCTTCACATATTTCATCCATTGGACATGTGAGATAAAAAAAAAATGATCAAATAGTTATTCTTCAGAAATGTAAAGATTTTTAGATATTTCTTCCAGTGCATTGCAAGTGGAGACATATTTTACAGAAAACAAAAAAAATTAAACCAACTTCCAAAATGAAAAAAATATATTTTTGTTTAATTTTTGTAAAATTATATT
Source organism: Drosophila affinis (assembly GCA_037356375.1). Taxonomy (NCBI): domain Eukaryota; kingdom Metazoa; phylum Arthropoda; class Insecta; order Diptera; family Drosophilidae; genus Drosophila; species Drosophila affinis. The sequence goes on from CM074800.1 coordinate 29,827,482, forward strand.
GAGCTAAAAATTAAAATAAAAATAAAAATTGACCAATAAACATTATCGATGCAAACAATTTTAATTCAGCAGTTAAGCTTTGGCTTTTTATTGATTGGCTTTTAAACAATTTAGCGCAATGTACTCTTCAATGCTACATCATGAAAATTTTTCTTTCAAATGCAGTTTATTTCACTGTTTTATTTCGCTGTTTTGGTTTTAAGATATTTGTTGGAGGAGACACTAGATTAAGAGAGGATCGGACGGCAAAAGAGTCGCTCCATCTTCGGGTGACCCGCAAGCCGATCTGCACGATCGCCGACGGCTAATTGGGTTGCGGCGGCCGACGTTGGGTCGCGCAAAGAGTGGAATGGGACGGCACTTCACTTGTCAAAGTACGCCCAAAGCCACTGCATTCGTTTTCTAATAAATACCATATTAATCGAAGAAAAAACCGCGTCCTTATTTAATTTCATTCAATTTCATTCAAACTACTAGAATTGTTTGAAATCTAAAATATATTAGATTTTTCATTGGCGCCCGAGCAGGGACATCGGTTTTTAGTGTTTCAAACTTGTTTCGCTCAGAAGTGGCTTAGGCATCGCGTGTAGAAAAATTAAAAAGAAGTTGCCGATTCGGACCTTGCCACAGACGTGCCCTTTTGGACCCTCGCCATCTTGGACGCTGCCGAACTCGAGTTGCTGATGGACGCCAAAACAGGACGATTACTTTCTCTAGATTTGCTAGAAAGTCTACAGGTATTCTGTGCCAAAAATTGAGCATCACCGGTTGAGTTTCGTTGTGTCGCTGTAAATTGCTCGCTCGTCCGACCAAAACGATCAACTGCAGTGATACGAATATGTGCGTGTGTATGTGCTAACACAGTCATACACAGAGAACACAGCTCAATTTCTGGCACCTTACTTATTTTATACCTTATTTGGCCAAATCAATGTACATAAAGTGAAAGTGTCGCAGTTATACGTGTGTACAAAATACATAGGTTAGGTTAGGTTACAGCGGCTGCCCGACTCACTGGGAGCCCAGCACACTTAGGCCGTTACCGGCCCGTTGTGGTACCGCGGGGGAATCTGCCCCTTCTCGCATTGTGAGACCTAAGGTCAACAGTTGTCCCAGCCTGCAGCTTTTATGAAGTTAGCTATCTTCCTGGGACATATGGTGGACATTACCGAAATGTCTGAAATGAAGGGCAAGCCCAAGTGCTGTAGCCTTCTTCTGCTGAGAGCTGGGCAAGAGCAGAACAGGTGTTCCACCGTTTCCTCCTCTTCCTCATCTCTGCAGCTACGGCAAAAATCATTGTATGGGGCGCCCAGTCTATTAGCATGGGTACCTATTAACCAGTGCCCCGTTAGGGAGCGTATGACTGCGCTGCACCTTCGTCTGCCGAGCTTGCACAGCTCAGAGGTGCGCTTCCTCTCTATGGTCGGCCATGTTTGCCGAGATATACGACAACGTAGTGCTGATTGCCACTTGTTGTCTGTTAGTTGCTTATATTGCTCCTTTATTATGAGCCTACATGTGGCCATTGGCATACGAGTACCCTCCTTGTCTTGGAGAAGGGGGGTTGTAGTGCCATGTCTGGCCAGCTCGTCTGCAATACAGTTGCCCTCGATGTCCCGGTGGCCCGGGACCCATATAAGGCTGATGACAAATTGCTGAGCCATCTCGTGAAGAGATTTGCGGCAATCTGCAACGGTGGCCGAGTTTGCGGAGATCGCATTAAGCGATTTGATTGCGGCTTGGCTGTCACTGTAGATATTTACGTGGGTTACCATGGCGGTAGTTTCCTGAAGGCAGTTTAGGGCTTCCTTGATCGCAATGACCTCCGCTTGGAAGACGCTGCAGTGATCAGGGAGTCTAAAGGAGTGCCTAATGTTTAGCTGTTCGGAGTATATACCTCCTCCGACTCTATTGTTCAGCTTTGATCCATCTGTGAAGATGTCTAGGGCCCCTTTTGGGCCTGGGGGTCCCCCACTCCACTCGTCTCTGTGAGGGATAATTGCATAGAAGGGGGTATCCGTGTATTCCCTTGGAACACAGTAGTCCGTTTTAGTAGGGACGGAAGTGCCGTTTAGAATTGAGGAGTGACCTGTGTGCTGTGGTGCCCATTGGTCGGAGTCTCTCAGTCGTATTGCAGCCATTTGTGCCCTTTCTTTTCCTGCGAGGGCAAGGCTTTGGAGGCACAGAATAGCATCTAGCGCATCATTTGGAGTGGTACGAAGAGCTCCACTGATGCAAAGGGCGGCTGTTCGCTGAACCTTGTCGAGCTGTTTGGTGATCGTCCTTTTTGATAAGGCCGGCCACCAAACAGTAACTCCGTAAAGAGTTATCGGTCTTACTATGGCTTGGTATATCCATTGGACTATACTTGGGTTCATGCCCCATTTTAAGCCGATAGCTTTTTTGCAAGTGTAGAGGGCTATCGTGGCCTTCTTCACTCTGTCTTTGATGTTCAGGTTCCAGTTAAGCTTTTTGTCGATTACTAACCCTAAGTAACTGGCACTGTCGCTAAAGGAGAGCCTGCATCCGTTTAGTGTGGGGGGGTTAAGAGACGGAATCTTGTATTTGCTTGTAAATAGCACAAGTTCTGTCTTTGAGGGATTAACTCCAAGACCTCGCGATTCTGTCCACCTTGACAGTTTCGCGAGCTTTGCGGTCATTAAGTCGCAGAGTGTTTGAGGGTATTTGCCCGAGAAGATAATTGCTACGTCGTCCGCGTATGCCACGACTTTGCAGCCCCCCCCTTCCAGGTCACATAGAATCTTGTTGACTGCTATGTTCCATAGAAGGGGGGATAGCACCCCACCTTGCGGTGTGCCTCTACTGACATACCTCGACTGAGTGGACGATCCCATCGATGATGTCACCGTCCTGCATGTGAGCAATTGATCAATGAGCATCACCAAGTGACGATCCACCCCGAGGTCAGTCAGCGCTTCCGTAATGGCACCGGGTATGACGTTGTTGAAAGCTCCCTCGATATCTAGAAAAGCGATTAGACAGTATTCTTTGAGGTATAGTGATTTCTCTATCCCCGAAATTACTTCGTGAAGTGCCGTTTCCGTGGATTTTCCTTTCCGGTAGGCATGCTGTGCTCCTGACAACAATTGAGGATTTATAGTAGATCTCAAGTGTAGCCCGACGAGTCTCTCAAAGGTTTTGAGAAGGAAGGATGATAGACTGATTGGTCTAAAGTCCTTTGGTATGGAATGCGAGGCTTTACCTGCTTTAGGGATGAAGACTATTTTTGCCTTAAGCCAAGCGTGTGGTATTCTCCCCACTACCAGTATCTTCTTAAAGATACATCGCAGCCAGTTGATGGCTGTGTCTCCGGCTTTTTGTAATTGTGCCGGAATGATCTGGTCCGGACCAGGGGATTTGAACGGATGGAAGCTGTTTATTGCCCAGCCTATGTTCCGTTTTGAGAAAATATGGTCCATCGAGGTGATCGAACCATCACTAGGGAGGTGAGTCGGTCCATTGACGGAGCACCCTGGAAAATGAGTGTCGAGAAGAATGTGTAGGGACTCCTCACTGGAGTTAGTCCACGTACCATCGCTTCTCTTAAGGTATCCCACCGAGGGGGTCGTTTTGGAGAGGATCTTGCGCAGTCTTGCAGCTTCCGACGTTTCCTCAATTTCAGAACAAAATCTATGCCAAGAGGCCCTTTTTGCTTGTCTGATTTCTTTCTTGTAGAGGGCCAGACTATTTTTATAGGCTGCCCAGTGTTGCTCCTCGTTAGCGCGTTTGGCCCTGTTGAAGAGGGACCTGCAGCTTTTTCGTAGGGTATCTATTTGTTTTGACCACCAAGGGGGTTTCTTTTTCCCCTTGTGTTGGTTTGATGGGCATGCTGCCGTGAAGGCCGTGCTGCATGCTTTAGTAAACCTGTCCACTAGATGATTTAAATCGTGCTCTGTGTTCAGGCAGATTGGTGCCTTGGAGGGAAGAAGTCCCTCCATGACTGTGACATACTTTTCCCAGTTGGCTTTCCTAGGGTTAGCAAAGACAGTGGGTTTTGGGTTCTCGAGAGATAGTGTGGTCTCGATATACCTGTGGTCCGAAAAGGAATGGTCCCCCAGAACTTTCCAGTTCGTTACTAAGTCTGACACTTTGTGAGACACTAGAGTTAGGTCAATTACCTCTTGTCTATTCTTAATTATAAACGTAGGATCATTGCCCCGATTGCAGATAAGAAGATTAGAGTTAAGGATGAAGCTGAATAATGACTCACCCCTTACATTCGTGTCCGAACTCCACCATTGGGTGTGGTGGGCGTTGGCGTCGCAGCCTATTACAAGGCCTATATCCGACCTTTCGCTATCTCTGGTGAGCTTGCGAACTAGGTCACCGGGAGGATCGCTTTCCTCATGCGCCATGTAGGACGACATCAGCCTTATTTGGGAACCTTGTAGTTCAAGGCTTGCCGCTGTGTTGTCACCATTGCTAAAGTTGTGGAGCAGAAAGATATTTAAGTGCCTCCTTGCAAGAATGCAGGTACGTATTTTACCTTCTTTCTGAGCTACAATAAGCTTGTACTCCTTCGTCGCTAATCCACAGACCTTGTCTCCTACTACCCAAGGCTCTTGGATCAGGACTACGTCTGCTCCGCTCGCTTCCAAGCGGAGTATAAGGGCAGCGGATGCTGCTTTACAGTGGTGGAGATTTATCTGAAGGAGTCTTAGAGACATCGACAGAGTTCTCCACCACTGTATTGTCGGCGTCCGAGTCGTCCTCGATAGTGTCATCGCGACACATCGCCTCGAACTCTCGCATAAGAGCCGTGTCGGAAGAGTAGCCGTCGTGGGCAGGCTCTGGGTCGTCATCGGGTGCTTCGATCTCCGAGGCAACGTCCTGCTCGACTGGGTTGTCGACAGGACGCGCCTCGGCCGCTGCATCCGACTTGTATACCCTGATGCTCACCGCACTGAAGCCAAAGTTGAGCTCTCCTTTTTTGGGCTCAATTGGGGCTAAGGATTCCTTATTGAGGACGAGAACCACCTGGTGCATCGGGCCTTGAGTTGCCTCCACCTTAACTACCCTCCAATCGGAGGTTGGTAGCTCCGGGTTGCACCGCTGCAGCATTTTTAGGATGCGCTCAGGCTCCTTTATGGAGGCGGGCACCCAAACTCGCGCTCTATTCCAACTGGGCACCTCGCTCCAGTCGACTGCGACAAGTTTCGCCCCTGGGTAAACCTCTCCGACTTGCGCTACCGCTGCTTTATAGAGCTGGACGGAGCGCTCGTCTTCGCAGGCTATAATCTTAATGCAGCCCTGATACCACCCCATGTCTTTACAGACTGGAGGGGGGCCGGGTTGCTTGTCCAGTACCTCGAAGCAGCGGTCGGCCAGTGCCGCTTCCACCCACTTCCACTGGTTCCTGGGGATCTTCGAGTCCGCTCTGCCTTTATCCAGTACGCCGATCAGCGTCCTCTCTTTGGCAATTTGCGCGAACGATACGTTCGGCAGCACTCTGGAGCGCTTTGGAGCCGGTCCAGGAGTCTCCTGTGAGCGCTGCCTTTTGGTTTGCGGGGCCGTCAACTTCGGCGGGGCAAAATACATAAGTTCGGTAGAATTGTTCGAACATACCTACGCCATACATACATACGTATACTCATGCTGACCACCACTTAATGCGCATAACCAAAACAGCAACACATACATATGTACATATTTAACAAAAAATTTATATAAGCATATCCAAATATAATATATGTACACATAAACGGTGGTCTATTTATTGCATTCTAATAATTCTGGTCGTGTGTTTGTGCAATCGCAAAGCGTCGCAGTGTCTTTCGGTTGTCCGCTTCCGACTTAACCGCTACGTACAATACGCGTACATATATACATACATTCGTACATACGTACAGACATCGGCTTGCAATTGCACATACACGCAACGCTTGGTAAAGGTTCTTGGGCACCAGCGGCTGATATTTCGTGCGTTCGTTAACCTTGCTCGCTCTGTGCTTGCATCGGTTATATATTAGTTTGTGTGTGCCTGCGCTCGCGCCAAATTTACCGCTTGCTCTCTTCTACCCCCGTTTTGGCATACCATACAGGTCAGGCTTGGGTCGAGCGCCTGTATTATTTCGTCTTGTGCGTTCGCTCGCGCCAAATTCTCTCACTTACTCTTTGATCCCCCGCACCCCGCATTCTATCTCTGTTGCCCACAAAGTGGCAGCAGCGAGCATAGGGCTTGCTTACTTTCGGTCGCTTGGACCACTTTCGTTTGTTTGTTCACATATTGCGCCAGGGCGTGTGTGTGTTTGAGTAAGCAAGCTTGGCGTTTCTCGGTACATAGCTGCAGTGCTTGTGAGAGGGTAGCTTGAAAAGTTTGGCGAACTTTGTGTACGGTATTGAAGGTAGTTCCTTTTTCTCAGTTCAATTATGTCTGAGTCCGATAGGCCAACTGTGGAACGGCCAACAGCTGAACGGCCAACAGTCCCTAAAACCAATAGGAAGTTGGCATTGTGTCAACAAAGGTTTGACAAAGTCAGTGCTGACATTGCGCGCGTGCAAACAGCCTTTAGATTGAAACAAATTTCATCGGACAAAACCGAATTAGGTTGTCGCCTAGAGCTTTTAGAGGGTTATATCGATAAGGCTATGAACCTACAGGCAGAGCTGGACATTTTGAGTCCAACCAATGAAAGTAGAGGACCGTTGGAGGATCTTTGTGTCGTCACTAAAGCATTGTTTATGAATGCAATCAAACCAAGATCCGACACACATATGCAGCATGACTGCTCAGTAAATCCACGTTTCGACACACACATGCAGCATGACTGCTCACTGAATTCGAGCCAGCGATCGCAGCTGCCGAAAATGCGTTTGCCAAAGTTTAGTGGCAAACATTCGGAATATAAAAACTTCATGTGCCTGTTCCAAAGCCTCATTGACGATGATGCTTCTTTGACAAACGTAGAAAAGTTTAATCATCTCGTATCATGTTTGTCAGATGAAGCATTAGGTGTAGTTAAGCCATTTCAAATTACAGACTGTAATTATCCTAAGGCCCTTGCCAGTCTGAAGTCAGTGTACGACAATAAATGTCTGATATTCTTCGATACTGTTGCTCAATTATTCGATTTCCCAACCATGACCAAGCCATCTGCATCGAGTTTAAGATCGATGATAGACACGGTGTCTGCGATATATTCATTGTCGTCTGTAGGTGACGACAAAGATATTGCGAATGCAATTATCATTCACATGGTCATGGCAAAGGTCGACCATGTGACCAAATCTCGTTTTGAGGAGCAGCTTGACTACGATAAGCTGCCTTCTTGGGAAGACTGTGCCAAACAGCGGAATAGAAGGTATCAGTACCTGGCAGCAGAAGAGTCAACTCGTGACAAGTCAAGGGTGCGTAACGAGGTGAGGAAGCCTCAACGGGAATCGTCCTTTGCCTGTGCTAATGCAGGTCAAAAGTCGTCGTCTGCATGCACCTATTGCAGGTCTGCAGACCACAGTATATATTCTTGTCCGTCGTTTAGTGCCATTTCCGTCATGCGACGTTTTGAGTATGCTAAAACTCAAAAACTGTGTCTCAATTGTTTGACCACGGGACATACAGTATCGAGTTGCAAGGCGGCGAAGTGTCGAGTGTGCTCAAAGCCTCACCATTCGCTTCTTCATCGGTACACTGCATCAGTGCAAGGTGAAGCAGCGGCACTTCAAGCCTCAAAGTCGGAGGCATACGTAGGTCATGCGCTCAATGCGGATCAAGTCGTTCTGGCTACTGCGATCGTAACCATCAAAGATAGATTCGGACAGTTGCATCCAGCAAGAGCTTTGCTCGATAGTGGCTCTCAAATAAATTTGATGTCTGAGAGCCTAGCACAGAGGCTTCGGCTTAAACGTGAGCCAGCTTCCCTTGCTATCGCTATGGTGGGTGGTGCAACCACCGATAGTAAAACTAAGGTTTGTGCATCGATACATTCTCGTTTGAATTCCCACACATTTTCCGCTGAGTGTTGGGTACTAAAGTCAATTTCCACATCTCAGCCTGGGCAATCACTTTCCACATCGAGCTGGAAAATCCCAAAAAATATTCAATTGGCAGATCCCGAATTCCATAAGCCAGCTAAGGTGAATGTTCTCTTGGGAGCTGAAATATTTTATGGGCTATTGTGCGTTGGGCAAATTAAATTACATTCCGAGCTACCCATTATGCAAAAAACATTGCTCGGTTGGATTGTTGCAGGCAAATGTACTGGACAGGCGCCTCGGCAACAGTGTAATGAGAGTTCGGTAGCTCAAGTGTATAGTTGTTCTCTCGACTCATTAGTAAACCGTTTTTGGGAATTGGATCAATGTCCAATTGAGTCGAAGGCTGTCCGCCAAACAGCTGAACAACAGGCCTGTGAGTTGTACTTCGCAAAAACGGTACAACGATTGTCTTCCGGTCGTTTTCAAGTCAAACTTCCCTTTAAGACCGACCCTAAAGTTCTTGGCCTGTCCTTTCAAACTGCTGAAAGGCGTTTTTTGCAACTTGAGCGCAAACTGTCAAAGGATGACACTCTCAAAACTATGTACCATGACTTTATGAAAGAGTATTTGGATTTGGGAAATATGTCCATTCTGAAGTTTGCTCCTCTAGAACAGCATTATTATATTCCTCATCAATGCGTTCTCAGACCTGAGAGTACCTCAACCAAACTTCGTGTTGTGTTCGATGCTTCCAGCAAAACATCAACAGCAGTTTCACTGAACGAAACACTAATGGTGGGGCCAACTATTCAGAGGGAGTTGTAATCAACATTGGTCAACTTTCGGTTGAACAAATATGCCGTAACTGCTGAAATTTCGAAAATGTACAGGCAGGTAAATGTTTCTGAGGAAGACAGAGACTTCCAACTTGTCTTGTGGAGAGAAAACCCTTCACACAACATACAGGCATACAGGTTGAATACTGTTACATACGGTACAGCGTCAGCACCCTTTTTGGCTGTACGTTGTTTGTTCGAATTGGCAAATAGTTTCGCACAATCACATCCCATTGGTGCGGAAGTGATTCGAAATTGTTTTTCTGTTGGCGATATGCTGGCAGGTGCAGACAGTTTAAAAGAACTGGACACAATTTGCAGCCAGGTTCGGGATATTTTGAATTCAGGATGATTTCCATTGGCCAAGAGAGCTTCCAATTGCCCGACTCAATCTGGAAAGAATGAGGAAATCAGCATTAAGATTGATGAGCAAAGCTCAGTCAAAACGCTTGGAATGCGCTGGGCACCTCAAGATGATATATTTAAGTACCATCTGGACGTGGATAGTTTTGCCTCCCTGAAACCAACAAAGCGCAATATATTGTCGATAGCCTCTCGTTTGTTTGACCCTCTCGGTTTGTTGTGTCCAATTGTCACTAAGGCAAAAATGTTGTTGCAGGACTTATGGAGGCTAAAGGTAGATTGAGATGAGGCTATTCCTATGAGTCTACACACTGCGTGGAATAAGTTCACCACTACCTTGTGGTATTTGCACAAAATTTCAATCCGTCGTTACGTATGTTTGACGCTGTACAAAGGGGTTCAAATTCACGGCTTTGCTGACGCATCCAGTCACGCCTACGGTTGCTGTATATACGTACGAACGTGCAACGACGAAGACGTTCGCGTGTCATTGCTCACGGCAAAGTCGAGGGTAGCTCCGCTGAGCGTAAAAATAATACCCCGGTTAGAGCTTTGTGCAGCACTATTACTGGCCAAACTCTGGCAATAAGTGTCGACCACAATGACCAAATTCACGATAGAAAGCGTAAATTTCTGGTCAGATTCGCAGGTCACGCTATATTGGTTGCAGCGTGATTCGGGTACGTTGGGTACATTCGTCGCGAATCGGGTCGCAGAATGCCAAGAATTGTCAACTGGAGTCGTATGGCGTCACGTTCCAACGGATGCTAATCCAGCAGACTTGGTTTCAAGGGGAACAGATGTTGACGACATTGTGAGCTCCTTGTGGTTCAATGGGCCAAGCTTTTTAATGGCAGAAAAAGATCGATGGCCTCAACTTCATCAGTTCGAGATATCGTCAGAAGTGAAAACTTCTGAAGATAAGAAAAGTGCAGTGGTATGTGCGCTTGGGGTAGCTGATGCTGAATCTAATTGCATTGTGCAATTAATCAACCGGCAATCGAGGTTTTCTAAGTTGGTCCGCATAATGGCCTACGTGCTTCGATTCTGTTTCAAGCAGCTTAGAGGTGATTCGCATCTTGTATCTGCGGCAGAAAGGAACATTGCGTTTTTAAAGCTGATCGCAGTCGTACAAAGCACAACATACAGCGCTGAGTATAGGTTGTTGGCAAATCGGCAGCATTAGCTCCGATGCTGCAGTCGTTAAGTCCATTTGTCCACGAGTTTGATGAAAATGGCATCAAATTTAAGTTAATTCGAGTAGGAGGGCACTTGCTACACGGCCCTGTCGCATACGACGCCAAATTCCCTCTGTTGCTACCAAAGGGATCTGAATTGGTCAGCCTTTTGGTCAGGCATTTGCACCTTAGGCACTACCATGCTGGTGCAAAGGTTCTTGTGGGATTGCTGAGGCAGCAAGTTTGGGTAATCAACGCCCGAAGCGTGTATACAGCGCATGTTAGAAGATGCGTACACTGTTTTTGCTACAAGCCAAAGTTGTTGGGGCAAATAATGGGAAATTTGCCAGCTGACCGCCTTCGTGAGGGTCGGCCGTTCAGAGTATCTGGCGAAGATTTCTGTGGGCCATTCTACGTAAGCTATAGAATAAAGGTAGACCACCCGTTAAAATGTACGTTGCCGTTTTTGTTTGTTTCGCCTCAAAGGCAGTCCATCTAGAACTTGTCTCAGACCTTTCAACTGACGCGTTTCTAAATGTATTCAAAAGGTTCGTTGGCAGACGGGGACTGCCGGAGAAGATGGTCAGCGACAACGCGACGAATTTCGTGGGAGCGAGCAACGTGCTGAGGGAGCTCCAAGCGGCATTCACCCGGAGCAAGGAGAGCCTGCAGGACTACGCAGCGGAGAGAGCCGTGACCTGGTGCTTCATCCCTCCGAGAGCACCGCACTTCGGGGGGCTGTGGGAAGCAGCAGTCAAGGCTGCCAAACACAGGCTGGTGCGAGGGGCAGGCGACGCCAACCTCACGCCGGACGAGTTGAGCACGCACCTGGTGGAGGTAGAAGCGTTGCTTAATTCCAGGCCACTCGTGGCGGACACCAGCGATCCGAACGACGGGGAGGCCATCACACCAGGGCACTTGCTCATCGGCCAACCTCTGCTGGGCCTGCCGCACGGATCCACGCCCGGAGAGCCCAACAACAAGCCCGCACCCGGATACTTGAAGCGGTGGCAACTGTTGTTGGAGCTCAAACTGCGCTTTTGGCGCAAGTGGTCCAACGACTACCTCCTCAGCCTGCAGCAGCGAGCCCAGTGGAGCAGAGGCGAGGCCAATCTGGCCGAAGGGGCGGTCGTGCTGGTGCACGACGACAACACCCCCCCGCAACGATGGACAACAGGGCGCGTGACACGCGTCATAACTGGAGAGGACGGCAAGGTGCGGGTGGCCGAAATAAGAACGCCAGCCGGCGTCATTAAACGGCCAATACATAAGCTGGCACCACTGCCAACGTGCTGAAGACCGGAGCTCTTCAGCGGGGCTGGAATGTTGGAGGAGACACTAGATTAAGAGAGGATCGGACGGCAAAAGAGTCGCTCCATCTTCGGGTGACCCGCAAGCCGATCTGCACGATCACCGACGGCTAATTGGGTTGCGGCGGCCGACGTTGGGTCGCGCAAAGAGTGGAATGGGACGGCACTTCACTTGTCAAAGTACGCCCAAAGCCACTGCATTCGTTTGCTAATAAATTCCATATTAATCGAAGAAAAAACCGCGTCCTTATTTAATTTCATTAGTAGTTTGAATTGTTTGAAATCTAAAAAATATTAGATTTTTCAATATTAACATTAACTAAGCGTCTTTTAAGGTATCGATTGTAAAAATCATTGGATCTCTTATTACCGCATTTTGCCATTAAATTCCGTTACTCGGAATAAGACTTTTTTTTAGCATTCGCATTTAACTATCCTCGGCTTGTAGTTTTCTCACGTCATTTACTACAGCTATAACAAAAGCAAAAATTATAAATGCTGTGCGTAGCTGGGGCGTTAGCTGAAAACAGAGCGTCACAAGAATAGAAAGAATTAATTTTTTTTTGGTGCTAAGGCTCTTGTGGGTTTTGTTTCTGCTTCACTCGCAATCGCAGGTTGCATCATCATGCAGGAGCTTCTCCGGAAGATAAATCCACCGAGCCAAGCCAAGTGGGAGGAACGATTCAAGGAGCCATCATTTGTATACTTGATTCTGTCCAGGGTAACTTTGGCCTCATTTTTGGAGCAGCGATGTAGGTCATTGGAGGACATGGATTTCGATAAATCAACCTTTGCGCCGACCAGTTAGGAGGATAGAAGAAAAAAATTCGTGTATGTCCACATTTATCGCCAGTTATCTTATCTTATCTGGCTGCGTGCTAAGCAAGGACAGCGCACACGAAATAAATTACTTTCCAAATTTTAAATCCCTATCCATCACAAATCGCCTGAAAGAAGTCAAGAGGCTCTTTCAGCATATCACTGAACTCTCTACTTCAGTATCTCCGTCTACGCCTTCTCATCATTCTACTCAGGCTGAAGTAGAGGGTTTAATTTCAACTCCTGTGTGTTGGGCAAGTGAAAATGCTACCAGGTGTGACGCCACAATGTATAGTTTTATATAACGAATTATGAAGTATTGAATTATGAATATTATTTGGTGAAATAAAAAGATACATTCCGAGAACATAACCGGCATATTCGAAATACGCGCCAAAGCAAAGCCAGTGGGACCATAACCGGACCGTAAACCGTCACACTGCACACGAAACAGTGTGACCGGAGCACGGACACCAAAGGGCACACTATCAGCTGCAACCCAGAAGGCGTTAGGCGTGCCAGGGGCATGCGCTTTTCGGCAATAAAAAAGCCTCGCCAGCTCGAATGGGGGCAGTTAACTCGGAACAGAATGAGAGTTACTTCTCACCATTTTACAATCCGTTTCAATAAATTTCCTCGTTTAATACATTTCCTCGTCCTAACCTCCTAAAACCTCAGAGAGTGTATACTTCTGATCCTCCTATCCTCAGAGTGCTTACCTCTGCCACAATTCGTCCCCCCAGAGAGTATTTACCTCTTTTACTAATCGTCTTCCAGAGAGTATTTACCTCTGCAACCATTCTTCTCCCCAGAGAGTATTTACCTCTGTCACTAATCGTCTCCACAGAGTGTATTTACCTCTGCAACCATTCTTCTCCCCAAAATATATTTACCTCTGTCACTAATCGTCTCCAGACAAAGTGTTTAACTCTGCAACCATTCTTTTCCCCGGAGAGTATTTACCTCTGTCACCAATCGTCTCCTCAGAGAGTGTTTAGCTCTGCCAAAATTTTTCTCCCCAGAGAGTATTTACCTCTGTCGCCAATCGTCTCCTCAGAGAGTGTTCACCTCTGTCACAAGTCTTCGCATCTGAGAGTATTTACCTCTGCTACGATCCTTCTCACAGGGTGCGCCCTACCGCGACAACCATCGCCCACTCCGAGTACACCTCGAGAGTACCTCTCGGCCTTTCTCGCCGGGACCGACGACCAACTACGGCCTGCACGCAGCAAACAGCCACGTGCGGCCGAGTAGCCAAGCTTGAAGAAAGACCCCTACCAAAGTCCCAGTATCACCCATCCAAACAGTCTTTTGTAAATTTAAGAACAATAAAGAATATATTTTATATACTGCTTAAACCTACGCCTTCTTCTTGAACCCGAAAGCATGCATTATAGCTACTAAACCCAGAAACCAACCCAATTTCTGTAAGCCCCGGCACAGCGAGCATACCCCGGCCGAAGCACGTCACAGTGGCGCCCGAGCCGGTTATGGTAACAAATAGTGTCGCAGAAGTGGTCAAGATGACAAAGCATTGGATTAACCTAACAACGAAGGCAGAGCTGCAAGGCTACTGCGAGGAATTCGGCTTGAAAAAACTAGAAAAAGTGGAAATCCTAATGAAGCAATTATCACAGTTCATGGAGAGAACAGACTTCCCGGCTCATGTACAAGAGAACTGCACCAGCTGGCAGCAGCTCAGACGCAAACCAAAAAGAGCCCAAGGCAACAATCGCCGCAAAAATGTGCTTAGATACAAATCACAACGGAGGAACCTCAAGAAGAAATCAGATCAGGAAGGAAAAAATCACTATTCCTGAAGCAGATACGGAAAGGATCGGCAGAAGTAGTGGCGATAATAGAAAGGATACGCAAATGGGATATGACCCACACGGGAAAAATAAATCTGCTGGAGTTCCTAAGCAGGAATAACGGAGATGGAGACAAGATGGACGCAAGCAAACGGAGACGGAGACAGTGAGGGAGCATGTGAAAAATCTAAGGAAATTTATGGGGTACGGAACGTACACAGAGCAGCAGAAGCCTTGAGATCACATACCAAAACTGCCGGCTGCCCATCAAACTCTACGTAAAAAAAAACGAATTCAAGACACTAACAGAATTTATGACCACGGCGGAAGAATTTGAAACGCTCAGGGCTCGGGAGTCACCCGCCAAGCTCCCGAAGCCCAGATCAACACAAGCGAGAGGCAACACGTGTAATACACAAGGACAAGGAACTCCTGGGCTGGGCAAGGATCGGCAGGAAGATGATGGAGGTGATCATCGACACAGGGGCTTCAAGATGCATGATCAACAAAGAGACGGTGAGGAAACTACAAAACGAAGGAACCGAAGAAGACGAAATGCGAGTAATAAAACTGGCGGATGGGAGCACACGCAAGACAACACGTAGATTCGAAACCACAGTGGAACTAGGAGGACGAGCGTCCAAGCAAGCATTCCTTATAATGACCGGATTACCAGACATCCCGATACTAGGAATGGAGTTTCTAGAAAGCACGGGCACAACAATACCGTGCGGCCAGGCATCAGTAGTGATCGGCAAAGGACCCGGCACGGTTCGAGCGGAAGAATATGTAAGGAGCACACAACTGGCGCCAGTGGACGAAGAACTGGAGAAATAGATTTCGTCGGAGGTGAAAAAATTCGAAACACTGGAGAGAGTGAGCAGCATAACGACACACAGAATATACTTAAAAGACGAAAGACCCATCAAACAAAGGTATTATCCCTGCAACCCGGCACAAATGGAGATAATAAATCGGGAAATATATGAATTAATAAGACAAGACCTCATAGAGCCTTCACGAAGCACATACAGCACAATAGTAGTCTTAGTAAACAACAAGGAAACGGATAAATGGAGACTCTGTGTGGACTACAGGTAACTCAACGAAAAAACAGAAAAAGACGCATACCCAATGTCCTAGATGGACTTTATTCTAAACCAACTCAGGAAGGCAAAGTATATTAGCACCCTAGACCTGAAGTCAGGGTACTGGCAGATTGCAATGGAAAGACGCAGCCGACCATACACCGCGTTCACTACGTCAGGGCGAGGATTGTTTCAATGGAAGGTAATGCCATTCGAACATACGACAGCTACAGCAACTTTCCAGAGAGCCTTGGATACAGTGATCGGACCAGATATGGAACCGTTTGCCTTCTCATACCTGGACGACACAGTCGTGATCGGGCGGACGAAGGATGAGCACCGACAGAAGCTGCAAGAAGTTCTGGAGCGGCTGAGAAGGGCGAATCTAAGGACTAACGAAAAGAAATGTCACTTCTTCCAAAGTAAAATAAAGTATCTAGGACACATGGTTAGTGAAGACGGGATTCACTCGGATCCGGATAAAATTACGGCGGTACGAGAATTAGCTGCCCAAACGACACTCAAGCAAGCACACAGCTTCTTGGGACTTGCAAATTGGTATCGAAGGTTCGTACCAGCCTTTACCGAACGAGCAAAAGCCCTACAAGACTTGCTAAAAAAGGGCCAACAATTTTTTTGAGAAGAAACCCATCAAAAAACGTTCGAAGACCTCAAATTGTGCCCAACAGAAGCACCAGTTCTAGTATGCCCGGACTTCAGTAAACTGTTCATTCTGCAAACCGACGCAAGTGACTGTGGGATCGGGGCGGTATTGACACTAGAAGATGCAGGCGGAGAGCACGCGATTGCATATGCAAGTCGTAGGCTAAAAAGCGAAGAAACACATTACTCCGCTTCGGAGAAGGAATGCTTGGCCATCAACTAGTGCATCCACAAGATGAGATTATACCTGGAGGGGTACAAGTTTATTGTAGTCACAGACCACCAAGCCTTGAGATGGCTCAATTCCATTGAGAGCCCATCCGGCCGAATAGCACGATGGGCGTTGGGACTACAACCATTCACATTTGAAATTCGGTACCGGAAAGGGAAGTTGAACGCAGTGGCGGACGGTCTATCCCGCTTACCACGCGAAGACATCCAAATGTCAACCGTCATGGAATGAGCTTGGTACCAAGAAAAATGGAAACAAGTAAAAACAAACCCGAAGGAAATACCCGACTTCGTCATAAAACTTGGGAGACTTTAGAGGCACATTGCTAACCACATTCCAAGACACTCAAGCATGGAAGCTATGTGTACCAAAGCACGAGCGCATCCGGGTGCTGGAAGAAAACCATTCCAACCCAACAGCAGGACACCTAGGCATACGGAGAACAAAACATCGGATACGACAACGATATTTCTGGCCTAAGTAAGTACGTGTGTGTTTCTAAGTAAAGATGTGACCAAATTTGTACGATCATGCGATAGTTGCCAGAGGTTCAAAATTTCACAACAAGCGACAGCAGGGAAAATGCTAACGAAAATAGCGAACGCACCGTGGGAAACGATATGTGTCGATTTCAACGGACCACTACCCAGAAATTCACATGGCAATACGTTAATAGCCTATTCACACTGAGCACCGTTTAACGTCTATTTCCTAGACGGTGCGTAAGGTTTTGCCGTTCCGAAAATTTCCCAGTTAGTTCCACCGTCTATTTTGAATGTTCCTAAACCGCACGTTTCTATGCGATATTTAGCCGATGGTTTTCAAATGCGACTCTGAAAAATTGGCATTCACAACGAAAAAATTGAATTCACTGCGAATATGTAAGCAATGACTGACAAAAATAACTTATATTCTCCAGAAAATGGTAAGGAGCCAGGTGGCATTTGTAAAATTTTCAGTTAGAGATGCTATGATATATAGTTTTAAAATTTTATATTTGTTTTGCAATGACAGAATATATCTGCAGATAATTTCAGATCCCCCTGCTCATGTTGCTCATATTAATTAAGCAGAATACAATTCTCATTAATGGAGCTGTTGTGTTGTTCCTTCAATATTGGCGACGCTTCGATCTGTTGTGCAAGGCTCGAACTAAGATATATTGTCGAATCGTTGTAATTTTCTGGAGAGCCGATGTTCACATACGCAAATCTATACCTGAAGTAAATTGAAATGGAATAAATTTGGAAGACTTTGCTGGTAGAAGCTCAATAAACTATAGTTTATTGCGCCATTGTGCTTATTAAAGAAAATATTTTGCTGTTGAACCATAGTTAAAACAATTGCAAAATCTTTCATATCCATTTTTTTCCAAACAAAAATAAAAACGCTTCCGCTCAAAAACTCAGTTTTTGTTATTGTCATCAGCTGTTAGACGGTAAACGGTAGACAGTGCCAGTATGAATCGGAGTTTCACCGTCTGTCAAAAATCCCAACGTTCCCCCTTGACGGACTCAGTGTGCAGGGGGTATAATGATCGTGTTTATCGATAAATTTTTCAAATAGGTGGAGGTCACACCGGCCAGACAGGCAACAGCTGATTCCTTCCAAAAGGCGTTCAGGGGAAAAATACTGGCAAGGGGAGGCGCGCCTAAACAGCTGATATCGGACAACGGAGTGCAATTCACAAGCCGAAAAACAAAACAGGTAATGGAGACTTGGGGTGTAACACAAAGATTCACAGCACCGTACACACCACAAGAAAACCCAACGGAGTGGGTAAACAGGACACTGAAAACGATGATCGCACAGTTTGCCGCAGGAAAACACAACAAATGGGACGAACAGCTGCCAGAACTAACACTAGCGATAAACAGCAGCAAATCAGAATCAACTGGATTCAGCCCGGCGTACCTGCTATTTGGCAGGGAATTAAGGCTACCAGGGAACCTATTCGACGAAGTGACCATAGGATTAGGATTCGACGACCTACAACGAGAAAAATCAGAAACACGACAAGATGCAGAAGCAGTGGCCAGACAAAATATGGAAGAAGCAGCAGCAAAACAAACAAGACACTACAATTTGAGGAGACGAGAATGGCGGCCCAAAGTAGGAGACGTGGTAGACACTGGCATACCCACCACCGTTAGGGTCACGGATGAAAGTATCGGGCACAAAGGTGACAACGCCTAGGAGAACCCATAAGGTACAGAGCGATAGCGAGCCAGGCACGGCACCAACGGCAGCGCACCGACAGCCGCAGAACCCAAAACCAGAGCACTACGAGCACCCCAGTAAGAGGAGGATAAGCCGAGTGAAGCCAACGCTTTCGCAGCCGACTCCGCCATCGAAGAGACATCCTGGACCTTGGACTAGCATCGGCACAGGAAGAACAACGCGAGCCAGACAAATGGGAGGACGAACCGTTCGATATTCCCACCGAGTGGGACGTACCGGCGGGTCACCAAATGGCCACAAGACACATAAGCACGGTGCAGGATAACCTGGGCTCCAGACACCCACACGCGCAGCGATGGTTCCGGCTATGGAAAGGCGAGGAGACGTGCTGGGTACGGATCGGGCGAGCCGGGGACGTGCGCATCGGGGCCTGGTACCTGCACAGGAAGATAAAGGATAACCGCCTCGGAGAGGAGGGGGGAGTGTGACGCCCAGCGCCATACGCCACGGCGACGGCGCCACAATATAGTAAACTAAAGACTGAATATTGCAATATTATTATGAAGTATTGAATGATGAAATAAAGACACATTCCGAGAAAAAACCGGCATATTCAAAACACGCGCCAAAACAAGGCCAGTGGGACCATCACCAGGCCGTAAACGGTCACACTGCACACGGGCCAGTGTGACCAGGGCACGAGCACCAACGGGCTAGTGTGACCAGGGCACGAGCACCAACGGGCACACCATCAGCTGGGACCCAGGAGGCGTTAGGCATGCCAGGGGCACGCACTAGCACAAAGCCGCCGACCAACAGCTGACTTTCGGCAATAAAAGAAGCCCCGCCGGCTCGAATCGGGGCAGTCCAACTCGGAACAGCCTGGGATTAACTTCCTAATACATTTTACGAACGGTGCTTAAAGGTAAAAGCCCTGCTTTCTCCGCTTGCCAGTTCCCTACTACATTTTCCCAGTCCTGAACTTTTCTCCACAGAGAATATTTACCTCTGCACTATCCTTCTCCACAGAGAGTATTTACCCCTGCACTATCTTTCTCTACAGAGAGTATTTACCTCTGCCACTATTCGTCTCCCCAGAGAATTCACCTCTGTCATAACACGTCTCTACAGAGAGTATTTACCTCTGCAACTATTCGTCTCCCCAAAGAGTATTCACCTCTTTCCTAACACCTCCCCTCAGAGAGTTTTCACCTCTACCACAAGCCTTCGCCTCAGAGTGTAGTTACCTCTGACGCGATTCTTCCCATAGGAGCGGCCAACCGACGACCATCCACGATCTGCACGCAGCAAACAGCCACGTGCGGCCGAAAAGCCAAACAAGAAGGAAGAACCCGAAGGAAGACCTCGAAGGAAGACCACTACCTGAGACTTAGTATCACCTTTGCCAACATTCCTGTATCAGTTCCGAACAATAAAACTTAATTTTTATTATACTGCTTAACCCTCCCTACGCCTTATTCTTGGACCCAAAGCATTATTACAGCTACCACATCCAGAAATCAACATAAATTTCTGTGAACCCGGCACCACGAGCATACCCCGGCCGCGGAACGTCACAGTGGCGCCCGAGCAGGTTGTGGTAGCATAATAGTGTCTCAGAAGTGGTCAAAATAGCAAAGCAGTGGATCAACCAAGTAACAAAGACAGAGCTACAGGGCTACTGCGAGGAATTCGGCTTGGAGAAGCTAGAAAAAGTAGAAATCCTAAGGAAGCAGTTATCACATACGGAAAGGTTCGCCAGAAGCGGTGGCGATAATAGAAAGGATACGCAAATGGGATACAACCTACACGGGAAGAGGAGATCTGCTGGAGTTCCTGAGCAGGACGGAAGAGCTAGCAGAGACATATGGAGTGGAAAAGACCACTTGGTGTTCGCAATGCCAATAATATTGGAGGAAAGCGCATTGGATTGGTGGCATACAAAGCCGGCGCCCGTAACCGCATGGGAGGAAGTGAAGGAAGGACTAACGGAGAACTTCATATCTCCCAGGTACCAGGAGGAGCTCGAGAAACAGGTGGCAAACCGCAAACAAACGGAGACGGAGATAGTAAGGGAGTATGTACAAGCGCTAAGGAAGTTAATGAGGTTCGGAACATACACGGAGCAACAGAAGCTAGAGATCACGTACCGAAACTGCCGGCTACCTATCAAACTCTATGTGAAAAGAAGCGAGTTCAAGACATTAACAGAATTCATGACCACTGCGGAAGAATTCGAAAGGTTAGCCCAACAACCACAGTACAGCACGACAGAACAACAGCCACACTGGGGACAAAAATGCCGCCGGTGCGGGGAAAACGGCCACGAGGCAAGGGTTTGCAACAAAAAACCAGCCCTATATTGCTGGACCTGTAACAAACAAGGGGTCCGGACGATAGATTGCTGTAGAAAGCCGCAGGGAAACGTTCAGGGCTCGGGAGTCAACCGCCAAGCTCCCGAAGGCCAGATCAACACAAGCGGGAGGCAACAAGTCTAATACACAAGGACAAGGAACTCCTGGGCTGGGCAAGGATCGGCAGGAAGATGATGGAGGTGATCATCGACACAGGGGCCTCAAGATGCATGATCAGCAAAGAGACGGCAAGGAGACTGAGGAACGAAGGAACCGAAGCAGACGAAGGGCGAGTAATAAGACTGGCAGATGGGAGCACACGCAAAACAACACGAAGATTCGAAACAACAGTGGAACTAGGAGGACGAACGTCCAAACAAACATTCCTGATAATGACCGGGTTACCAGACAACCCAATTCTTGGAATGGATTTTCTAGAGAGCACGGGCACAACAATAACGTGCGGCCAGGCAACAGTAATGATTGGCAAGGGACCCTTTACGGTTCAAGCAGAGGAACACGTAAGGAGCACGCAACTAGAGACAGCAGAGGAAGACCTGAAGAAGTGGATTGCGTCGGAAGTAGAAAAATTCGAAACACTGAAGGGAGTGAGCAGCATAACGACACACAGAATATACCTAAAAGATGACAGACCCATCAAACAGAGGTATTATCCCCGCAACCCCGCACAAATGAAGATACCCAATGCCCCGGATGGACTTCATTCTGAAAAAACTCAGGGAGGCAAAGTTTATTAGCACCCTAGACCTGAAATCAGGGTACTGGCAAATTCCAATGGAAAGACGCAGCCGACCATACACCGCGTTCACTGTACCAGGGCGAGGTTTGTTCTAATGGAAAGTAATGCCATTCGGGCTTACGACAGCTCCAGCAACTTTCCAGAGAGCCTTGGACACGTTGATCGGACCAGATATGGAACCATTTGCCTTCGCATACCTAGACGACATATTCGTGATCGGGCGGACGAAGGAGGAACACCGACAGAAGCTGCAAGAGGTACTGGAGCGGCTGAGAAGGGCAAATCTACGGATTAACGAGAAAAAATGCCACTTCTTCCAGAAAAAACTAAAATATCTAGGACACATGGTGAGTGAGGACGGAATTCACACGGATCCAGATAAAATTGGGGCGGTACGGGAATTAGCTGCCCCAACGACGCTCAAGCAGGCACACAGTTTCTTGGGACTTGCAAACTGGTACCGAAGGTTCGTACCAGCCTTTACCGAACGAGCACAGGCGCTACAAGACCTACTAAAAAAGGGCCAAAAATGTTGTTGGGGAGAGGCCCATCAGAGAGCCTTTGATGACATCAAACTGTGCCTAACAGAAGCACCAGTTTTAGCATGCCCGGACTTCAGTAAACAGTTCATTCTGCAAACTGAGGCAAGTAACTGTGGGATCGGGGCGGTGTTGACACAGGAGGATGCAGACGGAGAGCACGTGATCGCATATGCAAGCCGTCGGCTTAAAAGCGAAGAGACACGCTACTCCGCTACGGAATGCCGCTAAGGAATGCTTTGCCATCTACTGGAGCATCCACAAGATGAGAATGTACCTGGAGGGGTACAAGTTCATTGTAATCACAGACCACCAGGCCTTGAGATGGCTCAATTCCATCGAGAGCCCATCCGGCCGAATAGCACGATGGGCGTTGGGACTACAACCATTCACATTTGAAATTCGGTACCGGAAAGGGAAGTTGAACGCAGTGGCGGACGGTCTATCCCGCTTACCACGCGAAGACATCCAAATGTCAACCGTCATGGAATGAGCTTGGTACCAAGAAAAGTGGAAACAAGTGAAGACAAACCCGAAGGAAATAGCCGACTTTGTGATAAAGCATGGCAGACTTTATAGGCACATACCTGACCACACCGACGAGGATGCTCAAGCATGGAAACTATGTGTACCGAAACACGAACGCATCCGGGTACTGGAAGAGAACCATTCAAACCCAACGGCAGGACACCTAGGAATACGGAAGACGAAACATCGGATACGACAACGATATTTCTGGCCAGGGCTAAGTAAAGATGTTACCAAATTTGTACCAGCATGCGAGAGTTGCCAGAAATACAAAAGCTCGCAACAAGCGGCAGCAGGGAAAATGTTGACAAAAATAGCGAAACCTATTCGACGAAGTGACCATAGGATCAGGCTTCAACGACATACAACGGGAAAACTCTGAAGCACGACAAGAGGCAGAGGCAGTGGCCAGTATGGGCCAATATGGAAGAAGCAGCAGCAAAACAAACAATACATTACAATTTAAGGAAACGAGAATGGCGACCCAAAGTAGGGAACATGGTATGGGTAAAAACACACCCACTGTCGAAAAAAATCGACAAAACAACGGCGAAACTGGAACCGAAATACGACGGCCCCTGTCAGATCCTCAAACTAATTTCCCCGGTGATAGTAACAGTCAAAAACATCAATACTATCAAAAAGTTAAGAGCGCATGTCTCGCAGGTGAAACGGCAACCATAGAAACAACAGATGCAATAACGGAACCATCTCTCTATCGTTTCAGAGACATGGACGAAAAATTCGAAGCGACTGCGCAGAGTTTTAAACAGCAGATGCTGGCCAAAGCGACACCGATAAGAGCTCGGATGAGCTCTCTCTATCGTTTCAGAGACATGGACGAAAAACTCGAAGCGACTGCGCAGAGTTTTAAACAGCAGATGCTGGCCAAAGCGACACCGATAAGAGCTCGGATGAGAGTGTCTGGCACGAATGTGGCGGCTCCTTGGAGAATCCATTGAATACAGATGGATAGCGGGCCAAGCACGGCACAGACGGCAGCACACCGACAGCAGCAAAGCACGGAGCTAGAACACTAGTGCTAGTGCTTACCACAGTTCGTCTCCCCAAAAAGTATTTACCTCTGTCACTAATCGTCTTCCCAGAGAGTATTTACCTCTGCAACCATTCTTCTCCCCAGAGAGTATTTACCTCTGTCGCTATTCGTCTCCTCATAGAGTGTTTACCTCTGCCACAAGTCTTCCCATCAGAGTATATTTACCTCTGCCACGATCCTTCTCACAGGGTGCGCCCTACCGCGGCAACCATCTCCCACGCCGAGTACACCTCGGGAGTACCTCTCGGCCTTTCTCGCCGGGACCGACGACCAGCCACGACCTGCACGCAGCAAACAGCTACGTGCGGCCGAGTAGCTAAGCTAGAAGGAAGACCCCGAAGAAAGACAGTGGTCTTGTGACCGGTCTTGAAACCAAACAAATTTCTGTGAGCCCCGGCACGGCGAGCATACCCCGGCCGAAGCACTTCACAGCTGTGAAACGGCTTAGTTGTCGTTGTTCTAATCTTATTACTTCATTGCGTTCAGCTTGTGCATCTTCTGACTCCTCTTGACGCAATTGCGCCATTCTTACACGTGCATCATTATTTTGTTGCTGGATCTGTTCTTCGGTTCTTTCGGATCTTCTATTTCCGAAGCTTATAGATTTACTTGTATTACGGCTCAAATCAGCCCCTTTGCATTTTCTTGGCATTGCTCACTGTACAAAACACACATGTTCATGCCGAAAAGCATGCTCCATGTGACCACTTGACGTCCAACCAACAGCAACATTCAACTTCGAACCGAAAGCTCCATGGCAATGTTGCAGAGCGGCGAAGCGGTCTCTTAGAGTTAAGCTCTTGTAAATTTTTAGTCTTAGAAATAAAGTGATTAACGAAGCACGCACATTGTTCTGTTTGGTCGGCCCATACATCGACCACCATCAAGTACCAGACCTCAAGAAGCCGACCCCCACATATACACCACAACCAAGAAAACTACTGGCAGGAACTCCCACCACATTCAATGGTCCTTCGAGCCGGATTAACTCTGTTTGGATTTTCGTCGAAAAAGGAAGTCACGGATATTATCCCCCCATCCGCTCGCCCCAGCTTGTTCCTGAGAAACTGCCAGCTAAGTACCTAAAATTCCGATTACAGTAACGAAATCGTTAGGTGAAGGCTCTGTGTGAATCGTGTGAGAAATTCTAAAAGAAAAGTGTAAGTGAAAAGAAGAAAGGGCAAAGAGGGAAAGAAGGAGCGCCATTTTTCCCATTTGCATATACCTAAGAGAATCTCCAAAAATCGGCAAGTGCAGTGACATATGCATGTACATAAATTCTCCAATTTGTTCCCCGCCGCGTCTACACTCGAACTTCGAACATAGTGCTTCCAAAGCGATCGCATCGAACCTCGAACTTCGAACCTAGAGATCGAACCCGATCGCAGCGACCGTACGAAACGGGCTTCCCTACCTACATATGTACATACATACATCCATACATATTTTCATACCTTGATTTTTTCCTTCGCTTTTCTTTAATCAAAGTACACACAGTTTTTTTTTTCCTATCCAAAAAAATTCACACCGTTTACATCAACGAACAGAGCCTTCCCAAAACAGAAAAAAAAGGAATTAAATTTACGTTCATTATTTGTGTAATCCGTATTACCTGCATACATGTCCATATACATACATATACTGTAGTTAATGTTTGCATGCGTCGTTCTCTATAAACACACAAAAGTGATATCCAAAATATAAAAACTGGTAGTTCTCATATATGTATGTGAACACATCCAAATTATTTATTTCCTGAATTCCAAAGCGAGCGCGCCCAACGCATTCGGCAGCACATACCTACATACATATATACGTCCATACTTGCATACATATGAACATATATGACAGTACGAACATATGAGTGAAGCTATTGTTGCGTGTTCCTCTTTGTGCATTAGCGTGTGATACCCAGCATAAAGCGGGTATATACTATTTTGACAAGGTTCGGCACGTCGAATATTTGTTTGCAACATTTATATATATGTATATTATTTTTTGAAGTAGTGAATTGAACATTACTGAGCATTCCATTCCAGCATTCCTCCGACAAATAAAATAAAAAGTAATATAACAAAAAATTCCAATACGATAGTGATCATTAATATTAATATTAATTAATTATTAATTAATATTTACATAGTTGTTTTATTGCTTTGCTAAATTCTCTAAGATAGCCGTTCGATCCGTACGTGTTCCATTCCGACATTCCACTATTGTGTTGTACTCAAGATTTATTTCGGGTGGGCAAAGCAAACCTTATAGATTGTTGCTGGCCCCATTAGAATTCTCCACTATAATTCCATCGTTCCTCTCCTTCATTCACCGCGTGTACCCAGACTATTATGTCAAGTGATCGCGAGGCAGAGCATCTCCTCACAGTTCCAGGCTCATTACCTCTATCGCCCTCCGTAGAAGAAGCCCCTTCGGTTTCGGAACACGGGTATTCCAAAGGACGAAAAAGTCCTGTTTCACGTACCACTCGTACCGTCACACAGAAGATCTCCGAGTCAAAAAAAATGGCTTTGGAGGATTTTATAGCTGCATCAGACCGTCTCAGTAATTTCGAGGCAAAAATCAGCGCTCCATCCTCCGTAGAGGTCTCGCTATTCACTCTCAAGATTCGCCTGGAAGAGGTAAAGACCTTATGGGACAAAGTACGAGTGGAATGTGAGAACTGCACCAAGGCTCTCAATCTGGCAGAACCTGATGGTGAGACGATCCACTCCATGAGCGCAAAATACGATCACTGTTATGCAGTGTATGAAAGATGCGCGTCCGCTCTGCAGGAGCGAATCGAGAACGGGACGAACCCAGCTCCGGTATCAGTACCGAATTTCCAGCAACGAGGTTGCAGGCTCCCACCCCTTGAAACAGAGGTGTTCTCCGGAGATTATCTGAAATGGCCCACTTTCCGGGACCTATTCACTGCAATCTACGTGAACAATCCAAATTTATCGCAGGTGGAAAAACTTTATCACCTGAGCTACAAGACTCGCGGGGAAGCGAAAGCTATCGTGGAGAAGGCTCCGCTCACAAATGAGGGTTTTGAGTCCGCATGGACCGCCCTCAAAGAGCGTTTTGAGAACAAGCGAACGCTGGTCAATAGCCAGCTGAAAATCCTTTTCAGTTTCCCCCCTATCCAAAAAGAGTCCGGAGCTGCTCTAAAAGATCTCCAGAGTGCGGTCCAAGGATGCCTAACGGCCCTTGAACACTCCGACGTCCCCATTGATAACCGCTTCGCGGACGGCGTGCTGGTGTTCATCGTCTCTTCCAAGTTGCCTCAGATAACCTTATCGCTGTGGGAACAATCTCTGCCCAGCAAAAGCGAAATTCCGACGTGGGCAGCCATGAATAAATTCCTTAGTGAGCGACATCTATCGCTCGATGCGATTGAGAATGCAGGCACCTCCATGTTTTTGCTTTCCAGATCTGAAAGGAAAGAAACCTCTTCCAAGAAGGTTAATTCCTTTGAGGCAAAAGTCAGCGTCAAATCGCGAACATGCAACCTTTGCTCAAAGGAACCTCATTCCGTGCGTCAATGTCCTCGCTTTCTAAAAATGTCTGCTTATGATAGGTCTAACTACATAAAACAGCAAAGGCTATGCATGAACTGTTTTGCTAGGGGGCATCAAATTAAAGACTGCACGAGTCAGCATAACTGCTTCACGTGCAAGGGGCGCCACCACACACTTCTGCACCGTGGTCACCCCCCTCCAGAGCCCTCTACATCAGTTCCCTCGAATCCAAATCCAAGTCCAATAATACAGTCCGCTTTATCCTCTAATGTCCAAAATTATTTCACAGCAAGCACACAGGGTGTTCTGCTAGGCACGGCTGTTATAAATATATGCCATTTGGGCACTAGCTATAAAGCACGTGCCTTGATCGATTCTGGGTCAGAAGCAACGTTCATCTCAGAACGCTTGTTCAGAATCATCAAGCTTCCTTTCAAGCCAGTTCAAGTGCAAGTATCGGGCTTGAACCAAGCAATAGCTGCGAGGCCTCAAAAGATATGCCACTTCCAAATAGGCTCCCCAACAAAGCCGAGAATACACATAGAAACCTCGGCCTTTGTTCTTCCAAATGTGGCAGGCACCTTACCCTCGTATCCAATTTCTCAAGATTTTCTAAAGGACCTGCCAAATATTCCTCTAGCTGACCCTTCTTTTCATAAGAGCTCGCAGATAGATGTACTTTTAGGTGCAGATATCCTTCCGTCCATTTTACTAGGCGGCTCCCTTCCCAATATTTGTGGATCACTACTTGGCCAAGAGACCATCTTTGGATGGATTCTCACTGGACCTGTAGCCGATTCGACTCGCACCTCAATTTCTTCCTTTGCGACAAGGATAAACGTCAGCTCTGAGCAGCGTTTAGAAAAACTTCTAACAAAGTTTTGGGAGGTGGAGGATCTTCCAGCCAAGCTGGTAGAAGATTCTTCTGAGTCTGTCTGCGAAGACAATTTCATTCAAACCACCCGTAGAGATCTAAAGGGCAGATATATGGTATCTTTGCCTTTTCGAAATCCTGAAGGCATCAACTTAGGTCATTCAAGATCAATCGCACTAGCGCAATTCCTCAAAAACGAAGGTCGTTTAAAACGGAACATTCCTTTGAAAGAGCAGTATGATCGCGTCCTCCAGGAATACTTGGACTTAGGTCATATGCGACAAGTAGCTCCAAGTAACGATTCCGATAATTTCTATCTGCCCCATCATGCCGTTCAAAAACCGGACAGCACCACTACAAAGCTACGGGTAGTCTTTAATGCCTCCTGTCCGTCCTCAAATGGCAAGAGTCTGAACGACATTCTATATCCGGGACCGGTTCTCCAATCAGACCTGACGGTCCAGATTCTCAAATGGCGGTTCTTCCAATATGTCTTTAATGCGGACATCACAAAAATGTATCGGCAGATTACCCTCGATCCTTCACACACAAGATTCCAAAGGATCCTTTCCAGAAACGTAAGTGGCGAGCTCTGTGATTATGAGCTTACCACCGTTACGTTCGGGGTAAATTGTGCTCCATACTTGGCCATTCGGGTGCTAAAAGAACTTGCGAAAGATGTCCTAAAGCGATTCCCACTGGCAAGTGACATCATATCCAATTCAATGTATGTTGACGATGTACTTGCTGGCGGTCACACAATACAAGGCGCAATCAAAGCGATAAAGGAACTTCGTGCTGCTCTAGAGGGTGCGGGGTTTCCTTTGAGGAAATGGGCTTCCAACGCGAAGCAAGTCCTCGTGGATATTCCTAAGGAGCATTTATTATGTGCCAATTTTCTTGAAATGGAGGACGCTAGCTCAGCAAAAACTCTGGATATCTGATGGCAAGCGCATAGTGATGAATTCCTTTTCAAACCATCCGAGTTAGCCTTAAGGTCCTCTTACACAAAAAGGGAAGTCCTATCCCAAATATCAAAACTATTCGATCCAGCAGGATGGCTCGCTCCATTCATAGTCCGAGCTAAGATCTTTATGCAAGAAATCTGGCTTCAAGAGCTAAAGTGGGATGACTCTTTGCCAACAGAACTCCTGAAGAGATGGCAGGAATTTCTCCTTAGCTATCCTGCTCTCCAAGAAATTCGTATACCAAGATGGGTGCAGTATCACCCCAGAGTAAATTTGCAGTTCCACGGCTTTTGTGACGCATCCCAACGCGCTTTCGGCGCAGCCATTTACGTCCGTGTAGAGAGTGAACAACAGGTCTCTGTCTATCTACTCTCGGCAAAGACCAGAGTTGCTCCGGTGAAGACCGTGTTCTTACCACGTTTGGAATTGTGCGGGGCGGTTCTCCTCGCTGAACTGTCCTCGTCTCTCCTTCCCCAACTATCCCTTGATAGCTACGAATGCTTTTATTGGACAGACTCCACCATAGTGTTAGCGTGGCTAAACAAGCCAAAATGCAGATGGACGACATTTGTAGCTAACCGAGTGACTAAGATCACACAGTCCGTCAGCAAGGGAACATGGTCTCACGTCAGATCGGAGCACAACCCTGCTGATCTGGCTAGCAGAGGTGTTTCAGCCCAAGAATTGGCTAGCAGCAACCTGTGGTGGCATGGGCCAGACTGGCTAACACTGACAAAAGACCAATGGCCAATCCCATCAGAATCTCCGCACGAGACGGAGTTGGAGCAACGCACGGTGTAGTGCAACGTATCCAAGTCTTCACCGGAGTCCAGTATCGTAGACCGCTTCTCAGAATTCGGGAAGGCTATTAGAGCTTTAGCCTATGTTTTTCGTTTTCTCAAGAGGTGTCAGAAATCTGACACTCAATTTCCAGTCGAGCTCAGCAGCCGTGAACTATCCGAGACGCAAGAGCGTATGATCATCCAGACTCAACGCGCAGAGTACGCAAAAGAGTTTCAGCGCTTGCTAAATAAGCAGCAACTTTTACCGTCAAGCTGCATCAATAACTTAGATCCATTTCTGGACCAAAAAGGGGTCATCCGAGCATGCGGTCGTGTGAGGACATCCGAGTCCCTAAGTTATGATGAAAAGCACCCGATCATTCTACCTTACGCAAGCGGGTTCACACGTCTACTTGTACGGTTCACGCATCGGATCTCAATGCATGGTGGAAACCAACTTGTGATTCGGCTCATCCGATCCAAATACTGGATCCCGAAACTTCGGACCCTAGTCAAAACGACTATCAATTCCTGTCGAGTGTGTGTGGTCCATCGACGGAAATTGCAAGCCCAGCTTATGGGAGACTTGCCCAGGGAGAGGACCACGTTCTCTCGTCCATTCACTCGAACGGGGGTCGATTTCGCTGGACCATTCGACATCAAGACCTACACAGGTCGAGCTTGCCGCATCACGAAGGGGTATGTCTGTGTCTTCGTGTGTTTCAGCACGAGGGCGATCCATCTGGAAGCAACCTCAGACCTCACGACCGAAAAGTTCCTTGCAGCTTTCAATCGTTTCGTGGCGAGGCGGGGGTGCCCTCAGCAAATGGTTTCTGACAATGGAAAGACGTTTGTAGGAGCCGCAAAAGCCCTGTCCAATGATTTCCTGGTCGCTACGAGAAACCGCATTATCGCCGCATATCCTCAACAACATCTAAAGTGGCGTTTCAATCCTCCAAGCGCACCTCACATGGGTGGCTTGTGGGAAGCGGGAGTGAAAAGTTTCAAGACGCTTTTCTACAAGTCCACGTCGACATGCAAATACACATTTGAAGAATTGTCGACCCTCCTCTCCAAAATAGAAGCGTGCTTGAACTCCCGGCCAATTTCGCCTATGTCAGAAGATCCCACTGACCTGCTAGCCCTCAGCTGATTTCCATTGAGGAGCCCGAAATCAGAGAGGACGCAGGGTCAATCATCAACAGATGGCAGCGTCTTAAGGCTCAAAACCAGCAGTTCTGTTTGCGTTGGAAAGAAGAATACCTTAAGGAGTTACACAAAAGGAACAAGTGGCAACTCCCAACGCGAAACCTTCAAGCAGGCGATATGGTTGTCGTCAAGGAAGACAACCTACCACTAAATGAATGGCGCCTAGGAAGAATTGAGCACACTTATCCAGGTGTCGATGGCATGGTCCGCGTGGTTGACGTTTTGACGGTCCGTGGCACCATTAAGCGGCCAGTCGCAAAGCTCATTCTCCCTCCTATAGAAAATACTGTCCACGTCCAAGTGTCCAACTAACACATATGTTTTTTGTCGTTCGGTGCATATAACCCAATCACTAATATCTCACGTTCTTTTTCCTTCCAAGCATGACACCTCGCCAACGTCCAGTGGAGCGCAGCCGTCCGCGGGGAACCAACAGCTTCCGCTGTCGGGTCTGCCGCGGAGTCCACGCATTGCGAAAATGCCAGCGCTTTCTGCAGCTCAAGGTGGAGAAGCGACTACGGGCAGTCCTCATAAATAAGTACTGCCACAACTGCCTGGCTCACCAACACTCCGGGCGCTCGTGCCGAAGCGGCGACACGTGTCGAGTGTGCGGGCAGAACCACCATACCCTCCTCCATATGGGAGGAAAGCACCGATCCTCACGTCCGAGGCCCCGCTCTCTACCATCGAGGGCATCCTCGCCACCAGCGAGATCGACCTCCCGATCCGCTGCTCCTCCGACGACGCTGGCATCGCTCCTGCAGTCCAGGAGCACCAGCATTCTGCCAACGGCATGGGTCGTAATCGATGCAGGCCACAAGTCCTTCGAGGTGGGTGCACTCATCGATCCGTGCAGCCCAACCAGTCGCATCAACGCATCTTTGGCAACGGCCTTCGGGCTTTCCGTCACTCGCGTTGGTGCGGAAGGTGCCTGTACCGCCGTCATCCAATCGAGGAACAGGAGCGATGTCAAGCTGGAGGTTGTGCTGAGCGTGCAGCCTCAACTCCTGATAAGGACCCCCGAACGGCTCTTGGGCGGCCATGTAAAGGAGCACTTTGCCAATATGGCCTTGGCGGACGAAAATTTCCATCGGCCGAGCACCGTGTCATTGGTGCTGGGGGCCGATTTATATCATAAGATCATTCTGCCAGGAGTGATACCAAGCACCGAAGGCTTCCCGATGGCGCAGAACACGGTGTTCGGGTGGACCCTCTCCGGCACATGCAGTACCGCATGAATTCAACCCACATTCTCTCCCCCCGTTCCGGGGCGCACAACTTTTTTGTTGCAATTATATTGCAAGGGGGGGAGGATGTTCATGCCGAAAAGCATGCTCCATGTGACCACTTGACGTCCAACCAACAGCAACATTCAACTTCGAACCGAAAGCTCCATGGCAATGTTGCAGAGCGGCGAAGCGGTCTCTTAGAGTTAAGCTCTTGTAAATTTTTAGTCTTAGAAATAAAGTGATTAACGAAGCACGCACATTGTTCTGTTTGGTCGGCCCATACATCGACCACCATCAAGTACCAGACCTCAAGAAGCCGACCCCCACATATACACCACAACCAAGAAAACTACTGGCAGGAACTCCCACCACATTCAACACATAAATAGAATTAATAAAATTACTTAATGATGAACAATGTTATAGTTATAATTAAGGCCAGGATATTTGCCGTATGTATTTCATCTTTGATTTTACACATATAATTTACATATTTGGCTGGCTATCCAGCACCGCGGAAACTAAAAATTACTGCCAAACTTCATATAAAAAAAACGGGGCCAGTAATTTTTCGTTTGTGTTTTCCTGGAGTCAGTATCCAGCAACGTAAACGGGATCCACGAATTCTTATCGATAGTATCGATATCCACACGAATGTAGACTGTGAGAACAGCTGATTGGGGTGCCAGTAAAAAATATGTGCCTATTACACTAGTCGACACGACTTTTCCGCTGTCTCCAAAAATGACTTTTTCTGATAGATTTGGATGTTTAAAAAGTTTTAAAGAAAAAACATTCTTTGGTCAAACGGTTATAACTTAGCCGTTTATTTTTATATTTTTATAAGCGATACCTTAAACGATGCCTAATAAATGTGTCTATCTAAAACCAAAAATCAAGGCATTCATATTTTTTTTTTCGACTTATCCAGAGGTTTTAAAATCAAAATTTCGGGGGAGAAATACCTAAAAAAAAATGATGAAATTTCAATTTGGAAGCTTAATATCTGCCAGACGTTAAGTTGCTGCTACAAAGTGTCTGAGTCGGATTTATAGCTGCATTTATCAGCTTTTAAGTTTTAAATAAATAATTTTATCTGCAAAGTTCAATACAACCAGTTGTATGAAACGTCAGTTATATGAAAAATAGAAGCAGTACCTATGACAAAAAATACGAGAGTTTTTAAAAATTCTTTAAAAAAGAACTACTCCATGTAAAAAACCATAATTCTGTAAAACAATTTAAATCTCCAAATCTATTTGTTCAGGGCAGCCGCTAACTTCCGCAGCGCACTGTGGAGAGCGCTCTGGAGAGCGCATCGCGCCCGACTCACTCACGTACGCTCTTGCACACGGCACTCAGGAGAGCCGCCCAGAGCTCGGGCGGCCACTAGCTGGAGCGGGGTTTTGCAGTTGCGCGCCCACCCCCGTTACGATCGTTCGACGTCTTTCGTACATACATTACATTTCATTTCATTACATACATACGAATTCTCGCCTCTACATACCTTTTGTTATTACCTACTATACCTGAATAACCGAAAATAAACTTAAGTGCATGAAGTGGAATGCATAGACGCGTTGGTTTCATTTGACTGGCTTGTGAGTGCTAATACCTGGTGATCCGCCCCCTACAAACACTATTAGAAAAAGTAATTTTTGGCGACAGCGGAAAAAAGAAGTTAAAATCTGTCGAGTAGTGTAGTTAGCTATAATTTAAATTAACACTAGCTTAGTATCTAAAGCGCTGGCTGCAAAGGCCTTCGGCTTCGTTGACAATTTAAATCTGAAGATACAAATGTGTTTGCCAGGGAACTTTGTATCATACAAAACTATTGATACAGTTTGCGACGACAGCGAAGCAGTAAATTTTCTCACACAGTTTTTGAATTCAATAGATTTGCTAGGCATGCCACCGCATAATTTACAATTCCAGGTTGGATCTGCGATTATCTTGCTTCGTAATTTGGACCCGCCCTGTTTGTGCAACGGTACGCGATTAGTCATTAAAAAATTAATGAAAAACGTGATCGAAGACAGCATTTTTAATGGCAAATTCCGAGGTTTCCGATTAGATTGACATTTGCATTGACTTTGTAGACCATGTTTTTCACACGGATAATTCTACGTGGCTTGCTCCCGAGTGGGTAAACCATTCAGTTTTGTTCATGCTATAGCATTAAACGATTGATATTGTTTGTTATTGTCGTAATTAATTAATTAATGATATATAATTTTAAGGAATAATTTATAATAGCCCAAAAAAAATGTTTGGTCTTTGTTGTTTTTATATTCCCTCATCGTTCACAGCGCTCCATGCCTTTTTCACGCATATACCACATCCTTACAAGTTATTAATTATTTATTTATTAATAATAGTTAGCTATAATTTAAATTAACACTAACTTAGTATCTAAAGCGCTGGCTGCAAAGGCTTTCGGCTTGTTAGAGGTATTTAAGAGCTAGGATTTGTATATTTACATATTTACATATAAATTTCGTTTACTTTAATTGGGATTAAAGGAGGTGATATATGTTAGTTTTTTTTAGGAATTCAATAACTTTGGAGATGTTTTCTATGGTTGGGTTTTCGAGGATGGATATGGGGCATGTGTTTTGGAAGATTTGGTCTTTAAGGTGTGAAACTGCGGTGCAGTTAGTGACGATATGTTTAATATTAAGGTCGTCTGTTGTGTGGCAGTTAGGGCAGGGTAGGATGTTGCCAGTGTTGTAGTAGTGTTGTTGTGTGAATCGTGTGTGTCCTAGTCTGAGCCTAATTATCTTAATTTGGTCACTACGTGTGATTCTTTTTTGATTCATATTTTTTAGGTACAGGTTTGTGTATGTTAGGTTTGGGTTTAGTTGTTGGTACCATCTGTTGCAGAGA
This sequence comes from Drosophila affinis, assembly GCA_037356375.1. Lineage (NCBI taxonomy): Eukaryota > Metazoa > Arthropoda > Insecta > Diptera > Drosophilidae > Drosophila > Drosophila affinis. Next base: position 29,862,602 of record CM074800.1, read on the forward strand.
TCTATGTTTCGTTTGATTTTTTCTGCTAGTTCATTGGCAAGGAATTTGTTTATGTCTGTTGTGTTAAGATTGAGAGTGTAATGTAGGGGCATATGATATGTGGATTTGGCTGTAGTGTCGGCTAGCTCGTTACCTTCAATACCACAGTGGCTAGGTATCCAAAGGAGTTTTATTTTAGGGGCGGTTGTGGTGAGGAGGGTTCTAATGGTACTAGGATATAAATTATTGTTGTTGATGTTGAAGATGGATTTAATCGATGAGAGGAAGTCGGAGCAAATTATGTATTTTCCTTTTCTTTTTATACCCGGTACTCGAAGAGTAAGGGGTATATTAGATTTGTGGGGATAACGGTTGTGTGTAACGCACAGAAGGAAGCGTTTCCGACCCCATAAAGTATATATATTCTTGATCAGCATCAATAGCCGAGTCGATATAGCCATGTCTGTCTGTCCGTCCGTGTGTCCGTCCGTCCGTCCGTCCGTCTTCATTTGCGCCTATATCTCAGAGACTGTTAAAGCTAGAGTAACCAAGTTTTGTATCCAGTCTCCTGTGTTATCACACTACTCAAAAAGTATTTCAAAATTTCGCCCCGCCCCCTTCCGCCCCCACAAAGGACGAAAGTCTGTGGCATACACAATTTTAAAGATACGGGAAAACTAAAAACGCAGAATTATAGAAAATGGCCATTTCTATAAGAAAGTTGAATGTGGATCAGATTGGATCGTTATTATAGCTACAATGAAGAAAACCATTTCGAAAGTCATCATTCCCTCTCGCTCTCTCTCACACGCGGCCCCATCTGCTTTGCCCATTCGTATTTTTTGACGCCTAGTTCTCAGAGACTATAAGAGCTAGAGCAACCAAACTTTCTATCCAAGCTCCTGTGATACCAAACCAGCACGAGTTTGTTTTAAAATTTTGCCACGCCCATTGCCGCCCCCACAAAAGACGAAAATCTGTGGAATCCACAATTTTTAAGATAAATGAAAACCAAAAACGTAGAATCATGAAAAATTACCATATCTACCAGATTACCGAATCTGGATCCGATCGGATCAATATTATGGCCAGAAGAAACAAATTAAATTTCAGTGGCTACGCAACGCCTGCCAAGCGCAGACTCATTCCCTCTCTCTCTGTCGTAAACACTTCCACGTCTCAAATATGTAGTTATACATGTCATGTAGAATGTAGGCGCAGATATACAAAGCATATGTAAACAAAAATGGAAACATGTAAAAAAATTCCAAAAAATTAATTTTTTTAATTTAAATATTATTTTTGTCCCTTTTGAGAACATATAATAAATTTCATAAATCGTAGGCTCATAAATGTATGTATGTATATACTGACTGAGTACCGGGTATAAGGTAGAGCCGCGGCCTTTGCCGCGGCTCACAACGTTCCCTCTCGTTTTAACTAATTTTATTGCATCAAGAATGGCTATGGTTTCGGCTGATAGGATGGATGAGTAACTAACCCGCGTTAGAATGCATCTTTTAAGGATTTCGTTTTCGGTGGTGATGGCAAAAGTGGCTGTGCTGTTTTTTAATGATCCGTCTGTGTATATGAATTTGTGATTGTTGTATTTGGCTTTGAGTTCAAGAAATTGTTGTCTGTATGTGCTTGGTGGTGTGTTGGATTTGCTTAATTTTTGTAGTGTAGTGTTGATTAGGGAAGGGAGAAATTGCCATTGGGGGGTGATTTTTTTGTTTGGAAGTGGGAGGTAGGGAATGTTGTGTTCTTTGCATGAGATAATGACTTTCCAGTGCTGACGTTAATTTACTTATTTTTTGTTTTCGTTTTTTTAATGTATTTGTGAAGAGGGGAGTTTGAACTGTTTAGTACTGTTTTGTAGGTTTCGGTTGTGATAAGGTCTCTTTTTTGTTCTATTGTGGGTATGTTTGATTCGAAGAGCAAATTGGGTATAGGGGTTGAGCGTAGTGCTCCAAGGGATGTGCGGATTGCAGAGTTAAATAAAGGTTTAAGTTTATTAATCGCTGATTTAGGGGCGTGGCTGTAGATAAAAAGTGCATAATCTATTTTTATACCCGGTACTCGAAGAGTATAGGGGTATATTAGATTTGTGGGGATAACGGTTGTGTGTAACGCACAGAAGGAAGCGTTTCCGACCCCATAAAGTATATATATTCTTGATCAGCATCAATAGCCGAGTCGATATAGCCATGTCTGTCTGTCCGTCCGTCCGTCCGTCCGTCTGTCCGTCTGTCCGTCTTCATTTGTGCCTATATCTCAGAGACTATTAAAGCTAGAACAACCATATTTTGTATCCAGTCTGCTTTGTGATCACACTACTCCAAATGTGTTGCAAAATTTCGCCCCGCCCCTTTCCGCCCCCACAAAGAACGAAAGTCTGTGGCACACACAATTTTGAAGATACGAGAAAACTAAAAACGCAGAGTCATAGGGAATGCCCATTTCTATCAGAGTGTTGAATCTGGATCAGATCGGATCATTATTATAGCTACAATAAAGAAAACCATTTCGAAAGTCATCATTCCCTCTCGCTCTCTCTCACACGCGGCCCCATCTGCTTTGCCGATTCGTATTTTTTGACGCCTAGTTCTCAGAGACTATAAGAGCTAGAGCAACCAAACTTTCTATCCAAGCTCCTATGATACCGAACCAGCACGAGTTTGTTTTAAAATTTTGCCACGCCTCTTTCCGCCCCCACAAAAGACGAAAATCTGTGGAATCCACAATTTTTAAGATAAATGAAAACCAAAAACGCAGAATCATGAAAAATTACCATATCTACCAGATTACCGAATCTGGATCAGATCGGATCAATATTATGGCCAGAAGAAACAAATTAAATTTCAGTGGCTACGCAACGCCTGCCCAGCGCTGGCTCATGCCCTCTCTTTCTGTCGTAAACACTTGTACGTCTCAAATATGTATTTATACATGTCATGTAGAAATGTAGGCGCAGATATACAAAGCATATGTAAACAAAAATGGAAACATGTAGAAAAATTCCAAAAAATTAATTTTTTTAATTTAAATATTATTTTTGTCCCTTTTGAGAACATATAATAAATTTCATAATTCGTAGGCTCATAAATGTATGTATGTATATACTGACTGAGTACCGGGTATAAGGTAGAGCCGTGGCCTTTGCCACGGCTCACAACGTTCCCTCTCGTTGATATTAGGATTGCTTTAGCTATATTTAATAGTGTGTGTGTGTGTGTTACAATTTAGTTTAGGGCTTGATAGGCATTTTTAATGACGTTAAGTTTGTTATTTAAGGCTGGTTGAATTTGTTTTATGTGTGAGTCCCATCTGTATTTATTGTTTATTGTTAGTCCTAAGATTTTTAGGCTAGTGACTGAGGGAATCGGGGTATTGTTGCACGATATGTTGCAGGTGCAGTTCTGCTTTCGGCAAATGTGGAGGTGTTGGCATTTTTGTAGGGAAAGTGATACTCCTGAATATGAACACCATTCCTGAATGTTAGAGAAGAGGTTGTCTAGGTTGTATGTTTGGTTTTTTTGTTTATTAAGGGGAATAATTAGGAAAAAGTCGTCGGCGTAAGCGCTGAATTGTATTTCTTTTTGCAGGCTGATGATGTGTGAGAGTTTGTTGTAGGCAATTAAGAAAAGAATGACCGATATTGGTGATCCTTGGGGGATACCATTGAAGAGTGGGTATGGGCGGCTAATTATATTTTTAATTTTTGTTCTTATTTGCCTGTTAGACATAAAGTTTTTAATGAAGTCTGTAATTTTCGGTCCAACTTTCCAGGTGTTTAGATGGTCAATTATGGTGTGCACTCCGACTCTGTCAAAAGCCTTTGAAAAGTCAAGGGCAATGACAGATGTGTGCTTTTTGGATCTCAGCGACCTGGTTATCAGGTGGTCTGCTAGGAGCAGACCGTCTGCAACCGATTTGCCGTGCTTAAATCCAGATTGGTTGGGATGGATAAGGTTATTCTGCGTTACGAACCACCATAGGCGTTTGGCTATTATTTTTTCTAATGTTTTGGATAGGCAGCAATTTAGTGATATTGGTCTATAGTTGGCTATTATTGTTTTATTTGAGTTGGGCTTCAGTATGGGGATGACTAGGTTGGTTTTGTAGGATTGCGGGTTGAAGTTGTTGAAAATAATATTAAATAGGTTAGTGATTCTTGTTTTAAGTACGTCGGAGGTGTTTTTGATCATAGGGTACGATATTCGGTTAAGGCCAGGATTTGATCCTTTAAGGGAGTGCAATGCAGATAGTAGTTCTATTTGTGTGATGTCTGATTCTATTGTTTGTGCTTTCGGACAGGGTATAACGGTAGTTGTTGAGTCTGAGTATTTGTTGGCAGTGAAGTTTTGGTTAAAGTTTTCGTCTTTGGAGTGGTCTGACCAGTATTGAGCAAACAAATGAGCTATGTGGGACAATCATTAGTTAGTTTCTGTCTTGTGTAAGTTGTTCGTTGTATCTGTGATACAATGAATGGTTTTAGTTGGGTTGAGTCCGCAGAGACGTCGGATGCCTGCCCAGATTTTGTCTGAGGGGGTATTGGGGTCGATTGTGGACGTGAAGTCTGTCATGGCTTTAGTTTTGGATAATTTTAGCTCTCTTCGGAAGAGTGCGTTAGCTCGTTTGTAATTGAGGAGATTTTCAGTGCTGTTGAAACATTTGAAGGTCTGCCAGGTTTTAAATTTATTTGCCCTAAGTTTAGTCAGGGTCTTATTCCACCAGGGAGTGTTTTTGCTGAAGCGATGCGGGGTTGTCTGTGGTATACTGTGGTGTGCCGCTTGTAGAATTATTTTGTTTATGATTGCGGCTTCTTTATTGATGTTCATGCTTTTGGGTATCAGTTCACTTAAATCATTAGTTAGTTTTTTGAATAGTGGCCAATCTGCTTCTTTTATTTTGAAAAAGGGTCGAGAGAAGTTTGCTGTTTGTAACTGTGGGAACAAGGATATTAGGATTGGGAAATGATCGCTTCCATGAAGGTCATCGACTATTTTCCAGTTAGTGAAGGGGGTGAGTTGGGGAGAGCATAACGAAAGGTCTATGTGGGTGAATGTATTGTGTGTGGAAAAGTGGGTTGGGGAGCCGTCGTTGAGTATAGTGAGGTTGGCGGTTTGGAAAAATTTTGATAGTATTCTGCCTCTTCTATTGTCCTGGGGTGATCCCCAACTGTGATGCCAGCTGTTGAAGTCGCCTAGGATGATTTGGTTGGTATTGTGTGTTTCAAAGTGGTCGTTTAAGCATTTGAGTGAAAAAGGTTTGTTGGGAGGGATGTATGTTGAAAGGATGTTAATTTTTGTTTTTGATGTAATTTCTATTCCGAGTGTTTCTAGGTGTCGAGATTGGTTTGATTGAGAGTGATGTATGGATTTGTGGACTGAAGTGGCTACTCCACCAAATCTGTTGGATGCTGTGTTGGAATAAATATGGTAATTTACTGGGACGGGGGAGGGGGTATTTGTGTTGAAGTGGTGAGTTTCTTGGAGACATATGATTTGTGGAGAGTATTTTTTTATTATAATTAAGAGTTCATTGTAGTTGTTTGTGTATTTGTAGTATTTTGAGCATTGCTATAGTTTTGAGTTTAAGTGTTTAAAGTTGGTATTTGGATTTGTTTTGGATTTAAGCTAGAGTTAAGTATAGGATTTTTGTTTTAAATAGATTCGCTGTCGCTGTGTTGGTTCTTGTTTTTGGCTGTTCTTGGTTTGGTTTTTGTTTTGGTTTTGGGGGGCTTAAAGTTAGTAGATAGGGGACTAGACTTATCTTTAAGAAATATTCTTAGTTTTATATCTTCGGTGGGCTGCGATGTATGAGATTTGTTTTCCGTATTGGGAATGTTACTGTATGTTTCCATGTCTTCTGCTACGATATGATGTTGTTGATGTTCTTTTTGTAACTGTGCTGTTTCGGTTGATCGTGCTGTGGTTGACTGTGTTATGGATGTGTTATGGTTATGGGATGTGGAAGTAGATGGGGAGTTTCTTAGTTGCTGCGTGGCGCTTTGTGTGCGTGCGTTTGTGTGTGTGTGCATGGGGAATTGGGTGATGTGTGTGTTGGTGCGTGTGTTGTTGTTGTAAGTGATGTTGATTGTGCAGCTGTTTTGGCGTAGGTATTTCTCATCTGCTGGTTGTGTCTATTGTGGTATATATCTAGTGCAGTTTTGTGATCGACTTGTTCGGTGATTTGTATTGCAGTTAATTCCTGTTGCTTAAGGAATGTCGGGCATTTGCGGTCGAGAGGGCTATGTTGGTAGTCGGCTTCAGGGTTATTTTTGCAGTTTAGGCAGTTCCTCATCTTATTGCAAAGTTCTCCTTCGTTTATATGTTTTCCTTCTGAGCAGTTTTTACATGATTCTGGACTCTTACAGATGGTGGCAGGGTGACCAAAACGTAGACAGTTTTTGCATTGAAGGGGAAGGGGGATATAAGGTCGCACTCGGACGATTTCGTATTCGATGTTAATTTTTTCGGGTAATTTGTGTGTTGCGAATGTTATTATAATAAGTCCCGTTTCTGTGAGTGTGTTGCCTTCTTGGTTTGGGTTGTTTGGTTGTTTTTTTAGAATTTGTTCCAGTCCCACCGGAGCGATAGTTTTCCAGGGCTGGGCGGGGCGAAACGCCATCTATCGGGTCCCCAGAGAGGCTCCATACGGCGGGATGACATCGGGGGGGGGAAGCCGGTATAGAATCCGTTACGGAAATAATGTAAGGAAAGAAATAGGATAAGATATAGGTATTAGTGAGGATCCGAAGGGATAAGTAGGAGTGAAAATTTGGAGAAACGTGGATTCTCGATTTTCTTTCTCATGGTGCGGAGGGTAGTGCGAGTCAGACAAACCCATCAGTTTTTTTTTGGTTAGAGCCGGCAATTTAAAAAGTAAGTGTCGGGCTTAGGAGCCGCGCAGTTCAAGAAAAATTATATGTGTGATTTCGGTGTGTTTTCCCCAATAGCCTGGCCCGGAAGATCACCGAGAGGCCGGGCCAGAGGAAATTTCGCCGAGAACGCCGTTACTGGAGAGGATCAGCTCGTGGTCGAAACATCAAACCCAAAATCCGAGTGAGTCCGTCCCATGGGTGCATGAAGCAGGCAGCAGGCCTATCTTGGGGTGCCTATGAGCCAGTCATACCGCTGAGCCGGCTATACCTGTGAGCCAGCCATACTTGTGAGCCAGTCATATCGTGGCATCAGCACCGCCTCGCATAGTGCCTTGCCTCCCTCATCCTGGAGTGCACCGCGCCAAAGCCTAGTCAAGCACATACGCACGGGAGAACCGTGGGGACCAAAACTGAAGCCGCCTTGAACGTTGTGTTGTTCCGTGTGTTGTCCTTTCTGTATATATGTAAAACAATTAGCCATTTAAGTAAATTATTGTAGTATTGTGTATTTGTAAAAACGCCAACACCTTCGGGACATTGCCAACAGCTGATCGGATGCAAAGGGCTTAACCCTTTGTGTGTGACGTGGGGTCACTGAATCCCAACGGGTATGTTGTGATATGTGAGGTACAAATAAAATCCGCCTAATTAATACCTGTCTCGTCTGCCCCGTTGACCCTTAACAAGAGCTCTTGGTAGGTTAGTCTCGGTAGGGCCCCTTTACATTAAACAAATTCCATTTCCCACCACACACATATCCCACCACCACCACAGGAGTAAGGGTATCCCCGTACACGCCCAAACAAACACGGGCCTTAATCGCGATCAACTGATCATTCACTGATAGTTATTGTTGGTTGAACGTTTTGGTGTTTCGTTGCTGATTTAAATGATGATATGTGTAAAATATTGAAATATAAGTTTAGAATGAATATCATGAAGGCTTAAATTACTTTAGGGGGAGGGCACGTGGCCTTGACCATGGATTAGACCAGCCGCAGCCGTTCCAGCAGAGGGTGGCCAAAACGAACGTTTGAAGTTTGACCACAGGCAGGGTGGGCGCGCGAAGTGGAAACACCGATGCTTCAATCACTTGACAGCCGTCTATTTGTTTGCTTTGTTGTGGTATTTTTTTTTCTTTTTGTTTGCTGACGTGAAGTTTAGTACTGATTCCTTGTATGTTTAGATGTCCCGAGAAGTCGCTTTTCTCGAAAACTTTGTGTACATTTGGCGGGCAAGGGGAACTATCCAGCCCTGGGATCGACAGCTAGCCGGCGTTGCCCAAAGGGAACCAAGCCAAAATGTAACAAATGGCGCCCAATCGATTCGCAGGCATCCGGACTGGCCCAGGTTCGGGAGTCATTTTAGCAAATGGCACTCGGGCGTGGGGAGTAGGATGCATGGGATTAGGAAAAAATAAATTTTGTGGAGAAGACGACAGCTCGCGAAGTGCTGTTTACCTGTCCCGGCAGGAGTCGCTGCTGCAGGCTTAAGGGGAGCAGCAAGCTGGCCCTTAATTGCGCGGAGTGACCAATGCTAGGGAGAGATAGACGGAAGAGGCTACGAAATTAATAGATGAGGACTTACAAATTTCGCTTGAGCATTTTGTCACGGTTCGATGTCGCTGGTGGACGTAAGTCACTGCCGTTCAAATAATGAACTGGGAGTTTGCGACGGACACATTGCCTGGTGGACTGTGATATCGAATAAATCTGTGATAGAATGTGATATTGAAATAAGTTAGAGTAAGTTGTGTAGGTAAATTGTTCAGTGTAATTTTTGCCTATTTGTTTGTAAATAAGCCGCTTTCGTGTTTTGGTTCTGTCGTCCGTCCGCCAAGATGGGGTGAGGAGTGGGTGTCCCGGGTGTCGTGAAGATAGCCCGCGATGCATCCACTGTCATGTCGGTTGGTAGGATGGATGGCCGGAACAAGACACAGGAAAGTGAGCTCATGCACCGTGAGGCTCTCACCTATCGGCCATCGCATAAAGCGAAGACTAGAGTAGGTGACAGGTCACACAAGTGGTGTTTGTAATTGTAGTGTATCCGTAGGGCGACTGTCAAGTGGAGCGCAGAAACTGGAGCGGTTGTTGGTCCCGGTTGGTCACGTGTCCCCCTCTTTATGAATCTTGATTGAAGAAGGAATTGTTGTTGAGAAGTTGTTTGTGTAGGTGCATGTTTGTGAAGTTTCGGTGTCGTGTTTGTCGGCCGCAAATATTTATATATTACTTATTTATTTATTTATGCTGATATTTATTGGGGGTATTTATTGATTTATTCGGGTATTTATTTATTTATTTGTATTTATATATTTATTTTAGTTAGTAGTGATTATTAGGTTAGGGAGTAGTAGTTTGCTCGGTGGGAATGCCACAAGAAGGAAATCGACCGTACAATACTCGTTCTCGCGCAAACGCAATGGGGGACCAAGATCGGGAGGAACTTGGAGCTATGGGAGGTTTGACAAGAACTCCGGTCCAGGCCAGGAGAGAAGAATGGCAAACGTCGGATCCGACGCCCACACTTGCTTCCGAACTGGCGTCGGCGGTAAACGTGTCGCTGGCTCAGGCTCACGCGACCCATAGAGCATCGCAGAGTGACTCAATAAGTCGGGTGTTGCAAGAAGAGTTGAGGAACGGCTTTATGGAGATGATGCGCGAACTCAATCTGGTACTGCAGGCCGTTAGACAGCCAACAGTACAGTCGAGTGGACGGCGAAGGGAAGAGGTTCCTCTCGAGCAGGGGCATGGGGGAGCAATCCCAAAAAGAAGCCAGTCAAGCACAACGGATGCACCGGTACCGCCACCAAAACCATTTTTGGCTCGCTCGGCTAGGGGGGGTGTGTTTCCGGAGCCGTCTTCAGGCGTAGGAGCGACCGCATCCGGGGAACAGGACCGCCGGGGTGAACATCCGGCGCGGAATTGGCGAAACCCGATAAACCGACAATCGGGTCAGAGTCGGGGCGAGAGTAGGAGGCCAGGCTGGTACCCACAGGAAGATCCGCATCCAAACCCTCCAGGGTATAGACAGTGGCCACGGTGGGGCCGAGTCGAAAAGTGGGACGTCACTTTTGACGGAGATAGTGACAAAATGACTGTCGAGGATTTCGTATTTCGAATAGAGTTCCTACAGGCTCAAAGTCGATGTCCCTGGGACGAGGTGCTCAAAGGGTTTCACCACCTGGTAACGGGAAATGCTCGGGAGTGGTATTGGCAGTATATCAGGGACCATGGCGGAGGGGTTTGGCAGGAGTTGAGGGATGACCTGGTCGCACGTTTCCGAGGCACGGCCTCCGAGTTTGATCGCATGAGAGAACTGCGGGAGAGGATGCAGCGGCATAACGAAAGTGTGGACAATTTCTTTCATGCCATGCGGAAACTAGCCTCGAGGTTGGAGACGCCGCCATCTGAAAAAGAAATGATAAAGATCGTCAAGAAGGCCTTAGTAGAGGAAATTGCCAGTTTTGTCTATGGCTTACGAGTCTATTCCCTAGACCAACTGCGGGATGAATGCGTGGAAATAGAAGCGCATTTGAAAAGAAGGGCCCGATCGTCGTGGCGAACAACACCAAAGTCCACAAGTTATGGTCGCGGGGCTAACTCTAACGTTAGCGAGGTCGTGCAGGATCGGTCGAAAAGCGATGAGGAGACAGAGATCGTTGAGGAGGCCCAAGTGACACGACGTGTTCCGCAAAAATTGATTTGCTGGAATTGCGGGCAAACCGATCATGGTTTCCGGGACTGCATGGCAGCGGAAAGGCGAATTTTCTGCTACCGATGTGGAAAGCCCGAGGCGTACTGTCCGACCTGTCCGAATTGCGCGGGAAACGGGAAGAAGAGTGTGAGTCAAGCAGGCGAATCACGCTCGCAGATGGGGCCTGCGCAGACAAAGTAGGGTCAAATGAAAGTGAAAGTAGAAGTCATAAGGTGCATGCTAGGTTAAGGAACTTACCGTATGAAGAGCGGCTAAGGAATTATTTAGAAGTTAGGAATAAGATATTCTCGGATTTACGAGTGGATGGAATGCGAGCGCTGTCGGTGCGGGTGAGGAAGGCGCGATCCCGGTTTAAGCAGCGTCGAGATCTGAGGAGGCAGGTGATTGCTTCAGTGAAGTGCTGTGGAAGGAAGGACCCGAGAGTATTTGCGGAGATAGGGATAATGGGTGAGTCCGTACGAGGCTTGTTGGATTCTGGAGCTACGCATAGCATGTTAGGTCGGAGGGGGCAAGAATTCTTGGAGAAGCTGGGAGTGGAGGCTCGCCGATATTCTTCCATAGTGAAGGTAGCAAATGGAGAAGATCGCGCAATCGTTGGCCGAGTGGAATTACCTGTGGAGTACAAGGGAGAGGTAAAGAAATTAATGTTTTTTGTATGCCCTTTCTTGGAACAGGAGATTTACTTGGGGGTAGACTTTTGGCGGTCGTTTTCATTGGCTCCTGAGGTGATGGGAGAAGGTCCAGTAGGAGCATCACCCAGATTGGTGGAGGAAGTCCTAGCGGATCAAGTCGCCCACTATGTTGAAGGACCGGAAAAGGACATAGTTCAGGAGAAGTGGGATTTGTCTGAAGCGCAAAAGGCAGCCTTGGATCAGGTGAAGGCAGAGTTCTTAACATTCGAAGCCGTGGGCCTGGGCAAGACGTCGATAGAGACGCACAAGATCCAATTGGTGGAGAATGTCGAGCCAGTTAAGGATCGACATTACCCGCTGTCGCCGGCGATGCAGGAAGTGGTGTGCGTGGAGGTGGACAGGATGTTGGCCTTGGGAGTCATCGAGAACAGTGAAAGCCCGTGGAGCAACCGCACTACTGTTGTGCGACGGTCGGGCAAGAATCGGTTCTGTCTAGATGCTCGGAAGCTCAACAGCTTGACCATCAAGGATGCTTACCCTCTGCCTAGCATCGAGGGGATTTTGTCTCGTCTCGATCAGACAATATACATCTCCAGCGTCGATTTAAAATTCGCGTTTTGGCAAATCGAGCTGGAGGAACAGAGTCGAGCGTATACAGCTTTCACGGTGCCGGGACGACCGCTGTATCAGTTCCGGATGATGCCTTTTGGCCTCTGCAACGCTGCACAGCGCCTATGCAGACTGGTCGATAAGGTCATACCAGCAGAGATGCGTGCAAATGTCCATGCGTACCTGGATGATTTACTGATCATAGCTGGGGACTTCGAAGCGCATCTGAAGATCCTCCGACAGGTTGCGGGGTGCCTACGAAGAGCAAATTTGACGATAGGACTGAGTAAATCCCACTTCTGCTATAAGGAGATTAAATACCTAGGATTTAGAATAGGCGGAGGAGCACTGAAGATGGATCCGGATCGAGTATCGGCGATCTTACGCATCCCCGAGCCACGATCAGTCCGAGAATTGCGAAGCTTCTTAGGCACTGCGGGCTGGTATCGTCGCTTTATCAAGAACTTTGCTGAGCTGGCAGTTCCACTGACAGACGCACTAAAAAAATCTGGGAAAGGGAAATTTAGATTGTCGGAGGAGGCAAAACGAGCCATGGGTGAGCTGAAAGCTGCGCTTACCTCGGCACCAGTTTTGGTGCACGCAGATTTCAAGCGGCACTTTTACATACAGTGCGACGCGTCCCACTATGGGGTAGGAGCCGTACTGTTCCAACGTGACGACGAACAGAACGAGAGGCCCATCGCATTTTTTTCCGCCAAGCTGAATTGCCACCAGAAAAATTACTCGGTCACGGAGAAAGAGTGTCTGGCAGCTCTCATGGCAATTTTAAAATTCCGTCCATATGTGGAACTGATGCCGTTCACCGTTATTACGGATCACGCCAGTCTCAAATGGCTAATGACGATGAAGAATCTGGATGGTCGGTTAGCTCGGTGGTCCCTTCAATTACAGGCCTTCGATTTCGGCATAGAACACCGAAAAGGAGTGGACAATGTAGTGGCAGATACATTGTCGCGCTGTATCGAAGAGCTGGAAGTGGATCCCAGCAGCATCCTGGGCTTTGAGACGCTGGAGTTTGGATCTGCTGAATATGAAGAACTGAAGAAAGAGATCACAGAGAACCAGGAACGCCTACCTGATCTCCAAATAGTAGATGGAATGATATTCAAGCGAATGCGCTTCGAACGGTTGGAAGACCAGCTGGAGGGGTCCATCTGGAAGTTGTGGGTTCCGAGTTCCCTGACGGCCGCGTTGATAGAGAAGGCGCATTTAGACGAGAAGGCGGCGCACGGGGGCGTAGCTAAGACCTTGCACCTATTGCGTAGGCAATTTTATTGGCCGAACATGGCTATAGAGGTGCGAGATCATATCCGCCGGTGTTCCGTTTGCAAGGAGGCAAAGGCGCCGAATTACCGAACGCAGGTCGGGATTGGGCAAGAGGTGGTCACCGAGCGACCATTCCAAAAGATCTACATTGATTTTCTGGGCAAATATCCGCGATCAAGGAATGGGCACGCGTGGATATTCATTGTGGTTGACCATTTCTCGAAGTTCACGTTCTTGAAGACCATGAGAGCGGCCACCGCGAAGGAAGTTGTGAGCTTTCTCGTCCATGAGGTCTTTTATAAGTTTGGAGTTCCAGAGGTGATCCACTCAGACAATGGAGCGCAGTTCATCTCCAAAACATTCAGGGAGATGGTGGAGGCATTCGGAGTCACTCATATGAGGACCCCAGTCTATTCTCCGCAGAGTAACGCAGCCGAGCGGGTAAATCGCACAGTCCTCAACGCGATCCGGACGTATCTGGAAGACGACCACCGGGACTGGGATGCGCATCTGCCGGAGATAGAACTGGCCATTAGGAACTCGGTTCATGAGGCGACGGGTGTGACTCCTTTCTTTGCAGTCTTCGGGCAACACATCTATTTGCATGGGTCATGCTACAAGTTGGCGAAGCGGTTGTGGTCCATCGGCGAGCATGACATATCCCTGCTGGAGAGTCAGGACAAGCGACAACTCATCCAGGAGAAGATTCGCAATAGCCTCCATCAAGCATACGAGCGTAGCAGGGTGAGGTACAACGCGCGAGCTCGGGTGTTTTATGCGAAGCCGGGTCAAGAGGTCTTCCGCCGAAATTTCGTCCTGAGTGACTTTGGCAAAGGCTTCAATGCAAAGTTCGCGCGGAAGTTCACGCGATGCCGAGTGGTAAAGCCAGTGGGAGAGAACGCATACGCTCTGGAGGACCTGAATGGACGTCCCATAGGGGTATACCACGCCAAAGACCTGAGGCTGTAGTGAGATGTGGGTGTGGCCTACGTTGGGCGCGGCAGACAAACGTAAGGTACGCTGGCAAACGTTCATCTAATCCGGTGGTCATGCTCACGCGTATGTGGTCCTTCCTGGGTCCGTCGACATACTCGTGGTGGTGTTCCAGTCCCACCGGAGCGATAGTTTTCCAGGGCTGGGCGGGGCGAAACGCCATCTATCGGGTCCCCAGAGAGGCTCCATACGGCGGGATGACATCGGGGGGGGGAAGCCGGTATAGAATCCGTTACGGAAATAATGTAAGGAAAGAAATAGGATAAGATATAGGTATTAGTGAGGATCCGAAGGGATAAGTAGGAGTGAAAATTTGGAGAAACGTGGATTCTCGATTTTCTTTCTCATGGTGCGGAGGGTAGTGCGAGTCAGACAAACCCATCAGTTTTTTTTTGGTTAGAGCCGGCAATTTAAAAAGTAAGTGTCGGGCTTAGGAGCCGCGCAGTTCAAGAAAAATTATATGTGTGATTTCGGTGTGTTTTCCCCAATAGCCTGGCCCGGAAGATCACCGAGAGGCCGGGCCAGAGGAAATTTCGCCGAGAACGCCGTTACTGGAGAGGATCAGCTCGTGGTCGAAACATCAAACCCAAAATCCGAGTGAGTCCGTCCCATGGGTGCATGAAGCAGGCAGCAGGCCTATCTTGGGGTGCCTATGAGCCAGTCATACCGCTGAGCCGGCTATACCTGTGAGCCAGCCATACTTGTGAGCCAGTCATATCGTGGCATCAGCACCGCCTCGCATAGTGCCTTGCCTCCCTCATCCTGGAGTGCACCGCGCCAAAGCCTAGTCAAGCACATACGCACGGGAGAACCGTGGGGACCAAAACTGAAGCCGCCTTGAACGTTGTGTTGTTCCGTGTGTTGTCCTTTCTGTATATATGTAAAACAATTAGCCATTTAAGTAAATTATTGTAGTATTGTGTATTTGTAAAAACGCCAACACCTTCGGGACATTGCCAACAGCTGATCGGATGCAAAGGGCTTAACCCTTTGTGTGTGACGTGGGGTCACTGAATCCCAACGGGTATGTTGTGATATGTGAGGTACAAATAAAATCCGCCTAATTAATACCTGTCTCGTCTGCCCCGTTGACCCTTAACAAGAGCTCTTGGTAGGTTAGTCTCGGTAGGGCCCCTTTACATTAAACAAATTCCATTTCCCACCACACACATATCCCACCACCACCACAGGAGTAAGGGTATCCCCGTACACGCCCAAACAAACACGGGCCTTAATCGCGATCAACTGATCATTCACTGATAGTTATTGTTGGTTGAACGTTTTGGTGTTTCGTTGCTGATTTAAATGATGATATGTGTAAAATATTGAAATATAAGTTTAGAATGAATATCATGAAGGCTTAAATTACTTTAGGGGGAGGGCACGTGGCCTTGACCATGGATTAGACCAGCCGCAGCCGTTCCAGCAGAGGGTGGCCAAAACGAACGTTTGAAGTTTGACCACAGGCAGGGTGGGCGCGCGAAGTGGAAACACCGATGCTTCAATCACTTGACAGCCGTCTATTTGTTTGCTTTGTTGTAGTATTTTTTTTTCTTTTTGTTTGCTGACGTGAAGTTTAGTACTGGTTCCTTGTATGTTTAGATGTCCCGAGAAGTCGCTTTTCTCGAAAACTTTGTGTACATTTGGCGGGCAAGGGGAACTATCCAGCCCTGGGATCGACAGCTAGCCGGCGTTGCCCAAAGGGAACCAAGCCAAAATGTAACAAATTTTTCGTACTTCTGATACGTTCTGCGCTTTTAGTTCTTGTAGGATTTCGTTCTCGGTTATGTAACGTAGTACATTACAGTATATAACTCCTTTTGTAAAGTTTAATGTTTTGTGTTCTGTTGCGGTAATGTCTATGTCTGTCATTTTGGTAAGCCTGAGTAATTTTAACGCTTGCAGTTTAGTTTTAGTTTTAATAAGAAGAGAGCCGTCTCTTATTTTTTTGCACATTTCCACTTCCCCTCCACAAGCATAGTCTATGGTTTTTTTAATGACGAATGGTAATACCTTTTCGAAAGATTCGTTATCATTTCGTTTTAAGACGATATATTTGGGTTCGTTTAGTTGTGCGTTGTTGGTTGTTCTGTTTAATTTGCTTATGTCCGGTGGCTCGTGCATGGTTATTGTTTTTGGGCTCAAGCCCGGCGTAACTGTTTGTGTTGTGTGTTTGTTTTTGTTTTTTTGTTTTCTCTTTTGTTCTTAATATTTGTTTGTCACGGCGCCTCTTGAGTGGTGTTTGTTGACGGCCGGCATCCGGGCGATCGGTCGCGCCGATCGCGATCCCACAGATGACAAATACTGCTTATTCGACAATAATGCAGAGTGCGCTCCATCCAGTAGCGGATTCAGTTAACTCTCGTTAACTACTTCCCCCTTTCTTCAGCATCTGTTGAAAGGTGATTGTGTTTCCCTTCTGCTGCCTGCGTCGCAACTACCAGAAAATGAACGAACGAACGAACAGAGAACGGCGCACACGGCAGCACCTACGACAGTAGACAGTATGGGACAAATCGTAAAGTTTGTATGAACCTCGGCCAGTTGCTGCAGTTGCATCATCGGCGGCCACGGTGGCGATGGCGTCATTGATTACTACAATACCCTCGTCCACCTCCATGATTGGGGGCAGATTATTCGGTTGCGTACCGCAGTGGGCCACAGTACCAAAGTGCAGCTGTTGTGCGCAACTAGTCGCTGGTGCCTCCTTGCAGAAGACTAATGATGGGGGCCCCATACTTGATGAGACGGCGACGAGTTTTTTGCCGCATTCTGCTATGATGGGCTCGGGTAACCGGATCGCTATGCTTTTGTGCGCGACTGGGAAGAAAATAACCATTCTTGCAAATAAACTTAGGTCTAGGTACTTCTATTACAAAAATTATGAATTCCTTATTAGCTAGTGCCCTCACATTTGCAGCGCCCAATAGTTGGGTCACGCTGATATCTGTGGAACCTTTTCTCAAAATCGCCTCTAGGTCATCACTGTCGATGATAGCTGGATTAACAATATTTATTTTTGCCAAGGTGGTGGCGATCATTATGTTCTATAATTCAAGCGTTAAAAATTTTATTTCTGGTTAGAAGGTTCTCATATAGGTGGGAATTGTTAATTTCCGCATTTATGTTTACTTTTAGCAATTTGTTCACGGTCTCGGTGAGGGCATTTATTTGTGTTTGATTTCTCGAGTTGATAGTAATCTGTCTATTGTTGACTTTAATTAGATCGCACTCAACCTGTCTCGTTTGCTGTAAGTCATCAAAGTCCGGAGTCTCTGCGAAGACTACCTGTGGTGAATTCCCAGTGCAGCAGTGTGAGTAGGTGTTTTGTATCTGTCTCTAATATTTTTTCACATATGTGTCTGTGGGAAAATGTTCGTTAATTTTATTGTGTCCTGAATGTACTGTTCATATTCCGTTAACTAAGTCGTACGGTTGTTCTTACTTTTACTATTAACTGTCCTTGAGGACCCGAACTTAACGCTACAAAATCGTTTTTTTTTTTTGCTTATCAACCTCAAATTGTCTTCGTCGACCACCAATCCTTTAATAAGAACGGTGGTCCTTAGATTTGCTTCTACCCTCTGCTCCGTGCAGAGGGGAGTTAGCTTATTTCCTAACCTCCTGTTAGCTTTTACTAGGACTTGTTCTCCCACATCGAAGGGATTCTATTTCGTCTGTTTGGGTCGTTTCTATCAAGTTGCTACTGCTAGGCCTTTACCAGTTTCAACGTTATCTCCTCCCCAAGGTCGCAATTTACGCGGACCACATCCATGGGCGTCTTGTTTGTGACGGAGTGGATGGTACGGTTGTATTCGATGGTCGCTAGAATGAATAGCTCGACCGTATCGTCAATCTGGCGCTGCAACTTTAAACACCTGGCAATTTCTAACAAGGTACTGTGGAAGCGCTCTACTTGTCCGTTTGATGTGCTATGCAACGGTGGGGCATTTGCTACATTGACGTTGAATTGGTTCTTTAATAAGGACCGAATGGTCTGGCTGGGAAGATGTTCACCAGTTACAAAATTGGTATTTTAACGCCTGTTATTGTGCACGTCTGTTATTGTGCACTAGTTGCGTTATTGCAAATTTTGAAAACTTGTCAATCGCGGTTAGGAAATGTTTATCGGCGTCATCGGGGTTTCGGCGTCACACCTAATTCTTGCCTTCTAGGGTGTCTGTCATACTTACCTTTTTGGCATATCCTGCAGTTAAATACCACTTCTGATGAGACTCTTTCCATTTTTGGAAAGTAGTAAGTGTAGTAAATAAGTAGTGCGCCCGATTGTGCTCGGTGGTTACTATCTCCGCTCGCTCCCAATACCGAAATTTTGTGTCCGGAAAGGCCTTCACAATGTTCACAATTCTGCACGAACACCAAAATTGGTAGAGTGCAATAGACCCCAGGCTATACCACTTTAATGGATGCAAAATATGTGCCCCGACTGACGAAGTCAATTTTGTAACGGGTTTTTTCAGCGAAGAGAATGTAAAGCTGCTTCGAGGGGGTGTCTGCCTCTTCCAGGATTATTTGAAACCTGAAGCAGTTCACTGGCTTGTCTGTGGCCTCAATTACATAAGTAAGTGAGGCTTTACTGTGAACTGTAGCTGCGTCGAATTGCACTCCAAGGCATTAATATCTTGCCTCGACAGCGCATCCGCTACATGGTTGTCCCTGCCTGGTTTGTATAAGACTCTCGCGCTACACTCATCAATTCTCGGTTTCCAGCGTTTTATTTTTGAACTGGGATTTCTATCCCAGACTGCGAATATCAATGGCTGATGGTCTGTGTAGATGTTAATGTCACTCTTTACATATAGGTAGTGATGAAGCGAATCTAGGGCACAAACTATGGCCAACAGTTCTCTCTCATTGGTCGCGTAGTTTAGCTCCCTATCGTTCTATTGTCTTGCGACAAAAACGCCCCGATGCCACTGGCTGAGGCATCAGTGTTTACGTCGACTGGCTGGTTAATGTCTGGGTAGTGGAGAATAACGTCTTCCGACGCCAAAATATTCCTAAATTTATCAAAGGCTTGCTTTTGTAGCTCGTCACACTGTATAGGAATAGACTTCGAGCGCTGCTTGCTGATTTTGCCGTTTTCTTTTCAAAATACTGGAAATTGGCCTTGCTATCTGAGCGAAGTCCTTTATGAAGCACCTGTAGTAACTGGCAAGGCCCAAGAATGATCATACCGCAAACAGGTTGGAGGGTTGTCTAAACTCCTGAATGGCCTGGATTTTATCGGGGCTTGTTCTTGCGCTCTCAGTTGATACTACAAAACTAAGGAATTCCACTTGTGGCTTGAAGAATTGGGACTTCTCCTTTGACACCCTCATGTTAGCCTCATGGAGGCTGCTGAGCACGGTATCAATGTCTCTGACATGATCTGACTCACTCCTTAAAAACACGATGATATCATCAACGTACACATAACATATCTAATCGATATGCTCCCGCAATACGTCGTCAATGGCCCGTTGAAAAATGCTGGATGCATTCCTGAGGCCGAATGGCAGGCGGCAAAATTCATATTTACCTCCGTTTTCCGAAAATGATGTCTTTTCGCGATCGCGTTCAGCTAGCGTGATTTGGTGGTACCCTGACTTTAGGTCAAGGGTAGTAAAGTATCTTGCCTTCCCCAGATTAGAAAGTATCATGGAGATACAAGGCATCGGGTATTTGTCTGGTATGGTCTTCGAGTTAAGCTTGCGGAAGTCTATGACTAGCCGTTTTTTGCTTGAACCTAAACTGTCAGTGCCTTTTTTTCCGACAACCCATATGGGGTTGTTGTACGGAGACCTGGATGGCCGAATGATCTTGTTCCTCAAAAGGTCTTTCACTTCGTCATTCATGAAGTCAGTGGCCCCTACAAGAAAAGGGAACATCTTTGAGTAGATCGGCTCCTCATACTCGGACCTAATTGTGGCTACTATTGCCGTATTAATCTGCAAATTGGATCTGCAAATGCCTTTATACGGTTGGACATCATTTTGAGAAATTCGTCCCTTACCGCTGGTGGAACTTCGATATCAGTGGCGAACGCAGGGGGGGGGGGGTTTTGGGGGTTCAAACCCCCCCCGAAATTTTAGGGAAATTAGAAAATCGAATTCATAGGTATGAACTTCAAAATAAAGAACTAGCTGTTTACGGTGAAAAGGTGGATATTTCAAAATGCCGCAAATTTCAGTTTCTGCAACATTTATCAAAATCGTAAGACATCAAAGTCTGGGCACTCCATATATAAAAATTTATAGTTGAACCCCCCCCCCCCGAAAAAATTTTCTGCGTTCGCCCCTGTTCGATATCGTCTATTTTCATTAAGTTGACGCTGGGGCACTTGTGGACAATTTTTTCAGATTCATGCCCGAAGTGTAGTTTTTTTATCTCAAAGTTTATATTGACGCCAGCCTTGGTCAGCGTGTCAAGCCCTACGATGCCATCAAAAGTTGATAGCTCTGGCAAGTTAAAAAAGGGCTTTTAATGCCGAATATGGTTAGGAAAGATTTTTGGATTTACTTTATTGATTTTTTTATACTTTATACTTTATTTATACTTTATTACGTGTAAGGACTTTGCAATGAATGGGGCTTCTTACAGGGACAAATTCCTGAAGTTCTTTAAGTGGCTTTATTTAATTTTTGTTTACTGTTCTCCCCGCTTACGGTTCGCTTGAGGAACGGGAGCAGGGACTCTCCCCTCGTATAAGGCATTGTTCTCCTCATCGCTCTCCTCCACCGCCTCAGACTCCAACTAATCGTACTTTTGTTCGTACTGATCTGGGTCCTCCTGAGTGATGTGATTAACCCACTGCCTGCGCTTGTCGGAGAGTCTCTGGAATCCAGCCGGCCTCTTGAACGCACCCTGTTGGTGCCCGATAATACGGTTTGTCCCAGCCAGTGGGCCTGAATCGGATCCCAGTTGCTTTTGAAAGTTAGTCGGTGGACGGAGTTTAAAGGAAAATGGGTCGACATCCATCATTTCCACCTTATCTTGGCCACAGTGACCATTTGTTTGGCGAGTGCCCTGATTATTCGTGTAGAAAGAGTTTTTTAATTGTCTTTTATAGTGATCGGGCTCATTTTGCCCATCCTGTTTGTATCTATTTCTGTTCTGGCCCTTGTTTTCTAGCACTCTTGCGTAATTCGCCGCAAAGTCGTGCCTATCGTGATTGGCCTTAATTTCTTGCGCCATGGCTAGAGCTGATGGCAAATTTTTAGGCTGCGCCGCAAAACAGTGTGTCAGTGACGCCTCTTCTTAGGCCTGAAATGAAGACACGGACAGCTTCGGCCCTATAATTTTCATTAATGTATTGTGCCTGTGCCGCATCTTGTGACATGATTGTCTTGTTTGTGAGGAGAGTGAGTTTCTTCTCAACCTCTGCATAGAATTGAGTGTTGGACATGCCACCCTTTCGGAGCACCACGGGTGCCTGACAGCCTAACAGTCTGCAGTTGGTCAGTTACCGCTTGCAACCGTTCCTCAAAGTTGGTTCTCCGCGCAGCCAACGCAGCGCTGACCGCCGCAGATATGGCAGCTTCGATCTGTTCCGCATTTATTATTTCTATTATTTCCTCTGGTCCAATTTGAAAGTCTAAAATGAGTTCTTCGAACAATTCTTCTAACTCGTTGATGTTATTGTCAATAGGCATATAAAAATTCCGTTCAGTTTTTCCCTACCGCTTCTTTCAGTCTTTGTCTTAGGTTTATTTTAGCTGCGCCGGGACGCTGTTACTGTTTGTTTATCTTAAGAGTCAAATTCGAGCTCCCTCAAACACAGATTTTTGTTATTGTCCGCCCCCAACGATGTGTTTGTGGCGCGGTGTTATGTTTCCCACTTGCACTTATCACGACAAAAGCGGCAGGGGAAGAAAAAATATTCTGAGAAATTTTGACGCTTGAACGTTGGTGTAAATGAACGTTTTATTTCTTTGGTTCTTTTCTTTTTATTCTTTTTGATGTCTTATCTTAGAGCGGGCTTTGTCTCCGCACTCAATTGTTGATATTTTGTATCTTGTTATTATACCCGGTACTCGAAGAGTATATGGGTATATTAGATTTGTGGGGATAACGGTTGTGTGTAACGCCCAGAAGGAGGCGTTTCCGACCCCATAAAGTGTATATATTTTTGATCAGCATCAATAGAAGAGTCGATATAGCCATGTCTGTCTGTCCGTCCGTCCGTCCGCCCGTCCGTCTGTCCTTCCGTCCATCTTCATTTGCTCCTATATCTCAGAGATTATTAAAGCTAGAGCAACCAAGCTTTGTATCCAGTCTCCTGTGTGACTCGCACTACTCCAAATGTATTTCAAAATTTCGCGAAAGTCTGTGGCATACACAATTTTGAAGATACTAGAAAACTAAAAACACAGAATCATAGAAAATTACCATTTCTATCAGAGTGTTGAATCTGGATCAGATCGGATCATTATTATAGCTACAATGAAGAAAACCATTTCGAAAGTCATCGTTCCCTCTCGCTCTCTCTCACACGCGACCCAGTCTGTTTTGCCAAATAAGCGCCTTGTTCTCAGAGAATATAAAAGCTAGAGCAATCAAACTTTCTTCTCCAACCTCCTGTGATATCAATTCAGCACAAGTTTATTTCAAAATTATGCAACGCCCCCTTTCGCCCCCGCAAAAGACGAAAATCTGTGGAATCCACAATTTTTAAGGTACGAGAAAACGAAAAACGCAGAATCATGGAAAATGAGCGTATCTAACAGATTGCTGAATCTGGATCAGGTCGGATCATTATTATGGACAAAAGGAACAAATTAAATTTCAGTGGCTACGAAACTCCTGCCAAGCGCTTAATCATTCCCTCTCTCTCTCTACCTTTTGCAAACATAAAATAAATTGTATAAATCGTAAGCTCATATGTGTTTATATGTATATACTGACTGAGTATCGGGTATAAAGTAGAGCCGCGGCCTTTTCCGCGGCTCATAACGTTCCCCCTCGTTTTTTGGTTTAGTTTTTGTTAGATGAACTTATCCGTTGCACTCCATCCAGTAGCAGATTCATTAACTCTCGTAAACTTACACACTTACAATAAGTTAGTTATTTTTTGTCTACACTAGAAATTACTAAGAAATAATTTAAATAGCAAAACAACGTTTGCCAGGTCAGCTAGTAAAATATTTATATATAAGTTAACAACTAAACATATAAGATACACCCTCACACTCATACATTGTTATTTCTAAGTACGCAACACACGATCAGAAGTATTTGGTTGCCCTCAGCAACAAATACAACAACACACAGCCTTAAGCATTTTGGTTGCCCTCAGCAACGAAGTAGTATTCTTGTAAACAATGCTGATCCGCTGCCAAGAGTTCTGCGCACAGCAACTGAAACGGAAAGTTCCCACAACCTAAACACATTGTTCCAGCAGCCACCTGTTGGATTCATCACCGCCTCACCAAGAGAGGAGGTCACCACCGTCAGATCAGCCGCACATCGTCGCCGGACAGCGGGGTTACGACGGAAATCATAATTGGCGCCCAACCAATAAATAGGAACCCATACCATGTAAGTTCATAAGTGATTTCAGTTTTGGAGAAATTATTAATGAACGCCACGTACCGATACGTGTGATTCTATAAAAAAGTGTAAAGTAAAGTAAATACTGCTGCTTTCGTCTGCCAGCATTTCATTCCTTTAAATCATTGCATACTTTTATAAAATTGTTGCATACTTTTATAAAAATTGTTGCATACTTCTACAAAAATTGTTGCATACTTTTACCAGCGTTCCTGGTCAATAACGCATTGCATACCTAAAACGAATAATTGTAGAATACTTTCGGCAGCATTAAATTTTTTGCTGCCTACCCTTAACAATTTTTATAATAAATATTGCATACCCCAAGATACACCAGTTTCCGTTATTGCCAACAGTTTTACACCTGCCGATCTTTCTCGATCGGCCTAAGTTTTGAAAAGTGCCAACCATAAGCCAATGAGTTGCAGTTATAGGGAGGTAAAAGTTGAATATAATAGTGACGATAGCTGGGAGGGGGAAATCAATTGCTCAGTAGATCCTACTCCTGCAGATACCGTTGTAACTGAAGAAATGGAGCCGGGTCAAGTTCAGACTCTCATTGAGGGTGCCATCAGGCAAGCTTTAGCGCAACAACAAAATCAGTTTCAAGCACAAATAAACGCTTTAACTTCACAAGTACAGAGTTTGCAGGTGAAAGCGCCGCAAATCGTCACATATGAGAAAATAGCCGTCGATCCTAACGCCAAATGCGATATTCCCTTAGACATTATTAAATCTGTGCCGGATTTCTCCGGCGTACAGGATGAGTATGTAGCGTGGAGGCAAGCAGCCATCAACGCATACGAACTATTCAAGAATTATCCAAAGAGCACTGCACACTACCAAGCGGTAGCGATCATTAGGAACAAAATCAAAGGCCCAGCTGGAGCCTTACTAGTGTCTCACAACACTGTCCTAAATTTCGATGCAATACTAGCTAGGCTAGATTGCACATACTCGGATAAAACATCCTTGCGCTTGTTGAGACAATGTTTGGAGTTAGTTACGCAGGGCGAAATGTCCCTGATGCAATACTACGATGACGTCGAAAAGAAACTCACGCTCGTAACTAACAAAATTGTAATGTCTCACGACCAAGAAGGCGCCGATTTGCTCAACCGGGAGGTCAGAGACGACGCCTTGCACGCCTTTATCTCCGGTCTTAGAAAGCCGTTGAGAGCGGTTGTGTTCCCTGCACAACCAAAAGATCTACCATCCGCACTGGCCCTTGCCAGAGAGGCAGAAGCTAGCATTGAGAGAAGCATGTTCGCGAACTCTTACGCTAAAGTCTTGCAAGACCGAGCACAAATTGCTGAAGGTAACAAAAACCGTGCCCAAGGCAAACAAACCAGATTTAACAAAGATGAGCAAAATCAGGAGAGAAATCCCCATTTTGTGAAACGCCAAAAGGGCGGTCCCCAGCCATAGGCCCCTAAAGACAATCAAACCGAGGATCCACAGCCCATGGAAGTTGACTCTTCCTCCAGATTTAGACAAAGAACTGACTACAGCAAGCGTCAGGCTAATGAGTCCAACGCACCAAAACGCAAGAATTTGTCAGACCGTTCAACAGGTCAAAGACGGCAACGCGTCAACAATGTCGTACAATCAGATTCCAAAGAAGCCGTAGCAGAATTCGAGAGGGCGGCCAAAGAGGCAGTTGAAGAACTAGAGAGTGAGAACGAGTACGCACCTGGTGACGATTCGATTAATTTTTTAGGGAACACTCCCGGCTTCCGTACATTGAACGACGGTTGGCTGGGAGAACTCTAAAGATGTTGATTGACACTGGCGCGGCAAAAAATTATGTGAAGCCCTTAACAGAGCTAAAGACCATAACGCCGGTCGCCAAGCCATTCTCGGTAAACTCGATCCACGGGTCTACCGAAATCAAGCACAAGTGCTTGATGAATATTTTCCAACATACTTCCCCGTTTTTTCTCCTCGATACCCTAAGTTCTTTCGACGCCATCATAGGCTTCGACTTGCTAACACAAGCCGGAGTCAAATTGAACTTGGCAAAAAACACTCTGGAATACCAGGGTACATCCGAAAAACTCCAGTACTATCAATGTGCTGATGTGAACTTCACCGATGTCAACGACATCGTAGTCCCCCCCTCCGTAAAGAAAGAGTTTAGGGACATGATACTCAGAAACAAAAGAGCCTTCTCAAATGCAGATGAAGCTCTCCCTTTTAATACTGCTGTCATCGCTACAATCCGAACAGTAGACAATGAGCCTGTGTATTCAAGATACCCGAGTCTCATGGGTGTTTCTGACTTCATAAACAAAGAAGTCAAACAATTACTGGACGATGGCATAATCAGGCCCTCCAGATCGCCTTACAACAGCCCAACATGGGTGGTTGATAAAAAAGGCACTGACTCATACGGTAACCCAAAAAAAAGGTTGGTAATCGACTTTAGGAAACTGAACGAAAAAACCATACCGGACCGTTACCCCATGCCAAGCATCCCCATGATCTTAGCAAATCTAGGAAAGGCAAAGTACTTCACTACCCTCGACTTAAAGTCTGGGTACCATCAAATCTACCTTGCGGAGCATGACCGCGAAAAGACTTCGTTTTCAGTAAGCAGCGGCAAGTACGAGTTCTGTCGCCTACCATTCGGCCTGCGCAATGCAAGCAGCATATTCCAAAGGGCAATAGACGATATCCTGAAGGAACATATAGGAAAGATTTGCTTTGTCTATGTAGACGACGTCATAATTTTTTCTAAAAACGAAACGGAGCACCTTCAACACATTAATATTGTGTTAAAATGTCTTATCGACACCAACATGCGTGTAGGCCCTGAAAAGACTCGATTTTTCAAGGAAAGTATCGAGTTCCTGGGTTTCATCGTAACCAAAGACGGAGCAACATCCGATCCCAAAAAAGTTAAGGCCATTCAGGAATTCCCTGAACCAAAGAGTGTCTACAGCGTTAGGTCTTTCTTGGGGCTAGCCGGCTACTATAGGGTCTTTATTAAGGACTTTGCCGCTATAGCGCGATATCGGACATACTTAAAGGGGAAAATGGTTCGGTTAGTAGGCACGTATCAAAGAAAATCCCTGTTGAATTTAATGAAGTTCAACGCGATGCATTTCACCGTCTGCGGAGTATTTTGGCATCAGAAAATGTCATGTTAATGTATCCAGACTTCCAGAAACCGTTCGATTTAACCACTGATGCTTCGGCCAGTGGAATTGGCGCGGTTCTTTCCCAATGCAATAGGTCAATAACAATGATTTATCGCGCCTTAAAACAGGCCGAACAAAACTATGCCACTAACGAAAGAGAATTGCTGGCCATTGTGTGGGCTTTAGGCAGACTGCAGAACTTTCTGTACGGTTCTAGGGAAATTAACATTTTCACGGACCACCAGCCGCTCACGTTCGCTGTGTCGGACAAGAACACTAATTCCAAGATTAAAAGATGGAAATCTTACATTGACCAGCACAATGCCAAAATGTTTTATAAACCGGGCAAAGAAAATCTGGTGGCGGATGCCCTTTCAAGGCAAAACATTAATGCTCTGCAAGATGGGCCCCGTTCGGACGCTGCAACCGTTCACAGCGAACTTTCCCTGACCTACACGGTCGAGACAACAGACAAACCTTTGAATTGCTTTAGGAACCAGATCGTCCTAGAGGAATCACGTTTTCCGCTAAAGCGAAACTTGTTGCTGTTTCGCAGCAAAACACGCCACTTGATCAGTTACACTGACAAGAGCACAATTCTCAAAACTCTCAAAGAAGTTGTGAATTCTGGAGTCGTTAATGCAATACATTGCGACCTCCCCACGTTGGCAAGTTTCCAACACGACCTGATTTTGCATTTCCCTGCCACCCAATTCTGGCATTGCAAAAATCTTGTGCAAGATATAACGGACAAAAACGAGCAGTTAGAAATCATCACTGCCGAGCACAATCGAGCGCACAGAGCAGCTCAGGAAACCATTAAACAAGTACTTCGTGACTATTACTTTCCCAATATGGCCAGTTTGGCCAAAGAAGTGGTTGCGAACTGCAGGGTCTGCGCTAAAGCCAAATATGATAGGCACCCGAAGAAACAAGAACTCGGGGAAACGCCTATACCAAGTTATACTGGCGAAATGTTGCATATTGACATTTTCTCGACAGACAAGAAACAGTTCTTGACCTGCATAGACAAATTCTCCAAGTTTGCAGTCGTCCAACCGATATTAGACAGAACGATAATCGATGTCACAAGCCCTCTACTGCAAATTGTTAACCTTTTCCCCGCAACCAAGACAATTTATTGCGATAACGAGGCGGCCTTCAATTCCGAGACCATCACTTCGATGCTCCGAAACGCCTACGGCATTTGCATTGTGAATGCGGCTCCGCTTCACAGCACCTCAAACGGCCAGGTGGAGCGCTTTCATAGCACCCTGACCGAAATTGCGAGATGCCTCAAGTTAGACAAGAAAATCAGCGACACTACAGAATTAATCTTAAAGGCTACGATGGAGTACAACAAAAGTTTGCACTCAGTAACCCGCGAGAAACCAATTGAGATCGTCCATGCAACAGCTTATGATCGTCGCGAGAACGTCAAAGACAGGCTAATTAAGGCACAGCAAGACAATATCAAAAGGTGCAATGCATCCAGGCAAAACCGCGTTTTCGAGGTAGGAGAAAAGGTGTTCCAGAAGAACAACAAAAGGCTAGGGAACAAGTTAACTCCCTTATGCTCAGAACAAAAGATCGAAGCAGACCTGGGAACGTCTGTCCTCATTAAGGGGAGGGTGGTCCATAAGGACAACCTGAAATAAGTTTTCCTCCACAATTAGCTAGTAAGCCAACTTAGAGTTAGAACACCGTCTTATATTGTTCGTCCATTTCAGGTTTGCACTCACTTTGCTTGTGGCACTAGCAGCGGTAAATGCTCGGATCACCGACTTCTCGCATGCCGACTACATTCCGGTCTTAGACGGGGAAGTACTGGTGTTCGATCAACGTAGCTACCTGAGGCACTCAAGTAACATTTCTGAATTTGTTAGTATGATAGACGAGACGGAAAAACTGTCCAATTCCTTTCCACAGTCGCATATGCGCAAACTACTAGACGTAGATACAGATCACCTTAGAACATTGTTGTCCGTTCTTCAAGTGCATCACAGATTTGCACGAAGCCTCGATTTCTTAGGCACTGCCTTGAAGGTTGTTGCTGGCACCCCTGATGCTTCAGATTTCCTAAGGGTCCGCGTTACAGAGACGCAGTTGGTGGAGGCTAACTCCAAACAGATACTAATAAACTCCGAAACTCAAAAGCAAATAAACAGACTGACGGACACCATCAATAAAATTATCAGTTCCCGCAAAGGCGATTTGGTTGACACTCCTCATTTATACGAGACACTGTTGGCAAGAAATAGAATATTGAACACAGAAATTCAAAATTTAATACTCACCATAACGTTGGCAAAAGCAAATATAGTAAATCCTACAATCCTTGATCATACCGATCTGAAATCACTTATCGAACAAGATACCCCAATAGTTAGCTTAATAGAAGCTTCTAAGATCAAGGTTCTTCAGTCCGAGAATATTATCCACATATTAATAGCCTATCCTAAAGTTGAGTTTAGATGCCAAAAGGTCTCCGTCTACCCCGTTTCACACCAACAAACCATTCTGCGACTCGACGAAGACACGTTGGCGGAATGCGAAAAGGATACCTTTGCAGTTACTGGATGCACCGTAACTACGCATAACACCTTCTGCGAACGAGCACGGCGCGAAACCTGTGCTAGCTCCAACTGCCACACTCAACCTAGCCACCTGAAAGCGATAATGCCTGTAGACGACGGCGTCGTGATTATCAACGAAGCGACAGCGCGCGTCCGAATAGATGATGGCGCACAGGTGACCGTCTCAGGAACCTTCCTGATAACTTTCGAACGGTCTGCAGTTATCAATGGCCCAGAATTTGTGAACTTGCGCAAATCACCAAGCAAGCAGGCTGGCACCGTGAGGTCACCGCTCCTAAACATCATCGGACATGACCCGGCTCTAAGCATACCACTCCTGCATCGTATGAACATCAACAACTTGCAATCAATTCGAGATTTCAAGGAGGAGGTAATTGCGGCGGGCTCGCCCAAATTCTGGTTCGCGGTTGGTGCGGTCCTGAACGTCGGACTAATTGGCTCGTTCGTCCTTTTTATGGCACTAAGGAGAAAGCGAGCTATATTAAGGATACAGAAGGCTTTGGACAACTTTAACATGACCGAGGACGGCCATCATCCTGAGGGGGGGGTAGTTAACAACTAAGCATATAAGATACACCCTCACACTCATACATTGTTATTTCTAAGTACGCAACACACGATCAGAAGTATTTGGTTGCCCTCAGCAACAAATACAACAACACACAGCCTTAAGCATTTTGGTTGCCCTCAGCAACGAAGTAGTATTCTTGTAAACAATGCTGATCCGCTGCCAAGAGTTCTGCGCACAGCAACTGAAACGGACACCCGTGCTGCTTGCGCAAGAATGCTGAGTCGGCATGCCGACTCTAGCGTATGGCGTGATGCATTGGCCTCACAGGGCTAACTTAAGCTTGAACATTTCTGTAGCCTTCAGTCTCAATCTAGATCGCAACATAAGACGAGTGAACGATTAAACTCCGGCATTGCCGTCAAAATATTACTTGTGTTATCAATTATAGTTGACCACGTCCAAGACGGGCAACTGGGAAAGTTCCCACAACCTAAACACATTGTTCCAGCAGCCACCTGTTGGATTCATCACCGCCTCACCAAGAGAGGAGGTCACCACCGTCAGATCAGCCGCACATCGTCGCCGGACAGCGGGGTTACGACGGAAATCATAATTTATATATATATTACATGTACAAAACGTGGTATATGGGAAATCAGTGATCGCAAGGCGAAAACATATTCGGAGCTGCCACTCGGCTACCCAATTTTTCCCATGACCAGCCCTCTATTTTCGACCACGAAGCTCGTCTCTACTTAGCATAAGTTCGGACATTGTGACCCGTGTGCTACGTCTGGTGCAGACAGCATCTGGTGCTCGCGGCAGATATGCTCCTACGTGAGACTAAACTGCCTACTACCCCGCTCAGGAGCAGTTCAATTAACAATTGTTAACTTTTATAAATAAAAAAGTATTAGGATACATTTGTTTCAAAAATCGTAAAAGAATTATATACATATGTACATTTTATTTCCATCCAACAACAATTTTGAATACAAGGGTTGCTTGAGGCGGCGTGCCAACTTTCCTTGGCACGGCCCTGGCTCTGCGGATCAAGTTCGAAAATATTGAAAATGACAAAATTCTCAAAAGAGAAAAGACTTGTTTTTATTTTTAGGTATATGTACGTTTGGTAATAACTTTATTTTATATTATTTTTAAGAAATACATATATAATCGTTTGAATATATGACCACACATCCGTAGGTGTTTATTTATAAGTGATTAATTACAAATATATTAATTATACATATGTAGATGAACAAATTTATATCTGTTTGATCAAGTGCCGAAGTTTGTTATCTTTACATAATTTGGTATATACAGCATAGTATGCTTTTATTGTGAATAATTTTGTTATATTAATTGCATTAAAATTCTTTTCGATTTTAGGGTAGAGATAGGATAAAGTTTAGTGTTAATATTGATTATTTATTATCCAAACACCAACTACTATAATACAGAGACAATAATTAATTAGACACGTCTAATTATCCAGAGGAGTATTTCCCAACCGATCGAGTTTTACATACTCTTAAATGCCTAATTTTGATTGCTATAGGCCTGTATCCAGCACCGCGGAATTTTACTGAAAGGAATCTGCTCATTATTTCGGATGTGTGGAACTCAACTAATGTAATGTGACCAAGAACCTAAAAAGTGATTTGCCACTCTCATGAATCAGCTGTGTTTTGTAAACAGCGCCAATTTTGAAAATTAAACTAAAATTAAAAAAAGGAAGAAAAGTAATTCTGAAGAAGAAGTGATTGTGTTGGTAGCGGCACATATTGTTGTAAGAAGAAGTACAGCACAGTTGGAGGCGCCAAAATGTCAAAATTATCAAAATGTTAATTTTCCGTGATCCGCTAAAGACATGGTACTGCCTCAACTGCTTTTATAAAAGCAATCCTCTCCTCACTTTAAACATTTGCATATCTCTTTTTGGTTTTGCGCACAAATTTTGCCCCCACCTTTCACTTTGACTTCAGTAAAAATATGCACATATATTTTCCACCCATATCAGCTGTTCTCACAGTCCACATTCGTGTGGATATCGATACTATCGATAAAAATTCGTGGATCCCGTTTACGTTGCTGGATACTGACTCCAGGAAAACACAAACGAAAAATTACTGGTCCCGTTTTTTTTTATATAAAGTTTGGCAGTAATTTTTAGTTTCCGCGGTGCTGGATACCCAGCTTATATCGTTAAATTTAACAATAATACAATTATTCGTTTGTATATACAATCTATTAGCTTTCGATTTAAAATATACATATGTATGTATATAATAATTTAGATATAGGAATATTTTATATAAGAGTGGTGGAAAAGCTTTGGTGCTTCTTAGTAATCCAATTGCAGACCACGCTTCTTAAATACCAACGTATGGATTAATTCTCTTTGGAATTACTTCTTTTTTTATTCTTTAATATAACGACCGGATTTAATGAATTTATCAGGGATCAAGCCGATGTTTCGTTGGGTTCCATCCAACCTTCGCTGTCGTCTTCACTATCCGAGTCTTCAGACTCGGACAATTCAATCGCCACTCTTCTTGCCAAGATCGATGCCACATCAAGCGGTGCTGTGTTGCGCTCGATTTCTTTCTGCTCGGACTTTTCCACCTTACGCAGAGTAATGCCTGAAATTAAAATTCAATTGTGAACTAGTTCGTCCGTAACTATTTTATTGATAGCAACATCAAATTTCCACTGGGAACCAAACCGACTTATTCTGATAGATTTAAGACTACAAATGTGTTATTCATTATTTTTCCAAACCGCGGTTTTTTTTTTAATTTATTGGTCCGGTATTTTTTTAATATGTTTTACTGAGGTAGTGCATCTTTTTCACATAACTTAAGTATCTTACATACTTCTAGTTTTATTGAACTTTGCAATTCTGAAAAGCTGATAACGGCAAAATGCAGCATTGGAGAGATCAAACAGCTGCAACCTAGCTGTTTTATCACCGGTTTTTGAAAACGATACCTCAAACGACGCTTAATACAGCGCAAAAAATAAAGTTTTTTCGACTTTCTCTGAGTGTTTAAAATAAAAATTTCGGAAAAATATACCACAAAAAATTATCAAAATTGAATTTGAAAGCTTAATATCTTCCAGGCCGTAAATTTCAGCTGCAAAGTGTTTGGGTCTAATTTATAGCTGCATTTATCAGCTCTTTCGATTTAAAAAGTTCAATACAGCCGTCAATAAAAAAAAGACCTCTAAAAAAAAATACAAAAAATAGCTGATTTTAAAATTTAAAAAAAATGTCAAATTGAAAATAAAAACAAATTCGGTTTGGTTCACATCGGAAAAAGATGTTCAATTTTGTTGCCTAGTGTTGCCAATTGGTACTTACCATCTCGAATCGCTTTCATTAAATCGTTGCGGGGATCATGGAACGGAGGCAGTAATTTTTTGGCACTCACAATGTGCGATCCAGCATTTAGTTGCCCTTGCTGCATTTCGACATTGGCAGGCGTTTTGGGCAGAACTTGGTGTGGACGCAGTGTATGAACACTGCCTAAGACTTCATCTACAGGTGGTGGTGGTGGCGGCGGTGGTGGTGCCGTATTTGGTGAAGATAGTTTAGGTAGGTGCTACAGGATGAATTGAAAAAGTTAAGCCCGAACAATGAAATTGAAATAGATAATTTAACAAACCTGATCGGGCACTGGTGGTGGTGGAGGTAAGTCGTTAAGAGAATTCGGTTGGTTTCCTGGCATGCCAATGCTGTTAAATGTATTACTTAGTTGCGCCATAACAAGATCATTTGCATTTTGAGCGCTGTTGCTTGGAGCCATCTGCGGAGATCCAGCTCGCGATGCACTGTTTGTGCGACCCAGTAATTTAACAGACATATGGCTATTGTTTGCGCCGTTCATTGATGACAAAGGTGAAACTGCGTCTGGAACTGGCGGTGGCGGTGGCAACGCATCACGACTTGTCGACATACTTCGACCTCGCGTCGGAGTATTTGCATTTGAGGCAGTAGGTGTGCCGCCTCCACTACCATTTGAAGGTGGTGCCGGTGGTGGCTGCGAAGGTCGGGGTTTATTACGAGATGGCGTTCCCGGTCCATATATCGGTTCTGGGGACATAACACCCTGTCCACTTTGACCGTACATCGCATGCGACTGATACAGCCCGGAATCGTAGAGTTGCTGATGCTGCAAATGCATGTGAGGTGCGGCCGACAAGCCATTCCCACCGTAAGTTGAGTATTGATTAGCAGACGCTTGTACGCTTGTATGATGCTCGTAGCTGCCGCTACCATCGACGTGCTCAGATGGGTAGCTGCGTCTTAGTTCAATAGAGCTTGGACGCGGCGGGCGCGTCTCATAAACACCCATATCTAAAAAAGCGCAAAAAAGATGTTAATACCATTGAAATGTGACGAGCCTAACACGTAAACTATTACAGGAAAAAAGAAACAAGCCAAGTACGTAAATGCTTATGTCAAAGGTAGAAATGTAAAAAAAAACTAAGTAAAATAGGAAAAACCGGGGAGAAATTTTGAATACCCTTAAAGCTCGACGACTAAAATCCAGACTAAATCTATTTTTTTAATAGACATAGTGGTCCGATTTTGGCAGAATCTTATTGCATTATGTACAGTCTACGAAAACATTACGGTTTTTTAGAGCTAATATGCCGCTTGCAAATCTTGTGGTCCGATGCGGGCGGTAAATGACTAACACCATTGCGCTCAAAATTTCGTTGATAGCGCTTTGAAACTGAGAGGTCCACAGTTTACGACACAAACTTTTAGTCTTCTATAGTGACCAATTTTTTACAGCCCACTTTAAGGGTATTAAAACGACGCATGTACGACATGACAAGTAAATAAGTATTTCTGTGCAAGAAACGCTACCATTAGACATATATGTGAATTATATCGAATTTATATTCTAAAATGCTCTTCACAAAATATAAAATTGTACTCTGTAATTGTATTCTGTAATGAACTAATTGGGTTTGCACTATATGTTTATTATATTACAATATT
Source organism: Drosophila affinis (assembly GCA_037356375.1). Lineage (NCBI taxonomy): Eukaryota > Metazoa > Arthropoda > Insecta > Diptera > Drosophilidae > Drosophila > Drosophila affinis. Next base: position 29,897,522 of record CM074800.1, read on the forward strand.
TAATGTAATGGTTTTGTTGTTATAATCAGGGATCATAAATAAGAGTTATGAGTTAAAAAAAAAAATGCAGAGTTGAAGAATTCATTAAAAAAAAACTAAGCCAGACAAATGTTCAGATCCCCAAATCTATCAGAAAAATTCGGTTTGGTTCACAGTGGCAAACAATTTTCAATTATGTTGACTAGTGTATTAGCCTACGCATCGAAAAAGAACGAGTGTTAGCGGAACATAGCAGCCGCTAACCGCACAGATTCTTGGCTAGCGCCTAAGCCCGCCATGAATTAACTTACCCAGAAATATTAAAAATTTTGTTAAAGTAAATATATGTATGTATAATAGTCATACAATAGTCTTGTATCCGAAAATTAATCCTATTAGTTCAGGAAACACGTTTTATTTTCAATTTGTATAATAAAAATCGGAAAAAGTTTCATTTAAATTTTTTGTTTTAAAAATTGTGTTTTATGTTTTTTTTTTATTATTAAAAATTAAATTTTATTTCATTATTTTTATTATAAAATTATAACTCATACGATCCCTGGTTATAATTGTTTCCAGACTTTTTCTCAAACATTTTTTTCCTGTGCAATCCAAGCTCGGGTGTACACTTTTCTGACATTTAGAAAAATAACGAGGGGCAACGTTGTAAGTTGCGGCAAAGTCCACGGCTCTATTTTATACTCGGCATTCAGTCAATATACAAGTGAGCTTATGATTTATGTAATTTATTCAATATGTTTTATATGTCGTTCTGTATCGCTTTTCTCAAAAGTGTTAAATTTTATTTTTGGTAAAGAACAATTTCAGAATATCGGTTGAACTGATTGCGACATTTTTATGTATTATCTGTTTTTTCTCCATTTTATTATCCATTTTTCTTTACGTTTTTTTACATCTGACTTTTCTACAAAATCTTTCCGAAAAAGAGTGGGCGAGAGAGAGAGATTAAGTAAAACCGTGGAAGGTGTTGCGTAGCAACTAAAAAAAATCTCTACGTAAATGTACATTTTTCTGCATGATCTTCTGGCTTAGTAAACAATGAGCATTGCGCGAAAACATAGAATAATTCAACTGAATATAAGGATGTGTTGAAATGTATACATATTTCCATTGTGATATCGATTGATCGCAACTTTATACAGACGTACATATATATATATATATATATATATATTATATATATATATATATATATATATATGTACATATATATATATATATGTATGTATATTTATATGTTATTTGAGAGACCTCTCTGGGCAAACAAAATTATAAAGAGTTGCTCGTGGAAAAATTAGGATAGAAGCGTATGAGAAACATTTAGAGTCTACGTTGAGCTTTCTTTAAGTTGATTTGATGTCTAACCTGTAATTGCAACGGCGGTTTGCTTTGTGAGATTACTGTTTTTCTCCAAATGTGAGAGCATATTATATGGCTTTACTGAATCTGTAAATGAGATGATCAGGTGTGTTTGTTTGTTCCATTCGTATATATATGTACATTTAATTTTATTTTTCCTGTGCTAAACAAAAAAACTTCATATGTTCATATGGCATGCAAAATATTGAATATAACTTCGCAATCGAAACTTTCATGAAATTATCGAGTACTCAGAAAATATTGAATGCGACATGAAGTCTGATCCAAGTCCGTTTAATAATTTGAAGTAATTCGTTTAAAACTACAACTTCGTGTTTGACAAATTATGGAACAATAACTTTTTTTTTGTTAAATTAGCTTATTTCAGAAAATGTCATACTCGGTATGATTATTCGTAGCTTGCATGGGCGTGGGCATCACAAAAGCACCCATTTAAACTTGGCTCCCATTTGTTCTGCATATATTTAAATATATACAGCTGCGAAAAAAATAATAGCACCACCACCACAAGCAATTTTTGAATAGTTGCCAAACTCACATTTTTAACTTTAAGGAAACTTTAAGCACATTTTTAGAAATGGAAGACTATTATAAACATATGAATATAAAAAAAATCTTCTTCCTTTTGAACGTTTTTAAGTTATTTAAGAAAATTCCTTGAAAGTGATCAAATTAGGCGAAAAAAAAAATAGCACCACTAGCCATTTTCTTAGTGAAGCTTCTATATTTCTCAAAATTGTCTTTGTAAAAGGCACGTATTCATTAGTTTTGACTAAGATTTCATTGTTTCTGTCATAAAAGTTAATAATAATCATTACAATGGGACGTGGAAAGCACTGCACTGCGGAAATGAGAGATCTGACCAAAAAACTGATATTAAACGGAAAAACTTACAGAAAAGTTGGTCAATTGGTATGATATTCCAATAAAATGATTAAAAACGTCTTAAACTATGAAGAAAAGGCTGAAACACGCGGACGAAAACGACATTTGACCCCTCTACATGGCAAAAGACGGATTCGTCAAGGAAAGAAGGTTCCCTTTAAGTCAGCTACCGAGCTTAAAGAAGAGCTTCAAATAAATGCGATGGATCAAAAAGTTAGTACATATCTTAGCCAACATACTATAAAAGTCTACAGCCCAAGAAAGATACCACTTTCAAACGCGAGACATATTACTAAGCACATGAGGTTAGCCAGTGTACACGCAAATCGCACATCCCAACAATGGACGAATATTCTATGGTCAGATGAGTCCAAAGTGGATATGTTTGGTGGAAAAGGATCTTGATCATACGTTAGAGGTCCAAGGAAAGTAGAATACAAACTTTAGTACACCACAAAAACCGATAAGCATGGAGGGTGTAGTGTAATGGTATGGGCCTGCTTTTCCCACTATGGAGTAGGTACACTAGTTTGGATAAAAACCATCAGGGATTAGCACGTGTAGGTGAATATCGTGGAGACAGTAATGCTACCCTTTGAAGAATATGAAAGTCCGTTCGTATGGGTCTTTTCACAGGTTTATGACCCCAAACACACCAGCAAGAAAGCAAAGGAATGTGTTATGGCAAACTATGTGAACGTTTTGGAGTGGCCTGCTCAGTCACCTGACCTGATCCTATCAAAAATCTGTGGTCCTACGTTAAGAAGGCGGTTGCTATTTCTAAGCCAGCCACTATCGGATCACTTTGGGTATAAATTAAAGGGTCCTGGTCCTAAAACGATGCCAGGACTTGATTGATTCCATGCCAAGACGCTACGCAGCTGTTATTGCCAAAAAAGGACATTGTACTAAATGTTAAATGATAATTATAAATTTATTAATAATCGTTTAAAATAGTTAACTAAGGAATTCGTTACTTTTTGGTCACTATTTTGTTTTTAATTCAATTTTTGAAAAGTGGTGCTATTATTTTTTTCGCCGAATTTGATCACTTTCAAGGAATTTTCTTAAATAACTTAAAAACGTTAAAAGGAAAGACGATTTTTTTTATATTCATATGTTTATAAGAGTCTTCCATTTCTAAAAATGTGCTTAAAGTTTCCTTAAAGTTAAAAATGTGAGTTTGGCAACTATTTAAAAGTTGCTTGTGGTGGTGGTGCTATTCTATTTTTCGCAACTGTACGTGTGTATATATTTATATATACAAAATTACATTCTTTTGGTTACAAAGTTTAATATTTTGATCACCGTTTCAAAATTCGAGATCAACTTTGTAGAGAATGTGAGTAAAGATAAAATTATAAACAGCTTGAATGAATAAATACGTTAATATTTTAACTCATATATTTAAACAGAATGAAATTAGAAAACGTTCAAGAACGCCTGCAAGACAACTCGATTTTGTTTTATTTCTTATGCAAAATAGTACACATTTATTAGCGAGCGATTATCAGTTGCTTGAACGAATCAAAAACGAAAGAGCTAGCGTTTAATTAAAGTGATTATTAAACAAGTGAACGTATGGAGTATTTATATCAAATGCTGAATGCCAGTATCGTATGTCCGCCCAAGTTATGCTCATGAATATCTTATGCAGCCGCCCGTTCGTACCTACGTCTTGGACATTATCCCTATCGTTATCGGGCAAATGCGATACAACCTGGTGGGGCGCATTCTGTGCGCACTGTCGCAAATCGATGTCGGCGCCTTGCGCTGCGGTTATTATTTTGACTAGCTGAGCTACGTAGGTAGACAGGACATTATTTAAAATAAAGTACATTGTATTTATCATATCGTTGTGCAGATAAGTACAAATATCCAGTGCGTATGTATAGAATTGTCGAATTTCCTATTGCATTCGAATTAGGATCGTGTTTTGAAAAGTTTTTTTTCGCACTGAGTACTTGGCTTTTGAATAAATCATAGCTATATATGTATGTATATATGTATGACGTAATCGCGATGATTCATACTTACTTCCATATCCGGCATCCTCGTTAACCATTGAATTTGGAGTGCGATATATTACATTGTTGGGCATCAACGTCTCGCCGTGTCCCAGGACGAGTTGTCGCTGCTTCTCCCGAGTATTATGCGGAGCTCTTATTTTTGTCTTCTGTTTCTTGTTGCCACGACCGCCGGCTCCGCCGCTGCCTCCGTCTTGCCGCGGCCGATTAAGTTTTTTGCCTTTATCGTGCATGACGCGCTCCGTGTCCTTGAGCATTTCCTGTCGCCATAACTCAAAGAAATAATTCGGATCAGTGTAGAATTTAAGGCCATCCTTTCCATCGTCTCGATAGACGTTCAACTTGTCCAGTGGTGGTGGCTTGTCGCACTGGGCGTATGTCTCCAGCATTGGGGCAGGCATTGTAGCTCGCGAGAAGATTTGCTGATCAAATATCTTTGCCGACTTGAAGGCCTTCTTCCTTGTAATATCAGTGAGTGGCACCTCTTCCACGGTGCTGTCCAGCTGGGTAACCTTAATTGCTAGCCGATCTATGCGTGCCTGCAGAGAGTTCGCACGATCGCCAATACTTCCCACGTCCCGAGCCAATTCGCCAAAAACATCTTCGGCGTGCTTCGAGAGCGATGACAGCTGTCGTATAATATTCGTGAGTGTGGTGTTAGTTACCGTCTCCAACTCCACCGACTGCAACTCATCTTGTTGATACACCGATCGTGCCACATGAACAGGCTCAATAGATCGCTTCGGCAGTGGCATCCTCGGTAAGTAATGAAAATCTCCAACTTATCACAACCGGGTATTAACGCCTCCTCATTGACTTGTATAGAAAAAATTTTAAAAAATTTGGTTCAAAAAATAATAAAATCAGTTGACCAGCAGCTCCACCTTAAACCTTTAAAATGTCTATGTAAAGATGTATGTAATACATATTATGCACATATATGGATAGGCAGAAAACGTAAGAACCTTATGCAAAAATGATAAAAACAGTGCTATCTCGACATATTCACTTTAATTTGGGGAAAGATCTAACCAAGAATGAAAAAGAACGTTACATTCCAAGAAATATGGTTGGACTCCAGGGTTGCCTATTTCAATCTTATCAGTCTCAACCTTTTTGTTGAAACAATTTTTCATACAACTAAAACCGTTGACTGTAGAGGTTCTTTCTGGCATATCGTCCATAATTATACATTTTGAGTTTGTATGCACATGAAATGGACCTATGGACCACACCCCACATTTGTGTATGAGTATTCTCCATGTTTTGATAAGAGGCTCAGCCCAAGTTATCCCTACCAGCGCAGGCTGAGCAAAGTTTAGTATATACCCCAAATTTAATATTATCTGACTCGTCACTGTTAACACTGTATGCATTCACTAAAGCAAATTAAATATTCAATGCTCTAAGGCTTGGTTAGCTATGAATACATATGTACTTACGTGTACATATGCATTTACATTCTGGTACATATTTACAAATGAAAATATGTAGGAACCTCTACGCTTTTTATTTTTGTATGATCAGTTCTGGTAAATCAACAGCATATCCATACGTGGTCATGATCATTAAAAAGGCACTTTCTTTTCGCACTGATTCGGTCATCCCATTTGATTTAATAACACCCTTTTTTTTAGTACACTCACCGCCCGTCACTCTTTCCGTTCAGCGTTACTAAAAAAACCATCAAACAGCCACTTTTGATTCGATTTGATATACCAATTAAATTTGCAGGAATATAAACTAAATTCATAAATATTTGCTCATTTGTGGAATTTTTTCCACACCTACAAAGTACACTTGATTGTAAGCAATCGATAGCTATCGATTTTTTCGATAGAAGATATAGGGTGAGATAAACATAAACTAGCTACTCCAATCCAAAAATATTCTTTAGACATAATCAGGGATGATATTCGTAACGAAACGATAAGAATGCATGCCCGTATTTCTTTCGACAGAAATGTGCCGTGCCGCGATCCAAAAAAAGTGATAGCAAAACCAATCAATTTAGATAATCATATGAAACCGATATAACATTTTTAAAAGCGAAATGCGTTTGCAAGGGTCAGCTTGAAAGTAGTATTCAGATCACCACGCAAATACGCCGATATATGCTGGAGAAGTTGTTCATGGTATTTGTGGTATTTTTTAGTCCCTAGAGTTTTATAGGCTTTTTACACTTGGTGCGTTACCTATCGATATCGGAGAAGACGCAAAGAAGCAGGTTTGCCGTTTACACCACAGCTTCTTGCTTCTTTGCGTCTTGGAAGAGGAAGACAAATTTTGTAAACAAAAGAAAATAATGTCTGAAAATCAACAAAATATGTCACAAGACGATCTAATTCTTTTATCTGCGGTGGCTCAAAACGAAGCGAATCTTTTAAAGTGCATGGAAGTGTCTGGGCTATCCTCAGAAAAGTTGCTGTTCATCTTGCAACTGCAACGTCCTCCTCGCGTTTGGACCCTTGTAAGTAAATTGAAGATTATCTCCTCTTATCAATTAAATAATGTATCCTATGTATATGCAATAGCCACGATATGGTTCATTTTGGGAGGAAGATGTTGTGGAGAACTCCGATGCCTTTTTTAAGGAAAATTTTTGCATGGAAAGGACTACTTCAACATTCTCGACTGGACTGGACTGGACTGGCCCAATCTCAAATAGAAAGACACTCCTTTTCGACTGACAATCCCTCTGGAGAAGAGAATAGCCATTGCGTAGCCCTTTATTGCCTAGGATCGCCTGCGGAATATCACACGGGAGTCTATTTGGAGTGTCAAGGGCTTTTGTATGCCTCATATTACTGCAGTTTTGACAAGTATCTGCAAGCAGACTTTCTTACTCTGAGGAGATCACGGAAACAGTGAAAGGATTCAAAGACATGGGATTTGCAGCAAACAATTTGAAATCAACTATATTATTGAAATGGTTTTTTTTATAATAAAATTAGTTTAAACAATTTGTTCTAAGCATTACATGTCTTTTTGACCCTTTTTACTCAGTTCAAAATTTTACGCGGCAAAATTTAAATTTGAATCTGCTGTTTTTTGTTGTTATTAGTGGTGATAGTTCCGCTGATTAGGCACAACAGCTGTTATGCGCACAGAAACATAGTAATTAACTACCGAAATACCAAAACGCAGTTGCGTCGGAAAACGACGCAACTTTTTGCCACCACTAGGGCCCTATGCCAAACCTATGTAAAAAAAACTGCGTTTCTGGGAAGACGCAAAGAATCAAGACGCAGCCTCAGTGTAAACGGCACCTTAATTGCCATGCAGCTAAAACTGAGGTTGTGTTGTGTGCGCGAATATGTGTAAATATATCCCTCTAGTACCACGCAACTTGTTCGGCACCGGTGCCGCACTATCTATATTTCTCACATACGTGGTTCCAGTTCGTTTCCCCGACAATGTATTTCAGCAGAGAATTTAACACATGCATGTCCTAAGCACTATCGATTCCCCATCGATTACCTGTGAATTAGTTGCTCATGAGCTAGTTCGGACCTAGCTACCAGTAGAAAGCCAGCAACTAGTTCCCGTATCGACCCCCCTTCGGTTACTAGGACCTAGTTACCAAATCAAAATACAAATTCATTCAATATCAATGTATGCATATATAATTTGGAAACGTATTAAATCTATATTATTTAGCTGCCTCCTCGGTCCTTTTTACACACTTCTTTTTAAAAACTCATTTTTTAATGCGTTGCATCGCCTTACGAAGCAATGTCTCCCCGGCATAAAAACCATATAGAAGGATTAGACAAAGGAAAAGGTCATCATTTACAGTTTAGACCTACTTACATAAATGCTTTTATTTATTTTAGTTTATTCATTTAATCCGGTAAGGTCGTTTTTAGTTTTAATAGGGAAGAGTTCATCATTTTATTTAAAATATTAAATATGTTTGCACGTACCTGTTTGCAAATTTTTTAAACAATTTTATTATATTTCTTTTATTTCTTTCTCCCTTTTCAATTTATTTAACGAAATTTTTACCAAAAAGGCTCTTCCAACAATTAGATCTTGCATAGAAGTGATAAAAACGTAGAAAGAAAAACACATGAAGTGTATTTTTTTGTCTCTTTGTGAACTTTTTTGTCTCTTGAATTCCACGAGCTCAAGTACAGTAGAATATCACGAATAACTTACCATTTTGGTCCATTTTGCATGACATGGCATCGGCCAAAACAGAGTCCGCACTGTATTGTAACTCTTTTTCGGGATTTCTTCATATTTCCACGAGTTTACGGTTATTTGTCGACTTCGGAAACAAAACGTATTTCGGATCTGTTTAGACTTGTCGGCGTTCGCTTCCCCCGTAACTAGTCGCTGAACTAGTACATTGTAGTCGACGTTGACCTGGACGTTGTTAAACGACATATCTTTGCGCAGCGATTTTAAGCAAAGAGTGTAAAGTAAAACTTATTCTTCTTTGTCCCATATTTCTTGATTTCATATAAACACATACACACATTTTTACAGTTGTATGTTTGCTGCATTATTGGTTGCCCTGCCTATTTCTATTCTTCTGCGGTACTTTATTTTTTTTTTCTTTTTCATCAGTTGGTTCGTTAACTGTAAACTGTAAATGAACTGAAGAAAAAAACATAGTCTTAATTGAGCAAATATACATATGTAGCTAATAGTAGCTACATAATTTGTTTATTGCGTTTTTGGTAATTGATTCTGTGGTGTATTTAAAGTAATAAAAACAAATAACTTAATATATACATACGTATGTATATAATTTATTAAACATGTACATACACATATAGAACCTATGGAAGATTTTTTTAGGGTGTAATATGCAATGCGTGCGTGGTGCGCTCGAAAATTTTTCTGCTGTATTCATTGCGATTCGGTTGCTCAAATAGCATGGACTACGAAAACATTAAATTTGAATTAAGAGAAGGAAGCCGAGCGGGCTGCTCGTTACTGTTGTTTTTATTATACGAACAACAAATTTAAGTAAAATACAAACAATTGAAATTAGGCGTAACCACATACATATGTGTACCGGGTCAAATTCTGTAAGGCCAGAGTTTATTTAAGTGCAGAAAAATCTCGAGCTTAGTCAAATCCTTAAAATGTTGTGCATAGCCCGCAGAATCATGAAATAGAAAAAATTAGTGCTCTTAGTGAAATAAAAATGAAATGCAAAAATAATAGCAATTTCGGCACCAAAAATGTTTTCAATGATGTTACTCAAGCGTGCAAGAAAAATGCCAAACAATCGATTGGTTTTGAGAATACGCTGAAATGCAATAAGGACGCTTACATGCTATTTAAAAAATTCTTGCATTTGCCGCTGTTACCGGAAAACAAAATTATCGAAGGATTTAACTTTCTAAAATGCGAAGCAATTACCTTAGACAAGAAGCTGTTAAAATGGTATGCTATATTTATTATTTAATGATAGAATTGTATTTTACTTATAAATGTTTAACCACATCTTATCTTGCTACATCTTATTGATGCAGAATATGAAAAAAGCCGCGAGTTTGCTTTGCTCTTTCAAAATGGTGGTAATGGAAATCAGCCACAGAAAAAAAACGTACGTGTAAGTTGAAATAATTTTAAGTTAATCATTTAAAATAATATGCTAATACAATTATTTCTGTTCTCAGGATCGCTCAAAAAAATAATGAACGCAATGGATCTTTTCCTCAGCTGACCGCTTTTCAAAGCAAGACTTCCTTGAAGGTGTGGATAATGAAGAAAATTTAGCTAGAATGTATTCTGAGCTGAAAACTTCCACATCGTCACTTTCATCGAAAGATTCCAATTCAAGCCAGATATCTGATAATTCATTGGTTCAAATGAAACCGTGCAATGTGTGCCTAATTAACCCAAAGTCTGTTTTGTTGCGCCCGTGCAATCATGTAAACATTTACGGTACATGATGGGATCAAATTGTGGCCCACAACCAAGCAAAAAACGACATGGAGAAGAATGTACAAAGCCAAAATGTCCAAGCTGCAACCAAGAAGTGGAAAATGCAATCCGCAATGTCTTTATTTATAATTAACTTACTTAGTTACTTACTTACTTTACTTAATTACTTAATTTTTTAATTTCAATAAAATTATGGTACAAAAGAAATGCTGTAAAAAAAGTGTATTTTACTTTCGAAATTTTCTGGCGGACTTAAGTCGTTTACAAACGAATATCTCCGCGCTGAGATGTGAATTTTTAAAAGAACATATCTCCGCCGTGTCTCAAAAAGACATATGTCCGCGCGGAGATATGACGTTTTGCAACGACATATCTCCGCCGTTCCACAAACGACATATCGTCTGAAAACGTCATATCTCCGCGCGGAGGTATGACGATTCAAAACGAAATAATTTCGCGCGGAGATATGTGGTTTGTGAAACGGCGGAGATATGTCGTCGGAGATATGTCGCTACCCCGAGTTGAGCAACTACCTCGCGATAAAACTGCAGTAATATAAGACAGACGAAAGCCCTTGAAAAACCAAATAGACACCCGTGCGATATTCCGCAGGCTTTTTGAGATGGCAATAGTCCACCGAGAATGTTAAAGTACTCCTTTCCATGCAGAAATTTTGCTTAAAAAAGGAAAGGAGTTCTCCACAACATTTTTCTCCCAAAATGAACCATGTCGTTGCTGTTGCAATGAAGAATACATTATTTAATTGAAAAGACAGAACATTGTCTGCTCTTTACCTACAAGACTCCAAGGAGGACGTTGAAGTTGCAAGACGAATTGCAACTTTTCTGAGGATAACTCAGCCGCTTCCATGCACTTCAAAAGGTTCTCCTCACTGCGCCACCGCAGTTAAAAGAATCAGCTCTATATCCGACATATTTCGTTGATTTTCGAACATTATTTACTTTGTTTACAAAATTGGTCTTCCTCTTTCCAAGACGCAAAGACGCCGTATATCGATATCGCCGTTTTCCGATATCGATAGGTAACGCACCCAGTCTAAAAAGCCTATAAGATGCAATAGAGGGTCAGTAAAATGTAAATTAATCGGTCCTAGCTAATTCGTTCCCGAAGATATGGATTTATAGCCTTTTTACACTACAGTGAGTTACCACATTTATCGATAGGTAACTCAATAACTCCGAATTTGGATTTACACTATGCCAAAGTTGAGTTATTGAGTTATTGCGTTTCGGCTGCTGGCACGTGCTTGTGTACATAAATTTTGTTTTATTTAATTTTAATTATATTAACGACCAAGAGTTAATGATTTTCTATGTCGCAGAGCAAGATAAGATAACAACGCTGCAATGAATGGAGTTGGCGACGATGTTTGCAGCAACTGTGGAGTATTTGGATCAACATTGGATTAACATTGCGAATAACCTTGGAATCCATTTTTGAAGGAAAATTTCCGCAGGGAAATGGCACGGCTGCAATTGCAACTATGTTGATTTTTGTCTATATGTATATGTACATTACATATGTACAAAAATTAAACTTTTTTAAATTTGCAATTGTTTATAATAATTTAATTTATATTTATTTATAATAATTCAATTTAGCATTTGGCTAAGTCTTTTCGACCGAATTTTAGAAATCGACCACATTGTTTTGGTTTTTAATAATAAAATTGGTTAAAAGTATTGGTTTTAACAATTGTATGTACCTTTTTCCCCAGCCATATTGCTTACGCGCCAAATTTTAAATATTGAGCTGCCAATTTTTGTTGTAACTAGTGGTGATAATTCCACGACAGGCAGATCAGGGTTGAATTATTCGAAAAATTGGACAAACTCAACTAAACGCAACCAAAACTCAACTTTTTTGCCACCTCTAGGTCCCCTATGCTACCCCATGTAAACGAAACTCGAGTTTTGCCCGAAACTCAATAACTCAACCGTAGTGTAAAAAGGCTATTACTCAATGTTGTCTCCTTTTTGTCAGACTGTTTTCCATCTCCTCCGCTACGTAAGGAGCCCCCAATGCCATAAATTATAAACTAATTTCTTTGCTGTGAATTCGATTCTTACTTTGCATCAAAATATAAAAACGTAAAAAAAACTTCAGTTTTAGGTGCCGTTTACACTGAGGCTGCGTCTTGATTCTTTGCGTCTTCTCAGAAACGCAGTTTTTTTTACATAGGTTTAGCATAGGGCCCTAGTGGTGGCAAAAAGTTGCGTCGTTTTCCGACGCAACTTTGTTTTGGTATTTCTGTGGTATTTCTGTGTGCATAACAGCAATTTTCTACTTTTTTGCCTAATCAGCGGAACTATTACCACTAATAACAACAAAAAACAGCAGATTCAAATTTAAATTTTGCCGCGTAAAATTTTTAACTGAGTAAAACGGGGAAAAAATTCATGTAATGGTTAGAACAAATTGTTTAAACCAATTTTATTATTAAAAAAAGCATTTCAACAATATAGTTCATTTCAAATTGTTTGCTGCGAGTGATCTCCTCAGGGTAACAAAGTCTGCTTGCAGATACTTGTCAGCGAGTTGAGCAACTACCTCGCGACAAAACTGCAGTAGTATGAGGCAGACAAAAGTTCTTGACCCACCAAATAGACTCCCGTGCGATATTCCGCAGACGATCCTAGGCATTAAAGGGCTATGGCTATTCTCTGCTCCAGAGGGATTGTCAGTCGAAATGGAGTGTCTTTCTTTTTTATATTGGGCAACAGGTTAACCAGAATGTTGAATGTACTCCTTTCCATGCGGAAATTCTCCTTAAAGAATGCATCGGAGTTCACCACAACATCTTCCTCCCATCGTGGCTATTGCATATACTTAAAATACATTATTTAATTGAAAATAGAAGATTATCTGCACTTTACTAACAAGGGTCCAAACGCGAGGTGGACGTTGCAGTTGCAAAACGAACTGCAGCTTTTCTGAGCATAGCCCAGACACTTCCATACACTTCAGCAGATTCACTTCATTTTGGGCCACCGCAGATAAAAGAATCAGCTCTTTTTCAGACATATTTTGTTTATTTTCAGACATAGTTGGTTTTGTTAACAAATTTTTCTTCCTCTTCCCAAGACGCAAAGAAGCAAAATCGCTGTAGTGTAAACGGCAAACCTGCTTCTCTGCGTCTTGTCCGATATTGATAGGTAACGCACCAAGTGTAAAAAGCCTATAAGTTGTCAATTTGAAAGTAGTATTCATATCAACTAGCAAACACTCCGATATATGCTGGAAAAGTATTTCATGATATTTGTGGTAGGTAAATGCGTTTCTGGGAAGACGCAAAGAATCAAGACGCAGCCTCAGTGTAAACGGCACCTTATATGAATGTGTACTGTCTGATTCAATTAATCAAAAAGATATTTTCCGTTTTGCTAAAAACTTAATTTGCTGTCTATCCTGATATAAAATGGAAACAGTTTTTAAAAGTTATATTATAAAAATTACATATTAATGATTATATTTAATTTTTTTAACTTTTAACTTTTTTAACTTTTTTTTTCATTTTTATTTTTGAGTGTCTCTATTTTTCACATAACTTAAGTTTTTTATATCTGGTTTTATTGACTTTAGCAGCTCTGAAAAGCGAATAAATACAGCTGTAAATCGCAACCAAACATTTGGTTTTTTTAGTCTGAAAGATATTAGGATTTCAATTTAGATCATTTACTTACGGTATTTTTTCTCCGAAATTTTGACTTTAAAAACTCAGTCGAAAAAAATATTACTAAGGCTGAATTTCGTTAATTCTTTAAACATTTTTAAGTCCCCAAATCCATCAGAAAGTCGTTATAGACCATGTATGGGGACTAGTGTATCCTGGAGACGATTTAGCGTATTGTGTATCTCTGCCTTTAAGATAAAATATTTAGTTTATTGCAGTGTCATACGAGTATTGTATTGTATTTAATCGTAATCACTATAGGTATATACAAACAAAGAAAATCTTAGATATACATTTGTGATATTAGTTAACTATCGATAAGTCTTCAATTATTCAGCAGCCCTTGATGCGTAACACCTCTGTTTCATTTGCGTATTGACTTGGTAAGGTTTTTGCTGTTTCTTTTAAGTCTAGAAGTATTGTAGTTAATTTTAAGTACTTGTAGATTAAACGAAAATATGGCGAGTTTGGCTACAAAGGGATCGGGACTTGTAAGCAGTAAGTTTTATCATTTAAAAACCTAAGTTTTGGAAAAAATTGTTTTTTCATACAACACCGAATTATGTAATGCAATTATTTTGCAGGGCTCCTTGTTCAGGCAAGGCCTCAGCTCGATGTTTTCTTGAAGTACGCCAAGGTGGAGCTAACTCCACCAACGCCAGCTGATATTCCAGCAATTCGTCAAAGCATTGGCAATATTGTCAAGGGTGCTAAAACCGGCTCATACAAAAACCTTACCGTTCGTGAAGCTTGGTTAAACACACTTATCACCGCCGAGGTCATCTTTTGGTTTTACATTGGCGAATGCATCGGAAAGCGCCACATTGTTGGATATAATGTTTAAATGTCCCATTTTCAGTTTTGTAGCCAAAAAAAAAAAGAAAATGCTTGTTTGAGATATTGTATCTGCTAATATCTGGATACTAAATAAAGTTAAATAACACGAAATTAAACTTATCCCACGAAAACATAAGATCAGGCTTTTTCAATTAAAAAAAGAAGATTCTACAACTCTACTTCCGTTTAACCAGCGATGTGTGTAATTCAGTTGTTTGTTGCCAAGCTCTATATAGAGGTAGCTAAAAACATACCTACAAACGTATGTAAAAACACATTGCCGAAACACAACTGCCGAAAAAAATCGGTAGTAATAAATAAAACAAGAATAATAAATATATCATTGGCTGAACTATCGCCAGAATCAAAAGATTGTCCTTAGAACCAATTATTTTCGGCCGTTGTTTTCCTTCGCAACTACATGGTAAAATTCTTCGTCTCGTCTAGCTGAAATAAGTTTTTTTTAAATTAACTAGACGTATATATGAACATATGTAGATAGATCTTAAGCGCTGAGGGAATCCAAATCAGAATAATTACTATTATAATCGATACTATCGATATATTTTACAGTTTCGTTTCTCTATTCTACTAAGCATTTTATAATGACAGCATACAACCTGCGTCTGCAGTCACAAAATCTCGTGCATATGCTGCAGAATCGTGAATCGTGCTACACCAGAATCGGCATCAAATTAAATCAAAGCCCATACCTTTCTTATGAGCGAGGGTTCTACAAATGTATCACTCCCTGTCTTACAATAGATTCTGTGGCAATTCCACCTGTTTATCTACGGAAGTTCACCCCAGACGGAAGCAAGCTGCTGGCATTTTCTCATGATCAGAGAAGTTTACATATTTACAAATATAAAGGGTTCGGCGCATCGGGCGTGGGAGACCTAATTTGTGAAACAAATATTGGAGAAACCGAGTGCTACATTGCTGGAAGCAGGGTCCCCGGGAGCACACTGAAAAACACGGTATTTGATCGACTGTTCGCAACAAATGACGTTAGAATTCTGCGCTTGTGTCAGGGTGATTATGGGCGTTTCTATCTGCACCGTGAATTTAGTGTATTCTTGGAAAACGGACGATATGTTCTTCTCGCGGCAATGTGCATCCTGCATGGTGCGTTGGCCACAGCGGATTATATTAGCTATCCGGATCTCTTTGACAAACTAGACGCATTCTCATACATATTTTTTGTTGTGGATTTGGTATTGGGCGTAGTCACTGATAGAATCTTCCTGCCGCAAGATTCAATCGTTATTGCACATAATCACGGTATTTCGGTCCATGACTCCTTGGTAGCGATCATGTCGAGGTTATATCAGTGCATATATATATATGAGGTAGTCGCTGGCCGCCTTATCAAACGCGAGACAATTGGTCCTCGGCCAAGAGGCTTTATAGATGATGTTTCTTTAGATATAGGTGTTTTGGACGCCAATACAATTTTGCCAATTACACATATAAAACAACGTGTGCTGACCTTTTTATATCGGCAAATTGATTCAAACAGCTCAAGATCAAGTCAAAGATATCAGGATTTTTACAAGAACTTCGACTTTGTAAGTATATATCCTTTATAAAGTATATGATTTTGACATGTGACAAGTTTTGCGTATTTATAGTTGGAGCATATGATAATGGAAAAGATGCAATTGGTTAACGGGGACCTTATTTTGTTGCGTTTTGAAGAACGACCAAAAGACAATGATATTACGCCGATGTTACCGCTGGGCGAGATCGCCACACCTCGCCGTTTTTATGTTTTCTACACCATACTTGGCGAGCAAGTTGTGGGAGTCTATCAAGACGATTCTGTGGACCTGCTTCAAATTATACTGCAATTCTATGACCAAATGCGTAACGTACGTTCACTGCATACTGGAGACGCCCCATCATTGCCGCCACAATTTTTTTTAAAACAGAATTTTGTAGATGCCAACAAAACGATACCTTTTATGCGACAAGCAGCATTGAGATTTAATCCCAGTGTTCCCGTTAGTACTCAGAGCTTTTCACCATCGCCATATCTAAAATACAATGAATTTAGCTACGATGATCGGCTTATTTCCCCGCTGGAGCGTCCAAAACCGTGCTCTGCCGAACCCATTGTTTTTCGGGATCGAACCACAAAGATAGTTAAGTTCCGTTTGAGCGCAAAGGCGCGAAGGCAAAACAATCCGCTGGCACCACGCGAATTATGTGCCTTTATATGTCATCCTTTCGAACCTCTTATATTAAGCATACAGAAGTATTTGCACATTTACGCATACAACATACACCTTTATAATCACAATACGGTTGTTGTACCAGAGAGTGCTTGATGAAACGAAATGGAAATGTGATTTTTTCTGCCTGTGAAAGATTGTAAATAAACCTCTAAGCGAAAATGTTACTTAAGAGGATTGTCAAGCCAGCGCCGTGTCGTGAAAAGTTTCCATCACGGGCCAATATTCAGGCGGGGCGTATGCAGACCCCGCACAGCTCCTTGGACTTCTGTTTTTTTAATCAAATAATTCATCTCTTATGAATAATTAAAATTCCAGATTCAAAATTAAAATTAGTGATCAGTCAGCTCTCACTACGTTCGGTCGTGTTTTTGCTATGTTTCATCACTACTCGGCTTCGCAGCTTTGACGCTGATCGTTGCAAAATGAAACATATATCGTGATTTGAAAATGTGCCCGTAAATGTATGAACTCAATGACAAGGTGCTGAAGCTTGAAAGCCTTTATCGGGATCTTTACTCTGATTTTCAGGCTGCCTTCCGGTCAAGTCGAATAAAAGGGTGAAGCCGGTTGTTATAAGGCAGCACGCCAATAATAGCATATCGGCGACTGACTTATGGTCGCGGTTACTGGCCACCACCTGACTTACGGTCGCGGTTAGTGGCTACCACCTGACTTACGGTCGCGGTTAGTAACCACCGACTGCGGTCATTGATCCGGGATCAGCTGCTTCGCTCCCTTTTAATTTAGATGGCTTCCTTACTGTCCGGAAAGAAGAGAGGAACAACGGTAACAAAAATGCTAAGCGTTTTGTTGGTGTTGCTCCGAGATTGAGCAACTAAAGGTATTGCAGTGCAGAAAATACCTACATACCAGTAAATTTGCTACCGCGATGGAGCCAGATAAGCTCAAGGTGTCTGAGGCTGACACTTTTTGTACGAAGTGTATCAAGCCAGATGCCGATCTATCTGGGTTGATGTTAGTTAACTTAAAACGTGCCACTGAGCCGCTATTCCCTGAGATCTTTGATGATAAATTCTGGCCAGTATCGGTAAGGGTTTCCCGTTTTGTATATAGACAGAGGCCGGAAGCTGATTTGACGGTACCCCGACTCTGGAAGCTCCAGTTCTATCCACTTCAAAAAACCCCTGTTAGCGGAATCTATATTTTCTGGATCGCCGTACATACAATTGTTAAAACAAATACTTTAACTAATTTTGTTATTAAAAACCATATAAACAAAGTGGTCGATTTCCAAAATTCGGTCGGTTATTTTAAATAAATATAAATTATTATAAGCAATTGCAAATTTAAAAAAGTTTAATTTGGTACACATGTAATGTACATATATGTACATATAGACAAAAATCAACATAGTTGCAATTGCAGACGTGCCATTTCCCTGCGGAAATTTTCCTTCAAAATTGGACTCCAAGGTTATTCGCAATGTCCAAATGCGTTTCTTGGAAATTTGATCCAAATACTCCACAGTTGCTGCAAACATCGTCGCCAACTCCATACATTGCAGCGTCGTTATCTTATCTTGCTCTGCCACATAGAAAATCATTAACTCTTGGTCGTTAATATAATTAAAATTAAATAAAACAAAATTTATGTACACAAGCACGTGCCAGCAGCCGAAACTCAAGAACTCAATAACTCAACTTTGGCATAGTGTAAATCCAAATTCTGAGTTATTGAGTTACCTATCGATAAATGTGGTAACTCACTGTAGTGTAAAAGGCTATTAGACTCCATCCCTTCGGTGGTCAATATTGGTACACCTGATGTATCGGACATTTTGAAGGCAATTGCTGATTTCAACAACTCTAGTAAATCAGACAGTGATGGTACTTCTGCATTCCTGCTTCGTAATTCTGATGATGCTTTTTGTGAATCGCGGAAAATTCTCTTCACAAATTTGTTGTTAACGGGTCGATTAATTGGTTAGTGGAAAGCTGCCACAATCACTCCTGTTTTAAAAAGGTTCTAAGAATTGGCCTACAAAAGCTCTTTCTTAAAGAAATGGAAATTAATTTATGATTGAAATAAATCGAATAAATGTAAAGTCCGTAACTTAAAACAGTTAAGATTTTTTTAGCGAGTCTACTGGTCCTTCTTTTTGATATGGTATGTATATATTTTAATTTAGACCACATCAGTAGATATAATTTATAATATTTATGCTGCTTGACGCGACACCTAACTTAAAACTAAAGTACAGCCCAGGAAGAAATGCATTCGATTTTTCCTGAGTTTTCAAGACAAAATTTCTGTTCACTGCAGAAATGGTGCTGCATAGTGTAATCTGTAGCATCTGTTCTTTATAGCCTGTTCCCATAGACGACCATCCACCATCCATTTCGGGGATGGTCCGTAATACCCTCTGCACACTGAGCCCGTCACGGGGGAACTTTGGGATTTTTGACAGACGGTGAATTGCGATTCACACTGGCATCGTCTACCGTTTACCGTCTAACAGCTGATGTCAAAAACAAAACTGAGTTTCTAAGCGGAAGAATTTTTTTTTGTGTTTGAAAAAAAATGGAATTAAACAAAAAATTAGCAGTTGTTGCAGCTGTGGTTCAACAGCAAAATATTTTCTTGCAAAACTAATGTTGTTGTTGAACGAAATTAATTTTGATAGCGATTACAGCGGCGACTTTGACGAGGAGGAGCTCCATCTTTGGGCAGCCGCTTTAGAGGAACAAAAGCCAGGAAGGTTGTGGCCGTTTGTGAGTACTTATACTAAATGCTACCAAAGTTTTAAGTACAAGGTCTTATGTTGTGTAGAAGCGCTTCGGGACATTTTGGGAGAAAGATGTGCCTGACAACAACGAGGCGTCTTTCAAGGAGAGCTTCAGAATGGAGAGGACCTGCTTTAACATTTTAGTAAATCGGCTCGAAGTGCTCCGGAAGAAGGATACAAACTGTAGAGCTGCCATTTCATTGGAAAAGCGAATTGCCATTGCCATGTACACCTTGGGCTCGTCCTCTGAGTATCGGGCGTACCGTACCAAACACGGTGTGTAAAATCCTGCACGAGTTTTGCAGAGCAGTCATCCACGAATTTTCGGATGAGTACATGTCGCCCAACTATCTCACTTCCGAAAAAATTGATGAGTGTGTGAAGGGATTGGGTGCATTTGGTAAAAAATCAAGACCATATGTATGTATTTATATGTATGCATATAAATTGGTTTGAACACTTCCTTTTCAATCTAGATGGCTGCCACATCGAAATTAAACCAATTATAAAGGCTGGTATTCAACCGTATTGGTTGCCCTAGTTGATTATATGTAGGATACTGCCATGAAATTATGTATTTATTAAGAGGTTACCATATTCTTATTTTGTTTCACTTTAGATACAGATTTACATATGTAATCATTGGCTCTGCAGGAAGGTGCAATGACTCCATGATCTATCGGAAGTCAAGACTTGGAAAACGCATTGAAGCTTCAGAGATGCTTCAGGAAAAATCCAAGCAAATCGAAGGAGTGCAGGTGCCTGTAATGCTAATCGGGAACTCGGCGTTCCGATTTTCTAAAAGGCTAATGTAGCCGTATCCATTTTCTATAGCCGCTTCTTTGGAACAGAGTACGTTCAATTACAACTTATCTAAAGCTAGGCGAGTTGTAGAAAATGATTTTGGTCATTTGAAAGCTAGATTTAGGATAATCGGAAAAGGTCTGGACAGCCACCATAAAAACAATAGCGCAATAATTATGTGATGTTGCATACTGCACAATATTTTAAATATGCACACCAGCGCAATTAACGATAGTTGGGAGCTTTTACCAGCAGAGCAGAGAGAGCAGCCCGATACCAGCAATAGTTCTGCTGATTAAAACCAGTCAGCAGAACAAATATGATCTGCTATAGAAAAATATTGCGTAAATTGCAATAAATAAGAAGTTAAATACAGTTTAGAAACTTATTTATTCATTTTTGTTTTGTTTTAAGCAATCCAAAAGATCTGTTGAACTGCCGAGCTTTTTCGGCAGCGTAGTTTGCGAATTATTAAACACGGGAGTTTAGTTGATATAGTTTATTGTCAATAGCGAAAGTTGTGTGGATAGGATAGCGAAAGCGAGATTAGCGATGTAGAGTTAGCCGGTTCAAGAGTCCAAAACTGCAAGAGGAGGCGGGCCGAATTGCTCGTTCCCTAATGCGAGAGCGACGATTGAAGAGTTCAGACGCTGCAAAGGCAGGCGGGCCGAATTGCCCGCGCCCTAATGCGAGCGCGACGATATCCAGACTGATTTAAGGACAGGCGGCCGAATTGCCCTTGCCCTACTGCAAGCGAGAGTGCAACAGATCCAGAGGAGAGAGCAATAGCGAACACGAAAGATCAATAGAGTCATAGAAAAGTCGAAAGAAAGAAGGAAAGAAGACGAGGGAACGGCTGGGTAGGCTTCTGCCGTGCGGGAGCTTACATGTATATATGTGTGTACAATGTTCAGTGCAGTGGGCGGTACAAACAACAAACAATAAAAAGGGAATTTAATTTACTGCTGCACCACTGGCTATAATGTTTCCATCAACTCCTTTAATATTGGGCTGCGGAACCCGACAAGATCATTCTGGAATTTGGATTGATTGCTTACTAATGCATCCATTAGTGTATCCAGAGGCTCAGCCATTTCGATCTGCTTCTTGTGGAACTCTGTCTGTTCTTCTAATTTTGCTTTGGCTACATCAGCAAGTACCGACAAGCCATCAACCTTGGTGCGCTTCGGCGGGGGACCATTACTGGCTATCGACCTCGATAATAGCTCCCTCCGAAAAAAATTTAATTTTTGCCGTTTCGAAATTTCCCAGTTAGTTCCACCATCCATTTTGGATGTTCCTAAACCGCATGGTTCTATGCTGGCCTCGCGTAAGCGAGCTAGGGAAGGGAAGCTAGGTGCGACAGGGACCCCTAAGAATAAAAATAATAGTTATAGCAGTCAGACAAATAAAGTGAAATATTAGCAGAAGATTTTGGAGTTTTATATATATCCATCGATCATTTAATATTATAACCCGAAAGCCCTCGATTCTAAAACCCCCCCCGTGCCGTATTGTGTGCCGAATTGATGCTTCCTCTGCATGCCGGGAATTCAGCCAGTGGAGTTGTACGCGGATGCCACGCCTTCCACGGACTGAAATTCCCCTCCCGTAGAAATACCTCCTCGTAGCCTTTGCGATTTGCCAAGCCGGTGGTCGCCCCTTCCCGTTGAATGCTCCCCCCCCATCCCCTTTCCCTTCCATCCTGGTACACCACCTCGGCCACGCCACCCGCAGCACGCCTCCCGCGCCTGTACCCAGGCCGAGGGGTATGCTGTGCGGCACTCGTTATCGACATGTTGTGGGTACCACCGACCACGTGCTACGCGCATCCTTGACCCAGCAGCCACGCCTCCCGCGTCTGTACCCAAGCCGAGGGGTATGCTCCGCCGCACTCGTGATCCACCAGTGGTGGGTATCACCGACCATGTGCCCCGCGTACCCCGGCCCCCCAACAGCCACGCCATCCGCAACACGCGCCCACGCCCAGGGCCGGGGTACCCTGCGCCGCATTCGCTGGCCACGAGTGGAGGGTACCACCTCCTGCAGGTTGCGTGCGTTCCGGATCCACACCGACTACGCCATTCCACAGCACGCCCCTACTCGAGGCCCCGACCCCGGCAAACGACGGCACCGCGCGGAGTGCACACACCACCCGTCCCTCTCCTACACTTCGTCCGTACGATCCCTCTCTATGGTCCCCTAATATCTGTATAGGGACCGGGCCTTGGACAGACTGAGAGGCTGTACCCCGGCCTGAGACAGGAACTTCCTTACAAAACCTTCACTAGGGAGGTGAGCCGGCTCGCTCACCCTGGGAAATGAGTGTCGAGTAGAATGTGTAAGAACTCCTCACTGGAGTTTGTCCAATCACCTTTCTTAAGGTTCCCCACCCAGTGGCCGTTTTGGAGAGGATCTTGCGTAGCCTTGCAGCCTCCGACGTTTCAAGTTTTTGCCAAAAGGCCTTTTTTGCCAGTCTAATTTTTTTTTCCCAGTTGGCTTTCGTGGGGTTAACAAATTCAGTGGGTTTCGGGCTTTCGAGAGATAATATAATCTCGATGTACCTGTGGTCAGAGAAGTAATGTTCCCTTAGGACTTTTCAGCTCTTGACTATTTCTGACAGTTTTTGAGACACTAAGGTGAAGTCAATTACCTCTGGTCGATTTTTAATTATAAACGTAGGATTATTTCCCTGATTGCAGATTATAGCCTATTCACACTGAGCACCGTTTACCGTCTATTTCCTAGACGGTGGGTAAGGTTTTGCCATTCCGGAATTTCCCAGTTAGTTCCATCGTCTATTTTGAATGTTCCTTAAAACGTTCCTAAGCACGTTTCTATGCGATATTTAGCCGATGGTTTTCAAATACAACTCTGAAAAATTGTCATTCACAGCGAAAAAATGGAATTCACTGCGAATATGTAAGCAATGACTGACAAAAATAACTGATTCTCCAGCAAATGGCAAGAAGCCAGGATGTTTTTCAATAGCAGTTGCTCGATTAGTTAGAGATGCTATAATAAATAGAATTAAATGTAGTTTTAAACATTTTATATTTGTTTTACAATGGCAGATCTGAATATATCTGCAGATAAATGCAGGTCCCGCTGTTCATATTACTCACTTTAATTAAGCAGAACCCAGTTTTCATTAATGGGGCTGTTGTGTTTTTTCTCCAATATTGCTTCGATCTGTTGTGCAAGGCTCGAATAGTGATTCCTCATCGAATTTATTTATTTGTCGAACGCCACTATCAATCTTTGCAACATAATTTCATGCTGTTTAACTACAGTCGAAAAAAAAGGACATTTTCCATATTTGTTATTAAATTTTGACAAAATTCTGAGTACAAATTTGTTGCTTTGTTGTTGTCAGCTTTGTTTTACATGGATGGAAGATTGTGGCCTGTGCTATTCGAGGTTTCACATATTTTTTAAAAAACCCCACCGTTCCCCGTAAATGTGCTGTGTGGAAAAAGGCTATTATGATCTGCATACAGGGACGGGATAAGGAATATTTTCGCCTTCGACGAATTTGTAAAATGGCACAGAAAAGCTTTTTTTTTCGAGATTGCAGTTGTATGAAAATTGTGCAATTTGGTTCTTTTACGATTCTTCAAACATACTTAGTTTAATACTATTGGATCAACTCAGTTTTTTCAAGAATAAAAGTATCGGTCATTTGTAGCTAAGAGATGGACAACGAAGACACAAAAAAATTTTAAATAATAAAGTATTCTATTTTATTATGGTGTTGTCTTAAGTATAGTGTAAGATGGTTTAATAGATGAGTTAGGCTTAAGATCTAATAATAATTATATGAGGAGCAAAAAAGAGTCATAGGAAATAATTTAAACTAAATAAATATCCCTTCCGTTTTTCTCGTCTTTAGATTTAATTTTCACTACCAATACTCGGTTTCTCTCGCTTTGTAAAAACTATTCCAAAGTTCAATGAGGCAAAGTGACAGTGACACAAGTGAGAAACGCAATCCAGGAATTATATATATATGCATATATGTATACATTGTACAAGGATATTTACATTTATTTAATAACTCATCAAAATTTAAATATTTCTCCTTTTTTGTTATATGGTCAAAAATAAAGGATATTTAACTTCCAGAAATATAGTTTTTATTTTCTTAATGTAAACTGAAATAATTATATTCCTCGACGTTAGCTGAACGATTTCATAATATAATTTTTTTTGAAGTTGTGCGGTTTCTTTGATCTGTATATACTATTCTACTGTATATACAAATACACAAACGTCCCATGGGTGTGTGAACAATCAAACAAGCTGCATAGAAGCTGAACATCACAGCGACGGTCGCACAATACCCTGTCCGTAAGGCTAGCGACGAGGGATATCCAGTTCAGTGCACATTGGGCTAGACATCCGAAATCTTGGCCCTAAGTAACACTACTCGACAAAATTCAACTTGTTTTTCCGCTGCGGCCAAAAATGACTTTTTCTGATAGATTTGGAGATTTACAATTTTTTAAAGAACTATGGTTATTTTTTCATAGAATAGTTTTTTTTTTTTAAGAATTTTTAAAAAATTTGGTATTTTTTGTCATATGTAGTGCTTCTATTTTTCACATAACTTAAGTTTCCTAAAACTGGTTGTATTGAACTTTGCGGTAAAAAAAAGCTTACAAATGCAGCTTTAAATCCGACTCAGAAACTTTGTAGCTGCAACTTAACGTCTGGAAGGAAAAGTCGAAAAAAAATATTTGAATGCCTTGATTTTTATACCCGGTACTCGAAGAGTATAGGGGTATATTCGATTTGTGGCGCCCAGAAGGCGTATATATATTCTTGATCAGCATCAATAGCCGAGTCGGTCCGTCTGTCCGTCTTCATTTGCGCCTATATCTTATAGATTATCAAAGCTGGAGTAACCAAGTTTTGTATTCAGTCTCTTGTGTTATCACATTACTCAAATTGTATTTCAAAATTTCGTCCCGCCTCTTTCCGCCCGCACAAAAGATGGAAGTCTCTGGCATACATTTTGAAGATACAAGAAAACTAAATACGCAGAACCATAGAGAAAGACCATTTCTATCAGAGTGTTGAATCTGGATCAGATCGGATT
This sequence comes from Drosophila affinis, assembly GCA_037356375.1. Taxonomy (NCBI): domain Eukaryota; kingdom Metazoa; phylum Arthropoda; class Insecta; order Diptera; family Drosophilidae; genus Drosophila; species Drosophila affinis. The sequence continues at coordinate 29,923,143 of CM074800.1, forward strand.
ATTATTATAGCTACAATGAAGAAAACCATTTCGAAAGTATTCTTTCCCTCTCGCTCTCTCTCACACGCGACCCCATCTGCTTTGCCCATTCGTATTTTTTGACGCCTAGTTCTCAGAGACTATAAGAGCTAGAGCAACCAAACTTTCAAGCTCCTGTGATATCAAACCAGCACAGGTGTATTTCAAAATTTTGCCACGCCCCATCCGCTCCACAAAAGACGAAAATTTGTGGATTTCACAATTTTTAAGATAAAAGAAAACAAAAAACGCAGAATAATGGAAAATTACCAAATCTACCAGATTGCCGAATATGGATCAGGTCGGATAAATATTATGGCCAGAAGAAACAAATTAAATTTCAGTGGCTACGCAACGCCTGCGCTTATCATTCCCTCTATCTCTGTCGCAAATATGTTATACATGTAGAAATGTAGAAGCAGATATAAAAAAGTATATGCAAACAAAATTGGAAACATGTATACTATTCCAAAAATATTTGACTTTATTTTTTGAAATATTATTTTTTGCCCAAAACTTAATTCGTCCCTTTTGCGAACATATAATAAATTGCATACGCCGCAAGTTCATATATGTATATGCATATGTATACTGACTGAGTATCGGGTATAAGGTAGAGCCGCGGCCTTTGCCGCGGCTTACAACGTTCCCCCTCGTTTTTGGTTTTAGATAGACACATTAATTAGGCGTCGTGTAAGTTATCGCTTATAAAAATATAAAAATAAAAGGCGATGTTATAACCGATTGACCTAAGCTTCATATGCCGTTTGGCACTATCCCAAATGCCATTTTACCGTTAAAAACTGTTACAAATACAGATTTTTGGTATTTTTGTAGGAAAATAAAAACGTCAGCTAACGGAATTTAACGACGAAATTTGGCATATGAAATTTTGGTCAAACGGTTATAACTTAGCCGTTTATTTTTATATTTTTATAAGCGATGCCTTCAACGACGCCTAATTAATGTGTTTATCTAAAATCAAAAATCAAGGCATTCAAATATTTTTTTTCGACTTTTTCTGAGCTCTCAAAGACAAAATTTCGAGCAAAAATACCGAAAAAAAATTATGAAATTTCAATTTGGAAGTTTAATATCTTCCAGACGTTAAGTTGCAGCTTCAAAGTGTCTGAGTCGGATTTGCATGTCAGCTTTTTTTAACTGCAAAGTTCAATACAATAAGTTGTAGGAAACTTATGTTATGTGAAAAACAGGAGCACTACATATGACAAAAAATAACAATTTTTTTTTTAAATTCTTAAAAAAAAACTATTCTATGAAAAAACGAGGCGGAACGTTGTGGCACGAGCGGAACGAGGCAAAGGCCGCGGCTCTACTTTATACCTGGTACTCGGTCAGAATATGTGTACGTACATATGTGATCTTATGATTAAAAAATAAATTTTAAAAAATTAAGTTTAGCCATTCTGCAAAATTTTATATACCTTTTAAATGTTATCTGTTTCCATTTTGTTTTACATATGTTTTTTACATCTGTCTTCTCTACATTTGACATTTACATATTCGTCTTTACATATGATACGGTTCGCGGAAGTGTGTGCGAGAAAGAGAGAGGGAATGAGTAAGCACTTGAAAGGCGTTGCGTAGCCACTGAAATTTAATTTTTTTCTTCTAGCCATAACAATGATCCGACCTGATCCAGATTCGGCAATCTGGTAGATACGACTATTTCCCATAACTCTGCGTTTTTTGTTTTCTCATACCTTAAAAATTGTGGATTCCACAGATGTTCGTTCTTTGTGGGGGCGGAAGGAGGCGTGGCAAAATTTTGAAATAAATTCGTGCTGGTTTGATATCACAGGAGTTTGGATAGAAAGTTTGGTTGCTCTAGCTTTTATAGTCTCTAAGAACTAGGCCTTAAAATAATACAAATGGGCAAAGCAATGTGAGAGAGAGCGAGAGGGAAAGATTACTTTCGAAATGGTTTTCTTCATTGTAGCTATATTAATGATTCGACCTGATCCTAATTCAATACTCTCATAGAAATGGTCATCATCTATGATTCTGCTTTTTTAGTTTTCTCGTATCTTCAAAATTGTGTAAGCCACAGACTTTCGTCCTTTGTGTGTTCAGAAAGAAGCGGGATGACACAGGAGACTGGATACAAAACTTGGTTGCTCTAGCTTTAATAGACGGACGGACGGACGGACAGAATGACATGGCTATATCGACTCGACTATTGATGCCCAACAAGAATATATATTCTTTATGGGGTCGGAAACGCTTCCTTCTGGGCGTTACACACAACCGGATCATTATTATGGACAGTTGTAACAAATTAAATTTCAGTGGATACGCATAGCCTGCCAAGCGCTTACTCATTCCCACTCTCTCTCTCTCGCAAACACTTGTACGTCTCGAATATGTAGTTATACATATACATTATGAAATGTAGAAGCAAATGTAAAAACCATATTTTTATTTTAAATAACATATAATAAATTATATAATATAATATAATAAATTTCATAAATCGTATGCTGATAAAAGTATGTACATATATACTGACTGAGTACCGGGTATAAGGTAGAGCCGCAGCCTTTGCCGCGGATCACAACGTTCCCCCTCGTTTTTATTTATTAATGATACATATGATAAATGTGTTGAAATATGTTGAATACCTATACATATATGGGCATTTCTCTGATGTCGAACGGGACGTTCGTATGCATTTTAAGTTATACAATTAAAAAAAAAACGATTTTCAAAATTTTTTTACCGTAATGATTCACCACTTGACTATCCCTATAGTTAGTGCTAAGGGCGATTTTGGGCTAGTGTTCGTTTTCGAGATATTTGCAAAAAAGCATGGTATTCGCACGGGACAAATATAGAAGTGGTTTTCGCGGCGACCAATTCGCACTCAGATTTCAGCGAACGTTAAGACGATATATTTATGAGAATTTCTGATTAATGTTCTGCATTGATGACTCTTTAAAATGGTTATAATTTTAAGCATGTATGGCTTGTAGTTTTTTTTTAATTCAATTTAAACCTCTGGCGCCCGGGACAAAAATTTCTTGGCTTATAAATGTTACAAAAATTCCGTTAACCGATATTGATAAAATTGTCTGGGATTTTTTTTAGATAGTTCAATATTTAAGACTTTGAGGAAAGACTTTTATCAAGAATCATCTTTCTTATAGGAGAAAAAATAATGGAAAACATGCCAAAAAAAATACCAAACGAGAGGGAACGTTGTGAGCCGCGGCTATGGCCGCGGCACTACTTTATACCCGGAACTCAGTTAGTATATGTGTATAGGTATGATCTTGTAATTTATTTGTATGTAACTTATAAAATATACATATTTGATACGTAAACGCCGCTCGAATTAGCTACCAATTTAATACATTCAATACATTAAATTGGTACCCAGGGAACACCACGGGGAGGCCATCGCGATGCAATGGGGTCACTCTAGCCAAAATATAATATTGGGGACCTACGAGTCGACTTGAGCTGCTTTTAAAAGCATTTTTAAGCTCCATATTCCCCAAAAAATAAACAAATAGGATTCCAATCCTTCAAAAAAAATATCTATACTAAAATGAATACCTAAATACGTAAAAAAAATGATGTATACTAAAATGAATACCTAAATACGTAAACATGATTAATAATAAATATATTTAATATAAACTTAACAAAATAAAACGGAAAACGGATAAAAATCCGGAAAAAAAATATTAAGCAAAATAAAAGATTAAATTTAAAAGTAATAATATAATTAAGAATACGCGTCCCCTACAGGTTCCTGCCGGCTCGTGCGGGCTTACGGTTCGTGCGGGGGGCGGGTCGCCTAAACCTATCCAAATCTAGCCTTCTGCCTCCCTAACATTAACTAGAATTCCACTATGATAACTATAGACAGTCTCAAAGGTGCGCGCGGTGGCCCTGCTATCGGAAATGTTTGAAAACGCCCAGTCAATATGCGTATCGCAATTGGTTGTGGACGAGTCCAAGCCTAACAATGACCTACAATTCCTTTCTGAAAGGAATTCATAAATTTCCCTATAGCAGCCAGAAAGATTATGAAGACATAAATTAAAATCTCCTAACACTAAGCAATTTCTATTTAAAAGCTGACTTCTCTGAAATAAATCCTCAAATTCTGCTTTGAACTTTGGCAACGGATACGCGGGGGTTCTATAAATAACAACAACACCTACAGATTTGTACTCAAACAAAGCATACTCGAACACTGGAGATGCTAAGTTTCCGGAATTTGCGTAAAATCGACAACTTTCAAAATTACTACAATGATCTAAAAGTTCATTCCTAACAAATATTAGAATGCCCCTTTTCTGTCTAACTCTGCTGGCTACGGAAGGACAATCTAACCGCACTGCAGTGGAATAGCCAGGAATATTATAAGCTTCATTTGAGTAAGTGGAAGCCTCAACAAAGCACTAAAAAGAAGAATTGAGCATTAACTGATCAGAACAGACATTGCTAAAATGGCAGTGCAAGCTTTCCGTATTATGGAAGAAAATATTGAGGTCGGTCGGATTGAGTAAACAATCGAAGTGGGTTTGAAGTGATTTGGCAGAACGTAAGTTCTCCATCTCCTTCGCGACAGGACAGTCCCGCTGGGGTTTCGGAGGAATGAATGGTCCAACGATGTAAAGTCCGTTCGCACTGGTGGCCCTACTGCAAGCTACATACAACGCCTCTCTTTGCATATTGGATGAAGTGTGGACGACCACTTTGCTGTATGTAGCTCCCTGACTCTTATGAATAGTTATAGCTTCTGCAGCTACAACCGGAAACTGTTATCGGTCGATAGTAACTTGTTCGTTTTGGTGGTACTGAAAACTTTTTGTAGTTTTCTGAATTGGGGTCCATGAAGATTCGTTACTATGGCTGCGTTTCGACCGAGCGTTAACTCCTACGCTTTCCTCAAGAAAATGTATCCAAAGAAGTTCGGGGGGTATTGGAGGAGCTGAGATCTACCTGCATTAAAACACCAGTGGCTCCGTTAACTAGACCATCTGATGTATCTACATTGACCGTCATCATGTATTTAGCCGTGGTTTTAAGGACCAATGAAGTACACAAACCTTGTGTATTCGAAGTTTTAAAACTCTTAACAGAGTCCAGATATTTGCTTTTGGTTTCTGGGTTAAGATGTTCGGCTTTGACGCAGTCTAAAGCTATTGAAGTATATTCTGGAGTCATTATCGATGATAGCTTCTCCCTATTGTACTTATTTGTCTCGCTATTGCTATAAAATAAGTGGATCGCATCTCTGGGGGTTTGACTGCCGTCAACTATTCGGCTCCTAAGCAATTGACTATCGTCTGACGTCATTTCGGCCGATGCCATGTTATTAAGTGCGGTTGCAAAAGCTTGGTCATCTCGCTGTCGCATTATCTCTGTAAGTTCGAAAAACTTGAAGCTATCCCAGAGACTAGAGCCAAATATCGCACTGTACGGATTATGCGCTCCTGATGAGGATTTAAATATCCAACGATCACCTACTGGACATAACTGCCTTAGATCGCCGAACACGATAAGAGAAATGCCACCAAAAGGACTCTCGGGCCTTGAAAAGATTTGTTTTAGGCGCTTATCCAAATACGAAAACATTTTTTCACCGACCATAGAAATTTCGTCAATTATTAGAATTTTAAGATCAATAAATCTTGAACGCAAGGTATTTAATATATCTGGACCCAACTGTTTAAAGGCATGGTTAGACTGATTGAGAGGTAAAGAAAACATGGAGTGAAGTGTGGCACCTCCAATACCGAATGCAGCTTTTCCTGTGGCAGCACACAGAAGAACCTTAACAGTTTCTGGGTTAGATCCTGGTCTACGATTAAACTCCTGGGAAATGGTCTGAAAAATGGTAGATATTGTCCTACTCTTGCCGACGCCTGCGCCGCCACCTACAAACTCATAAAAAACTGCCGTATTTCTCACATTATGCAGAACATGGGTGAGATAAGCTTTTTGCTTCAAATTAAGCGATCTAATTAAACTGGCTAACAACGTAGGGGAAACAATCGGAGGAAGCTTAACTAATCGAATACTCCTATCTTCATCCGTTGCCTGGTCATTCAAGTTCAGAACATTTATTTGAGAGCTTATTTCGGGAATCGCTAAAGCCCTAAACTGCTCATCAATGGTCTCATCAACCGCCTCTTCACATAAATTTTCCTCCCTATTGGCTTCGGCTTCCATGGCCCTCCTAAGCACGTCTTCTAAATCTGCTAACGCATTGTATTTTTGGAAATTTGAACTAACTAAATCCTGATGATTGTTATAAACATCCTCGCAATTAACGCTCACTAAATCTCTTTCTTCATCTCTCCACGGATAAAACACCATGACAAATGCTCTAAAATAGTTAGACCTATCTGTATTTATATTAAACCTCATATACTTTAAAATGGATGGCATGGTCCGTTCCCTAATAAAACCACTATTATCGCGGAGAGGAAGAAAGACTTCTACTTCTACCTCATTTTCTTCGTCCTCTTCATCATCGCTATTTTGGCCAACTCTTTTCCCGCTTTTACTAAATTCATAATTTGCTGCAAAATCGGCCAAACACAGGCCCTGAAGATTGATTGGTCTCTGTTCATACCGCTTCAGCAATCCTTTGACGAATATGTCAGTGGAGTCCTGATTCATATTTTGTAGGATGCTTTTGGATTTGAGCATTCGCACTCGTTGCTCTGGAGGGAAAGTATTAATATGAACGCATTTGTTGCTAGTTCCGGACAAAGGAATACCTAGACAACAATACACGGCTTCCTGAGCAGATATCTCAGTGCCAGAAATAAATTTGTGACCAATGTGCTGTAGCTTTTGCCTAATTGTATAATTACAATCAATTAAATATAATTACTCTCTTACCGCTTCGCGCATAAGCTTAGAAATACCCCTTTGGGATTTATTTATATAGTTTATTATATAGCTACAGCATGCATAAGGGTCCAAAATGAATTGGATATCCATATTGGCCCTTTGCATTGAAAGAATGTGCTTATTATAAGCATTAACGCTAATCTCAGCAAACGACCTCTTTGGAAAAATTTGTGGTTTCTTCAAACCAGAACATATTGCATATTTGTAGTCCTCGTAATTGACGCTCACTTGTTCGTGGGAAAGGAAATTCTCAAATATGCTCAGGTGATCAATCATATCAGAGGATTGATCAGAATTCAGTAGATCTTGAATTTTCCTAAAATTTCCTTGGTGAAAATCAAGGTTTGGAGTTTCCTCCGGCAGTGGACTCAATAGCTCCGTTTGGGGCATTGGAGGGTATGGAATACCGAATCTACAAACTTTTTTTCCACTTCTATTGACTTTTTTAAGACATGTCATGTTTGTATGCCTATGCTTTTGGTATTCAACATACGGAGCTAATTCTGAGTCTGTGACATCTACTGTAATGTGTGTATTAATGAAGGCTACAACTGTTGAAATTGACTCAGTACTGGTAAAATCCACTGCTGGGGCATCTTTCAGCCAAAACATACCGTGAATGTGGGGGGAACCTCTTTGTTGAAACTCAACACGACAATAAAATTTGATGACAAAGTTTTCTCCGAAAATGCCCTCCTGATTCCTCATAACTTTTAAAAGCTCACGATACCTATGATCAAAATACCTAGCACAAGTAACTGGATCTGCCTTGATGTAATCCTAGACTCCTTTTCGTTATACTGTAGATTCATTGCTTCTTCTTCGCTAATGACCTCTCTATCTACATTGCTTTTGAGCAAAACAAGCAACTCTGGCCACCGTGTTTCAGCAGCAGACAGAGTGATGAAAAAAGTCGGCAGGCCGAACTGACGAATCATGGCCATAACCTTCTTCTTTTCTTCCTCCCAATGAGCCGGAGACGAGCGAATATCTCGAAGAATCCTATATCCCTCATCGTGGTTAATTAGTCCCCCTATGAAATTCTCATTAAGAGCGTTAGCTGCCGTAACTGCACTGGACGTGCTCCGCTTACGTAAGCAGATAGAAATATTATTGCGAATCTTAATGAGTTCTAACTTCTTATAATTGAAGAACAGTTTATCAGATCTACAACCTCTCCTATCTACATTTCGAAGCTCTGATCTAACAATAGTTGTAAAACTTTCTGAAGATTGTCTCTTGACGCCTGCATAAATAGTGGGAAAAGATAACTCTTCCGAGTCAATATCTAAGACGATATCAAGAGGTCGTTGTCCTGGCCCTGGTGCGATTTTTATAATCTTATCATCGAATGTTACGTTATTTTCAAGCAGAGTTTCCCGACCACTAGGGTTGAGCTCTTCGGCCACTACCTCCTCGTCGGGATGGGCTGGCTCTGTGTCTACATCCCTATCTCTATTTTGGATACTTTCTAAAAAGGCTGCGTCTGTTTGAGAGGCTACGAAAGGAACAATATCGGATGTGAAGCCAGAGATCCATTGCTCATTAACTATGACATTATGCTTTTTATACAAATCTGTGCTAACTAAATAACGAAGTGCTTCAAAAATTTTGGAAGGTCTAATGGTTTCAGCCATGAAGGCATGAAGATACTCTTGTCTACGCTTCAGGTGGAGCTGAATAACCTGAGCTTCATGGAATGCTCGTGGAAGCTCCTTCACGATATCACTAACGGAAATAGGGACGTTTACAACTGCTCCTTTAATGGCATTTTGGCCTCTTCCCCCAGGCAATAATATAGTCCAATATAGTCCACGTCCTGTCTTCGTCTGGACCGACGCAGGGTATCGGCCACTTGCTCCTCACGTCTAACCTGTGCGTCTGTTCGTCTCTGTATATGTCCTACTGTATTCTGTGCCTGCTCTCTAGCCCTATAGTCCAAGTCCTGTCTTCGTCTGGACCGACGCAGAGTATCGGCCACTTGCTGCTCACGTCTAACCTGTGCGTCTGTTCGTCTCTGTATATGTCCTACTGTATTCTGTGCCTGCTCTGTAGCCCTATAGTCCACGTCCTGTCTTCGTCTGGACCGAGGCAGAGTATCGGCCACTTGCTCCTCACGTCTAACCTGTGCGTCTGTTCGTCTCTGTATATGTCCTACTGTATTCTGTGCCTGCTCTCTAGCCCTATAGTCCAAGTCCTGTCTTCGTCTGGACCGACGCAGAGTATCGGCCACTTGCTCCTCACGTCTAACCTGTGCGTCTGTTCGTCTCTGTATATGTCCTACTGTATTCTGTGCCTGCTCTGTAGCCCTATAGTCCACGTCCTGTCTTCGTCTGGACCGACGCAGGGTATCGGCCACTTCCTCCTCACGTCTAACCTGTGCGTCTGTTCGTCTCTGTATATGTCCTACTGTATTCTGTGCCTGCTCTGTAGCCCTATAGTCCACGTCCTGTCTTCGTCTGGACCGACGCAGGGTATCGGCCACTGGCTCCTCACGTCTAACCTGTGCGTCTGTTCGTCTCTGTATATGTCCTACTGTATTCTGTGCCTGCTCTGTAGCCCTATAGTCCACGTCCTGTCTTCGTCTGGACCGACGCAGAGTATCGGCCACTTGCTCCTCACGTCTAACCTGTGCGTCTGTTCGTCTCTGGATATGTCCTACTGTATTCTGTGCCTGCTCTCTAGCCCTATAGTCCAAGTCCTGTCTTCGTCTGGACCGACGCAGAGTATCGGCCACTTGCTCCTCACGTCTAACCTGTGCGTCTGTTCGTCTCTGTATATGTCCTACTGTATTCTGTGCCTGCTCTGTAGCCCTATAGTCCACGTCCTGTCTTCGTCTGGACCGACGCAGAGTATCGGCCACTTGCTCCTCACGTCTAACCTGTGCGTCTGTTCGTCTCTGTATATGTCCTACTGTATTCTGTGCCTGCTCTCTAGCCCTATAGTCCAAGTCCTGTCTTCGTCTGGACCGACGCAGAGTATCGGCCACTTGTTCCTCACGTCTAACCTGTGCGTCTGTTCGTCTCTGTATATGTCCTACTGTATTCTGTGCCTGCTCTGTAGCCCTATAGTCCACGTCCTGTCTTCGTCTGGACCGACGCAGGGTATCGGCCACTTGCTCCTCACGTCTAACCTGTGCGTCTGTTCGTCTCTGTATATGTCCTACTGTATTCTGTGCCTGCTCTGTAGCCCTATAGTCCACGTCCTGTCTTCGTCTGGACCGACGCAGGGTATCGGCCACTTGCTCCTCACGTCTAACCTGTGCGTCTGTTCGTCTCTGTATATGTCCTACTGTATTCTGTGCCTGCTCTGTAGCCCTATAGTCCACGTCCTGTCTTCGTCTGGACCGACGCAGGGTATCGGCCACTTGCTCCTCACGTCTAACCTGTGCGTCTGTTCGTCTCTGGATATGTCCTACTGTATTCTGTGCCTGCTCTCTAGCCCTATAGTCCAAGTCCTGTCTTCGTCTGGACCGACGCAGAGTATCGGCCACTTGCTCCTCACGTCTAACCTGTGCGTCTGTTCGTCTCTGTATATGTCCTACTGTATTCTGTGCCTGCTCTGTAGCCCTATAGTCCACGTCCTGTCTTCGTCTGGACCGACGCAGAGTATCGGCCACTTGCTCCTCACGTCTAACCTGTGCGTCTGTTCGTCTCTGTATATGTCCTACTGTATTCTGTGCCTGCTCTCTAGCCCTATAGTCCAAGTCCTGTCTTCGTCTGGACCGACGCAGAGTATCGGCCACTTGCTCCTCACGTCTAACCTGTGCGTCTGTTCGTCTCTGTATATGTCCTACTGTATTCTGTGCCTGCTCTGTAGCCCTATAGTCCACGTCCTGTCTTCGTCTGGACCGACGCAGAGTATCGGCCACTTGCTCCTCACGTCTAACCTGTGCGTCTGTTCGTCTCTACATCTACATTGACTGTCATCATGTATTTAGCCGTGGTTTTAAGGACCAATGAAGTACACAAACCTTGTGTATTCGAAGTTTTAAAACTCTTAACAGAGTCCAGATATTTGCTTTTGGTTTCTGGGTTAAGATGTTCGGCTTTGACGCAGTCTAAAGCTATTGAAGTATATTCTGGAGTCATTATCGATGATAGCTTCTCCCTATTGTACTTATTTGTCTCGCTATTGCTATAAAATAAGTGGATCGCATCTCTGGGGGTTTGACTGCCGTCAACTATTCGGCTCCTAAGCAATTGACTATCGTCTGACGTCATTTCGGCCGATGCCATGTTATTAAGTGCGGTTGCAAAAGCTTGGTCATCTCGCTGTCGCATTATCTCTGTAAGTTCGAAAAACTTGAAGCTATCCCAGAGACTAGAGCCAAATATCGCACTGTACGGATTATGCGCTCCTGATGAGGATTTAAATATCCAACGATCACCTACTGGACATAACTGCCTTAGATCGCCGAACACGATAAGAGAAATGCCACCAAAAGGACTCTCGGGCCTTGAAAAGATTTGTTTTAGGCGCTTATCCAAATACGAAAACATTTTTTCACCGACCATAGAAATTTCGTCAATTATTAGAATTTTAAGATCAATAAATCTTGAACGCAAGGTATTTAATATATCTGGACCCAACTGTTTAAAGGCATGGTTAGACTGATTGAGAGGTAAAGAAAACATGGAGTGAAGTGTGGCACCTCCAATACCGAATGCAGCTTTTCCTGTGGCAGCACACAGAAGAACCTTAACAGTTTCTGGGTTAGATCCTGGTCTACGATTAAACTCCTGGGAAATGGTCTGAAAAATGGTAGATATTGTCCTACTCTTGCCGACGCCTGCGCCGCCACCTACAAACTCATAAAAAACTGCCGTATTTCTCACATTATGCAGAACATGGGTGAGATAAGCTTTTTGCTTCAAATTAAGCGATCTTATTAAACTGGCTAACAACGTAGGGGAAACAATCGGAGGAAGCTTAACTAATCGAATACTCCTATCTTCATCCGTTGCCTGGTCATTCAAGTTCAGAACATTTATTTGAGAGCTTATTTCGGGAATCGCTAAAGCCCTAAACTGCTCATCAATGGTCTCATCAACCGCCTCTTCACATAAATTTTCCTCCCTATTGGCTTCGGCTTCCATTGCCCTCCTAAGCACGTCTTCTAAATCTGCTAACGCATTGTATTTTTGGAAATTTGAACTAACTAAATCCTGATGATTGTTATAAACATCCTCGCAATTAACGCTCACTAAATCTCTTTCTTCATCTCTCCACGGATAAAACAGCATGACAAATGCTCTAAAATAGTTAGACCTATCTGTATTTATATTAAACCTCATATACTTTAAAATGGATGGCATGGTCCGTTCCCTAATAAAACCACTATTATCGCGGAGAGGAAGAAAGACTTCTACTTCTACCTCATTTTCTTCGTCCTCTTCATCATCGCTATTTTGGCCAACTCTTTTCCCGCTTTTACTAAATTCATAATTTGCTGCAAAATCGGCCAAACACAGGCCCTGAAGATTGATTGGTCTCTGTTCATACCGCTTCAGCAATCCTTTGACGAATATGTCAGTGGAGTCCTGATTCATATTTTGTAGGATGCTTTTGGATTTGAGCATTCGCACTCGTTGCTCTGGAGGGAAAGTATTAATATGAACGCATTTGTTGCTAGTTCCGGACAAAGGAATACCTAGACAACAATACACGGCTTCCTGAGCAGATATCTCAGTGCCAGAAATAAATTTGTGACCAATGTGCTGTAGCTTTTGCCTAATTGTATAATTACAATCAATTAAATATAATTACTCTCTTACCGCTTCGCGCATAAGCTTAGAAATACCCCTTTGGGATTTATTTATATAGTTTATTATATAGCTACAGCATGCATAAGGGTCCAAAATGAATTGGATATCCATATTGGCCCTTTGCATTGAAAGAATGTGCTTATTATAAGCATTAACGCTAATCTCAGCAAACGACCTCTTTGGAAAAATTTGTGGTTTCTTCAAACCAGAACATATTGCATATTTGTAGTCCTCGTAATTGACGCTCACTTGTTCGTGGGAAAGGAAATTCTCAAATATGCTCAGGTGATCAATCATATCAGAGGATTGATCAGAATTCAGTAGATCTTGAATTTTCCTAAAATTTCCTTGGTGAAAATCAAGGTTTGGAGTTTCCTCCGGCAGTGGACTCAATAGCTCCGTTTGGGGCATTGGAGGGTATGGAATACCGAATCTACAAACTTTTTTTCCACTTCTATTGACTTTTTTAAGACATGTCATGTTTGTATGCCTATGCTTTTGGTATTCAACATACGGAGCTAATTCTGAGTCTGTGACATCTACTGTAATGTGTGTATTAATGAAGGCTACAACTGTTGAAATTGACTCAGTACTGGTAAAATCCACTGCTGGGGCATCTTTCAGCCAAAACATACCGTGAATGTGGGGGGAACCTCTTTGTTGAAACTCAACACGACAATAAAATTTGATGACAAAGTTTTCTCCGAAAATGCCCTCCTGATTCCTCATAACTTTTAAAAGCTCACGATACCTATGATCAAAATACCTAGCACAAGTAACTGGATCTGCCTTGATGTAATCCTAGACTCCTTTTCGTTATACTGTAGATTCATTGCTTCTTCTTCGCTAATGACCTCTCTATCTACATTGCTTTTGAGCAAAACAAGCAACTCTGGCCACCGTGTTTCAGCAGCAGACAGAGTGATGAAAAAAGTCGGCAGGCCGAACTGACGAATCATGGCCATAACCTTCTTCTTTTCTTCCTCCCAATGAGCCGGAGACGAGCGAATATCTCGAAGAATCCTATATCCCTCATCGTGGTTAATTAGTCCCCCTATGAAATTCTCATTAAGAGCGTTAGCTGCCGTAACTGCACTGGACGTGCTCCGCTTACGTAAGCAGATAGAAATATTATTGCGAATCTTAATGAGTTCTAACTTCTTATAATTGAAGAACAGTTTATCAGATCTACAACCTCTCCTATCTACATTTCGAAGCTCTGATCTAACAATAGTTGTAAAACTTTCTGAAGATTGTCTCTTGACGCTTGCATAAATAGTGGGAAAAGATAACTCTTCCGAGTCAATATCTAAAACGATATCAAGAGGTCGTTGTCCTGGCCCTGGTGCGATTTTTATAATCTTATCATCGAATGTTACGTTATTTTCAAGCAGAGTTTCCCGACCACCAGGGTTGAGCTCTTCGGCCACTACCTCCTCGTCGGGATGGGCTGGCTCTGTGTCTACATCCCTATCTCTATTTTGGATACTTTCTAAAAAGGCTGCGTCTGCTTGAGAGGCTACGAAAGGAACAATATCGGATGTGAAGCCAGAGATCCATTGCTCATTAACTATGACATTATGCTTTTTATACAAATCTGTGCTAACTAAATAACGAAGTGCTTCAAAAATTTTGGAAGGTCTAATGGTTTCAGCCATGAAGGCATGAAGATACTCTTGTCTACGCTTCAGGTGGAGCTGAATAACCTGAGCTTCATGGAATGCTCGTGGAAGCTCCTTCACGATATCACTAACGGAAATAGGGACGTTTACAACTGCTCCTTTAATGGCATTTTGGCCTCTTCCCCCAGGCAATAATATAGTCCAATATAGTCCACGTCCTGTCTTCGTCTGGACCGACGCAGGGTATCGGCCACTTGCTCCTCACGTCTAACCTGTGCGTCTGTTCGTCTCTGTATATGTCCTACTGTATTCTGTGCCTGCTCTCTAGCCCTATAGTCCAAGTCCTGTCTTCGTCTGGACCGACGCAGAGTATCGGCCACTTGCTCCTCACGTCTAACCTGTGCGTCTGTTCGTCTCTGTATATGTCCTACTGTATTCTGTGCCTGCTCTGTAGCCCTATAGTCCACGTCCTGTCTTCGTCTGGACCGACGCAGAGTATCGGCCACTTGCTCCTCACGTCTAACCTGTGCGTCTGTTCGTCTCTGTATATGTCCTACTGTATTGTGTGCCTGCTCTCTAGCCCTATAGTCCAAGTCCTGTCTTCGTCTGGACCGACGCAGAGTATCGGCCACTTGCTCCTCACGTCTAACCTGTGCGTCTGTTCGTCTCTGTATATGTCCTACTGTATTCTGTGCCTGCTCTGTAGCCCTATAGTCCACGTCCTGTCTTCGTCTGGACCGACGCAGAGTATCGGCCACTTGCTCCTCACGTCTAACCTGTGCGTCTGTTCGTCTCTGTATATGTCCTACTGTATTCTGTGCCTGCTCTGTAGCCCTATAGTCCACGTCCTGTCTTCGTCTGGACCGACGCAGAGTATCGGCCACTTGCTCCTTACGTCTAACCTGTGCGTCTGTTCGTCTCTGTATATGTCCTACTGTATTCTGTGCCTGCTCTCTAGCCCTATAGTCCAAGTCCTGTCTTCGTCTGGACCGACGCAAAGTGCCGGCCACTTGCTCCGCACGTCTAACCTGTGCGTCTGTTCGTCGTAGCACATGTTGTGCTGTATTGGGTCCCTGTTCTGTAGACCCATAGTTGGTGTCCTGGGCATTGGAGGGTATGGAATACCGAATCTACAAACTTTTTTTCCACTTCTATTGACTTTTTTAAGACATGTCATGTTTGTATGCCTATGCTTTTGGTATTCAACATACGGAGCTAATTCTGAGTCTGTGACATCTACTGTAATGTGTGTATTAATGAAGGCTACAACTGTTGAAATTGACTCAGTACTGGTAAAATCCACTGCTGGGGCATCTTTCAGCCAAAACATACCGTGAATGTGGGGGGAACCTCTTTGTTGAAACTCAACACGACAATAAAATTTGATGACAAAGTTTTCTCCGAAAATGCCCTCCTGATTCCTCATAACTTTTAAAAGCTCACGATACCTATGATCAAAATACCTAGCACAAGTAACTGGATCTGCCTTGATGTAGTCCTAGACTCCTTTTCGTTATACTGTAGATTCATTGCTTCTTCTTCGCTAATGACCTCTCTATCTACATTGCTTTTGAGCAAAACAAGCAACTCTGGCCACCGTGTTTCAGCAGCAGACAGAGTGATGAAAAAAGTCGGCAGGCCGAACTGACGAATCATGGCCATAACCTTCTTCTTTTCTTCCTCCCAATGAGCCGGAGACGAGCGAATATCTCGAAGAATCCTATATCCCTCATCGTGGTTAATTAGTCCCCCTATGAAATTCTCATTAAGAGCGTTAGCTGCCGTAACTGCACTGGACGTGCTCCGCTTACGTAAGCAGATAGAAATATTATTGCGAATCTTAATGAGTTCTAACTTCTTATAATTGAAGAACAGTTTATCAGATCTACAACCTCTCCTATCTACATTTCGAAGCTCTGATCTAACAATAGTTGTAAAACTTTCTGAAGATTGTCTCTTGACGCCTGCATAAATAGTGGGAAAAGATAACTCTTCCGAGTCAATATCTAAGACGATATCAAGAGGTCGTTGTCCTGGCCCTGGTGCGATTTTTATAATCTTATCATCGAATGTTACGTTATTTTCAAGCAGAGTTTCCCGACCACCAGGGTTGAGCTCTTCGGCCACTACCTCCTCGTCGGGATGGGCTGGCTCTGTGTCTACATCCCTATCTCTATTTTGGATACTTTCTAAAAAGGCTGCGTCTGCTTGAGAGGCTACGAAAGGAACAATATCGGATGTGAAGCCAGAGATCCATTGCTCATTAACTATGACATTATGCTTTTTATACAAATCTGTGCTAACTAAATAACGAAGTGCTTCAAAAATTTTGGAAGGTCTAATGGTTTCAGCCATGAAGGCATGAAGATACTCTTGTCTACGCTTCAGGTGGAGCTGAATAACCTGAGCTTCATGGAATGCTCGTGGAAGCTCCTTCACGATATCACTAACGGAAATAGGGACGTTTACAACTGCTCTTTTAATGGCATTTTGGCCTCTTCCCCCAGGCAATAATGGCTTAATTATCATAAATGGAAGTCGAGGAGAAATCAGTCGTTCCTCTAATGGAGTAAGCCCCTTTAAGAAGTCGGGCAGTTTAGGAAAATCTAACTCAATGAAGAAAAGCTTAGGCTTTTTACGCTTCTTAATGTTGGTATAACATGTTCTGCAGAATTTTAATGTTGGGCAGTCAGAAGGGAATTCTAGAAGACTTTCAAGAGCGAAAATTTTAGCACTAAACTCGCAATCACTTTCTAAAAGGACACGAGGAATCTTGGAAATTTGTTTGGGGAACCACAGGCCTTTATAAGAAAGGCAATCTGATCAGGACCCAGCTTTACATTCCTATTATAAAATACTTTTAGAGCTTCTAGGCCACTAAGCCTTATTCTGGGTCCGACATGTGCCCTATCCTCCTGGGATTTATTTGCTGCGACACGAGCAGATTGGCGTGCCAAAGTGTCTCTCGCTCGCGAGATACGCCTACGATCAGCTAAACTCCTTTCTTGGACCCTGCGAACTCTATCCTGCTCTCTTTCTAATATTCGTCTCCTTTCATTATTTCTACGTATGCGCTGTCGTCTCTCTGTATTTGTCGTTTGTTCCTCATGTCTAATCTGTGGGTCCTGTCTTCGTCTGGACCGACGCAGAGTATCGGCCACTTGCTCCTCACGTCTAACCTGTGCGTCTGTTCGTCTCTGTATATGTCCTACTGTATTCTGTGCCTGCTCTGTAGCCCTATAGTCCACGTCCTGTCTTCGTCTGGACCGACGCAGAGTATCGGCCACTTGCTCCTCACGTCTAACCTGTGCGTCTGTTCGTCTCTGTATATGTCCTACTGTATTGTGTGCCTGCTCTCTAGCCCTATAGTCCAAGTCCTGTCTTCGTCTGGACCGACGCAGAGTATCGGCCACTTGCTCCTCACGTCTAACCTGTGCGTCTGTTCGTCTCTGTATATGTCCTACTGTATTCTGTGCCTGCTCTGTAGCCCTATAGTCCACGTCCTGTCTTCGTCTGGACCGACGCAGAGTATCGGCCACTTGCTCCTCACGTCTAACCTGTGCGTCTGTTCGTCTCTGTATATGTCCTACTGTATTCTGTGCCTGCTCTGTAGCCCTATAGTCCACGTCCTGTCTTCGTCTGGACCGACGCAGAGTATCGGCCACTTGCTCCTTACGTCTAACCTGTGCGTCTGTTCGTCTCTGTATATGTCCTACTGTATTCTGTGCCTGCTCTCTAGCCCTATAGTCCAAGTCCTGTCTTCGTCTGGACCGACGCAAAGTGCCGGCCACTTGCTCCGCACGTCTAACCTGTGCGTCTGTTCGTCGTAGCACATGTTGTGCTGTATTGGGTCCCTGTTCTGTAGACCCATAGTTGGTGTCCTGGGCATTGGAGGGTATGGAATACCGAATCTACAAACTTTTTTTCCACTTCTATTGACTTTTTTAAGACATGTCATGTTTGTATGCCTATTTTTGGTATTCAACATACGGAGCTAATTCTGAGTCTGTGACATCTACTGTAATGTGTGTATTAATGAAGGCTACAACTGTTGAAATTGACTCAGTACTGGTAAAATCCACTGCTGGGGCATCTTTCAGCCAAAACATACCGTGAATGTGGGGGGAACCTCTTTGTTGAAACTCAACACGACAATAAAATTTGATGACAAAGTTTTCTCCGAAAATGCCCTCCTGATTCCTCATAACTTTTAAAAGCTCACGATACCTATGATCAAAATACCTAGCACAAGTAACTGGATCTGCCTTGATGTAGTCCTAGACTCCTTTTCGTTATACTGTAGATTCATTGCTTCTTCTTCGCTAATGACCTCTCTATCTACATTGCTTTTGAGCAAAACAAGCAACTCTGGCCACCGTGTTTCAGCAGCAGACAGAGTGATGAAAAAAGTCGGCAGGCCGAACTGACGAATCATGGCCATAACCTTCTTCTTTTCTTCCTCCCAATGAGCCGGAGACGAGCGAATATCTCGAAGAATCCTATATCCCTCATCGTGGTTAATTAGTCCCCCTATGAAATTCTCATTAAGAGCGTTAGCTGCCGTAACTGCACTGGACGTGCTCCGCTTACGTAAGCAGATAGAAATATTATTGCGAATCTTAATGAGTTCTAACTTCTTATAATTGAAGAACAGTTTATCAGATCTACAACCTCTCCTATCTACATTTCGAAGCTCTGATCTAACAATAGTTGTAAAACTTTCTGAAGATTGTCTCTTGACGCCTGCATAAATAGTGGGAAAAGATAACTCTTCCGAGTCAATATCTAAGACGATATCAAGAGGTCGTTGTCCTGGCCCTGGTGCGATTTTTATAATCTTATCATCGAATGTTACGTTATTTTCAAGCAGAGTTTCCCGACCACCAGGGTTGAGCTCTTCGGCCACTACCTCCTCGTCGGGATGGGCTGGCTCTGTGTCTACATCCCTATCTCTATTTTGGATACTTTCTAAAAAGGCTGCGTCTGCTTGAGAGGCTACGAAAGGAACAATATCGGATGTGAAGCCAGAGATCCATTGCTCATTAACTATGACATTATGCTTTTTATACAAATCTGTGCTAACTAAATAACGAAGTGCTTCAAAAATTTTGGAAGGTCTAATGGTTTCAGCCATGAAGGCATGAAGATACTCTTGTCTACGCTTCAGGTGGAGCTGAATAACCTGAGCTTCATGGAATGCTCGTGGAAGCTCCTTCACGATATCACTAACGGAAATAGGGACGTTTACAACTGCTCTTTTAATGGCATTTTGGCCTCTTCCCCCAGGCAATAATGGCTTAATTATCATAAATGGAAGTCGAGGAGAAATCAGTCGTTCCTCTAATGGAGTAAGCCCCTTTAAGAAGTCGGGCAGTTTAGGAAAATCTAACTCAATGAAGAAAAGCTTAGGCTTTTTACGCTTCTTAATGTTGGTATAACATGTTCTGCAGAATTTTAATGTTGGGCAGTCAGAAGGGAATTCTAGAAGACTTTCAAGAGCGAAAATTTTAGCACTAAACTCGCAATCACTTTCTAAAAGGACACGAGGAATCTTGGAAATTTGTTTGGGGAACCACAGGCCTTTATAAGAAAGGCAATCTGATCAGGACCCAGCTTTACATTCCTATTATAAAATACTTTTAGAGCTTCTAGGCCACTAAGCCTTATTCTGGGTCCGACATGTGTCCTATCCTCCTGGGATTTATTTGCTGCGACACGAGCAGATTGGCGTTCCAAAGTGTCTCTCGCTCGCGAGATACGCCTACGATCAGCTAAACTCCTTTCTTGGACCCTGCGAACTCTATCCTGCTCTCTTTCTAATATTCGTCTCCTTTCATTATTTCTACGTATGCGCTGTCGTCTCTCTGTATTTGTCGTTTGTTCCTCATGTCTAATCTGTGGGTCCTGTCTTCGTCTGGACCGACGCAGAGTATCGGCCACTTGCTCCTCACGTCTAACCTGTGCGTCTGTTCGTCTCTGTATATGTCCTACTGTATTCTGTGCCTGCTCTGTAGCCCTATAGTCCACGTCCTGTCTTCGTCTGGACCGAGGCAGAGTATCGGCCACTTGCTCCTCACGTCTAACCTGTGCGTCTGTTCGTCTCTGTATATGTCCTACTGTATTCTGTGCCTGCTCTCTAGCCCTATAGTCCAAGTCCTGTCTTCGTCTGGACCGACGCAGAGTATCGGCCACTTGCTCCTCACGTCTAACCTGTGCGTCTGTTCGTCTCTGTATATGTCCTACTGTATTCTGTGCCTGCTCTGTAGCCCTATAGTCCACGTCCTGTCTTCGTCTGGACCGACGCAGGGTATCGGCCACTTCCTCCTCACGTCTAACCTGTGCGTCTGTTCGTCTCTGTATATGTCCTACTGTATTCTGTGCCTGCTCTGTAGCCCTATAGTCCACGTCCTGTCTTCGTCTGGACCGACGCAGGGTATCGGCCACTTGCTCCTCACGTCTAACCTGTGCGTCTGTTCGTCTCTGGATATGTCCTACTGTATTCTGTGCCTGCTCTCTAGCCCTATAGTCCAAGTCCTGTCTTCGTCTGGACCGACGCAGAGTATCGGCCACTTGCTCCTCACGTCTAACCTGTGCGTCTGTTCGTCTCTGTATATGTCCTACTGTATTCTGTGCCTGCTCTGTAGCCCTATAGTCCACGTCCTGTCTTCGTCTGGACCGACGCAGGGTATCGGCCACTTGCTCCTCACGTCTAACCTGTGCGTCTGTTCGTCTCTGTATATGTCCTACTGTATTCTGTGCCTGCTCTCTAGCCCTATAGTCCAAGTCCTGTCTTCGTCTGGACCGACGCAGAGTATCGGCCACTTGCTCCTCACGTCTAACCTGTGCGTCTGTTCGTCTCTGTATATGTCCTACTGTATTCTGTGCCTGCTCTCTAGCCCTATAGTCCAAGTCCTGTCTTCGTCTGGACCGACGCAGAGTATCGGCCACTTGCTCCTCACGTCTAACCTGTGCGTCTGTTCGTCTCTGTATATTTCCTACTGTATTCTGTGCCTGCTCTCTAGCCCTATAGTCCAAGTCCTGTCTTCGTCTGGACCGACGCAGAGTATCGGCCACTTGCTCCTCACGTCTAACCTGTGCGTTTGTTCGTCTCTGTATATGTCCTACTGTATTCTGTGCCTGCTCTGTAGCCCTATAGTCCACGTCCTGTCTTCGTCTGGACCGACGCAGAGTATCGGCCACTTGCTCCTCACGTCTAACCTGTGCGTCTGTTCGTCTCTGTTTATGTCCTACTGTATTCTGTGCCTGCTCTCTAGCCCTATAGTCCAAGTCCTGTCTTCGTCTGGACCGACGCAGAGTATCGGCCACTTGCTCCTTACGTCTAACCTGTGCGTCTGTTCGTCTCTGTATATGTCCTACTGTATTCTGTGCCTGCTCTGTAGCCCTTTAGTCCACGTCCTGTCTTCGTCTGGACCGACGCAGGGTATCGGCCACTTGCTCCTCACGTCTAACCTGTGCGTCTGTTCGTCTCTGGATATGTCCTACTGTATTCTGTGCCTGCTCTCTAGCCCTATAGTCCAAGTCCTGTCTTCGTCTGGACCGACGCAGAGTATCGGCCACTTGCTCCTCACGTCTAACCTGTGCGTCTGTTCGTCTCTGTATATGTCCTACTGTATTCTGTGCCTGCTCTCTAGCCCTATAGTCCAAGTCCTGTCTTCGTCTGGACCGACGCAGAGTATCGGCCACTTGCTCCTCACGTCTAACCTGTGCGTCTGTTCGTCTCTGTATATGTCCTACTGTATTCTGTGCCTGCTCTCTAGCCCTATAGTCCAAGTCCTGTCTTCGTCTGGACCGACGCAGAGTATCGGCCACTTGCTCCTCACGTCTAACCTGTGCGTCTGTTCGTCTCTGTATATGTCCTACTGTATTCTGTGCCTGCTCTGTAGCCCTTTAGTCCACGTCCTGTCTTCGTCTGGACCGACGCAGGGTATCGGCCACTTGCTCCTCACGTCTAACCTGTGCGTCTGTTCGTCTCTGTATATGTCCTACTGTATTCTGTGCCTGCTCTGTAGCCCTATAGTCCACGTCCTGTCTTCGTCTGGACCGACGCAGGGTATCGGCCACTTGCTCCTCACGTCTAACCTGTGCGTCTGTTCGTCTCTGTATATGTCCTACTGTATTCTGTGCCTGCTCTCTAGCCCTATAGTCCAAGTCCTGTCTTCGTCTGGACCGACGCAGAGTATCGGCCACTTGCTCCTCACGTCTAACCTGTGCGTCTGTTCGTCTCTGTATATGTCCTACTGTATTGTGTGCCTGCTCTCTAGCCCTATAGTCCAAGTCCTGTCTTCGTCTGGACCGACGCAGATTATCGGCCACTTGCTCCTCACGTCTAACCTGTGCGTCTGTTCGTCTCTGTATATGTCCTACTGTATTCTGTGCCTGCTCTCTAGCCCTATAGTCCAAGTCCTGTCTTCGTCTGGACCGACGCAGAGTATCGGCCACTTGCTCCTCACGTCTAACCTGTGCGTCTGTTCGTCTCTGTATATGTCCTACTGTATTCTGTGCCTGCTCTGTAGCCCTATAGTCCACGTCCTGTCTTCGTCTGGACCGACGCAGAGTATCGGCCACTTGCTCCTCACGTCTAACCTGTGCGTCTGTTCGTCTCTGTTTATGTCCTACTGTATTCTGTGCCTGCTCTGTAGCCCTATAGTCCAAGTCCTGTCTTCGTCTGGACCGACGCAGAGTATCGGCCACTTGCTCCTCACGTCTAACCTGTGCGTCTGTTCGTCTCTGTATATGTCCTACTGTATTCTGTGCCTGCTCTGTAGCCCTATAGTCCACGTCCTGTCTTCGTCTGGACCGACGCAGAGTATCGGCCACTTGCTCCTCACGTCTAACCTGTGCGTCTGTTCGTCTCTGTATATGTCCTACTGTATTCTGTGCCTGCTCTGTAGCCCTATAGTCCACGTCCTGTCTTCGTCTGGACTGACGCAGAGTATCGGCCACTTGCTCCTCACGTCTAACCTGTGCGTCTGTTCGTCTCTGTATATGTCCTACTGTATTCTGTGCCTGCTCTCTAGCCCTATAGTCCAAGTCCTGTCTTCGTCTGGACCGACGCAGAGTATCGGCCACTTGCTCCTCACGTCTAACCTGTGCGTCTGTTCGTCTCTGTATATGTCCTACTGTATTCTGTGCCTGCTCTCTAGCCCTATAGTCCAAGTCCTGTCTTCGTCTGGACCGACGCAGAGTATCGGCCACTTGCTCCTCACGTCTAACCTGTGCGTCTGTTCGTCTCTGTATATGTCCTACTGTATTCTGTGCCTGCTCTCTAGCCCTATAGTCCAAGTCCTGTCTTCGTCTGGACCGACGCAGAGTATCGGCCACTTGCTCCTCACGTCTAACCTGTGCGTCTGTTCGTCTCTGTATATGTCCTACTGTATTCTGTGCCTGCTCTGTAGCCCTATAGTCCACGTCCTGTCTTCGTCTGGACCGACGCAGAGTATCGGCCACTTGCTCCTCACGTCTAACCTGTGCGTCTGTTCGTCTCTACATCTACATTGACTGTCATCATGTATTTAGCCGTGGTTTTAAGGACCAATGAAGTACACTAACCTTGTGTATTCGAAGTTTTAAAACTCTTAACAGAGTCCAGATATTTGCTTTTGGTTTCTGGGTTAAGATGTTCGGCTTTGACGCAGTCTAAAGCTATTGAAGTATATTCTGGAGTCATTATCGATGATAGCTTCTCCCTATTGTACTTATTTGTCTCGCTATTGCTATAAAATAAGTGGATCGCATCTCTGGGGGTTTGACTGCCGTCAACTATTCGGCTCCTAAGCAATTGACTATCGTCTGACGTCATTTCGGCCGATGCCATGTTATTAAGTGCGGTTGCAAAAGCTTGGTCATCTCGCTGTCGCATTATCTCTGTAAGTTCGAAAAACTTGAAGCTATCCCAGAGACTAGAGCCAAATATCGCACTGTACGGATTATGCGCTCCTGATGAGGATTTAAATATCCAACGATCACCTACTGGACATAACTGCCTTAGATCGCCGAACACGATAAGAGAAATGCCACCAAAAGGACTCTCGGGCCTTGAAAAGATTTGTTTTAGGCGCTTATCCAAATACGAAAACATTTTTTCACCGACCATAGAAATTTCGTCAATTATTAGAATTTTAAGATCAATAAATCTTGAACGCAAGGTATTTAATATATCTGGACCTAACTGTTTAAAGGCATGGTTAGACTGATTGAGAGGTAAAGAAAACATGGAGTGAAGTGTGGCACCTCCAATACCGAATGCAGCTTTTCCTGTGGCAGCACACAGAAGAACCTTAACAGTTTCTGGGTTAGATCCTGGTCTACGATTAAACTCCTGGGAAATGGTCTGAAAAATTGTAGATATTGTCCTACTCTTGCCGACGCCTGCGCCGCCACCTACAAACTCATAAAAAACTGCCGTATTTCTCACATTATGCAGAACATGGGTGAGATAAGCTTTTTGCTTCAAATTAAGCGATCTAATTAAACTGGCTAACAACGTAGGGGAAACAATCGGAGGAAGCTTAACTAATCGAATACTCCTATCTTCATCCGTTGCCTGGTCATTCAAGTTCAGAACATTTATTTGAGAGCTTATTTCGGGAATCGCTAAAGCCCTAAACTGCTCATCAATGGTCTCATCAACCGCCTCTTCACATAAATTTTCCTCCCTATTGGCTTCGGCTTCCATGGCCCTCCTAAGCACGTCTTCTAAATCTGCTAACGCATTGTATTTTTGGAAATTTGAACTAACTAAATCCTGATGATTGTTATAAACATCCTCGCAATTAACGCTCACTAAATCTCTTTCTTCATCTCTCCACGGATAAAACAGCATGACAAATGCTCTAAAATAGTTAGACCTATCTGTATTTATATTAAACCTCATATACTTTAAAATGGATGGCATGGTCCGTTCCCTAATAAAACCACTATTATCGCGGAGAGGAAGAAAGACTTCTACTTCTACCTCATTTTCTTCGTCCTCTTCATCATCGCTATTTTGGCCAACTCTTTTCCCGCTTTTACTAAATTCATAATTTGCTGCAAAATCGGCCAAACACAGGCCCTGAAGATTGATTGGTCTCTGTTTATACCGCTTCAGCAATCCTTTGACGAATATGTCAGTGGAGTCCTGATTCATATTTTGTAGGATGCTTTTGGATTTGAGCATTCGCACTCGTTGCTCTGGAGGGAAAGTATTAATATGAACGCATTTGTTGCTAGTTCCGGACAAAGGAATACCTAGACAACAATACACGGCTTCCTGAGCAGATATCTCAGTGCCAGAAATAAATTTGTGACCAATGTGCTGTAGCTTTTGCCTAATTGTATAATTACAATCAATTAAATATAATTACTCTCTTACCGCCTCGCGCATAAGCTTAGAAATACCCCTTTGGGATTTATTTATATAGTTTATTATATAGCTACAGCATGCATAAGGGTCCAAAATGAATTGGATATCCATATTGGCCCTTTGCATTGAAAGAATGTGCTTATTATAAGCATTAACGCTAATCTCAGCAAACGACCTCTTTGGAAAAATTTGTGGTTTCTTCAAACCAGAACATATTGCATATTTGTAGTCCTCGTAATTGACGCTCACTTGTTCGTGGGAAAGGAAATTCTCAAATATGCTCAGGTGATCAATCATATCAGAGGATTGATCAGAATTCAGTAGATCTTGAATTTTCCTAAAATTTCCTTGGTGAAAATCAAGGTTTGGAGTTTCCTCCGGCAGTGGACTCAATAGCTCCGTTTGGGGCATTGGAGGGTATGGAATACCGAATCTACAAACTTTTTTTCCACTTCTATTGACTTTTTTAAGACATGTCATGTTTGTATGCCTATGCTTTTGGTATTCAACATACGGAGCTAATTCTGAGTCTGTGACATCTACTGTAATGTGTGTATTAATGA
Organism: Drosophila affinis; assembly: GCA_037356375.1. Taxonomy (NCBI): domain Eukaryota; kingdom Metazoa; phylum Arthropoda; class Insecta; order Diptera; family Drosophilidae; genus Drosophila; species Drosophila affinis. Next base: position 29,949,379 of record CM074800.1, read on the forward strand.
AGGCTACAACTGTTGAAATTGACTCAGTACTGGTAAAATCCACTGCTGGGGCATCTTTCAGCCAAAACATACCGTGAATGTGGGGGGAACCTCTTTGTTGAAACTCAACACGACAATAAAATTTGATGACAAAGTTTTCTCCGAAAATGCCCTCCTGATTCCTCATAACTTTTAAAAGCTCACGATACCTATGATCAAAATACCTAGCACAAGTAACTGGATCTGCCTTGATGTAGTCCTAGACTCCTTTTCGTTATACTGTAGATTTATTGCTTCTTCTTCGCTAATGACCTCTCTATCTACATTGCTTTTGAGCAAAACAAGCAACTCTGGCCACCGTGTTTCAGCAGCAGACAGAGTGATGAAAAAAGTCGGCAGGCCGAACTGACGAATCATGGCCATAACCTTCTTCTTTTCTTCCTCCCAATGAGCCGGAGACGAGCGAATATCTCGAAGAATCCTATATCCCTCATCGTGGTTAATTAGTCCCCCTATGAAATTCTCATTAAGAGCGTTAGCTGCCGTAACTGCACTGGACGTGCTCCGCTTACGTAAGCAGATAGAAATATTATTGCGAATCTTAATGAGTTCTAACTTCTTATAATTGAAGAACAGTTTATCAGATCTACAACCTCTCCTATCTACATTTCGAAGCTCTGATCTAACAATAGTTGTAAAACTTTCTGAAGATTGTCTCTTGACGCCTGCATAAATAGTGGGAAAAGATAACTCTTCCGAGTCAATATCTAAGACGATATCAAGAGGTCGTTGTCCTGGCCCTGGTGCGATTTTTATAATCTTATCATCGAATGTTACGTTATTTTCAAGCAGAGTTTCCCGACCACCAGGGTTGAGCTCTTCGGCCACTACCTCCTCGTCGGGATGGGCTGGCTCTGTGTCTACATCCCTATCTCTATTTTGGATACTTTCTAAAAAGGCTGCGTCTGCTTGAGAGGCTACGAAAGGAACAATATCGGATGTGAAGCCAGAGATCCATTGCTCATTAACTATGACATTATGCTTTTTATACAAATCTGTGCTAACTAAATAACGAAGTGCTTCAAAAATTTTGGAAGGTCTAATGGTTTCAGCCATGAAGGCATGAAGATACTCTTGTCTACGCTTCAGGTGGAGCTGAATAACCTGAGCTTCATGGAATGCTCGTGGAAGCTCCTTCACGATATCACTAACGGAAATAGGGACGTTTACAACTGCTCCTTTAATGGCATTTTGGCCTCTTCCCCCAGGCAATAATGGCTTAATTATCATAAATGGAAGTCGAGGAGAAATCAGTCGTTCCTCTAATGGAGTAAGCCCCTTTAAGAAGTCGGGCAGTTTAGGAAAATCTAACTCAATGAAGAAAAGCTTAGGCTTTTTACGCTTCTTAATGTTGGTATAACATGTTCTGCAGAATTTTAATGTTGGGCAGTCAGAAGGGAATTCTAGAAGACTTTCAAGAGCGAAAATTTTAGCACTAAACGCGCAATCACTTTCTAAAAGGACGCGAGGAATCTTGGAAATTTGTTTGGGGAACCACAGGCCTTTATAAGAAAGGCAATCTGATCAGGACCCAGCTTTACATTCCTATTATAAAATACTTTTAGAGCTTCTAGGCCACTAAGCCTTATTCTGGGTCCGACATGTGCCCTATCCTCCTGGGATTTATTTGCTGCGACACGAGCAGATTGGCGTGCCAAAGTGTCTCTCGCTCGCGAGATACGCCTACGATCAGCTAAACTCCTTTCTTGGACCCTGCGAACTCTATCCTGCTCTCTTTCTAATATTCGTCTCCTTTCATTATTTCTACGTATGCGCTGTCGTCTCTCTGTATTTGTCGTTTGTTCCTCATGTCTAATCTGTGGGTCCTGTCTTCGTCTGGACCGACGCAGAGTATCGGCCACTTGCTCCTCACGTCTAACCTGTGCGTCTGTTCGTCTCTGTATATGTCCTACTGTATTCTGTGCCTGCTCTGTAGCCCTTTAGTCCACGTCCTGTCTTCGTCTGGACCGAGGCAGAGTATCGGCCACTTGCTCCTCACGTCTAACCTGTGCGTCTGTTCGTCTCTGTATATGTCCTACTGTATTCTGTGCCTGCTCTCTAGCCCTATAGTCCAAGTCCTGTCTTCGTCTGGACCGACGCAGAGTATCGGCCACTTGCTCCTCACGTCTAACCTGTGCGTCTGTTCGTCTCTGTATATGTCCTACTGTATTCTGTGCCTGCTCTGTAGCCCTATAGTCCACGTCCTGTCTTCGTCTGGACCGACGCAGGGTATCGGCCACTTCCTCCTCACGTCTAACCTGTGCGTCTGTTCGTCTCTGTATATGTCCTACTGTATTCTGTGCCTGCTCTGTAGCCCTATAGTCCACGTCCTGTCTTCGTCTGGACCGACGCAGGGTATCGGCCACTTGCTCCTCACGTCTAACCTGTGCGTCTGTTCGTCTCTGGATATGTCCTACTGTATTCTGTGCCTGCTCTCTAGCCCTATAGTCCAAGTCCTGTCTTCGTCTGGACCGACGCAGAGTATCGGCCACTTGCTCCTCACGTCTAACCTGTGCGTCTGTTCGTCTCTGTATATGTCCTACTGTATTCTGTGCCTGCTCTGTAGCCCTATAGTCCACGTCCTGTCTTCGTCTGGACCGACGCAGAGTATCGGCCACTTGCTCCTCACGTCTAACCTGTGCGTCTGTTCGTCTCTGTATATGTCCTACTGTATTCTGTGCCTGCTCTCTAGCCCTATAGTCCAAGTCCTGTCTTCGTCTGGACCGACGCAGAGTATCAGCCACTTGCTCCTCACGTCTAACCTGTGCGTCTGTTCGTCTCTGTATATGTCCTACTGTATTCTGTGCCTGCTCTGTAGCCCTTTAGTCCACGTCCTGTCTTCGTCTGGACCGACGCAGGGTATCGGCCACTTGCTCCTCACGTCTAACCTGTGCGTCTGTTCGTCTCTGTATATGTCCTACTGTATTCTGTGCCTGCTCTGTAGCCCTATAGTCCACGTCCTGTCTTCGTCTGGACCGACGCAGGGTATCGGCCACTTGCTCCTCACGTCTAACCTGTGCGTCTGTTCGTCTCTGTATATGTCCTACTGTATTCTGTGCCTGCTCTGTAGCCCTATAGTCCACGTCCTGTCTTCGTCTGGACCGACGCAGGGTATCGGCCACTTGCTCCTCACGTCTAACCTGTGCGTCTGTTCGTCTCTGTATATGTCCTACTGTATTCTGTGCCTGCTCTCTAGCCCTATAGTCCAAGTCCTGTCTTCGTCTGGACCGACGCAGAGTATCGGCCACTTGCTCCTCACGTCTAACCTGTGCGTCTGTTCGTCTCTGTATATGTCCTACTGTATTCTGTGCCTGCTCTCTAGCCCTATAGTCCAAGTCCTGTCTTCGTCTGGACCGACGCAGAGTATCGGCCACTTGCTCCTCACGTCTAACCTGTGCGTCTGTTCGTCTCTGTATATGTCCTACTGTATTCTGTGCCTGCTCTCTAGCCCTATAGTCCAAGTCCTGTCTTCGTCTGGACCGACGCAGAGTATCGGCCACTTGCTCCTCACGTCTAACCTGTGCGTCTGTTCGTCTCTTTATATGTCCTACTGTATTCTGTGCCTGCTCTGTAGCCCTTTAGTCCACGTCCTGTCTTCGTCTGGACCGACGCAGGGTATCGGCCACTTGCTCCTCACGTCTAACCTGTGCGTCTGTTCGTCTCTGGATATGTCCTACTGTATTCTGTGCCTGCTCTCTAGCCCTATAGTCCAAGTCCTGTCTTCGTCTGGACCGACGCAGAGTATCGGCCACTTGCTCCTCACGTCTAACCTGTGCGTCTGTTCGTCTCTGTATATGTCCTACTGTATTCTGTGCCTGCTCTCTAGCCCTATAGTCCAAGTCCTGTCTTCGTCTGGACCGACGCAGAGTATCGGCCACTTGCTCCTCACGTCTAACCTGTGCGTCTGTTCGTCTCTGTATATGTCCTACTGTATTCTGTGCCTGCTCTCTAGCCCTATAGTCCAAGTCCTGTCTTCGTCTGGACCGACGCAGAGTATCGGCCACTTGCTCCTCACGTCTAACCTGTGCGTCTGTTCGTCTCTGTATATGTCCTACTGTATTCTGTGCCTGCTCTCTAGCCCTTTAGTCCACGTCCTGTCTTCGTCTGGACCGACGCAGGGTATCGGCCACTTGCTCCTCACGTCTAACCTGTGCGTCTGTTCGTCTCTGTATATGTCCTACTGTATTCTGTGCCTGCTCTGTAGCCCTATAGTCCACGTCCTGTCTTCGTCTGGACCGACGCAGGGTATCGGCCACTTGCTCCTCACGTCTAACCTGTGCGTCTGTTCGTCTCTGTATATGTCCTACTGTATTCTGTGCCTGCTCTCTAGCCCTATAGTCCAAGTCCTGTCTTCGTCTGGACCGACGCAGAGTATCGGCCACTTGCTCCTCACGTCTAACCTGTGCGTCTGTTCGTCTCTGTATATGTCCTACTGTATTGTGTGCCTGCTCTCTAGCCCTATAGTCCAAGTCCTGTCTTCGTCTGGACCGACGCAGATTATCGGCCACTTGCTCCTCACGTCTAACCTGTGCGTCTGTTCGTCTCTGTATATGTCCTACTGTATTCTGTGCCTGCTCTCTAGCCCTATAGTCCAAGTCCTGTCTTCGTCTGGACCGACGCAGAGTATCGGCCACTTGCTCCTCACGTCTAACCTGTGCGTCTGTTCGTCTCTGTATATGTCCTACTGTATTCTGTGCCTGCTCTGTAGCCCTATAGTCCACGTCCTGTCTTCGTCTGGACCGACGCAGAGTATCGGCCACTTGCTCCTCACGTCTAACCTGTGCGTCTGTTCGTCTCTGTTTATGTCCTACTGTATTCTGTGCCTGCTCTGTAGCCCTATAGTCCAAGTCCTGTCTTCGTCTGGACCGACGCAGAGTATCGGCCACTTGCTCCTTACGTCTAGCCTGTGCGTCTGTTCGTCTCTGTATATGTCCTACTGTATTCTGTGCCTGCTCTGTAGCCCTATAGTCCACGTCCTGTCTTCGTCTGGAACGACGCAAGTGCCGGCCACTTGCTCCGCACGTCTAACCTGTGCGTCTGTTCGTCGTAGCACATGTTGTGCTGTATTGGGTCCCTGTTCTGTAGACCTATAGTTGGTGTCCTGCCTTCGCCTAAACCGACGCAGAGTATCGGCCACTTGCTCCTCAAGTCTAATCTGCGCGTCTTCTCGTCTAACTGTATGTCCGGCAGTATTCTGTATATGTATATGTCCTACTGTATTCTGTGCCTGCTCTGTAGCCCTATAGTCCAAGTCCTGTCTTCGTCTGGACCGACGCAAAGTGCCGGCCACTTGCTCCGCACGTCTAACCTGTGCGTCTGTTCGTCGTAGCACATGTTGTGCTGTATTGGGTCCCTGTTCTGTAGACCTATAGTTGGTGTCCTGCCTTCGCCTAAACCGACGCAGAGTATCGGCCACTTGCTCCTCAAGTCTAATCTGCGCGTCTTCTCGTATAACTGTATGTCCGGCAGTATTCTGACTCTGTTCTCTGGCCCTATACCTTTGGTTACGTCTACGTCTGGACCGACGGTTAGTATTGGCCACTTGTCGTCTGTTCTGTGCGTTAAGCGCAGCACTATTTCCCTCAGCATTCAAAATCTGTTTGTCACCGACGGCTGCCTGCTCTTCCTGACCTACACCTACACCTGAAACCTGCCTAGCAGTCACCTGATTTTGTCCCTCATTTTTTGGCTGCTGATTCCTAGCCGGTTCGACGACCTCGGAGTCTGGACTTATTAAAACATCCCTATTTTCAGCAACTTCTTAAGATTCTAAATTTCTATTCCTATTTGATCTGTTTCGCAATTTACGTCTCTGAGACTGTTGCGAAGCAGATTGCCTATGCTGTCGAGGAATAATACAAAATTTAATAAAATAAAATATGATAAAATAAAATATAATGAAATAATATAAAAGGAATAAAAATAAAATGAAATAAATACCTAATAAAATAAAATCAATAATTATTTTAAAAGTAAATATTAAAAGGTATTAATAATATAATTAATAATTAATTAATAATTAATTAATTAATAATATAATTAATAATTAATTAATTATATTATTAATAATAATTATTATTGATTATATATAATTATATAAAATAAAACAAATTATTATATATAATTATATAGGAATATTATTCTACAAAAACTACAAAAGAAATTAAATATACGACTTTTTGTGGAGCAGCGACGTCCCCTGGCGAGAGCAGCGACGTTCTTCCTCAGCCGCTATAGAAGCAGCGACGTCCGGCCTCAGTCTCCAGAAAAGCAGCGACGTCAGCAGCAACACCAAAAAACGCGCGATGTACCGTTACAGTTAGCAACTATTAATAGCTTCTAACTGACGATCGGCACAGAAAAACTAAAGCCCTATATCTTAATTTGCAAGCACTACTTGTATTTAATAAGTTAAAAGCTAAACTAGTTTAAATTTGATCAATAAACGGATTTTATCGCAATCGCCAACAAAAAGTCTCTATCGCTCTCCTTGGCTCGATATCGACTGGTTATACCCAAAAAATGCCTACTGAAATTCGGCCGTTTTTTCCGCGAGAGTAGAGAATAGAGCAATTTGGAATAAGTCAGAACGAATGGAGTCAAAATATGCGGGACTAACGAAAAATTAAATTTTTACAAGAGAAACACTGTCTGAGCTGTTTCAATTTATATATACCTCTACCTTCTTTCCGATTAATTACTCCTTCTAATTCTATTACCATTGCGTGGGGTAGTAGCAGGTTAATGTTTTGGATTCGAACATATGCTTTTGCGAGGGAGCTCTCTCAGCCTTTCTCTATCTCTCTCTCTCTAATTGCTACTGTTCACAAATAGACATACAAGGTGAATTTAGTGATGAGGTGTCGTTGTCTGTGGGGAGAATCATCTACTCTATTTCGGCGCTCAGCATTTATGGTTCGCGAAAAAGAGTAGATTTTGTGACGTAAATGTTGTCACCTTATTACTAAATTCATCTTGAAGTCATACGGATGAGTGTAAATAGAGAGTTGCTCTATTGAAAGAGCACTTGTTCAGATAGTGAAGCAGAGAGTTCTCAAGTGGAATGAGAGGGATAGAGAAAAAAACTCAAACAAATGTAACGGCTATTTTTCTCATTCCTTCCACATGCATTTTTAGAGCGAAAAAATTTGCGTTTCCCCCTCCCCTTCCTGTAACGGTAAAAAAACTGTTTACTGAGATTATGAGAGTGGAGGGGGGGATCTTGCTAAGACATGAAAACAGCGCATCGCGCATCCCTTTTGTTTTATGAGAGAGGGTCATGGTCAGAAGATGAAAGGGGAAACAGAGAGAAAGAGAGCGCACGTGCTTGCCAGTTTTGTTTTGATTTCGCAGTTTCTTTGGTGGACAATTCTATTTCTTTTCACAGAGTGAACACATGCAGGTACCCCTCCCCTACCAATACCGGCTGATTCAATCAGAATGTGCAAATACATATGTATTATGATATGTATGTATATTTACATATGAATGTACATATTATATGTATGTTCATTGGTTTTAAAATATTTACATCCATACATATACATAAGTACATGCCTACATATCAATACCTATATATGTATGTACATACATATATACATTTATATATTTATGTAAATAAATCATTGCCTGGGCGGGGGCTTATTGTTTTGGACATTTGATATTGTTAGGCTTCTCTCTCTCTCTCTCTCTCTCTTTCTTGAGGGGATAAGGACGGGTAGGCGGTGATTGCGGTAGGGCATGGACAAGCAGACAGCGCTTCACGCTTGTTTGTGGGAGAGGGGGGGTTACAAGGTCAAAGCGGCAAAGAGAAAGTGAGAACACCTGCCAGCAGCTAGTATAGGGCTCACACTTAGATTGCCGTGGATCGCTATTACTCATTGCGTGGCAAGGCAGACGGGGAAGAGTTACGAGAGAGGGAGGGAACGTAGTATCTACGTAGCCACTCTAAATGATTTTGTTTATTGTCGCTATAATAATGATCCGATATGATCCAGATTTGGCAATCTGGTAAATATGATCATATTCCATGATTCTGCGTTTTTAGTTTTCTCGTATCTTACAAATTGTGGATTCCACAGATTTTCGTCTTTTGTGGAGGCGGAAGGGGCGTGGCAAAATTTTAAAACAAACTTGTGCTGGTTCGGTATTACAGGAGCTTGGATAGAAAGTTTAGTTGCTCTAGCTTTTATAGTCTCTGAGAACTAGGCGCTCATTTAAACGAATAGCGGATGGGGTCGCGTGTGAGAGAGAGCGAGAGGGAATGATGACTTTCGAAATGGTTTTCTTCATTGTAGCTATAATAATGATCCGATCTGATCCAGATTCAACACTCTGATAGAAATGGTCATCATCTATGATTCTCCATTTTTAGTTTTATCGTATCTTCAAAACTGTGTATGCCACAGACTTTCGTTCTTTGTGGGGACGGAAGGGGGTGGCGTGAAATTTTGAAATACACTTGGAGTAGTGTGATAACACAGGAGACTAAATACAAAACTTGGTTGCTCTAGCTTTAATAGTCTCTGAGATATAGGCGCTAATGAAGACGGACAGACGGACGGACGGACAGACGGACAGACAGACATGGCTATATCGACTCGGCTATTGATGCTGATCAAGAATATACATATATACTTTATGGGGTCGGAAACACTTCCTTCTGAGTGTTACACACATCCACTGTGAGTACAAATCGAATATACCCATATAATCTTCGAGTATCGGGTATAAAAACCAACAACGCAGCAACATTTGGTTTGCAGGTGGTAATGAGAATCTCCTCCACACCAGAATCAAACTGCCACTCCACATGCTCTCTATAGGACATCCATGGGAAGAATTATTCTAGCTACGTCGATCCGTAAAGAGGTGTCCAGTATCAACTTGCTTGGTATTTATCGAATCCAATTACAAGTCAAGAAAAAATCCATTCGGTGGAGAAGTCGCAAATTACAGGTAGTGAATTTTCGGTCGATTTCTGTATTTTAAAGTAAATTTCAGGGAATCACCCTAATCAAGCACTTAACATTAGACTGGCAAATTCGGAAGAACCTACCACTTGCAAACTCATATTTCTTCATGACACAGAAGATAAATATGTTGACTGTTAGGTTAGGTTAGGTGATTCCAGCGCCGGCACGCCCAGGTATCTTCTACTGCCCGTGAGCGAGCCAAGCATCTGCATATGAGATGTTCCATGGCTTCGATAGTTTCATCACATTTCTCAAATGCTATGCTCCTACTTCTCCTTCCATCTTGTAGTCGTCAGTGTATATGTTGAGGTGCTGAGTCTGGTCCCGTACCGTTTTCCAGTTGCCAATTGAGCTATTGCTCATGCAATTCGACATGGGTGGCTGGCTCAACTTCACATGACGGGTTGACCATCAACGTAATGTCTCCGTCTTACGCGTCTTCCAAGTCGCTTAGCACTAATCCCCGGCGCGGTCTCCACGATGGTCTCCAGACCTAGGTGTTTCTCCACATCGCTTACCTACCCCCGCAACATGGTGTAGACGTCTTTGTCTCCGGGGTAGCGTTTCTTCAGGAACAGGTATACACTACCCATTACCCATGCCATTTTCCTGAATCTGGGATCTTTGTTGATCTGGATCTTGATCGAATACTGTCCCCATTATTTAGTAATGTGCTATCAGCATGCAACACCTTCCTGTCTATTTTCGGGTCGTCTGGGTTCTGCCGTTGAAAGATCTTCAGCGAACGGTCCACTGGATTTATCTATGTAGTCATTGAAAAGGTTGTGTGAGCCTGCAAAGCTGTCATTCCCTTAAGCTGCTGAAATTATTGAAACCGACTTTGATGTCGATGATAGGATGATAGGTGCCAGTTAGGTATAGAAGTTAAAAACAATTAATGGCCTGTTCCCACAGGCCACCATCCATTTCGGGGATGGTACGTAAGGTTTTGTCGTTCCGAAAACTTCTCTGTTAGTTCCACCATCCATTTTAGATGTTTCTAAGCCGCACGTTTATATACGATATTTAGCCGATGATTTCAAATGAAGCTCTTTGATCACGGTAGCAGCAGAGTATATAACAGAATGCGCTCCCATCATCACACGCTCTCTCTCATGATCTACACAGCGCTCATGGCAGCGTAGCAAATAAGCTAGAGCATACTTACTTTGGAGCAACGTTCCCACCACCATTTCCACCGGTCGACACACAAATACGTTACAAATACATTATGTATGTATGTATACACTGCGAAATACTATAAGATCGCCTTCTTATTTCGAAACTCATCGTTTGAATCGCATCTAGATCCGCTCAATTTTAAGTTCGAGTTGCTCCAATTTCTTCGGAAAGAAAGAAATGGAAGCGAATAAATTAAAAGAGACAAGTGTAGTTTAAACATTTTTTGTATTTATTTGAGCATTGTTTGAGTACTAGTCGTCATGTCCTTTCCTTTGTGGCCCAAAATGACTTTTTCTAAGAGATTTGGAGATTTAATTTTTTTTAAGAATTATGTTATTTTTTCTAATGTATTTGTTTTTTACGAATTTTTTAAAATCAGGTTTATTTGTCATGTTTTTTTCAGAGACAGTGCTTCTATTTTTCACATAACGTAAGTCTCTTATGGTTATATTAAACTTAGCATTGTGACAAGCTGAAAAAGGCAGCTATAAATCAGCTATAAATTAAAATTAAATACATTTGGAAGACTTTGACGACACACTCGAAACATATTATCGTACACAAAGTTTTTACTTATATTGCCATTAACTTACAAAAATCCACACCATTCCTGTCATACTTTCATTAAAATAATTTAGAATTGCAAAATATTTTTCCTCATCGAATTCAGTAATTTTTGTTTCCTTCTGTCGAATGCCATGATCAATTTTTGAAACAATTTTTTTTGCTGTTGAACCACAGTCGAACAAATAATTACATTTTCCATATTTGTTGTTTAATTTTGACAAAATTCAGAGCACACATATTTTGTTTGTTGTTGTGAGCTGTGTTTTCAATGTATGGTGGATGCTGGCCTGTAGGAAACTGTCAAAAATCATATGGTTCCTCGTAAATGTTTTGTGTGGTAAAAGGCTATAAGTCTAAGTCTGGGTTTGAGTTGACTTAGTAGTTCTTGAACTCACTTAAGGGTACGCTTTCGAGAGCACAGTTAAACCGATAACAGTTTCGGAATTAGAGTCAACTAAGGGTCTCCAAAGGACAAAACGGAAAATATTATCGGTGACTTCAAAGCTGTTTGACTGCATGAGCTTTAGCTTAATAAACTAGATTGGATGTAGATGTCTTTGTTGACGCATCCATGAGAACTTAAGGAGTTGTCGCCTATGTCCGTAGAAAGACTGCAGATGGATTTAAGGTCTCCTTGTTGACTGTAATGTCGAAAGTATCGCTGTTTTGGTCTCGCAGATCCCTGTTACCGACTCAATTCGGACCCGATCTCATTGTTCGTCGTTGTAAAAATTTGTTGCGAACCGAGGAGCGGAGATTCAAGAGTGGACAGGTCACGCTGCATGGCTTGTGACGTATAGGAAATAGTGTAGTTGATCTGGTTTAGTGATCCATCGTGTTTGATGGATGAAAAATATTTCTGGCCAAGAAATCCCCAATTAGAGCTTTCTGAAGAAATGCTGATGATGGAAAGTGGTTGGGCTGACCATGTTGCCTAATTTGAATGTATTTGTTGATGATATCGAGTAATATTCGTCACAGCTTGAGAAAACTGCTAAGAGTGCTCGTTTTGGTGTTCCGCTTCATCCGAAAATGCAAAGACGGAAATCTCAAGTTTGAAGTAAAATTTCTAAAAATTTCCGAGACTATACTAAAGAATGAGAGTCCGGATGATATTGAAAGGATTGATATTGTAAAGCACCAGGTTAGGTCCCAGTCTCCAGCGTTATAATCCCTTCATCCATGAAGCGGCGGGAACTTGGTGCTCCACGCTATCGACCTAGTCTATAAGACTCTGAAAATTCGTAGAAGTCCCCCTTATAAGTCCTACATTGCGTTATTTGGCATTCTAAAGGTTTTCCGATCATTGAGGATGTCCGCAGCGAGTGAATTGCGACAACGCGACAAATTTTGTAGGTAGAAGCGGTACCGATACTCTTCTCTTTCCTACTAATTTTTCGACTCTACTCCTACGGCTGGTCAGGAGAGCTCTATTCACCGTAGAGGAGCTGCAGACCGTGCTGGATCGACGTGGTGCTAAAATCACTTCCGCTAGGACCCCTAAGCCTTAGACCAAGCAACGCGCTGACTCCCTACTAACAGACGGACCACTCATCGCACCCTCAGCAACCAGTGACCCGGACCAGGAGGATCTCAGTTGCTTAAAGCGATGACGAATTGTCTCGTCAGACAGGCAAATGTGCTAGCAGCGAAGGTCCCGGGAGTATGTGCTACGCTTGAAGACTAAGGCGCGCAGAAATCCAAGCTAGCTTGAGCTGAGCTGAAAGCGTCTCCACTTAGCGTAAATGCTACTCACAGTTGCCCCAAATGAAGGCATCGACGGCGAACATGCTAACCAGGTAGAAAAGCTACTAGCTTCCAAGAGGCAGCACTCAACCGATAATACCGTCACTACGGCGAGAAAACGGCACCAAGGGCCCAAGAGAGCGGAAATTTCTGCAAAATATAGTTAGGCAGAGGTTGAACGCGAAGGTCAGCGATTTATCCAGGAGACACCTGATCGTAGCTCTCATCGACAGATGTGATGAGAACGGGAAAATGACGGCAGCGCCATGGAAGTTGGTCCACGGACGGCTCGTAGACTCCATGTTTACACGGATGAAGGACAGCTCCCATGGACACTTTCCATGGTGCTGGGTGGCTGAACGGGGTAAAAATCCTGAACTGTAATGACGACCCGACGCTTGGCGGCTGACACTAACGGTATGGCAATTAAACGCGATAAGGGAGAAGGCCAAGCTGGAAGCGGTGGACGGGGAGCTAACCCTATCACCATTCAAGGGACCATTCGCTGAATATCTTTCAACGGCAAAACACAGACGTCCCGAAAACAGACTGGAAAATGTTACATGCTGATAGCCCATTACTCAATAATGGCGACAGTATTTGATCCAGATCCAGATCAACAAAATCCCAGATTCGGGAAAATGGCGTAGGGAATGGGTAGTGTATACCTGTTCCTGAAGAAACGCTACGCCGGAGACAAAGACGTCTACACCATGTTGCGGGGTGTAAGATTCCGTCAGCGGAGGTCCTAATAGCCATGGAGCAAGGGACCGCTGACATAGCTTTAGTCCAGGAAGCAGGAACAGAACCATCGTACTCATACAAAAAGGAATCCAAGGATCCTTGCGGAGCCTGGCGGAAGAAGTGGACTCCAAAGACTACCAATTCCTTATTGGTACGGATGTCAATGCCCACCATAGTGTTTAGGGAAGCCCCAATATCAACGACCGAGGTGAGGGACTCTTAGATTTAACTATAACTTTTCTATAAACCAGAGCTTTAAAATAACCATCAACCGATTTTTGCAACGCAGTCTGCTCACAGGCAAAACGCAAAACAATTAAGCAACAATTAAGAAAGATCGAGTTTCTCTGAGCGAAACACTTTTTTCGTTTCGCTTTTTTGAGAGAGCGCTCATTGCAAAACAGTCTTTGAAAGACCAAGGCGCCATAAGTGTCTTTAAAAAGTGTTATTTCTTGCTGTGTGCGAGCATAATGCATAAATGTTATGTAGGAAAACACATACGCACGCATACATATAAAAAGACCGTTTCGCCGAAGGTGTCCGATCAAAGTAGTCAGCGAGAGAGCGATCCAAAGACAACACACAAAAAAGTGTCTTGGTCTGAGAGGAACAGTTGTTGACCAAAACTACTTTCGAATGTGTTCTTTCGCTCCACAATCTCAAAGTGTTCGTAGATGGACACTTTCTCGGATACTTTAAAATAGTTGACGGTTATTTGCGAGCTCTGGTATAAACTATCACAGATGTAGCAAACGTGGGAGAAGAATACACCTACGTAAGTCCCACCGCATCAAACGTGCTAGATCTAATTCTCGTAAAGGCCTGTATCCAGCACCGCGAAATTTTACTGCACGCAAACTGTTCATTATTTCGGATGTGTGGAACTCGAATACAATAGTGTGACCAAGAGCCTAAAAAGTGATTTGCCACTCTCATGAATCAGCTGTGTTTTTTAAATAGCGCCAATTTTGAAAATTAAACTAAAATTAAAAAAAGGAAGAAAAGTAATTCTGACGAAGAAGTGATTGTGTTGGTAGCGCCACATATTGTTGTAAGAAGAAGTACAGCACAGTTGGAGGCGCCAACATGTCAAAATTATCAAAATGCTCATTTTCCGTGATCCGCCAAAGACATGGTACTGCCTCAACTGCTTGTATTAAAGCAATCCTCTCCTCACTTTAAACATTTGCATATCTCTTTTTGGTTTTGCGCACAAATTTGGCCCCCACCTTTAACTTTGACTCCAGTAAAAATAGGCACATATATTTTACTGGCACCCCTATCAGCTGTTCTCACAGTCCACATTCGTGTGAATATCGATACTATCGATAAAAATTCGTGGATCCCGTTTACGTTGCTGGATACTGACTCCAGGAAAACACAAACGAAAAATTACTGGCCCAGTTTTTTTTATATGAAGTTTGGCAGTAATTTTTAGTTTCCGCAGTGCTGGATACCCAGCTTTAGCAAAAAACCATGCAGTGATAGTGAGAGTTGTGTATTGTTGTAGTATGGCTAAAACTGTATCGAATGCCACCAGCGACTCAGCTTAAGAAAAACGAAAATAATTAGGACCCCTCTACAAGAAATCCTGGGTACGCCATTGTCAACATTCATGTTACTTTTTTAACAACATTGAGGCACTCTAGCTGAAGAAAACTACATACATATGTTTCAGAGAAAATTATGTGTAATTAAACTAAACATCAGAATAGTTACTCGTGCTGTGATAGGGAAATGAAGAAATTAAAATATGTGGAGCTATATATAGGAGCAGAATTCAGCCATAGTAAGCCCACGAAAACTTTGGTTAAATAAACCAGTCATTTCACTGTCGATTGCACAAAAAAAAGGCAGAAACAATAGTAGGGACTCGGTGGTTAAGTGTTTCGACTACACTGCAACTGCAACTGTGTAAACTGTGTATGAATATAACTTTTAATCTCTGCCCACCTTCACTGCAGGTTAATTAATTAATTATGTTTACGTAACGTTGAGCTAATGAGATAACAGCCTTCTGTCTACTCTTTACATGACGAATATACATGTAGATGGATAAAATTCTGAAAAATGCATAGCTTAAGAATTTAAAAAAATATTATTATAATTTGAAACGATTTGGAACATCTTGAATTCAAGACCCTGTGCAACGCCTAACCATAGGATTAGTAACTCCAGATTTTTTTGGAGTAGATACGTTCATACAGCTTATACCGTCAAATATACCGAGGATTCTATTCTAACGAAGATGAACGACTAGTTTCACCAAATTTCCAAAGACTGCGCGTTGATACGCGTCACATGGTCTAACAGAGTTGTCACTACCGCCAAATCTGAAACTACATCGAGGAACATTACGCGGTGTGTGCCAGACACTGACGCACCGTTAGAAAAGTTTTATTGCCAAGAGTCACAGGAGCGTTTACAGTAAAATTTGACCTACATAAGTTTACTCAGAAACAAGTAAAATTTCTATAGAGAATCGGAGTTCCCGAGAACATTACCCACTTCTCCATTTTATCGGTGTAGTTCAAAGGCAAATGAAATTAAATCAACCCGGTGAGAAACACACAAAAAGACGGCGGAGCTCAAGGAGCTAATAACTACAATTATTGCACATTTTCTTAACACAAATTTCCTTTAACAATCCCAACATTAAACAATATTAATCCTAATTCTGGCGCTAAGGCAACCAAGATATTTGAACAAAATGTTGGTGATCAAAAGATAGCACATACACTAGTATTTTGACAAAACATTTTTCTGATTACACCAGTTAAAATGTTTAAAAATTTTTAAAGAATTTTTTTTTTTCTAGGTGTAGTATTTTTTTAAAGAATTTTTTAAAAATGTGTTATTTTGTTGTCATATGTAGTGCTTCTATTTTTCACATAACTTAAGTTTCCAACAACTGGTTGTATTGAACTTTGCAGTTAAAAAAAGCTGATAAATGCAGCTATAAATCCGACTCAGACACTTTGTAGCTGCAACTTAACGTCTGGAAGATATTAAGTATTTTTCCCCGAAATTTTGACTTTGAAAGCTCAGGAAAAGCCCAAAAAAATAATTTGAATGCCTTGATTTTTGCTTTTAGATAGACACATTAATTAGGCGTCGTTTAAGGTATTGCTTGTAAAAATATTAACATAAACGTTTGGCACTATTCTTTTGTCTAGTAGTGTTGTCGAGTAGTGTTGTCAAGTAGTGTTATCAATGATTTTTATTTTTTTCGCTTAAAATAAAACTCAGCAATAGCTTACGTCTTCCGTGTACCACTTTTCGCAGATATGATTCCATACTCGTGATCTATGATTTAATGCTTTTTATATGCTTTTTCATGTCCTTCAAGGACAACTTTTAAGGATTTTTTATTTTCTATTAAATTTAATTTATTCCTCTAAAGTCTATTGTATTATGTACATATGTAATATTTATTATTTTGGATATAATAATATTAATATTAGATATATTGGATAATCAGATCACCCCATGGCTCTCGTAATATACGCAGCATGCCTAAGAACAGGCTATATCCCTATCCAATGGAGAACCTTACCTCCTTTCTATTGAAAACACTAGAAAAGTTGCTGGATCTACACATCAGAAATTAAGTGGGGGAGCTAATGTCAAGCAACCAGCCTACACCAAGGGAAAATCGGTGGAGACAAGGACTCAATATCAACGTGGACAAGACGGACCTTATCCTTTTACCAAAAGATAAAAGGATACAAGATACCTTAGCACAGTACTTACTGGATAGCAAACTGGCATGGGGACCCAACGTAGTAGAACGGGTGAAGAACGCCACCATTGCACTTTATGCATCTAAGAAGATGCTTAGCAGCAAATGGGACCTGTCAGGGCCCGCCCTGATACATTGGATCTACATCTTGGTGGTGCGACCAACTCTGCTGTATGGAGTCCTAGTGTGATCACAAGTTACTGAAAGAAGGAGTACGACAAGCTCAGCTCTGTATCACAGGCGCGTTGGGGTTAACCACAACTGAAGCACTCGAAACCATACTCGGAATCGACCCCTACGCTAGGCTGACTTCAGGTAAGGCAGCACAGCTTCTGATCGCATCGGGGTACATGTCTCCTCAAGGATACAGGCACAGTTCAATTGGCATGAACATGACCAGTGTTACTGACTACATAATCCCCCAAACGTGCCTCGAAGTAAAAACAAACATTTTTATGGGGCCCGAAGACTGGAGAACGGTACGGGACCAGACTCAGCACGTCAACATATACACTGGCTACAAGATGGAAGGAGGAGTAGGAGCGGATCTATACTGCACGAACCCTGAAGTAACGGTGACCGATGGAGTATATTTATTTTCGCTCCCAGAGCGATCACAAAATGCGGTTAACATATTCGTTGAAAGCCAAGCGGCGATAAAATCCATGCAGTCGTTCGCGACTAGTCCCAGAAGTGTCCTGGCAAGAAGGGACGTACTAGACTTACTAAGCACGACCACCTAAGTTAGTGCGGTTCCACTGGATTTCCAGTCACCAGGGCATCGAAGGAAACGAAGCGGCGGACGTTTTAGCTAAGGAAGGCGACGGGCTGATGAACGAAGAAACCGAAAACGTGGTCGGAAAATAAACATTTTGATCATTTTGACATTTTGGCGCCTACGTCTGCGCTGTACTTCTTCTTCTTATTTCTTAGCGACAATATATACCGCCAACAACACAATCTTGTCATCGTCCGCGTACTCGAATAGTATAGGGATATATAAGATTTGTGGTGATAGTGGATGTGTGAAACACCCGGAAGGAAGCTTTTTCGACCCCTTAAAGTATACAACTTTTGTATTCAGGCTCTTGTGATATCACACAACTACAAGTACATTTAAAAATTTCGCCTCGGGCTTTCCGCCTACAAAAAGAACGAAAGTCTGTGGCATACGCAATTTTGAAGATTTTTAAAGTTTCTATCCAAGCTCACTTCAATATAAGTGTATTTCAAAACTTTGCCACGTCCCTTCCGTTCCCACAAAGGGCGAAAATCTATGGAATCTTACATTTTTAATATACGAGAAAACAAAAAAAGCAGAGAATAATGGAATGTTACTGTACTTAGCTTTTGTTCAACTAAATAAATGTATGTTAATTCGGACGACCAATAAGGCCTTTATTTGTCCGGTTGAATTGAATTAGAGAAGAGGTTTAAAAGTGCTTCATGATCACACGATCACACATGTTTGGAAAAGTCAAGTAGCTGCCGGCGCACTCGGCTGGCTACGTTATCACTGTTGAGTTGTATTAATCTTGAGCAAAAAAGCAGTTGAATAAGTATATAAATAAATATATTTCTAGATCCTGTTTATTTTTGTTTTATTATAAAAGCATTTCTAAGATGTATGGTGTCCATCTTCGTTATATTCTTTGTTGACTTTAAGCGAGTGATTAACTACACTTGAAGCGGGTTGTGGTTGTGAGGCATGTCCCGGATAGTCAGCTGGTTGCTGATTTGGTTGCTGATTATAGTTCCACCTTGGATTTGGGCCCGCAGCCGGAGCAGAAGCCCCTTGATGAGATGGATAAGGTGGCATGAACTGATTGTAAGGATACGAGCTATAACTGGTTGGCTGATAAGGCGGCATTAACTGATTGTAGGGATAAGGGTTGTAATTATTTTGTGGGTATGAATAAGGATACGGACTGTAAGCGTATGGACTCGGATACGCGGGATAGTTGTATTTTGTCTTATTTTTTTTTCCTCCGTATTTATATTTATGCTCTCCACTGCTACTGCTGCTGCTGCTATCGCTGTCGCTATCCGCGCGGACACTGCTTTCGTTAAGCCAACTAAGGCCAAGTACCACAAGGATACAAATCAAAACTTTTTTATTTTTCATTGTTTTAATAGAGGAACGTTTGAATATTATGAGCTCCCAATTCTAACTAAATATGAGTCGTGAAATTATTTGTTATTGTTATTGAGGCGAGAAAAATTATGGAAGTATGTGTGTAAGATAAGGAGACACAAGCAAGCTCCGACCAAAAGATACCCACTACGTACATTTTTGCTTCTTTTCCAATTAATAAAATTTAATTTAAAGTTAAAAACTTGTATAACGGTTAATAGAATGAAGGTTTCAGAAATATCAACGAGCTTTGATTACACATTCTGGTCTTGCTACTATAACTTGAAGTCTAATGGAATAGTACCATAAGATAGAATATGTTTGTGTTCTTATATCGGAGGCATTTTCTTTTGTCTAGGTTCTTAAAGTTATTCAATTAAATTTTATCTCTAACTAAAACTATGCGTACTGTAATGTACCGGGTATGTATAGGTCGAGATCTCTAAGTGCCAGCATTTCTGCAAGCAGAGGTCATTTTCTTATCATCTGGACCATTTAACGGAAATCCAATAAAAATAAACCTTATAAACTTAGAAAGGGGACCGGGACACCAACACAGTCTAGATTTCTACTAAAAAAAGATGCTGTTTCATGCGTATACACAAACAAAACTTGGATGTTGCAAAACGGGAGATTTAAATTTGAAGTTAAGCAAAGTACTTGATTTTTTTTTTTATTGAATT
The DNA here is from genome assembly GCA_037356375.1 of Drosophila affinis. Classification (NCBI taxonomy): domain Eukaryota; kingdom Metazoa; phylum Arthropoda; class Insecta; order Diptera; family Drosophilidae; genus Drosophila; species Drosophila affinis. The sequence continues at coordinate 29,969,191 of CM074800.1, forward strand.
ATACTGCCCTGCTTGGGTTTTGCGAATGACATGAGAGGTCGTTGTTTACGAATTGGAAATCAGATTTCAACAATTCAAAATGTCAGATTTAATTTATCGGACATAAAAATAACACCGCCATATTAATAGACCCCATATTCTATTATGCGTACAAACAGATTGATATTCATAGGCCGCATTTGAAAGGGCATGGATTAGCCTTTATAACTGATGTTAGTCAAGTTTTTACCGCGTCAGTATTAATCTGTTCATTATGTTAAAAAATGACAAAAAAATGACACACACAGAAAATTTTAATTTGCAGGGCAGAATGATCTATCTACCAAAGTCAATGTTCCGCATGTTGCTGATACCGTATACCCATAGATGGAATTAGTTTTCTAGAAAACCCCAGTTTGTTTCCTACTTTTAGAGAAATATTCTACTTTAGAGAAATATTCAGGATTCAAGGCATCTCATTTGATGATGTTTGATTGAAGTTTGGAATGCAAGAAGCCGAAAACGGAGAATATAATGTTGTGGGAATCAATAATAATAGCGTAATTCTCAAAATTTTGGTGGCTCAAACTTTTTTACAAAATTTCCCATAAAAATACAAACATAAAAACACACGGAATAATTAATAAAGTGTGTACTTTTCAGTCCGCCCTCGTTCACTTATTTGTTCGCACATTTACGTACATTTGGAAATATAGCATTTATTTACATACACGCATTCATCTTCTCATAATCAGAGCAGGCGACTAGATTTTCCAAGATTGTGCAGTGAACATACCGTGTACTCATTTTTAAAACTAAGTATATACGGACATCGACAAGCGTCTAAAACAGGGGTCGCGTGTGCTTAGGGCCGACGCAGCACGAAATTTTTACACTATGTGTGTGCCGACTGCGCTGCTCTGTGGCCTTTTCCTTTTCCATTGCCTCTGGTCTAAAATGAACAAAGCAATGTAGGTACAGCGTTCCACTTCCACTTACAGCGTTAAAATTTGTATTTCTGCTGTCACCCAAAAAGACTGAAAAATTTGGAGATTAGAAGCACTACCTCTGAAAAGAAATAAAACGTATTTTAAAAATTCTTAAATAAAATCTAAACCAAAAAAAAAAATAAATTAATTCTTTGCAAAATTTTAAATTGCCAAATCTATCAGAAAAAGTAATTTTGGGTGACAGCGAAAAAAAAATGAATTTTGTCGAGTAGGGTAATTACACATTTATATTTTACAAACAATTTGCGCAAATTAATTTAAAAAACAGTTTGACTGATTTTAAAGAGTGGGTTTTAAATAAGCTATTCATAATTTTTTTCTAGAATTTTTCGAGCAGAATATTTTTCCAATCTTCGTACTAGGCTTTAGAGGTAAAATTAAAAATGTCTTAAAGAAAAAGAAACTTGTCATTTAAACAGAAAGTCGAACATGACTCTATTCATATGTTGCTATGCATAATGATTTATTAGGTCGGTCATCGAAGGCAACTGAAACTGGCAACGAAGTGGATCTTTCTGAAGTTAAATTGTGACCATCCGTAGCTAGTTTGAGACATTTACAAATATTGTATCTATAATATTTAAAAATGTCTCAAATAAAAGTACGGAAACTTGCAAAATCTAGAAGCCCCGCCAGGTGCTAGATTATAATTTAGTATTTGAAATAGTAAAAAAAAATGAATTTAGTCAAATTTAAACTAGGTGGAACGTTTTAAGCCACGGCTCTACTTTGCACACGGTACTACATAGACATACATATGTGAGCTTATAATTTATGTAATTGATGTAACTTATACAATGTATTTTATATATAACGAGGGGAAACGGGGGGAACTTTATACCCGGTACTCAGTCAGTATATACATATGTGAACTTACGATTTATGTAAAGAAACAAATTGAATTTTAGCCAAAAAATAAAATAAAAATAAAGAAAGTTTAGTTGCTCTAACTAGCTTGTATAGTCTCTGAGATCAAGGCGCTTATCTTAACGAATGAGCGAGACAGACGGGATGGCGTGTGAGAGAAAGCGAGAGGGAACGATGCCTTTCGAAAGGGCTTTCTTCACTGTGGCTATTTTAATAATGTGATCTGATCCAAACAAAATATGATTCTCTATGATTCTGTGTTTTTAGTTTTCTTGGATCATAAAAATTGTGCATGCCACAGATTTCCGTCCTCTGTGTGGGCGGAAGGGACCTAAGTTTCCTGAGTTTTTAAAGTCAAATTTTTGGAAAAGATACCGCAAAAAATTATGAAATCTTAATTTTTATTTTATTTTAAGGTATAGTTTGTAAGAATCAATAGATAAACAGTTAAGTTGCAGCCGTTTGACCATACCCAATGCCCAATAAGGAACGCCAGCTTCAATACCGTGTTCGTAGGATATTGCAGACTTGCATCTTACTGTAAAATTCCTGTCGTAAAGGTACGACTGTAACATTTTATGTGTATTGACTGGATGCCGAATATTGCCGATAAATTCCATTAGCCGACATATAAACGTTGTTTTTCTTACAAAAACTACCAAAAACTTGTGTTTGTAATAGTTTTTAACGGTAAAATAACATTTGGGATGGTGCCAAACGGCAGATACAAGTTTGTTGAAACGGCTGCAATTTAAACCTTTATCCATCGATTCTTACAAGCGATACCTTTAACGACGCTTAATTCATATGTCTATCTAAAATTGTTATCTACAAAATATTTTTTTTTCGACTTTTCATGTTTTCAAAGTCGAAATTTCGGGAAAACTACCGAAAAAACTCATATTTATAGCTGCATTTGTCTTTTCAAAAATGCAAAGTTGAATACAACCAGTTAAAAGTAATGTATTTGAAAAATAGAAGCATAACCTCTGAATAAAATACCAGATTTTTAAAAATTTCTTTTCAAAAGAAAAAAACCCATAATTCTTTAAAAAATTTTAAATCTCCAAATCTATCAAAAAAAGTCATTTTGGGCGACAGCAGAAATGTCGTGTTGACTATTGTAATTCTTGCCGAAAAAGATCAAGAAAGGAAATCGCATTGGCCGCTGCATCATCTGGCTTCGCAGTGACTTTATTGGATGGAGGCAGAACAGTTCATTTAAAAGTTAAGCTGTCTCTATCTATTCAAATTGACTCAGACGCAGCTTGCAACATAAACCAATTCAATCGTCAATGGCAACAGTACTAAAACAATGCATAGGAGCCCGTCACACTTGGGCCAGTTTCGGTCCGTTGTGGTATCGCATGAGGTATTCCCCTTTTCCATCTCGTGAGACCCGGGAAAAGTCAGCAGTTATTCCATCCTGATGCTCTAATGAAGTTTGCGATCTTTCTAGTAAATATTTTGGACATTTCTGAAAAGTCTGAGACATAGGACATGCCCAGGTATTGTAGCCTTCTTCTGCTAAGAGCAAGACAGGAGCAGAACAGGTGTTCTACTGTTTACTCCTCCTCCTCGTTTCTACTTGTTTGCTTGGGAGTCTATTAGCCAGTGTCTAGTGAGGGAACGGATGCACCTTCTTCTGCTGAGCTTGCATAGCTCTGATGTACATTTTCTGTCTATGTTCGACCAGGTTTGCCGAGTTATGCGACATAGTGGTGCTGACTGCCATGCATTGTCTGCTCGTCGCTTATATAGCTCTTTTATGATAAGCCTACAGGTGGCCATTGGCATAAAAATATCCTCCTTGTCTTAGAGAAGGGGTATTGTGATGCCAGATCTGGCCAGCTCGTCTGCTATGCAGTTGCCTTTGATATCCCGGTGACCCGGGACCCAAATAAGGCTGATAGCAAATTGTTGAGCAATCTCGTGAAGAAATTGGCGGCAATTTGCCACTGTGGTCGAGTTCGAGAAAATCGCATGAAGTGATTTGATCGCAGCTTAGCTGTCGCTGTAAATGTTTACAGTTGTTGTTGCCAGTGAAGCCTAAGTGGCTTTTTGAAGGTGCTTCAGCGCTTCCCTGATCGCAATGACTCCCGCTTGGAATACACTGCAGTGATATGGGAGCCTGAATGAGTGCCTGATTTCGAGCTGTTCGAAGTAGATTCCTCCTCCGACCTTGTTGTCCAGCTTCGATTCATCTGTGAAGATGCTTATGGCCCTATCTGGGCTTGGTGGTCCCTCAAGCCATTCGTCTTTGCTAGGGATGATTATCTTGAAGGGGGGTGTCTGTGTGTTCCCTTGGGACGCAGTGGTCCGTTTTCGTGGGGACGGTACTGCTGGTTAGTATCGATGAGTGACCCATTAGCTGTGATGTCCATTGGTCGGAGTCTCTCAGACGTATCGCTGCCATTTCTGCCCTTTCCTTTTCCCAAGCTCGAGGCTCTGGAGACCTAGGATGGCGTTTGGTGCATAATTTGGGGTGGTGCCTAGTGCTCCACTAATGCATAATGCTGCGGTTCGCTGAACCTCGCTCAGTTGTTTGGTGATCAATCCTTTTGATAGGGCCGGCCACCACACTGTAACTCCGTAAAGTAGAATTGGTCTTACTATTGATTGATATATCCATTGGACTATGCTTGGGTTCATGCCCCACTTCAAACCAATAGCTTTTTTGCAGGAGTATAGGGCTATCGTAGCCTTCTTTACTCTGTCTTTTACGTTCAGGTTCTAGTTCAGCTTCTTATCAATTACCAACCCTAGGTAACTAGCGCTGTCGCTGAAGGAGAGCCTGCATACAACCAGTTGTAGGAAACTTAAGTTATGTGAAAAATAGAAGCACTACCTATGACGAAAAATACCAAATTTTTTAAAAATCGAGAGTATGCATGAAACCGAAATCGTTGTAAACGGGGGTGGAAGCGCTACTCGCTCTCTCGCTCAAGCTAGTGGCTGCCCGAGCGCCGGGCGGCTCTCCGGAGTGCCGTGTTCAAGAGCGTACGAGAGTGAGTCGGGCGCGGAGTGCTTTCCAGAGCGCTCTCCACAGTGCGCTGCTGAAGTTTGCGGCTGCCCTGAACATCATCATTTATAAGTACGGCTCGGAGCCTCTTCACAGGACTCAACCGGAGGAAGTTGTGGCAGGTCCGTAGTGGATGCACTCCTGGGCAGACTCGGCATCGGTAGGAGTTCAGACCCCAAGCGCGTCGGCTCTCAAAGATACGGTCGACGCGGGAATGTGGGCCAAAGGTTGGATGCGGAAATCTAGGATGAGATGAAGGTGTCGACGAAGCATTATTACGAAAGATGTAACGGGTTAAAGGCCCACCTTGAGCATTGGACATTGTCACGTTGCTACATTGAACTAAGTTCAAGTTTGGGCGTGAACTTGGAACGGAGTTCTGATCGCCAAAACAGTGATTTTTACGGATATCTTCCCGTCGGTCAACCGTAGGAGACCGTCCTAGCAATTCTGCGGAGAAGGCCGGAAGGGGGTTGCTTTTGTAGACTCGGGAGCCCGCGTCTCTTACCCTTTGGATAGGTACTCTAGACACCTGACTCGAAAAGGATGCAACTTGTGCGGCTCTCTGAACGGCCGTATGAGACACTGGCCCAGAGAGCACTCAACCGAAAACTGTTTCTTGCCCGAGGAGAGAGCCACATATGTTCGTGTGTAAGCCGCTTAACAGTACGTTGAATAACGTAAGCTGTAACGTTTAATTGTAAGCCCGACTTAGTCGGAGAGCGGATGGAAAAATTGCAGAGCTTCTTCAACTGAGCGGATACAGTATGATTAATGCCATATAGATAGTCACGGTGCAGCAGCGTGTGGTGCCGTTCCCCACAAGTGACGCAGTTGTGGACGCTTTGGCATTCTCGGATCTGATGTCCTCGTGCAAAGCAGTCCAGGCATAGCTGTTTCTGTGTAATGTAGCTGGAACGAGCATCAACGGTCATGTGAAGTAAGCGAGGACAATCACGGATTGGATGATTCTCTGTGGAGCAGAGATCACATGTCCTCCTCTGCGGATTCACTGTTGTCTCGAACGAGTGAACCCTCTTAGGAACAGGACTCCCTTGGGACCGGAACGGGTTATTTTTAGAAGGTGGCGTATTCGGATCGCACTTCAATCTATGTGGATTGGAAGGGTGGCTCTCGATCGCCTCTAGCGTCAGATATCGCTGCCTGAGGAAAGAGTACATCTCCTTCCATGACGGCATTTCCTTCTTGTCGGTTATGGACTCTTCCCACAACGCGCGGGTTTATCTCGGCAATCTTGAGGCGCAAATGATCACGAGCTATCCCAATTTTCAGTGGGGACCTTGGAGTGGGTGAGTGCGGTTAGAACCCGAAGGTTAGAATCACGAAGGGCATCCCATGCCGCCTCGAAGCCGTCGTTGGTCAGCGGGGTCTTCTCAATGATGGACTTCGGATCGCCACTGGTCTTAGTGGCGAGGTAGTACAGTTTTTCTACGGGTGAGAGTCTAGGATTATGAATATGAATGGCTGTGAAGAGGTCCCGAAAAATGGGCAAGCGAACGTAATCCCCTGTGAAAAATGTCACAGGGTGTCAGTCGACAGTCGCCATTGGAGTCCGGCTGTGCAGGAGGACGGACTACTGGGCTTGCCGATTGGACCGTAAGGTCGTCTAGGCACCGTTCATAATCGTCATAGCACGTGTCGTACATGGCTTGGATCTCTAGTTGAGTGTCAGGTTCCTCGTCAACCGACGCCATGGAACAGGTCTCGAACTCAGCATCTACCTTTGCCCACATGCTCTGTAAGCGGTCTCTACGGACCTGAGCAATAACGGGGGATGGCGTGCTGGTACTGGAAGCGGTAAAACGGTCTTTCAAGCTGTTCAGCCTGCCGATGGCTGCTACCAATTTTGCACGTGCGGAGATGAATGCTATTTGGGCCATTGGAGAAGTGCGTCGAGAGTTGATTGGACTGGTAGGTGGAAGAGCTGGTACCTTTAACGTGACTGGCGAAGGGAACAGGACCGATTTGCTCTTTGCCGCGGAACTTGTACTCGGTTTAGGCGTACCGGGTAACCTTATCAGTTTAGTCACCGAGGTAGGTGTTCCTGGGACGGAACCACTGCGTGGTTGCCACGACACGGACGACACGGACGACACGGTCAATGGCAAAAGTTTTTTGCTGTCCTCGTCACCAGTGGGCATGTTCTGACATCACCCGCTGAGAACCAAGAAACGCAAGCGGAAGTGCCGGGCAGATGGACACGAAAAAAGGGACCCAACAACCCTTTGGTATTAATTTGTTGGCAAGTCGGAGGCGATTGGGTATACTATGGCGATCAGGCACTAATATTGGGAGTCTGTGGCAAGTGACGACCAAAAACAATATACCCGCCGAAAGTAGGGTAGCGCGGCCACTCAGAAGTAAGAAAGTCAGCACAATTGTAAAAGCATATTAACCCAAAATTATGATAAAGATCAGAATACTTTAATTTACGAACCTATTCGGACGTGTTTAAATTCAATCGGAAACGGGGCACCGCTAAACCGCTAAACCAAAGTGACAATTCCACAGAACTATTAAATCCAGCAACACCTCATACCAAGATCATAACTCGCGCAACGGTTTAAAAAACTAAACTGCATAATAAATCTTACATCCGTGTCGAATAATGAGCTCAGGGTGTGTGTAAAAAAAAAATAAAACGAAGTTGGCTCATGCAAGAAGAGGATCGCTGAAAATGTGCTAAAGTTGTTGTTTTTAGCCACATAAAGTTGTAAAGTTGTCTCCAGTGGCTATAAACATTACGTTGAACGATCAAAATTCTATGAGCGGAACAGTAGACACAGAGATCAATATAATAATCTGTTATTATATAATTCGAAGTCGCGCCATAGCGTCGCCTGGTCCGTGCGCGGTACATGCAGTCGCAGAGAGACACGCACAGACACGTTGTGTTCGGTACACACATATGTACATGTAAGCAGAGGAGAAACAGAAAGAAGCGTCGTTGTCGGGTACACATGCGAAAGTCGAAAAGAATAGCAGAAATGATGCAAACACCACCGCCGCTGAATTGGAGAAGGAAAGAGATGGAAAATAATATACCAGGAACGTCGAGCCCGAGCGCAAACGAGATGGAAGATGTGATTGCGAAAAACAATGCTGATGATAAAATTTATCAGATGATAAAGCTGCTAAGTTTGAAAGTGCTTAACGATGAGCAGCGAGAAGTCCAAATGAAAATCGCCCCTGATCAATTTGGAAAAATTGTGAACGAGTGCGATGGCCGATCAGTTCCAATAGAAAAGTGGTTCGAGATTTTTGAAAAAAATGCCCACGCATATGGGCTTACCGAAAAGCAAAAGTATGTACATGCCAGAGGAAAAATGACCGGTACAGCTAAGCTTTTCCTAGAAGCTGAATGCGTGTGCACCTATGAGGAACTCAAGAACGTATTGTTTGAGGAATTCGCATGTAGCTATAACAGTGCGGACATTCATCGGCAGCTGCAAGATAGAAAGAGGAAGAGTAACGAGTCGCTTCACGAATACCTGCTGCAGATGAGAAAGATAGCAGCAGTTGGACAGATTGAAGACGTGGCTGTCATAAGCCATATTTTGAACGGTTTGGACATAAAAAATGAGTACAAATACGCCATGTATCGCTGCAAAACCTTCAGGGCCTTGAAAGAAGAGTTCGATATCTACGATCGTTTGAACATATCGGAGAAAAGGGCAACAAAGAGCAGCATAAAACGAATTTCCAACAGCAAAGTTGGCAAGGCGCTAAAAAGGAATACTGCTATAACTGTGGATCAGGAGAACATCAACGTAAAGACTGTAAAGCCGAGACGAAGTATTTTAAGTGCAATCAGAATGGTCATATTTCGCGTAACTGTCCTTATGAAGCCGATAAAGTTGATAACATACGCATTATTTCTGATCGCAGTCGCATGAAAAAAGTTCAGATAAACGGCATTATAGTTGACTGTCTTGTGGATACAGGATCCGATGTAACCATTATCAAAGAAAGTGTGCTGAGGTCTATGAAAAATGTCGAGCTTTTCAAAAGCACTACTATGTTGCGTGGTCTGGGACATACATCAACGAAGCCTGTAGGATACTTTCATGCAGAGGTTTCCGTGGATAATTTGCTGACCAACCAGAAGTTTTTAGTCGTATCCAGTAACCAGATTGATTTCGACGTACTATTAGGGCACGATTTCATTAAAAAGTTTCGTTTTGTCGCTGATATGCAAGGATACACGTTTTTGAAGCTTGACGCTGACCCGGTGCTAACAGATGAGTATGCTCTTGTATATAATCTCACTGAAGAGTCACCCCTTGTAGTTCCACCTCAATATCGCAAAGAAGTTGAACAGATGATAAAATGCAGTTACGAAATACCCACAGAAGTTCCAAAGCAGTGCCCAATCCAACTGAAGATAGTTCTAGACGGAGTAATCAAGCCGTTTCATCACTCACCAAGTCGCTTATCAACAGACGAAGCTAGTGCTGTAAAGAAGCAAGTTGAAGAATGGATCGAGGAAGGAATTGTGCGCAAGTCATCATCAAACGTGGCCAGCAGAGTTGTCGTCGTAAAGAAAAAAGATAGTACACTTCGAGTTTGCGTAGACTACAGAAAGTTAAACAGCATGGTATTGGTGGACTGTTTTCCAGTCCCGATTATAGAAGAAGTCTTGGAAAAGCTGCAGTCGGCGAAGTGGTTTACTATAATGGACCTTGAAAACGGATTTTTCCATGTGCCTATGGAAGAGCAGAGCAAGTCGTATACGGCCTTCGTCACAAAGGAAGGATTATTCGAGTTTAATAAAGCACCTTTCGGATTCAAAAACTCGCCAGCTGCGTTCATTCGGTTCGTAAACTATATTTTTCAAAAATTAATCAACTCTGATGTTATGCAGCTATATATGGACGACATAATTGTTTACGCCGCGTCGCCTGAAGTATGCATGAGGAAGACTAAGTTGGTTCTGGAGACAGCTGCGCAGTTTGGCCTAAAGATCAAATGGAAGAAATGTAGTTTCATGCAACCACGCATAAACTTTCTAGGCCATATCGTCGAGGACGGGCAAATCTGGCCCGGCAAAGAGAAGACAGCAGCAGTCAGTCGGTTTGCTACACCAAAAGACATAAAAGGAGTCCAAGCATTTCTGGGACTCACCGGATTTATCAGAAAGCTTATCCCTGGATACGCACAAGTTGCACGGCCGATAACGAATCTACTCAGGAAGGAAACAGTTTTTAACATTGGCGAAGCAGAGCAACAGTCGCTACAAACCTTGAAGAAGTTGCTTGTAATCGCACCAGTATTGCTTTTATACTCACGAGAGGCACCAACGGAACTTCCCACGGATGCATCCAAAGACGGTTTCGGAGCTGTTTTGCTGCAGCAGTTTGATGGCAGTTTCCACCCGATTTACTATTGGGGTAAGAAGACTACAGAAGCTGAGTCCAAACGTCACAGTTACTATTTGGAGGTCAAAGCAGCATACCTCGCACTCAAAAAGTTTCGGCACTACCTGTTGGGGATCAAATTTGATCTTGCTACTGACTGTGAGGCGTTTAAGCAGACAACAACGAAAGCAGACATACCGAGAGAAGTTTCCCAGTGGATTTTATACATGGAGGACTTTACATTCAAAGCAGTATACCGCCCAGGGGAAAGAATGAGACACGCGGACTGTCTCAGTCGTTTCCCGCAGACATGCATGTTCGTAACGACGGAGCTAACAGCTCGGATAAAGAAGGCACAGCAGGACGACGAGTTCATCAAAGCGATAGTTGAGATCGTGAAGCAGCACCCATACCAAGACTACAAACTAAAAGGAGGTCTTCTGTTCAAAGCTGTGAATGGCAATGACGTATTGGTTGTTCCAAGGCTGATGGAAATGGAAATCATTCAAGCATCGCATGAAGTTGGTCATTTTTCAACAGCGAAGACGATGCACTCTATTCAGCAAGAATATTGGATTCCGCACCTTGAAAGGAAAGTAACAAAATTTATCACTAATTGTATCAGCTGTATCATTTTCAGTAAGAAGTTAGGCAAACATGAGGGCATCTCCATTGCATCGACAAGGGTGACACGCCACTACACACGCTGCACGTCAATCATTTTGGGACAAATGGACGCGACAGCCAAGCAATACAAATACATTTTTGCTGTGGTGGATGCGTTCTCCAAATTTGTGTGGCTGTTCCCAACCAAGTCAACGGGACACGAAGAAGTTATAAAGAGGCTGGGCGATTGGTCATTTGTGTTTGGATTTCCCAAGCGCATAGTCAGCGATAGAGGCGCAGCGTTTACATCCAACGCCTTCAGCGATTTTCTCAACGAGAACAAAGTCGAAAATGTGTGGACAACGACAGGTGTGGCGAGAGGCAACGGCCAGATCGAGCGAGTCAACCGTTCTGAGCACGGCTACAGAGTAGGAGATATGTTGGCTATCAAGAGGACGCAGTTCATCGCAGGACGCAAGTTGGCCAGCGAGTATCTAGGTCCATATGAAATTACCAAAGTGAAGCGTAACGGTCGCTATGACGTCAGAAAGGTGGCTCAAGTCGAGGGGCCAAACATCACCGCAACGAGCAGTGACAACATGAAGTTGTGGCGTTTTGTCGCCGAGAACGATGAGATATTATCATCTGGGACAGATGAAGATGAGCAGGAGGGCCGAATGTAAAGAGCAGGGTATCAAGTAGTTAACACCATCCTGTTAATTAAAGTTTACATTTAAGATAGTATCGATAAGATCTAACCGATATTTAGAAAACCTTAACGATATTTAAAGCACATAGCTGATAAGCGATCATCGATGGGGTACAGTCGGATTTTGGAAGCAGCAGCGAAAAAAGCAGAACAAAAGTGGAGAGAAAGATTTTGATTTTAAACACATACATTGAACTTATATTCGATTTAATAATAATTAATAAACTAAACTGCATAATAAATCTTACATGTATATAGACGCAAGAAAATGCAGCCAATATGTATGTATATATGTATGCGGATATGGATAAATGCGGGCAAAAATACGCAGTTAAATATGTATACATATATGTATACGCGAGCAAGAATATGCAGTTAAGTATAAATGGATGTAGGTGCGCTTAAGTGCGGATTAGTTCATATACATATATGCAGCTAATATATATTGTAGTGGCCGCTTGTCGGAAAGATGTGAAGAAGAATTCCCTCCGTGCCTGAAAGTAGGCAATACCGATTTTGTCGTAATTTGCTTCATTTATACTCCTGTCATAATGTCCCAGATAAATCGGTAATATCACTATCTGCACTTGTTTCGCGTTAGGCGGAATAGCCTATGGTTGATATATGTTGGGTTGAATTGTTGTCACCTTATGTGTTACATGGCACATACCCTGATGCAGTAGCGCCCTCTAGGGGCGGAGTCAAGAATGGGGGGTGAGCGAGCAAAAATCTCCCTGCTCTTTAGCCAACCGCTCGGGGTGAACGGCGAAGGATTGGGCAAAGAAAGATCCGGAGAACCGAGGTTTTTGGTTAACTGGTATGCTGGACCCGATCTTTCTTTCTCCTCGTGGTCTCCGAACAGTGCGGTTCTGGGAACAGAAAAAAAATCCCTGTGAAAAGAAAAATTTTTTTTGTTGCTGTGATAAAGTGTCAGCGCGCATACACCGTGGCCCACCTGGTTGCCTGGCAGTTGGCACGACCCCCATTGGCCATCCAAAAGGGCTGGAGCTGGTCGTACCCCGGTACTGCATCGGCCAAACAGAAATTTGGAGAAAGAGAGGCACGCCGACTATTCCTACCCAGCATCATAATTTGTGTGGTGCCATTCCAACCGGGTAATTGTGTGCTCTCGCTGCAGTGCGGAAAAGAAATTCTCATGTCCCTTGTTTTTTTTTGCAATTTTTCCATTTATTACCAAAAAATTTAGAATTGGCACCTAATTGGAAGTTAACTTTTAAATTGGTATATGTAAAGCTGCCAACGGAGCTTTAAGCCCCCACCAACAACCAGCTGATCGCCGGGTCGATCAATGAACTTTGGCCGCGCAAGGCGATAGCAGCTGAGGGCCCCCATAGGGCCTAATGCGGCGAAACTTGCCGTGTCGGCCGTTTTCCTTTTGAAGAAAACCCGGTCGAGAGAGCCCACTCAGGGATAACAGTGATCCGGTTATGCCAAAACTAATTTTCGCCAGTGCAAAGGGAAACATTTTTTTTTGACCCACGTACGAACATAACCCCCCCTGTGACCCCTTTTTGGTACCGACTCGAAAAGACGGCACTGTTTGGTTGCCAAGTGGTTTATTTATTAAAATTAAAAGTTTTAAGTGTATATGCGTAAAAAAAAAAAAGTTTAAGTGTTATGTGTCCCTTGGAGGCGTGAGCCATTTGTCCGAGTGCGCCAATGTCGTGGCGGATAACGTAGCGAGAGGTGCACGCATACTTAGTTTAACCGGCACGGCTCTCTCCCATAATCTTGGCCAATTTTTTTTGTTAATGCCCCCTGTTTTGGAAAAAAAAGAAGATCGCAGACAGGTGAAGAGGTGAAGCTTTGAAGGTGGAGCGATGAAGCTTCCGATCGGCGGTGTCACGACGAAGAGTTTGTGACATGCAGCACTAGTTGCTTGTATTTGTTTTTGGGCTTACAGATAATCACACACACACCGAGACGCCCAGCTACGAAAGATCTTTCGTCGCGGGAACGGAATGTAAGCAAAAGCAAAAAGGAATGTGTAAGTGAGTTTCTCTTTTTTTTTTATTATTATTCGCCTGCCCGTGATCACTCCGCGATAGAGGAGCAAAGTTCTGCTATAGCTTTTCTGCCCGAGCCGTTCGCTGGCCGCTGACCTCCGTCTGTTAGAGCCTTCACAGCTGCTTTGCCTTCTGCATTCATAATTTAATAACTAATGAAAACTGGGCTAACTAATTGTTAACCAATGGCCGGGGTTGTCGGGTAAAGTCGTCCGTCTGTTTATATTGCCTTATACCAATATTTTTCTGCCTAAGAAAAAATATTTGCCATATATCGCTTTATATCTTCATATGTAATTAAGTATAGCTAAATCTATTTATATCATTATATTACTATAAATATCATTATATGCTAAATTTAATCCCTCTCTATAATTTCCCCCCATATGTATGCTGCCCTATCCTAGGTTTTTGTTTTGTTTTTGTTGGATTAATCTTGATTGTAGTAGAGTTAGGCGACTTTAATTGTTAATAAACTAGATGGTTAAAATGAATAGGTGCTAGACGACCCATTATTTGGGGGAACCATGCAGCGCTGGGGTGTAGCAGGATGGCTGACCTAGGACATCTAAGGGATCTTGCCGAAATCTCTCTCGGCTTGGGAGGATCATGGCAGGGCGGGCATGACACAACTTGGTGTCATCAGAGATGTCCGGAGGCGTCGGTAGACTGCTATCTTTTCTCCCTCTATTCTATTTTTCCTTTCTTACTTTAATTTACAGGGTATCTTGCCCCCACCCTTCCTTTCCTAACCCCTGAATCCCTCTCCCTAAAAAAAGGTACGCGGAATTTAATATAATAATAATTTTAGGAGCGAAGCAAGTAGCTGAAAGGTTTTGTTTTTGAAGAGCCCATACCCATGTCCGACCAGAGACCAGCCGACAAAGCAAGCGTACACCTTTGCACAGCTAACCGACCATCTGCTTCATAGCCCGAAGATTCTCTTCGTTACATGCTACAATATGTATATATGTATGCGGATATGGACGAATGCGGACACGAATATGCAGTTCAATATAGACGGATGTAGGTGCGTGTAATTGCGGATTAGTGCATACATATATACATATATAGACGCATGAATATGCCGTTAAATCAGGTGTGTGGGGGTACTGATGTACGTAGTTAGGAGGAGCGGCAGATCGGAGAACGGACAGAACAGCCGCTTGGCATTGGACGTTTTGTATGTCGTACTTATCTTGATAGAGCGATCCGCCTAAGCTTGCTGGGGTGCGCTTCTCCTTGTTGGTGAATATCCGGCTCGAAGGACCAATGCTTGTAGGGGGCGGATCCCCAGATAAACACAACGCTTCGTTTTCCTTCACTATTTATTAAGTCTAGCTTATTCTCCAGTTCGAGTAGATTAATATGGTTATATGTATGTATTTATGTATATCGTAGTTAGATCGAGAGTATGCATGAACAGAAATCGTTGCAAACAGGGGTGGAAGCGCGACTAAACTCTCGCTCAAGCTAGTGGCCGCCTGAGCGCCGGGCGGCTCTCCTGAGTGCCGTGTGCAAGAGCGTACGAGAGCGAGTCGGGCGCGGAGCGCTTTCCAGAGCAATTTAAGTTATATTATAAGTGAGGAAATTGTTTTGGCGTATAATGTCGATGGAGTCCAAGGAGAGCAGTCCCTCAGGTCCCATAAAGAATTTTATGATGATTTTATGACCATTTACACTCCTAATTAATAATAATAATTCAATTTACCAAAAATTAATTACAGAATGTATTCCGCCTGGAGACGAAGCCGGGCAGGTATTGCTTCGTAAGGCGATGCAACGCATTAAAAAACGAGTTTTTGAAAAGAAGTGTGTAAAAAGGACCGAGGAGGCAGCTAATAAAATATAGATTAAATACGTTTCCAAATTATATATGCATACATTGATATTGAATGAATTTGTATTTTTATTTGGGAACTAGGCTCCTAGTAACCAGAGGGGGGTCGATACGGGAACTAGTTGCTGGCTTTCTACTGGCTAGCTCCTGAGCAACTAGGCTCCTAGTAACCGAAGGGGGGTCGATACGGTACTAGCTGCTGGCTTTCTACTGGTAACTAGGTCTGAACTAGCTCCTGAGCAGCTAGGCTCCTAGTAACCAAAGAGGGGTCGATACTGGAACTAGTTGCTGGCTTTCTACTGGTAACTAAGTCCGAACTAGCTCCTGAGCAACTAGGCTCCTAGTAACCGAAGGGGGTCGATACCAGAACTAGTTGCTGGCTTTCTACTGGTAACTAAGTCCGAACTAGCTCCTGAGCAACTAGGCTCCTAGTAACCGAAGGGGGTCGATACCAGAACTAGTTGCTGGCTTTCTACTGGTAACTTCCCCCCTAGTCGCTGAACTCGTACATTGTAGTCTACGTGGACCTGGTCGATGTTCGCTTCCCCCGTTATTAGTTGCGTAGCTAGTTGCGCGGTAACCGAAGCGAGACTAGTTTGAGTAGGGTTAATTGACCCCATTGGTTCTACAGGGTACTTTTCTACAAATATACTTTTGAAAACACATACAGGCAGCCTCCGTGTTTCCATTTACAAAAAATTTTAATTTTACTTTTGAAAACACATAAATTTTCTTTCACACTACAAACGATTTTTACTCTTCAAAACGTAATGATTTTCGTATTCGAAATGAAAAGTTTTTTTTGTTTAACTTTGCTACTACACTACTACCAAAGATGCCATATAAAATGATCAGCTCGATTCCTGCCGGGCTGGAATTTAAAAGTATTCCACCTTAAAAAAGAGAGAGGCAGATAGACGGAGAGACAGAGAGTGCTTTAGTGGCACACACACTGTACGTGAGGCTGAGTTTTAACTGTATGTGTGCACAGATTGTGGGGCTGCTTGTTTGTATTGGTTGTTGACGAAGCCGCTATCAAAGAAAACATCCATTACTTTCGAATTGAATGGAGATTATGATTTTCCGATGACGCATTCCCAAAATATAAGAAATTGTATATTTTTTATATCCTTTATATGCTAATTTTGTTTAATGTACTATAAACGAATATAATGTAAATATATACAAATGCAAAATGTATATCAGATATAACATCAAATTATATTAATTCTCTATAGGGTATTAGTTCGTCGCGTCAATAAGCTATAACAGATTTATGTATGTAAATATGTATTTATATATTAACTATTTTATATAGTAGATATATGTAATTATAGGCTGGCGAAAATGCTCTAGCTGAACCCTCCACGAGGGTGCCGGCTGGGCAATGGGCACTGCATTATCCCGAACAAGGGTAATGCACTGTCGCATGCTCCGTCCGAGGCAATGCAGTGTCTAGCTAAGGCAATGGCCCAGCGTCTTTCCGACCTCGACTCGGGGGAGCGGGGTCAGGGCCATGGCTAGAGTTGCCTGGCGGGTAGGCCTAAAACGCTAGGGGGTTACCCCGAAAAACATCAACCACGTATGGACCTTCGGGCCAGACATGGAAGGTAAGAAGGATGAAGAACGGGTCGGGATGTCAAACCAAACGTCGGTGGGAAGCGTGGCTGCTATCATCGGCGGGCACGGGGTGGAGTAATTCTCTATGCGTGTCGTCAGTAGCCACACCTCGGACGTGACAGGAGCAGGTCACATCAGTTGTAATACTACTGCCACAACACCCAGCTGTAGGATGATCCGCGCAGGTGGCGTTGTCGAGGCAGACTCGGACCTGGAGAGCGTGCTATCCATCAGCAAAGCAGAAGAGGACACCCTTCTCCGTTTGCCTGAACCTGGTACGAGCTGAAGATAAAGGAGGGCCGTAAGTACAACGCGCAGGTGCCACAGATGAAGGCAGCATGCCAACAAGGTGGAAGAGTTACTTGCTATCAGTGATGTGTCCAAGAGACACCTGATCGTAGCTCTCATCGATAGACGTGATGAGACTGGGAGGATGACAGCGGCGCAATGGAAAATGGTCCACGCGCGGCTGGTAGACTCCCTGCTTACACGGATGGAAGAGAACCTAACAGCTCCCATGCCCACCTTCGATGACGCTGAAGTGGCTGACGCAAACGGTCTGCCAACTGGAAGCGATGTGGGAGGGGGCCAAGCTGGAGGTGGTGGACAGGGAGATAATCCCGTCCATACCAAAGGCGAAGGTGCTCTTCCCCATCGCAATCCAAGGGGTCCCCGCGCTGAAGCATCTTCAGCGACAGAACCCCGAGCTACCGACCGCTGACGAGGGGGCCAGCATGTGAACCAAGTGTACCTCAAATACGGGAAAATGGTGTGGCCCTGGGGAGTGTCTACCTGCGCCTCAAAAAGCGTTAGCCCACCGACAAGGACGCGACAAGGAAAATGGTGTGGCCCTGGGGAGTGTCTACCTGCGCCTCAAAAACCGTTAGCCCACCGACAAGGACGCTCACACCCTGCAGGCAGGCTGAACTATCGTACTAGTACGAAAAGGAATCCACGCTAACCTTATGTCTCATTACAGCACAGACGACCTGACAGTAGTTATGCTGGAAAGTGAGGAGAAGCCTTCTGGTAGCGTCCTGCTACATTGCACATGACAGGTCTGCACTACCCGAAGAACTAAGGAGTCTGGTGAAAGAAGCCAACTCCAATCTGGTGAAAGAAGCCAACTCCAAAGTCTACCAACTGATCGTTGGCACGGACGCTAATGCCCACCATAGTGTGTGGGGGAGCTCCGACATTAATGAAGTTGGTGAGTCACTCTTAGACTTTATATTATCAACAAACATAGATGTAGCAAACGTAAGAGAGGAATACACTTACGGGGGTCCACCTCGTCAAACATGCTAGATCTAACTCTCGTAACGGGCAAGAGTACCTATATATCTGGATGGAGGGTTTTCGAAAGACCGTCCTTCTCAGATCATAGGTATATTCACTTCAAGTGCTAATTTGAATACACTCCGAAAGTAAAAGTTTATAGAAACCCCAGAACACAAATTGGGAGAAGTTTAGAAAGACAGTCACTTCGAAACTCGTGAACCCAGTCTCGGTGAGAAACCACACAGTACAAAGTCAACTCAAATTAGACAACGGACAGGGGTTGGAGGGCAGCAATGAAGCCCTGATGGCACTAATGGAAGCCCACTTCCCAGAATGCACCGAGGTCACCGATGCCGAAACGCATCAGGACCTAGCAACTGAGAAACAAACACCCCCAACAGACTTAATAACCCCCCAAGAAAATCACGGGCATAAAGAAACCTGAACTGAACGGAATATTCGCAGCCATGCTGCAAGTGACCAAAGAGGTGATCACCCCATGGCATGCCTAAGAACAAACTGTATCCCGATCCAATGTAGAACCTTGTGACGCCCAGCGCCATACGCCACGGCGCCATCGAAGCTCACATGGGCCCAGCAGGTAGAGGAGGAAGACAGAGACATCCTGGACCTTGGACTAGCATCGCCACAGGAAGAACAACGCGAACCAGACAAATGGGAGGACGAACCGGGCGACATTCCCACCGAGTGGGACGTGCCGGCGGGTCACCAAATGGCCACAAGACACATAAGCATGGTGCAGGATGACCTGGGCTCCAGACACCCACACGCGCAGCGAAGGTTCCGGCTATGGAAAGGCGAGGAGACGTGCTGGGTACGGATCGGGCGAGCCGAGGACGTGCGCATCGGGGCCTGGTACCTGCACAGGAAGATGGAGGATAACCGCCTCGGAGAGGAGGGGGGAGTGTGACGCCCAGCGCCATACGCCACGGCGCCGGCGCCACAATATAGTAAACTAAAGACTGAATATTGAAATATTATTATGAAGTATTGAATGATGAAATAAAGACACATTCCGAGAAAAAACCGGCATATTCAAAACACGCGCCAAAACAAGGCCAGTGGGACCATCACCAGGCTGTAAACGGTCACACTGCACACGGGCCAGTGTGACCAGGGCACGAGCACCAACGGGCACACCATCAGCTGGGACCCAGGAGGCGTTAGGCAAGCCAGGGGCACGCACTAGCACAAAGCCGCCGACCAACAGGTGACTTTCGGAATAAAAGAAGCCCCGCCGGCTCAAATCGGGGCAGTCCAACTCGGAACAGCCTGGGATTAAAATCCTAATACATTTTACGAACGGTGCTCAAAGGTAAAAGCCCTGCTTTCTCCGCTTGCCCGTTCCCTAATACATTTTTCCCGTCCTGAACTTTTCTCCACAGAGAGTATTTACCTCTGCACTATCCTTCTCCACAGAGAGTATTTACCTCTGCACTATCTTTCTCTACAGAGAGTATTTACCTCTGCCACTATTCGTCTCCCCAGAGAATTCACCTCTATCATAACACGTCTCTACAGAGAGTATTTACCTCTGCAACTATTCGTCTCTCCAGAGAATTCACCTCTGTCAAAACAAGTCTCTACAGAGAGTATTTACCCCTGCAACTATTCGTCTCCCCAGAGAATTCACCTCTGTCAAAACCCGTATCTACAGAGAGTATTTACCTCTGCAACTATTCGTCTCCCCAGAGAGTATTCACCTCTGTCCTAACACCTCCCCTCAGAGAGCTTAACCCTGCTTAACCCTCCCTACGCCTTATTCTTAAACCCAAAGCATTATTACAGCTACCACATCCAGAAATCAACATAAATTTCTGTGAACCCGGCACGACGAGCATACCCCGGCCGCGGAACGTCACAGTGGCGCCCGAGCAGGTTGTGGTAGCATAATAGTGTCTCAGAAGTGGTCAAAATAGCAAAGCAGTGGATCAACCAAGTAACAAAGACAGAGCTACAGGGCTACTGCGAGGAATTCGGCTTGGAGAAGGTAGAAAAAGTAGAAATTCTAAGGAAGCAGTTATCACGTACGGAAAGGTTCGCCAGAAGCGGTGGCGATAATAGAAAGGATACGCAAATGGGATACAACCTATACGGGAAGAGGAGATCTGCTGGAGTTTCTGAGCAGGACGGAAGAGCTAGCAGAGACATATGGAGTGGAAAACGACCACTTGGTGTTCGCAATGCCAATAATATTGGAGGAAAGCGCATTGGATTGGTGGCATACAAAGCCGGCGCCCGTAACCGCATGGGAGGAAGTGAAGGAAGGACTAACGGAGAACTTCATATCTCCCAGGTACCAGGAGGAGCTCGAGAAACAGGTGGCAAACCGCAAACAAACGGAGATGGAGACAGTAAGGGAGTATGTACAAACGCTAAGGAAGTTAATGAGGTTCGGAACATACACGGAGCAACAAAAGCTAGAGATCACGTACCGAAACTGCCGGCTACCTATCAAACTCTATGTGAAAAAAGCGAGTTCAAGACATTAACAGAATTCATGACCACTGCGGAAGAATTCGAAAGGTTAGCCCAACAATCACAGTACAGCACGACAGAACAACAGCCACACTGGGGACAAAAATGCCGCCGGTGCGGGGAAAACGGCCACGAGGCAAGGGTTTGCAACAAAAAACCAGCCCTATATTGCTGGACCTGTAACAAACAAGGGGTCCGGACGATAGATTGCTGTAGAAAGCCGCAGGGAAACGTTCAGGGCTCGGAAGTCAACCGCCAAGCTCCCGAAGGCCAGATCAACACAAGCGGGAGGCAACAAGTCTAATACACAAGGACAAGGAACTCCTGGGCTGGGCAAGGATCGGCAGGAAGATGATGGAGGTGATCATCGACACAGGGGCCTCAAGATGCATGATCAGCAAAGAGACGGCAAGGAGACTGAGGAACGAAGGAACCGAAGCAGACGAAGGGCGAGTAATAAGACTGGCAGATGGGAGCACACGCAAAACAACACGAAGATTCGAAACAACAGTGGAACTAGGAGGACGAACGTCCAAACAAACATTCCTGATAATGACCGGGTTACCAGACAACCCAATTCTTGGAAGGGATTTTCTAGAGAGCACGGGCACAACAATAACGTGCGGCCAGGCAACAGTAATGATTGGCAAGGGACCCGTTACGGTTCAAGCGGAAGACCACGTAAGGAGCACGCAACCAGAGACAGCAGAGGAAGACCTGGAGAAGTGGATTGCGTCGGAAGTACAAAAATTCGAAACACTGAAGGGAGTGAGCAGCATAACGACGCACAGAATATATGTACCTAAAAAATGACAGACCCATCAAACAGAGGTATTATCCCCGCAACGCCGCACAAATGGAGATAATAAATCGGGAGATAGATGAGCTGATAAGACAGGACCTCATAGAGCCTTCACGAAGCCCATACAGCGCACCAGTGGTCTTGGTCAACAAAAAGGAAACGGACAAATGGAGACTCTGTGTGGACTACAGACTACTGAACGAGAAAACAGAAAAAGACGCATACCCAATGCCCCGGATGGACTTCATTCAGAACCAACTCAGTGAGGCAAAGTTTATTAGCACCCTAGACCTGAAATCAGGGTACTGGCAAATTCCAATGGAAAGGCGCAGCCGACCATACACCGCGTTCACTGTAACAGGGCGAGGTTTGTTCCAATGGAAAGTAATGCCATTCAGGCTTACGACAGCTTCAGAAACTTTCCAGAGAGCCTTGGACACGGTGATCGGACCAGATATGGAACCATTTGCCTTCGCATACCTAGACGACATAGTCGTGATCGGGCGGACGAAGGAGAAACACCGACAGAAGCTGCAAGAGGTATTGGAGCGGCTGAGAAGGGCAAATCTACGGATTAACGAGAAAAAATGCCACTTCTTCCAGAAAAAACTAAAATATCTAGGACACATGGTGAGTGAGGACGGAATTCACACGGATCCAGATAAAATTGCGGCGGTATGGGAATTAGCTGCCCAACGACGCTAAAGCAGGTTTCTTGGGACTAGCAAACTGGTACCGAAGGTTCGTACCAGCCTTTACCGAACGAGCACAGGTGCTACAAGACCTACTAAAAAAGGGCCAAAAATTTTGTTGGGGAGAAGCCCATCAGAGAGCCTTTGATGACATCAAACTGTGCCTAACAGAAGCACCAGTTCTAGCATGCCCGGACTTTAGTAAACAGTTCATTCTGCAAACTGACGCAAGTAACTGTGGGATCGGGGCGGTGTTGACACAGGAGGATGCAGACGGAGAGCACGTGATTGCATATGCGAGCCGTCGGCTTAAAAGCGAAGAGACACGCTACTCCGCTATGGAATGCCGCTAAGGAATGCTTGGCCATCTACTGGAGCATTCACAAGATGAGAATGTACCTGGAGGGGTACAAGTTCATTGTAGTCACAGACCACCAGGCCTTGAGATGGCTCAATTCCATCGAGAGCCCACCCGGCCGAATAGCACGATGGGCGTTGGGACTACAATCATTCACATTTGAAATTCGGTACCGGAAAGGGAAGTTGAACGCAGTGGCGGACGGGCTATCCCGCTTACCACGCGAAGACATCCGAATGTCAACCGTCATGGAATGTGCTTGGTACCAAGAAAAGTGGAAACAAGTGAAGACAAACCCGAAGGAAATACCCGACTTTGTGATAAAACATGGCAGACTTTATAGGCACATACCTGACCACAGCGACGAGGATGCTCAAGCATGGAAACTATGTGTACCGAAACACGAACGCATCCGGGTACTGGAAGAGAACCATTCAAACCCAACGGCAGGACACCTAGGAATACGGAAGACGAAGCATCCGATACGACAACGATATTTCTGGCCAGGGCTAAGTAAAGATGTTACCAAATTTGTACGAGCATGCGAGAGTTGCCAGAAATACAAAAGTTCGCAACAAGCGGCAGCAGGGAAAATGTTGACAAAAATAGCGAACGCACCGTGGGAGTCAATATGTGTCGATTTCGTCGGACCAATGCCCAGAACTTCGCATGGAAACACGGTAATGATCGTGTTTATCGATAAGTTTTCCAAATGGGTGGAGGTCACACCGGCTAGACAGGCGACAGCTTATTCTTTCCTAAAGGCGTTCAGGGAGAAAATACTAGCAAGGGGAGGCGCACCAAAACAGCTGATATCGGACAACGGAGTCCAGTATAACACAAAGGTTCACAGCACCATACACACCGCAAGAAAACCCAACGGAGCGGGCAAACAGGACACTGAAAACGATGATCGCACAGTTTGCCGCAGGAAAACACAACAAATGGGACGAACAGCTGCCAGAACTAACACTAGCGATAAACAGCAGCAAATCAGAATCAACTGGATTCAGCCCGGCGTACCTGCTATTTGGCAGGGAATTAAGGCTACCAGGGAACCTATTCGACGAAGTGACCATAGGATTAGGATTCGACGACCTAAACGAGAAAAATCAGAAACACGACAAGATGCAGAAGCAGTGGCCAGAGAAAATATGGAAGAAGCAGCAGCAAAACAAACAAGACACTACAATTTGAGGAGACGAGAATGGCGGCCCAAAGTAGGAGACGTGGTATGGGTGAAAACACACCCACTGTCGAAAAAAATCGACAAAACGACGGCAAAACTGGAACCGAAATACGACGGCCCCTGTCAGATCCTCGAACTAATTTCCCCGGTGATTGTAACGGTCAAAAACGTCAATACTAACAAAAAATTAAGGGCGCACATCTCTCAACTGAAAACAACAACGACAGAAACAACAGAGGCAATAACAGAACCATCTCTCTATCGTTTCAGAGCCATGGATACAAAGTTCGAAGCGACGGCAAAACGATTCAAACAGTACCTGCTGGCGGAAAAGAACAAAAGGAGGAGGACGCAGACACTGGCATACCCACCACCGTTAGGGTCACGGATGAAAGTATCGGGCACAAAGGTGACAACGCCTAAGAGAACCCATAAGGTGCAGAGGGATAGCGAGCCAGGCACGGCACCAACGGCAGCGCACCGACAGCCGCAGAACCCAAAACCAGAGCACTACGAGCACCCCAGTAAGAGGAGGATAAGCCGAGTGATGCCAACGCTTTCGCAGCCGACTCCGCCATCGAAGCTCACATGGGCCCAGCAGGTAGAGGAGGAAGACAGAGACATCCTGGACCTTGGACTAGCATCGCCACAGGAAGAACAACGCGAACCAGACAAATGGGAGGACGAACCGGGCGACATTCCCACCGAGTGGGACGTGCCGGCGGGTCACCAAATGGCCACAAGACACATAAGCATGGTGCAGGATGACCTGGGCTCCAGACACCCACACGCGCAGCGAAGGTTCCGGCTATGGAAAGGCGAGGAGACGTGCTGGGTACGGATCGGGCGAGCCGAGGACGTGCGCATCGGGGCCTGGTACCTGCACAGGAAGATGGAGGATAACCGCCTCGGAGAGGAGGGGGGAGTGTGACGCCCAGCGCCATACGCCACGGCGCCGGCGCCACAATATAGTAAACTAAAGACTGAATATTGAAATATTATTATGAAGTATTGAATGATGAAATAAAGACACATTCCGAGAAAAAACCGGCATATTCAAAACACGCGCCAAAACAAGGCCAGTGGGACCATCACCAGGCTGTAAACGGTCACACTGCACACGGGCCAGTGTGACCAGGGCACGAGCACCAACGGGCACACCATCAGCTGGGACCCAGGAGGCGTTAGGCAAGCCAGGGGCACGCACTAGCAC
The DNA here is from genome assembly GCA_037356375.1 of Drosophila affinis. Taxonomy (NCBI): domain Eukaryota; kingdom Metazoa; phylum Arthropoda; class Insecta; order Diptera; family Drosophilidae; genus Drosophila; species Drosophila affinis. Next base: position 29,994,283 of record CM074800.1, read on the forward strand.
AAAGCCGCCGACCAACAGGTGACTTTCGGAATAAAAGAAGCCCCGCCGGCTCAAATCGGGGCAGTCCAACTCGGAACAGCCTGGGATTAAATTCCTAATACATTTTACGAACGGTGCTCAAAGGTAAAAACCCTGCTTTCTCCGCTTGCCCGTTCCCTAATACATTTTCCCCGTCCTGAACTTTTCTCCACAGAGAGTATTTACCTCTGCCACTATTCGTCTCCCTAGAGAATTCGCCTCTGTCATAACACGTCTCTACAGAGAGTATTTACCTCTGCAACTATTCGTCTCCCCAGAGAATTCACCTCTGTCAAAACACATCTCTACAGAGAGTATTTACCTCTGCAACTATTCGTCTCCCCAGAGAGTATTCACCTCTGTCATAACACGTCTCTACAGAGAGTATTTACCTCTGCAACTATTCGTCTCCCCAGAGAATTCACCTCTGTCATAACACGTCTCTACAGAGAGTATTTACCTCTGCAACTATTCGTCTCCCCAGAGAATTCACCTCTGTCATAACACGTCTCTACAGAGAGTATTTACCTCTGCAACTATTCGTCTCCCCAGAGAATTCACCTCTGTCAAAACACGTCTCTACAGAGAGTATTTACCTCTGCAACTATTCGTCTCCCCAGAGAGTTTTCACCTCTGTCAAAACACGTCTCTACAGAGAGTATTTACCTCTGCAACTATTCGTCTCCCGAGAGAGTTTTCACCTCTGACAAAACACGTCTCTACAGAGAGTATTTACCTCTGCAACTATTCGTCTCCCGAGAGAATTCACCTCTGTCATAACACGACTCTACAGAGAGTATTTACCTCTACCACAAGCCTTCGCCTCAGAGTGTAGTTACCTTGACGCGATTCTTCCCATAGGAGCGGCCAACCGACGACCATCCACGATCTGCACGCGGCAAACAGCCACGTGCGGCCGAGTAGCCAAACAAGAAGGAAGATCCCAAAGGAAGACCTCGAAGGAAGACCCCTACCCGAGACTTAGTATCACCTTTGCCAACATTCCTGTATCAATTCCGAACAATAAAACTTTATTTATTATTTATTAACTTTTTATTATACTGCTTAACCCTCCCTACGCCTTATTCTTGAACCCAAAGCTTTATTACAGCTACCACATCCCGAAATCTTCTTTTTTTTTTTGTTTTTTTTTTTTTAATTTTTCTTTATTTGTAATCTGTCTAATTCAAGACAATAAACAAATTATAATTACAAACTATAAACTATAAAATAACCGGACGGTTTGAGCTCCAATGTGCTCTATTCATATATTTACATTTTTACATATTTACATTATTTTGTTTTTATTTCTTATTCTTATTTATTTTATTTTATATTTTCTTATTTATATGGCAAATCCAATACATGTACTCTCTTTAGTCTTCTGTGTTCATTGCTGTTGTCTAATAGACCTAATGCAAGACCATTGTCGTGATTGTGTAACTTATCCATATATTTAATTGCTCTTAATTTTATTTCTTCTTTAATTCTAAGTAATTTTAGGTCTTTGTGGATGTCGTAGTTGGTCATGTATCATTCTGAGCGTTTTAGATTGGTACCTTTGTATAATTTCTATGTTTGAATTACTGGCTGTACCCCATAGTTGCATTGCGTACGTCCACACTGGCTTGAGTATAGCCGTAATTTGTTCTCAATGCTCAGTTGAGAGCGTGGTCCCAGTAGCCAATACATTTTTTTTCGTCTTTATCCTGAGATGAGTTATTTTTGACTTTATGTGCTGCTTCCAAGTGAGTCGGTGGTCCAAGTGAACACCCAGGTATTTTGCAGTTTCGTTTACTGGGATGGTAGTAGCGTTTTAGCGTCACTGGCGGACAATTTCCTCGTCTTAAGGAAAATGTGACTTGTACCGATTTTTCAGCGTTCACTACTAGTCTCCATTTTTTCAGCCAAGTTTCTATCAACCGCAGTTCTTCTTGTATTAGGCTCGATGCAACAAGTGCAGTGTTACTTGTTGCAATAACTGCAGTGTCGTCCGCGTATGTAGCTATCTAAACATTAGCCATTGTTGGCAGGTCGGCTGTAAATATTGTATATAGGACTGGACCTAATACACTCCCTTGTGGGACACCAGCGGTAATGTTGCATATCTTTTAGGACTCATGTTGATAAACATAACGAGAGGGAACGTAGTGAGCCGCGGCAAAGGCCGCGGCTCTACCTTATACCCGGTACTCAGTCAGTATATAAATTAAATAATCACAAGTCCCGACTATTGGTACCGTGGCTCGGCCAACGGCATTGAAACTCGCGGGTGAAGGTTTTAATAGTTTATTATCCGGCTCGACTGGCGCGGTTCAAAGTGAGAATGAATCTAAAACTATCTTAAGATACAGAAATACAATTCTACTTAAAACTGCCCACCCTCGCGGCAGCGCTGCTTGGGCAGCGGGCCGACGTTCTGCACCGTCAGCGCCTCGTGCAGACCATCAGCTCCACAGCGGATGTTCATCAGCAGCGAAATATGATCCGCTGACCACTCGAGTGCAGGCCAACGGCTCCTAAGCAGAAGCTCGTGCGACAATGTAGTCGCTGCCCCCACCCCTCGAGTACGGCATCAGCATTCTTCCGTTTCGGAATTCTGCCGATACCCTGCAGCTGGTGGGGAGTGTTAACTACTCCCCCTCTCAAAGAGCGGTCGTCCCGGTCGCTCGCAACTTCTCTATTATCTCGTTGATCCGCTTCTCGTCTTGCCTCCTTCCAAGATGCGCCCTGAGGAATACGATGCCTCCGATAGCCCCGCATAGAGCTATGCTGAGCCCGAAAGCAAGGGCTGGATTGAGTTGGCCCATGGTGGCCTGCTCGACCTCTTTGATGTAGTTTAGGTTCTCCTCGCTGAGCTGGTGCAGGAAGGGTAGGCTAAGAACCGTCTGGTGCCCTGTGATGTTCAGGGCGGGCACCGATGCTATGCCCGGAAGACCCTGTTGGATGTTGTTGCGATTCCGGAATCGAGAGCCGTTGATGATCGCGAAGTCGTTGAAGGTGACCAACTGCGTCCCGACGGTTGTGATCAACGTGTCGGAATCAGAGCTGATCGTGGCTGGTCTGTTGTTGATGATGATCAGTCCGTCATCAACGAGGGTGATGGGATCTAGGTGGCTTGGTTGAGAGATGCAATTAGCGGTGCCGCCAGAGTGTAATCCCTGCGCGCAGGAACCCCTCAGCTCCTTCTTGCAGAAGGTGGTCATGGTTGTGGAGACACAAGCTGTGAGCGCCCACACTTGGTTGCCGCATTCGGCCACGATGTTGTCTGTTAGTTGTAGTATCGCTCCGCTGTGCTCAACCGGGAATACCGTGACTTTTTTACAAGCTAAACTAACTCTAGGATATTCGATTACAAAGTGGATTACATTAACGGATTGAAGGATTTTTATTTTAGATACTTCTAACAAATTTGATATTGTGACCCCTGTGAATTGGTCAGCGAGAACAGATTCTATGTCAGCGTGGTCTAATATGGATGGGCTCACTATGTTGGCCTTTGCCAGGGTGATCGTGAGCATGAGGTTTCCTAACTCTGTTATAAGGATTCTATTTCTGGCTAGTAAGGTTTCATACAAGTGTTCTGAATTTATAATTTCCTTTTTTTCTATGCTGAGGATCTTGTTTACGGTGCTGGTGAGAGAATTTAATTGATTTTGAACTTTTGTGTTAATCAAAATTTGTGTATTGCTTGCTTGCACTAGCTGAGCTTCAGTGAACTTGATGTTTTCTAAATCGGACGCATCTGGTGTTCCGGCCACGACCTTAAGGGCTGTCCCTAGAAAGTCTAGGCTCCTAGCCAGTCGGTGGTGAACACCGATATCGGACAACATGTCTCTAATGTGGTTGCAGTCGGCCTCTAGTAGCTGTCTCATGTGGGATCTTGGGAAAAGGTCTGTCATTTTTTCAGTTTCGTCAGCAAGGCGACCGTATTCGGTCAAGTTTGCCGTGTGCTTGACGTAGTCAAGACCATCCCAAACCAGTACAGTTCCGTCCGTAATTGGTATGTAATTTGAGTGGGAGTAATCGGTGACGCGCGCCGATACTATTGTAAGGAGGTGAAGTACCCAGACAATCCTGTGGATAAAAATACGTGAAAAAATATAAAAAGAAAACTAAAAAAATACCGCCACCGTGTGTTTCTTAACCTAGTTGGTGTAGCTACCTAAGGTTGTCCTTATGGACCACCCTCCCTCTAATTAGGACTGTTGTCCCCAAGTCCGCCTCTATTGTTTCTCTACAAATAAAGGGGTCAATTTATTCCCGAGGCGTCTGTTGGACTTAACTAACACCTTTTCGCCTACTTCGAAACTTCTGTTTTGACGTGCCTGGTTGACCCGATTGTTTTGCACGATCTGAGCCTTTTGCACTCTGTTTTGAATTTCTTTGTTTGTATCCGCCGCTACAGCGTGGAGAATGTCAATGGGTCTTTTGTTGGTGACCGAATGCACTGATCTATTGTACTCCGCTGTCGCTTGAAGGAAGAGTTCGACTGTGTCGGTAACTCCCCTATCCATTTTGAGGCACCTTGCAATCTCTACAAGAGTGCTATGGAATCTCTCCACTTGTCCATTTGAGGTACTGTGGAGGGGCGGAGCATTCACAATGAGTACTCCGAAGTTGTTTCGGAGGAGTGACCTGATGGTTTCTGAACTCATCGATGGTTCATTGTCGCAATATATCTGTTTCGTGTTTGGGAAGATGTTCAAGAGCTGCAATAGTGGAGTCTTGATGTCAGATATAGTGCGTGAAGCTATCGGTTGCACGATGGCAAATTTCGAGAATTTGTCCACGCAGGTTAGGAAATACTTTTTTTCTGTAGAGAATATATCTACATGAAGCATCTCTCCCGTGAACGAGGGGACCGGTGTCGGCCCCAGCTCCTGTTTCTTGGGATGCCTATCGTATTTAGCTCTGGAGCATACCTTGCAATTTATGACGACCTCGTTTGCGAGCTTCGTCATTTTTGGGAAGTAATAGTCCGTCATGATTTGCTTGACGTTTTCTTGGGCGGCTCTGTGGGCCCGATTGTGTTCAATGGTGACTATTTCTCTTCTCTCATTCTCTTCGAAAACGTCGGCGACAAGGTTTTTGCAATGCCAGAACGTAGTCGACGGAAAGGACTTTACTAGCTCATGCTGTATGCAGGCTAGGATTGGGAGCTCGCAATGGATCGCGTTTACGACCTGGGGGTTTACTATGGACTTGACGGTATCCACAAGATCGTTTTTGTCTGAGAAGTGTACTACATGGCGCGTCTTTTCTCCAAAGAGAACAAACATCTGTTTAAGTGGAAACTGCGCCTGCTCTAGGATGATCTGATTCCTGAAGCAATTGACAGGCTTATCTGTCGTCTCTACCGTGTAGGTCATTGACACTTCGCTATGAATTGTCGCAGCATCCGACCGCGATTCGCTACTCTCTAGCGCACAAATATTCTGTCTCGACAATGCGTCTGCGACAAAATTTTCTTTACCGGGTTTGTAGAAGAGCTTGGCACCGATTTCGTCGATGCGTGCCTTCCAACGCTTGATTTTTGCATTGGGGTTTCCTTCTGAAACCGCGAATGTGAGTGGCTGGTGGTCAGTGAACACGTTTATGTCCCTGACGCCATAAATGTAATGGCGCAACTTCCCCAAGGCCCAGACAATTGCCAAAAGCTCCCGCTCGTTCGTAGCGTAGTTTAGCTCACTGTCTTTGAGGGTTCTGGAAATCATTGTTATTGGGCGTCCCCCCTGTGAGAGGACTGCTCCAATGCCATAGGCAGACGCGTCGGTTGTCAAGTCGAACGGTTTTTTATAGTCTGGATACATCAGCATTACGTTTTCTGACGCCAGAATGTCCCTCAGTTTATGAAAGGCGTGTCTTTGCGCCTCGTTGAACGTGATGGGGGTTTTCTTAGACTTATATTTGCTAATGGAACCGTTTTCCCCTTTTAGGATGTTCGAAAGCGGTCGGGCGATTGCCGCGAAGTCTTTCACGAAGCATCTGTAATAGCTTGCTAGGCCCAGGAAGGATCTTAGGCCGAACAACGTCGTTGGATCGACGTACTCCTGGATAGCTTTCACTTTCTCAGGGTCAGTCTTTGTGCCTTCGCTAGTCACGATAAAGCCGAGGTATTCTACACTCGTCTTAAAGAACTGCGATTTCTCTTGAGCTACTCTCATGTTAGCTTCATAGAGGCTTTTCAGTACCCAGTCGACGTGTTTAACGTGGTCGTCCTGAGACTTGGAAAATATAATTACGTCATCAACATAGACGTAACATGTTTTACCGATCTGTTCGCGCAAAACATCATCGATTGCCCTCTGGAAAATGCTACCGGCATTCCTCAGTCCAAAGGGCAGTCGGCAAAACTCATACTTCCCTCCATTTACGGAAAAGGAAGTTTTTTCCCTGTCGCGTTCCGCCAAAGTTATTTGGTGGTATCCGGCTTTCAGGTCAAGAGTTGTGAAGTACTTGGCATTTCCCAGGTTTGCCAAGATCATTGAGATGCTAGGCATGGGGTACTTATCGGGCACAGTCTTCTGATTGAGTTTCCGAAAGTCCATTACGAGACGTTTCTTTTTATTGCCCTTTTCATCAGTGCCTTTTTTGTCCACCACCCATATAGGATTATTATAAGGCGATCTCGATTTTTGGATTATGTTGTCTTTTAAGAGGCTCTTAACCTCGGATTCGACAAAATCGGCTACACCCATAGGATAGGGGTAGAGTTTGGAATAGATTGGTTCGTCGTCCACCGTGCGAATGGTGGCTACGACCGAAGTGTTAAAAGGCAGTGACTCGTTAGGGTCGGCGAACGCCTTATTTCTCTTCTTCAGCATCTGCATGAAGCTTGCCTTTACGGCTGGAGGTGCGTCGACGTCAATAACGTTAGTATGGTTGACGTCTGTGCATTTGTGGAATCTGATTGTTTCGGTAGTGTCACCGACTGTGAGCGTTCCTTTTTCTAGAGACAATGTAGCCCCCACCTGCGTTAGCAGGTCAAGGCCAATAATGCCATCGAAGGTCGTTAGGGTTTTTAAAAGGAAAAACGGCGAGGTTTTGCCGAAAAATGACAAAGGACACTTTTCCGTGATCTTGTTGGAACCGTTGATCGAAAAAACGGGAAAAGGTGCTTCGACAGGGGTCACACTGGGAAGCCCTTGGAATGGCTTGATGTAGTTTTTCGATGAACCCGTGTCGATGAGAAATTTAAGAGGGACCCCTGCTACTTTTCGCCATATAAATGGCAGCAGGGATCTTCCCCTAAAAAATTAACCGAATCGCTCTCATAGTCGATTTCGGCGTCGGCTTCTATTTCGGCGACTGCTTCGGAAGCGGCCTCGTTGTAAGCCGACGGTGAACGATCGCTAGCGGTGGCGATGTGCTCTACCCTTTGGCGCCAGCTGCCTGAAGTGCGCTCCGACGCATTCGGCTTTCTCCCGAAAGTGTTATCGCGTTTGCCAGAACCAAAAGGTTTCTGGTACGCCGAGGGCTGTCTTAATTTAGAGGATGAAGGGTCTACCTCCATCGGCTCATGGGTCTGGCCCTGAGATTTGGGCTGATGGTATGAATTGCCCTGTTGTGCGTTGGGCATACCCTGACTCCTAACATAGTGAGGGCTTTTGTAAGAGTTTGGGTCTTGGGGCCTATTTTGCCTGGCATTACCCTGTTGTGGCGCTTGCTGCCTGCGCTCATTTGAACGGTAGGATTTCTCCTCCATGACCCTGGCGTAATTTGCAGCCCAAGTGCCGCGGTCTTCGCTGGACTCAGCCGATTGGGCAAGGGCCAGGGCCGACTCCAAGTCTGCTGGTCTTGCCGGGAAGACAGCTGCCTTTAGAGGCCTTCTCAGGCCTGAGATGAAAACCTCTAAGGCGTCTTCCCTGGCTCTCCCATTAAGTACACTTGCTGCCGCTGCAGTGTGTACCATTACGTTCTTATTTGTGATGAGCGCAAGCTGTTTTCCGATCTCATCGTAGTACTCTGTTAAGGAGAGGCTGCCCTGCCGCATGGTCATCAGCTTTTGCTGCATTACACCTATCGGCGTTTTGTCAGAATATGAACAGTCTAGCCTATTAATAATGGCTTTGAAATTAAGGACTGTGTTGAAAGACGACAAAACGTTATTTGCAGCCCCTTTCACTTTGTTCCTTATTATGCCTGTGGCCATGAAGTGTTTGTCACTTCCTTCGTATTTCATGAAAGGCTGGAATGCCGCCAGCGCTGCCTGGCGCCAAGCCACATAATCTACCTGTTTCCCTTCGAAATCTGGGAGTGATTTGACCATGTCTAGCTGGAAGTCGCATACGACCCCGGGAACAACTTCTACATCTCTCAATACTTCTGCTTGGGGCACAGATTGTGCCTGGGATTGGCCAATTTCGGCCCGTAGCTCCGCTCGCAACCGGTTCATTTCGTCCTGAAATAACGCGACCTGGCTTGCCAAGGCGGCCTGTAGTGCCTGTCCGAACTGTTCCGGGTTCATGTTGTCTGTTTCTGTGTCTGGTGGCCGTCTGTCCAACTGGAGGCCTTCTACCAGGGAACTTAGGCTATCGTCACTATCTTCTCTGACTTCCCTATAGCTCATGAGGTGCGATCTGATTTGACAGCACCACCCCAGTTATTTATCTTCCTATAAGATTCTTCTGTTTCCTACAGACCAAGGAATATCTCACTTTATTTTATTTATTATTATATTTTGTTTTCCTTAATTACTTCCCTTTATAATATTCTCTTTCTTATAATTTAAATAATTTCTCGCTTCTAATAAAGCTGACATTAATCTAAGCTGACATACAACTGTAATCGATGAGTAATTCACTTACATGTTTTTTTTTAAATTACAGTATTAACGTTGACTCCGGTTGAGCGGGGATGGGGTGGAGCTTTGTTGTTGTTCGGCTGTTCTTTTGCAGATCACTCTGTTCTCCTCTCTATTCACTTTATCCAATACAATTAGCTGGTAGTGTCTTGCTTGTTGTTTTTTTATATGTTGTTTGTTGTATTTTATTTTCCTAGGCGAGGGAGGCCCCTTTAGCCTATTTTTCTTTTGTAGATCACTGGTGGAAGCGAGGGATTTCCCTACAGCCCCTTCTCTTCTCTTTATCTGTCTTTGTGCCTCCTCATAGGGGGGATTTAAAGGTGTAAGGGAGAATTTCCACTTGTTTCAACACAAAAACAAAACGATTTGAGTATTGAGTATTTATTATAAGTTTGCCTTTCACTTTTTTCGTCGGCACTTTTTTTTTCACTACAATTTTGTGGCTTTTCACACGACCGTTTACTATGGGTTCTTAGACCCGTTGGGCGCCAATTAAATAATCACAAGTCCCGACTATTGGTACCGTGGCTCGGCCAACGGCATTGAAACTCGCGGGTGAAGGTTTTAATAGTTTATTATCCGGCTCGACTGGCGCGGTTCAAAGTGAGAATGAATCTAAAACTATCTTAAGATACAGAAATACAATTCTACTTAAAACTGCCCACCCTCGCGGCAGCGCTGCTTGGGCAGCGGGCCGACGTTCTGCACCGTCAGCGCCTCGTGCAGACCATCAGCTCCACAGCGGATGTTCATCAGCAGCGAAATATGATCCGCTGACCACTCGAGTGCAGGCCAACGGCTCCTAAGCAGAAGCTCGTGCGACAATGTAGTCGCTGCCCCCACCCCTCGAGTACGGCATCAGCATTCTTCCGTTTCGGAATTCTGCCGATACCCTGCAGCTGGTGGGGAGTGTTAACTTATACATACATACATTTATGAGCCTACGATTTATGAATTTTTTATATGTCCTCAAAAGGGACAAAAATAATATTTAAATTAAAAAAATTAATTTTTTGGAATTTTTTTACATGTTTCCATTTTTGTTTACATATGCTTTGTATATCTGCGTCTACATTTCTACATGACATGTATAACTACATATTTGAGACGTACAAGTGTTTACGACAGAGAGAGAGGGAATGAGTCAGCGCTTGGCAGGCGTTGCGTAGCCACTGAAATTTAATTTGTTTCTTCTGGCCATAATATTGATCCGATCTGATCCAGATTCGGCAATCTGGTAGATATGGTAATTTCCCATGTTTCTACGTTTTTGGTTTTCATTTATCTTAAAAATTGTGGATTCCACAGATTTTCGTCTTTTGTGGGGGCGGTAATGGGCGTGGCAAAATTTTAAAACAAACTCGTGCTGGTTTGGTATCACAGGAGCTTGGATAGAAAGTTTGGTTGCTCTAGCTCTTATAGTCTCTGAGAACTAGGCGACGCAAAATACGAATGGGCAAAGCAGATGGGGTCGCGTGTGAGAGAGAGCGAGAGGGAATGATGACTTTCGAAATGGTTTTCTTCATTGTAGCTATAATAACGATCCAATCTGATCCACATTCAACACTCTTATAGAAATGATCATTCGCTATAATTCTGCGTTTTTAGTTTTCCCGTATCTTCAAAATTGTGTATGCCACAGACTTTCGTCCTTAGTGGGGGCGGAAGGGGGCGGGGCGAAATTTTGAAATACTTTTTGAGTAGTGTGATAACACAGGAGACTGGATACAAAACTTGGTTACTCTAGCTTTAATAGTCTCTGAGATATAGGCGCAAATGAAGACGGACGGACGGATGGACGGACGGACGGACAGACGGACGGACAGACAGACATGGCTATATCGACTCGGCTATTGATGCTGATCAAGAATATATATACTTTATGGGGTCGGAAACGCTTCCTTCTGTGCGTTACACACAACCGCTATCCCCACAAATCTAATACACCCCTTACTCTTCGAGTACCGGGTATAAAAAGTTCTTTGAGCTAAATAAGATTTCATCAACAGGAAGTATGGTGCAGGTAACCACATCTTTATTTTGTATAGAAGTCCTTCGTGCCATACTTTGTCGAATACATCCAGAAATCAACATACATTTCTTTGAACCCGGCACAACGAGCATACCCCGGCCGCGGAACGTCACAACCTCTAGAGTTGTCTTCCTCCCAAAAGCAGGAAAGTGCAGCCATGTGAGTTCTAAAGATTGCAGACCGATAAGCCTAACCTCTTTCCTACTGAAAAAACTAGAAAAGATGCTGGATCTACACATCAGAACCGAAGTAAGGGGACTGATGTCAACCAACCAGTACGCCAACCAAGGGAAAATCGGTGGAAACAGCACTACACTCGCTAGTATCTACAGTCAAGAAAGCCCTCAACGCTAAGAAATATGCACTATTAATATTCGTAGATATATCCGGAGCATTCAATAACGTCGCTACAGAAGCCATAGTGGACTGCCTAGAAGCAACCAGCACCCACCCATCAATCAACCTCTGGATAAAAAAACCTTCTAACCTTGTAGACGGGTGCAATCAGAGTGGGGCACCGTTGCCAAAAATAACAGCTTATGCGGATGTAGGACTCAATATCAACGCGGATAATACGGACCTCATCCTCTTTACCAAGAGATATAAGGTACCAGCATGAATCCCCCCGAAAGTCAACCAGACAAGGCTAACCCTTAAAGCACAGGTCAAATACCTCAGTATAATACTGGACAGCAAACAAGCATGGAGACCCAACGTAGTGGAGCTGGCGAAAAAGGCCACCTCTGCACTTTATGCATCCAAGAAGATGCTTAGTAGCGCAATGAGGCCTGTCACCCGCTCTGATGCATTGGATCTACATCAACTTTGTATGGCTCTGCTCTGTATTACAGGAGCGCTTTTTACACTCGAAAAATCTACGTCAGTTTGACTGCAGGCAAGGCAGCACAGAGCTTGATTACGCCGGAGAACATGTCTCCGCAAAGATTCAGGCACAGTTCAATTGGAATGGACATGATCAGTATCACTGACTACATGTGCCTTGAAGTAAAAAGAAACCTCTTTATGGGACCCGAAGACTGGAAAGCGGGACGGGACCAGATTCAACACCTCAACAAATACACTGACTGCTCCAAGATGAATGAAGGAGTATGAGCAGGCCTATACTGTACGAACCCTGAAATAAGGGCGTAAGCATATTCCAGGCGGAAGTCTTCGCCATCTAGAAGGCAGCAGAGGTCGCTCAGCTCGCAGAGCGACCACACAATGCGGTTAACATATTCATTGACAGCCAAGCGGCGATAAAATCCAAGCAGTCGTCCGCGGTCAGTTCCAGAAGTGTCCTGACAAGCAGAGAGGCACTAAACTCACTAAGCACCACTAAGTCAGTGCAGATCTATTGGGTGCCCAGCCACCAGGTCGTCGAAGGAAACGAAGCGGCGGACGTTCTAGCTAAGGAAGGCGTCGGGCTGGTAAACGAAAGAACCAAAAGCGTGCTGATCTCCCTAAGGACGCTACAAAGCGACCTGGAGAAGCAGGCCAAACTAAAGACAGACAGCAGGTGGAAGAACACCACCACCTGCAGAATCTCGAAAATCATGTGCAAGAATTATGGTTTTTTTTGTTTTGGTTTAGTTTTTTTTTAAGAATTAATTAATTTAAGAAAACTGGAATTTTTTTCAGAGGTAGTGCTTCTATTTTTCACATAACTTAAGTTCCTTATAACTGGTTGTATTGTAATATTGCTTTGAATTTCTGAAAAGCTGACAAATGCAGCTATAAATCACACCCAGACACAGAAAAAATAAATAGTGTCGGCCCAACGCCTAATGAGGAACGCCAGCAGAGTTGCAGAGTTACTGCAAACTTCCTGTCGTAGAGGTACGAATGTGATCTTATACATCAGAATTTCTAAACAGACTGTGTCGAACACACCAAAAAATATAGCAGTACAGAATTTTCGAACGTGCCTCATATTTCTGATTTTATGCGGTTGACCTACTCAATAGCTCCGTGTTTTTCACGAAAGCCGGATTCGGGCGAAATACAATTGGCTCATGTCGTTTAAGAGAGTCGTTTTATACGGTCGGAAGTGCGAACTCGTTTGTAGCAGAATTAGGTTGGAAAACTTTTTACAGATGATCGGTAAATGTGTTGGCGGGGCGTTTTAAAAACTCTGGGTGTCGTAGGAATTGCCTAAGAACAGGCGAGGGGTCGGATGATACTTCCCAGGTGCTTATCAGGTTGCGGGAATATTTTTGCTAACTGCCACATCTATCAGGTCGAGTATTTTCTTGGGGTCAGTGGGGCAGTAAGTTGGTGTGCCAGAAGAGACGTGACCGAGCCTGTTGTTTACCATTACAAGTGCGTTGTAATGGTTGTGGTTTGTGTGGTTTGTGGTTTGTATTATAGTCTCCTTCTGCTATAAAGTGTTCTCCTAATGAGTAGTCTTAAGAAATAGCGAATAAAGGGGGGCAGTAGATGTATTTTTAAGGATGTGGCCTGTTTATGGCAAAGTCTTTGTGGAATTGATGCTTCAGCCAGCTTCTAATCAAAACAGCAGTCCTGACGTGTGCGGGATGAATGGTTCCGTAGAATGTAAATCCGCTAATTTTAAAATTATATTTGTTTGTTAGGTGTGTTTCGGAGAGTAGCATACGTCAATGTGCTCGTCGTGCTGTATTTTATTTGGTTGACATCAGAGGCATAGAGCCTTCAGTTCAACTTGCAGGCCCTTGCAACTTGTAACTTGGTACGTGTAAAAGTTTTTTTTTTATTTCGTTTAAGTACTTTGACAAAAAGTCTAAAGTTGTCTCCGCTTGTTGTCTGAACTTTAATTTACTGGATGTTACTCCTCATTAGGGGAATGATATGGAAGTTTTCCTGAGCGATGAGCTTAACAACTTTGTTAACAAAAGCACTGGAGCTTTTCTCTCGTATAGGAGGGTTCTTTAGCTTTTCTTGTCGCCAACTGCAGATTCTGAGGGCAGATCGTCAGCGTTATCTGCTAAGATATCTAATCTGCTAATATGCTAGTCTGTTGATGTTAGAAGTTTCGTCGAAATAAAAAGTAAACGAATCTTATTTTCAAAAGAAAAAATGGTTGACTTATTGATCTATTAATACAAATTCGACACTATTACGAGGGAAATTTAGCTTGTGCCCTCTTTATAAATAATTGTTTGTCAATCACTCTGAAAATATGACTGACTTTTCGTTTTAGTGATATCAGCTGACGCAGCCCAATTCGATTATCGTGTAGATTTAAAAAAAAAATTTGTTGCGCATTACAAATAATAAATAATACAATAATACAAATGGTGACATCGCCAAACCCTAACAGACCACCACTGGTTCGCCGACACACCCTACGCAATGCTTTACATCATTTCAACTTTTACCCGCAATGTCATAGGACATGGGGACCAGTGACACCACTTCGTTTACCGCGTACTAGTGATTTGGGTGGTCTTCTGGTGGTGACGATATATGTACCCATCTAATGGGTAGTGAAAAGGGTACCCTTCTGGTGGGTAAGCAAAAATGGGTAGCCACTTGGTAGGTTAATAAAACAATGAAAACAATTTTAACGAGGGGGAACGTTGTGAGCCGCTGCAAAGGCCGCGGCTCTACCTTATACCCGGTACTCAGTCAGTATATATGTACATATGTACATACATATATGAGCTTGTGATTTATGAATTTATTATACGTTCGCAAAAGGGACAAGTTAAAAAAATGGGCAAAAAATAATATTTCAAAAAATGAAGTACATTTTTGGAATATTATACATGTTTCCGATTTTCTTTGCATATGATTTTTACGTCTGCTTCTAAATTTCGACATGACATGTATAACTACATATTTGAGACGTACAAGTGTTTACGACAGAGAGAGAGGGAATGAGTCAGCGCTGGGCAGGCGTTGCGTAGCCACTGAAATTTAATTTGTTTCTTCTGGCCATAATATTGATCCGACCTGATCCAGATTCGGCAATCTGGTAGATATGGTAATTTCCCATGTTTCTACGTTTTTGGTTTTCATTTATCTTAAAAATTGTGGATTCCACAGATTTTCGTTTTTTGTGGGGGCGGAAAGGGGCGCGGCAAAATTTTAAAACAAACTCGTGCTGGTTTGGTATCACAGGAGCTTGGATAGAAAGTTTGGTTGCTCTAGCTTTTATAGTCTCTGAGAACTAGGCGCTCATTTCAACGAATATGCAAAGCGGATGGGGTCGCGTGTGAGAGAGAGCGAGAGGGAATGATGACTTTCGAAATGGTTTTCTTCATTGTAGCTATAATAATGATCCGATCTGATCCAGATTCAATACTCTGATAGAAATGATCATTCGCTATAATTCTGCGTTTTTAGTTTTCTCGTGTCTTCAACATTGTATACGCCATGGACTTTCGTCCTTTGTGGGGGCGGAAAGGGGCGGGGCGAAATTTTGAAATACATTTGGAGTAGTGTGATCACACAGGAGACTGGATACGAAACTTGGTTGCTCTAGCTGGGCTATAGGCGCAAATGAAGACGGACGGACGGAAAGACGGACAGACGGACAGACGGACGGACAGACAGACATGGCTATATCGACTCGGCTATTGATGCTGATCCAGAATATATATACTTTATGGGGTCGGAAACGCTTCCTTCTGAGCGTTACACACAGCCGTTATCCCCACAAATCTAATATACCCCTTACTCTTCGAGTACCGGGTATAAAAACGAATCAGCTTACCAAGCAACACTACAGAACTTCCATTTTTAAACACGGCAGTTCCCAATTCCTCTCAATTTTTCATCTGGCTGTCCTCAAATTTTTCTTTATCACCGGACGACACTTTTTATGCATATTTCTCCTTTAGTTCCTTTTTGAGCTGCTGTACATTGTAAATTTATTTTAAGATGACTTTGTCTTACCTTTGGTTTACTGAATTTATGTTATAATCATCTGTAATTCACTTTTACTTGTGGCACTTGTAATTGAACACGAGTTTCGTCACTAACTTAAGCCAAACGTAAAGCAATAGAATATTCCAGCAATGGAATGTCTGAAAGCATAAAAGAAAACGGAAAACAGAGTAGCGCAGCATCATTGTAGGCTACCTGCTCTCTTCCTATTTATTTTTCTTTTCTTTCGTCTACTCGTGAAGAGCTGCAGCCAACCGAAATAGTACGATGGGTGGTACTCGGTGGGTTTTAGAGTATACAGAGGTAATTTATTTTCTATTCTTTGAGTGGTTCGGCGTTCGCCTACCAAAGAGTTACTTCGGAAGGTACCCATGTACGAACCACCCAATTGAGTACTTCGGCATCGTCAATCGCCACCGCTAGTACTACAGGTTAGTAAATAAAAGTTGGACTATGCTCGCAACATGCACGTAACGGAACAACTGTATAAAGACAAATAAAATTTTTTGGACAATGGCAATTCCATTTTCAATTTGCATAGAGATGTTTTGATCTTCTGGTAAATGTTAAGTACCTGAACAACCTCTCCAAGATTCACGAAAACTTTAAACATTAAAAAAAAAAAACTAGAAGCGACCGCAATGAAATTTTTACCTATATACATGATAAATCGGGGTCTATCCAGGAAAAAAATTTCGTGCATTTTGTAGAGGTTGTCCACGTACTTCACACTTACCTCTATATTAAACAAATTTAACATCTATGGTGCCGCTTTTACTAAGGGTGCGTCTTGATTCTTTGAGTCTTCCCAGAAACGCAGTTTTTTTTACATTGGTTTAGCATAGGGCCCTAGTGATGGCAAAAAGTTGCGTCGTTTTCCGACGCAACTGCGTTTTGGTATTTCTGTTATATTTCTGTGCGCATAACAGCAATTTTAGTACTTTTGTGACTAATCAGCTAATAACTAATAACAACAAAAAACAGCAGATTAAAATTTAAGTTTTGCCGCGTAAAATGTTTAACTGAGTAAAAATGGGCAAAGTTCATGTAATGGTTAGAACAAATTTTTTAAACTAATTTTTTTGTTTAAAAAGGCATTTCAACAATAATGTTTGATTTCAAATGTTTTGCTGCAAATCCCATGTCTTTGAATCTATCACTGTTTCCGTGATCTTCTCAGGTTAAGAAAGTCTGCTTGCAGATACTTGTCAGCGAGTTGAGCAACTACCTCGCGATGAAACTACAGTAATATGAGGCAGAAAAAAGCCCTTGACACACCAAATAGACTCCCGTGCGATATTCCGCAGGCTTTTTGAGATTCGGCAACAGTCTAACGAAAATGTTGAAGTACTCCTTTTCATGCAGAAATTTTCCTTAAAAAACGCATCGGAGTTCTCTACAACATCTTTCTCTCAAAATGAACCATATCGTGGCTATTGCAATGAAGAATACATTACATATTTAAAAATAGAGAACATTATCTGCTCTTTATCTACAAGAGTCCAAACGCAAGGAGGACGTTGCAGTTGCAAGACGAATTGCAACTTCCGCTTCCATGCACTTTAAAAGGTTCTCCTCACTTTGAAATTTGATATGAACTATATTGTTGAAATGATGTTTTTAATAATTGTGAAGGGGCAGAGCCCATCACAAAACACATGCGGTTCACGGGAACCGTATAGAGCATCACCGACGAGAACCAGAATGAGCATCACTAACAGACAAGCGACAACGCAATACCCCGACACCCAAGTAACGGTAAACAGGAGCCGCAGCCGAGAGAGGGAGAGAGAGCAGCAACAGCAGCAGAACGTTCGAGAAATCGACAACGCAATACCCCGACACCCAAGTAATGGTAAACAGGAGCCGCAGCCGAGAGCGGCAGAGAGAGCAGCGACAGCAGAGAGCGAGCGTCGATCACCTACGCGACGACAAGCGACAAACGCCGGCAGAGGCTACAGGCAGAGGCACGAGCCTGGAGGCCTGGAGTGGCCGGCCGAGAAATGGATACGGGAGTCGATTTTGAGCAGCCAAGAAAGGCAGAAGTGCGCGGTCACAAAGTAGTTATTAAAAGTGCCAGCAGCCAGGATCAACGACAGCCAGGATGCCGGGAGGAGACAGCGGGTAAGCTGGCCTCGCGTAAGCGAGCTAGGGAAGGGAAGCTAGGTGCGACAGGGACCCCTAAGAATAAAAATAATAGTTACAGGAATCAGACAAATAAAGTGAAATATTAGCAGAAGATTTTGGAATTTTATATATATGCATCGATCATTTAATACTATAGCCCGCAAGCCCTCGATTCTTAACCCACCCCTTTTCCCGTATTGGGTGCCGAATTAATATTCCCTTTGCATGGCGGGAACTCAGCCAGTGGAGTTGTACGCGGATGCCACGACTTC
Source organism: Drosophila affinis (assembly GCA_037356375.1). Taxonomy (NCBI): domain Eukaryota; kingdom Metazoa; phylum Arthropoda; class Insecta; order Diptera; family Drosophilidae; genus Drosophila; species Drosophila affinis. The sequence goes on from CM074800.1 coordinate 30,012,410, forward strand.
CACGGACTGAGATTCCCCTCCCGTAGAACTACCTCCTCGTAGCCTTTCCTCATCCTCGGGGATCACCGCTGGGCAATCGTGTACGCGGACGCCACGCGATTTGCCAAGCCGGTGGTCGCCCCTTAACGTTGAATGCTCCCCCCTCCATCCCCTTTCCCTTCCATCCCGGCACACCAACTCGGCCACACCACACGCAGTACGCCTCCCGCGCCTGTACCCAGGCCGAGGGGTATGCGGCGCCATACTCGCTAGCTACGAGTGGGGGGTACCACCGACCACGTGCCCCGTGTACCCCGGCCCCCCAACAGCCACACCAGCCGCAACACGCGCCCACGCCCAGGCCCGGGGTACCCGGCGCCGCCTTCGCTGGCCACGAGTGGAGGGTACTACCTCCTGCAGGCTGCGCGCGTGCCGGATCCCCACCGACTACGCCATCCCATAGCACACCCCTGATCGAGGCCCCGACCACGGCAAACGTCGGCACCGCGCGGAGTGCACGCGCCACCCGTCCCTCCCCTACACTTCGTCCGTCCGATCCCTCTCTATGGTCCCCTAATACAAATAATTCTGTATGGGGACCGGGCCTTGGACAGACTGAGAGGCTGTACCCCGGCCTGACACAGGAACTTCCTTACAGATGGCGCCCGAGCAGGGACCTGAGAGCGGATCGGGGAAGAGTTAGTTCGGAAATAAGTGATGTAACGAGTGGCAGGCATAACTAAGCATCGAACCCCCACCCCCCGAATTTCTAAGCTGAAAAACGCCCTCCGCGCCCTGCGGAACCCCGGGCAAGTCAGAAAGCCGAAAAGTACAGTAACCAGAGCAGCAGAATAGTAGCGGGATCACGCGGCCACGTAGCCCGGCCACAAGGTTGTGCCATCAAACCAAGCGTGGGCAGACAGCAGCAGCGACAGCAGCATCAGGCATAGGAAAACAGGAGCAGAGCACCAATCTTCACTCTCTGGTTCAAATACAGCCGAGGCTGGTTTTTCCCCCCCCTCCCCCTAGCAAACAACCGCAAGCCCTGATTCAAAAAGCGATCGCCCGGGTACAGTAGGCACGGCAACCGACACGCCAGAGAGAATTAGGAACAACGCCAACGCCACGCCACACCACGTGCGAGAGAGACGGCACGTGACGCCGAGAGAAGAGCTTGGCCCCTCCACGTGCCTTGCGCGGCCAGACAGCAGCAGCGGGCGCCAAGCGACAACGGCGCATCGATACCATCGGAGAGAGAGGGCGACCACCGCGACACGGCGACAAGGCGAACCACAGCCGCTCGGCCGCGGTACGCGACGATCAGGCACGGGTAGGGGGGTAGGGTGTCTCGGCGGTCAAGAGAGGGCGCCCAGCATCCCTAACGCGGGCAGCGGCGACACGACAACACAGCGACAAGGTGACAGCAGAGGAGAGAGAGGGCTTCGCTCGGCAGCAGAGCCCTCTGAGATAAAGCTTGGCAGCAGCAATAAAAGGAGGAGTCCGAGCCCAGGAGGAAGGATCAAGGCCGAGCCGTCGACCAGGAAGCATCACGCCCAAGACTACGAAAGATCAACAAGTATCCCTGACCACGGTATCACGCGGGGTACACCTGCACCGAGAAACATATCCTGACCCAGGATCCCTGAATCCAGTGCCGCGCCTCATACACTAACGCTGAGAAACATATCCTGACCCAGGATCCCTGAATCCAGTGCCACGCCCCGTGTCCAGCCACTGCATATCCTTTCGAAGGATCCCTGATCCCAGTGCCGCGCCTCATACACTAACGCTGAGAAACATATCCTGACCCAGGATCCCTGAATCCAGTGCCGCGCCTCGTACACTAACGCTGAGAAACATATCCTGACCCAGGATCCCTGAATCCAGTGCCGCGCCCCGTGTCCAGCCACTGCATATCCTTTCGAAGGATCCCTGATCCCAGTGCCGCGCCTCGTACACTAACGCTGAGAAACATATCCTGGCCCAGGATCCCTGAATCCAGTGCCGCGCCTCGTACACTAACGCTGAGAAACATATCCTGACCCAGGATCCCTGAATCCAGTGCCGCGCCCCGTGTCCAGCCACTGCATATCCTTTCGAAGGATCCCTGATCCCAGTGCCGCGCCTCGTACACTAACGCTGAGAAACATATCCTGGCCCAGGATCCCTGAATCCAGTGCCGCGCCCCGTGTCCAGCCACTGCATATCCTTTCGAAGGATCCCTGAGACTCGAGCAAAGAGGGAGGAAGACATGGATGAGCAGAAACTTCAACTGGCAGTGCCGGAACTAAACATCACTACCCAGGGTTCCGAGGACAACACACCGGCCACAGAAGATAACCCTCCGCGTCAAGGAGTCCAACGACTGGTCATACCGAATCTGCCCAGTGCGAGCCGAGGATCCAGCACCGGACCAAGGCGTCTCCTGCAGAGCAGCAGAGAAGCACGGACACCTTGGCGTCAACGAGCACTCACGCCTCGTTGACCAAGGGATCCTCAACACCGCCACGACACCGCGCAGGAACCTTGGCGTCGACGAGCACACGCGCCTCGTCGACCAAGGCGTCTCCTGCAGAGCAGCAGAGAAACACGGACACCTTGGCGTCAACGAGCACCCACGCCTTGTTGACCAAGGGATCCCCAACACCGCCACGACACAGCGCAGGAACCTTGGCGTCGACGAGCACACGCGCCTCGTCGACCAAGGCGCCTCCTGCAGAGCAGCAGAGAAAAACGGACACCTTGGCGTCAACGAGCACTCACGCCTCGTTGACCAAGGGATCCTCGACACCACCACGACACAGCGCAGGAACCTTGGCGTCGACGAGCACTCACGCCTCGTTGACCAAGGGATCCTCGACACCGCCACGACACAGCGCAGGAACCTTGGCGTCGACGAGCACACTCGCCTCGTCGACCAAGGCGTCTCCTGCGGACCAGCAGAGCAACACGGACACCTGGGGAAAACGTGCCCTGTTGACCAAGGACTTCACCCAAGGCAGGAAACGAAAAGCCTTAACGCTAAGCCCCGACGGCACTCCACTAGCGTCGAGACAATCTCAAGGCCTTCTACGAAGACGACGATGACCGCAACAACCACGAGGATCCAGAAGCCGAAGACGAACCGGGCGGACAAGCCCACGCACACGCGAGTTCATGAGGGCCACTGAGAGTAGTGCGCTGCCCTAATGTCCTCGCCCCGCAAGGGGCAACCACTGCAACAGTCACAGTAAGCCCAGTATAACTCCCCTTAAGGGACTAGACCTAAGCCAAGGCATTGTATAATTTTAAGTGTACACATCACATTGTATATGACGATGGCCCTCACAAATTGTAAGTCGCACCTATAGGTAGGGCCAGGTACAAGGGAATATTTAGCTGGGCAGGATCGGATCTCCAAAAGTTTCTCCCCTTAGACACTTCGACAAGAACCACGCCAGACCAAACGACGCCCAGCCGCCAGAGGCACCATGTGGTCAGAGAGAACACCCTAGAACCTCGTCCCCCACAGAGATGCCCCCCGAGGCACGACGCATCACCGCAGCAGGATTCACCTCGACCAGAGCGAGCAACGCCACCGAGCCCACACCAGTCCAGGGAACACACGGGACCATAGCCCACCAGAACGCGTTCGCCGAAGCATGCCGAGAGTATCACGCCAACATCAGGCCCCAGCGCCACCACCACACCGGGACCCCGAACCCGGCACATCGAGGAGCACGAAGGTCGCACCTTTAGGGTCTCGATCAACCGGGGCGGCCAGGTTTTCATTTCTATCCGTCCCCCGAAGTAGGAAGGGAGTGTGAAGGGGCAGAGCCCATCACAAAACACATGCGGTTCACGGGAACCGTATAGAGCATCACCGACGAGAACCAGAATGAGCATCACTAACAGACAAGCGACAACGCAATACCCCGACACCCAAGTAACGGTAAACAGGAGCCGCAGCCGAGAGAGGGAGAGAGAGCAGCAACAGCAGCAGAACGTTCGAGAAATCGACAACGCAATACCCCGACACCCAAGTAACGGTAAACAGGAGCCGCAGCCGAGAGCGGCAGAGAGAGCAGCGACAGCAGAGAGCGAGCGTCGATCACCTACGCGACGACAAGCGACAAACGCCGGCAGAGGCTACAGGCAGAGGCACGAGGCTGGAGGCCTGGAGTGGCCGGCCGAGAAATGGATACGGGAGTCGATTTTGAGCAGCCAAGAAAGGCAGAAGTGCGCGGTCACAAAGTAGTTATTAAAAGTGCCAGCAGCCAGGATCAACGACAGCCAGGATGCCGGGAGGAGACAGCGGGTAAGCTGGCCTCGCGTAAGCGAGCTAGGGAAGGGAAGCTAGGTGCGACAGGGACCCCTAAGAATAAAAATAATAGTTACAGGAATCAGACAAATAAAGTGAAATATTAGCAGAAGATTTTGGAATTTTATATATATGCATCGATCATTTAATACTATAGCCCGCAAGCCCTCGATTCTTAACCCACCCCTTTTCCCGTATTGGGTGCCGAATTAATATTCCCTTTGCATGGCGGGAACTCAGCCAGTGGAGTTGTACGCGGATGCCACGACTTCCACGGACTGAGATTCCCCTCCCGTAGAACTACCTCCTCGTAGCCTTTCCTCATCCTCGGGGATCACCGCTGGGCAATCGTGTACGCGGACGCCACGCGATTTACCAAGCCGGTGGTCGCCCCTTAACGTTGAATGCTCCCCCCTCCATCCCCTTTCCCTTCCATCCCGGCACACCAACTCGGCCACACCACACGCAGTACGCCTCCCGCGCCTGTACCCAGGCCGAGGGGTATGCGGCGCCATACTCGCTAGCTACGAGTGGGGGGTACCACCGACCACGTGCCCCGTGTACCCCGGCCCCCCAACAGCCACACCAGCCGCAACACGCGCCCACGCCCAGGCCCGGGGTACCCGGCGCCGCCTTCGCTGGCCACGAGTGGAGGGTACTACCTCCTGCAGGCTGCGCGCGTGCCGGATCCCCACCGACTACGCCATCCCATAGCACACCCCTGATCGAGGCCCCGACCACGGCAAACGTCGGCACCGCGCGGAGTGCACGCGCCACCCGTCCCTCCCCTACACTTCGTCCGTCCGATCCCTCTCTATGGTCCCCTAATACAAATAATTCTGTATGGGGACCGGGCCTTGGACAGACTGAGAGGCTGTACCCCGGCCTGAGACAGGAACTTCCTTACATAATAAAATTATTTTAAACAATTTTTCTAACCATTACATAAATTTTTGCTCCTATTGACTCAGTTAAAAATTTTACGCGGCAAAACTTAAACTTCAATCTGCTGATTTTTGTTGATATTAGTGGTAATAGTTCCGCTGATTAGGCAGAAAAGTACGAAAATTGCTGTTATGCGCACAGAAATATCACAGAAATACCAAAACGCAGTTGCGTCGGAAAACGACGCAACTTTTTGCCACCACTAGGGCCCTATGCCAAACCTATGTACACCTTTGGTGCCGTTTACACTGAGGTTGCGTCTTGATTCTTTGCGTCTTCTCAGAAACGCAGTTTTTTTTACATAGGTTTGGCATAGGGCCCTAGTGGTGGCAAAAAGTTGCGTCGTTTTCCGACGCAACTGCGTTTTGGTATTTCGGTAGTTAAATACTATGTTTCTGTGCGCATAACAGCAATTTTCGTACTTTTGTGCCTTATCAGCGGAACTATCACCACTAATAACAACAAAAAACAGCAGATTCAAATTTAAAATTTACCGCGTAAAATGTTTCACTAAGTAAAAATACATATACATACAATACAAAAATACATGTAATGCTAGAACAAATTGTTTAAACTAATTTTATTATTCAAAAAAGCATTTCAACAATATAGTTGATTTCATATTTTTTGCTTCCAATCCTGTGTCTTTCATTTTACAGTTAAAAACTGTTGCAAACACAGATTTTTGGTATTTTTGTAGGTTACTCGTCGGCTAACGGAATTTATCGGCGAAATTCGACAAATTCGAAAGTTTGATCAAACGGTTGTAACTTAGCCGTTTATGTCCATCGATTCTTATAAACGAAAAAAAAAAATATTAGAATAAATAAAAAATAAAACGAAATAAAAGTACGTACATGTGTACATCGTTTTTAATGAATTTCACTTAAGATACTAATACGACACTATAACATTTCGCTGAGTTCAGCCGGCATGATAAACTATTTAAAATCATGAGGTTTTTTAAACCAAAAAATCCATTCAAATTTCATTAATTTTTCGGTATAATTATTTGAAATGCTGACTTTGAAAACGTAGGTGCCGTTTACACTGAGGCTGCGTCTTGATTCGTCGTTGCGTCGTCTTCTGACGCAACTGCGTTTTGGTATTTCTGTGGTATTTCTGTGCGCATAACAGCAATTTTCGTACTTTTCTGCCTAATCAGCGGAACTATTACCACTAATAACAACAAAAAACAGCAGATTCAAATTTAAATTTTGCCGCGTGAAATTTTTAACTGAGTAAAACGGGGAAAAAATTCATGTAATGGTTAGAACAAATTGTTTAAACTAATTTAATTATTAAAAAAAGCATTTCAACAATATAGTTGATTTCATATTTTTTGCTTCAAATCCTGTGTCTTTGAATCCTTTCAGTGTTTCCGTGATCTTCTCAGGGTAAGAAAGTCTGCTTGCAGATACTTGTCAGCGAGTTGTGCAACTACCTCCCGACAAAATTCCAGCAATATCCGGCAGACAATGGCCCTTGACACACCAAATAAACTCGCTACCGTACGATATTCGGGTGACGATCCTAGACAATAAAGGACTATGGCTATTCTTTTCTCCAGAGGGATTGTCAGTCGAAAAGGAGTGTCTTTCTTTTTGAGATTGGGCAACAGTCCAACGAGAATGTTGAAGTACCCCTTTCCATGCAGAAATTTTCCTTAAAAAATGCATCGGAGTTCTCCACAACATCTTCCTGCCAAAATGAACCATATCGTGGCTATTGCAATGAAGAATATATTATTTAATTGAAAAGAGAGAACATTGTCTGCTCTTTACCTACAAGAGTCCAAACGCAAGGAGGACGTTGAAGTTGCAAGACGAATTGAAACTTTTCTAAGGATAACTCAGCCGCTTCCATACACTTCAAAAGGTTCTCCTCACTTTGCGCCACCACTGTTTGAAGAATTAACTCTATTTCCGACTTATTTCGTTGATTTTCGAACATTATTTACTTTGTTTACAAAATTTGTCTTCCTCTTCCAAGACGCAAAGAAGCAAGACGCTGTGGTGTAAACGGCAAACCTGCTTCTTTGCGTCTTCTCCGATATCGATAGGTAACGCACCAAGTGTAAAAAGCCTATTACACTACAGTGAGTTACCTAATTTATCCATAGGTAACTCAATAACTCAGAACTTGCAATTACACCATGCCAAAGTTGAGTTATTGAGCTATTAAGATTCTGCTACTGGCACGTGCTTGTGCTTAATTTTATTAACATGATTACCCAAGAATTAATGATGCTCTATGTGGCAGAGCAAGAGACGATAAAGACGCTGCAATGTATGGAGTTGGCGACGATGCCTGCAGCAACTGTGGAGTATTTGGATCAAATTTCCAAGAAACGCATTTGGAACCTGGTAAGGAATTGGCATTTCAATTTCTAGTGCTTCAATTTTATATTAAATAATGTACCCCAAATTATAATAGCAGCGATATGGATCTTTTAAGGAGGAGAACTTTGCGAATAACCTTGGAATCCATTTTTAAAGGAAAATCTCCACAGGGAAATTGCAGGACTACAATTGCAAATATGTTGATTTTCGGTTATATGTATTGTACATTGCACATGTACCAAAATTAAAATTTTTAAAATTGGCAATTGCTTATAATAATTTAATTTAGCGTTTGGCTGAGTTTTTTATTACGAATTTTAGAAATCGACCACATTGTTCATATGGTTTTTAATAATAAAATTGGTTTAAAGTATTGGTTTTAACAATTGTATGTATATTTGCACCTTTTTTCCCAGCCATATTTTTTACGCGTCAAAATTTAAATTTTAAGCTGCCAATTTTTGATTTAACAGATCAGGTTTGATATATTCGGAAAAACGGAACAAATAACTAAACGCAATCAAAAATCAAATTTTTTGCCACCTCTAGGTCCCCTATGCTTCCCCATGTAAACGAAACTCGAGTTCTGGCCGAAACTCAATAACTCAACCGTAGTGTAAAAACCCTATAAAACTCTAGGGACTTAAAAAATAATTCAAATAACATGAAATACTTTCCCAGCATATATCGGCGTGTTTGCTTGCTGATCTGAATACTACTTTTAAACTGACCCTACCAAACGCATTTGGCATTCAAAAATTTTGTATCGGTTTCATACGAATATCAAACTTGATTTGATTGGTTTTGCTAGCACTTTTTTCGGATCTCGGCACTATTACAACAAACAACCTTGTTGACAGACCTAGAATGTAGACAATTATCGTGTATGTAAAATTGCACTGCATACGTCATCAATTTAACAATAGTATATTTGCGGTATATTTTCAAACTGTGACGTATATTTCGGTATATTTTTAATGGTCAGACCGTATATCGTATAGATAAATCAGCTAGCCGTTCATTTACTTCATTTATTTTTGTTTTACCATCTCGCGATTAATGAATTGCAAATATGTCTAATCAATGGGAAGTTGTTACCAAGTCTCGCAAACAAAAAAATCTGGATAAAAAAGTTTCTGCACATACGGAACAGAAGCGTATTGCAGCTCAAATGCCAAAGTTAGAGGAGCTCTGTAAGTTTTCGTAATAATTGGCATTATTAGAGACTAAAATTCACCCATTAAATTCTCCCAGTGCCGACACAGCAATATCGCAATTTATTTGGCTCAACCAACCACAACAGCAAATCATATTCGCCTGCAAAGTCTAGTTCGAGTGCTTCATCATCAAAACAAAAGTCGCCAATTAAGAAACACATGAAAACAGCTACGTCTGGAGGGAGTAGTGGTGGCGCATCAACCAAGAAGCAGTTGACAGCATCTTTGGCTAAGCCCAAAACACTGGAACAGGCCTTCAAGCATATAACTCCAGATGATTTTGCTGCTCAGCTGACGCAAGCGAAACTTAGCTGCCCTGGCTCTGAGTTGCGATGGCTTAGTCATGTAAGCAGAATTCTATAGTCGGGAATCCGCCTATTACGGAGAAAAAAATTAATTTAAAGTGAACTATCGCAAAAAACGTGAATTTGTACGTTAAAACTCAACGTATACATCTAAAATGCTGGTGTCGTGTCGAAAATTTGATGGAAACTGATATCTGTATTTTTTATTATTCCTACAGATTGCCCTTTTTTTCAATGGAGCACTGTCGTACGACTGCGATTCCGTCTTCTCTGGACGTTCTGCTCACTATCCTAGTAATCTGGCGAGTGCTGCTCTTAAGAAATTAGTTGTTGAATTCCTAGGTAGCGTAGGCGAATCAAATCTAGAGTATTTTTTTTACTATCTATTAGATGGCATGACTACGGATCTTAACAATAACCAGACAGTGGTTGGCTACAAGTTTATGCTACAGTTAATAGGTCAAAATTGGCCGAGTATTTGCTCTAAAAACTTTGCCAAGACCGCTTTACTGAGAAACTCCTATCAAAATAGGAGCAGCATTTGTTTAAGTATTTTGTGGGCCATCGGACAGGGCGGTTATAAATCGCTAAATGAGGGAGTTAAGGTCTGGCAGAATTTAATGTTACCCAATTTGGAACTGAAAACCTACTCAAAATTTGTAGTGGAGTACATAGAAAGGGTCCTCAACGCAGCAGCAGTAGGGACCTCGGAGGATATATTGCTGCTTAACCAGAATGAATTTTTCGCCGCCTATAACGCACTGAACGCTACTTATAATAATCTACCCAAGGAGCTCCAGCAAAGTCTGAAGCGGAGTGCCAGTCAGCTGCTGGTGAGTGTGGGCAATATTGAAGAGCTCTGCCATTGACTCCATTGCTTTGTTTGTATTTACAGCAAAAATACATTTCCAGTCCGGTTAAGCACGTGAATATCTTCCTGACTCTTTTTCGCGAGATTACATCTGTAAGTAAGCCAAGCAACGAAATTGAAGGATGCATTAGTTGCCTCCTCAGCAACGGTGGTGGTGATGATTGCCTAAAAGTTTGGCGAATGAACTACAAAAAGCAACAGTTGGCCAGTTTATTGCTACTGCAAGCTATAGGTATGCACATGCACATAATATGTATATACATCCTATCGATGAATTTTGAATTTCAAACATTTCAGACAAAAACTGGGAGACTTCTACTAATTTACTTGCGTTATCTCCAGTATATCACGCCTTTCTTCATGATTTGAATCTTTTAAATGAAGAGCTACAGTCAAGCAAACGGAAAGAAAGCTGCCTTGATGATTTAATAGAACTTTTAGTGGTGAGTTGTCTGTTAACTTGAATGTTCCGCGTTTTCGGAATTAGCTTTCCAACACTTAACAAGAAGTTATTTGTTAGCTACGAATTTATTCATATGTCAGTCTGGTCACATTGCTGTCGTGAAAAGGAAAACGAAGGTATCAGAAAAATTAATTACATTTTTAAAGTGTTGAAGGTTCCAGCTGGTGCTAAAAAAGTATGAAGTGGGCTAATTATTCAAAATTGGTCATTTAAAACACAATTATACCATTTATTTTTACGTAAAATTACCGTAACTACCCATCAAAAAAAGGTTCACAGGGACGCTGCCAACTCAACGTCACTTCGTTACCCATCAAAGAGAATCATTTGGCGGCGTCTGAGTCAATTTTTCCCCTTTTTATTAATTTATCGTTTTTACTGCGAATATATTCATGTTTTGCACCTAAACTCTTGTTGGTGTGCAAAGTGCGTTTCTTGTCGACGTGTTCGAGTGAAGTCGTCTTTAACGGTGTGCGAGTGCGTGTGGTTGTGTGTGACGCTCTTGTGTATTGGTACCAACTAGCTGCATTTTTTCATGGCGTTGCCATGCGGGTCCAGTAGCCGCTTAATTTTTTCGTGACCGGACGTGTTGCTTTCGAAAAATTCAAAATTGTATTTATCAGTAAATTTATGACTTATTGCCCTATCAGTATACAAAATCTGGTGATCTTGCTTCTAGCAAAAGCAAACTAGGAGATGCCGGCGTCGTTGCGAATGATGTGTTCTAGCTATGATTGGCTGTCGAATGTCATTCGCCGCCCCTCTCTGGCCATCTTATTTTAGATTGTGCGCACCTCTGCGAACAGTTAGTCGGCCGTGGTGTCTTTTTGTCGGCTCTCCCCATGAATTTATCCACGTCACAAATACAAATTGTTACTCAAGAAGTAGAAGAGACCAAGAAGAAACAACAAGTAGTTGGGATGTATCTCGGTTCCAGCCTGTTTCAACACGTGGCACATCTGTCTATTCGATGTCTTGCCATTGCTTTAAGTATGTTTTTAAGTATATTTTCAGCTTCTCAACACAATTAATCTTCATAAAAACAAGCACAAATGAGAGAAGATACATACATAAATATTTTTTGTTTTATGTTATGTTATAAAATAAATACATATCTATGTATGTACATACTTGAATACCATTCAACTTAAAAGCCCTCTGTTAAAGGTCGTTGCCCTTAATAGACCCCAAATGTTTTTTTTTTAACAGTAGCCTATCAATTTAAAATCCTTAACGAATTTGTAGTGCCGCCTTTCCAAACTCTGAATTTAAAATACTGGCTGTCCCTGTGCTCAACCATTTTGTGTCAACGAATGTAGCTGCTTCCATTTGCTGGAACCCCTTTTCTCCCATCGTTGGTAATCTCCTGTCGTCTCTCTAAGAATTCGAAATCGTCTACAAAGAAATTAGCGCTAAGCTGCTTCAAAAGCTTAATTTAAAAGCTAAGAAAGCCCTCTTCATATTTTTTAGCAAACACAATTACAAAAATCAACTCACATCACGTCATTTTTTAATTCCGACATATTTTGCAACAGCTCAAAATAAACTATAAATACTCGTAGCTATTCGAAATTTAAGAGAAATTAAAAATAAAAATGGCTCAGGTTAAACCGAAAAGTAGCAAACAGGGTGGCAAACAAGTGACCGCTGCCAAAAAGGTAAAGAAAAAACTAATCGAAAAAATACATTGAAAAATAAGCCTCCTGAAATGTTTTTTAATACTAATAAGTACTTTATTTTATTCCTACCCCCACTAGACCGTTCAGGAGAAAAGCAGCGCACAGCAAAAGAAGAACAAACAAAACTCTGCGACACAGAAGAAGAAATGTGGCTTCTGTAAGTGGACTTTGGGTAGTGTTTTCATCATTGCACTGATTGCCGGCGCTCTCTGCTTTGATACCGAGGTCAATGGCAAGGGGCTGTTCGAGAAATCAGCCACAGGCAAAGTACTGAAAAACGCTGGAGTTTTGCCGCATGTCCAGAGGGCCTGGTATGTGACCATGGGTACAAGCGCCCGGGGCTATAAATGGGCTGAAGAACATGTCCCACCATATGCAGAACCAGCTATTAAGACTGCAGTAGATCTGTGGAAGCTGGCGAGGAATGCAGCTTGCAATATCATACAATCCGTCAAGGGTTACTTCAACACAAAGTGGCCCGTGCTTGCCAAGTTTGTACGTTATTTTAACCTTTTAAGATGAGGTCATTTCCAACGGAATGCTTAAACCGGTTTGGAAGTGATCTTTGCAATTTCAGCTGTATTTCCTTTCTTAAAAAATGTATGTTTTTTAGATGGATCAATATGTGCCCAATTTGTCAGGTAAACTTGAGACTTTAATTTCGGGCGCTTGTGATTTGGCCATCAATAGCTACGACAAGTCTGCCACGCTAATCAAGGAAAAAGTTCTCATGTAAGTTTTAATCTCTTAGATTGAAGAATGCATTACTGAGTGCTCTGTGATTTTAGCGGACGCTTTTCACCAGAAAACATCAATCAGGCGCTGAATCAGACGCGCAACGTAGCTTTGGAATATTACAACCAGTTTCACAAAAAGGTTGATGCTTATGCCAAGCTTAAATGATTCTAGGCGCCAGGAAAACATTCTACGAGTAATACCACGAACATCATCAGTAGCATCCGAAGAATAACCAAGAACACGTCATAGTCAATAGTGAAAGAAGCCACAATTATTTTGCAAATTAGTTAAAAAGAAGAATTAATGTTTTAAATAAGTTTACAAATCAGATTTCCTACCGCCTCTAAAAACCTATTTCGTCAACATTTCCTAGCAAAGAAAAGCAATTCGAGCAAATTATGGTAGATGAAAAGAAGGAACCGATATATTTGTTCAATTCTTCTAATGCCTATGCATTTATCCTTGCTACCGAAAAATATCAATTTTATAATTAGAGAAGAACGAAACAATTCCAACTGCATTTTGAAGGCTACAGCTCGTACTTCCTGTATACTTTTCTTCTGATCCGTCTCCATGTCCAGGGCAACCCGATGGATCAGGGCATGGAAAGCTGTGGGATCCTTTCTCCAGCTGAACAGCTGATGTAGTTTATATATTTGTATTCATATTATTTATGCGTACAATTTTCAAAAGACTTCTTAAAGTGTACATTGAGCGTTGTTTAGTTGGTTCGAATTTTCCGTTTACATTTTTAACTTAATTTGTACATTAAATTAATCGATTTTTGCATAAAAATAATAAAGTTGAAAAAATGAACTATGAATTTCTTCAATAGTATTTTTATAACCGGTACTCGAAAAGTATAGGGGTATATTGGATTTATGGTGATAGTGGATGTGTGTAACACACAGTAGGAACCGTTTCTTTATGTACCTTTTTGTGGGCCTTATGACACTATAATGCCCAAATAATAAATATTTTATTATTTATTTATTTAAATAAATAAATAAGTAAAATCCGCCTTAAGTCCTAACTTATTATAAAGAGAACTTCAAGAAATAGGCGATACGTAATGTTTCTGAATTGGTAATTACAATTTTGTAAGATGGCAGGATACATTTTAAAAAATGGTGTAAAAGCGCCGCAGACAAAAATTTTGTTTGCGTCCTTTTTGCCCGCGTCCTTACCCGAATAAATGTGGTTGTACTCAAGACTCAATTGAGTGCACACTAAGACACTACAGTCTTCGAAATAGAAAATATAAAGCGAACCAGTTTTTAATGTAGCTACTCTTAATTTTAAACAATAGTTGCTGGGTTGTGAATGGCAACCGCTCCGAATTTTTTCGAAATCCAGCAACAATTTTATATTTGTAACTAACGATATCTTTTTTTTTCTCGTGCACTGTGTTTAAAGATCAGTGATTAAAAAACATAGGAGACCATTATACCGTCAACTGGGGAAGCTTTAGAGAGATAACAAAATGCTTTTTTATCGGTAATCTCATTGATTCTTGATGCACTTCACAAGTTTTAGAAGTTGAGGCGCTATGACACTTTCAAAAGTGTCGAAATAGCCGTGGGCGCTGAATGCAGAATGAAAAAGCAGGAATCCGACCTTTGGTACAAGGACCGCTTAAAAATTATTGTGAAACGCTGGCTGCAATGAGGACTGCCCTGATTCGATTTGATGATGCTCCTTACCATGATGAAAAAGTGTATGGTGGTCTCGTCGGCAGCCGAATCTAGCTCGTCTTTTTCCCTTAGCGTAAGTGCTTGTTTGTTCACGCGGAACGTTGTTTCTCTAATGAATATCTTAGCCCTTACGTAACACCAAAAAAATGACTTTTTGCAACTTTAGCTGCAAGCATGTACAAAACAGGTACATACATGTACATGTTCGGACCGCTTTTGCCGACGAGAGGACCTTATACTTATTTTATTTCATCATGCTCCCATTGCCGAAAGCCAGCTGTTGGTCCGCGAGTATAGGGCTAGCGCGTTTGATTGATTTTACCGCGTTATGTGGCTGACAGTGTGACCATCGGGGGTTGTGCTCCAGTCACACTAGCCTGGTCAGTGTGCCACTGCTTTAATATCCCTCTTTTAATTTCCTGAAATTTATAGCAAGTAGCATATCGAAAAATAATATCGAATATTCGAAAAATGCACCAAATATCGAAAAATAATTCAGTACAAGAAAGTAATATAGTTTTACTTTAACATTTCTCTCCCTGTTACCAAGTTACAGTCGTGGAAACGTCTTTTTTTATCGTAATGCATCAAAATATTGCAAAGTAAATTAAAAAAACGTTATGTACCAAAATTATTTATTTTTCAGGTTTTGATTTGTCCGACTTTGGACAAAAAGCCTGGCAAACTTTATACCACTCAACAGTCAATAAATGTCGTGTAAGAGACTTTTAATTAAACTATGTACATATTGTGTAGCATGGGATGCACTCGGTGTTATTTTCTTAATGGGAAGCACATAGTGATATCGAATAGGTCTGGTGAACGTGCCGCGGGCTACTTATATACCTATATGTATGTGTATTTCTGCTGTGGCCCAAATTTACTTTTTCTGATAGATTTTAAATGTTTTTTTTTTATGGTTTAGTCTTTAAAAGAATTTTTTTAAAATCTTATTATTATCAGAGGTAGTTTCTATTTTTCACATAACTTAAGTTTCTTACGACTGGTTGTATTGAACTTTGCAGTTCTTTGAAGCTGACAAATGTAGCTATAAATCCAACTCGGACACTTTGTAGCTTCAGCTTAACGTCTAGAAGATACCAAGCTTTCAAATTAAAACTGCATAATTTTTTGCGGTATTTTTTATCAAAATTTTGACTTTAAAAACTCAGGAAAGGAAAAATTGAGGTTTTAAATAGTCACATTAATTTGGCGTCTTTTAAGGTATCTTTTGAAAGAATCGATGGATAAATTGCTAACTTGCAACCGTTTGACCAAAACGACTCAAGCCTCATTTTACCTAAAACATACCGAATTTGTATTTAATTGTTATGTTACTTAAATATTTTTAAAATTTGTGATGAATTTAGTTTGTTATTTTTAGCTTGTTACTATTTTTAAATGGTTTAAGGTACTCGGTTGTCTTCTTTTGTCATTAGAGTCAGATTCACTTATGAGGAGTCATCACATAGTCGCCCAACATATTCTCATTCCAAACACCTTGATACCGTCGTTCCATAGCTTTTAATTGTTGGTGAAATCTCTATCCGTGTTCATCACTAATATCCCCAAGGTTTGGCGGAAAAAAGTCTAAGTGGTAGTGCAGGAAATGGATTTTTAGGGACATGTTGGCTCCAATTTGTTCAAAATTATTAAGTAGGTCTTGAACAATATTAACGTAATCATCACTCTTTCTGTTACCAAGAAAATTTGTTGTAACCAGTCGGAATGAGTTCCAGGCTGCTTTTTCATTCGTAGATAAAATATTTTCAAATCCATCATCTTTTAGTAGTTTTTGAATTTGGGGGACATCAAATACGCCTTCTTAAACTTTTGCCAGCGACAGACGTGGAAAAACAGTTTTGAGGTAATTCATCGATTCACCTTCGTTATCCAGTGCTTTAACTTAATGTTTATTTTTATCAGTCCTAGCCTAATGTGCAATGGTGGTATGTCTTGGACTTTCACAAGAGCTGCATTTTGTACGTTGTGATGTCCCAAAGTATTTTCGTTCCGGTTTTCCCTGTTCTTTCATGAGTAATGCGCTTATCTATCTCGGCTATTCCATAGGAACAGGAAGAAGCAGTATTTTGTATAACCATTTTGCAATCCAGGTAACATGGCTACTACTTGTAAGTCATAGGCGACCTTCCACTGTTCCACTGTGTTCTTTATATTTAATATTTTCAAACAATTTAGTGATTGCTTGAAGAGTCCGAAAATGATACCGCACATGTTAGTCTTCGTCATATAAAATTGTGCGTGAACCAAGTGACGCGTCTGGAAATAAGTTATGTTGACATTTTCCTTCAATAAACGGGCAAAGAAGATCTAAAGAAGATTTACTTTTAGAAAGTTCCAGGATCCTCACGAAATTGTTCCATTTGTAGTATACCTACCCTGCCAGTAACACTACTCGACAAATTTCAATTTTTTTTTTCCGCTGTCTCCAAAAATGATTTTTTCTAATAGATTGGGAGATTTAAAATTTTTTTAAGAATTATGGTTTTTTTTTCATGGAGTAGTTTTTTTTTTAAGAATTTTTAAAAAATCTGGTATTTTTTGTCATAGGTAGTGCTTCTATTTTTCACATAACTCTCGTTTCATACAACTGGTTGTATTGAACTTTGCAGTTAAAAAATGCTGATAAATGCAGCCATAAATCCGACTCAGACACTTTGTAGCAAAAACTGAACGTCTGGCAGATATTAAGCTTCCAAATTGAAATTTCATCATTTTTTTCGGTATTTTTTATCCGAAGTTTTGACTTTGAAACTTCTGGAAAAATCGAAAAAAAAATAAATGAATGCCTTGATTTTTGGTTTTAGATAGACACATTAATTACGCGTCGTTTAAGGTATCGCTTATAAAAAAATAAAATCAAACGGCTATGTTATAACCGTTTGACCAAAACGACCCAAATCTCATTTTATCTGAAAAAATACCGTCCGGTACGTTTTTGGTCCAACTTCCAAAATGGGATTGCAAAAAACAAAAAGGACCTGTAATTTTGGTTTTACCGAGTCTTAGGTATTTATATATATCGGATATATATCCTACCTGGTCATATTTATTTGGGGTGTAAATGTTGTGGACAGTTTTATTCCTTATTCCTTATACCTAAGCCTTGGTGAGGATAAATATACATAAATACCTGTTAGGGTCAAATGTTGACCTTTTCCTTCACAGGTGCTGGTCCCGCAGATATTTGACCTTTCTTCTTCAAGCTATTCATAAAAAACTCTGTACCTATAGTATCCCTGCCTCAGTGTAGTTCTGACTTCCAGCAGAATACGATCGTGTGTTTTCGAAAAATACCACTTGTTTCTAATTGAAATGGACAACTCAAGCCGGTCAACTTCATGTGCTGGCCCCCAAATTCGAAAACTACTAAAAGATGATGGATTTGAAAATATTTTATCTACGAATGAAAAAGCAGCCTGGAACTCATTCCGAATGGTTACAACAAATTTTCTTGGTAACAGAAAGAGTGATGACTACGTTAAAATCGTACAAGACCTACTTAAGAATTATGAACGAATTGGAGCCAACATGTCACTCAAAATCCATTTCCTGCACTCCCACTTAGACTTTTTTCCGCCAAACCTTGGGGATGTTAGTGATGAACATGGAGAGAGATTTCACCAACAATTAAAAGCTATGGAACGACGGTATCAAGGTGTTTGGAATGAGAATATGCTGGGCGACTATGTGTGGACTCTCATAAAAGAATCTGACTTAAATGACAAAAGAAGACAGACAAACCATTTTAAAAATAGTAACAAGCAATAACAATAAAAATATTTAAGTATCATAACACTTAAATAAATTCAAGTATTTTTCGGTATTTTTTCCGATAAAATGAGATTTGGGTCGTTTTGGTCAAACGGTTATAACTTAGCCGTTTGATTTTATATTTTTATAAGCGATACCTTAAACGACGCATAATTAATGTGTCTATCTAAAACCAAAAATCAAGGCATTCATTTATTTTTTTTTCGATTTTTCCAGAAGTTTCAAAGTCAAAACTTCGGATAAAAAATACCGAAAAAAATGATGAAATTTCAATTTGGAAGCTTAATATCTGCCAGACGTTAAGTTTTTGCTACAAAGTGTCTGAGTCGGATTTATAGCTGCATTTATCAGCATTTTTTAACTGCAAAGTTCAATACAACCAGTTGTATGAAACGAGAGTTATGTGAAAAATATAAGCACTACCTATGACAAAAAATACCAGATTTTTAAAAAATTCTTTAAAAAAAAACTACTCTATGAAAAAAAAAAAAAACATTCTTCAAAATTTTTAAACATCCAAATCTATCAGAAAAAGTCATTTTTGGAGACAGCGGAAAAGTCGTGTCGACTAGTGTAATAGAAATCAAAGGGTATAACAGTAAATACATACATTGTGACACTCTGTCATAATAATCACAAATATACAAATACCTAAAAGACCAGCGCATATGTCATACGATCCTATATACATTCCGATCGTAGCACGTGGGAAACGCTGAGCATGCATTTTGACCAAAAGACCACACTTAAACATATGAACACACCAGCGCATATGTCATACGATCCACCACTTATATACATTCCGATCGTAGCGCGTGGGAACGCTGAGCATGCACTTTGCAGCTCAAGTGGTCAAGATATATATGTACACTAATATACTTACACATAAATATAAGACATAGATATAAGCATTGCATGTTTTCGGGTTAGCTGAACCCAGAACGAATATGTAAGATTCATTCCTAATAAAGTAACATAACGGAGCAGACGCTCAAAAGCAATTCATCCACCTTTAATTAATCTTATTTCATGGCGACCGTGACAAGTTCACGAAGCTACAATGCTATAATTGCATTATAAAAAAAAAAAAACACAAATCAAGTTTAAATAATTAATAAAACAACAAAAGTGCTGTGATTCCACTGCAAAACAACAAAAACAAACAAATAACAATAAACCACAAAATGTAACAGAAGTTAAAAAAAAAATATTAAACAAAAAACAACCAAATACAACACGCATATATACAACAAACGCCCACAAACACATGTGTAGCCTGTGCGATGACCAGCGCCGGCACTGCTTAACGCACTCCAGCCCTTATGAGTGACGACAAAATAGATTCTGCTCCTATTGAGCAAAGGGAAGCACTTTCCCTTCAAGAGTACATGAAAGTGTATCCAAACGATGGACCACGCCCACTCACAATAGCTGAGTACCGGGCACGGCAGGAAAACAAATCCCAAGAAACTCCGAAGACAAAACGTGGAGGACAAGTGAGGAAGCTGCTTCAACAAAAACGCCTGCAACAAGATTTGCTGGCGGCAGCGACGACACCAGAAGACCGACAGCGCTACATAGAGCGCATCAACGAGTTAAAAGCAGAATTAAAACTTCGCAGCCGAGCGAAGCCACGCAAGGGGGCCGCAAATATGCGTAAGCCTTAACTTGCCATAGTTTTAATTTCTACATGCGAATTGAAGCACGTCAGTGCAAGTCGCAAAATACTGAAACCTGTTAGGCTTTCTTTACTAACATATGTGGTTGGAGAATTTTTTTTTTATATAAACATGAAATGTAATTTGAATTGTGAGCCAACCACATAAACTAAATAACTAACTTTTCCACGTCTCTGGCGCTGAGTATTTAGCTGCGTTTAGAATCTTTGAGTAATTGATAAATCTTGCAATAAGTTCATTGCAATGAAAATATCACTCCAATTTTTATTTTCGATTTTTAAATATTCGATTTTCAAATAGAGAAATATATATTTTTTTTATTAAATGACTTAAATATATTAAATGACAGCTAAAACCAAGATTTTAAAAATAAAATTCAATATTCTTTCATGCAGGATTAGATCAAAAAAAATTTTTCTTTTCATTGAATATATATAGACAATTAAAACTACATAATGGGGTGGTTTAGTGACTCCAGTGAGGCAAAAGATAACACTGCTAACGTTGTAAACAACGTCAAGATAATTGATCATACGGATGACATAAACGCATTGTGGCTCCTGTTATTAATTATCACGATAGTATTAGTTTTGCAATTTCTGCTTACACTCTATGTTAAGCATAACAAAATTATTAAGAAAAGATACATGAGTAGGGCAAGGCACCTAGATATCATCTAGAATGAATATCAACCCATATGCCAGGAAAAATTTAATAAAAGAAGAAAACCTATATTTAGTATTTAGTGCTTAGTACGCTTACAAAAAAGTAAGATAATTCCATTAAAAGAATGGAATGGAACGAAATCGCGAAACATATAGACGCATTCCGTTACAAATTCCATAAATCTTACAAATGCATTAATAAGGATGCAGTTATAAAAGCAGAGACTCTGAAAAATCATATAGAAATTTTAGTAAAGGAATATAATAATATAGTTACCTTAGTAAATCGTTTCGAAAACAAATTCACATCTGAGCACAAAAGTGAATGTTTGAGGGTAATAAAATCCCTAAACACAAGATTAATTACTGTCAGAAATAGGCGACACATTCAGATAAAAGTGCCAGAAAATCTAAATCAATTGGCGGAGTTTGATCCCGTCCAATTAAAAGAATTTGACGAATCAACTCAGTCAAACGACGATTAATCTGATAGTGACATCGAAGCACTGGAAGAAAGCGATCCAATCGAAACGAAACTAGACGCGATAGCAATCTCTGAAATGGCACAAACAGTTGCAGAATTTATCAAGCTAGCCACATCTCTATTACCAGAGTTTGATGGTAAGCCGGAAAATCTGCAAAGTTTTCTAGATTCTCTGAATCTATTGGATACCTTAAAAGGCACACATGAGCTAACAGCCACAAACCTTATAAAAACAAAACTAAAAGGCCATGCGAGAAATCTAATAAGTAATGAGCAGACAATTGCTGCAATCATTACGCAACTGTCAAATGCAGTAAAAGGAGAATCGGTAGAAGTTCTATCTGCCAAGCTTCGCAATGTGCAACATAAAAACAAAACGGCTAACCAATACACCCAAGAGGTGGAAAAACTGGCAAAGGCCCTTGAAGGAGCCTATATCAGTGAAGGTCTAAGCCAATCACTTGCAAGCAAGTACAGCCCTACAACAGCTGTAAAAGCTATGACCCAAAATTGTTCGATTGATAAGGTAAAACTTATCATGCAGGCAGGCACATTCACAAATATGAATGATGCCATCTCCAAATTTATCAATAGTTGCACGGAGGAAACAGGTCAAAGTAACACTGTCCTGTATTATCGACGAGGTGCAAATCACAATAATAGAGGAGGCCGAGGTTATAATCATGGCAGAAATTACAACCACAACAATTACAACCGAGGCGGTAATAACAACAACTACAACAATAGTTACAATAACCGTGGAGGAAGACGAGGCCGAAATCGAGGAAGAGGTCGAGGTACCTTCAACCAAGGTTTCAATAATAACAATGTGAGGGTGGTGCAAAATGCGTCGGAAAACTCTCAGAACCCTTTAGGAACAATCAGTAAATGCTAAGGTTCATTCCATCAATTACAGTCTTAATAAATTTATCACTTTTTATAATCATTCAACTGAAAATGAACTCACATTCCTAATAGATACTGGTGCAGATATATCACTTTTAAAAATAAATTCAGATAATTTCAAAATTCAAGAAGACAAAATTATAAAAATCCAAGGCATAGGCCAGGGTGTATTAAAATCTCGAGGAATAACTTCAATAGAACTTCAATCAACAAAATATATTATTCCACACAAATTTCATTTAGTAGACTCCGATTTTTCAATACCGTGTGATGGAATAATAGGCATTGATTTTATTAAAAAATTTAATTGCCAATTAGACTTCAAACCAAGTGAAGACTGGTTTATAATTAGACCTCAAAACTTAAATTATCCTATTTATGTTCCAATAATATATAGTGCTGGCAACAATACAGTTCTTCTGCCAGCCAGATCCCAAGTAATTCGAAAAATAGACATTAATTCAGTAAACGACTATATATTTGTTCCAAATCAAGAAATACATAATGGAATTTATGTTGCAAATACAATAGCATCATCCCAACATGTATACATTCGCCTTCTAAACACAACTAATTTCGACCAATTGGTCAAAGTAAACAAAATCGAATATGAAAATTTAACAGATTACGATATTCATAACAGTAATCCAAAAAATAGAAGCGAACAAGTACTTTCAAAATTAAAGAAATCTTTTCCAGAACAATTCAGAAGTCAACTAACAGAATTATGCACCAAGTATAGTGATGTGTTCGGGCTGGAAACCGAACCAATAACGACAAATAATTTTTATAAACAAACATTAAGACTTAAAGATGATGAACCCAGTTATATCAAAAACTACAGAAGCCCGCATAGCCAAGTTGAGGAAATCCAAAAACAAGTAGGGAAATTAATAAACGACAAAATCGTAGAACCGTCTGTATCCGAGTATAACAGCCCACTCTTGTTAGTTCCAAAAAAAATCATTACCAAATTCGGAAGAAAAGAAATGGCGATTAGTAATTGACTATCGCCAAATCAACAAAAAATTATTTTCAGATAAATTCCCGCTCCCCAGAATTGATGATATTCTAGACCAACTGGGCAGAGCTAAATACTTTTCATGCCTTGACTTAATGTCAGGTTTTCACCAAATTGAACTTGAAGAAAATTCAAGAAATATAACATCTTTTTCTACGAGCAATGGCTCATATCGCTTCACGCGGTTACCTTTTGGTCTTAAAATAGCACCAAATTCATTTCAGAGAATGATGACAAGAGCATTCTCGGGTTTAGAACCCTCTCAGGCATTCCTTTATATAGATGATTTAATGGTGATAGGATGTTCCGAAAAACACATGATTAAAAACTTAACTGATGTTTTTAATGTATGTAGGAAATATAACCTAAAGTTGCATCCAGAAAAATGTTCATTTTTCATGCATGAAGTGACATTCTTAGGTCACAAATGCACTGACAAAGGAGTATTGCCAGATGACAAGAAATTTGACGTCATAAAAAAATATCCTGTCCCTCATGATGCGGACAGCGCGATACGATTTGTAGCATTCTGCAATTATTATCGTCGATTTATAAAAAACTTCGCCGATTATTCACGGCACATAACTAGATTATGTAAAAAGAATGTTCCTTTTGAATGGTCAAGTGAATGCCAAAACGCATTCCAATACCTTAAAGAAAAGCTTATGCAACCCACATTATTACAATATCCTGATTTTCGCAAAGAATTTTGCATTATAACAGATGCTAGTAAAGAAGCTTGCGGAGCGGTTCTATCTCAGAACCGTGACGGAATTCAACTCCCAATAGCTTATGCATCTCGTTCATTTACAAAAGGGGAAAGCAATAAGAGCACAACAGAACAAGAGTTAGCGGCAATTCATTGGGCAATTACCCATTTCAGACCATATATTTATGGCAAACACTTTACTGTTAAAACAGATCACAGACCATTAACATATCTTTTTTCTATGACTAATCCCAGTTCGAAATTAACTCGCATGCGGCTAGAGCTTGAAGAATACGACTTCACAGTAGAATACCTAAAGGGAAAAGATAATTTTGTAGCAGACGCACTTTCACGTATAACTATACAAGAACTCAAAGACATGCAAGACAAAGTCCTGAAAGTCACTACCAGGCGACAAAGTAGACAAAATAAAAACTGTACAGTAGAAAAATATGAACTTCTGCCAACGCAAAGTCATAAAAATGTATCCAAGCCCAACGTACATGAAGTCATTACAAATGATGAAGTACGAAAAGTAGTGACCTTGCGCATAACAGAATCTAAATGTTTATTTAAACATGGAAATAAAATTATCGCAAGAATTGAAGTTAGCGATTCCTGCGAAAGAGGCTCGCAATATTTACATATATTCTCCTGATTATTCATTACTTCAATCCGTTGCTCCATGCGATTGTCTTCGTCACATCTCATCTCCTCTTTTATGCGTTTTAGTGGCGGTATTTCATCCAAAGGTGGAGCAGGAGACGAGACTGTTTCGGGTAATCACATTTCATACTCTTCCCTTTTCCAGTTAATTTGAATAAACAAACGAAACATTCAGAGCTGTGAATCTCTGGTTTTTTCCATAGCAGTGAAGCTCCAAATTGAAATTGTTTTCTAAAAAAAATGTGTAGGGAAAAAAGAATGTTTAGTATTTTTTTAACACTTAATAGCTTGTCATTTAGTAGGGTAATTTACTTTTCCTCTTTATTAAATGCTGTTGAATTCTTTTTACATAATTTGCATATAAAACTTGCAGCTTACTCTTCGCCAATACTTTTGGGCCCGATTTTAAAGTTTTCTCAAGTTGTGCTTGGAACTTTTCGGTAAAATATAATTTTTCTTCCCTGCTGGTCGTATACTTTTCACATATGGGCATTTCTCTCAAGAAGTCCACCGAGGCTTTAAAATTAATATTCAATAAAAACGCATTTGAATATAGTTTTCGCGGAATGTTATTTTTAAAAGATATTGAAAATCCGCCAATTTAATTTATTGACATATAATTAAATTTGATCTGAAAACCTATTAAAATTAGCAAAAGTTCACTTTTTTGGTATTTTTATGTCATGTTTTCCATTATTATTTTCGCCTATAAGAAAGATGATTCTTGATAATAGTTTTTTCTTATAACCATTTTAAAGAGTCATCAATGCAGAACATTAATATGAATCATTAATCGGGTATAAAAATAACGAATTTACGTTTGGATTTCTGCTCAAAGTGAGGAACCACATACAGGCATAGATGACATATGTGAGAACCATACAAGCTCACATTTAAATTATCCTCAAGTACCAGGTTTTAATTCGGGTCAGAAATACTTTGAAAAACCCTTTTATTGAGTTTCATTCAATTTCTTCAGCTGTTACACCTTTTATACCCGGTACTCGAGGAGTATAGGGGTATATTAGATTTGTGTTGTGGAATTCTGATTAGATCGGACTATTAATATATATACAATGAAGAAAACCATTTCGAAAGTCATCGTTCTCTCTAGCTCTCCCTAACACGCGACCCTGTCTGCTTTGTCTATTCGTCCAAATGACCGCCTAGATCTCAGAGACTATAAGAGTTCAATACAGGTGTATGTATATTTTAATATTCATTCTATTTACAAATTAACAAATGTTCTCTTTACCCTTTGTTTTCTGCAGTTCCTTTCCATTTTTCAAACAGGCTGTACACTAGGAACTATTCTTAATATTGCATGGCGTGGAATCGGGAAAATCACTGTATTGTGCCATTTTTTCACGGTTCTTCGGTTAGTTGTCGACTTTGAAAATAAAACGAAGTCGGCGTTCGGTTCCCCCGGAGCTGGTTGCGCTGTAAACGAAGAGGAACTTGTTCGAGAGGGGTCAATTGACCCCTTTGGTTTTACAGGGTAACTAACACATCCACAGATGCATTTACAAGATTACTTATCGTTATTTCAGATGGCGAACCACGCTACACAAGTGAGGTTGCCCTCTCGTCGGGAATGTATTTAGGCATAATATTTAGCTTGATGATTTTGTGACCCTTGAAAAGTTCCGATATTAACTTAAACTGAAAGTTTTCGTTTCGTTTTTCCTACATTTTACCACGGCAGTTAAGCAGTGTTTTCGCCGGATTTCCTGCCTGTGTACAAAGGTATTTGTCAGATGCTATGGTGTGTGCGATCTGGGAGTTTCATCGCGGTTGTGGTTTTCAGACATCTTAGAATCAAGTAAAATAAAAGCAAACAGGAATTTTTAACAGAATATGAGCATCCTTAACAGCAGAAAAGCTTTTTTTAAATATTCCACCTACACCATAAACCATCAACAGCTTTAATACCCCTTTTTCAGAGAGGCTTTCATTAAAATTCGGAGTGCGGCGAAACATTTTCATCACAAAAGCACACCCACAACTTCGGCTTTTCTGTGCTCGTGTTTGAGTGCCTTCGCGGGTTGCTTCAGGATACAGTACAGAAAAGCTCTGGACTCGGTTGCCGAGTGAAACAAATATGTTTCGGCCGCGGAGAAGGAAACAACAGAAATTTTCTTCTGAATTCAGAAAAGTCCTTTGGTATATCCCAAAAGTCGCAGCGCACGTGTTCGGGTAATCGTTGCTTGTGAAATTTAATGTATTCTGGATTGGTGCTGTCGTCAAAACGGAAAATGCAGGCAGAATTGATTCAATGTCTGAGTGATGAGTTTGAAAAAAAAATGTTCAATTGATAGTTGCTTTGATCAGTCAGTGTCAAATATTATATATGTATTGCTATTGGCGTTTCAAAAAACAAATCCTAATTATGTTCTTTTGCTTAAAACCGTTATAAAATCAACAGTGTACAAATCTCCTTTCAAGATGTAAATGTAAATGTGAGTAGTAAATTAATTTTGTAAATTCATCAATTTTATATTTGAGAGCCTGAGAGCATATTAAAAAAAAAATAAAATATTTCATACAAAATTTGTAAAATCATTTTATAAATTGAAAAAACCTGAACTTTCAAAACTTAAAATAATCTTTATCATTAAAAATGTTGCTGGTTTGTACCGTTTTCAAAAAGTATAAAAGTTCTGCACCAATTTTTGGTCAAATTTTTACACAATAGGCAATCCGTTTTTATATATATGTATGTAGTAGGGATCTCATTACAGATCTACTTGAATCTTCTAAAATAAAGGAAGTTTTCGCTTAAGGACGCCAATCAGACACCTAAAATATTACATACTTATAGTGTATAGCGTGGTACCGTGTTGACAAAATGCAGGCAATAGAAAATCAAAAACTATTTTATACCCACAAATAATGCAAAATTAAAATAAGTATACAATAAGTACACCCAGCGACAAAAAAAAGCCGCACTCCGAAATTTCATGCATTTTTGACTTCTCTAGCGTGGGGTTTCCCCAAATGTTATTCGACACTAAAAGTTTTTTTTTTGAGTCAATAAATCAATTTTTAACAAAAGTGCATACTACGTTTTTTGATATCATATTCATATAGTTAAAAATAAATATTTTTTCAATCACACTTTTCTGAACGGTCATTTAGTATTTTCACCAAACACAGGAAAAAAATTTAGTAAAATTATAAAATCGATTTATTCAGCAAAAACAAAATTTTCGGAATAGCGTTACCTTTTTCTGCGGCGAACTGTGCGGGAACCATCGGGTCTAATGAGACTACATTTTGACTCATCCGAGAATATGATTCGTGACCACTCAGATTCACCCTAATTTTTATGTAGCTGAATTTAGACATGATTTCTTCATTCGACTATTAAGAAGTGGGTTTTTGGTAGGTAGCTTTTTTTGCCATTAATCTCATCTCCTTTAAACGACGTTGTATAGTTCGAGCTAAAATTTCTTTCGCAAATCGTTTCTGAACTTCAAAAGCTATCTTTACAGCATTTTTGAATCGATCATGTCGGTTCGTATTCCTAATAATCCGATTTTCCCTTGCACTTGTACACTTTTTTCTTCCCGATCCATTCGTACTCTTGACTTGTCCAGTCTCACGAAATTTTTTCAAAAATCGTCGTACTGAGCTTTCATTGAACTTAGTTCGATCCGCTATTTTTCGAATAAAGACATTTTGTTCAGCCGAGGCAATAATTTTTTACTTTTCAGTCACCGTCATCTGTTCTCCTTTAGGCATACTTCTTAAAGACTCCTAAGTAATATGTTTTGCAAAAAATGTTTCCAGAAACTGAGACGTTAGGAAACACATGCAAAAAGAAAAAACATTCACAGGGACACACAAAAAAAAATTAGACGAATCGAACAACAATTCGGGATATCCCATGCTAGAGAAGTCAAAAATTCATGAAATTTCGCAGGGCGTCTTCTTTTGTCGCTGGGTGTATACAATAAGGAAATAAGTATACAAAGTTAGAGTTAGTTCTATAGTTTGACGGTGTGCATTTGGCTAAGACCCTCTCTGCTGTAGAGTGTAATAATATTGATATACAGTGACGCACTTAAGTGATGTCACAGCTGCAAATTTCAACTTTGAATGCTATTTCCAGGCTAATGCTGCATGTTAATGATTAAATTTTTTTGTATACATTTAGACTAAGCATTTGTTTATTGTAAGGCACTTTATTTTTTTTATTTTCTATATCGAACTTCAAACTATTTAAACTTAAAAAAAAAAAGTAACCTATTTCGTGGAACAAAAGTCTTGGCACACTTAATCATTAACATGCAGCATTAGCCTGGAAATAGCATTTAAAGTTGAAATTTGCAGCTGTGCCATCACTTAAGTGCGTCACTGCACATATGTATATTCACGGTTGAAAATTGTTGTAGTTGGTTTTGTGATCTGTGGGCTCGGATCGAGGGTTTGCGAAAATGGTGATTGATTTTTTATATTTGGAAACTTAGAATGGCCGCATACTGGCAGCATAAAAATAAGATCAACAATGAATTGATTTAAAACAGTTTCATCTTACTTTTACAGTACAGTAAACACTCAAGCCTCCACATAAGTCACGATAAATGTCTCCAATCAGAAAAGAATCAATCTGAGTATAACTAAAAAGCGACAAGGATCATGGCCATGTCCGAAAAATGGTGCACCTTAATGCTAATCATCACAATTATGACGAATACAAGTATAGCAAGATCATGGTCATTGGATGCACAGAACTTGCCTCAAGCAATCCAGAATCGGCAAGGCATTAAGTCATTATGTAAGTAGTTGCATCCGTATACGTATGTACATTAATATATGGATTCACATTCACATATGTATGTACATCCATGTAGTTCCATTTATGTAGTTACACATAACTGGAAATAATGTTTGTATAAGCTCCAAGCTGGCAGCTTCTATAAATGGGCTACGGCCACATCTATTAATAACATACCCAACTAACATTTGTTTAACATGGTATTTAATCGAATCACTTTAACGCACTATGAACTAACGAAAGATTTGCAATGAACTAAATATAACGATGGAAACTTACGCGTAAGGAAATCCCCAGTGTCTGGGTATTTTCTTAATTATCTTATGAATCTTAAAAATTCGTTGCAAAAGTTTTGGTAAATCTCAAAATCGACAAAAACTTTAGATTAATAACATTCTACACACTTTCACAAATTCAACCGCATTCCCAATGTAGCCGCAGTAGATCCAAGTGAGTGTGAGAACTTTAACTGATGTTTAATGTATTAAATGCCTGGACCAATTATGGTAAGCAGGCAGCGAATCGCAGAAGTAGGGAAAAGAAAAAAGCGAAACCATATATGCTATCCAAGAATATAATCTACTTCGCACATGTAGACTTTAATTAAATCGTCAAAAAGGAGGAACAAGGGACCTGGAGAGATGCGAAAGGACGCAAAGCCACAAGTTAGCGCATCCTTCATGTTAATCAACATACACGTACATGTTGTAGCACGGTGGCTGCCAAGCAGGAGGCAAGCACTGTTATATTATCTGTCTTTATTTTTCGGTTCCCTCCTCTTCGGGATTGGGATCTCAAAGTTATCTGTTGTGGTTGCGGTTAACACTTGGGGAATGAACGCGTCGCGAATTTTATGATTGCGCGTATATCTATTATTTCATAGTATTGTAACGAAAATTCGAAGTTGGCGCCCTTAGAGCCCTGGACCAGGCTTATCGATAGTTTGAGTCCACCTCGATCGGCTGGACTTTGGACAGTGGGAA
This sequence comes from Drosophila affinis, assembly GCA_037356375.1. Classification (NCBI taxonomy): domain Eukaryota; kingdom Metazoa; phylum Arthropoda; class Insecta; order Diptera; family Drosophilidae; genus Drosophila; species Drosophila affinis. The sequence continues at coordinate 30,042,631 of CM074800.1, forward strand.
GAGAGAAAACGAAGAGAGAGTGAAGCAGGAGGAAGAAGAGAGATTGGATAGAAAAAAAGAAGTTGTAACAACGTGCTCAAGAAGGTTAGGTCTTAGAATAAACTGGAGATAACGAAAGAAAAGTGTTAAGTGTGTTTCTATCACGACGGTGTCACGGCTGCTACCTCCCCTTAGCTGCCGCCTTACAAAATTTATCCCAATCCCAACCTGAAAAGGAAATCCGCTCGGCCCACCGGTAGCAAAAATCTTGTTACAGTATGGATGATGTTCATACCCGGTATTCATGGAGCACAGATCTATGGGTTACAGCCGACAGCCGAGTCGATCTAGCTCCGTCTTTTTGAAGAATCCAAATTTGATATTAGTTTAGTTTAGTTTGAAAAATGCCAGTTTTATTTTCTAGTAAATTATATGCATTATACCAGCGGACACGCCGAACGTTGTCTTGCCTTAATTTAACGCCTGCAGATAAACTCAAGAGTGGAAATAAAACACAGATAGTTCAAAACTTGAAAACTTGAGAGCATATCGCGTGATACCATTCTCGCCAACAATTACCATTCCAACTTCATAGATAGCACTAGTCAACACGACATTTCCGCTGTCGCCCAATATGACTTTTTCTGATAGATTTGGAAAATTATGGTTTTTTAATGGTTTAGTTTTTTTAAGGAATTTTTAAAAAATGTGGTATTGTTCTTTAGAGGTAGTGCTTCTATTTTTCACATAACTTAAGTTTCTAATAACTGGTTGTATTGAACTCTGCAGGTTTAAAATGCTGACAAATTCAGCTCGACCCAGACACTTTTTGGCTGCAACTTAACGTCTGGAAGATTATCAGATTTAAAATTCAAATTTAATAATTTTTTTTTGGTATTTTTTTCCGATATTTTGATTATAAAAACTCAGGAAATGTCGAAAGAAAATATTTTGTGGCTAACATTTTCGATTTTAGGTAGACCCATTAATTAGGCGTCGTGTAATCGTCGTGTATCTTTTGTATGAATCGTTGGATAAACGGCTATGTTACAGACGTTTGACCAAACCTTCATATGCCGTTTCGCACCATCCGATATGACATTTTACCGTTAAAAACTATGACAAACACAGATTTTTGGAAAAAAGAAGAGGGTATACCTCGGCTAACGGACTCTAACAGGTTTCGTATTCAAAATTTGTGTGGTTTACGTCTACTGGTCGAATTTGAGGTCGTAATTGTGCACTGCGAATCTGTGCAAAATGGGCACCAGAGGGCGGAAAAGGTCGTGGTTACTCGGTACTCAGTCGACAAAATAAGTTCTTCTTTAAGGAGAATTTCCGCATGGAAAGGAGTACATTCAACATTCTGGTTAACCTGTTGCCCGATTTAAAATAAAGACACTCCATTTCGACTGACAATCCCTCTGGAGAAAAGAATAGCCATAGTCCTTTATTGTCTAGGATCGTCACCCGAATATCGTACGGTAGCGAGTTTATTTGGTGTGTCAAGGGCCATTATCTGCCGGATATTGCTGGAATTTTGTCGGGAGGTAGTTGCACAACTCGCTGACAAGTATCTGCAAGCAGACTTTCTTACCCTGAGAAGATCACGGAAACACTGAAAGGATTCAAAGACACAGGGTTTGAAGCAAAAAATATGAAATCAACTATATTGTTGAAATGCTTTTTTTAATAATTAAATTAGTTTAAACAATTTGTTCTAACCATTACATGAATTTTTTCCCCGTTTTACTCAGTTAAAAATTTCACGCGGCAAAATTTAAATTTGAATCTGCTGTTTTTTGTTGTTATTAGTGGTAATAGTTCCGCTGATTAGGCAGAAAAGTACGAAAATTGCTGTTATGCGCACAGAAATACCACAGAAATACCAAAACGCAGTTGCGTCAGAAGACGACGCAACGACGAATCAAGACGCAGCCTCAGTGTAAACGGCACCTACGTTTTCAAAGTCAGCATTTCAAATAATTATACCGAAAAATTAATGAAATTTGAATGGATTTTTTGGTTTAAAAAACCTCATGATTTTAAATAGTTTATCATGCCGGCTGAACTCAGCGAAATGTTATAGTGTCGTATTAGTATCTTAAGTGAAATTCATTAAAAACGATGTACACATGTACGTACTTTTATTTCGTTTTATTTTGTATTTATTCTAATATTTTTTTTTTTCGTTTATAAGAATCGATGGACATAAACGGCTAAGTTACAACCGTTTGATCAAACTTTCGAATTTGTCGAATTTCGCCGATAAATTCCGTTAGCCGACGAGTAACCTACAAAAATACCAAAAATCTGTGTTTGCAACAGTTTTTAACTGCAAAATGAAAGACACAGGATTGGAAGCAAAAAATATGAAATCAACTATATTGTTGAAATGCTTTTTTGAATAATAAAATTAGTTTAAACAATTTGTTCTAGCATTACATGTATTTTTGTATTGTATGTATATGTATTTTTACTTAGTGAAACATTTTACGCGGTAAATTTTAAATTTGAATCTGCTGTTTTTTGTTGTTATTAGTGGTGATAGTTCCGCTGATTAGGCACAACAGCTGTTATGCGCACAGAAACATAGTATTTAACTACCGAAATACCAAAACGCAGTTGTGTCGGAAAACAACGCAACTTTTTGCCACCACTAGGGCCCTATGCCAAACCTATGTAAAAAAAACTGCGTTTCTGGGAAGACGCAAAGAATCAAGACGCATCCTCAGTGTAAACGGACCTTAAAATGGCATTTAGGATGGTGCCAAACGGCATATGAAGTTTCGGTCAAACGGCTGCAGCTTGGCCGTTTATTTATAGATTTTTAAAAGCGAAACCTTAAACGACGCTTTATTAATGTGTCTATCTAAAACCAAAAATCAAGGCATTCAAAATTTTTTTTACGACTTCCTGAGCTTTCAAAGTCAAAATTTCGGGGAAAAATACCGAAAAAAATTATGAAATTCCAATTTGGAAGACTGACTCGGATTTATAGCTGCATTTGTCAGCTTTTTTAACTGTAAAGGTCATTACAACCAGTTTTAGGAAACTTAAGTTATGTGAAAAATAGAAGCACTACCTATGAAAAAAAATACCAATTTTTTTAAATATTCTTAAAAAAAAACTTTTCCATGAAAAAAAACCATAATTCTTTAAAAAATTTTAAACATCCAAATCTATAAGAAAAAGACATTTTGGGCGGCAGCGGAAAAGTCGTGTCGACTAGTGTATTTAGTGTCGTGATATTAGCAGAGTGGCTCGTTTTCCCTTTTTATACCCGGTACTCGAAGAGTATAGGGGTATATTAGATTTGTGGGGATAACGGTTGTGGGTAACGCCCAGAAGGAAGCGTTTCCGATCCCATAAAGTATATATATTCTTGATCAGCATCAATAGCCGAGTCGATATAGCCATGTCTGTCTGTCCGTCTGCCCATCCGTCCGTCTTCATTAGCGCCTTTATCTCAGAGACTATTAAAGCTAGAGCAACCAAATTTTGTATCCAGTCTCCTGTGTTATCACACTACTCCAAGTATATTTCAAAATTTCGCCCCGCCCCCTTCCGCCCCCACAAAAGACGAAAGTCTGTGGCATACACAATTTTAAAGATACGAGAAAACTAAATACGCAGAGCCATAAAGGATGACCATTTCTATCAGAGTGATGAATCTGAATCAGATCGGATTATTAATATAGCCACAATGATGAAAACCATTTCGAAAATCATCGAGCCCTCTCGCTCTCTCTCACACGCGACCCTGTATGTTTTGCGTATTCGTTTAAATGAGCGCCTAGTTCTCAGAGACTATAAGAGCTAGAGCAACCAAACTTTCTATCCAAGCTCCTGTGAATTCAGCAAAAGTTTATTTCAAAATTTTCATTTCATTTTTTTCATTTATTTATTTATTTCATCCTAGCGCGACAAGCATTTTATACTTATAAATTAGGGCGCTAGTCACAACAAGTGTAATATTAACTTTTGACATTTAAATTACTAACATTAAGAAGTGATTACAATTACAATTACATACATTCGAACTTATATACTAACATTTTAATAATATAATATTTTGTTTAGTTTTAATTTAGTTTCTGGGAATTTCACTCTTACTCTTCGTTCAACCCCTCTCTACTATCACAAATTCAAATTATGTAGTGCGTAGATGATTCTCCAGTGCGATTTTGAACTGCACTCCCCCACTGATTGCCTTGATGGCGTGGGGAAGATGATTCCAAACTCGAACAGCATATACAAAGAACTGTTTCATTGTGCATGTGTACCTGTATTTAAAGCAAACAATATTTTTCGTCCGTCTTGAAGTGCTAAACTTAAGTCGTTCATATAAGTAAGATGTCTCTTTGGTATATATAACTTTGTGCAGTAATACTAGGACCCTAAACTCTATCCAGGATTTAAGTGGCATATCGAAAATTTTTATCATTACGTCCGAAATATGGTCAGTTCTACGTCTGTTATAAATATATCTCGCGATATTATTAAAAGCAACTTGCAGCTTGCGTTGGCTGGCAGAGTTACTGTCACTAAATACTTCTATACCATAGAAAAGGACTGGTGTGATGTACATTTTGGCAATTGTTTGCCTTATATTCACTGGGAGAAAATCTTTAGTTAGGTATAAATTTCTAAGAATCCCAATAGCTTTTCCGACTGATCTGTTTATGTGATCATCCCATGTCAAAGTTTGGTTAAACATAAAACCTAAGTTGTTTGCACGTTCTACATATTCAATGGGGATGTTTTCAATATTCAATTTTTGTATTGCATTAGTGTCGAACTTTCTTTTACCTATGACTATGCATTTTGACTTATTAGGATTTAATCCTAGCCCATTCATTTTAGCCCACTGACTTACACTTTTCAATTCACTATTACAGACACGAATACAGTCATTAACTCTACTAATGGGACGACTAACAAACATTTGAACATCATCGGCATACATATGAACGTCACAACTTGACAATATACTCGGTAGATCATTTACATACATAGAGAACAATAATGGCCCTAAAACGGATCCTTGAGGAACACCACGCTTGACACAAAGTAATGACGAGTACATATTATTTATACACACAGACTGCATACGATTACTCAAGTACGAAACAATTAGTCTTGTTGCTGCACGTGAAATATTACATAGACGACTTAGCTTAAAACAAAGAATTTCGTGGTTAACCGTGTCAAAAGCCTTACTATAATCTAGAAGTGTCAGAAACGTTATATTGTCCGAGTCCATTTTTTCTCTTATACGTTCAACTACGTTTATTATTGCTATTGTACAACTTCTGCCCACTCGAAAACCTGATTGCTTATTTGTCAAAAGTTTTTTAGTTGTCAAGTAATGAAAAACTAAAACTATTATCACAGGTACCATTATCACAGAAGCAGTGTACATCATCACAGTTACTATAGAGATTTTAAGGCACGCACTCAACATAGTCAGTTTTGGTCACTTCAGGTACTTTACAGTCTAAAAAAATTCTATTAAGTTCGTCAGGATCAATATCACAGATGCGCGGAGTAGTGGATTTACCAACACCCAGTTCTTTAATATACGCCCATTTCTGCTGATTTGATCTCGCTAAATTAAATTTGTTGCAAAAGTATTTTCTTTTCTCTGAGTTGATTAACTGTATCACATTTTTCCTAATTATCTTATATTGTGCAGCATGGTGGGCTGTTCTGTACCGCCTTAATTTTTTAAAAGCGATATCACGTTTGTTAATTAATATTTTAATGTTCGAATTGAACCAGGGATTTCCACGAGGGTTGACCGTTTTTGTCACCAGCGGAATCGATCTGTTATATAGATACGTTATATTATTTTGTAGGACAGTCAGTTGTGAATTAATATTATCATAGTCATAAATAGAGTCCCAGTCACATGAAATAAAGTCAGCACTTAACAAGGCATAGTCAATGTTTCTAAAATTTCTATAAACTATTCTGCTTTCAGTTAAGTCAGTATGAAAATTATAGGTCAAGAATATTAGGTCGTGTTTCGAAAACATTGGCATTGATAGTTGACTGTAAGTAGAAATTTTATGACAGTCGGTTACAAAAAATAAGTCAAGTAAGGTATCACAGTGATTTGAGAAATGCGTGGGTGCAGACGAATTTACTAACTTTAATCCCATAGATTCTATGTCGTCCGATAATTGCCTTTCTCGCAGGACATTGCTGTTGAAGTCAGATCGAAACAAATCATAACCAGTACACTCTACTAACAAATTACTAACATGAGACGAAAACCACGTTTCTGACACACATATGACATCAATATTGGACTTGACAAATAGATACCTAAATTCCTCGATTTTCTTAGTTAGGCTTTGGGCATTAATATGGCATACACGCAGACCTTCCCCTTGATTGCCAAGTATTCTTAGCATTGTATAACTGCTCGAGCCGGACGACCATGCATTATCATCCATAATCACTTGAATATAAACAAATTAGAGAAGACAATCCAAACACCACTGTTTTAAGAGTACGGGGAGATGATGTAAAGAGAGTGAGATTCCTAGCAGAGACTATTACAAGATGAGTAGAGATATTAAACCTAATGAGAAACATAAAGTAGAGGACAAGATAAGTAGAAATATTAAACCTAATTAGAAACATAAAGTAGAGGACATAAATTAGTTCTATTCTATCGAAAATTACTCCGCCCAGTTCCAGGTCCTCCAGATGCGGATTGAGTCACCACCTCAGCCACAGCTTCCACTCTCTGTAGGGCACAGAGCTCAGCCATGCTCTTAAGGCACACAAATTCGACGCGAACACTCTGCCGAACGTAGACCATTGCACGGCGGGTGAAGACAGCCGACAGAGCATTACGCTTCTTCATCTTCATTGCCTCTCTGAAGATGTCGTAGTTGGTTTTAGAGAGCTGTTCGTTGATGTAGAAGGGTTGTTTGGACTGGATTCCAAACAACTCCAAGCTAAGTGGCTGCTTGGTCTGCCGTCGATGTTCTCCAGCCCGTTGCAGCAGCATGATTTTTTCGCGCCTGCTATCAAATTTTATGATAATAACGGGATCAACAACGGCGTTCTGTGCATGGTCCCGCACCTTAACCCGAAAAATCTCCTTCACTTTTGGTGGTGGTGTGAGGCCTAATGAGTAACAGAGGCTGTTGAAGAGAGTCTTTAGGTTCTCCTCTTCCAGTACGGGCACCCCATGCACTCTGACGTCATTTGCAATGCTTGCTTCGGCTTCTGCATCCTCTTTGGCTTGGAGTTTCGCCTCCAGTTCCTCCACCTTGCTGCATAGCGCACGAATTTCGCAGCTTCCATCCTCAAGCTTCTCTACTCGTCGGCCAAGCAGCTCTACTTCCTCCGAAAGACTATGAAGTCTAGCCTCAAACCTCTCTGCCATCTCACGCAGAATTCTTTCCTCAGCTTCCCTCACGCTGCAGCTGATGTGTTTCGCCTGCTCATCAAATCGATTATTAATTAGCTCGATCAGCTGCGGCGAAAGCGTATCTGAGAAGCGACCAGATCTTAAGTCCAGCGACGAGTCACTGCGGACGCGCTTTGCTGCAGTTTTTGACATCCCGCTTTGCCGTTTAACAGAGGAGAAAGGTCCAAAAGAGATGCACAGAGAGAGAGAGCGTAGGTTGAGTGAGGGAGTAGGCCTCAGAGCGAACACAACGATCAGCAGTAGCTATTTGCACGGCGAACGGCGAACGATCCAGCAAAGCGACGAAGCGATGAGCAGTGCGTAGGCAATGCAACAGATGACGTGCACGAAACGGTGAGCACAGAGAGCGGAGATCCAGAGAGGAATAGGCAAAAGCAATAACAAATAGCTTGCGCGTCTTTAAATTTATGTATTTATTTATTTGCTCAACCTGCAGCTACCGAATCACTGATATTCACACAATTATTGTTCAGTTATGACAAGCTCCGAGATATACACAACTATTGGCAATTAATGTCTAGTGAATTCAAAGTAAAAGCAGAAAATGCAGGAGCGACACGGAAAGACGACCGGCTGCTAGAACTTCTTGCTTCTGTTCTTAAGTTCTTCCATTTGGGCCAAAATTGAATTCGTCCCTTTTGCGAACATATAATAAATTACATAAATCATAAAATCGCATACATTCTGACTGAGTACCGGGTATAAAGTAGAGCCGCGGCCTTTGCCGCGTCTCACAACGTTACTCCTCGTAACGTAACTGAAGTTAAGCGCATCTAAAAGATTGTCCACTAGAATTCAAGCAATACGCTCGTGAACGTCCCTCATCGATTTCAATAAAAATATAAATACGCAAAAGCATTAAAATCAATCCTTTAAGGAAGAAGACTGGGTGGGTTGGAGGTGACGCTTTTGGTTGAGCCGGAATCTAGATCGTAAAATAATTTGATGACCTCACAGCTTGGCCGCACAATTAAACTTCAAATAAAAGCTGCGTGAAATTTTCGTATCATGAATTATTTCAATGAAGAAAGCTTAGATTATGTATTTTATTACTGCATCGCGGAGCAGTAGTTAAATCATCACCTAAAGTTACTTAAAATCCATCCAAAGTAAAGAGTATTCTCTTTAATGGTTAATTTTTAACCATATTTTTCAATTTGTCATAAAAAATGTTCAGAACCATTCCTACCCCGTGGCCTTGAAAAATCAATATTATATAATTAATCATTTTGAATCAATCAATCAGAGTTTTTTCGCCTTTATCCGAATGTGTATTGGACCAGTACAGCCTTAATTTAGCTTTAATAGGCCAGGATTTGATTTGTAAATAAAATGATCCAAATGGCTAATAACTTTACGATTACCAAATTAAATAACGAAATAGTTACTTATTCTGGCAGACTCATGTTTCTACTCTCACAAACATTTTCCGATCAATGTTTTAAAACACATACATAAATTGGTGCTCCGATTTAAAAAAATAATCCGCTACAATTCACAGTTTTCAGATATTTAAAATACACAAGTATTTCATTTAGGAAGACTTCATCTTCTTAAATCGCTCATTTTTTTTGTTGAAGTATTTTTAATAATGCATAAAAGGATTTTTTTTTTCCGATGTATGTATATGGTCAGCTGTTTTTTTTTTTTTTTTAACAGAATCGATGAGAAAATAAAACATATCGATTACACACATTTATTAAAACGGGAGCACCTAAAAGCGAAACGTTTTAATTGGAAACGCAAATGCAAGTGATAACCGGAGCCATTGCTCTTTACTTTCACTTTAATTTACGAAACTTATATTTAACCTAAACGTATGTCTGCGTTAGATCCATAGGCATTAGGGATGAAAAGTAATTATAATAATTACAAATGGGCAGAAGACAAATATCCGTTCTATGAAAAGAAATGTAAAAAAATGTATATTTACGTCACAAATTGAAAACTTTGGAACTTTTTAAATTTTACATATGTATATATTAAGTTAATATATTAAAAGTGTTAATTAAAAAAAAAAATGTATAATCAGGGGTGCCACAGATTGTTAAAACAACCGAATTCCAACTTAGTTGCTTTGCTAGGTGCCACAGCCTGCTGCCTCGGTTGTTTTTAAAATCTCTCGTATTATGAGAAGAGATTTGGTTAAATTCACTACAAAAACACACTTTATCCATAGAAAGTGGTACAGTTTCGGAAATTTGATTAAAATTCTGATTTAACTCCATAAGAATAATTTAAGATTTTACTTTTTTTATGATTTTATTTCCATTTTACATTTGCCAGTCACAGAAAATCGCAAAAAACATCACAAGCTCTACTTACTAGAGATATATCATTATTAGGCAATACTGAGAAAACTATAGTTAACTCATACTTACTTACAAAAAGAATTTTTACAGCAAAGAAATGTGAGTCACTGAAATTGACATGATCGACAGTTCTAGTTAGTTTAGACGCCGCAGTTTAATTTATATTCATTCAGAGAGATAGATGGAAATTTCTGGTAGCTCGGTTTTGAGATTTGGGACCGTTTACTAATACATATGTAGCTGTTAAATACACAAGTAAAATATCACCTCTCTTTTTTATGTAAAAAAGTTTTGGGTTTTTGTCGTCGATCGATATTGTATGCAAAGCATACATACATATACATATGTCTGTCCATGTCCGGCGGCCATGTTTCTGCACGTAAGTTCTTGATAGACAGTGGTCCATCGCTGGTTTTGTTGGTTTCTTAAGCACGTGCGACGGGTGTTTGCATGGGGCTTGTCCCATAGTATGTATATAATATTATGTTGTACGCATAGTCTACGATCTGTGGGTACACAGAAAAGAAAGCCGGGGAACCTACGGAAGGATACAAAACAAAAAAAATATTAGTGTACTGTGAGTATTTACTGTACCGGAGCTCTCTGAACTAACTGTAACCTTTTGGCCTTCCCATCTCTTCTCCCAATTGTGACCCGCTGATATGCCAGGTCGTGCGAGCGGAGAAAGAAGACGAGAGTGGAGACGAGTAGAAAAAACAGCCCCAACCATTTCACCAAATTACAAACAAAGCTTATTTGTGGTTATCGTGCAAAAGCATCTCTGCGACACATTGGGAGCAGGAGAGTTTCTCTCCACGTAATTGAGTTGATAAAGGTTCGGTGTGGCGCTTGCATTGTTTGTATTATTTGTGTAAATTATGCAAAGTTAATTACCTCGGAAAACTTCATAATTAGAAATGTGATAGAATGCGCTTCGCTGTGTCGTTGACATCCGCTTCCAAGCGAGTATTCCTCGTACGCCTACTTTTGCTCAGCCCCCCAACCGGTAGCATAAATCAGCACTATAGTATATTCTCTTTAAAAACTCTTCAGTCATTTTTTAATTGCGCTAAATGCGCAGAAAGTTTCTTAAGCATTTAATAATTAAATTCATTTTTGTGTGATTTTTGGCCTTTGAAATGTAAGCAATCTTTTTCTTGCTCCTATGTTCGTTTCATTATACGCACGATAACAATTAGGAAACTTGAAATTGTTCGCTGAACTTGTATTGACTTTGCATTGTGTTTTTAGATTCGTGCGGCCTTTTCCTGCCATTCTAATGGCATTCGTCGCATTTTCGAAAGCTTCTCCCGTTCTGAGTTTTGTTTCGAGCCCATCAATTAAAGGCCATTTCAGGCTTCTATTTCAAAACGCTGCCTATCAGAGATGGTGGAAATGGATTGATGTTGACTACTATTACTAGTGTACAAGTCTGCTGCATGCTCATGTGTAATAAGTGTTTGTGCAATTATCATAATCAGAACGTACCGTTAACTAACACAAACAAGTTTATTTTTAGTTGTTCTCTTCAAATTTGTGAAACATAATTTAATCGGACTGACGGAGTTCAGTTTGTTCGCCAATATTCAAGAGCATCAGAGATAAGTAGAGAGAAGATGGTGATGGAATTTTTTGTGAATGTGGAGCTCCACTCGGAATTGGTACCTAAGAAAGCCGAAAATATCCGTGCCCATTGCACTGGCAATAAAGCATTCAAGAGCTGAAGTGAACTAAACTGAGCTCAACGAGAGCGTTGCGACGTCCGGATGCTTGTGCTTGAATACCCATGCACGGATCCTACGAATGTATGAATACTTACCAATCCCATATATGTTTATAAGTACAGTGGCTCAGGGCCAAAACGATGCAGTGTCAAATAAAAAGTTTAAAGTGCTACAGATTTTAAACTAGAGGGAAAAACAAAAAATGTGTAAACGCCGATTTGTTGTATGTTTTACCACATTTAAAAAAGGAACTTTATTAGCTGATTAAATATTGCTCAGTTTTAAAAATAAAATAAAAACTTAAAATATATCTTAAATACAAGTCAGAGCAAGAACGATGCATCCACAAACTATTAAACTAGTTTAATATTAGTCGAATAAAAGGTTAAACAGGTATTTTAATACTTAGTATGTAATCCCTTAACCTTTATTACGGCTCTTAACATACTATTCATGGAAGTGATCAGCTTCCGAGTGCTTTCCGAGCTTATTTTGTTCCATTCCTCCAGCAGAGCTTTTATAAGGTCATTTTTGCTAGAAACCCTGTGATTCTGGGTGTTTTTCTCCAGCGAAGCTGACAAATTTTGAATAACATTTAAGTCTGGAGACTGGGCCGGGGGAATCAACAAGTGGGGGCAGTTCCAGATAAGCCAGGTCTGTTCTATTCCGGACGAATGTTTCGGATCATTATCCTGGTAGAAGCGGTAGAAGCACTCGGAAGCTGATCACTTCCATGAATAGTATGTTAAGAGCCGTAATAAAGGTTAAGGGATCACATACTAAGTATTAAAATACCTGTTTAACCTTTTATTCGACTAATATTAAACTAGTTTAATAGTTTGTGGATGCATCGTTCTTGCTCTGACTTGTATTTAAGATATATTTTAAGTTTTTATTTTATTTTTAAAACTGAGCAATATTTAATCAGCAAATAAAGTTCAATTTTTAACTGTGACAAAACATACAACAAATTGGCGTTTAATCATTTTTTGTTTTTCCTCTGGTTTAGAATCTGTAGCCCCTTAAACTTTTTATTTGACACTGCATCGTTTTGGCCCTGAGCCACTGTATGTACAGTTATATATGCCCTGCAGTACCAGCCGTGAGCGATGACGAATGTCAACGATAATGTCATCTAGGCGTTGACGCCCGCTAAGCCGAGCCCTTTATTTTCTCTGTTTCTTTCTTTTCCGCGCGATTGTGAAAGATCGGCTCTGCCGATCGTGCAAAGTACAAGAGAATTTGGTTTTTTTTTTTATCTCTTTTGCGCCTGCGTCGCCAGAGAATTCTTGCTTTGTTCGCCTTGCATTTGCCTATTACGTTACATTGTTACAATTGTGCGGAAAGAGTTGGTAGCGAAAATGCAGTGATTTAGTGAAAAATATCTATATTATTTATTACTACCAGGTAAGTGCATTGTTTAAATAAACAAAATGTGATGTACGCTTTAAAATAATGAAATTGTGAAAAAACAGAGTTCAATGTATCGCTGCATTCACATTGTATTTATTTATTCTTCTTTTATGCTCTTTAATTTGTTTGTCCTTATGCTCCGACTAATATGTATGGTATGGATTAAAAGAAGAATAAAGAAATTTAATGTGAATGCATAATCTGCTGTGGGCTCGAAATTTCAATTTTAAGCAGTCAAAAAAAAAACAGAAAAGCAAACTTATATGCGAGGCCTGAGTCAAGCGGGTACATCTACAGATCTACAGCGAGCATTTCTTTTTGTTTAAACAACTATTTTACAAATCGAACATATTTCTGGCATTTCGATCTTTCCTTTTATAATTACGAGCAAATTAATAGTATTTTATAGAATAATCATTTTATTGATAGATCAACAAAATACGGAACACATTGGGGACGGGCACATCCTGGAAGTACATGGAAAGTAAGTCTTTACAATTAAAATTAATCCATATTATTTCAGTGGCGATGCAATTGAAGTTACCGAAAGAGCCTCTGAATCCCCAAAACTGACATACATATGTATGTACATAATTGTAATTTTAGGTGCCATTTACACTGAGGCTGCGTCTTGATTCTTTGCGTCTTTCCAGAAACGCAGTTTATTTACATAGGTTGATCATAAGGCCCTAGTGATGGCAAACAGTTGCGTCGTTTTCCGACGCAAGTGCGTTTTGGTATTTCTGTGGTAATTCTGAGCGCATAACAGCAATTTTCGTACTTTTCTGCCTTATCAGCGGAACTATCACCACTAATAACAACAAAAAACAGCAGATTGAGATTTAAATTTTGCCGCGTAATATTTTGAACTGAGTAAAAATGGGCAAAAATTTATGTATTGGTTAGAACAAATTGTTTAAACTAATTTTATTATTAAAAAAATCATTTCAACAATATAGTAGACTTCCTTTCACTGTTTCCATGATCTTCTCAGGGTAAGAAAGTCTGCTGGCAGATACTTGGCAGCGAGTTGAGCAACTACGTCGCGACAAAACTGCAGTAATATGAGGCAGTCAAAAGCCCTTGACACACCAAATAGACTCCCGTACGATATTCCGCAGGCGATCCTAGGCAATTAAGGGCTATGGCTGTTCTCTTCTCCAGAGGGATAGTCAGTCGAAAAGGAGTGTCTCTCTTTTTGAGATTGGGCAACAGTCCAACGAGAATGTTGAAGTACTCCTTTTCATGCAGAAATTTTCCTTAAAAAAGGCATCGGAGTTCTCTACAACATCTTTCTCTCAAAATGAACCATATCGTGGCTATTGCAATGAAGAATATATTATTTAATTGAAAAGAGAGAACATTGTCTGCTCTTTACCTACAAGAGTCCAAACGCAAGGAGGACGTTGAAGTTGCAAGACGAATTGAAACTTTTCTAAGGATAACTCAGCCGCTTCCATGCACTTCAAAACGTTCTCCTCACTTTGCGCCACCGCAGTTAAAAGAATTAACTCTATTTCCGACATATTTCGTTGATTTTCGAACATTATTTACTTTGTTTACAAAATTTGTCTTCCTCTTCCAAGACGCAAAGAAGCAAGACGCTGTGGTGTAAACGGCAAAGCTGCTTCTTTGCGTCTTCTCCGATATCGATAGGTACGCACCAAGTGTAAAAAGCCTATTAAAGTGAGCAGTTCATCGTTCCGCGCGACATCATTTATGTCAATGGGGGTGCTCACGCTGAAATCGATGTGTCAACACATTTGTAAGCGCTGGCCCGTACTGCAGGGTGTAAATAGCACAAATCAAAACAGAAAATTCCGATCGATTATTTGGACAATATTTTACATCAGATTTTAAAAATGTTAATCACAACCGATTAGTGCACTCTTCCACATGGTATGCAGGCAAAAAATGTTTCGTTATAAGTTTTCTCCTTAGCTTTAAGCTTCATTTTCTTTCGCATGCACTTATTTGGTCATAGAAATAGCACATTTTGATGGAGAGGCAGCTAATTTCGAGCAAAAAGTGATTTTAGCAGAATTCTTAGTTATTTCGGTAACTCATTGATATTATTTACCGAAAAGAAGCTAAAATGGGTCGTGGAAGGCATTGCTCAGTTAAAATAAGGAAGACTATATACACAAAAAACCCTCTGAAATAGCCAAAATAATTAAATGCTCAAGAAAGATGGGTTGTACACACTTAAATTAGTTAGGTTGAGCCCAACTTGTTTGACTAAAAAAAGTAAAATAGGATGTGCTCATAGTGCGGAAGAGCAAAGCGGACCTTTTTAAAGGAAATTAATAATGAATGTGGTACGAATGTGTCAATAAGACTATTGGCTAGAAGACTGAACGAAGCTTCGCTTTGGACGCATCAGCAGAAAGAAGCCAATTCTGTCAAATCGAAACATCAAACAAAGATTAAGTTTCGCACGGGGATAAGAATCTGAATTATTGGAAAAATGTTTCTAACATAAATAAAATAACTAGTCAATAAGTGGAGCTATGAAGAGCCAAAGTTGTTCTATTAAAAAATTTGATTTTTAATAAAAAAAGCATTCCAAAAAAGCATTCCAAAAATTGAAAATTTGTTTGTGTCATTCATATGATCATGGCTGTATACTGTTTCGGGGTCGAAAGTTTCGTTAAATGCTTTGTCTGAATCTGAGTTTTGTGAAGCTAAGCATTTCCTACGACTGATTTTCTTTTATATTCACCTGGTATCCTTAAAAATAATATTAAAATTACAACAGATGTTTTGAATACACGAATATACAGTGACGTACTAAAGTGATGGCAGAGTTGCAAATTTTAACTTCAAATGCTATTTTCAGGCTCATGCAGCATTTTAATGATTAAATTTGTTTGTATATATTTAAAGTAAACATTTTTTTATTGAAAGGCACATTTTTTTTGACATTTCAATAACGTACTTAAAACTATTTAAACTAAAAAAAAGAAGCTTATTTCAAGGAACAAAAGTCTTGGCACACTTATCGTAATAATGATTTTTTTAAAAAGTTAAAATTAAAATTAATATTTGGTAGATAGTCCTTTTTGCTCGATTGCATCTTCCAGACGCCTAGGCATGGAATGAACCAACATTCGTTTTGTTTCTTCCGAAATATTTGACCATTCCTCCTATTGCCTTTTTAAGGTCATTTTTAGAATACATTTTTAGGTTTTTTCTTGCGTCGGCCCAACTCATCCCAGAGGTGCTCGATCGGATTATGGTCAGGGGACTGTGGAGGATGTGGTAGCATATGTGTGTTTTATACGTGAGATGTGCATCTTTGGCAGAATGCATCAGGTCATTGTCCTATATAAATTTGAAAGAACTCGACATCTTAAGCTTCACGGCACTTGTTTTTAAGTTTTCCTATATGTAAATCTATATGTATAAAAGTATTTCGTCGTTACTATAAAAGACAGCGGCTAGATTTTAACTATATTTAACTTAAGCATAATTTCGTTATGGTATTTATTTGTAAATTAATATGCAGAGATAAGTCGATGTTCATCATAGGCAGACGGACTACAAATCAAAAAGGAGACAAGAGAACGTCCGTTCAGTGCGCCTCATACATATGTAAATGATTAGGCAGGATTGTATACAAAACGAAAATAGAGTAGACCCAGTGCGTTGTCAATTTTTACATATCAAAACATACATATGTACATATACATGTACATATATACATACTTATTGTAAAAGTTTCGTGGAAATATTGCTAAGAACAAAAACTATTATACCACGAACAATTTTTTTAACCCGTCCATAACTCGATTTTTTTGTGGAGTTCTACGCAATTTCTCACTGAGAAAAAGAGATACAGATAGACGGAGTGTCTAGACTCTAGAGGCAAAGCAAACGCTTTGTACATGAGCCTGAGCTTTAACTACATGTGTGCACATGTGTTTTCTTCGACAGCGGCGTCGTCAACAACCAATACAAACAAGCAGCGCTACTATACACTTTGGGGAATTTGACCACTTTTTCTGGCCAAAAACCGTTTTCCAAAAGTCGTTAAAATTAAAAATGTTTAACGGCAGGGGCGAACGCAGAAAATTTTTTCGGGGGGGGGGGGGTTCGACTATAAATTTTTATAAATGGAGTGCCCAGCCTTTGATGTCTTACGATTTTGATAAATGTTGCAGAATCTGAAATCTGCGGCATTTTGAAATATCCACCTTTTCACCGTAAACAGCTAGTTCTTTATTTTGAAGTTCATACCTATGAATTCGATTTTCTAATTTCCCTAAAATTTCGGGGGGGGGGGGGGGGGGGGGGGGGGTTTGAACCCCCAAAACCCCCCCCTGCGTTCACCACTGTTTAACGGATTTATATCAGAATAACATTGGTCTTCAATGTTACGTAATCGAAATTTTAACAGAAATTTTAACCACTGTTAAGTTAACAGCTTTTAAAATCAGCTGTTTTCTGTCGAGCAACATTTTTTTTTGCACTGAGTAATTTTTCTCAAAGTTTGAAGTTAAAAAAAGTGATTAATTGACCAATTTTAGTGCGGTTTTGTAAACTGCTAAGTTATAACCGTTTGACCAAAGCTTCATATGCCGAATTTCGCTGATAAATTCCGTTAGCCTCACACTAGCTGAGCGGGTTTTTCTCATATCGGTGGTCGCGTTGGCGATCTGCTCAAGACTAGCTGCGGTCTCAACTGGACTTGTTGGAATTGCAAGGCAGGTGAAACTGATAGGAGAACCTTTATAAGACAGACATATAACGGTCCACCCGGAATTCCGGAAATTACAGGAAAAGTTTATCTCAATGGAAACACATTTTTTAAATCTTAAAATTATAAATAAGTCTCCAAAGAGATGAAATGTTACTCCTAGTCTGCCCAGTCAGTGTTCACAATTCTAATTCTCTTTCAGTTAACGACACACCCGCTCCTCCAATCAGTTCAGCAGCATTGATCGACTTTGGCGCTAAGTATGGAAGGATGTACAATGTACATCCGATGTCCGATTCTCCGAATATTTCAACCCAGAACTGCCTGTCGTGGAACTGTCACCACTAGTTACAACAAAAATTTGCAGCTCAGAATTTAAATTTTGTCGCGTAAGAAATATGGCTGTGGAAAAAGGTGCAAATATACATTCAATTGTTAAAGCTAATACTTTAAACCAATTGTATTATTAAACACCATATGAACAATGTGGTCGATTTCCAAAATTCGGAATAAAAAACTCAGCCAAACGTTAAATTAAATTATTACAAGCAATTTCCAATTTAAAAAATTTGAATTTTGGTTCATATGCAATGTAAGCAATTGCAGCCGTGCAATTTACCTGCGGAGATTTTCCTTATAAAATGGATTCCAAGGTTATTTGCAACGTCCTCCTCCTAAAAAGATCCATATCGCGGCTATTATAATTTGGGATACATTATTTAATATAAAATAGAAGCACTAGAAATTGAAATGCCAATTCCTTACCAGGGTCCTGCAAGTTGCTGCAGGCATCGTCGCCAACTCTATACACTGCAGCGTCGTTATCGTATCTTGCTCTGCCCCATAGAAAATCATTAATTCATAGTCGTTCATATAATTCAAATAAAATAAAATAAAATTTATGTACACAAGTACGTGCCAGCAGACGAAACTCAAAAACTGAACTTTTGCATAGTGTAAACGCAAGTTGTGAGCTATTGAGCTACCCATCGATAAATGAGGTAAATCACTGTAGTGTAAATAGGCTATAATTCAAACTAAAACGAGAGGGAACGTTGTGAGCCGCGGCAAAGGCCGCGGCTCTACCTTATACCCGGTACTCAGTCAGTATATACATACATACATATATGAGCCTACGATTTATGAAATTTATTATATGTTCTTAAAAGGGACGAAAATAATATTTAAATTAAAAAAATTAATTTTTTGGAATTTTTTTACATGTTTCCATTTTTGTTTACATATGCTTTGTATATATGCGCCTACATTTCTACATGACATGTATAACTACATATTTGAGACGTACAAGTGTTTACGACAGAGAGAGAGGGAATGAGTCAGCGCTGGGCAGGCGTTGCGTAGCCACTGAAATTTAATTTGTTTCTTCTGGCCATAATATTGATCCGATCTGATCCATATTCGGTAATCTGGTAGATATAATAATTTTTCATGATTTTGCGTTTTTGGTTTTCATTTATCTTAAAAATTGTGGATTCCACAGATTTTCGTCTTTTATGGGGGCGGAAAGAGCCGTGGCAAAATTTTAAAACAAACTTGCACTGGTTTGGTATCACAGGAGCTCGGATAGAAAGTTTGGTTGCTCTAGCTCTTATAGTCTGAGAACTAGGCGCTCATTTATACGAATAAGCTAAGCAGATGGGGTCGCGTGTGAGAGAGAGCGGGAGGGAATGATGACTTTCTAAATGGTTTTCTTCATTGCACATTGGGCCAGCGACCCCGAGCTGGAGACTTGAAATTTGGTACACATGATAGCAGCGATATATATAAATATATTTTAATTTTGGACCGATCGGACTCCTACTCCTACCGCCCATAAACGATACTATTCGCTTCTATTGTTTTTTATCCCGTAGTCTGTTATGCTAGAGTACGTTAATAAAATTCTTTTAATAAAATATTTGTACTTTTTTACTTTATACTTAAAGAAAAAAATTGGTTGAAGGGTTTCAAGTATGAAACAACAAATTTATTCAAAATCTTCTTCTACGTCTATTTCTATTGAAAACGAATTTTCAGTTTCGGAATCCGATTCTTCACTTTCACTTATTCCAGAATTAATACTAGTGTGTAGTGAAATGTTATTGTTATTGTTATTACAAAAAATATTTTCAAAACTTAGTGTTTCTAAAAGTGCAATAACAGCTGTCGGAAAAGGATCTTTTTTATTTCCACCCAATCGTTTTTTTATATATGTAGATGCTCGATACAAGAGGATCTGAGGAATCCATTGCTCTTTGGAAAACATCTGCCATATTGTTTCGTCGTGAATCCTTCCGAGCATGTGATAGCCTATCGCTCTTGTAATATTTGTTGCGAGCTTCTGAGGCATTTTCTCCAAGAACACCTCCTGGCAGTACAGATGCTTCTATTATTTGGAATCCATGCATTAAAACTTTATGAACCGTTGCCGACTTCGGAAACCATGAGTACAAGGACATATAGAGACTTTTTCGTTCGATTTTTCCGCCGAAAGATCAGCAGCATGCAGAAGAAGAGATGTGTTGTGACCTTGATTGTCAGCCAAATCGGATGCCAATTTTCTCTTCTGACGAGGTCCAGCATTTACATATTCAATTGGTGGGCGTCCAACTGATCTTGATGTTGAACTCTTAGATGACAATGTTATTTCAACTTTGATAATCATCTTGGACAAAAGCCATTTGTTATGCTTTTTTTTAAATGTAGACATATTTCTGCCGCATTTTGCCAAATTCTTTTGTATGTATAGATGAAAGCTCCTTAATTTATTTATTTACCTCAGCTACAAAAGAAGAATATACGCGCAAAGCCGCAAATTTCCGCAAAAACGGTTTTTAGGATTAATTTATATACAGTTTGCACTACAATGACACATAATTACTTTTTGGCACAATTGCGCACAAAATTAGTTAATAACTACAATAAACGGGCATGTTGGTTAAAATTTCACTACCTTTGGACGACACAAATTAATGCACACAAAAACATAATAACAAACATGAGCAACACTATTTTTATTATAATGATTCTATATACCATGGCCTTTCTTTTCCATTTCTTGGATTTCAAATTTGTTATTTGGCTTTAAATTGGTAAGCTTTCAAAGTAAACAAACAGTTTCCCGCGTTTTTTACTACCGTTTGCATCTGATCAAACAGCTGACTTTGAAACGTTGCATAAATGCCAGGGGTGCATTAAATAGAAAATTTCGTTTGGTTTTCGTTTAATTAAAGTATATGCTATTTAAATTGTATTACGAAATTAAGTTTTATTTTCATCAACATTTTTGAATTTACGTCGAAAATCGGGGTCGCTGGCCCAATGTGCATTGTAGCTATAATAATGATCCGATCTGATCCAGATTCAACACTCTGATAGAAATGGGCATTCTCTATGATTCTGCGTTTTTAGTTTTCTCGTATCTTCAACATTGTGTACGCCACAGACTTTCGTCCTTTGTGTGGGCGGAAAGGGGCGGGCGAAATTTTGAATTACATTTGGAGTAGTGTGATCACACAGGAGACTGGATACAAAACTTGGTTGCTCTAGCTTTAATAGTCTCTGAGATATAGGCGCTAATGAAGACGGACAGACGGACGGACGGACATACCGACGGACGGACGGACGGACGAACGGAAAGACAGACAGACATGGCTATATCGACTCGGCTATTGATGCTGATCAAGAATATATATACTTTATGGGGTCGGAAACGCTTCCTTCTGTGCGTTACACACAACCGTTATCCCCACAAATCTAATATACCCCTATACTCTTCGAGTACCGGGTATAAAAAATGAATTTTTTCCCCAAATAAGCATCCAAATAAGCTACAACTGCCTTAGCCACATAAACTTATGCACCACACAATATTTGTACGCTAGAGTAAAAAGTAATACTTATTTTTAATACTAAATGGAAAGCAGCAAGAATATGATTTAACTGCGATACGGCCAAGCAGAAAACTAGTTATTATTTTTTTTCTTTCTTCTGGCTATAATAATTATATTAAACTAACCGGCAGAATCGGATACCTGCTTGTCGAAAAATTCATGTTAACTTTCATTCTCAATGCCTTCAGTGTATCTTAAAACAAACATTTCCAACAGGCAATGATGAGCCTGCTTATTGGATTCCGCAAATGATCTTTCTGCATTGGCATGTTGTCGCTGTCAATGCAATAATCGAAGGAGTCAGGTCAGGCCGACATGTTAGGTCACTAAGTACGCGTATATCGACAGGCCACATGCCACGCGTAGCCGAGCGCCATTATCACCCACCCAACATATTCTATGACTGGAGAATTGTAGGTCTCGTAACACATTTCGACCCTGCTAATACTTTCGGGTATTTGTGTACAAAAGGTCACCCGCATGCAGTATCATTTACAGGAGTCATTTGACTGGTCTTTGTGCTCACGTTACTTCTGGGCTTGATGGGGTGAGGGACGAAATCGACGATTTTCGAGTAGTGCCCATAACCTAAATTTAAATGCTTTTTGCAGACCAAACGAAGACAATTACAATCAACAAAAGGAGACGGGGAGGATGTATTCAGACCATAGCTTGCAAATATGTAACTGTTGACCGATTCATACGGTCGCAAAATAAGAGTTCTTCTCTGAGACTTTGAGCAAAAAGTCTAAGACCAACCAATTGCATTGTTCGTACAAAAATTGTGCTTGCGCTCAACCGACGAGCAGTTTTTTCCGGTATCTTTTGCTCTGCTTATTGCAAGACCGTTTGCCCTCGGACGACGATTCAAAAAGCCTTTTGCGAATGTATGTCTGTATGAAAAGTCTCGAAGGTTCTACGCATCACTTTGCTGTGTGAATTTCGACGAAGCAGTGATCGTAGGTCGAGAATTTTGACAAAATGTATGGTCGCTTACCACTAAAAGAAGACATATTACATTTTTTTGGAAATGTATTGCTGAAATCGCCACACTTGAGTACGCTGGCACAGGTAGGATTGGCCACACAAAACCTAAACTCGTTATTAGTTGTTCATATTTAAAATTTCAAGAAAATTTAGAGGGAAAATCTAATGCCACAATGTTACAGAACGTACCATTGTGCATCAAAAAGGAGGCAAATTATTGAAAAGACCGTTTGGGTCGACTTTTTCAGTCAATCGGTCTTTTAATGAGTCTCTGTGTGCGCGCATCACTCGTTGTGATGTTCTCTCTCTCATTGTGCGATGTTCGGTAATAGAGCGTCTCACGAACAGCTCAACGTTAAGCGCTCAACAGAAAACCGAAACGAAAAGAGAGAACGAGGGTGCATACTTTTTTTTCGGTAGTTCTCGCGAGCGGAGCGTTTGCAAAACAAACTGTCAATAGTTATTTGCGAGCGGAATTTCAGACTGTTTTCAATGGTCCAAGTATTGAGTCGAATGCTTAGCCAAGGCAAGCCTACAGCAGCTCATTCTTCAACCACTGATTATAGTCAAAGCCTTTGATTACACGGACGATTTTTCCTTCTGAGAATAATAACTTGCTGTTCAACGCTGTTCAGGTCGTCGGTTCCAGATTAGCGAATCAATTCGTTTGAGGACTGAGGCAAACCAAATTTTCAACGCGTCGCCCCAATTTCCGGTTCAGGCCCTCAATTTGCTTATTTGCTTATATGGACATGGAATGCGAGGATTTGCTCCGCCAGCCTGATTTCTTCCCCCTTTTTCCAACTGTCCAGCTGTCCGCGGGAGTGGTGGGTTTGTTATTATCGTTTCAACGGTTAATTATGAAAAGTATCATATGCCCTTCCAATAATCAGAATTCAAATGCTTGCTCAGCTGACAAGTAAACTGCCAGTCAAGTCTTGACTGGTATATTTCTGGTATATTCGATTTTTAGTGATTTTGGATGTGCGTAACACCAAGAAGGAAGCGTTCCGACCCCATAAAGAATATATACATATATTCCGGATCAGCATCAGTAGGCGAGTCGATATAGCCTTAAGCTTTTTATTATTGATGGCTTATTATATTAAAAGTGTTTAATAAGAGTAATTTAAATTAAATATGACTTTGCCAATGCTGGAGTGTGGAAAAGTATAAGCAGAAGCATTGTTTGAGCATGCTGGCGCAATCGAGTCAAAGTTCCACCACGTAATCAAACGTGGCCCAATCCCAAGCTGTTCACCCCCCCAAATTTTTTTTTGGCGGTTAAACGCCGAGCTTGTAACCAACAGCTGTCAAAAAAAAAGGCAGATGTATATTTTTTCCATAGTTCGTTCCATGGTCGAATCGCAGTTCCAAAAATCGAATCCTATTAATACGTGAAAAGAAGCCAGAAACCAAAACCGCAGATTGAAGGAGTCAAATCTGGGATGACAGTTCTGGCAAGTTTGCATATCAGACATTTATGGAGCCGTGATTTTGGAAAGGACCAAAGAAGGCAAAATGGCCTTTAGCCGGGCTAGGATTAGACGCAATTTGGTTAATGCTGAAACTTTTAATCACTCACACACTTTGTGGCGCCATGAAGAACGACAGAGATCTGAGGCGGCGTGGGGAAAAAAATTAATTTTGTGCGTTGGGAGAAATAAAATAAGTGCAAGAATCAGTATTTGCTCGCACACAAAATCGTAATTACTCATACGAAATATTATATTAGGGAGTTTCTTTGTATGACTTGTATGCCCGAGTTTGAGGCAACTTCTGCTTTGACTTTTACAGACTTCGCATTAAGCCCAGACGCATTCCACTCATATGCTTTTGCGCGTACAGTAGAGATCAGGGGACAGGTTTAAATTAGCTTGGAGAAAGCTAGAAAAAGGTATTTTGTATTGCACGTGTTCTAATTTGGCCTTGGAATAAGAAGCCTATGTGCACGGGATCGCGTACTAAGTAGTCATCTAATAATAATGGGCTAGGGTATAAGCAGAGGCGAAGCGCATCGCCGAGGCTAGCAGTTATCCATTTGTTTTTCCGTTTCTGTTCTCCAGTGCGACTTCGGGTGTTTGTGTGACGACCTATTTGCTTAAACACACTTTAACTAGTACTCAGCCCACATTACGCCCCTTTGGCACAACGCAGCAGCCCTTAGAGAATGGTTGGAAGCTATTTTTGCATTGGGCTCTCATAACACATTAGCGAGGGTGAAAGTGAAAGCCGCCATAATGACTGCTCCCAGTTGATTTTCATTTGCCGAGGGTGTCTGTGTCGCTCTGTGCATCGCTAGGGTCCATGTTTACATTTATTATTTAGTCGAAGGAAAGACACTGAATTGTAAAGGGCGAAGCGTAAAGCGAAGATATTTAGAATGGGAATGAGGAGGATCCGCGTTCGGATCTGATAGAATGAAATGTTGTAATATCAGATTGTTAGCTCGAAAATATAATTTATTGGTTATTAAACTATCCTCTTTTTCACCATTCATCTCTGTGAATGTCATATGTCAGTAATAATAAAAGTTGTGGGTCTACAGACTTTAAAAAAATGTTATAGGTTCCTTGCATTACGTGAACCATATTAAATATCACTCCAGCACCCAACATTAGTGTGCAAGGAAATATGCGAACCTACTTATAGACCAAACTGTGCCACACAGACTTGTACTGATGATAATCACAGTTACCAAAAATAGCATGTACCTTGAAAACCGTAGTCTATTTATGTCGGCTTCGAAGCACCACCAAAAGCGCATAAAAAGCAATGGCTGGAGCCATGTGCACAATAAATGTCGGCATCAAACGAGGGAGAAACTTCACATGTTTTTTTTTGGTCCTGTTTCCGTACTTCCGTTTTGTGTGTGTCAATTTGTAGAGCCCCCGGCCGCACCAGGCCTATAGCATTGAAATCCTTAGCATCTAAATTGAAGAACGGGCCTGGATGAAAAGAAATAAAGCAAAGTCGAGCCGAGCCGAGTCGAGCTGATGACAATTTATTGTTCACACTTGTAAATGATGATGGTGCTTAGAGAAATATACTCGTACAAGCACAAGCATAAACGTGAGACACGAGTTCGAGTTTATGGAGAATATTTCATTGTCTGGCAGGAACCAAAGCAGGCTTTACAAATTGCGAACCATTATTCTACTCAAAGCCAATATACAATATGTTTTCTATAAAATATAGAGATGACACCATGACAGAAAGCTTGCGATGCTCACAAGACAAGAAATCGTCTCTGTTGGTCGAGTATGGACCAAATTGTTGCTGTGTGTTTAAGCGAAACCAACGTATTCTAATATAAGTTCAATATAAATCCAATAGAGGGGTAAAAAAGTGAAAAATTTTCCTGAGAGACATGCATTAAATAGCTTGGAGCGTGTACGTGATTAAGGATTTCGTCTCTTCTCCTATTTATATTCTTTACATATCTAAATGTAAACTTATTTCAGATTTTACTCAGTTTCGGCTGTACAGATGTGCAGTGTGCTCCTGACAGTCGATGATTCACTGACACGGAAACTTTTTCAATGCCAGTGCGAGGTCAGACCAAGATGGTACACCCAAATTCTACGCACATTAAATGGAAACATTCGCAACTTTCCTAAAAAAATTCAGCATTTTTGTGAAGTGGATGAAGGATGAATATGTATGTATGTCCACACATATATTCGATTTCATAACATACTTTATGAATTGTTGCTATTGTTGTTGCAGCTACTAGTCCGGCTAGTACTTTAAAATTTATAGAGTTTTACCCACTTGGTGGGTATGATTGTTATCTTGGTTAAGAATGAGTGGCCCTTTGCAAAACGTAAATTTAGAGTGGCGAAATATACGTAAGTAAACTAAGCGACAGATTCGGCTTATTCCCTTTTGAAATAATTCATCCATCGCTGAGATATATCAAGATATGACTATAACGTCTTAGAATGTTTTTTCTTACTTTTACAAACTGAATTCTGGATCCTAATTATGTTACTTTTGACATATTATGGTATTATTCCTGCTTCAAGGCGCTTAGTTGAGCTACACAAATAATAAATATTGACGAGGCACAGACGAACACAGACATTTATTCATTCATACTCGTACATCTTGACATCTTTGGGACTCACCTTTCAGGACTATATTGTTGGACTATCCTTTTCGTGTTTTCCGGCTTGGACCGTGATTTACAAGAATTCTAGTCGCTGTTTCATGCCTGAATGGTTTCATATTCATACAAATTTAGATAGTTTTCATTTTGCTAAGCGTAACTCATGCAATAAAATTGTTTTCACATAAATCTGGACAAAGTAATAGAAATGCCAAGGCTTATTTGAAATTTATTTTAATTTTATATTTAGGCACTTCGCCGAAATCGATAGCACCCATCGATATGCTAATTTTTCGGAGTCGTAGTGAGTTAGCAGTTAATTGAAAAAGTTGTGATCTCCGAGCAAAAACTAATAGTCGTAAACATTTATGCATTCCAATGCTGTACCGCACTCGTACAAATGTGTCCGAAGAGCTCAGTCAGACTCAGCCGGTGCCAGCTCCAATCCGTGGATTTGGGAGAGAGAGAGCAGATTCTTATCAATTCTAATTCGGCTTGGGGCAGCTTCAGAAACGTTTACTTCGTACATATTGAATGAAATTTAATGAAAACTTTCCTAAAAGAAATTTGTGACAAAGCTGAAGTAAGAGGGTGGTATGGAGTCAGAGTAAGGGATGGTGCTCAAAGTTGGCCTAACATAAAAGAAAATTTGTTTAATTGAAGAATATTCGATAAATACTTTTTTAATTGCACACAAGTTAGAATACTAATAATTTTTGGATCTTAGGAATAGGAGCGTCCTAAAAAAAACAAGCACCATTCGATTCTAAATAAATTCATATGAATAGAGGGTCACCCTCTGCGTCGGAAATACCGCTTTCCATGCTGTCTGAACTGTACTTCTTGATACATGCTTCATATAAGCGACACCCATACCATGGCAACAGCCTGTGTTCCTCCACTACTCCTCTCTACTCCTCTCTACTGCCTCTCTACTAACACACTGCCCAGACATCCACTGAGCTCGAGTCGTGAATAATAGTACTCCAAGCAGTTAGTTCAATCTTTAGTCATCTCTGCCAGTCTATTAAACAGTGATTCCTGACCCGAGGCCGTTTGTTTTCGCTAGAGCTAGTTTCAATGAGCCCAAGCCTTAGAAATTTTGTACAGAAAGGAACTGTTCCGCTGGCCATTGAAGTTCTGATCTACATATGTACGTGTATAAAGTGTGATCCTTCGCTCATAAAAAACACTATACGCAAAGAAGGTAAAAAACGAAACAAAAATCATATACAAGTCTCAGGAGCATGACATGCTACCGCACAAGAATGTCGGGCAACAGTCCATACATACATAGACGCCTTTTGATATACAAAATAAAAATTTTGCACAACGATTTCAATAAATATTCCCCACACACCCACTATCCGTCGAGTGGAAACCGCCTCGACGATTGTGATGGAACGAGCTGCTTATTAAATTTTTCAAAAGCCCTTTTCCTGTCTGCCTTTGCCTAACTACCTTAAGCTCTAGCTTGTGGTTTCACTGCTTTAAAGTTTAAACGAATTGTTTTTGAAGACCGTCTGTTTCGCTTTCCTGTGGGTGTTCGTTGCTCAAATCAAGAAATTAGGAGAAACTATATAATTTATTTGTACATGAAAACTATTTTAAAGCAAAATTGAGTTTATTTTCAATTGTTTCGCACATATCATATAAACAGAGGGCTTTGTAACATACATATGCAACCAACGATTTAAATAAATATATTCATATTTTCAATTCACGACGACGAATTGCACTTTGTATTTATTTAGGGATTATTTATACTATCATCCATTTCTTCAAGCCTTTTAAGACCCTGCAGTACCAGCCGTGAGCGATGACGAATGTCAACGACAATGTCATCTAGGCGTTGACGCCCGCTAAGCCGAACCCTTTATTTTCTCTCGGTTTTTTCCTTTTTCGCGCGATCGTGATAGATCGGCTCTGCCGATCGTGCAAAGTACAAGAGAATTTGGTTTTTTTTTTTTTTTATCTCTTTTGCGCCTGCGTCAGCAGAGAATTCTTGCTTTGTTCGCCTTGCATTTGCCTATTACGTTAAATTGTTACATTGTGCGGAAAGAGTTGGTAGCGAAAATGCAGTGATTTAGTGAAAAATATCTATATTATTTATTACTACCAGGTAAGTGCATTGTTTAAATAAACAAAATGTGTAAATGTAAATAATGAAAATATCAGTTTTATATAATGTTGAATTTGTGAAATTTCGAAAAAACTAAGTTCAATGTATCGCTCATTCACATTGTATTTATTTATTCTTCTTTTATGCTCTTTAATTTGTTTGTCCTTATGCTCCGGCTAATATGTATGGTATGGATTAAAAGAAGAATAAAGAAATTTAATGTGAATGCATAACCTGCGGTGGGCCCGAAATTTCAATTTTAAGCAGTCCAACAACAAAAACAGAAAGCAACCATCATATGCGAGGCCCGAGTCAAGCAGGTACATATTTTGGCGCGTGTTTTGTTTTTGTTGTAGGAGTAAATGCACAGAACACCGCTGATCTACAGTGAGCATTGCTTTTTGTTTAAACAACTCTTTTACAAATTGAACATATTTTTGGAATTTTGATCTTTACTTTTTTATGTAATTGCAAATCAACAAAATACGGAACACAATGGGGACGGGCGCATCCTGGAAGGGCATGGAAAGTAAGTCTTTACAAGTCAAAAAACTAAACAAAACCATAATAAATTAATCCATATTATTTCAGTGGCAATGCAATTGAAGTTGCCGAAAGAAATTCAGAGATCCCCAAAACTGACATACATATGTACATAATTGTAGTTTTAAATAAAAACAAAAGAAAATAAATGAATATACTGCTTAATTATATACGCTTTCTTTTTCATTTAAAATCTTCACTTATTATATCGCTTTTTTTTTCGAGAACATCATCCCTTGCTGTATGCCTTTTTTTCGGCTAAAATCTTCACTTATTATGTGCCTTATTTTTTCGAGAAAATCATCACCTATTGTATGCCTCATTTTGCGGCTAAAATCATCGCTTATAGTAAGCCTTATTTTTCGGCTAAAATCATCGCTTATAGTAAGCCTTATTTTTCGGCTAAAATCATCGCTTATAGTAAGCCTTATTTTTTCGAGAAAATCATCACTTATAGTAAGCCTTATTTTTTCGGACTTCTCGATGACCATGTCATCCCCTATGCTCCTAGGACATCGCAATGTTAAAGTGAGCAGTTCATCGTTCCGCGCGTCATCCCTTATGTCAGCTGGGGTGCTCACGCTGAAATCAGTGTGTGAGCACATTTGTAAGCGATGGCCCGTACTGCAGGGGAGCAGTATATCTTGTATGTATGTATGTATGTATGTATGTATATATGTATGTATTTATGTATGTACATATGTATGTATGTATGTATGTATGTATGTATGTGTAAGAAAAGAGTGCAAGCTTTAGAGGAAGAAAGCTTTTTAGAGATAGATAATATATAATATTACAAAATCAGTAGCAAAAACAAACAGTTATACTCGATGGCATTTACTTCACGCCCCTATATGAAATTATGTGTCGTTCTGTTCCGCAGAAATCTATTTTATACAATGGTTATAGATAGTCTGTACGATAGTCCATATTGATAATTATACCCGGTACTCGAAGAGTATAGGGGTATATTAGATTTGTGGGGATAACGGTTGTGTGTAACGCACAGAAGGAAGCGTTTTCGACCCCATAAAGTATATATATTCTTGATCAGCATCAATAGCCGAGTCGATATAGCCATGTCCGTCAGTCCGTCTGTCCGTCCGTCCGTCCGTCCGTCTTCATTTGCGCCTATATCTCATAGACTATTAAAGCTAGAGTAACCAAGTTTTGTATTCAGTCTTCTGTGTTATCACACTACTCAAAGTATATTTCAAAATTTCGCCCCGCCCCCTTCCGCCCCCACAAAGGACGAAAGTCTGTGGCATACACAATTTTAAAGATACAAGAAAACTAAAAACGCAGAATCATAGAGAATGACCATTTGTATCAGAGTGTTGAATCTGGATCAGATCGGATCATTATTATAGCTACAATGAAGAAAACCATTTCGAAAGTCATCGTTCCCTCTCGCTCTCTCTCACACGCGACCCCATCTGCTTTGCCCATTCGTATTTTTTGACGCCTAGTTCTCAGAGACTATAAGAGCTAGAGCAACCAAACTTTCTATCCAAGCTCCTGTGATATCAAACCAGCACAAGTGTATTTCAAAATTTTGCCACGCCCCTTTCCGCCCCCACAAAGGATGAAAATCTGTGGAATCCACAATTTTTAAGATAAATGAAAACCAAAAACGCAGAATATTGAAAAATTACCATATCTACCAGATTACCGAATCTGGATCAGATCGGATCAATATTATGACCAGAAGAAACAAATTAAATTTCAGTGGCTACGCAATGCCTGCCAAGCGCTGACTCATTCCCTCTCTCTCTGTCGTAAACACTTGTACGTCTCAAATATGTAGTTATACATGTCATGTAGAAATTTAGGCGCAGATATACAAAGCATGTAAACAAAAATGGAAACATGTATAAAAATTCCAAAAAATGAATTTTTTTTAATTTAAATATTATTTTCGTCCCTTTTGAGAACATATAATAAATTTCATAAATCGTAGGCTCATAAATATATGTATGTGTGTATATACTGACTGAGTACCGGGTATAAGGTAGAGCCGCGGCCTTTGCCGCGGCTCACAACGTTCCCTCTCGTTTTTTTACTAAAATCCAACGCTCCAAAAGCGCCCAAGTTCAATACACTATTATCCCAGCCTAGAGCTCCGATGACATTTCCTGTCTGGCCGAAATGTACACAGAGCACAACCTCTTAGTCCAAGCCACAGAGTGTTTTTCATTTGATGCTTAAAAGTCGCAGCTCACTTGCGTGGACTAGACTCTTTGACTTTTGCTATGAAGACGAGAGATTCTCTGTCTGTAGCCATACTGCTCCAAGGTTAATA
Source organism: Drosophila affinis (assembly GCA_037356375.1). NCBI lineage: Eukaryota > Metazoa > Arthropoda > Insecta > Diptera > Drosophilidae > Drosophila > Drosophila affinis. The sequence goes on from CM074800.1 coordinate 30,074,169, forward strand.
CACAAGGCTAAGCCTCCATTTCTGTTCTATTATTCACTCTCAGTATGCGAAAAGATTTGAACGCTGCTGCTAAACCCGAATCGTATGCTGTAGTCGAGTCTCTCTATAAACAATCGTCGCGGTCAACGAAACACGAAGTTGACAGCGCAAAAGACTCAGCAGAACTTGACAGAAGCCAAAGAACATTGGATGACAGTTATCAACCGTATCAACCGCAGCAATCGCGCAACCAAACATACAAGAACATTATACAAGAACTCCTACACAAAGGCCGCGGCTCTACTTTATACGCGGTACTGTCAGTATATATGTATATTCATATACATATGAGCTTACGATTTATGTAATTTATTAGTATGTTCGCAAAAGGGACAAACTGAATTTTAGCCAAAAAAAAAAATCTCAAAAAACTAAGTCAAATCCTTTGGGATACTTTTATATATTAAATGTTATATTTTGATTCCATTTTTTTTAGATACATATGTCGTAGAAGTGTGTGAGAGACAAAAAATATATACTTTATGGGGTCGGAAACGCTTTCTTCTGGGTGTTCCAAACCACTATCACCCTATACTCTTCGAGTACCGGCATGCGAGTGCCTGTAACATCATAACTTTCAGCTCATACACACTCCGGGGCAGGCTCAAACTAGCGATACTCACACTTTCTGTCCGTGGCACACTCTCGCATTCGCCGTTTTTTCTTTCGCGTGGTGACCAAATTGAATTTGCATCAGTTGCTCAGCGAGCATACAAACCTGTGCTTAATCCTAAAATTCCATCGTCAGTGTGTAGGTTTTTGGCTTGAAACGGACCACCAACAACAACAAAAACTGATGACGAGCTTTTTGCAACAACTAGAAGGGCACCACTCGTTTTAGTGCGGGTTTTCCATGTTTAGCCTACAGTTTTCATATAACGGCAGACTATGTCGAGATTACGCGAGTACAATTTTTCTAAAATAACTAGCTTCTCATCTAATCAATGTTTTTAGCTTTGACGAATTGGAAAAAAAGAAGAGTAGAGAAGAATCAAAGTAAAAGTACAAGTTTAATAACTAAGCGCGAACGAGGAAACTAATGAATATTCATTTGATGAAAACATATATACTTCCAAATTCTAATTGTTTTATGTACTCTGTACACACAAATCTCCGCATCTCTTTCTAACTATCATACACCAGTATTTCCCACCCCTTGAAGCCCCACGTTCGGAGGGGTAGGCACTTAAATAATTTACATTTTTGTGTCTAACATGCACAAATACCACCTAGTGGCCCAAAAGACACAAGTGCAGCCGGCACAGTGAGTGACCTAGTTGCGGATGGAGGGTCGAATGTCAGTGTGAGAGCTGCGAGCGTACCCCTCCACCTGGCCAGATCGTTAAGCAAGTCGCGCTCTTCGGCTGACAATTGCGACAATCCGACTACCATTATGCACTCATTAAAATGTCAAAAAAATGTCAAATGCAAAAACATGATTTTTCGCTATATTCCTTAAAGTGCACAGCCCTGTACGGGAGGTATGCATTGCACTTTGTCAAAGAGACAGGTTTGGATGGTATGTTGGCACCCAGCAAGTGATTTATAATTTATGAGTATTTGTCGGAGTGAACTTTGTACAACTGAGCACGTCTCGGTGGAAACAAGAAGGCAGGCAATGATTTTTAAATTAATAATATAGAGGTATGTACGATTGAAAGATACATACATATTTTTTATTTGTAGCCTGATCCTTAAGGTCAATAAATATGTATATACCAACTGTTAAAAAATGGTTTTGCTGTTTTTAAGAAAATTCTCTCCAAAAATCAGGTTTATTTTATATAGGTAAAAAAAATGTTTGAAGCGAGTCAGAGTCTTAAACAAAATAAGTCTGTCAAGTCAAGTCATTTGATTTATGGAAGCTTGTCCACGCAGTTTTTTGTAGAGTAATTCTGCTGTTTCGTGACTCTCTTGCAATGACTTTGGAGTCAAATCAAGAAGCAAACCCGACCGGTGATCTGAATTCAAATAATAGCCCGACACACCTGACATCCAGGCAGTGAGTGGCATTTAATAAATTTGCTTTAAAAGCTTGTTTCCTTCTTACGCCCTTCTTACTCGTCTCTTAAGTGTTGATTGCGCATAAAGCCTAAAACATAAAGCGATATAAAGCCTGACTGGGAGAGGTAAGCAATAAATGTACGATTATTCTTTTTGAGAAAGTTTAATTTAGAATTGGATATAAATTCGATTTGAAATTATATAATTTTACTCTTTTCATCGAATATTTATAGATAATATTTGGAACTCTTTTCTTTTATTCTGCCTAATTTCAGCCAAGTCCAAAAACACCAGCGTCTTGTTGCCACCGATTTCTTCGCTAGAAGCGTATAATGCAAACAATTATGTCTACATTGCCTCTCTTGTCCGTAACAGTAACCACTTGGCCCATTTGAACAATGCCGTGGACGAGGAGCAGGAGCAAGAAGAGCATCGAATGGATGAGGCAACTTATCCACCACCCATTTTTGACTTTGGTATGCCCAGGAATATAACGGCTCGAAAAGGACACACGGCGGCTATAAATTGCCGAGTGGACCATCTGGGCGATAAATCGGTGAGTGATTTCAGTGACTACAAATGCCAGCTTATCGAGAAATAGGGTTTCTAGTGCGGATTTACCTTTCAAAGCTTTTTAAGGGAAATATTTGGATCGCTAGTCAAGCTGAAAATCAAGTTTGCGTAAAGTTTTTCGCATGAAGTTTGCAAAAGTTCCCGTATGGCTCTTCTGTTCAGCTGTTGAGCTGTTCTCCTCTACCTAATTTCCCTGCTACGTTTTCAATTAGTTTTCTTTGTGTTCATTTTGTTTGTATTTCTTTTCTGCTTTCAGTTGCTCAAATATTTCAAATGTATAAAGTAATCGTAATAAATTACGAAAAAAATGGTAGAAAAATATAATGATTGTAAGTCCAAAAACCAGTTTTTCGAACGAAAAAAGTCACGGACTTATTGAACACGCCTTGTATGCATTTTGGAATATTGTTTCATGTGCGCACATTTGTCAAGACTCTGTTTAAGATCAATATAGCTAACAGTGAAAATCGCTTCGATAGCTGGGCGAATCTTTTTGTTTTCATCATTGGTTTTTTCTGACGACCACTTTTAGAAAATTTTCCATTTCCAATGGAAGAAACATTCTCTGGTCCTGATTTAATAATGCGAACCTTTGGCCACCGTAATCCCTTCGCCACACCTCTAATTTTTTGTGGATTTTGGGGCAGCGAAAAGTTTTGGCAGCCTGGGGCAGTTGCAGTAGATTCTCTTTGGTAGGCTTTTGGCACCTTTAAGCTACTGACATTTTGGGCACGCACTTGACTACATATTTCTTACCTTCTCCGCCGTTGGCTGTCACAATGCCTTATCTTCGTTTGCCTTCTTCTGCCACGTGTGTACTCGGTCCTTCTGTTTTCTTTAAACAATAATGGAATCTGTGCGGTTTGGTGAAAACGTAGTTTACGATTGGGATGGGTTGCAAATAGGATTCGAAAAATAAACAAAATTATGATTGCATTCGCTTTAAATGAATTTATTTTCGAAATTATTTTCGAATTTATTTTCCAATTAATGTGATGGAATGAACTTGAGCGAATATAAGGTAAAGGGTTTCATATCTTTAGGTTCCAGTAATGAATCAACAGGAAACAAACGAAATCTGCAAATATTTGTGTACGTTTAATGAATTTTCTTCGTATCTTCAGCTTAAGCTTGGCAAGTACCATAGTATTTGCAATGAGTTTAAGCAGTTTTGAGAGTTGACTGCGTAGTCATCTTTGCTATTTTGTTTATTACATTTCCGTACTTTTACTTTCGACTTTAGGTTCTGTTCGGAGTTCTAGAGTAATCGGGCAGCAGGGCTAAAAGCAATTTAAAAAGTTGACTTAATTACTGGCTCTAACAGCATTTGGTGTCCCTTTTTCCTTTTCCTACAGGTATCCTGGATAAGAAAACGCGATTTGCACATCCTGACTGCAGGCGTTTTGACCTACACCTCTGATGAACGTTTCAAGGTGCGTATTCGTAAGCTTCCCTCACAAAAAATGTCCCTGCCTGTCTCCCTGCTGTCATCCCCGTGCTGGCTTATTAAATGCCCGGCAGCCTGACCTGGGATCGTAAGCCAAGTCAGCTTAATTGCGTATGCAATTCGGGCAAGGTACTTGTATGCATTGATTAAATTCAACCAAGGACGGTTCGTTCTCGGCTACGATTTATCGTGCATTCTCTGTCTCGTTCACCTTCACTTTCTCTCCCTCTGTTTGTCCCTTTCTGTGCTGTGCAGGTTGCACGCACCGCTGACTCCAAGGATTGGACATTGCATGTGAAATACGCTCAGCCACGTGACAGCGGCATCTACGAGTGCCAAGTGAACACGGAGCCAAAGATTTCGATGGCATTCCGCCTGAATGTCATAGGTGAGTAAGCCAACCTTTCCTTCTCTTTCCTTTCCCTTCTTTTTCCATACCACCCCCTGCGCACCTTTCTCCCTGTGTTCCTACGCATTGTTAGCAAGTTCTTGGCAATGGCAACTTATAATACACAGTACAAGTACACACTATTTCTCTTTGTTGAAGATCATAGTAAATTGGCCGTTTAGTTTGTCAGTTGTGCCAATGGCTACGTACCCATAGGTCATAATGGTTTATCCCTATGTTCCATGAATTCTTTACACAGGTTAACAAGAAACAAGAATGTGTTACGTGTATCTTTGTGTAAGCCTTTTTATTTGGTACAGGATATATTTAGAGAGAGTATGGCAACTGCCGGCCATATCTATTGTTCTACACGCTTTGCAGGCAAGCACAATTTGCTTTTAAATTCAATACTAAATGTATATGCCTGCTGTTGTAATGCACACCACACCAAGCACCAAGGTGGCTGGTTTCTCCTACACGTATGGTTCGTATGTTCGCTTCTTTCCCATTATTGTTTTGCCATTACCTCGTACAGGTTTTCCACAATTTATTTTCCGTTGCGATCGAATACACGTCTGTTGACGACACCGCACAATATGCTCAAACATATTTTCAAAATGATGTACTTCTGTCTCTGACCCAACCTCTGTTGCATACACATGCACGTTGTTTCAAATTAATACTCAGCTCAGCACGAGCTATTTTCTTAATAGTGCTCGCATAAGCAAGCAATGACGAGTACGGGCTCATATAAGAAATTCCCAACAAATTGCTCGCCTCTAGCAGCTGCATGCCTCAAACTTATAATGAACTCAGGTCGAGTTAAAAGGTGTAAATCGCATCAAAAGCCAAAATCATACTATTAACATTCAAGCCTCCGCAGATGTTCATTGCAGCCTGCACCTACCCTAAGGATGCACATATGTATGCAAACATACTTCTCGTGTGCGGATGCATTTTACCTCGTGCCGGTCCTCGTCTAGCTTGGAGTTCGTCGACGCCAGGAAGTACCACAGTATCAGAGCAAGGGTTTTAAAGGGCCGTCTTTTGCTTTGTTAAGTTACAAAATGTATGCTAATGGTTCCATCGCTTGTGATGAAAGTGAAAATATTCATGATGTCGCGCATCACGTGGGCGTAAGACACAAAATTTTGCACGGACTGGCGTCAAATTCAAGAAATTTTTAAGAAGATATTTTTTTTACGGAATTAATTGTTATTTGAACTTTGGTTAGCTGGTGTAAGAGATTTTATTTCTGAGAAGCACAAACATTGCGATTGTTTGAATGTACTATAAGTGATCTAAGGATACTACTTATTGTGAAACTTATCTAACAGATAAAATGAAGGTCATATATCCCCTAATAAAAAGAATTCACCCAGCGACAAAAAAAGTCGCACTCTAAAACTTCATGCATTTTTTACTTTTCTAGCTAAGGTTTCTGTTACATACTACGTTTTTGGATATCATATTCATATAATTAAAAACCAATATTTTGCTCAACCACACTTTTCTTAATGGTCATTTATTATTTTGACCAAATAAAGGAAAACAATTTTCATAAATTATGAAACGATTTATTCAACAAAAACAAAAGTTTCTTTAGTAGGTTATTTAATTTTCTATAATCTTATAATAAACAAACATATTTCAGAATATATTATTTAATATTTGCTGCTAACAAATTATTTTTTATTACACATTTAACCCGGGGCATCGAATCGTATAAAGCCCTCAAATATTCCTCCGTTATATCCACAAACCAAACTTTTTCTATAACTTCCCCTAACTCAACCATAGTTTCTGGCTTCCGTTTTCTTATTTTGACGGTCAAAGACATTCTCTATCGGATTGAGGTCAGGGATGTTACCAGGCCAGACTTAAAGCCCAATTCTGCCTTCAAAATGTTAACCTGTCGATGAAAAATAGTCGAATGATTAGGACCTGGCATTGATTATTTGATTATTAAGAAGTGGCTTTTTGCCAGGTGTCCTACCATTAATCCCATCTTCTTTACACAACGCAGTATAGTTCGAGCTGAAATTTCCTTGGCAAACCGGTACTGTACTTCAGAAACTATCTCAACAGAATTTTTGAATCGATCATGTTTTCTTAATAATCGAATTTTCCCTTGTTCTTCTTCACTTTTTTTCCAATCGTTCCGTCCTATCCGCTTGTCCACCAGCATGACATTTTTTCCCTGCACTGAGCTTTGTTTGTTTATGTTTGTTTTCTTTTGGGCATACTTCTTAAAGACTCCTAAGACTCCAAAAATTGTTTCCAGAAACTGATACGACTGAAAAGAAAGCACACGCAAACCGAAGAAAACATTCACAGGAACCCCAAAAAAAATATTAGACGAATCGAATAGCATTTCGGGAGACCCCACAATAGAAAAGTAAAAAAATCATGTGATTTCAGAGTATGCCTTCTTTTTTGTCGCTGGGTGTAACTAACCAACTGAATTGCTCCTTTCTCCGCCTTCGCCGATACCAATCCATGAAATCGGCTCTCATGCTTGAATGCCGATCGAATGCTTGCGGCCAGTCCCACCCCGCATATTATTAACAAAGTCAACAGACTTTGTCGACTGCCAACTGTGTTCGCCGAAAAGGTGGACGCTCTGAAAAACATTAAGTCTGCTGAAGCTGCGTCGGCGAACGAAATGCTTATCTCGTCTACTCTCCCGACAACAAAGTAGTGATATTAGAAAACCCCAGATACACAGACTCACGTTCACCAACACACACAATAGATGACTCCGAATAACTTGCTAACAATACTTCAAATGTGTGTAAAATGCGAGACATCCTCAAGAACCATCAACTTTATTGACAAACAAAGAATCAATGATATGCCAGTCCAATCAGTAGGGAATAAACGTGCCAGCACACAAAGCACTTACATAAAAAAACCCTAAAATTCTGTGTCAGCAGTTAGATTTTCATACGCAGTACCTATACCAAGCAAGGAAATACTGTACCTGGAAGATGTAAAAATACGCAGAATTGTTTCCTGCTGCAGCTGCGAAGACTAATCTGCTTAATAATCGAATCCTAAAATGAACAAGTCTTCAAAAACTGCTACTACATCCATCGGGATATGTTGATTTGAATTGTATTAGCTGTAGTACTATATGCACATAATGTTTAGATCAACAGGTAGAGGAATTAGATGGGGTGGTCTAAATAGGATTTAATTATAGTTCACAATCGATTTCTAGAATCGCTTCATACTCGTATCGGGGATCCTCTCTTCGGCACCGGTTTGCTGCAATCTAAACGGTTTTATCTGGGACAGTTTTAAATCTGGGACTCTGCTTTTGTACATCCGAAATATACGGCCGGAACAGACATGCTTGTGCGGCGTTGCATTCTACCCTCGCAATAAATTTAAGTCCTTTGGCATATTCGTTAGCCAGACGAATGATTATACGCATGATACAGTTGCCGTGCAAGGGGTAGAGAACACCTGAAAATGCCGCTAATCAATTTTATGCTTGTTCCATTTCGATGCCAAACTGCAGCGACGCCGCCAGATGCGAAAGCGACTATTGCTGGTCCGACGGATTTGTACGTCAAAGTGGGCAGCGTTATAACGCTCACATGTCTGGTAAAAGAGCCAACGACATCACCACAGGATATTGGGCCAATTTACTGGTATCGCGGTCCATACATATTAACGCCGTTCGTTGCCCATCCGAGTGATATTGCCATTGATTTGCAGCGTATCTCCATGGAATCAACTCTGACAGAGAAGTTACAAAGCAGGTAAGCCGTATAAACATTTAAGTACTTTAGGAAAAATCAGTTTTACCATAAGCAACAAAATAAAAGGAGGGGGAACGTTGGGAACGTCTACTTTATACCCGGTACTTAGTCAGTATATATGTACATGTGGTAGTTTTATAATTGCTTACCAACCAGCAATAGATAATGTTTATTGAATATCTTAAAGTAAGCTCCAAGTTTACATTTGTTTTACTTAAGCTTATGGATAAGTTAATTATGCGCGTGTACATATGATGATGCGTGGTCGAACAGAGAGCTGAGCACCGACTGATCTCTGCCTCTTCTATCGGCTCTCTCCGAGCCGATGGCCGCTGCAGCCGCTGTAAGCAGAGGACGCGACAAAACTACGGCCGCTTCGTGTTTCTCTCTTTCCTTCATTTCCTACATACATACATACATACATACATTCATATATGAGCTTACGATTTATGCAATTTATTATATTTTCGTAAAAGGGACAAATTAAATTTTGGCCAAAAAAGAAAAATTCGAATCCTAAGGGAGATTTTTATATATTAGGTGCTATCTGCTTCCATTTGTGTTTACATATAATTTTTACATCTGCTTCGACATTTCTACAAGTACATGTATAACTACATATACGAGACGTGGAAGCTTGGCAGGCGTTGCACAGCGACTGAAATTTCCTTGGTTCCTTCCGGCTATAACAATGATCCGACCTGATCCAGATTCGGCAATCAGGTAGGAGTGTTCGTTTTCCGTGATTCTGCGTTTTTATACCCGGTACTCGAAGAGTATAGGGGTATATTAGATTTGTGGGGATAACGGTTGTGTGTAACGCACAGAAGGAAGCGTTTCCGACCCCATAAAGTATATATATTCTTGATCAGCATCAATAGCCGAGTCGATATAGCCATGTCTGTCTGTCCGTCCGTCCGTCCGTCTTCATTTGCGCCTATATCTCATAGACTATTAAAGCTAGAGTAACCAAGTTTTGTATTCAGTCTTCTGTGTTATCACACTACTCAAAGTGTATTTCAAAATTTCGCCCCGCCCCTTTCCGCCCCCACAAAGGACGAAAGTCTGTGGCACACACAATTTTGAAGATACAAGAAAACTAAATACGCAGAATCATAGAGAATGACCATTTCTATCAGAATGTTGAATCTGGATCAGATCGGATCATTATTATAGCTACAATGAAGAAAACCATTTCGAAAGTCATCATTCCCTCTCGCTCTCTCTCACACGCGACCCCATCTGCTTTGCCCATTCGTATTTTGCGTCGCCTAGTTCTCAGAGACTATAAGAGCTAGAGCAACCAAACTTTCTATCCAAACTCCTGTGATATCAAACCAGCACAAGTGTATTTCAAAATTTTGCCACGCCCCTTTCCGCCCCCACAAAGGACGAAAATCTGTGGAATCCACATTTTTTAAGATAAATGAAAACCAAAAACGCAGAATCACGAAAAATTACCATATCTACCAGATTACCGAATCTGGATCAGATCGGATCAATATTATGGCCAGAAGAAACAAATTAAATTTCAGTGGCTACGCAATGCCTGCCAAGCGCTGCTCATTCCCTCTCTCTCTGTCGTAAACACTTGTACGTCTCAAATATGTAGTTTACATGTCATGTAGAAATTTAGGCGCAGATATACAAAGCATGTAAACAAAAATGGAAACATGTATAAAAATTCCAAAAAATGAATTTTTTTTAATTTAAATATTATTTTCGTCCCTTTTGAGAACATATAATAAATTTCATAAATCGTAGGCTCATATATGTATGTATGTATATACTGACTGAGTACCGGGTATAAGGTAGAGCCGCGGCCTTTGCCGCGGCTCACAACGTTCCCTCTCGTTGGTTTTGTGGATTGCACAGATTTTCGATTTTTGGGGGACGGAAGAGGGCGAGGAAAAATATTGAAATACACTTGTGTTGAATTGATATCACAGGAGCTTGGATAGAAAGTTTGGTTGATTTAGCTCTTATAGTCTTTGAGAACTAGGCGTCAAAAAAGACGAATGGGCAAAGCAGATGGGGTCGCGTGTGAGAGAGAGCAAGAGGGAACGATGACTTTCGAAATGGTTTTCTTCATTGTAGCTATAATAATGATCCGATCTGATCCAGATTCAGCATTCTGGTAGGTATAGTCGTTCTCTATGATTCTGTGTTTTTAGTTTTCTCGTACTATCAAAATTGTGCATGCCTTGCTTTCGTCTTTTGTGTAGGCACAAAAAGGGCGGGGCCAAATTTTGAAACACACTTGTAACAGTGTGATATTGAAGGAGTCTGGATAAAATTTGGTTGCTCTAGCTATTACAGTCTCAAATATCTAGGCGCTAATGGAGACGTACGGACGGACAGACAGACATGGCTATATCGACTCGGCTATTGATGCTGATCAAGAATATATATATACTTATATACTTATACTTTATGCGGCTGGAATACTTTATACTTATACACCCAGAGGTGTTATACACATCCATTATCACCAAAAATCGAATACATCCCTATACTCTTCGAGTACCGGGTATAACAATTACTACAGAGTTACACGCCTTTTAGTATAAGGAGAGTGTCGGAATGTAGCGAACCACATCCGAATCTATCATTCTCAGGCGCGGTGTTGGGCATGAGAGAGGAGCGCACGCGAAATGTTCCGGCTCAGGCTCGTCGGCTAGGGGGGTGGTGGTCTTGCTTCCCCTCTCATGATTTGCCTTTCTCCATTATAGCTAGAGGTTAGTTGCGTGCTAGGGACAAACTAAACCGGGATAGAGATTTCCGCTATATATACCTTCCCGACAACACCGACACCTAACTCTCGGAAGGAGTGGTCCGCTTAGCTCCCATGGCTCTTTTCTAACTCGGCCTCTGGTGGTCCTGAGGCCACTGTGCCCACCCTTCCATTGGCCCTTCTGCCCCCTGGTATCCATCCGAAGGGCCCCTAACGCTGGGTACTTCTCCTAAATAATGGGATCAGCTGATGCCAAAATAACGCACTGTTAACACGTTATAAAATTTATTTACTTCTAACCGAGACATAAGAACCACCCACGGATATCGTTTGACATATAATACAATATTACAAAATTAAAATCAATAAATAGCCTAAAATAATTGTTGGGGAAAATAAATAAACCTGCTCAAACTACTCAGACGCTGACATGATAATGAGCTCAAGCGACATAGGTATTTCACTCAGATTTGAGTGCCAACGGGGCGCCAAATGCCAGGCCGCCCTCAGCTTTCTGCTCTTCCAATTCCCTCTCTCTCTCCCCCTTGCCTATCGGTTCTGCTTTTCCCGACTCAACCTAGAGTAGTTCGTTTCCTCTCCCTTCTCTTCTCCCTTCTCTCTTACTTGAGTCGTATTTTAACGGCAATGCAAAGACAAAAATAATATAATTCCACTCATACCTTTGTCCAGCTGCAGTGTTCCATCGATGAAAGCGCTTTCCCGACGAACGCCTGAAATGCTGTGGGTGGAAAATAAAATCAAGGGCATAGGGACGGGAAAAACATCTCTCTTGATCGGCAAGATTGAGGCTGGATATATGGATTGATACGTTAAAAACGCTCATCTTATCGCTTTATTTTGTTCTTTAGGCGCGCATTTTCTCCGCTCCCTCACTTCCCTATCGCCTAATGCCTTTCACCTTCTTCACCTGTTACGGGCGAGGGTGAGAACTTCACAACGACTCAATTTCTCCTAGTTTCATTTAACTGCTTAACTATATATGTATATATATATATTTTTTTTTGGGTTTTTTTTTTTTGGGTTTTTTTTTTAAACTATCTTTAACTGCACATTATGCCTCCGTTTGCCGATCAGACAGCGGGACCAGGGGAAAATATTAGGGGTGTGTAAGATATCGTGGCGTGTAAGGTATGGTGGCGGACTTGTCATATCTGACATGTAACGTCACATCTAAAACTTTTGATCACTGTGGTCGATGTCTTTTATCGTGTTGACATTTTATATGCAGTAGTATTAATGAGAAAACGTGTGCTTTGAACTCTAAGTAATTTTTAATAAAAAAGTAGTGAAAAAAAATAAAAAAATGTTTATTGGATATGTGTGTTAACAGTGACAGAGTGAAGATTTTTTGAAACTAGAGTCAGGGAAGTATTCGGAACACGTATATTTAGGCCTTTGCCTACAGTTTTTGATATTTAAAATTTTTTTTTATTTACGAATCAGTGACAACGTCATATTTCCACCAATAGCTTGTAAGGTATGATGGCGGACTCTTTGTTAGGTATAGTGGTGGATCATTTTTTAGCACGAGTTTCAATTGTCTTTGCCTTGTTATGTACAGAAGTGTATAAGTTAACACTCAGTAGCGGAGATTTGCAATTTGGGCACCGGGTTTTTGTCTTTGGACAAGAAAGGAAACAAGAGCGTATAAAAGAAGAACAACATCGGAGCAATCCACAGGAAAAAGAGTGAAGCTCGAAAAAAAGAAGAAGATGCTGATCGAGATTTTCAATATAAGTTCTTTCTTGTTCTGTTATTTTTCATTATTTCCAATAGTTTAAATATATGATCCGCCACCATACCTTACAATTTTCAAAAATGAAAAATATGAATGGTTTGCGCGAAGAGCTGCAAAATTGCATTCCACATATACCTATACCTTACACTCCCCTAACATAGAAGAACTCCAATCAGAACTCCAATCGACGCTTGGGCACTAGGGCCCTATGCCACGACGACGATGCCGGGTGCTTGGTCGCTCGGGAACTGAAATAGGAGATGACTCCGATCTCTCTATGGCGCGCTGTGCGCTCGCGTTGTCCGATGCGCCGGTTGAGCGTATTTTTGGCAACAACAAAAACGAATTAAATGCAATTAAATTCTTGTTTCGTTGCGTTGCTGCTGCTGCTCGTCGGTAATTTCGAAAAAGTTGCGTCCGCAACAAAGGCAATTTCCACTGCTTTTTTGGAATCCCTTCCTTAAGCGCCAAGACTGCGTTGTAATATTCCATTAAGCCCCCTTTTTTCTATATTTCTCAATTTTCATCCCCACTTACTCGGAACGGACTCAGCGCTGCCAAACGAAAGATACAGGGCTACAAAAGCCTAGAGTTCACCTTCGCCACGCACGATTTATCTATTTTTTTATTCGTGTAGTTCAGCTTTTTTTCCAAGTATTTTCTCACTACTTCTTCACTTTACAGCCAACACTACCGGCTTCTCGAACTCTTAGAAGGGAATTGCCGATGGGGACGCTGGCTTTCTGGCGGCAAACCCCCTAACAGGCTTGGATGATGCTCTTTCCACTCAAACTTGACATTTTAACCTGTTAGCCGAACCCCTTTCTTTTTTTGACCAGTGGTCTCCTATGCCTATGACCACTAGATTGCTAGAAAAAACCTCATTTCATATTTGCTTGCGAATGTTGAGCCTTTTTCCTTTAATCTGAGGCATTCCGATGATTAGGATAAAATGTCACGTAGAGGGACATGTGATGCAATGTTGAGTGGCCAGCAGGTGTATTCGCTTCCAGTTGGATCATCAATTGGTATTTGTATATTTGATCAATTAAGTTGAGTCCAAATGCATGAAGCGTAGACGCTGGGAAAGGGTGTGTTTATAAGATTCTAATTGAAATTATTTCAATGTATTCTAGATTACGCATTGCCAATGCACAGCTGCTTGACACGGGCAATTATACGTGCTTGCCGACCACAGCGGAGGCGGCTAGTGTTTTGGTCAATGTCATCAATGGTGAGTGGGGGAAATAAGCGGATGAGTGGATTCGCCCAATGTACTAGTTCGAAAACGAACGTATTCTAAATGCCAACTTTTTCTTTCCTCTCTTTCGCCCATAGACGAAAGCCCCGCGGCGATGCAGAAGAGTAAAGGCGTCCGAGTAACCGGCAGCAGTCGAAGAACTCGAATGGATGTTCTCATGGCGTTGGTTGCCAGTTCTGTTGTGCGATGGCTACTCTCCTGCAGCTACCGTTCTTGTAACTGTCCCAACGCCTCCTCGAATTTATCCACTCTGCATATCAGCTACTGGAACCCGCAAGCGATCAGAATTAGCCGAAAACTGCAGCGGCAGGAGCTACAGGGAGATGTAGACCTAAGGGAAACATTGTCTCAATCATGATAATTAATTATGTATATGGATACTTGAACATATTTTACATAGGACTATTTAAAAGCTAAGGATGAATATTAAAATACGCTCAAGAAAATCAAATGTAAGATGTTAACTATTTCGTTGCTTGTGGTTAATGTACATATATTCAATCAACGAGTAAATACTTTCATCAATAAATTACATACAATCACTTTTTGGTCATGCTGGAGGGGAAAAAGAATATATAGACAAAATAAAATTTGTTATATTTTTTTGTTATGAAAATACCTGCTAATCATTTTATGGGAATTTGTATTTTTCTTTAGGCATTGCTAATACTATCGAATTGATAGAATTTGCTTTAATTTGCTAATAGCTTTGAAGCTGAAAATAAAATATTCTGCGTAAATGAAAATTAAGCTGTGTGAATATAGAACCAAATAATGTAAATATAATAATAAAAACGCCTAATATTAAGAATGAAGTGGTTATTAGGATATTATGAATTCTCAAAATTACATTGCCAAACCTCAAAATAATTAAAATAAACTTTCATTCATGTTAACAGGCTAAACAGATTGAAACTGCGATGTAATCGAACAACTAATAAAAGTGTAGGTATACATAATTAAATTGGAATTTAAGTTCGAATTTAGGTTTCCGTTAGGCAAATTAAACGATATGTAACTAAACAAACTCATAGATATACATATGTATGTACATATATTCAATGTAATATACTTCGTAAGAAACAATAAACAGAATTTTGTTAAATTTGATTGAGTAACGTTTATTATATTAAATTATTTGCAATATTTTCTAAATTTGGATCAACTCTGTTGCTACGTCTATTATAATTAATCAAAGTTTTACTGAATTAGATGTATTTGTTGCAATGCCATTTTCACTTTCAGAGTCCGACATGCCTTCTGTTTGATCATTTCGTCATTACGTTAAATCCGTAGTAAGGTACGTGAACATAATCTAATTGAGCTTTATTCGGACTTCTGTATCAAAAGTGCGTCGAATTGACACATAAGAGTCAATGCTTCGCATTGGCAGTGTGAGGCGGACCCCCAAGTTTACACACACACAGATGTAGCGCCCCATTCGCAAGCAATGCGAAATAAGGGTCACTGGGTGTTCACGTTAGGCGTCTACAGTAGTGGTAAGGGTTGGTCGTTGGTCAACAGATATACAGACCGTTTTTGCTCCCTAATTTCGCCACAAGCAGGCGTACGAGGCGAATTCGCGATTGTCAGCTGTGCTTCTCGGGGTGTGGGTCTTTGCATTCATTCATTCAATCATTTTTCGCTCTAGCTTGCAAGCCTCTCTTTTAATTGTGTGCAAATATATAGAAATATATTAAAATATTTGAAAATAATTTTTTATTTGAATACCTAATATTGATATTTTCATATAATACTAAAAAAAGTTGAGTACAATATCATGTAGATACAGTAGGACGAATGTGATTTCAATGGTATCAATGCACAATGAACCGAGCTGCTCTAGCGCTCTACTTCTATCACTCTCTCTCGCTCTCATATTTGTTGCACTCGTCCCTCAGTCTAAAATTCTCTAAGAATTGGGCTTGAATAATTTCTTTCCTTGAGTGTTGCCGTTAAAAGATTCTCCCTCTTGCGGAATGTTAAAACCAACCAATCTTAAAACCAACTCCATAAATATAATTCTGGCCTGCAATAATGGAATGTAATATTCAATGTATATCTTTTCAATTGACGAATCACTAAGAACAGTTAGAGTGAATTAAATGTTGAATGTTGTCGTTTTTTCCATTTTTGAAAGCCTTGAAAATGCTTTTCTAAGGCCCTGGTAGTCGATCATAATAAAGCGAGAGGATTCAGCGATAGAAGCCGAAGATACGGTTACAAATTCTCTAAGTTCTTAAGCCATAATCATTTGTAGAACCGCAATTAGTTGTAATTCACTATAGTTTCAAATACAGCCACAGATTTTAGTAAATGCTTTCTATAAATAAAAACTTTCAGGAATAAATATACTGCTGTCCTGGAGCTCCATTTGATTGTTTGTACGCCGAAAAATATTCGCTATATGTAATATTATAAAAGGGTATGCATCATTAATCGCAGAGCTTCTCAACTATTTCGGAGAAAAATAGAGTTTTTTGCAGTTTGCAGGTCATTCCGTGAGCCGGTGCAATTAAAATGTGAAAACGTTTTCAATTCAAATGTAGTTTGGCTTGTAGCTTCATATCCTAGTTCTAGCGTTCCTGTCAAAATTTGTAAACTTTCAGGACAACTAGGTAATCATTAGCACAGCAAGCCGCAAAGTTTTCCCTGCTCGAGCTGCACTTACATAGGCGGACTTTATATTCTTTACTGCTACGGCAGAGCTGTTCGTTCGCCGTAAAATCTCCGCAGGGCCACAATAAATGAGGCGGGAGCAACAGATAAATACAACCCGTCACAGGGCGGAAGAGGCCTGTTCTGTCATCAAAGTCAAACATTTATGCAGTTCCACAAGCCAGCAGTCTGTGCGGGCGTTCAGAAGTTTAATTGTTTTCTGTTTTATGCGAAACTAAATTTAATATTGTAATTTTGGTAGAAAGCAGTCGAAAGGGGCAAATGGCAGCTCGAAAAAGTTTTATCGTTTTAAAGTTTTTCGAGTGATTTCACTTTAATAGTTAATTAAACACCGCAAGCACATGGAAAATGGATGGTGGCAGTGAGTGAAGTGAGTAATTATACCCGGTACTCGAAGAGTATAGGGGTATATATCCATACCATCCCACACTTTCAATTGATTTCTTGTTACCATCTTCAAGCCCTATACAGTCGTTTATTAAGCCTTCAAATATTTATTGCTTCAAGAAGGCTGATTTCCTCTCCTTGAATACTGCCCTATCTCAGATAGATTGGTCATTCCTTGACGATTTCCAGGAAATCGAGTCTGCCACGAATGCATTCTATAGCTCTATTTTTTCCATCTTTCCCAGGCATGTTCCATTAGTTACCCCCTCCAGAAATCTGTCTGGTCCTATCTGGTTCACCCCTAGACTAATAAATCTGAAGAATTTAAAATCCCGTATGTACAAGAAGTTTAAAAAATCCGGTTTGCAATCAGACTTTTCGAAATACTCAATTGCAAAATCGAAATTCTCCTTATTTAATACTTTGTGTTACAACAGATACTTGACCCAATGCAAGCTTAACTTTAAACGTGACCCTAAACAATTCTTCAGGTTTGTTAATTCTAAACGTAAATCTTCCCGATTTCCTTCTTCTCTACACTTAAATGGTAGTTATGCCGATAACGATTGTGATATTGCTGATCTGTTCGCTTCCTTCTTCCAACGTTGCTACTCTGTCCCTTCTATTAACTTTCCCTCTATCCTAGCCTCATCGAACGACTTTAGTAGTAGTTACTCTTATCCTATTCCTATAAATAGTTCCAACTGTATCCCTCACCCCTTCATCGACTATGATGGTCTCCTAACAAATTTAAAATCGTGCAAGTCTTCGTTCTCCACTGGGCCAGACTCGGTTCCGAGTGCTGTTCTAAAACTTTGTGCCGAATCTCTTTGTATGCCTCTCCTAAAACTTTTCAACTTGTCTCTCAAGACTGGTGACTTTCCCAGCGTCTGGAAAGAATCTTTTATAGTACCCTTTCATAAGAAGGGATCTAAATCTGATGTCTCTAACTACCGTTGTATTTCCAATTTATCTGCCATTCCTAAACTCTTTGAAAAAATAATCACTTCTCAGCTGCAACATTTTTGTAGTTCTGTATTCTCTGAATCTCAGCATGGATTTATTAAACGTCGCTCAGTTTCCACTAATCTCCTTGAATTTTCCACCTTCGTAACTTCGGGTTTTGCTAAACAGTGTCAAACTGATGTCGTTTATACTGACTTTAGTAAAGCCTTCGACTCTGTTAATCATAATCTACTTATTCATAAACTGTCTCTTCTAGGGTTTCCGACTAAGCTTCTATATTGGACTAATTCCTACCTTTGTAACCGCTCTCAGCGTGTCTGCTTTAACTCCTCTCTCTCTCTAAACCTGTTATTGTCTCATCGGGGGTTCCTCAAGGTAGCCATCTGGGTCCCTTGCTATTTAACCTATTTATTAACGATCTTCCACAAATGTTATCTCATTCCCGTATCCTAATGTATGCTGATGACGTTAAGCTATGTTTTTCCTACAGTGACCCCTTGTCCCCACTATCTTTGCAATCTGATCTTGATGCCCTTAACAACTGGTGCCTAATCAACATTCTACCTCTTAACATTTCTAAATGCTATATAATGACTTTTCACCGCAATAAGCCATACCTTTTCGACTACTCTATCAATAACTCTATCCTTCAACGCCTTTTCAAAGTTAACGACTTGGGCATTACCTTTGTACCTAATCTATGTTTCAACTCTCATATCTCTACTATCTCTCACAAAGCCAAAGGAGTCCTTGGATTTGTCAAAAGATGGTCTAAGGAATTTACAGACCCGTATACTACAAAACTTCTGTATGTTTCTCTGGTCCGGCCTATCTTGGAATATGGTTCTTGTGTCTGGTCTCCTCATTACCAAAAATTTCAGGATATGCTCGAATCAGTACAAAAACAGTTCCTCATCTTTGCCCTCCGGGGACTCAATTGGGACCCTTCGATCCATCTCCCTTCTTATGAAAGTAGGTTGCGCCTAATTAATCTCCACTCTCTTAAATCCCGTAGAACCTGCCAAGGAGTTCTCTTCCTCCATAAGCTTCTCTCTGGTGAGGTCGAATCGACTGCCCTCATCAACCTTATTAGTATTGCTGTTCCTTTCCGCCCGACTAGGCATTACTTCCCTCTTCATCTCCAACTCTGTCTTTCTAACTACTCGGATTATGAATCTTTCCGTAGCCTTTGCCGTAACTATAACCAATTTTTCCATCTGTTTTCCTTTGATACTAGTTCTAATTTGGTCAAATTTATCTTAATCAATAACTTAATTTAATTTAAATAGCATTAATTTAGAAATGTTCGGCTACCGGCTCTTCTCTTACCTAAACTTGGCTGTTGGTGGGATCTTATCGGCTACTGAGCCGATAACACTAGTCGACACGACTTTTCCGCTGTCTCCAAAAATGACTTTTTCTGATAGATTTGGATGTTTAAAAATTTTGAAGAATGTTTTTTTTTTTTTTCATGGAGTAGTTTTTTTTTAAAGAATTTTTTAAAAATCTGGTATTTTTTGTCATAGGTAGTGCTTATATTTTTCACATAACTCTCGTTTCAACTGGTTGTATTGAACTTTGCAGTTAAAAAATGCTGATAAATGCAGCTATAAATCCGACTCAGACACTTTGTAGCAAAAACTTAACGTCTGGCAGATATTAAGCTTCCAAATTGAAATTTCATCATTTTTTTCGGTATTTTTTATCCGAAGTTTTGACTTTGAAACTTCTGGAAAAATTTTTATTTTATTTTTTTATAAGCGATACCTTAAACGACGCGTAATTAATGTGTCTATCTAAAACCAAAAATCAAGGCATTCATTTATTTTTTTTTCGATTTTTCCAGAAGTTTCAAAGTCAAAACTTCGGTTAAAAAATACCGAAAAAAATGATGAAATTTCAATTTGGAAGCTTAATATCTGCCAGACGTTAAGTTTTTGCTACAAAGTGTCTGAGTCGGATTTATAGCTGCATTTATCAGCATTTTTTAACTGCAAAGTTCAATACAACCAGTTGTATGAAACGAGAGTTATGTGAAAAATAGAAGCACTACCTATGACAAAAAATACCAGATTTTTTAAAAATTCTTAAAAAAAAAACTACTCCATGAAAAAAAAACCATAATTCTTAAAAAAATTTTAAATCTCCCAATCTATTAGAAAAAATCATTTTTGGAGACAGCGGAAAAAAAAAGTTGAAATTTGTCGAGTAGTGTTATTTGTAACAAAATCAACGAATCGTGTCTGCTTCTAGGCCTTTCCGAATCACTTCTCCCTTCAGTTTTCTCATGCCTTAAGGGCGTTCTGCTGATTTGATTATCACGCAGCAGAATATACTCTACAAAAGAAAAAACAAACTTTGTTTGTAATATTCGCTTTTAAGCGAGTTGTTTTGGCACGAATTGGTCAAGTATATATTCAAAATTCGTTCAAAGATTTTCAATACCATTATATCGTCTGCAGTAAAGCGTAAAGCAGTAAACTCGTTCTTCCATCATATGTCTTGTCTCACTTATATTAAATAGTCATGACTTCACGCATAATAAGAAAAAGAAAACTAATAGGCGCAATTAATAAACTTTTCCAATGACGGTGTCTTGTAGTTCATTCGCTGTGAAGGCTAGAGCTAAAAATTTACTAAGAGGCGGGACAAATCCCAGTTCTATGGCACGGCCTAGGAATGTCCGTAGTGTAGTAGTGAACACTTATAGTGGCCGCTTGCCGATGCGATATAATTAATACTCGAGGATATGTTTTCTATATAGTCCAGTTGTCAAAAAAAAAAAAAATTAGTATTCATAGCCAAATTTGAGGCTTAGATCATTTTCACATGGGTAATCATTGATTTATTGACAATTTCCTTTAGGTCGAATAATATGGTTTCATAATATTTTATTTTTCTTTCCACTCCACTGGGCTCTATTTATGATTTTTTTCTCTGACTTTGGGTAATTTGTGTTGAACAACTTTTGCCACGGACAACATTTGGCCCATTTTACCCCCTCCGTTCTCTATTTTTCTTTATATTTCTTGTTTCGTGGTTCTCCTTTTTGTTTGCCTTTTACCTAAAGCTTTTTACAAGCTTTAATGTTTTCCACTTGTGGCATTAATTTCTGCTGCGTAAGCAGATAAATTGCAAAATGTCAAAAAATGCTGACAGTCACTGGCATTAATACGGATACCACGTCGTTTGCCGGAACCTGACTCCATTGATGTCAAGTTGAGAAGTCCATCAAGTGGGACAGTAAATTTGAACACATTATGAATGGTGTTTGGTCCTCAATCCTTAAGTATTTTGAGAAATAATTGAGTCATTGAACTGTTTACAATAGTAGATGCCTGAATAGGCCCTGTTTATACTATAAACAGTTCAATATCTCGACAGGAAAGGATGTGCACGGTTAAACGGTTAAAACCGTTTACAGCATTAAAAAAATATATTAAAACACTGAGATATTGACCTTAACCCGAGAAAACGTTCTTATTATACTTTATTTTAATCAAAATTTATTTGTTCTACATGCCATTTACATCAGTCTTTATAGTTTGAGTAGACTTTTGATTGGTGCAATATTCGTTTGCAGAAAACTTATCACTTTCGTCTTCTGTAACGCTCTTAGAAACACTATCGGACTCTTTCTTTTTTGGCAAGCGCCAGCTAAGCAGATTGGACCCTGATTGAAAAGCATTCTGAATACTAGCACTGTCGTGCATGTTCCAAATGCATTTGGCAAAGATATTGGAGACATCAATGATGTGAAACTTTGGAGTCTTGGCCATATCCGCAGACTGGGGAATGGTGTTCGTACAGACAACAAGCTCAAATAACGAATCACTCAGTTTCTGAAGAGCCTGACCCGAAAATACTCCATGAGTAACGATAGCGTAGATTCTTGACGCTCCGGCATTATTCAATCGCTCGGCGGCTAGGCATAGGGTATTACTTGTGTCTGCTAGATCATCTACAACCACAACGACCTTGCCCCGAACGTTTCCAACAAGTATCATGTCATGCACATTGCTGGCTTCCCGTCTCTGCTTATGGAACAGTGCCATGTGAGTGCCTAGCTTGTGGCTGATATCGGTGGCCGTTTTGACTGCTCCTTTGTCTGCGCCCACAATCACCAGCTCAGTATAGTCGGGAATAAATCGTTTAATCCATGATTCGATGGCAATATCTGATTGTAGATTGTCGCAAGGTATATCAAAAAAACCCTGCAGCTGAGGTGCATGCAAGTGCATCGTCAGGACGCGATTAACGCCTGCTACAGATAGCATGTTGGTTACTAGCTTAGCCGTTATGGGCTGTTTCCACGAATCCATTTTATCCTGCCTAGAATACGGAAAGTGCGGCATCACTGCCGTAATCGTATTGGCCGATGCGTAGCGACACGCCTGTACCATAACCAGAAGCTCCATCAGCATGTCATTAATCGGCTCGCAGCTGGTTTGAACTATATATACATCCGCTCCCCGCACTGACTCGAGCAGCTCGAACCGTATCTCCCCATTGGGAAACTTCGCTCGCAACACTGGATGCAAGAGTAGACCCAAGCTCTCGGCCACCAAAGCTGCAAAGTCGCAATGCGATGAGCCTGATACCACCACCAGGCGGTGCATTAAATTAGCAGGAGCAAAAATTACGAGTAAATAAATTTTGATAAAACAAGAAATTTTGAAGCTCTGTTATGTAACGAAAGTGAAAAGCTGAGCCCCCGCCTGCTTAGATTGAAATTCAATGGGTAATGTGTAAACTGTGGTCTGCCATGGGCGATTGAGAGTTTGGAAAGTTTGGAAAAAAAAGATTCTTTAAAAATTTTTAAACATCAAATCTATAAGAAAAAGTGATTTTGGGTGACAGCGGAAAAGTCGTGTCGACTAGTGTAATAAGTCGATTTATTTGTGTAAGTAAGACCACGGCTCATCTCATCACTTAGTTACTACCCCATATTGGCTGAACCGCAACAATTATACATATTAAAAGGTCCGTAGGCTGATCAGGGTTCGGTGTAAAAGAGATGAGAAAAATGAGATTAAAAGGATAGAACTAGATACACATTGGTTAAGTAATATGTACATATAATGATATTGTAAAATTCTAAAAATTGGTTTCTCCAGTTGAGTGGGCATGCCAAGAAATACGTTAAAACGATCTCAGCTCTGTTATAATTTGTTATGTATTTCAAATTCAAAGGTCCTTCTCTGCAATATTCGAAAATTATTCGAATTGCCCATGAATGCCTAGGAATGCTTTCATTGCATTACAAGATACGATTCCGATTATGGATATTATAGCTCAACTCAAAGAAGAGAATGGTGTAATAACGCTGCTAGCAGGGAGAGTTATTCACCGATTGTTCTTCTCCATTCGGAATCATCCGTATGACTTTCTCATCAACAACTGCCTCGATTTGGGCTCTCTACTTATTCTTCTGGCCACTAGAGTTTATCTACGAGACAGAAACAACTGGCCAAGGTTGGATCTCAAAAAGTTCTAGCTCCTATTGTTAGCGGGATGAATTAGCCTATCCAATATCTATATATCGTGGCTGGAGGAGGGAATAAATGAAAGTTCAGCTTCAATCGGAATTATTGCAATACAATTTACTATAGGTGACATTTTGATTCAGACCATATATAACCTCCTCTCTCTTGCTCAAATGAAGAGTTGCTTGAAACATGACTGTTTTATTCATTATCTATACTGATGTGCTAAGCGCACACTTTTGGTTCCTGTGGGGTTGGGATGATGCGCTACTGTCTTTGCAGTACTCTAGCGTGCTGTTGTGTAAAATAGGTGGATTCCTGCTTCTCTCCCAGTTGCGTGCCGGCAAATGGTCGCTCGATACGTACCAGTCCAGAGGTCCTTAAATAAAGGAAAGATGAGAAACGACCGCCACATCAAGACCTTCGCCTTTGGCTCGTAAATGTAAATGTTTTTCAACGGATTAGATGTGAAAGTCATTAGGTCTTACGGATATCTTTTCCTGCTGTGTTACTTTTTCCTCTTTTTGCTGTCGGGCACTTGAATATTTGTGAGATTTACATAAATATTGATGAAAAACACTTTCCTTACGGCTAATGTTTATTTCTATTTCCATTTTTGCACATAGCCTCAATATGGTGGAGACAGCGAGCGCACTCCAAACATTTTTAGATTCATGCTTACTCGGCGTAAATTACACTGCTCGACAAATTTCCGCTATCGCCAAAAATGACTTTTTCTAATAGATTTGGAGATTTAAATTTTTTAAAGAATTATTGTTTTTTTTCATGGAGTAGTTTTTTTTAAGAATTTTTAAGAAATCTGGTATTTTTTTGTCACAGGTAGTGCTTCTATTTTTCACATAACTCACGTTTCATACAACTGGTTGTATTGAACTTTGCAATAAAAAAAAGCTGATAAATGCAGCTATAAATCCGACTCAGACACTTTGTAGCAGCAACTTAACGTCTGGCAGATATAAAGCTTCCAAATAGAAATTTCATAATTTTTTTTGTATTTTTTCCTTGAAATTTTGACTTTGAAACCTAAGGAAAAGTCGAAAAAAAAAATATATGAATGCCTTGATTTTTGGTTTTAGATAGACACATTGATTAGGCGTCGTTTAAGGTATCGCTTATAAAAATAAAAAAATAAACGGCTAAGTTATAACCGTTTGACCAAAACGACATGAAAAAATACCGTCCGGTACGTTGTTGGTCCAACTTCCAAAATGGGATTGCGAAAAACAAAAAGGACCTGTAATTTTGGTTTTACCGAGTCGTAGGTATTGATATATATCGGATATATATCCTACCTGGTCATATTTATTTGGGGTGTAAATGTTGTGGACAGTTTTATTCCTTATACCTAATCCCTGGTGAGGATAAATATACATAAATACCTGTTAGGGTCAAATGTTGACCGTTTTCCTTCACAGGAGCTGGTCCCGCAGATATTTGACCATTCTCCTTCAAGCTATTCATAAAAAAGGATATATAACTCTGTACCTATAGTATCCCTGCCTCAGTGTAGTTCTGACTTCCAGCAGAATACGATCGTGTGTTTTCGAAAAATACCACTTGTTTCTAATTGAAATGGACAACTCAAGCCGGTCAACTTCATGTGCTTACCGAGCAGACTCGTTTTGCTACATATGTGGAAAGTATATGACCAGCCAAGAAGAAAAACTCGTTTTTACCGAAAAGTTCCGAGAACAGTACAAGGAAAAATATAAGATGTGGCCCAAAAGTATTGGCGAAGAGTGGGCTCCAAGCTGTATATGCAAAACGTGCAAATTGAATTTAACAGCATTTAATAAAGAGGAAAAGTAAGTTATCCTAAATCAGAAGCTATGAAGTGTACAAAAAATACTAAGCATTACTTTTTTTCTTGCACATTTTTTTTTAGAAAACAATTTCGATTTGGAACTCCAATGCTATGGAGAAAACCAAAAACTCACAGCGCTGAATGTTTCTTTTCTTTATTCGAAAAAACTGGGTTTGAGGTAGGTGAGAAATATAAATACCCGCAAGAGTCTCGTCAAGGCTTTACGCCTTCTGCTCCTCCTTTGAAGGAAATATCGCCATTAAAACGCAAAAAATATGAGATGTCTTCTTCGTCGCATGGAACAACGGATTCAAGTAATGACCAATCAGGAGAATATAAATTTAGCCAGCCATTATCACAGGAACAATTGAACGATTTGGTGAGGATCCTGGAACTTCCTAAAAGTAAAGCTCAGATATTTGGATCTATTTGAAAGGATGCCCGTTTATTGAAAGAAGATGTCAAAACAACTAATTTCCGGACGCGTAACTTGGTTCACGCACAGTTTTATATGACGAAGGATGACATGTGCGTTTGTCACGACATTTTTGGTCTCTTCAAGGAACTGGGTTACGACCCAAACGATTGGAGGTTATTTCTTGACAGCAGTAAAGAAAGTTTAAAGGCTGTTTTGCTACACAATGGAAATCAAAAGCCGTCTATTCCCATCGCCCAAGCTGTTAATATGAAAGAGTCCTATCAAACAATGACTAAATTGTTGGAAAATATTAAATATAAAAAACACCAGTGGAAGGTCGCGTGTGACTTACAAGTAGTAGCCATGTTAACTGGATTGCAAGGCGGTTATACAAAATACTGTTGCTTCCTGTGCCTATGGGATAGCCGAGATAGAAAAGAGCATAACTCAAGGAAGAACTGGGAAAAACGGAACGAAAATACTTTGGGAAATCACAACGTACAGAATGCAGGTCTTGTGAAAGTCCAAGACATTATATTACCACCATTGCAAATTAAGCTAGGACTGATAAAAATGTTGTTAAAGCACCGGATAACGAAAGTGAATCGATGAATTACCTCAAAACTGTTTTTCCACGTCTGTCGCTGGCAAAAGTTAAAGAAGGCGTATTTGATGGCCCCCAAATTCGAAAACTAATAAAAGATGATGGATTTGAAAATATTTTATCTACGAATGCAAAAGCAGCCTCGAACTCATTCCGAATGGTTACAACAAATTTTCTTGGTAACAGAAAGAGTGATGATTACGTTAAAATCGTTCAAGACCTACTTAAGAATTATGAACAAATTGGAGCCAACACACTCACTCACTCAAAATTTCAGAGATTTCACCAACAATTGAAAGCTTTTGAACGACGGTATCATGGTGTTTGGAATGAGAATATGTTGGGCGACTATGTGTGGACTCTCATACAAGAATCTGACTTAAATGACAAAAGAAGACAGACAAACCATTTTAAAAATAGTAACAAGCAATAACAATAAAAATATTTAAGTATCATAACACTTAAATAAATTCAAGTATTTTTCGGTATTTTTTTCAGATAAAATTTGATTTGGGTCGTTTTGGTCAAACGGTTATAACTTAGCCTTTTGACTTTATATTTTTATAAGCGATACCTTAAACGACGCCTAATTAATGTGTCTATCTAAAACCAAAAATCAAGGCATTCATATATTTTTTTTTCGACTTTTCCTGAGCTTTCAAAACCAAAACTTCGGGGAAAAAATACCGAAAAAAATGATGAAATTTCAATTTGGAAGCTTAATATCTGCCAGGCGTTAAGTTGCAGCTACAATGTGTCTGAGTCGGACTTATAGCTGAATTTGTCAGCTTTTTTTAACTGCAAAGTTCAATACAACCAGTTGTATGAAACGTGAGTTATGTGAAAAATACAAGCACTACCTATGACAAAAAATACTAAATTTTTTAAAAATTCTTTAAAAAAAAACTACTCCATGAAAAAAAAAAATTCTTTTAAAATTTTTAAACATCCAAATCTATCAGAAAAAGTCATTTTTGGAGACAGCGGAAAAGTCGTGTCGACTAGTGTTATCAAAAAGTCTCGAGTTGCGCTTGAGCACCATCGCGTATACCCAGCATTGTGTTTTTAAAGTCTTCCCACTACTCAGAAAAGGAAATTAAAACTAGTGTGGGTCTGTAATTGAAGGACAGGACTGTAATAGAATAAAAAAAAACTAAAAAAACTGAATGAGAAGGTACGAACAGAGAAAAACTTGTTTTTAATTGATATAGGAGGCATATTATACTCTTATATGCCCTGGTCCATGGTGAAATTGGTAGTACTAATAGTATATTTTTGACAGAAAATTATATCATGATAGTGGCAGCAGCATTGAATATCGACCAGGGCATGGTGAAATTAGTAATACTGCTAAAGTAGTATGAAAGTAGTATACTATTAGTATTACTAATTTCACCATGCCCTGGTCGACCTTCAATGCCGCTGCCAGTATCATGATATACTTTTCTATAAAAAATATTGATTCAATTATTTATTCCACCTAATTATTTTACTTTTTAAAAGGATATTAGGACCAAAGACAAAAGTGCCGACTTAAAAGGCAACACTGTCGTTAATGAGTTCTGAGTCGGGGAGACAACCCGCAGTGGGAGTTGCGAGATACCAGCACTGCGTGCATTTAAAAACCGTAAAGGACGCAGTGACCTTCGCTTTTGACTTAAAACCCATTTGCATAAGCACGGGTAGAGAGCTGCTCTCCTATGCTCAGTCGGATGGTACTGTCTCCAACGGTAACCACGACATGTGGGCGCTGGGTCTTGCCTTCTTGAGTGCTGACCGTCCAAGCGTTGCGCTGCGCACCGTCAGGGATGACGAAAGCCACGTTTCACATTGCGCTACCCACCAGCCAATGCAGACCGATGGCGATGTGCATTATTATTTTACCAGCTCGCAATGTGTTTCTCTTAATTGAAAAGCATTTGCAATCCTGCCGTATTGACAGAAACGTTGAAAGTATTTGATAGAGGGAAACAAAAAAATACAAAACAGAGGGAGAAAGGAAAGATGCAAACAGATAATCCGATTGAACAAGAATGTATCTGAAATTTAATTATGGAAACTGTTGCAAGGGAAATAAAAAAAATAAAAATATTATGTGCATATTATAAACGAGGGGCAACGCTGTGAGCCGCTGTGAGAACGCTGCGCGGCAATGGCCGCGTCTCTACCTTATACCCGGTACTCAGTAAGTATAGATATATATATATGTATACATTTACGAGCTTACGATTTATGAAATTTATTTGGGAAAAAAATAATATTTAAAATAAAAAAATTAAGTCAAACCAGTTTTGGAACTTTTACACATGTTTTCATTTTTGTTTACATATGATTTTTACATCTGCTTCTACATTTCATAATGTACATGTATAACTACATATTCGAGACGTACAAATGTGTGCTGAAGAGAGAGGGAATGAGTAGGTTGGTTACAGCGGCTGCCCGCCTCACTGGGAGCGCAGCACACTTAGGCCGTTTCCGGCCCGTTGTAATACCGCGGGGGAATCTACCCCTTCTCGCATTGTGAGACCTAAGGTCAACCGTTGTCCCAGCCTGCAGCTTTTATGAAGTTAGCTATCTTTCTGAGACATGGTGGACATTACCGAAATGTCTAAAATGAAGGGCGAGCCCAAGTGCTGTAGCCTTCTTCTGCTGAGAGCTGGGCAAGAGCAGAACAAGTGTTCCACCGTTTCCTCCTCTTCTTCGTCTCTGCAGCTACGGCAAAAATCATTGTATGGGGCGCCCAGTCTATTGGCATGAGTACCTATTAACCGTTGGGGAGCGTATGACTGCGCTGCACCTTCGTCTGCCGAGCTTGCATAGCTCAGAGGTGCGCTTCCTATCTATGGTCGGCCATGTTTGCCGATTTATACGACTACGTTGTACTGATTGCCACTTGTTGTCTGTTAGTTGCTTATATTGCTCCTTTATTATGAGCCTACATGTGGCCATCGGCATACAAGTATCCTCCTTTTCTTAGAGAAGGGGGATTGTAGTGCCAAGTCTGGCCAGCTCGTCTGCAATACAGTTGCCTTCGATGTCCCGATGGCCCGGGA
The DNA here is from genome assembly GCA_037356375.1 of Drosophila affinis. Lineage (NCBI taxonomy): Eukaryota > Metazoa > Arthropoda > Insecta > Diptera > Drosophilidae > Drosophila > Drosophila affinis. Next base: position 30,103,565 of record CM074800.1, read on the forward strand.
CCCATATATAACAAATTGCTGAGCCATTTCGTGAAGAGATTTGCGGCAATCTGCAACGGTGGCCGAGTTTGCTGAGATCGCATTAAGCGATTTGATTGCAGCTTGGCTATCACTATAGATATTTACGCGGGTTACCATGGCGGTAGTTTCCTGAAGGCAGTTTAGGGCTTCCTTAATTGCAATGACCTCCGCTTGGAAGACGCTGCAGTGATCAGGAAGTCTAAGTGTGCTTAATGTTTAGCTGTTCGGAGTATATACCTCCTCCGACCCTATTGTTCAGCTTTGATCCATCTGTGAAGATGTTTAGGGCCCCTTTTGGACCTGGGGGTCCCTCACTCCACTCGTCTCTGTGGGGGATAATTGCATCGAAGGGGGTATCTGTGTATTCCCTTGGAACACAGTAGTCCGTTTTAGTAGGGACGGAACTGCCGTTTAGTATTGAGGAGTGACCTGTGTGCTGTGGTGCCCATTGGTCGGAGTCTCTCAGTCGTATTGCTGCCATATGTGCCCTTTCTTTTCCTGCGAGGGCAAGGCTTTGGAGGCACAGAATGGCATCTAGCGCATCATTTGGAGTGGTACGAAGAGCTCCGCTGATGCAAAGGACGGCTGTTCGCTGAACTTTGTCGAGTTGTGTGGTGATCGTCCTTTTTGATAAGGCCGGCCACCATACAGTAACTCCATAAAGTATTATCGGTCTAACTATGACTTGGTATATTCATTGGACTATACTTGGGTTCATGCCCCATTTCAAGCCAATAGCTTTTTTGCAAGTGTAGAGGGCTATCGTGGCCTTCTTCACTCTGTCTTTGATATTCAGGTTCCAGTTTAGCTTTTTGTCGATTACTAACCCTAAGTAACTGGCACTGTCGCTAAAGGGGAGCCTGCGTCCGTTTAATGTGGAGGGGTTTAGAGACGGAATCTTGTAATTGCTTGTAAATAGCACAAGTTCTGTCTTTGAGGGATTAACTGCAAGACCTCGCGATTCTGTCCACCTTGACAGTCTCGCGAGCTTTGCGGTCATTAAGTCGCAAAGTGTTTGAGGATATTTGCCCGAGAAGATAATTGCTACGTCGTCCGCGTATGCCACGACTTTGCAGCCCCCCCCCCCCCCCCCTTCCAGGTCACATAGAATCTTGTTGACTGCTATGTTCCATAGAAGGGGGGTGTGCCTCTACTGACATACCTTTGTCTGAGTGGACGATCCCATCGATGATGTCACCGTCCTGCATGTGAGCAATTGATCAATGAGCATCACCAAGTGACGATCCACCCCAAGGTCAGTCAGCGCTTCCGGAATGGCACCGGGTATGACGTTATTGAAAGCTGCCTCGATATCTAGAAAGGCGATTAGAGAGTATTCTTTGAGGTATAGTGATTTCTCTATCCCTGAAATTACTTCGTGAAGTGCCGTTTCCGTGGATTTTCCTTTCCGGTAGGCATGTTGTGCTCCTGACAACAATTGAGAATTTACGGTTGTTCTCAGTTGTAGCCCGACGAGTCTCTCAAAGGTTTTGAGAAGGAAGGATGATAGACTGATTGGTCTAAAGTCCTTTGGTGTCGAGTGCGAGGCTTTATCTGCTTTAGGGATGAAGACTATTTTTGCATTAAGCCAAGCGTGTGGTATTCTCCCCACAACCAGTATCTTCTTAAAGATACATCGCAGCCAGTTGATGGCCGTGTCTCCGGCTTTTTGCAATTGGGCCGGAATGATCTGGTCCGGACCAGGGGATTTGAACGGATGGAGACTGTTTATTGCCCAGCTTATGTTCCGTTTTTAGAAAATATGCTCCATTGAGGTGATCGAACCCTCACTAGGGAGGTGATTGATGGAGCACATTGATGGAGCACCCTGGAAAATGAGTGTCGAGAAGAATGTGTAGGGACTCCTCACTGGAGTTGGTCAACGTACCATCGCTTCTCTTAAGGTATCCCACCGAGGGGGTCGTTTTGGAGAGGATCTTGCGCAGTCTTGCAGCTTCCGACGTTACCTCGAATTCAGAACTAAATCTTTGCCAAGAGGCCCTTCTTGCCTGTCTGATTTCTTTCTTGTATAAGGCCAGACTATTTTTATAATCCGCCCAGTGTTGCTCCTCGTTAGCGCTTTTGGCCCTGTTGAAGAGGGACCTGCAGCTTTTTCGTAGGGTATCTATTTGTTTTGACCACCAAGGGGGTTTCTTTTTCCCCTTGTGTTGGTTTGATCAGCATGCTGCCATGAAAGCTGTGTTGCATGCTTTAGTAAACCTGTCCACTAGATGATTTAGATCGTGCTCTGTGTTCAGGCAGATTGGCGCCTTGGAGGGAAGAAGTCCCTCCATTACTGAGACATATTTTTCCCAGTTGGCTTTCTTAGGGTTAGCAAAGACAGTGGGTTTTGGGCTCTCGAGAGATAGTGTGGTCCGAAAAGGAATGGTCCCCCAGAACTTTCCAGTTCATTACTATGTTTGACAGTTTGTGAGACACTAATGTCAGATCAATTACCTCTTGTCTATTCATAATTATAAACGTAGGATCATTGCCCAGATTGCAGATGAGAAGATTAGAGTTTAGGATGAAGCTGAATAATGACTCACCCCTTATATTTGTGTCCGAACTCCCCCATTGGGTGTGGTGGGCGTTGGCGTCGCAGCCTATTACAAGGCCTATATCCGACCTTTCGCTATCTCTGGTGAGCTTGCGAACTAGGTCACCGGGAGGATCGCTTTCCTCGTGAGCCATGTAGGACGACATCAGCCTTATGTGAGAACCTTGTAGTTCAAGGCTTGCCGCCGTGTTGTCACCTACTACCCAAGGCTCTTGGATCAGGACTACATCTGCTCCGCTCGCTTCCATGCGGAGTATAAGGGCAGCGGATGCTGCTTTACAGTAAGCGCTTGGCAGGAGTTGCGACTGAATTGTTGCTTCCTTCTGGCTATAATAATGATCCGACCTGATCAAGATTCGGCAATATGGTAGATACGATTATTTACCATGATTCTGCGTTTTTGGTTTTCTATTATCTTCAAAACTTGGTTGCTCTTGCTTTAATAGTGTCTGAGATATAGGCGCTAATGAAGACGGACAGACGGACGGACGGACGGACAGACAGACATGGCTATATCGACTCGGCTATTGATGTTGATCAAGAATATATATACTTTAGGGTGTCGGAAACGCTTCCTTCTGGGCGGTACACACAACCGTACTCTTCGAGTACCGGGTATAAAAAAGTACTGAAAGACGCAGGAAAGTCCTTTTTAGCGCGTTTCGTTGCATTATTATTCTATTTTCATAGAATTATATTTTCATAGGCCATAGAAATGCCAATAGAATGCTCATGAAATTCGCACACGAGGATGATGATGATGGCGACAGCAGTTGCAGAGGACATATGTACATATAGGGAACATGGAAATGTCTTTAATTAAAATGGTGTCTGTGTGTGCGGTTTGCTATTGATGTGAAGCCAGTATTTCCTGAAGTAAACTAGGTAATATGTACATATGTATCTATGCATCTGGTGCTACATATCACTCACACACTTACACCATCTCATCCCATCTTAGCTCAGTTCTTTAAACAAACCAAAAGTTATAGCATTTACGTGTTCTTACCCTCTAGTACCAGGCAACTAGTTCGGCACCGGTGCCGCACTATCTATATTTCTCACATACCTGGTTCCAGTTCGTTTCCCCGACAATGTATTTCAGCGGAGAATTTAACACATGCATGTCCTAGGGCGGAACCACCCCTGGTTCCACTATCGATTCCCCATCGATTACCTGTGAATTAGTTGCTCATGAGCTAGTTCGGACCTAGTTACCAGTAGAAAGCCAGCAACTAGTTCCCGTATCGACCCCCCTTCGGTTACTAGGAGCCTAGTTCCCAAATAAAAATAAAAATGCATTCAATATCAATGTATGCATATATAATTTGGAAACGTATTAAATCTATATTATTTAGCTGCCTCCTCGGTCCTTTTTACACACTTCTTTTTAAAAACTCGTTTTTTAATGCGTTGCATCGCCTTACGAAGCAATGCCTCCCCGGCATTATTATTAATTATTTACCTAATTAACCTAATTATTATTAATTAGGAGTGTAAATGGTATTTTACCTAGCATCATAAAATTCTTTATTGGACCTGAGGGACTGCTCTCCTTGGACTCCATCGACATTATACTCCAGAACAATTTCCTCACTTATAATATAACTTAAATTGTTGACAATGGCTCCCGGCTGTATAATGGATTTCATTGCAGCTATCTGTAAATAAAAACCATATAGAAGGATTAGACAAAGGAAAAGGTCATCATTTACAGTTTAGACCTACTTACATAAATGCTTTTATTTATTTTAATTTATTCATTTAATACGGTAAGGTCGTTTTTAGTTTTAATAGGGAAGAGTTCCTCATTTTATTTAAAATATTAAATATGTTTGCACGTACCTGTTTGCAAATTTTTTAAACAATTTTATTATATTTCTTTTATTTCTTTCTCACTTTTCAATTTATTTAACGTAATTTTTACCAACAAGGCTCTTCCAACAATTAGATCTTGCATAGAAGTGATAAAAACGTAGAAAGAAAAACACATGAAGTGTATTTTTTTGTCTCTTTGTGAACTTTTTTGTCTCTTGAATTCCACGAGCTCAAGTACAGTAGAATATCACGAATAACTTACCATTTTGGTCCATTTTGCATGACATGGCATCGGCCAAAACAGAGTCCGCACTGTATTGTAATTCTTTTTCGGGATTTCTTCATATTTCCACGAGTTTACGGTTATTTGTCGACTTCGAAAACAAAACGTATTTCGGATCTGATTAGACTTGTCGGCGTTCGCTTCCCCCGTAACTAGTCGCTGAACTAGTACATTGTAGTCGACGTAGACCTGGTCGATGTTCGCTTCCCCCGTCACTGGTTGCGTAGCTAGTTGCGCATTAACCGAGGCGAAACTAGTTCGAGTAGGGTCAATTGAACCCATTGGTTCTACAAGGTACTTAACCCTTCGCGCGAGCTTGACGTAGAGCTGCTGCTAAGATAATATTATAATGAAATATAGCATTTATCACTTAAATAAACTTAACGAATGCGTATAATTAATTTGCCAGCCCGTTCAAATAGTACGAGTATGAGTTAGCAGCAAAAAAGGAAACTGCACATACTTTCTCTGACGAGTTCCACCGAGGCAAAAAAATTAAAAATCAATAAAAACGCATTTACATATAGTTTCGGGATTTTTTAGCAAAAGTTCACTTTTTTGGTATATTTTTGTCATGTTTTCCATAACTTTTTTCGCATATAAGAAAGATGATTCTTGATAAAAGTTTTTCCTCAAAGACTCCCTTATATATTGAACTACACTACTCGGCAAATTTCAACTTTTTATTCCCCTATCGCCAAAAATTACTTTTTCTAATAGATTTGGAGATTTAAATTTTTTTAAAGAATTATGGTTTTTTTCATGGAGTATTTTTTTTAAGAATTTTAAAAAAATCTGGTATTTTTTGTCATAGGTACTGCTTCTATTCGACTCAGACACTTTGTAGCTGCAACTTAACGTCTGGCAGATATTAAGCATCCAAATTGAAATTTCATCATTTTTTTCGGTATTTTTTCCCCGAAGTTTTGGTTTTGAAAGCTCAGGAAAAGTCGAAAAAAAAATATATGAATGCCTTGATTTTTGGTTTTAGATAGACACATTAATTAGGCGTCGTTTAAGGTATCGCTTATAAAAATATAAAGTCAAACGGCTAAGTTATAACCGTTTGACCAAAACGACCCAAATCACATTTTATCTGAAAAAAGACCGAAAAATACTTGAATTTATTTAAGTGTTATGATACTTAAATATTTTTATTGTTATTGCTTGTTGCTATTTTTAAAATGGTTTGTCTGTCTTCTTTTGTCATTTAAGTCAGATTCTTTTATGAGAGTCCACACATAGTCGCCCAACATATTCTCATTCCAAACACCTTGATACCGTCGTTCCATAGCTTTCAATTGTTGGTGAAATCTCTCTCCGTGTTCATCACTAACATCCCCAAGGTTTGGCGGAAAAAAGTCTAAGTGGGAGTGCAAGAAATGGATTTTGAGTGACATGTTGGCTCCAATTTGTTCATAATTCTTAAGTAGGTCTTGAACGATATTAACGTAATCATCACTCTTTCTGTTACCAAGAAAATTTGTTGTAACCAGTCGAAATGAGTTCCAGGCTGCTTTTTCATTCGTGGATAAAATATTTTAGAATCCATCATCTTTTATTAGTTTTCGAATTTGGGGGCCATCAAATACGCCAGCGTAACTTTTGCCAGCGACAGACGTGGAAAAACAGTTTTGAGGTAATTCATCGATTCACCTTCGTTGTCCAGTGCTTTAACAACATTTTTTATCAGTCCTATCTTAATTTGCAATGTCTTGGACTTTCACAAGAGCTGCATTTTGTACGTTGTGATGTCCCAAAGTACACTACTCGACAAATTTCAACATTTTTTTTTCCGCTGTCTCCAAAAATGACTTTTTCTAATAGATTGGGAGATTTAAAATTATTTTAAGAATTGTGGTTTTTTTTTCATGGAGTAGTTTTTTTTTAAGAATTTTTAAAAAATCTGGTATTTTTTGTCGTAGGTAGTGCTTCTATTTTTCACATAACTCTCGTTTCATACAACTGGTTGTATTGAACTTTGCAGTAAAAAAATGCTGATAAATGCAGCTATAAGTCCGACTCAGACACTTTGTAGCAGAAACTTAACGTCTGGCAGATATTAAGCTTCCAAATTGAAATTTCGTCATTTTTTTCGGTATTTTTTACCCGAAATTTTGACTTTGAAACTTCAGGAAAAAGATAGACACATTAATTATGCGTCATTTAAAGTATCGCTTATAAAAATATAAAATCAAACGGCTAAATTATAACCGTTTGACCAAAACGACCCAAAACGACTTTTACCTGAAAAAATACCGTCCGGTACGTTTTTGGTCCAACTTCCAAAATGGGATTGCAAAAAACAAAAAGGACCTGTAATTTTGGTTTTGCCGAGTCTTAGGTATTGATATATATCGGATATATATCCTACCTGGTCATATTTATTTGGGGTGTAAGTGTTGTGGACAGTTTTATTCCTTATTCCTTATACCTAAGCCTTGGTGAGGATAAATATACATAAATACCTGTTAGGGTCAAATGTTGACCTTTTTCCTTCACAGGAGCTGGTCCCGCAGATATTTGACTTTTCTCCTTCAAGCTATTCATAAAAAAGGATATATAACTCTGTACCTATAGTATCCCTGCCTCAGTGTAGTTCTGACTTCAAGCAGAATACGATCGTGAGTTTTCGAAAAATACCACATTCTTCTAATTGATATGGACAACTCAAGCCGGTCAATTTCATGTCCTTACCGAGCAGACTCGAAGAAAAAATCATTTTTACCGAAAAGTTCCAAGAACACTATAAGGAAAACTATAAGATATGGCCGAAAAGTATTGACGAAGAGTGGGCTCAATGTGCAAATTGAATTTAACAGCATTTAATAAAGAGGAAAAGTAAGTTATCCTAAATCAGAAGCTATGAAGTGTACACAAAATACTAAGCACTTTTTTCTTGCACATTTTTTTTTTAGAAAACAATTTCGATTTGGAACTCCAATGCTATGGAGAAAACCAAAAAATCACAGCGCAGAATGTTTCTTTTGTTTATTCGAAAAAACTGGGTTTGAGGTAGGTGAGAAATATAAATACCCGGAAGAGTCTCGTCAAGGCTTTACGCTTCCTGCTCCTCCTTTGAAGGAAATATCGCTATTAAAACGCAAAAAAGAGGAGATGTCTTCTTCGTCGCATGGAACAACGGATTCAAGTAATGACCAATCAGGAGAATATAAATTTTGCCAGCCATTATCACAGGAACAATTGAACGATTTGGTGAGGATCCTGGAACTTCCTAAAAGTAAAGCTCAGATATTTGGATCTATTTGAAAGGATGCCCGTTTATTGAAAGAAGATATCAAAACAACTAATTTCCGGACGCGTAACTTGGTTCACGCACAGTTTTATATGACGAAGGATGACATGTGCGTTTGTCACGACATTTTTGGTCTCTTCAAGGAACTGGGTTACGACCCAAACGATTGGAGGTTATTTCTTGACAGCAGTAAAGAAAGTTTAAAGACTGTTTTGCTACACAAAGGAAATCAAAAGCCGTCTATTCCCATCGCCCAAGCTGTTAATATGAAAGAGTCCTATCAAACAATGACTAAATTGTTGGAAAATATTAAATATTAAGAACACCAGTGGAAGGTCGCGTGTGACTTACAAGTAGTAGCCATGTTAACTGGATTGCAAGGCAGTTATACAAAATACTGTTGCGTCCTGTGCCTATGGGATAGCCGCGATAGAAAAAAACATTGATCAAGAAAGAACAGGGAAAAACGGAACGAAAATACCACTAGTCGACACGACTTTTCCGCTGTCTCCAAAAATGACTTTTTCTGATAGATTTGAATGTTTAAAAATTTTAAAAGAATTTTTTTTTTTCATAGAGTAGTTTTTTTTTTAAGAATTTTTTAAAAATCTGGTATTTTTTGTCATAGGTATTGCTTCTATTTTTCACATAGCTCACATTTTATACAACTGGTTGTACTGAACTTTGCAGTTAAAAAAAGGAAAAAGGTCAACATTTGACCCTAACAGGTATTTATGTATATTTATCCTCACCAAGGCTTAGGTATAAGGAATAAGGAATAAAACTGCCCACAACACTTACACCCCAAATAAATATGACCAGGTAGGATATATATCCGATATATATCAATACCTAAGACTCGGCAAAACCAAAATTACAGGTCCTTTTTGTTTTTTGCAATCCCATTTTGGAAGTTGGACCAAAAACGTACCGGACGGTATTTTTTCAGGTAAAAGTAATTTTGGGTCGTTTTGGTCAAACGGTTATAACTTAGCCTTTTGACTTTATATTTTTATAAGCGATACCTTAAACGACGCGTAATTAATGTGTCTATCTAAAACCAAAAATCAAGGCATTAATTTATTTTTTTTTCGATTTTTCCTAAAGTTTCAAAGTCAAAATTTTGGGTAAAAAATACCGAAAAAAAATGATGAAATTTCAATTTGGAAGCTTAATATCTGCCAGACGTTAAGTTTTTGCTACAAAGTGTCTGAGTCGGATTTATAGCTGCATTTATCAGCTTTTTTTAACTGCAAAGTTCAGTACAACCAGTTGTATAAAATGTGAGTTATGTGAAAAATAGAAGCACTACCTATGACAAAAAATACCAGATTTTTAAAAAATTCTTTAAAAAAAACTACTCCATGACAAAAAAAAATTCTTTTAAAATTTTTAAACATCCAAATCTATCAGAAAAAGTCATTTTTGGAGACAGCGGAAAAGTCGTGTCGACTAGTGGTATTTTCGTTCCGTTTTTCCCTGTTCTTTCTTGATTAATGTTTTTCTCTATCGCGGCTATCCCATAGGCACAGGACGCAACAGTATTTTGTATAACTGCCTTGCAATCCAGTTAACATGGCTACTACTTGTAAGTCACACGCGACCTTCCACTGGTGTTCTTAATATTTAATATTTTCCAACAATTTAGTCATTGTTTGATAGGACTCTTTCATATTAACAGCTTGGGCGATGGGAATAGACGGCTTTTGATTTCCTTTGTGTAGCAAAACAGTCTTTAAACTTTCTTTACTGCTGTCAAGAAATAACCTCCAATCGTTTGGGTCGTAACCCAGTTCCTTGAAGAGACCAAAAATGTCTTGACAAACGCACATGTCATCCTTCGTCATATAAAACTGTGCGTGAACCAAGTTACGCGTCCGGAAATTAGTTGTTTTGATATCTTCTTTCAATAAACGGGCATCCTTTCAAATAGATCCAAATATCTGAGCTTTACTTTTAGGAAGTTCCAGGATCCTCACCAAATCGTTCAATTGTTCCTGTGATAATGGCTGGCAAAATTTATATTCTCCTGATTGGTCATTACTTGAATCCGTTGTTCCATGCGACGAAGAAGACATCTCCTCTTTTTTGCGTTTTAATAGCGATATTTCCTTCAAAGGAGGAGCAGGAAGCGTAAAGCCTTGACGAGACTCTTCCGGGTATTTATATTTCTCACCTACCTCAAACCCAGTTTTTTCGAATAAACAAAAGAAACATTCTGCGCTGTGATTTTTTGGTTTTCTCCATAGCATTGGAGTTCCAAATCGAAATTGTTTTCTAAAAAAAAAAATGTGCAAGAAAAAAGTGCTTAGTATTTTGTGTACACTTCATAGCTTCTGATTTAGGATAACTTACTTTTCCTCTTTATTAAATGCTGTTAAATTCAATTTGCACATTGAGCCCACTCTTCGTCAATACTTTTCGGCCATATCTTATAGTTTTCCTTATAGTGTTCTTGGAACTTTTCGGTAAAAATGATTTTTTCTTCGAGTCTGCTCGGTAAGGACATGAAATTGACCGGCTTGAGTTGTCCATATCAATTAGAAGAAAGTGGTATTTTTCGAAAACTCACGATCGTATTCTGCTTGAAGTCAGAACTACACTGAGGCAGGGATACTATAGGTACAGAGTTATATATCCTTTTTTATGAATAGCTTGAAGGAGAATGGTCAAATATCTGCGGGACCAGCTCCTGTGAAGGAAAACGGTCAACATTTGACCCTAACAGGTATTTATGTATATTTACCCTCATCAAGGCTTAGATATAAGGAATAAAACTGTCCACAACATTTACACCCCAAATAAATATGACCAGGTAGGATATATATCCGATATATATCAATACCTAGGACCCGGTAAAACCAAAATTACGGGTCCTTTTTGTTTTTCGTAATCCCATTTTGGAAGTTGGACCAACAACGTACCGGACGGTATTTTTTCAGGCTAAAGTCGCTTTGGGTCGTTTTGGTTAAACGGTTTTACTTTAGCCGTTTTTATACCCGGTACTCGAAGAGTATAGGGGTATATTAGATTTGTGGGGATAACGGTTGTGTGTAACGCACAGAAGGAAGCGTTTCCGACCCCATAAAGTATATATATTCTTGATCAGCATCAATAGCCGAGTCGATATAGCCATGTCTGTCTGTCCGTCCGTCCGTCCGTCTGTCCGTCTGTCCGTCTTCATTTGTGCCTATATCTCATCAGAGACTTTTAAAGCTAGAGCAACCAAATTTTGTATCCAGTCTGCTTTGTGATCACACTACTCCAAATGTGTTGAAAAATTTCGCCCCGCCCCTTTCCGCCCCCACAAAAGACGAAACTCTGTGGCACACACAATTTTGAAGATACAAGAAAACCAGCACAGTCATAGAGAATGATCATTTCTATCAGAGTGTTGAATCTGGATCAGATCGGATCATTATTATAGCTACAATGAAGAAAACCATTTCGAAAGTCATCATTCCCTCTCGCTCTCTCTCACACGCGACCCCATCTGCTTTGCCCATTCGTATTTTTTGACGCCTAGTTATGTAATACCGAACCAGCACAAGTTTGTTTTAAAATTTTGCCACGCCCCTTCCGCCTCCACAAAAGACGAAAATCTGTGGAATCCACAATTTTTAAGATAAATGAAAACCAAAAACGCAGAATCATGAAAAATTACCATATCTACCATATTTCCGAATCTGGATCAGATCGGATCAATATTATGGCCAGAAGAAACAAATTAAATTTCAGTGGCTACGCAACGCCTGCCAAGCGCTGACTCATGCCTTCTCTCTCTCTGTCGTAAACACTTGTACGTCTCAAATATGTATTTATACATGTCATGTAGAAATGTAGGCGCAGATATACAAAGCATATGTAAACAAAAATGGAAACGTGTAGAAAAATTCCAAAAAATTAATTTTTTTAATTTAAATATTATTTTCGTCCCTTTCGAGAACATATAATAAATTTCATAATTCGTAGGCTCATAAATGTATGTATGTATATACTGACTGAGTACCGGGTATAAGGTAGAGCCGTGGCCTTTGCCACGGCTCACAACGTTCCCTCTCGTTTTTTTTATATTTTTATAATTATTTAATTAATGTGTCTACGACGGCTGTGTTAAGCGACGCCTAATTAATGTGTCTATCTAAAACCAAAAATCAAGGCATTCATATATTATTTTTCGACTTTTCCTGAGGTTTTTTCGGGGAAAAAATACCGAAAAAAATGACGAAATTTCAATTTGGAAGCTTAATATCTGCCAGACGTTAAGTTTCTGCTACAAAGTGTCTGAGTCGGATTTATAGCTGCATTTATCAGCATTTTTTAACTGCAAAGTTCAATACAACCAGTTGTATGAAACGAGAGTTATGTGAAAAATAGAAGCACTACCTATGACAAAAAATACAAGATTTTTTAAAAATTCTTAAAAAAACTACTCTATGAAAAGAAAACATTCTTTACAAATTTTTAAACATCTAAACTTATCAGAAAAAGTCATTTTTGGAGACAGCGGAAAAGTCGTGTCGACTAGTGCTATCTAAAAAAAAAACCCAGAAAATTTTCTCAATTTCGGTTAACGGAATTTTTGTAACATTTATAAAGCCAAGAAATTTTTGTCGCGTGCGACATGTCCCATGTCAGAGAGGCTTAAATTGAATTTAAAAAAAACCACAAGCCATACATGCCTAAAATTATAGCCATTTTAAAGAGTCATCAATGCAGAACATTAATCAGAAATTCACATTAACATATCGCCTCAACTTTCGCCGCGAAAAAACACTTCTATATTTGTCCCGTGCGAATACCTTCCTTTATGCAAATATTTCGAAAACGAACAGTAAATCGCCCTTAGCACAAGCTATAGGGCTAGTGAAGTAACGCACAGAAGGAAGCGTTTCCGACCCCATAAAGTATATAGATTCTTGATCAGCATCAATAGCCGAGTCGATATAGCCATGTCTGTCTGTCCGTCCGTCCGTCCGTCTGTCCGTCTGTCCGTCCGTCCGTCTTCATTTGCGCCTATATCTCATAGACTATTAAAGCTAGAGTAACCAAGCTTTGTATTCAGTCTTCTGTGTTATCACACTACTCAAAGTATATTTCAAAATTTCGCCCCGCCCCCTTCCGCCCCCACAAAGGACGAAAGTCTGTGGCATACAAAATTTTAAAGATACAAGAAAACTAAATACGCAGAATCATAGAGAAAGACCAAATCTATCAGAATGTTGAATCTGGATCAGATCGGATCATTATTATAGCTACAATGAAGAAAACCATTTCGAAAGTTATCATTCCCTCTCGCTCTCTCTCACACGCGACCCCATCTGCTTTGCCCATTCGTATTTTTTGACGCCTAGTTCTCAGAGACTATAAGAGCTAGAGCAACCAATATTTCTATCCAAACTCCTGTGATATCAAAGCAGCACAAGTGTATTTCAAAATTTTGCCACGCGCCCCCACAAAGGACGAAAATCTGTGGAGTCCACAATTTTTAAGATAAATGAAAACCAAAAACGCAGAATATTGAAAAATTACCATATCTACCAGATTACCGAATCTGGATCAGGTCGGATCAGAATTATGGCCAGAAGAAACAAATTAAATTTCAGTGGCTACGCAACGCTTGCCCAGCGCTGACTCATTCCCTCTCTCTCTCTGTCCTGAACACTTGTACGTCTCAAATATGTAGTTATACATGTCATGTAGAAATGTAGGCGCAGATATACAAAGCATATGTAAACAAAAATGGAAACATGTATAAAAATTCCGAAAAATGCATTTTTTTAATTTAAATATTATTTTCGTCCCTTTTGAGAACATATAATAAATTTCATAAATCGTAGGCTCATATATGTATGTATGTATATACTGACTGAGTACCGGGTATAAGGTAGAGCCGCGGCCTTTGCCGCGGCTCATAACGTTCCCTCTCGTTTTTACAACTTGAAATGCGTACGAATGTCTCGTGCGACATCAGAGAAATGCCCATATGTACTTTTTTGTACAGAAGAGCGGAGGCCTATTTATGCCTTATATTATTATATTATATATTATTATAAACATTATAGACTTATGAAGCATTTACGGGCAAATCAATTTTTAATTTGAAAGCTTTATATTTAATCTTTGACATTTCTTTCAAAAGTATATACATATGTACATATATACTTGTAATTATATTTACATTTTGTTTTGGCAACAATTATACTTTGAAATTCAATTAAAAAAGAACCATGTCCGACCGCCAAATAGTTACTGCAAGAAAAGTGTTGATAAATCGTTGTCCATCAAGATTATTTTTTCGCGATCTTAGGAACATAACGCACATTTATAAGATGAGGTATATGTAAAGTATATGCATGTTGGATATACATATATATACATACTAACACAGTAATACCCCAAACACACAGAATTTTAGTGGTGGGCAGGATTCCTCCATTCCAAGATCTTCGCCAAAAAATTACGAATATTTATGAAAAAAAAAATACAAATAAAAAATAAAAAAAAAACTCTCCAAGAGAAAACCATCAGATGTGATAAAATCTGCAAAAGATGCAACAGCATGTGATAGAACTACAGTTGCTAATGGATTTGCTACTTTGATTGTAAACGCTACAATGTTAGACTCGAATGGTTACTTCCAGCAACTCATCAAATGTAATAGACCGAAAAAGTTCGCAAAGATATGCAATGTATTCAACGAGATACAATTTTAATGGCTATTTATTTTGACGCTCGTAAGGAAAAAACTTTATTAATAAATAGGATAGGATTCTACGTGTATACATCGGAACAGCTAAGCCAAAACAGCCCTTAAAAAAACTGGTCACTTTTGTCATGGAAGGATATGCAACAACGTGGTTTGACATAAAACCAGTTTGATCTTGTAAATATGGTCCCGTTCACACTTCTAGCATTGTTAAAATATGCTCATATTTGACAGATATTCTTAAGAGTATTGTCTTGAAAAACATTCAGGAAATAGGATTTTCGCACATCCAGAAAATATTTTATTGAACATGTTGCAAGATGATGCATCTCATATAAGTGAACTGGCTATTCGACATATACTGAAGTCGCAATAAGAGGCAAAAATAATAAAAATGAGCTATTTTCTTCTTCCGAAACTTCAGGTTCATACGTCAGAGTAATTTAATTAAACATATTGGGCGAAATGTAAGAGAACAGAGAGAAATTGAGAACTGGATTTCACCTGGTATTAATTTCCCACAATTTTGTAAGTTTTCATGTCACACTCAAGCTGTTGAAAGATGTGTCAAGCTTGTGATAGAGGGTTCTTTGTCTGTCTGTGAAGCAGAAACTAAGGGGATAATCGTACCCGAATAAAAGGAATTTGTTTAACCAAAACAAATATAAAATATTCCTTAATTTAAATTAATTCAATTTTCTTTGTGTTATTTATTTTATATTAACAATTTGAATAGCCGAATAGAATAATAGAAAAAATGTACATGTATCACATTTTCATTGGTATTTTTCCTACTAAGTTATTTCAAAAAATTAAAACTCAATACGCAACATTAAAAAGACATTTTTTTAGAAAGTTGAAATTTTGCACAAATACATATACGAGCTAGGATCATCGATTAACACCAACTATGCATATATGTATGTACGTATACCCAACTTCCAAAAAAGAATTTTGTCATTAATAAAAAAAATTGTTACTTTAATAAAAAGGCCTGATAAAAAACCGCTAACTCGTGTTTCTCCCAGTTGCAACATTTCTTTAAAACTATTTCAGCGAAACTGTTTCCCAGAACTTGACTAAAGAAAATATGGTAAAGAGGTCTTGGAAAAACCATAAAGAAAGTTTCCACAGAGCCCATGCTTTACATTTTGGAGTATTTCTGCCCTTCTTATCCTTTAGATTCTGCCCGCAAGTGGTTTTAACTTTAACAGTGTCTTAGCACCTGCACAGGGGCGAACCAGCCGCGGCTGGCAAATTTTCCTTGAAGGCTGATATACACGTACGGTATTCATTTGGGACCATCATCATCTCGGCCTCAGCGACATTGTCGCATTACGTAAAAGCGCTTTTACGACTACATGTAAACACTTATGCACACGCACATTGGGAGACAGAGAGAGAGACACCTAACTGGTTGGGTGCGACCAGAGATTAAAACGTGTGCAAAGACGTGAGACAGAGAAAGAGACAATAAAGCTTAGCGACGCTGCGACGGGACATGGACTCTCTCATTTCAGTTCTGTATTTTTTGTTTCTTTTTAAAAATTTACCAATAAGCCGCGACATTAAATGGCTTTTCAGCTTTATAAAAGTCGTTTGGAATACTCGTATTTCTCTTATTTTTCGTTCCTTTTTTCGTATTACAAAGTCATTTTCGATTTTCACCAATTCAATAATAATGCCAGTTTGCTAGGTTATTAAAATTTCGCAAAAATATTCATGCTGACTGACTTCTGTGGAGTTTTCCTTTCATTGCAACGGGACGCTTGTTTTTGTTTTGTGTACTTTTTTAGGCACCAAAATGCCAGCGACACGTTTCCACCAGCGTCAATTTATCATAAATATGCATGGGCACATACATAACCTCGTACGTAAATGTGCTGCAAATACATATAAATCCAGGTCTTGTGTGGAGCTGCCTACCGGCGTTATGGAGAACGCTCGCATCTTGTTTATGCCGCTGTCAGCGCTCGTTTAATTCAACATTAGCGCCTTACAGTAGTCCGGTCCGAGAGGTGAACCCCGCTTGCCACTGTTGCTGTTGCGACGTCACCGTCGAGCCAGAACCTTTGTGCGTCCGCGGCCATTTGCACACGCTTTTGCAGGTCGTTCTTCTGCTGTTTAGCGTGGATTTTTTCCAAATTGTCAAACTGTCAAATAAATTACACGGGAAAACGTACAAAAGATCTGTCGTATTTGGGCTTTCTCGGTGGAGCTCAACTTTTGTGTGGCACATGCATAGGCACATTAGCAAATTATGCGGCTAGTCTTTGTGGCTGGCTTCGGTCGGTTGTCGGTTTTTCACACAAAAATGAGTTTTTCAATTTTTTAGGATTCGGACGATAGGGGCGCAACAAACATAAAAACTTATTTCCTTTTGTGATTATGGTGTGAGTATACATATGTATGTATATGGATGATATATACAATTGAAGCAGGTGCCATCAAATAGGTTCGCATAATTTAAACAATTTTGTTTAATGGTTGATTGAGGGCTGGCTTTTTCTGATAGATTTGGAGGTTTAAAATTTTTAAAAGAATTATGGTTTTTTTCATGGGGTAATTTTTTTTTTAAGAATTTTTAAGGAAATGTGGTATTATTTGTCATAGGTAGTGCTTCTATTTTTCACATAACTTAAGTTTCCTACAACTGGTTGTATTGAACTTTGCAGTTAAAAAATCTAACAAAAACAGCTATAATTCCGACTCAGACACTTTGTAGCTGTAAATTAACGTCTGGAAGTACAAGGAATATACATATACAAAAAAATGTATAAAAGTTTGAGCATACATACATACATACAACAGCACTGCCAGTACCAGTCTAATCAAAAGGTTTCGGTACATGCGAATTCTCTACATCAAATTTAAAGAGTTTCTTGGTCATATTGAGGCATCAACACATACTAGTACGAGTAGATTTTAGACTTTTGCAAAAGTTGAGCGGATTTTGGTATGGAAAAGTTTGTATTGAAAAAGCCGCTTAGCCTAGTTAAATAAAAGTACTACAAGAGCTTAGCCGGCACACACAAGCATTGGTCGGGCCTTGCCTTAAACTCCAACTGTTACACGAAAATTGTCACAAAATTCGCACTCCCCACTTTAATTGCATTTACCCTGCAAAGTCGCATGCAGGTTCGAAGCGGCACCAAAATTTCAATTTACGCTCCATTTAAGGGGGTTTTCTCGCATGGAAGAACTTAAACTTTAAGCTCCACTACCCTCTTTTTCTTCATTGATAACTTCACCTTTTCGACTTACTTTTACATAAAGGGCAGGCAGGCAGTCTATTTATTCATGCCAGATGTGCGGTCCCACTTAAGTTTAGCTTCCCCTACGCCAGGTTGGCATTTAAATATTTTTTGTAATAAAAAGCACACAATATCGACTAGTGTGTGGAGACTCGAGTCTATTAATATGCAATGAAGGTTGAGCCGTAACCAAAGCCTTGGAGTATTTTTCAATCAGCGGAAATGCTTTATTGCTTTTTCGAGTAAAATTTATAAACTGGCGCTGCCTTGCCTCAATTTTTAAATGGCGAAGTTAATTAGCAGCAGCTGCTGCCTTTAATTTTATAATCGGTCGACTTCTGACTGCTGACTTCTGCGTCCTGACTGCATTACAAGTATCTTCGGCAAAAGAAGTTGGGAATACATTTCGGACACACAAATGCTCATCTACAAAAGTCGTAAAAAGTTTAACGTGTTCTCAAACTTCTCCAGAACCATCGATGGAATTTGTGGTAGCGTCGCCGAAACTCTATAAAAGTTTCAAATTGTTACACGGCAAATGACACGCGCTTGTCGCCCCTGTCTGCAGTCTGCGTGTTAATCTGTTGAAATTTGCGTTTTAATAGAAATATTTTTGTGTCTGTTGGGGGTGGGGTGACGTGGTGTATTTTAGCTTTTCTTTTCCTTGATGCTTGTCCCATGCCGAAGTTTTGACGGCAGGACCCACGTGGGCGGATATAAAAATGCTTATTGCCTTTAAGTACGTGATTTTGCTTTTGAACATTTTTTACACACTTTTTGTGCTGCTGTGTTGACAGATGCATTAAGTGTATTGGATTTTACGATTGACGACGAGGTCATACAAATATAATTAAATTAATGTAATGACTCCAAACAGTCGTTCTCCAGAGGCGACGCAAAACTAAGGAACACTAAACGATGATTCGTGTTGGCGACTGTTTAAGGACGTTTTCCAAAGGACCATACTTAACCCGCTAAAAATTTACTATGTACATAACCATAAGATCTATGGGCTTATGCGAATTAACAAGAGAGAAGGGTACATGTGTATGTATGTATGTATCAATCTATAATTGAGTTGAATCTTCAATTTAATACCTAATACATGTGTGCCTAACCTATCCCAAGTTCCAGCTTTATTTCATGTCAAGATTTCACATCTTTATAAAGCTAATTGGCACTCATAGCTAATATATGTTTTCAAAAGGTATCCTGGAATAAGATATACCAATTCTTAGGAAAATTGTTCTATAGCTTTTACACAACATTTTTATAATATAATATAATATAATATAAAATAATAATAATAATAATAATAATAATAATATAATATAATATAATATAATACAATGAACAAATTTTTAAAATTAAATAGAATATTCGTAATATTTGCATACTATTTACTCCACTCAAAATATATATACCATATACTTTTGCGCCAATGTTATTTTCTAATTATTTTCTATTCAAAGTGAACTTATTTGCCGAAGTGTTGTAAAGCTTTTAGACATTAATGCACCACGTACTTGTGCATACTACATTTTGAAAGATCTATCTTTCAAATGCAGTTAGTTCATAAAATTTCTTTATTCGTTCAGAAGTCATTTATTTAGCAAGCTGAAGTGGCCGAATTTCCCATTGTGCGTCGGTCAACCAACCTATAGGTTATTTATAAATACTTTTGTTTTCACTTACCAAATAATTTACATATGTATGTTCATACATACATATATGTAGATATTTTCATATATGTACATACATATGTACTAGCACGCTCTCGGGGGCTTCACTTTATTTTACAATACTATTTCTTATTTCCTGGAACCTAACGCAGAACCTCTTTATAAACAACATTTTCGGTAAATCCGTTTAATGCCAGGATAACCAAACTACTTACACAGCTGACTCTGCAGCACGCGATACAAAACTGGCCGTGTAAAAAACTAAATCTATGCCAGGCATTTTTAATTTTCAAATAATGCACATTGGGCCAAACGGCCAATATTCTCACATAAATTAAACATTTCGTGGAACCAAATTCTGTTATGAAAGGTACGTTACCATAAAGTATACCCTAGCTAAGAAAACTGCATTTCTATTTTTGATTTAAATGCAGCCCTTTGCAGTTAGTTCGATATGTTACGAGCCGATGTTAAAAAGGCGCGAAACTTTTTCTCGAGTTTGTTTGTTTGTTTGTAAACGTTGTAAATTTAACGAAGACTTGAATGTGAAAAATGGATATGAAGTATGCATAATGAGAATAAAAAAAAATAAATTCACTTATATTTTTATACCCGGTACTCGAAGAGTATAGGGGTATATTATATTTGTGGGGATAACGGTTGTGTGTAACGCACAGAAGGAAGCGTTTCCGACCCCATAAAGTATATATATTCTCAATCAATATATTCTCATCAATAGCCGAGTCGATATAGCCATGTCTGTCTGTCCGTCCGTCTGTCCGTCTTCATTAGCGCCTATATCTCAGAGACTATTAAAGCTAGAGCAACCAAGTTTTGTATCCAGTCTCCTGTATGATCACAGTACTCCAAATGTATTTCAAAATTTTGCCCCGCCCCTTTTTCGCCCGCACAAAGAACGAAAGCCTGTGGCGTACACAATGTTGAATATACGAGAATACTAAAAACGCAGAATCATAGAGAATGACCATTTGTATCAGAGTGTTGAATCTGGATCTGATCGGATCATTATTATAGCTACAATGAAGAAAACATTTCGAAAGTCATCGTTCCCTCTCGCTCTCTCTCACACGCGACCCCATCTGCTTTGCCCATTCGTATTTTTTGACGCCTAGTTCTCAGAGACTATAAGAGCTAGAGCAACCAAACTTTCTATCCATGCTCCTGTGATATCAAACCAGCACAAGTGTATTTCAAAATTTTGCCACGCCCCTTTCCGCTCCCACAATGGACGAAAATCTGTAGAATCCACAATTTTTAAGATAAAAGAAAACCAAAAACGCAGAATCATGGGAAGTGACAGTGTCTAACAGATTGCCGAATCTGGATAAGGTCGGATCATAATTATGGACAAAAGGAACAAATTAAATTTCAGTGGCTACCCAACGCCTGCCAAGCGCCTCTCTCTCTCGCAAACACTTCCTCGTCTCAAATATGTAGTTATACATTAGGGCTGCCGAATATTTTTAAAATATCGTATCGATAATATATTTTGTTTTGAAAAAATATCAATATGATATTTGAAATATCGCTTAAAAATATCGATATATCAATATTTTTTGATATTTTTACTTTTTCCCTTTTTTTCCTCAATAAAATTATAATCCGTCCCAAAAAAGAAGGTATAATCTTTATTAATAAGAAACATAACAATTTATTTTCCAAATTCCAATTTGAAGATTAAATAATATTAAAAAAGAACCTTCATAAACATTCTTTTGAAGGATTTTAATAAAGAATTCTTCATTAATTATCAATTAATTCCAGTATTTTGAAGTCAACGACTTTAAAAAAACGCGTTGAGTTATATGTATGTCCGTCATGCGGCTTCGTGAGTCACAAACAACGCATTTGATGGCAGAAGCAAGTCGCTCCGAAGGCACTGAGCTTCCAGGGGTCGTCAGATATCGCAAGGCGAGTTTCGAGAGTCCTGGCATAGCCGCCTTGTGCGAAAACCAAAAATAAATGGGATTACTTTCCCAAGAAGTTTGGGGCAAGCTGAGATACATCTTTAGCTCTTTATTTTACTTTTGTTTTCACTTACCAAATAATTTACATATGTATGTTCATACATACATATATGTAAATATTTTCATATATGTACATACATACTAGCACGCTCTCGGGGGCTTCACTTTATTTTACAATACTATTTCTTATTTCCTGGAACCTAACGCAGAACCTCTTTATAAACAACATTTTCGGTAAATCCGTTTAATGCCAGGATAACCAAACTACTTACACAGCTGACTCTGCAGCACGCGATACAAAACTGGCCGTGTAAAAAACTAAATCTATGCCAGGCATTTTTAATTTTCAAATAATGCACATTGGGCCAAACGGCCAATATTCTCACATAAATTAAACATTTCATGGAACCAAATTCTGTTATGAAAGGTACGTTACCATAAAGTATACCCTAGCTAAGAAAACTGCATTTCTATTTTTGATTTAAATGCAGCCCTTTGCAGTTAGTTCGATATGTTACGAGCCGATGTTAAAAAGGCGCGAAACTTTTTCTCGAGTTTGTTTGTTTGTTTGTAAACGTTGTAAATTTAACGAAGACTTGAATGTGAAAAATGGATATGAAGTATGCATAATGAGAATAAAAAAAAATAAATTCACTTATATTTTTATACCCGGTACTCGAAGAGTATAGGGGTATATTATATTTGTGGGGATAACGGTTGTGTGTAACGCACAGAAGGAAGCGTTTCCGACCCCATAAAGTATATATATTCTCAATCAATATATTCTCATCAATAGCCGAGTCGATATAGCCATGTCTGTCTGTCCGTCCGTCTGTCCGTCTTCATTAGCGCCTATATCTCAGAGACTATTAAAGCTAGAGCAACCAAGTTTTGTATCCAGTCTCCTGTATGATCACAGTACTCCAAATGTATTTCAAAATTTTGCCCCGCCCCTTTTTCGCCCGCACAAAGAACGAAAGCCTGTGGCGTACACAATGTTGAATATACGAGAATACTAAAAACGCAGAATCATAGAGAATGACCATTTGTATCAGAGTGTTGAATCTGGATCTGATCGGATCATTATTATAGCTACAATGAAGAAAACATTTCGAAAGTCATCGTTCCCTCTCGCTCTCTCTCACACGCGACCCCATCTGCTTTGCCCATTCGTATTTTTTGACGCCTAGTTCTCAGAGACTATAAGAGCTAGAGCAACCAAACTTTCTATCCATGCTCCTGTGATATCAAACCAGCACAAGTGTATTTCAAAATTTTGCCACGCGCCCCCACAAAGGACGAAAATCTGTAGAATCCACAATTTTTAAGATAAATGAAAACCAAAAACGCAGAATCATGGAAAATTACCATATTTACCAGATTCCCGAATATGGATCAGGTCGGAACAATATTATGGCCAGAAGAAACAAATTAAATTTCGGTGGCTACGCAACGCCTGCCAAGCGCTAACTCATTCCCTTTCTCTCTCTCTCTGTCGCAAACACTTTTACGTCTCAAATATGTAGTTATATGTATATGTAGAAATTTAAGAGCAGTATACAAATCATATGCAAACAAAATTGGAAACATGTACAGCTGCGAAAAAAATAATAGCACCACTACCACAAGCAATTTTTAAATAGTTGCCAAACACACATTTTTAACTTTAAGGAAACTTTAAGCACATTTTTAGAAATGGAAGACTATTATAAACATATGAATATAAACAAAATCTTCTTCCTTTTGAACGTTTTTAAGTTATTTAAGAAAATTCCATGAAAGTGATCAAATTAGGCGAAAAAAATAATAGCACCACTAGCCATTTTCTTAGTGAAGCTTCTATATTTCTCAAAATTGTCTTTGTAAAAGGCACGTACTCATTACTTTTGACTAAGATTTCATTGTTTCTGTCATAAAAGTTAATAATAATCATTACAATGGGACGTGGAAAGCACTGCACTGCGGAGATGAGAGATCTGACCAAAAAACTGATATAAAACGGAAAAACTTACAGAAAAGTTGGTCAATTGGTATGATATTCCAACAAAATGATTAAAAACGTCTTAAACTATGAAGAAAAGGCTGAAACACGCGGACGAAAACGATCTTTGACCCCTCTACATGGCAAAAGACGGATTCGTCAAGGAAAGAAGGTTTCCTTTAAGTCAGCTACCGAGCTTAAAGAAGAGCTTAAAATAAATGCGATGGATCAAAAAGTTAGTACATATCTTAGCCAACATAATATAAAAGTCTGCAGCCCAAGAAAGATACCACTTTTAAACGCGAGACATATTACTAAGCACATGAGGTTAGCCAGTGTACAAGCAAATCGGACATCCCAACAATGGACGAATATTCTATGGTCAGATGAGTCCAAAGTGGTTATGTTTGGTGGAAAAGGATCTCGATCATACGTTAGAGGTCCAAGGAAAGTAGAATACAAACTTTAGTACACCACAAAAACCGATAAGCATGGAGGGTGTAGTGTAATGGTATGGGCCTGCTTTTTCCACTATGGAGTAGGTACACTAGGTTGGATAAAAACCATCAGGGATTAGCACGTGTAGGTGAATATCGTGGAGACAGTAATGCTACCCTTTGCAGAATATGAAAGTCCGTTCTTATGGGTCTTTTAACAGGTTTATGACCCCAAACACACCAGCAAGAAAGCAAAGGAATGGTTCAGGGCAAACTGTGTGAACGTTTTGGAGTGGCCTGCTCAGTCACCTGACCTGATCCTATCAAAAATCTGTGGTCCTACGTTAAGAAGGCGGTTGCTACTTCCAAGCCAGCCACTATCGGATCACTTTGGGTATAAATTAAAGGGTCCTGGTCCTAAAACGATGCCAGGACTTGATTGATTCCATGCCAAGACGCTACGCAGCTGTTATTACCAAAAAAGGACATTGTACTAAATGTTAAATGATAATTATAGATTTAATAATAATAGTTCAAAATAGTTAACTAAGGAATTCGTTACTTTTTGGTCATTTTTTTGTTTTTAATTCAATTTTTGAAAAGTGGTGCTATTATTTTTTTCGCCTAATTTGATCACTTTCAAGGAATTTTCTTAAATAACTTAAAAACGTTAAAAAGGAAGAAGATTTTTTTTATATTCATATGTTTATAAGAGTCTTCCATTTCTAAAAATGTGTTTAAAGTTTCCTTAAAGTTAAAAATGTGAGTTTGGCAACTATTTAAAAGTTGCTTGTGGTGGTGGTGCTATTCTATTTTTCGCAACTGTATAAATATTATCAAAATGGTTTGACTTAAATTTTGAAATACTATTTTTTGCCCAAAATTTAATTCGTTCCTCTTGCGAACATATAATAAATTGCATAAATCGTAGGATCATATATACTGACTGAGTACCGGGTATAAAGTAGAGCCGCGGACATACATATATAATATACATATTTGATACGCGAACGCCGCTCGAATTAGCTACCAATTTAATACATCAAATTCATTAAATTGGTACCCAGGGAATACCACGGGGAGGCCATCGCGATGCAATGGGGTCACTCTAGCCAAAATATAATCTTGGGGACCTACGAGTCGACTTGAGCTGCTTTTAAAGGCATTTTTAAGCCTCATATTCCCCAAAAAAATTAAAAATAGGATTCCAATCCTTCAAAAAAAAACATCTATACTTAAATGAATACCTAAATACGTAGAAATAATCTATCCTAAAATGAATACCTAAAGAAGTAAAAATGATTACAAATAAATATACGTAATATAACCTTAACAAAATAATAAAACGGAAAACGGATAAAAAAACGAAAAAAAAAGATTAAACAAAATAAAAGATTAAAGTGAAAATTAATAATAATATAATTAAGAATATGCGTCCCCTGCAGGTTCCTGCTGGTCCGTACGGGCTTACGGTTCGTGCGGGGGGCGGGTCGCTGACCTATCCAAACCTATTCAAACCTAATCTTCTGCCCCCTTAACATTAACTAGAATTCCACTATGATAACTATAGACAGTCTCAAAGGTGTGCGCGGTGGCCCTGCTATCGGAAATGTTTGAAAACGCCCAGTCAATATGCGTATCGCAATTGGTTGTGGACGAGTCCAAGCCTAACAACGACCTACAATTCCTTTCTGAAAGGAATTCATAAATTTCCCTATAGCAGTCTGAAAGTTTATGAAGACATAAATTAAAATCTCCTAGCACTAAGCAATTTCTATCTAAAAGCTGACTTCTCTAAAATAAGTACTCAAATTCTGCTTTGAACTTTGGCAGCGGATACGCGGGGGTTCTATAAATAACAACAACACCTACAGATGTACGTAAACAAAGCATACTCGAACACTGGAGATGTTAAGTTTCCGGAATTGGCGTAAAATCGACAACTTTCAAAATTACTACAATGATCTAAAAGTTCATTCCTAACAAATATTAGAATGCCCCTTTTCTGTCTAGCTCCGCTGGCTACGGAAGGACAATCTAACCGCACTGCAGTGGAATAGCCAGAAATATTATAAGCTTCATTTGAGTAAGTGGAAGCCTCAACGAAGCACAAAAAAGAAGAATTGAGCATTAACTGATCAGAACAGACATCGCTAAAATGGCAGTGCAAGCTTTCCGTATTATGGAAGAAAATATTGAGGTCGGACGGATTGAGTAAACAATCGAAGTGGGTTTAAAGTGATTTGGCAGAACGTAAGTTCTCCATCTCCTTCGCGACAGGACAGTCCCGCTTGGGTTTCGGAGGAATGAATGGTCCAACGATGTAAAGTCCGTTCGCACTGGTGGCCCTACTGCATGCTACATACAACGCCTCTCTTTGCATATTGGATGAAATGTGGACGACCACTTTGCTGTATGTAGCTCCCTGACTCTTATGAATAGTTATAGCTTCTGCAGCTACAACCGGAAACTGTTTTCGGTCGATAGTAACTTGTTCGTTTTGGTGGTACTGAAAACTTTTTGTAGTTTTCTGAATTGGGGTCCATGAAGATTCGTTACTATGGCTGCGTTTCGACCGTGCGTTAACTCCTACGCTTTCCTCAAGAAAATGTATCCAAAGAAGTTCGGGGGTATTGGAGGAGCTGAGATCTACCTGCATTAAAACACCTGATGTATCTACATTGACTGTCATCATACATTTAGCCGTGGTTTTAAGGACCAATGAAGTACACAAACCTTGTGTATTCGAAGTTTTGAAACTCTTAACAGACTCCAGATATTTGCTTTTGGTTTTTGGGTTAAGATGTTCGGCTTTGATGCAGTCTAAAGCTATTGAAGTATATTCTGCAGTCATTATCGATGATAGCTTCTCCCTATTATACGTATTTGTCTCGCAATTGCTATAAAATAAGTGGATCGCATCTCTGGGGGCTTGACTGCCGTCAACTATTCGGCTCCTAAGCAATTGACTATCTTCTGACGTCATTTCGGCCGATGCCATGTTATTAAGTGCGGTTGCAAAAGCTTGGTCATCTCGCTGTCGCATTATGTCTGTAAGTTCGAAAAACTTGAAGCTATCCCAGAGACTAGAGCCAACTATCGCACTGTATGGATTATGCGCTCTTGATGAGGATTTATATATCCAACGATCACCTACTGGACATAACTGCCTTAAATCGCCGAACACGATAACAGAAATGCCACCAAAAGGACTCTTGGGGCTTGAAAATAATTGTTTTAGGCGCTTATCCAAATACGAAAACATTTTTTCACCGACCATAGAAATTTCGTCAATTATAAGAATTTTAAGATCAATAAATCTTGAACGCAAGGTATTTAATATATCTGTACCCAACTGTTTAAAGGCATGGTTAGACTGATTGAGAGGTAATGAAAACATGGAGTGAAGTGTGGCACCTCCAATACCGAATGCAGCTTTTCCTGTGGGAGCACACAGAAGAACCTTAACAATTTCTGGGTTAGATACTGGTCTACGATTAAAAGCCCTAAACTGCTCATCAATGGTCTTATAAACCGCCTCTTCACCTACATTTTCCTCTCTATTGGCTTCGGCTTCCATGGCCCTCCTAAGCACGTCTTCCAAATCTGCTAACGCATTGTATTTTTGGAAATTTGAACTAACTAAATCCTGATAATTGTTATAAACATCCTCGCAATTAACGCTCACTAAATCTCTTTCTTCATCTCTCCACGGATAAAACAGCATGACTAATGCTCTAAAATAGTTAGACCTACTTTAAAATGGATGGCTTGGTCCGTTCCCTAATAAAACCACTATTATCGTGGAGAAGAAGAAAGACTTCTACTTCTACCTCATTTTCTTCGTCCTCTTCATCGCTTTAGTAAATTCATAATTTGCTGCAAAATCGGCCAAACACAGGCCCTGAAGATTGATTGGTCTCTGTTCATACCGCTCCAGCAATCCTTTGACGAATATGTCACTGGAGTCCTGATTCATATTTTGTAAGATGCTTTTGGATTTGAGCATTCGCACTCGTTGCTCTGGAGGGAAAGTATTAACAAGAACGCATTTGTTGCTAGTTCCGGACAAAGGAATACCTAGACAACAATATACGGCTTCCTGAGCAGATATCTCAGTGCCAGAAATAAATTTGTGAGCAATGTGCTGTAGCTTTTGCATAATCGTATAATTGCCCCCTTGCACCTCTCTTACTGCCTCGCACATAAGCTTAGAAATACCCCTTTGGGATTTATTTATATAATTTATGTGGTAATTTTATAATTGCGTACCAACAAGCAATAGATATTGTTTTATTGAATATCTTAAATTAAGCTCCAAGTTTACATTTGTTTGACTTAAGTTTATGTAAAAGTTAATTATGCGCGTGTACAGTATGATGATGTTGTCGAACAGAGAGCTGAGCACCGACTGATCTTTCCCGTTTCTATGGGCTCTCTCAGAGCCGATGGCCGCTGTAAGCAGACGACGTGACAAAACTACGGCCGCTTCGTGTCTCTCTCTTTCCTTCATTTTCTACATTCGGCTGTCCTGACGGACCATTCGCCTCGGATGGGTCTAGCCAAGGTTTCATATATTTGGAAACTGTAGAAGTCTTACAGGGTCCCTCAGTATCACCAATCTTCTCGACTTCATACCTTCCATGCTTCATTACCTTTGCTACTTTATACGGCCCTAGATACTTTCCTTTTAGCTTTAATCCAGTACCGTATTGCGTTCGCTTGATAGCTACTAAATCATTAACCTGATACTGCTTGTCTTCTTTCCTGTTTGAATCAAAACCCTTTTTGTTTTCCTGTTGTATCCGTGTGATGTTCTCTACTACTTCCTTTCTGATCTTTTCACGCTCCTTATCAAACTCTTCGATAATCGATTGCTCCAATATTTCTTTCATGTTCAGGTCAATCGGTATACGCATGCCTAGTCCAGTCAAAATCTTGAAAGGAGCTACCTTTGTGCTTCGTGGCTCAACACTGTTGATCATTTGCTGTACCTTTCCTAGATGCTTATACCAACCACCGGAATTACCCTGACACAACTTCGACAACATAGGCACTACTACCTTGTGCATCCTTTCGACTTGCCCATTCCCACGTGGAACTCCTGTGGCAATCATTAAATGCTGAATTTTCTGCCTGTCGCAATACTCTCGTAACAAATTTGACGTAAATGCTGCACCTCTATAGGTCACTATTCTATGCGGATTACCAAAACTATTTGCTTGAATTTCTAAACACTTAACGACTTCTTCAACGCCTGTACTACGGGTAGAATACAATCAAACAAACTTTGAAAACCCATCAACGACAACTAGTATGTAATTGTACTGCTTTTTGGTCATCTGATCAACGTGATCAATGTGATATGTTAGCAACGGCCGGTCGCCCTTGTCTATCGGTTGCAAATAACCTTCACGTTTACCTGTCTTTTCATTAACAATGATACACTCGACGCAACTACTTACTACACGCGATACCTTATCTTTCAATTTCGGAATATAATACGATTTCTCAATTATGTCTTGTGTCTTTTTAACTGAAAAATGCCCTTGCTTATGTGCTATCGATATAATCTCATTTTCTAACTGGGCGGGTACTACAATGAGCTCCTTATCTGGATCCTTAAACAAAATCTGATTCTGAATATAATAATCCTCATAGTCCTTGACCTCCACAATACCTTTAACGGCCTTCACCCAATCGTCGGTTAGCTGAGCCTCTTTTAAACGATGAACTATAGTTTCAGTCAACATATAACAAGCTACACGACTTAACGCGTCAACGTGCCTCATCTTCGTCCCTGAGCGATGTTCAATAACATAATTAAAATCTTGTAGGTACATTACCCAACATGCTACTCTCAAAGGAACATCCTTCTTTTTCATAGTCATTGTAAATTCGTTACAATCTGTGACAATTTTGAATCTTATACCTAAAACGTATACTCGCCATTTCACTAAGGCTTCGATAATTGCCAGAACCTCGAGATCATAAGCTGGATATTTCTCTTCACATGGCTTAGTCCTGCGACTCATATATTGAACTGGATGGAATTGGCTGTCTTCCAAACTCTTTTGCAACAACACGGCTCCATATCCCCATTTCGATGCATCAGTGTGGATTTCTGTCTCCAATTTTGGATTGTACATTACTAAAACAGGCCTACTAGTCAATGCTACTTTTAATTGTTCAAACGCAACCTGATGGATCTCCTTAAATTCAAATTTAACATCCTTTCGCAAAAGATCTGTCAACGGTTTTGCAATAGCAGCAAAGCCCTCAATAAATTTTCGGAAATAAGACGTAAATCCTATGAAACGTTGTATTGCCTTTTTATCAACTGGCAATGGGAATTTCTCGACCGCTCTCGTTTTTTCATCACTTGGTTTTATCGTGTTATTTTCTACTATATACCCTAGAAAATTAACTTTCTTTTTCAACAGCTGGCACTTGCTCCAATTTATACGAAGTCCATTTAATTCTGATACCTTTAACACTTTTCTGAGCTTTAACAGTCCCTTTTCTATATCTTGACTCCAAATAATAACGTCATCCATATAGACTGCTGCTTCGTCATTCTTTACCACATCTCTTAACACTGCCATTATAAATCTAGTAAATACCGCTGGGGAATTTGAAATTCCGAATGGTACAAATAAAAATTCGAACTGACCATTTTGAGTCACAAAAGACGTATATTTTTGAGACTCCACTTCTACCGGCACATGGAAAAAACCATTTGTTAAATCCAATGTCGTGAAATACTTTGCACCCTGTAGTTTCTCTAATACTGTCTCCATATGTGCCATGGGAAAGTTATCACGAATTATTTTCTCGTTTAGCTTTCGGTAGTCACAGCACAACCTCTTGCTACCATTCTTTTTGGATACCAACACTACTGGCGATGCATATTCTGATGTACTTGGCTTTATAATCTTTTCAGCCAACCACTCTTCCACTTGCTTGTCTACAATTTCCTGTTCACACAGCGCGAAACGTCTTGGATGCTGAAAAACTGGCATTTCATCCACTAAAACGATCTTCATTTTAATCGGTGCATCAACATTTCTCTGAGGCTGATATTCTTTTACCATATCCCTAACCTCTCTAGCATGTAGCTCACTGAGATGCGAAACATCAATAGAAGTCTTCTTCTCTACTTCGTCAATGCTTGACATGCAAATGCCTCTAAACTCATCACACCAATCCACACGTAAGGACGTTGCTACCTTATCCAATTTCTTATCTTTATCCTCATCACACACTCTACGAACAAATTTTGTTCCTGTCTTCGAAACTTTCATATCAACATAATTTAGGATAGTCCTTCCTAAAATGGCTTCAAAACCAATATCCTCGTCTGGAATGACATGAAACTCTACCTCCATTTCAATCTCATCAACTTTCACTGGTATCGAAAAGCTACCAAACGTTACAACTTGACTTTCTCCAATACCTGTTAAACATTTCTCACGACCAATCAGTTCAAGATTTCCGAATTTCAAGAATACACCTCTACGAATTAAACATAAATCTGCTCCTGTGTCAATTAAACCTTGAAATACAAAATTACCATACTTAACATTCTTTAATTCTAAACCTGATGAAGTGAAAATACCTGACGGCTTAACAACTACGTCCTTATCTCGAATAATATTCGTATTCACCCGCTTTTCTTGTCCGATTTACAGCACGGTGCCCTGGTTGGCCACATTTGAAACAACAACGAGAGGGAACGTTGTGAGCCGCGGCAAAGGCCGGACGGCGGAAGGGGGCGTGGCAAAATTTTAAAACAAACTTGTGCTGGTCCGGTATCACAGGAGCTTGGATAGAAAGTTTGGTTGCTCTAGCTCTTATAGTCTCTGAGAACTAGGCGCTCATTTATACGAATAAGCAAAGCAGATGGGGTCGCGTGTGAGAGAGAGCAAGAGGGAACGATGATTTTCGAAATGGTTTTCTTCATTGTGGCTATAATATTGATCCGATCAGATCCAGATTCAACACTCTGATAGAAATGGGCATTCTCTATCACTCTGCGTTTTTAGTTTTCTTGTATCTTCAAAATTGTGTACGCCGCAGACTTTCGTCCTTTGTGGGGGCGGAAGGGGGCGGGGCGAAATTTTGAAATACACTTTGAGTAGTGTGATCACACAGGAGACTGGATACAAAACTTGGTTGCTCTAGCTTTAATAGTCTCTGAGATATAGGCGCAAATGAAGACGGACGGACGGACGGACGGACGGACGGACAGACGGACGGACGGACGGACGGACGGACAGACAGACATGGCTATATCGACTCGGCTATTGATGCTGATCAAGAATATATATACTTTATGGGGTCGGAAACGCCTCCTTCTGGGCGTTACACACAACCGTTATCCCCACAAATCTAATATACCCCTATACTCTTCGAGTACCGGGTATAAAAAAATCATTCTTAGGACAATCTTTCCTCAGATGCGATTTGTCTCCACACTTAAAACATTTCTTAAAGTTTTCTGCTGTCGACCCTTTCACCAAACTCTCACTTTTGTTACCCTGCGACCACTTATTGTTCATTGGCTTGACTTCGCCTCTTGCTTTCTGGTACACGTCAATCTGAAACTTAAGCTCCTTTATGTTTCTAGCTTGGTACAACATTGCCTTACTTGCCCTAGCGTCTGGGATACCATCTACGAAATATTCGATCAAACTCTCATCATCTAGTTTAATTGGCTTGGCTATCTCCATTAACGCATACAAAAACTCATGCAACGACTCTCCTTTTTTCTGCTGACGTTTCTGCAACATTCTATGCACTTCTACAGATGACAATTTTTCACTAAACTCCTCTAACAGAGCTGCCTTTAACGAATTCCAGTTACGAACATCACGCAAACTACGAACAAACGATTTTGCGGCAACAGCCAACAACTGTTTGGCATAAACGAATAACTGCAATTGACTCCACTGAACAGTAACTGCACATTCTTCTAATTCCCCTATCCATTGATTAATGTCGGGGTTATTAGAACCAGAAAAATGCGACACACTACCTTCCACGTCTTTTAGAGTGAACCATGATTTATTCTCTGTCGGTCGCGTACATTGTTGAACTGCTACGGTATCGTCTATAGCTGTGGTTACAGACTCATCCTCTGACTCTTCTTCTTCCTCAACTTGAAAACCGAAATGAACTAAAAGTCTATCTTGCAAGTCGCGCTTTCGTCCCGCCGTCTGCAACGCAAGCCCTCTTAACTTGTCTCGCAACAAGCATCGTGACGATTTAAATACAAATCAAATGTTATTTTATATCTAAGAAAAAGCAATGAAATCAAACTTAAATAACAATTACAAATTACTTATTACTTCGCCTTTACCGCCATCTCTGTTAACGATCGCTTCTCTGTTAACACTCACCTCACCCAACTATTGATTTACCCTTGTTAACTCACGCTTCTGTGCAGAACTTTCCAGACTCAAAATTCGACGCACACACACCCTTACATCCAGATCTCGCTTGCCTGTCGATGTCGCTGTTGTCGTCTTCTCTTTGTTGCCTTGCCTTGTTCTCGCTGTTCGCCGTTACTCCTGGTTGCTTCTCGTCTTTGCTTCTGCTCACTAATACAGGCGCGCTCAGATGGTCGTCTCTTTGCCGCTTGTCTCTTCTTTTAGTTGTAGCCTCTCTCAGACGTAATAGACAATAACAAAACCAATGTTCTTTTGATTCTGTCTCTGCCTTTTGCCGTCTCTCTCCGTTTGTCGCTTCTGCTTCCTTCGGAACGAACGCGCTCAGATTGTCGTCTCTGTGCCGTTTGTCTCCTTGTAGCTCTAGCCTCTCAGACGCAATAGACAACAACAAAACCAATTTTCCTTGATTCTGCTTTGCCTTCTACTGTCTCTCGCTGTTTGTCGCTTCTGCTCTCTTTGGAACGAACGCGCTCAGATTGTCGTCTCTGCGCCGTTTGTCTCCTTGTAGCTCTAGCCTCTCAGACGCAATGCACAACAACAACAAAGGTTTCGATTTTGCTGTGTTTGCTGCCGTCTACCGTTACGTTCCGCTGATCTCTTTGGAACGAACGCGCTCAGATTGTCGTCTCTGCGCCGTTTGTCACCCTCTAGTTCCAGCTTCTTAGACGCAATGCACAACAACAACAAAGGTTTCGATTTTGCTGTGTTTGCTGCCGTCTACCGTTACTTTCCGCTGATCTCTTTGGAACGAACGCGCTCAGATTGTCGTCTCTGCGCCGTTTGTCTCCCTCTAGTTCCAGCTTCTTGTCGACGCTTCTCGTGCCTTTTGAATATCTGCCCACCTAATGCTTCTTCCTGACAACTGATGTTTTATCCCTCTCGCACTTGTAGGCCAGACTCCTTTCAATTCCGCACAGCCGTCGATCTCCAGTCCACGCAGTCTCGTGTTCGTCGAATACACGCACACAATCACAAATGTTGGTGTTGTTGTCTTGGGCTTTTTCTCGGACGAGCCCCCAATTTGTGGTAATTTTATAATTGCGTACCAACAAGCAATAGATATTGTTTTATTGAATATCTTAAATTAAGCTCCAAGTTTACATTTGTTTGACTTAAGTTTATGTATAAGTTAATTATGCGCGTGTACAGTATGATGATGTTGTCGAACAGAGAGCTGAGCACCGACTGATCTTTCCCTCTTCTATCGGCTCTCTCAGAGCCGATGGCCGCTGTAAGCAGACGACGCGACAAAACTACGGCCGCTTCGTGTCTCTCTCTTTCCTTCATTTCCTACATTTATTATATAGCTACAGAATGCATAAGGGTCCAAAATGAATTGGATATCCATATTGGCCCTTTGCATGGAAAGAATGTGCTTATTATAAGCATTAACGCTAATCTCAGCAAACGACCTCTATAGAAAAATTTGTGGTTTCTTCAAACCAGAACCATATTGCATATTTGTAGTCCTCGTAATTGAGGCTCACTTGTTCGTGTGAAAGGAAATTCTCAAATATGCTCAGGTGATCAATCATATCAGAGGATTGATCAGAATTCAGTAAGTCTTGAATTTTCCTAAAATTTCCTTGATGAAAATCAAGGTTTGGAGTTTCCTCCGGCAGTGGACTCAATATCTCCGTTTAGGTCATTGGATGGTATGGAATACCGAATCTACTAACTTTTTTTCCACTTCTATTGACTTTTTTAAGACATGTCATGTTTGTATGCCTATGGTTTTGGTATTCAACATACGGAGCTAATTCTGAGTCTGTGACATCTACTCTAATGTGTGTATTAATGAAGGCTACAACTGTTGAAATTGACTGGGTACTGGTAAAATCCACTGCTGGGGCATCTTTCAGCCAAAACATACCGTGAATGTGGGGGGAACCTCTTTGTTGAAACTCAACACGCCAATAAAATTTGATGACGAAGTTTTCTCCGAAAATGCCCTGCTGATTCCTCATAACTTTCAAAAGCTCACGATACCTATGATCAAAATACCTAGCACAAGTAACTGGATCTGCCTTGTTGAGACGCTCCTTTTCGTTGTACTGTAGATTCATTGCTTCTTCTTCGCTAATGATCTCTCTATCTACATTGCTTTTGAGCAAAACAAGCAGCTCTGGCCACCGCGTTTCAGCAGCAAACAGAGTGATGAAAAAAGTCGGCAGGCCGAACTGACGAATCATGGCCATAATTTTCTTCTTTTCTTCCTCCCAATGAGCCGGAGAGGAGCGAATATCTCGAAGAACCATAGAAAGTCCCCCTATGAAATTCTCATTAAGAGCGTTAGCTACAGTAACTGCACTGGAGGTGCTCCGCTTACGTAAGCAGATAGAAATATTATTGCAAATCTTAATGAGTTCTAACTTCTTGTAATTGAAGAACAGTTTATCAGATCTACAACCTCTCCTATCTACATTTCGAAGCTCTGATCTAACAATGGTTGTAAAACTTTCTGAAGATTGTCTCTTGACGCCTGCATAAATAGTGGGAAAAGATAACTCTTCCGAGTCAATATCTAAGACCATCTCAAGAGGTCGTTGTCCTTGCCCTGGTGCGATTTTTATATTCCTATCATCGAATGGTACGTTATTTTCAAGCAGAGTTTCCTGACCACCAGGGTTTAGCTCTTCGGCCACTACCTCCTCGTCGGGATACATTCTTATCTCTATTTTGGATACTTTCTAAAAAGGCTGCGTCTGCTTGAGAGGCTACGAAAGGAACAATATCGGATGTGAAGCCAGAGATCCATTGCTCATTAACTATGACATTGTGCTTTTTATACAAATCTGTGCTAACTAAATAACGAAGTGCTTCAAAAATTTTGGAAGGTCTAATGGTTTCAGCCATGAAGGCATGAAGATACTCTTGTCTACGCTTCAGGTGGAGCTGAATAACCTGAGCTTCATGGAATGCTCGTGGAAGCTTCTTCACGATATCACTAACGGAAATATGGACGGTTACAACTGCTCCTTTAATGGCATTTTGGCCTCTTCCCCCAGGCAATAATGGCTTAATAATCATAAATGGAAGTCGAGGAGAAATCAGTCGTTCTTTTAATGGAGTAAGCCCCTTTAAGCAGTCTGGCAGCTTAGGGAAATCTAATTCAATGAAGAAAAGCTTAGGTTTTTTACGCTTCTTAATGTTGGTATAACATGTTATGCAGAATTTTAATGTTGGGCAGTCAGAAGGGTATTCTAGAAGGCTTTCAAGAGCGAATATTTCAGCACTAAACTCGCAATCACTTTCTAAAAGGACACGAGGAATCTTGGAAATTTGTTTGGGGAACCACAGGCTTTTACAAGAAAGGCAAACCTGATCAGGACCCAGCTTTACATTCCTATTATAAACTACTTTTAGAGCTTCAAGGCCACTAAGCCTTATTCTGGGTCCCATATGCGTCCTATCCTCCTGGGAGATATTTGCTCGTTCTTGCGTCATTCGGGAGGCGTTCCTTAAATTTTGCTCAGCTCTATTACTGCTATCGCTCCCATATTGGCTAACTCTTTGACTTGCAGCTCTGGCAGCGTCAATTGCCGACTGTCGAGCTACGACACGAGCAGATTGGCGTGCCAGAGTGTCTCTCGCTCGCGAGATACGACTACGATCAGCTAAAGTCCTTTCTTGGACCCTACGAACTCTATCCTGCTCTCTTTCTAATATACGTCTCCTTTCATTATTTCTACGTATGCGCTGTCGCCTCTCTGTATTTGTCCTTTGCTCCTCACGTCTAATCTGTGGCTCTAATCGTCTAACTATATGTCCTACTGTATTTTGTTCCTGTTCTCTAGCCCTATATTCCAAGTCCTGCCTTCGTGTGGAGCGTCGCACAGTATTGGCAACTTGCTCCTCACGTCTAATCTGTGGGTCTAATCGTCTAACTATATGTCCTACTGTATTTTGTTCCTGTTCTTTAGCCCTATATTCCAAGTCCTGCCTTCGTGTGGAGCGTCGCACAGTATTGGCAACTTGCTCCTCACGTCTAATCTGTGGGTCTAATCGTCTAACTATATGTCCTACTGTATTTTGTTCCTGTTCTCTAGCCCTATATTCCAAGTCCTGCCTTCGTGTGGAGCGTCGCACAGTATTGGCAACTTGCTCCTCACGTCTAATCTGTGGGTCTAATCGTCTAACTGTATGTCCGGCAGTATTCTGACTCTGTTCTCTGGCCCTATACCTTTGGTTACGTCTACATATGGACCGACGGTTAGTATCGGCCACTTGTCGTCTGTTCTGTGCGTTTATCGCAACACTATTTCCCTCAGCATTCCCAATCTGTCCGTCAGCGACGGCTGCCTGCTCTTCCTGACCTACACATACACCTGAAACCTGCCTAGCAGTCACCTGATTTTGTCCCTCATTTTTTGGCTGCTGATTCCTAACCGGTTCAACGAACTCGGAGTCTGGATTTATTAAAATATCCCTGATTTCAACAACTTCTAAAGTATCTAAATGTCTATCTCTATTTGATCTGTGTCGTAACTTACGTCTCGGAGACTGTTGCGAAGCAGATTGCCTATGCTGTCGAGGCATAATACAAAATTTAATAAAATAAAATATGATAAAATAAAATATAATAAAATAATATAAAAGGAGTAAAAATAAAATGAAATAAATACCTAATAAAATAAAATCAATAATTATTTTAAAATTAAATATTAAAAGGTATTAATAATATAATTAATAATTAATTAATTATATTATTAATTAATTAATTATATTATTAGTAATAATTATTATTGATTTTATATTATTATTGATTTTATATAATTATATAGGAATAATATGCCACAAAAACTACAAATGAAATTAAATATACGACATTTTGAGAAGCAGCGATGTCCCCTGGCGAGAGCAGCGACGTTCGTGCTCAGCCGCTATAGAAGCAGCGACGTCGGGCCTCAGTCTCCAGAAAAGCAGCGACGTCAGCAGCAACACCGAAAAGCGCACGATGCACCGTCACAGTTAACAACTAATATTAGCTTCTAACTAACGATCGACACAGAAAAACTAAAGCCCTATATCTTAATTTGCAAGCACTACTTGTATTTAATAAGTTAAAAGCTAAACTAGTTTAATTTTGATCAATAAACGGATTTTTTCGCAATCGGCAATCTTTCGCTCTCATTGGCTCGATCACTAACCATACAATATATTGTATATATATATTGTATGGTTAGTGGCTCGATATCGACTGGTTATACCCAAAAAATGCCTACTGAAATTCGGCCGTTTTTTCCGCGAGAGTCACTCAAGAGAGAAGAGAATAGAGCAATTTGGAAAAAGGCAGAACAAATGGAGTCAAAACAAGCGGGACTAACGGAAAATTAAATTTTTACAGGAAAAAATCTGTCTGAGCTGTTTCTATATATGTATACTTCTAATTCCTTTCCGACTTATTACTAATTACTCCTTCTAATTCTATTACCATTGCGTGGGGTAGAAGCAGGTTAATGTTTTGAATTCAAAAATATGATTCTGCGAGGGCGCTCTCAGAGCCTCTCTCTATCTCTCTCTCTAATTGCCACTGTTCAAAAAAGAGACATACAAGGTGAATTTAGTGATGAGGTGACGTTGTCTGTGGGGTGGACCATCTACTCTATTTCGGCGCACAGCATACGACAAACGGATGGTTCGGAGAGTAGATTTTGTGACGTATATGTTGTCACCTTATTACTAAATTCATCTTGAAGGCATTCGGATGAGTGTAAATAGAGAGTTGCTCTATTGAGAGAGCACTTGTTCAGATAGTGAAGCAGAGAGTTCTCAAGTGGAATGAGAGGGATAGAGAGAAAAACTCAAACAAATGTAACGGCTATTTTTCTGATTCCTTCCACATTCATTTTTAGAGCGAAATCATTTGCGTTTCCCCCTCCCCTTTCTGTAACGGTAAAAAAAACGGTTTACTGTGATGATGAGAGTGGAGGAGGGGGATCTTGCTAAGACATGTAAACAGCGCACCGCGCATCCCTTTTTTTTATGAGAGAGTGGGTCATGGGGTCATGGGGGTCATGGGGTCATGACCCATGACCCATGGAAACAGAGAGAAAGAGAGCGCACGTGCTTGCCAGTTTTGTTTTGATTTCGCAGTTTCTTTGGTGGACAATTCTATTTCTTTTCACAGAGTGACCACATGCAATCGCAGGTACCCCTCCCCTACCAATACCAGCTTATTCAATCAGAATATGCAAATATGTATGTACATTTACATATGAATGTACACACCCTGCAGTACGGGCCATCGCTTACAAATGTGCTTACACATCGATTTCAGCGTGAGCACCCCAGATGACATACATATGTAAGTGATATCGCGCGGAACGATGAACTGCTCACGTTAACATTGCGATGTCCTAGGAGCATAGGGGATGACATGGTCATCGA
Source organism: Drosophila affinis (assembly GCA_037356375.1). Taxonomy (NCBI): domain Eukaryota; kingdom Metazoa; phylum Arthropoda; class Insecta; order Diptera; family Drosophilidae; genus Drosophila; species Drosophila affinis. Next base: position 30,143,396 of record CM074800.1, read on the forward strand.
GAAGTGCGAAAAAATAAGACTTACTATAAATGATGATTTTCTCGAAAAAATGAGGCTTACTATAAGTGATGATTTTCTCAAAAAAAAAATAAGGCTTACTATAAGTGATGATTTTCTCGAAAAAATAAGGTATACTACAAGTGATGATTCACCCTCGTAAGGTCCATACAAAGATCCGGATTGCTAAGGGCCTTTTTGTCCTATGAGAGGCCCCGTAGAGGGCCGTGCGGGATAGCCTAACCTAACCTAACCTAAGTGATGATTTTCTCGAAAAAATAGGGCATACAATAGGTGATGATTTTCTCGAAAAAATAAGGCACATAATAAGTGAAGATTTTCTCGAAAAAATAAGGCACATAGTAAGTGAAGATTTTAGCCGAAAAAAAGGCATACAGCAAGAGATGATGTTCTTAAAAAAATAAGCGGTATAAGTGAAAATTTCAGATGAAAAAGTAAGGCGTATATAAGTAAGCAGTATATTCATTTATTTTTTTTGCTTCTATTTAAAATTAGAATTATGTTTGTCAGTTTTGGGGATCCCTGAGGCACTTTCGGTAACTGCAATTGCATCGCCACTGAAATAATATAAATATATAAATAAATATAAATATAAATAAATAAATAAATATATAAATTAATCCAATTTATTATGTTTTTGTTTAGTTTTTTGACTCGTAGAGACTTACTTTCCATGTCCTTCCAGGATGCGCCCGTCCCCATTGTGCTCCGTATTTTTTGATCTATCAATAAAATGATTATTTTATAAAATACTATTAATTTGGTCGCAATTATATAAGGAAAGATCGAAATTCCAGAAATATGTTCGATTTGTAAAAGAGTTGTTTGAACAAAAAGAAATGCTCACTGTAGATCTGCGGTGGTCTGTGCATTTACTCCTAGAAAAAAAAAATCACGTGCCAAAATATGTACCTGCTTGACTCAGGCCTCGCGTATAAGGGTTGCTTTTCTGTTTTTGTTGGACTGCTTAAAATTGAAATTTCGGGCCAACCGCAGATTATGCATTCACATTAAATTTCTTTATTCTTCTTTTAATCCATACCATACATATTAGTCGGAGCATAAGGACAAACAAATTAAAGAGCATAAAAGAAGAATAAATAAATACAATGTGAATGAGCGATACATTGAACTTAGTTTTTTCGAAATTTCACAAATTCAACATTATATACAACTGATATTTTCATTATTTACACGCGTATATCACATTTTGTTTATTTAAACAATGCACTTACCTGGTAGTAATAAATAATATAGATATTTTTCACTAAATCACTGCATTTTCGTTACCAACTCTTTCCGCACAATGTAACAATGTAACGTAATAGGCAAATGCAAGGCGAACAAAGCAAGGAAACTCTTCCGACGCAGGCGCAAAAGAGACGAAAAGAGAAAAAACCAAATTCTCTTTTACTTCGCACGATCGGCAGAGCCGATCTATCACGATCGCGCGGGAAAGAAAGAAACAGAGAAAATAAAGGGTTCGGCTTAGCGGGCGTTAACGCCTAGATGACATTATCGTTAACATTCGTCATCGCTCACGGCTGGTACTGCAGGGTATACACAAACCCACACACATGTATGTACACACACGCGTAAACAAAGAGAGACAAAAGGAAAATACTAATACCTTGTAGTATACCTTGAGACATACATACACGGATCGCGTTTCTTACTTTAGGAGAGAAATAAGAAAAACGGAAAAAAGGAAAACGCTAGAAAAGTCCAAGTCAAGGGCTTGATGAGCGGAAGGATCGGAAGTCTCGGCTTATACCACGAGACCACACTTTGATAGCACGCATATTGCAGATTTTATAGATTTGGAAAAATGCAAGCCACTTCTGTTGGGTAGATCGATTTAAAGCGTTAAAGCGATACGCGTGCCAACCGCATGCCTAGAATTTTCTACCTAAATCAACTCCCCAAAAAAGAAGTCGAGCAAAATGGAATTGAAAGATCATGCGATGCGACTGTCCAATGCAAAAACGTTAAACATCGATCTACATACACACTTATGTACATTTAATTGTGCAGCTGCGGGTTTTGGCTATATGTACATATGTACATACATAGGTGTGAGAGCGTTACAGTTAGGTTTCGCACACTTGCCTATGCGCGTAAAAATATCGACATTTTTAACCAAGCGGCTAATTTCTCAACAGTATGTAGAATAACGAATCTTATTTACATTTCATTGTAACTCGCAAAGGTTAGTGATAAATTACGCGCCAATAAAGCTTTGATTTGCATATGCACATGTATTTGACTGTGATGTGACGAACGAAAATTTGCAAGCGGTCACGTTTAACTGTTCTCTGCGAGTACTTGGTATTTTTCAACAATAAAATCTGACTGCATGCTCATGCTCGCTGTCAAGGATAAAGATTAGACGTCTTTGATTTATTTTAATGATAATCGTCAGAGCCGGTCAGAGACGTAGGATAGCCAAAAGAGAATAAGCGGGGTAATTCACATCGCGTGCCTGTACAATGAGGCGTCAAACGAAAATTTACATGACATTTGTTTCTGATGCAATAATGGTATTGTATAGCCTTTGGTATTAAGTATAATATTTTGTACAGTAAACTTCTAAATCCTTTTTCCGATTCTTGCATATTATGAAAATGATCTAAGTTTATTCTGATTTTGCATCCCTGATTGTCCATTTACGAAACATATACTTTTATCCTTTAGGTTAGGTTAGGTTAAGTTGTCCCGGACGGCCTTTGAAGGAGCCCCTCATAGGCCAGAATGGCCCTTAGTTATCCGGATCTTTGTATGCACCTTACGAGGGTGTTTCTGAGGTTCCGAAGTCCCCCAGAATCGAGGTGTTTTTAGCAAAGGCAAGCAGTTTCCCTGGCGACTTCTTGGAGACATCCTCCAGTGATACCAGCATTCTCCTTGCCTTTGAGAGAGCCGGACACCTGCAGATGAGATGTTCCAGGGCTTCGACAGCCCCGGGTTCATTGCATTTCCTGCAGGTGTCAGGAAATGCCAGGTGGTGATGTTCAGCCTGGTTGCATGCAACGCAGCCAGGCAGTGGCCTGTTAGTATGCCCACTAACAGTCTGCAATCCTTCCGTGGAAGATGCAGCAGATAGTGGCTGAGCTTATCACTGCGTTCCTTGCACATGATTTTCGAGATTCTGCAGGAGGCGGTGTTCTTCCACCTATTGTCTGTCCTCATTTTGGCCTGCTTCTCCAGGTCGCTTTGTAGCGTCCTTAGGGAGACCGGTACGATTTCGGTCCTCTCGTTTTGTTGAGTCTGGTCCCGTCCCGCTTTCCACTCTTCGGGTCCCATGAAAAGGTTTGTTTTTACTTCAAGGCACGTTTGAGGGATCATGTAGTCGGTTGAACTGATCATGTCCATTCCAATTGAAATATGCCCGAATCTTTGGGGAGACATGTTCCCCAACGCAATCAAGCGCTGTGCTGCCTTGCCTGCAGTCAGCCTAGCGTAGATGTCGAGGGGGTCGATTCCGAGTATAGTTTTGAGTGCTTTGGTTGGCGTTGACCTCAGCGCTCCTGTTTTACAGAGCAGAGCCTGCCGCTGGGTTCGTTCCATTAGCTTGTGATACGTCTTCCTTTCAGTGGCTTGCCACCACACTAGGACTCCGTACAGCAGAGTTGGTCGCACCACCGAGATGTAGATCCAATGCATCAGAGCGGGCGACAGGCCCCATGTGCTACTAAGCATCTTCTTGGATGCATAAAGTGCAGTGGTGGCCTTTTTCACCCGCTCTACTACATTGGGTCTCCATGCCAGCTTGCTGTCCAGTACTATGCTCTTATGCTTTAGTTTTTCCACTTATTTGATTTTCTATCCTAGCATTAGCTGTTTTTGCCCCTGGGCTGGCTGTACGACGACACGCCGCCGACGACGACGAAGATTGATAAAATAGGAGGGAGTACGACTACAACGTTGTAGGGCATTTTGCACATGACAAGATGCCAAGTTCTGGCCAAAGTTCTGGAGCGGTGCACGTCAACCAAGTGGTGCAGGCCGAGACGAAAGCGAATGCGTGGCATTGGTACAGGGATAATCAAACACGACGGCAGCTGTCATTAAATTGAGGTAAGGAACGAAATAAAACAACCGCAGGACCACTTTCGGCGCTAAGCGGTGGAGGTTCTGTGTGTGGCTCAAGATAAAACCAAGTTGTAATTAAAATGCCTGGCATACTTTGAGGCATGTTTTGAGCTTTATGCTGGTATGGAGGAATGCCCTCGAGAATCGATTATAGTGATATTTTAAATCCAAGCAATCTACAGATACATATGTAATTCCTCGAGTCAGATCACATTTCAAAGACTGTTAAAAATCCAAAATCTTTGGAGCTCTAATAGCTACACAGGACAGGGACATATGCACATACATACATCTACTGGTGATTTTGGACAAATGCATGAACAGTCCATTTCATATCCCACCCATCAAAATTTCCAGGTAATTTATGCAATAAAGCCAACGAAAATCGAGAAACAACACATCGCATTTGTATTTTAAATAATGAATATCTGAGTGAACTCCACCGAACATAATGCATCATAAACCTAATGCATTTCGCAGTGTTCGAACCAACAAAAAAAGTAATCGTAACTTTGTTTGGCTAAAAGCTTGTGCAAACGCTAATTGAGTTTACTCTGCACGGGAATAACGGTGGTGGCCTGATCGTTGTACGACTGGACGTATGGACGGCTGGATGGTGCGACGTTCGTCCCCTTTCCAAACTGATGTGCCTAAGCCACCACGTTCACAGGGATATGTACATATGTATGTATGTGTAGGCAGATCCAAACTTTAGATAGTTTTCCGCGTGAGCGCGTTAAATGCGAAAGTGCTGACTCGAAAATTGTCACGCGCAATCAGCGACGGCGGTAAGTGCTGACCGGCCACGCCCCTTTCGTCCGCACACCCATGGATTATGTATGCTGGCCACAGGACGAGCTATGGGTGAATGTAGATGTGGCTATGGCTATGGTTTTGGTAACGTGGACTACTGCTAAAGCTGCACTCAACATTTTCAAGGTTTCCCGGCCTTCGTGCTGGCGAACGAATGAGATCCTTTTCCCTTTTTGAGGCTAGGATAAATGTGGCCAGAAGCATTTCCATGGCTCTCTAATGCCTCCATAATCCATACATTTAATTAAAGTTTACCAAAAACATTTGATTGCCAACACTATAGCCACAAGAAGCCGTATGCAACATGATTTGAGCACATACCGCAAATATTTTAGATATACGTTTCACAGAGAACTTCACACTACCTACAAGACTTCTGCGCTGCTGGCGATGATTCAAATGTATTTACAAGCGACGAAAAACCAAGAACAAAAATAATCTTGTTGCCAAATTTCTAAAATCAGTCAATACTTTTCAGCGGTTTGCGATGGAGAAGATCTTTGTGTTTATCATAGAATTCACAAAAACTAATTTGGCGGACTTTAATATCGAGGTGCTCATTTAAATGACGAACCGATAGCTAATCAAAAAAATTTTTTTCAGCATAATCAAACTGATAACTGATTTATATATACAAATACAATATATCTTAAGACTACGAATAGAAGTACTACGAGCAGGGATCATAAATTAGAAATATTTATGATTTGATTGATTGCCAATTTAAACTTGGTACCATCGGTAAATTATATGGTAATAATGAACCCTTATATAGACCTCTTCGCCACTATAATGCCAGGAGCCGTCAATCGGTTACTTATAGAATTTTGCATTTTGATGTTTAGTTTTGTAATTTTTACTTAATTTTATTTAATTACATCTTATTAGCTATCATTTAAGATAGACTTAAGCTAGTGTAGTCAGTAAAGGATTTCTTGAATTTCTTTGGGGAATCTATATATACATACATCTATAATAATTGAGAGAGAAAAATGGCAGGCAGATTTGGATAACATTTTTTTTGAGTAGTTCGTATTTGTTCGTTTTTACAACGAAAAATGTTGGTAAAACCGGATAGAACCGGATAAGATCAGTTTTAAATACAGCTTGAATTGAACACGATTCCATTATCGCCTACAAAGATCTTCGCTGCGTTGATATCGGTCCATTATCTGTCGTATGCCAGCATTGTAATTTGCAATGCAAAAATATTTTAATAAAAACTGGAAATAAAACTTTATTTCACTTTAATTAAGGTTAATACGAATATCGTAGGTATAATTTTTCTTATCCCGTTAACAATAATACTATAATCAAATGTTCCTACTTAGCTTAGAAATGACAGCTGAAAATAAGCTTTAAATAGATCAATTTGCTGCAGCTAAAATATTGCGAAACTTATCAACGGCATGGCAAACATATCAAATTGAATTAAATATTCGGGCGATGCACTTAGCTTAGTAAAATCAATAAGGCAATGCCAAAACATCATATATTGCATCTACTCGAAAAACGCGCTTTTCAACATTCACGTTGACGAGGGTTACACTCGAATACGCTCTACGCGCCTCGTAGCGCTGTCGAAATTTGGAATTTGGGCATGACCTAGTTATATACATATGTACATGTATGTATTTGTCAAAGGAATTAGTTATACATTTGTGTTTGATTTTTGTAATTGCTAAATTTCAGTGTAACTTTTCTCATAAAACATTTAAGTGGAGTTTTTTTTGGCTTCAAATGTGGTTAATATTTTTTGGTCGAATCGCTATGGATTTTGAATATGTTTGACTCTTTTAATGATTTGCAGGGCACCCACCGCCATTTGCAATAGTCAATTTTCGGAACAGTGAATCTATGTATTTTCCAGCACGAGCTTGCAAAAGAGGTCTGGACCCGTAAATATTGAGCAACCTTACAAAGCCTTTGAGTAATCCAGCTTACGAAGTGACTGCTAATAACCCAAAGCATGCAAAGCCGATGAAGCTGCGCAAAGCATGTAAACCACCGCGAATGGTAAATTACATCAGTTATCAGAAAACATACTAATTTGACGGGCGGAGCAAGAAAATTGGGAATGCAATAGCTTTTACTCTTCAGATACTCTACGCAGATTCTTAAGTCTCTCGTTAAGAAATACATAAATCATATTTAACAGCTTTAATTTGTATTATATACATACATACATACATACATAGATATGTACATATATAAATACACAACATGCAATGATAGCTACTTTAAAACTGAAAAAAATGTAATTACTACTCTACTCAATCCCGTATCCACGCAAGTAATCCATTGCAATAGGCATATACATATTTCGATCATCTACCAATAGCATACACAGCTGCCCTGTAAATAAGCCCAGACTGCGGAACCTGCCGTCATAAATCGCATAACCAGAAAAACAAGGACAGGGCTGTCGAGAAAAAGGAAAATTATTATACGCCTCATTTTCCAGCGCCAAGCCTGCTTATTATATTTTGATTATTTCTGGCACTCGTGTTCTCAGGCAAAAAGCAACCAAGAAAACCCAGTCCCCGGCGCTGTAAACAAATTCGTAAATAAGCAGACTGGTCAAGAGGAGCTGTTGATGAGTGGAAACGGACGCGGAAACATGGACGGTCTGCTGTACGAATCTTTGGGTGCATAATTTTTTCATTTTATTTTGGACTCGTTTGCCCGCTTTTATCCATAATGAGATATCTCTATTCTCCTTTGTTTCTTTCCGTCATTTTTTCTTACTCTCTCCAAACTGTCCATTGTGTTCTCGCATTATTCAGGGTGTGCGTGTGTTTTGTTGTTTTTGCATTTCGCAAAATGCCGCTGGGGAAATCCGTACAGCTAAAATAGGAAAAAAGCGGGAAATTCACACTCGAATTCCAATGATAGCGACGAGGTGGTGGTCTTATTAATTAGAAAAAGCGCCCGCCTCTCTTCCCTCGCCAGCTTTTCTCCGTCTAAATGTATGTACATATCTTTCATGGGGATAGAACCAGACCCACTTCTTGCGAAATGGTATTTGCATTTGAATAGGAATATTCTAAAAACGAGGCCGAGAGTATGTCCATTGAAAAGAACAGTCTACAACGAGAAGAAATGTTTCAAGCCGCGGCAAGGAAAGCGGCTCTACTTTTATACCCGGTAGTCATTATATGTATATATATGTAAGCTTATTTATGTAATATATTGTATATATCTACAATACATTTTATAAGTCGTTTACATTTTTTTATTACATTTTTTGTTTACATCACGGCCCCCATATGCCCTGACCATTCGAGTGCCGGGTATAATATAAAATATCAAGCTTTCAAAATTTAGTTAGTCTACACATGTACATGATGCTACGATGTCTATAAGCTTACAATATTTGCATATTTGCTTTTATAAGCATATGGACATATACATATGAGAATTTCCTCAAAAATGTTTACCATGCCAAAAAACATTAAATGTCTATAAAATCATAGCTAATATTATTTTCTAAATATTTAAAAATTCATGATTTGACATTTAATTTCATTACCTTTCATATGAAATACCAGGGATTTACGATAATAGATAAATGTTAACTACGTGGACATCCTCTCCAAAATTCACGAAATTGTTTTCCTGAATAGACCCCGATTTATCATGAATTCAGGCAAAAAAATTTCGTGGCGGTCGCTTCTAGTTTTTCTTTTTTAATGTTTAAAGTTTAGCTTTTTTAGTCCAAAAATGACTTGCGCGGGTCACTTGCTGTGTTGTTGTTGTTGATTTTTTGTGTGGTTTGTTCGGGTTTTGTAGTTGTTTTTGTTGTTATAATTGATAATTGGTATTGTTTAAGTTGTTTTTTGTTGTTATAATCACCAATTTTAAGGAAAACTAACAATGAATAACAAAGCAATTGAAATTGACCGGGGCAGATCCCCACCCAATAGCGGCTGGCCAAACAGCAGCTATTTATTGGCCTTCAGCCGCATATTTGCATTGCTACATATTCATACATACATATATGCATATTCTGTAAACTCTTGCACTTGCTTGCCCTGCTAAACGTTCTCTCAAAGCTCGCTCTTCTCTTCGTTTTCTATGCTCGGCGTTATCTATGTTTGCCGAACGAAGAGAAGCTGCGCCCAGCGATCGGAGCGACAATGCTCCGATCGACAATGGGAAGGGCAAGCAAGGGCCACTCGATGTTTACACATCACCCATTAAAGAACATTCGTAATTTTATTTCTGCGCCGCGTTTTATTTATTGTAAATAATTATTCGGCCGATCGGGGATAAAAATCATTATCCCCACAGAAATATTTGTGCATTTTTTTTTATTGGAGTTACGAAACTAGCTGTAAAATAGCTAAAATGGGAATTAATGCTATTTGAGTCATTTAAAAAATGGCAAAACTGAGTTATAAGATAAGATGTGTCATATAATAATAGAGAAACCGTAGCGCCGCAAAAATTTGTTAAAAAAAAAATCGCACGATTATATATGACACATCTTATTGTATATTTATGTCTCCTACAGGATTCTGAAGTCGAGAAGTAGCTAAAATAACACACCATTTACCGTTACAATGCCGCGCCATAGTGTCGAGATGACCCGCATTCATTGTGGCCTGTTTATCTACTTAATAGCTAGTTTACAGCTTCTTTATAGCTATTTTAATATGTGTAAAATGAAATATAGCTTTAATTTCCAAATAGCTATTCGCAGCACAAATAAACAGAAAAAACCAACAACAACAAGCAATTTTTGGCTCAAAAAAGGTTAAACTTTAAAAATTAAACAAAAAAAAACTAGAAGCGACCGCCACGAAATTTTTTTACCTACCTTACGTTGCGTACCGACTGAAATTTTATTGGTTCTGTTAGGTTTCCCAGCCCGATATTTAGTCGACCTAAGTTAAATCATAGTCAGTGGTACAGCAATAAAATAAAATGCCTATTATTGCATGCTATTTGTACTGCCCACTGCATCGCACTGTACATCGACATAAGTTCCCGCACGGCAGTAGCATTTCCAGCCGTTCTCTCACGTCTTCTTTAATACTTTCGCCTTCTTCGTCGCTCTCTCCATCTTTCACTATCGCTCTCTCGGATCATCGTTCGCTTGCTTACATTAGAGCACGTGCCCGCCTGCCCTTAGTTTAGTCTGCACCTAGCACTCACATTGTCTGGAGCTAATCTTCGTAGCCATCAGACAGTCTATCGTCGTTATGGCATCGCATCTATCGTTCACCCACAGAAATATGTACATATGTACATACATACGTAATACGTCGGTCTACATACATATGTACATATATGTATGTAGTCTGGAGCTGATCGTATCGCATCATACCATACTTGTTTCATACCATACCATTCATTGCACCGATCTCTAATCGGTCTTTCATATATAATTCGCCTAAACATACATACATATATGTACATACGCCTTCGTCGGTCTACATATCTCAATAATCTGTACCTATTATTAATTGAACCGCTCGATGTTAACCGCTTTATGTTAACAACACATCGCAACAGCTAGTGAAAAAGCTCATCCGACCTGATAATTTTTAGTTTTCTCGTATCTTCAAAAGTGTGTATGCCATTGATTTTCGTCCTTAGTGTGGGCGGAAAGGGGTGGGCTGAAATTTTTAAATACACTTATAGTAGTGTGATAACACAGGAGACTGGATACAAAACTTGGTTGCTCTAGCTTTTATAGTCTCTGAGATCTAGGCGCTAATTAAGATGAACAAATGGACGAACGGACGGACGGACAGACAGGCCTGTATCAACTCGGCTATTGACGCTGATCAAGAATATATATCAGGGGTCGGCACGCAATACACTCACATGTTTTGTGCGTTTGTGTGCGAAGGCAAGAGACACGAAGCAACACGAAGGCAAAACGTTTCTTGCTTTGCACTGAAAGAAATGAATCCAGATAAGGAAAAATGTTTTGCGCCAAACAAAAGAAAAAACGAGGAGGAACGATCCGACCTGATCAAGATTCGGCAATCTGGTAGATATGGCAATTTTCCATGATTCTGCGTTTTTGGTTTTCTTTTATCTTAAAAATTGTGGATTCCACAGATTTTGGTCCTTTGTGGGGGCGGAAGGGGGCGTGTCAAAATTTTGAAATACACTTGTACTGAAGTGATATCACAGGAGCTTGGATAGAAAGTTTGGTTGCTCTAGCTTCAGTAGTATCTGAGATATAGGCGCAAATGAAGACGGACGGACGGACAGACGTGGCACGCTCAGCCCCTACAAGTCCCATGAACCCAGAATGCTTAATGTCGTAGTGCCTCTCAATAAAAAATAGTGCGCATCGACTTGCAACATAATTGCAAATCAAACATTGCGCCCCGCCATCCATATTTTCTAAAAAGAAAAAATCATCTTCCCACATTACATTGAACATTTTTGTCAGTGTACAAATTTAAAGTTGCGCAGTATGGTCTTCATCAGTTGACTTCTGAACGCAAACTGATTCATCCCTGTTCTCGCAACGTTGACGAACAGAATACCGAAGCAGCTTTTGCATATGCCCGAACACACACGACCCATTTTCTCTGCCGCCGCGGGACCCGAGCAGTAAGGCAGCGTCGGCCGAAGTTTTTACGCTATGCGTGTGCCGACTGAGCTGCCCAGCGGCGTTTCTGCTATGCACACGGGATACGACAGCGCCGACCCCTGATATATATACTTTATGCGGCCGGCAGCGCTTTCTTCTGGGTGTTTCACACATCTACTTTCAATACAAGTCTAATATACCCCAATACTCTTCAAGTACCGGATATAACTTATTTTTTATTTGTACTATGAAAATCAGAAATACCTCTTATCTATTGTTATTATAATAAAAATTTAACAAAAAATTATTTTATAATTTTTATTATAAAAATCGACGAAAAGTGATATTTATTGTTGATAATCTTGGTATTTCATAGTACTTGTTGTAAAATTCTCGTTTCAAACTTCAATATGTGCAAAACTGCTTGGGGGAACCTATTGTATTGTTATTATAGATTTAATTCAAGTCACATTCCCAGGTGATTTATAAAAAATCTTGAATTTTTTGGAAAGTTAATGCATGGCGGCTTTAAGTGCGGCCGCCTGGAAATGTTCCGTTGACTTCGAAAAGCAAACGAAGACTCTTTTCGGTGAGCGGCTGCGATGTTCCACTGCAGTGCACTGACACGTTGCAATGCCTTCAGTTCTTAAAAGACCCAATAAAAAAGGAAAATATAACTATTCATTTTTCTATTTATTTATTTTTAGGAACATTCATTTTTTGATTTCGCCGTAAGTAAGTCCGATATTAAAAATTTTAGGGAAGAAAATGCTGTTTCCACCGTGTCTTGTGTAACAGGCATAATGTAGACGTCTCTTAAGGATATACAGTCATGGACAAAATAATAGCAACGGCATATTTTTTTCGTGTGGCATATGTATGTCTCTTAACGACATATGTATGTATGATATATGTACAAAAATAGTGGTATTGAAGTGTAGATCAAAAATATGTATGACTTTTTTATTTTTGATTTTTATTAAAATGAATGCCTTTGAATTTGAATGCCTTAATTTTTGATTTTAGATAGACACATTAATTAGGCTTCCTTTAAGGTATCGTTTATAAGAATCGATGGATAAACGGCTAAGTTACAGCCAATGACAAAATTACAAAAAATTCTTTAAAAAAAAACTACGACTGGAAAAAAAACATTCCTTAAAAGTTTTTAAACAACCAAATCTATCAGAAAAAGTCATTTTTGGCGACAGCGGAAAAGTTGTGTCGACTAGTGTAATTTTAGGCTAGCTCATCTCTGTTTTTATAAATGGATAGAACTGCATAGACCCACTCGTATTCACACAATGGGAGCGATAGAGAGGACGTCTCAACGTCCTACCTGAAGAAACGCATTGAATTTTTCACCGAAAACACTCCACGTTGCACGTTGATAGTGCCAGAAGCTTGGCATTATTGAATTTATCCCCGAAACGGGAGAGTCAACGGAGTGGAGTGTATCTGCAAAAATCTAGTTTAAAAATGAAGCAACAAAAACAAAACAAGAAGTATCCCCTACAGCACACCGCCCTATGCAATCGCACTCGACTAGACACTACCCTAAAGCAGTTCATTCCTAGATTTTGATTATCGGCGGTGGTGCCTCCTCATCCAAACTATGCAACACACTTTTGGAATGCTTCAGAGCACCTACGTTTTATTCTCAGCCTCAACACACAGATGGACCATTTTTAAAAATCATGTATAAGACCTCACCGTCTAACCCTATGTTCGCAAAAGGAACGAATTAAATTTTGGGCAAAAAATAATATTTCAAAAAATTAAGTCCAATTTTGTTTGCATATGCTTTTTACATCTGCTTCTAAATTTCTACATGGATAACTACATATTTGAGACGTACAAGTATTTTCGACAGAGAGAGAGGGAATGAGAAAGCGCTTGGCAGGCGTTGCGTAAATGAAATTTACTGAAATTTAATTTGTTTCTTCTGGCCATAATGACTCTATGATTCTGCGTATTTAGTTTTCTTGTATCTTCAAAATTGTGTATGCCACAGACTTTCGTCCTTTGTGGGGGCGGAAGGGGGCGGGGCGAAAATTGGAAATACACTTTGAGTAGTGTGATAACACAGGAGACCGAATACAAAACTTGGTTACTCTAGCTCCAATAGTCTATGAGATATAGGCGCAAATGAAGACGGACGGACGGACGGACAGACAGACATGGCTATATCGACTCGGCTATTGATGCTGATCAAGAATATATCTACTTTATGGGGTCGGAAACGCTTCCTTCTGGGCGTTACACACAACCGTTATCCCCACAAATCTAATATACCCCTATACTCTTCGAGTACCGGGTATAAAAACTGACTGGCAATTATCTTAGTAGGTTTTCATAAAAACCTGAATTCGAAAAAGAACTAAGTAGGTAACAATAAACTTATCGAAAACATAAGCAACAAATTTGTCTACACCCTGTCAAATTGTTTAGTCATATAGCTTCCAGCGATGTCCAGACAGCCAAAAAGGTTTGCCTGCTTGCTCACTCCGGGATTGGTGCTCAACAAGGAGCTCAGCCAGAAGATAGCGTCATTCGAGGCCATAACCATCGAGCGTGAGGAGACAGATCGCGATATCAGTCTATTGCGCAAGCAGCAGGATGATACTGAGGATCGTCTGGCCGAGGACCTGGCGGAGAAAGAGTTCCAGATTTGCTTGAGGGGACAACCAGTCGTAGAGCAGAGTTATAAAGATCCCCAAAATATTTTCAATCAACATTTTGGATGCATTGTCGATAAGTTGGCTGTTAAATATGAGCGTATTGTGCAACTTGATTCCGACCTAAGGAAACTTAAGCAATCTATCGAGAAGGGTGTTGCTGCAGCTAATGAGCAGTTGATAGCCATGTGACTTCAATGTGGCCGCAGTCAGTATGGAAACCTTCTATTCTTCCATTTCAACCTTCCGTCCTAAAATTTTTTTAGTTAAACCGAACATACAGAGGCGCTGCCTTGTGAGTAAATTTCGTGATCTTCTCAGCCTCGACTTAAAAATCTGTGCATTATTCCCAGGAGCGAGTTCCATTCCAACCCTGACGACTTATTTCGGTCCACGGCTTATGTGTGGATAGGTCATATTCAGATCTTTGTAAACTTTTTAATTCCTATACGATGATATGTAGTCGGATTCAACACCATCGATGGCGTCACGTAAAATAAATAAGTTATAGCAGCTTCACCTTAGTCGTTTGAATTCTGAACCCTTCATTCACATAATATCTGCGACTAATTCTTCGAATCGAATTTAATGTGCCACATGTGAAAGAAACTAAAGCCCACAAATCGCATTTTCGTTCATTTTTCCTCATTCACACAAAACATCGAGAACCTAAAGACAGTGAAATTAAATTCCGTATTCAATCAGGTGATGCGGTGACAAGGGCAGACACACTCCACTCCGTTGACTCTCTCGTTTCGGACAGAAATTCAATAATGCCAAGCTTCTGGAACTATCAACGTGCTCCGATGGAGTGTGGAGTGGCCGTTAAATATATGTATGTAGTTCTTGTCGAAGGACGTTGAGACGTCCTCTCTATCGCTCTCATTGTGTGAATACGAGTAGGTCTATCCAGTTCAATCCATTTATAAAAATTGATATAAGCTAGCCTAAAATTACCTGAGAGAAGCACACAGTACCTACTAAAATTCCTAGCGAATTAAATTTTATTGGCTATATGCGCAGCTAAAAATTCGTCTGATATTTACAACTGCTTTTATAGTAACGTTTCCGAGATAAGTGAGAGACGCCAATGCGCTTACCAAATTCGGCAGCAATATTTGGATTGGATTGTAGCGATGAATTTTGCTCAAACATGACCACTATAGTGTACTTAAAGAACAAGAGTCTTTACACATTCACGGAGATAAATACAAAACCAATCTATTCTAAGTAAAAACGAGAGGGAACGTTGTGAGCCGCGGCAAAGGCCGCGGCTCTACCTTATACCCGGTACTCAGTCAGTATATACATACATACATATATGAGCCTACGATTTATGAAATTTATTATATGTTCTCAAAAGGGACGAAAATAATATTTAAATTAAAAAAATTAATTTTTTGGAATTTTTCTACATGTTTCCATTTTTGTTTAAATATGCTTTGTATATCTGCGCCTACATTTCTACATGACATGTATAAATACACATTTGAGACGTACAAGTGTTTGCGACAGAGAGAGGGCATGAGTCAGCGCTTGGCAGGCGCTGCGTAGCCACTGAAATTTAATTTGTTTCTTCTGGCCATAATATTGATCCGATCTGATCCAGATTCGGCAATCTGTTAGACACGGTAATTTCCCATGATACTGCGCTTTTAGTTTTCATTTATCTTAAAAATTGTGGATTCCACAGATTTTCGTCTTTTGTGGGGGCGGAAGGGGGCGTGGCAAAATTTTAAAACAAACTCGTGCTGGTTTGGTATCACAGGAGCTTGGATAGAAAGTTTGGTTGCTCTAGCTCTTATAGTCTCTGAGAACTAGGCGACACAAAATACGAATGGGCAAAGCGGATGGGGTCGCGTGTGAGAGAGAGCGAGAGGGAATGATGAATTTCGAAATGGTTTTCTTCATTGTAGCTATAATAATAATCCGATCTGATCCAGATTCAACACTCTGATAGAAATGGGCATTCTCTATGACTCTGCGTTTTTAGTTTTCTCATATCTTCAAAATTGTGTGTGCCACAGACTTTCGTCCTTTGTGGGGGCGGAAAGGGGCGGGGCGATATTTTGAAATATGCTTTGAGTAGTGTGATCACACAGGAGAGTGGATACAAAACTTGGTTACTCTAGCTTTAATAGTCTCTGAGATATAGGCGCAAATGAAGACGGACGGACAGACGGACAGACGGACGGACAGACAGACATAGCTAGATCGACTCGGCTATTGATGCTGATCAAGAATATATATACTTTATGGGGTCGGAAACGCTTCCTTCTGTGCGTTACACACAACCGTTATCCCCACAAATCTAATATACCCCTATACTCTTCGAGTACCGGGTATAACGAGGGTGAACGAGGGGGTACTTTATACCCGGTATTCAGTCAGTATATACATACATATATGTATGAGCTTATCGCAAAAGGGACAAATTAAATTTTGGGCAAAAAATAGTTCTCAGAGACTATAACAGCTAGAGTAACCAAACTTTCTATCCAACCTCCTGTGATATTAATTCAGCACAAGTTTATTTCAAAATTTTGCCATGGCCCCTTCCGCCCCAAAAAGGACGAAAATTTGTGGAATCCACAATTTTTAAGGTACAAGAAAACGAAAAACGCAGAAACATGAACAATAACCGTGTCTAACAGATTGCCGAATCTGGATAAGGTCGGATCATTATTATGGACAAAAAGAACAAATTAAAGTTCAGTGGCTACACAACGCCTGCCAAGCGCTGACTCATTCCCTCTCTCTCTGTCGCAAACACTTTTACGTCTCAAATATGTAGTTAAAATTGGAAACATGTATAAATATTCCAAAAATGGCTTGACTTCAATTTTTGAAATATTCTTTTTTGCCCAAAATTTAATTCGTTCCTTTTGCGAACAGCGGCCTTTGCCGCGGCTAACAACGTTCCCCCTCGTTTTATTTTAAATATTATTTTTTGCCAAAAATTTAATTTGTTCCTTTTGCGAACATATAATAAATTTCATAAATCGTAAGCTCATAAATGTGTGTACATATATACTGACTGAGTACCGGGTATAAAGTAAAGTCACAACGTTCCCCCTTGTTTTAATATTTAAATACATATAGTCGTAATGAATGAGGGTGCAAATGCTGCCTTTCGGCTCTTTATTTTCGGCTTACATTTGAAGAGTTTATATGTATATGGTATACAATTGTATAAGCAATCAAGCTCTCAAAATTACAGAGATATTGTTGTAATTTCTTTTACATAAATTATTTGAAGGTATTCAGGTTGGAAACCTTTCACCAATGTTTCCAAATTTCACTCAAACAAATGTCAACCAAAGTTCCTTAGTTGAAGTAAAACAGATTGCAAATGAATTTATTTATCGAGCAAATGTTAAATTATTCCATAGGGCTGCAAGTACACACGTAAACTAGAACTTTCATTGGCAGAGAACCACAAGATGCCGGATCTCCAGGAAGATGGTGGAAAAAGGGGAATCCAAAGTCCAAAGGGATAATCCAGTTTATATATTTGTTGTTACTTTTTTTTGGATAAGCATTAATGACCAAAAGCCCAATTCAACTGTAATGTGGAATTATTCTAATGAATTACATTTGGTTCCACGAAGCGGTTACGATTATACATGTCTAGACTGCCTTAAATAGAACATTTTAATGAAATTAATCCAACAAATTCAGTGAACAAATAGTCAGGCGCTTGGCCTCTCCGTTAAAATAATTGTCATTGAGTCCTGACTGTGATTCTTTTACATCTGGGTCAGCTGGTATTTTTCAATGAATCAATTCTGAAAATGATACAAATTGTATTCAAGGCAAAAATAATGTGTTTGAAGTCGCAATCAATTTTTCTTTCGGAAGCTTTAGAAAACAAACGAAATCTAAGGAGTCCTTTCTGGAATGGAGAATTCAATGAGCCATCGACAGCCCTCCTGTTAAGAAGGAAGCAACCTTTCAATTATCGCTGACCATTTATGTAAGTTCGAGGTCTCGAAGTCCATCAATAACAATTGCCTTAACTTCAAAATTGGACTCAAAAATTTTCAGCGGTCCGAAAGTCGTTTGTCTTTATTAAAATAAATTGACGCGCCAGACTTATTTCATCTGAGCGATGAAATATGGAATGAGGCTATAATGCGACGTTATTAATATCAACTTGCGACTTGTTTAGTGACAAACCCCTTAGGACCCGCGAACAAAAGGCATTATGCACAACAGTAAAAAGAAAGCAAAATCCTTTGACTGCGCCTAACCCTTGAAAAGTAAGCCGCCTCTCTTTTAGAAGCTTTCCCAAGTGTCAAGAAAACAAATGACGGTCAATTTTTCGCTGTGTTCCTAAGCCAACCTTGAATGAACCGTCCTTTCTAATACCGACCATGACAACCACAACGATATGTAGCTGTTCGGGGCCTTGATCAAGGATCAAGTTCGGGCCCTGTAACCCGAGTAAATAAAATGGACGTTTGTATATTGAACATCAAAATTGAGTTTATTAAAAAAGCGACGGTGGGCTGTAATGAAAAATTTGATTCTAATATCACTGAAACAAATACATATACTGACAAAAATCAATTTGGTTCTTATTATTTATCTGCAATATTGCTTTTCCATAACCAGTGTCTGGGTCTTTCTTTCAGTAATTATTAATTTGAAAATCAGATATTGTTTATTGTTTTCGCACATTCATACTATAACAAATTTTTGTAACTTTTAGTCATTTAATTGTCACAAATCAATCAGACATTGAAAGGACATATACAACTTATCAAAGAAAGACTGAAAGCGGGTCGGGTCGGAAGTATTCGAATTTCAGAATCTGACAAATTAGGTGAAAATATAAATAAAAGAGAATTTGCAATTATTGAAATACAATACATTAAAACTAATTAAATTCCACTTCGTTTATGGGTTTAAACTAAATACTAAATTTGTATGGATAAACTCTGGTTGTTTGAGCTTTTTCAATTTGCCTGCACAGCAGAAAAAAAGGCAAAGCAAGGACAAGGACTGAGATAAGGAAATTTGCCGCACACAACGGCTATGTGTATCAGGGATGAGAAAAAAATATTAGGAGGACCAAGGCGGTTAGCAGCCGTCACAGACATAAATCAAATAAAATTTGGGAAAAATGTGACGATAAAAAACCAAACAAAAAATAAACAAAAAGCTAGTAAAATGGGACAACGGTGTCTCAAAAGTGTCTCTGATCCTAGACCATAACGGATGCGTAAATAAATCATTAGTCATTAGTCATTACCTTTTCATTGGATCTACAGCAAAAATCAAGTAGACCCAACTTAAGAATCTGTCAGAGAATCGTGTGCAGCTACTTATAATATAATTTATTTAATTTTTAAATATTATTTATACTATTCTTATTATTAATATCTAACTTTTTTAAATAAAATATTGTTTTTAATAATAACGTTCTTAGTGAATGATCTATTAAATCTTGATCTATGAATCTTGTGCTTCGTAGAGTAATTTGACATCCAAAAGCTTGCATGGAATTGATATCTCATTCAATCAGCGAGACACACAATGAATGATTCAGTGATTCACGATGATTCACTCAATCATGTTAAGCATGGGCAATTACAAGCGCTCAGGGCTCTGAAAGATAATGCGCACACAGGACTCCCGACTCTCAACTCTCAACTCCCTCTTTGCCTGCCCAAGCATAGGGAATTCCCCGCTGCTAATTTACGTAATTGTGCAACATACTCATAACTGCTGTGAAGAAGGCGCCTGCAGTGGTGGTGGGACAAGGCCAATAGCAACACGACTAATTGAAATAATTATGAGTACTCGTGTCAGTTCGCTGCCAGCGTGTGAACGGCTGCAGTTGGTTCCGAGTGTAGCGGAGTATTAATATGTATAAAAATAAAATTAATATAAAATATTAATTTCAGAACATTAAATAAACAATATTCTATAAGAATTGATTTAAATAGTTATATTTTATGAGAGAAATAATTTGTTTGCTCAATTTTATTCGTACTGCCATAACAATAAATGAATAAATATTATATTTCGAATGAATAAGTCGAAAAATTCGTCTGTCCGCTTAAAAGATTTCGTGATGGCAACATCATCTCTCATGTGAAATAATATTTATGGCTGTCACATTTAGTTAATGGCAGCTGCAGTTTTGGCCAAACTCTGAGGAAATTTTAGCTAATGAGATTGTAGTGGTTGGGTTCCCGGTAAAGAACAGATGGCCAATGCAAGTGAAAATGCCGGCAGGAGTTGCCAGCTGACTATTTCTGCACTGAAGACCGCTGACCAAGTGGAAAGCAACAGGTGGAGCATGGAGCATGGAGTCGGCATTCTCAGATCATTGCGGATAATTAAACATTTATGCAGCTCGACGGGTGCTTTGGAATGTGAGTATTTTTTAACACTACATAAATGTTATGAGCGACGTGGAATAAAAATAAAGTCATAATGCGTTTTGTGGCAACCATAAAAACGCAAACGGTAACTACATTGTAAAAGTACGAGGTCATCCAGCCCCGGAGCATTAAAGGGACTCGGTGCTATATCTTGGGGATATATAGCGATTTCTGTGCTCATAAATCGGCACTTTAAACGACGATAACAGGGATCGTAAAGCGCATGAACACAAAATCAATTTGTTCGCGAAATGTTTAATAAATTGCAACTAAGCTTCGTCGGAGGCACACGTGGCGTATGCGTCATTTAATTAGAGTTGCGAAATTAACACGCATACAACGACACTTAATTTGTCACTAACTGGGTTGCTTAATACCGACGGGGCAGGCAGTTGCCATGTGGCAAGCAACTCGTTATGTTGCTTAAATTGAAAATTACAAAAACGGACCGAACGGGCACGGCATGCTGAATAAGAACAAAAACAAGTCCTTTCTAGCATGCCACAAAGCGCGTGACGCGTGGACAGGGAGCGTGGTACGTGTGTTAAGCCTCTTGGTTGACGACGACGCATATGAAAATTATGCACGACAATTTATTGCCGTGCTTAAGGAGCGTGCGTATAAAGTAATACAAAAGGAGAACAAGCTCGTCGAAGACCCACAGCGGGAGCCCCGACTTTCTGTTGTTGACGCTGCTTCTGAAATTTAAAGTTTAAAGTTAAAGAAATTTAAAGGCAGCGATTTGTTCAATGCTATCAGTGTTGTTAGCATTGACCTGCCAGGCGGACAAGGACTTGACCGAATGCGTACTTGTAGCTGCCGTGAAGTGCAGTAAAGCCGGCCATAATGTGCAAATTATTATAAAAAATTATTTAACCAAATCCCATACCCTCCATCTCAATCTAGTCTATATATATGATTGAATATATGTACATATGTCTCCTAGAATATATCTTTTTGAATGTATAAGAAATTTGTTTGAACCCACAGCGAAAAGACAGAATTTTCTTTAGTACTCGTGCTCTATTACATAAACATGACTAACGTAGGGCCAGCTAACACAAACTTTTACATGTGTATGAGTCAGGCACCGCGTTGTTGGTTACAATTTATTTCGGCCGCAGGGTAAGCCTTACTTTTCAGAACCCCTCGGAAAAACAATGAATATATTTAGATATACGCATACATATTTGAGTGAAATTCTAAACTACATAATGCCAATGGGAACTGAAAACGTTGCACTTGGCAAGCAACGATCCATAAACTGACGGAAGAGCGGAAGGAGTTGTAGCCAGCGGGCAGACAGTAGACAATGGCGGAAAGCCCGGACTCCGACTCCGATTCGTACTGACCAGCCTCAGCCCGGGACTAAGTCACGTCACGAAGCCTTCATTGTTTGCAGAAGTAAGTAAGTGTACATACAATATATACGGGTAGGAGCTGCGGTGGAGATGCTGGGATGGAGATGGCAATGGTGATGAAGCTGAGGCAGCTGTGGAAATCCATGCAGATGTGCCCCGTTTCTTGGTTTCGCCTTTTGTTTTTGCCTCGTTTTGTAATAAATGTGTAAGATTTTATGTATCAGCAGCAGCAGCAGCAGCAGAAGCAGCAGGAATGTAAAGAGGGGAACCAACAACCTTACGACCACTTCTACCAGCAAAACTATCATACAACAGGAAGCATTTATTTCTTCGCAATAAATAGAAAATCGAAGCAATCGAGCGATGCAGTTTGCCCAAATTGAATTTGTTTTCGGGTGTTTCGTTCTCGATTTAAACAAGAGTCCATACTCTGAGTATGGAATCCAAATCAGATTGAAAGTTAAACCTTTTAAGGATTGTTGAAATGTAACTCTCAATTACTTAAGTAGCAAAACTCAATTTATGTTCAGTTTCATAAATATTCTTTAATCCATAATCCCTAAAACTCCAAACTACCTGCCAAAAATGGCGACAGCGGGCCTATAAAAATACATGTAATCCTTAATAAAACAATTAATTTGTTGAAGATGTGGGAGTTTGAAGTCCCTGGTATACATACATATGTACATACATATGCACTTATATATTTACATATGCATATACAAACATATGTACATGGCGAGTGCGCAACATTACTTACATACATATGTATGTATATAGTAGTAGCAAGGAGACCCGAAACGGGACTTATGCAAATAACTGGCGATGAAGCAGCAAAACAGAAGAAAAAGAAAAGTACAAAAGGGCACGAAAACTACAAGAAATAAAAAATGCTAATTTAATGTTATTGTTGCTGTTTTCTGTTTGCTTTGTCCCGTCTTCGTCTTTGTTCTGTCTTCGCGTTCCTTTGACGTTGTCAGGTCGCTTCGGATTTTTCCGGAGTATTTCATTTTTTATTCCATTCCTTCGGTGTCTCCGACACGCTTTTATCTCTCTTCGTTTTCGGGCATTGACACAAACAGGAAATGATTTATGCAGACATGTTCGACGCAACTAATTTACAACTTTTCGGCCCCCATCCGTTTACTTGAACTTCTTGACTACACACATACATTTATAGTACATACTTATGTATGTTTGCAAGTACATACATATGTAGTTTAGATTGCAGAATTATTTTCTTCCAGCCATTAATGCTTAGGTCTTGGCTGTATGCGTAGCCTAGCCGGTCAGAAAAGGGATCTGGGTGCCTGTGGGAAATTTCCGCTTTCCGGATATTGAGGAACACAATTTTGCGTTGTCCAATTTGTTTTGCACTCGCTCTTCCTTCCCTTTGCTGGGAGTGACTGGCTCTAGCTGACTGACTCTGACCTCAGGCAGTCATTAACTAATTGTAAATGAAGGAATGGAAGGAATTAATAAAAAATCAAAATCGCATTACACTAACTACACACATACTCGGTAAAAAAAAGGCAATCAATTTGATTGTATTTGATGGCCTTAGCTCCTGTGTGGGAAAGGGACTCCACCCCATTGAAGTCGCCCTCGGAAGCAAACCATGAGCCATAAATCTTGAGCGTACTTGCGGCTCTCCTTGCACCCACCCCGTATCGGCCGCCTGCTAATCCAGCTTCGCTCCTCCCATTGCAATTCGCAATTCGCCTGAGTGTCCTGCTGGGCACCGAGTGCTTGGTCATAGCACAATGTTCAAAATGCACACTGCAAAAATACTCGTAATATAGTACAAAGGACCAAATTGAGGAAAAAAAGGATTTATCGTCATCGTCGAGAGGCTACGGCTTTCGAATGCCCTACCTGCAGATCGTCTTAGAAGAAGCTTGAGACCAATATTAAATGAATAAAAAACGTTGTGTTTGAGCATACACTTACTGTGTATTACTGCGATTGTTAGCTGGATCTTAAAAATAAGATAAAGTGTGAGCATATTCATATGCTCAAACCGTTCAAGTAGCAGGATGTCATTTTTTGTCATAACGCATCCAGCAAAAAACCCCCTCAACCTTCTCCTGGTTCGCAACAGAACAGGGGAAATAAAGGAAACATCTGAAAGCAGACTGAATTCAACTTCTGATGCTTTACGGGTAGTAGGTAGTAGTCGGTCTCCAGCCGACTCACTATGGTTCCAGAGAACATTTTTGTTGGCCAAAATTAATAACTCGCAAACGGAATGATATTTTCTTATTTCGTTTATTTTGTTGGATATATGTAATCAATAGGAAGTGGATTTGAAAAAAAAAATGGGTGTGGCACCGCCTTTTTTTTATTAAGGCATATTTAAAGGGCACTAGTCAACAAAAGTGAACTTTTTATTTCCGCTGTCAACCAAATAAAGTTATTTTTAGAGAATTGGAGCTTCTAAAATCTTTAAAGAATTATATTTATTTATTATACTAGGCGGGACTCACTTTGTATACCTTTTCAAAAATGAGTTTTCATTACAACTTGAGTCATTTTGAACGGCTCACTTAAAGCTACAATTACGAAGTCACCACAATTACTATATATGTACGGTTAAAATTACAAAACACGTAATACAAGACCTTATAATTAAAATTTCATAACAAAAATTTGATCAGTTAATGGTGTTTTTCCAATTTATCAAAGATTTAAAATTGTAGCTAAATTTTCACTTTTTCACTGCACGAGTTTTTCGATAACAACAGTTGGGTTGCAGAGCAGATTTATCGAATGGGGCGCCATCTATGGAAATTTCTGGTACGCAACTTTAAAGGTCATTCTTTTTCCAATGCAGAGTGGTAAAAACTAAGGTGTTTTGTTAACTTTTAAAAATGAGGTTTTGGCCAACAAAAGTGGTCATTGGGACCATAGTGCGACTCCTCCACTCCACAGCTCGTGCACCCAAGCTATGGCCAATGGCCATATTGCTTCGCTGGGGTTCGGATAGCCAGGGTGCATTAAAAATAAACGACCGTGCCCAGTGCTCAATTTGGAATGAAATTGGCGCAAATACCAAAAATGTATACAAAATAGAATATGAGAAGAAGAGAATAGGGGAGAGGACAGAGAGGAGAGAAGAAAAGCTGAGAACTAGAGCACAAATTGATAAGCCATACCACTCGAGTCGGGTGGGTTTGAGCGATAGGTTGCTCGGAGTACGTACACTCGTGAGTATTGGGAGTTTCGGAGTCGGTTCTTATCATTTATAAGCGGCCATCGGAGCGCTAAACAATGTATTGTAAGGCTTCCGGATATTGTGACCCCATGTACTCGTGCCGACTCCAGCTAAATTTTAGAGTTCAAACAGCTTACTTCATGAAAATAACTTTATTTGCTCTGAAGATAATATTTAAACTCGTTCTTAATTCCCCGATAATGCAATCAATTTAACTTGTGTTTCTCCCTGCCTTTTTCTTTGGCACCAATCAAAGCGGGCAAAGGGCAAACTCCGCCGTCAGTGCAACGTTCAACTTGCGAGCTGATTGCAAACTGGTCTGATCCCAATGGACGCGTATTTGAGCCGACATTCCTAGCTTGCAGCCAGCTTGCACCCACAGATAAATCTCAGACAGTTAATTTGTTCTGGAACACCCCCAAATGTTGAAAATAAAACACCAAAATGAAGCTTTCTAAATAAAGCCTTTCTCAGGTCAACTCAACCCTTTCCATCTTCCTTGCCATGCGAGTTAATAGATTTTTCACTTTTTTTAATGCAAATAGGCAGTTGGAAGCGCGTTCGCAATCAAAGAACAAAATGCACAAGAATTCCAGACAAATTAAATTACTCGCAGCAGTCGGACGCACTGAACACGAACTGAAACCCAAAGGACGAAAATCTGCATAGCGTCAAAGATGCGCCAGTAGTGGAGCGGACCTGGAGCAGAAGCTAGCAGAAGCCAGCACGTCCTTCCAAAGTCACTCCGGTTCATTTTTTTATGAATATTTTACGGCGAGAGGCTGCACATTAACAGCCCCACGCGAAGGGGTGTGCAAGCGGCGGAGGCAGCACAAGACGCAGGACATCCCGTAGTCATAACCATTGTCGTTGCTTCTGCTTCTGCTCCTGTTGCTGTTGTGGGCCGAGCAAACAGACAGCTCGGCGCTATCTATGCGATGCCCCAATGACCGTTCGACACTAACTTCCCGATGCACAGTGGGAACTCGGCCCAGAAGCCGAAACCAAAAAAATCAAGAGTCGACTTATGTGTACATCGATAAACATAAAAAAAATTAAAAAAAAATTATTCTTAGGATAACATTCTTCTGCAGTGAAGCAGAGGAATTTTTGAAATCTAATAACACATAAAGTCAATAGTTTGCAGTGCCAGTGCGCTTCCAAGACATCCCTTTTCATCACACACTTGCACCCTGGTTGGACGGGAACATCGTTTGAATATTCATTGGTAAGCCTCCCACGGTCCTGGATCCTGCGCTGGGGGAGAACCATGGAATGGGGGATCGAAAACTTGCTTTAAGCGTAAATATTTCAAGTACGTTAAACAATTCATTAATTTACATTTAGCTTTTTGCTTCGATGTTTCAAGAGCTGGTGCACTGCTGTAAGAGTCTAAGGAGCTGGAAATAAAGGCATAAAGGACTCTGGGAAAATGGTATCGTCCGCATGTGTCCGATACAAAGGTTAGGAGAACCCATAAGTAATCGTAAATATATTCACCAGCAGCAATTCACAGTCCCTTAATGAACCAAATTAAGTAAAAGCCGCAGGCATTCTAGAGCTTATTAAGTGTAATTTGTATGGCAAGCAGAAGCAGCCTACTCGTGTCTTCCCATGTCCCGTATCCTATTCTAAAACGTGCATGGTAATGCACTAATGACCTCGATGAGTCCCGATCCTAAAGCACAAATTTTCAATCCATTTCTAGAGCAATTTCAATTTTGAAACTGATTTGGTCTCAGCCAGAGTGGGCACTAATTCATTGGTCCGTAGGTGTTTTGCAAATTAAGCATAAAATACATATGTACATATGTGCATATATATGTATGCACAGAATGAACATGAAATCGAAAAACTGATGGTCTTCAGCTGGAGATGAACTCTTAAACACTGGCCGGTAATTGCCAAGAGCAACAATACAGTCAGAGCAGGCGGTCCGCCCCACTTCTCTCATGAGAATTTTCTATTTTCCCATTGAAGCCACCAGTGCTGATTTTCTGAACAACCTTCCACTGCTGCTGCTACTAATTGCAACAACAATTCCAATGAACTAAACTGAATCTGAAAGCAGAACTAGAAAGAAGAAAAAGAAAGGAAAATAAACTACAACTGGGCCACAAGTCGAACGTTATGTTCGTATCTAGGAAGGGGAAATAGCTAAAAGAATCTGGGGTGATAACCAGATGGGCGCATTTCACAAATTATAATCGTCATTTGTCAGACAGAAATGCACTGCACTCGGAAGAAACCCGCAGTCCGAACTCGGGCTAGAAGCGGACTGGGACTGGGACTCGGACTTGGACAGTCCTTCACCCAGATTCCATATTCCAAGGGAGTGGGTGGGCAATTTCCTTCTGATTTTTATTGACACATTGAAATGACAGGGGACAAGGCAGTGCTGGGCTGCATAAGAAGATGCAGAAATACTCAATAAAGTGAATTATCAGTGCACTTGGGCAGACGACATTAGAACAATTAACGTTGGACGTTGATAAAAGACTGCTTTCAACAGTTTTCGCACATTTCATTTCTATTACATTTTTATATTCACAAACACATTATTAAATTAAGTCTGTGCCCATTTGAAATGGATTCTGATGGGTGGCAGCGTCATGCCCTTCGCCTGCAACGTACACCGAAGAGCTCCAAGCCAGGGCGACACTTCTGCATGGTGTCGAACAGCATTGGTCCGAAGGCGTCGCGCATGGTCACAGTGAGATCTTCAATGTGGCCGATGTCACAGCTGGCCATGGGCGGACCACCGGCGAGCAGACCCGCACAGGGTGTTCCGTAAACCAGTTGCTGGTCAAATATAGAGACCGCCACACAGAGACGCACCTGCTGCATCTGCAGGAGCCAGGGAATCACCAACTGCCAGTTCGCCTGAGTCCACTCCAAATCGTCTTCGGCGCTGGCCGTAAGAAGGTCGTTTCCGGCCATGGGATCGGAGTCCGGAACGGGGACGAGCTGGTGCAGAGAGCTATGTAAGCAAAAACTGTACAGGATGAATAGCTTGAAACGTAGATGACTCATGGTCAGATACATTTTCCTATAATTCCCCATATAATGGTTTATTTCGCACTCGATCGACTGTTTGTGACGGCTTCTGCCAGCCAAATGCAGCCAAATAAATATAAGCTGTCAAACGTCAGCGACTCATACGTGATACTCGTCTGATACTGTCTGAGGAGAAGCAGGTTCCCACTTTGATGACGTACAGTCAGCAGTCAGCACGAATGGAAACGGATCCGTTGAAACTAGAAGAAGGCTTGTAGAAAGTCTGGAACTCAGAACCACACTAATCCCGCCATGGAATGGGAATGGGAGTCTTTATTGTCATTTGTTGCAACTACTACCGAACGTTTGCTGCTTTTACCCCTTTCACAATTTGCGTTTCAGCCTACTTCCAAATGTTTGTTATTTAATTTCAGTTTCAACTTCGGGCAAGCTCCCTACGTGACTTTCGGTTGCTTTTGAGTGCAGCACGTGGCAGCCGCTGTGGCAGCCACTGTGGGTGCCCGTGATTCATATCCACGGGTATACCCTTTTAGAGGGAATTACTGATTTTATCAGATCATTGAAGCGCCTGTCCGACCTCGAACACTTTTTATTCTTGGTCTCGCGAGTCGGTATCTGTCGCCCACTTCTGATCGCTCGATTGTTGATCTTTATTGCGGGTATTTCGAGCAAACCATTTTTCTTTGCCCCAACCTGCTGTTAGAATATAATACGAGAGCGAGTATAAGTACACTATTTTCCACTCATAGTGTATGGAAGTTTCGACGCACAAAAGTTTGCTGTGAATTCTTTTCTTCTCTGTTTTATCGCCAAATGCGAATGACGTCAATGTTTGACAGAAAATTAAAAATAAAGGCAAATTAATATATTAATAAATTCCATTGACCGTTCCGTTATTATGTCCACTAGGCGAAATTTAGCAAGCCACGTTTTCTTAAACCTAATAAAAAGTTAAGTTTCGAGACTGAAAATGTAAGTCTTTTTCAAACGTACAAAAAAAATAAAATAGCTTCCTCTGGGTTAAAACAAACTTTATAAAATATTGTCGAAAATTTTTGGCAATTGGAATGCATTAGTGCAAGTGTCATACATTCATGAATTTTTCTGAATTCTCTATTCTCTACTGATAGGGATAGATCAATTTTAATGATAGTGTCAGACGGGCAGACGGTGCGAATTGAGAAAAGGGTAAAAAACCAAAACCTGTTATCCAAGCCCTAAATATGCATACGTTCCACATGCAACACTTACCAGCAATTCGAAAAACATATTTAATAACACTTTTTTGTTTGTTTTGTTCACTACTTTTTTATTAAAAATCAGTCAGAGTACAATCCACATTAATACTACTGCACATCAAATGTCAGCAAGATAAAAAACATCGACCACAGTGATAAGGAGTTTTAGATTTCAGGTCCAATTGGTCATAGTTAAGTTGACCCAAGTAAAGTGACATACAAAATTCTATACTGCTACTATAGTGGAAGACTCCATAAAAGCTGGAAAACATTTGCACACATACTAAACAAAGTTTTCGAGACAGCGAGAGGAGCATACACAGTACAGAATTAATGGGATATGGGATACGGATACCGGTAGACCGTAGACAAACACCTGTCGCCTATGTACAGTACTACGGAAAACAGCCGAAATGGAAAAAAGACCAAACGTTGAACGTGCAACTTAAGACGCCACACCTCTCATGGGGATTATTATTTGTATTTTTAATAATAAAACATACACAAGGAAAGCAGAAA
This sequence comes from Drosophila affinis, assembly GCA_037356375.1. Taxonomy (NCBI): domain Eukaryota; kingdom Metazoa; phylum Arthropoda; class Insecta; order Diptera; family Drosophilidae; genus Drosophila; species Drosophila affinis. The sequence continues at coordinate 30,173,298 of CM074800.1, forward strand.
AAATTGGTAGTACGTTCCGGTCAGGGGATAGGATGGGTTTCGGTGAATTGAAAGGGATGGGCATGGGGGGCACCGCAAAAGGAAAAATGGCGCAGAGGCCTTTGACTGTTTTGTGTGGGTCCGGAAACAAATTACAGCAAACAATTTAAAAAATGTTTGCAAACAAATAGGAACCAAGAGCAACAACAAAAGTGTGGAAAGAGGAATGGAATGGGATGGCGGAAATGTTATCTGGGAAACAAGACGACGGACATAAAACCGGATGTACAGTGGAAGGGACCCCAACTATACCTCCTCAGATAGTCCACAAACACAACAATGGTAAAAATATTTTATTTTCATTTTGGCAAGAGTGAGGAAAAAAATAGCTATTTCGAATCGAATCGTTTATGAGAGAGTACCACTGTAACACAGACCAGACGCAGGCTAGGTCAAACAACAGTCAAGTCAGCCAAGATAAAAGCGTTTGCTCTGCCTACACTTCCCATTGTTTCCTGGGAGTCCACTCCTTTCCAGATATCCTCCTTTTCGTTTCACTTAGTTAGGCAAAAAACAAAATTTTTATTAGCCAAATGCATAAAGTAATAGAAAATAGTTCAACAAAACCCGAATGCATAGCATGGCGAAGTTCACCAGAGGGCAGACGGCCACCAAGACCAGGTGGCCTGTGATCCGGACTCCGAACTTTTTGCTGCTCCGTGTGCTATTTTTGGACTGCAAGGAATAATCTGTTGGTCTCAGCAGAAAACTATCCTTTGTCGCTTCGTGTTGTTTCCAATATTATTAATATTATTTTGCGAAATATGTAAAATTATTTAACTTTAATAGAACTAAGGGCCGGTATACGATGTACATATGTATGTAGGAGTATGCACCAAGTGTACCCAGGCTTTGGTATGCAAACTTTTTGTGGTAAAAAAAAACACATCCCATTTTTAAAAGCTTTGCAATGGTTCAAGCATTAGGACGTTTCCCACCAAATGGAGTCCCCCTACCACCAACACAAGGCACAAACTTTTTGCTATATATCAATTAACAAATAATATACAAGTTGACAAACAGAAAGCCCTGAAGGCAAAACTATCTAAAAACTTGCACATGGGAAACTTGTTTCGCCAAGCAAATCAGAAAGCCATCATCAAGCGTCCGCTGTCCGGGAGTGTAGCGACAGCGAGCCCCCATTTGCATTTTAGGCCAATGAAGAAGTTGAAGAGGTACTAGTCCTGTGTACTCGAATATATGCGGATGGTGGTGGATGGAGATGTGGATGGGATCCAAGAAAATTCTCTGCCTCGACCACTTTAAAAGTAATTTATCTTTTTTGCGCCTTGTCCATTGGGCATATGTACATAAGTACATATATGTGTGCGCAACATGCAATTTGCATAAAACTTACTTGCATGCTGCTGTTGTGCTGCCTTGGACCCTTCGGCATTAAATCCACTTTGTTGCTAGGCCGTCGCACATTCACAGCTGGGATGCCGTCGCCGTTCCTCTGGTTAATTGCGACACTTCCTAGCGAATAGGTTTTCAATAAGGCAGCTCCACAGCAAAACTACCCGCACATATAATTCTTTTGTTTCACTCACTCCCCTAATGACTTTTCATTTTTGGAGTATGAAGGTAGTACGAGTATGTCGTGATGTATGCACAAATTTGTGTCAACTACCACCGAAAGTGGGTCCTCCACAGAGGTAGTAGTCGAGCAGTAAAGATAGCTGGATAAAGGTTAGTTATCAGGGACATAGTAGGGCGAAAGTTTTGATAGTTCATAAGGGGTTCATTGATCCAGCTTAATTCATTATGAGTCCATCATGTCTTGTTTTTGTAAGTTTTCGATATACTTGTCGGCACAACAAACACACTGACAACATTGCTCAATGTGCCATTTGTATTGCATTTCTCTGCATGTTCGTTGCAAACATCTGGGCACAAGTTTTGCACCCCCTTCAAGGTATTGCAATTTTTAAAGGATAAAATTAATCATAGACACTTTGAGAAATGAATATGTACATATATATTTAAATAAACAAAGATTCTGCCGTGCGAAAACCTTTGATGTACTAATATTCACCACAAGAAAAACCATCCATTTAAATGTTTGTCCTTTCTAATAACGCAAAGTGCTTTTGCTCTATTTTCTAGCACACACTTGATTTTAAACAATTTTGCTGGTACACGCCTCGACCGCAACATGAAAAGCGGACGGAGCCTGAAAAGCACTTACACATATGTACATATATGCATATGCATGTATATGGCACATATTTGTAGCATTTTGTTGAGGACTGGTCCAAATAATTAAGCCCGAACAGAAAGCCGAAAAAAACCAAATATCGAAATGAGAATTGCCATAAAAGTGGAAGTAATGAACCGCATAAAAGGCGCCATCGACTGCCATAGGAGAAGGAGAATTCATCCGTTAATTATTTGAGACTGGGTATCGCGCTACTCCGACGCTCTCCTACGGCTAGGAACCGTCTGCATATTTGTTCGCGTTCGTTGAACGTATTTTCAATTAATGAAACAACACTCGAATGGTAGCCCTGTCCCTGTCGCTGTCGCTGCTCTTGCCCCCACCCCAGTTGCGAACAGAACTTTGATTTGTTTAATTAAATTACACTCAGACAAAGGCCTTCAATCATTCACAGTTTTCCAATCACTCATTGGCTCAATCCCAATCCCCCGACCAACTAGGTGTTTCACCCATAGTCAATACTCGTCCAGTCAATGTGCGCCTGGGAGTGAGTGTCCCTGAATAAGTGGGTGTCGGTGTTTGTGATTTTGAACCAAAATACTCGTCTCGGTAGCCACCGATAGCTTGAATACGCACAATACATACATACGTACATATGTAGTTCGTTCCAGAACAACCTAACCAAATGCTATGCGAGCCGTGTGCTCAACTTTGTGTGTTTTTTCCGCTCATCCGATCCTCCGATTGAGTGGAGTCCGATGAATTGGGTTAATGGCTGAATAGTAGCGTTAATCAATGCACGATAAGCTTGAGACGAAAAATGTACCAATGGTAAGCGGAAAACTGTTGCTAAGGGGTTATAAGTTAATACGATTATTCTAAAAATATATATGTACATATTCTTACATTTTCCATTTACATTCTAATTAATAAATTCTAATATAATAATTGTATTATATTATTAAATATGTTATATTGTGACAATATAATATAATTGTCATTTTAAACTTTTGGAAAATACTTTGCTAGTATAGTAGCTAAGTATAGTTAGCCTACAATTATTTTCAAAAATGATTAAAGAAGCTTTCAAAGCTATCTCGTTGTTTTTTTGACCACTTGTGCAATCTCATTGGTGCTTCTATTTCCAATTTCCAATTTACATCAAAGACTTTCCCGATGAAAAGAAAGAGAAAGAGGGACCGGACCGGACCGCGGGAATGCGTGAGCGAAAGGCAGAGTGCACCATGACCTTGCGGAAAAAGGTTGGGTAATATATAGTTTTCAGAGACTGGCTGCCACCAACATTTACTGCGAAAATTGAACCAGACCGCAGGAGGTAAATATTAGTCAGCATAATTTTTAAAATGGCAAAAAATGGATGGGTACCTTGCAGTTTTGTGGTTTGGCCTTCCATACTGGTAAAGAAAGACAATTGGAGAGACATTTTAAGAGAAGTTTGTGGTTTGAAGTTGGAAGACCTAAAAGACTTTTTAGCCAATTTGGATTTACCTGCCATTATTGTTTTGACTCATACGATGCATGAACTTAAGATTAATTGGATAACTAAGATAGCATTAAAACGAGTGTTTACATTGTGTTGCTGTCTTCAGCTTATTCATTTTTATCAACATCTCCAAAACCATAAAAAATTTAAACTCAAACATGCCACAAATTGATTTACCGTTCCTTTCCGACCATTCACAGTTAAACAGTATAGGTCAATGCTTCACTATTCCGTTCTACTAGAATTACGCCCCTTCACACACCCAAACTAAATGTTGTTAAAAAATGGGAAAAATTGAAAAGAACAAAAACTATTCACAGCTTATCGGCAAACAATAGACCATTGAATAAATATCAAAAGCAAATAGCCATAAATATTTTTTCTCTACTCCAGTTCGTTGCGCGTTTTTCAACAATTTTTTTTATTCCACTTTTACCGCCTTGCACATGGCTAAAAAATAGCCATTCGCAACGAAAACAAAACAAAAACTGGTAAAAAAAAAAATGATAAAAGAGAATCATTTATGCCGCTTTAAAACCCGCAAACGACAGTCGGCAAGGGGCCGGCGGTCTTGTCTGGCCACAGGGTCCTACAAGGGGACATTCAATGAGCGACAGGAATGGGAATACGATACATAACGTAATAACGGTAACGTGTAGACTTTTACGACATCGAAAAACGCGCAAGGCGCGAAGCTTTACGATGCCCGCATCATTTGATTTTATTGCCAAGTTTCGGGAAAAGGAGAGAATCAATAGCTAAAGAAGTGGAAGCTGGAACGGAACCGTTGCAGGAACAGGGGCAGACAGAGACACAGACACAGAGACAGGAGAAAAGGGTAAGGGTCATCATTCCATTTAAAGGAAGGCGTCCTTGAGCCAGTTGTTTCTGATGAATGCCATCCGACCTGAAGGATGCAACGAAGCACGGTACGAAATGCAAATCACTCGGCGGAATAATCAAATCGAGAACGAAACCGGGCAAAGCACCATCAAAGTTGACGGCGAACGGAAGCTGCAGCACACAGGGAACATACAATGGCAGAGCAGAGCCCAAGGGCAGAGGACAAAGACGATGACGTGGTTTGTATGGAAGTGTGCAGCCGTTCAGGTGTTCGGAAGTGCAGGTGCATTTGGGCGTGGCAAGGCCAGTAAAATCAATTAATTTAAAACATTTTCTATGCATTCGTTGACATTCCTCACTGGCAGGCCCGGAGGCTTTTGTACTGTTGCTCGTACTGCTGCGTAATCGTAGAAATGAAATTCAAAAATATTTGCATAATTTGCTTGTCTCCTTTTTCCTGATATTTCATATTTATTGGCAGTTTCTATTTACTGGCTGTCTTATTGTTTGACAGTTTATTTTGTGGGATTTCCCAAGTTAACAGAAGTTTGCAAATTTGTTGCATGCTCGTACTTTCTGGCGTGTGAGACACTGCCGTTGTTCTGAAATACATTTGAATTCGCTGGCAATAGTACATTGTCGGATGCTGGGGCACTTCACATATGTACATCACCGTAGGTCAGAACAAACTGAAAAATATGGTTCCAGAAATATAAAGATAAAAAACGGAACTCCACTAAATATAAAATAAACTATAACTTCTTTAATCGAGCGTGTTTAATTGGAGCTCTTGGGCTACTGGTGCTCCTAGTTCAACTGTATTCTTTATACCGAAAATGTTCTAAAACTTCACAATACCCGTCAAAGAAAATGTGTCCTGAAGATAAGCTGAAAATACATGGGATTCTTAGGACTACAAATTATAGTAATGCACGATTCGAATTGTTTAAATCGCAAACCATTGTGTATTCAAAACTAGGCCACAACATACGCCCCGTCACTGCCTAAGAAAATATTGCAACTGCGTCTCGGAATGCTGAACAAGATCAATGAGAATTATTAAATCAGACGATATGATTTGGTAATTTAATAGGTATATGATTTGAAAGAAATATTGCATTTAGTAAATGTACTGAGTGATTTTAATGAATGCGATTTGTTTCGTAATTTTTATCAGATCATAATGCATACAATAAACGTAATATATAAAAGTTACCCCTCTTGCACTCGATAGTTAGTTATACATAATATAGAATAGAGAATATTTATATGTTATGTAGTATATATCGATCCAAATCGCTTACCTCATTTCCATAAATGATAAAGAAAAATCTACCCAAAGACCAACAAATTAAACAAACAATATAAAGGAACATTTTATAAATTATTTTGGCGTATCCGAAGAGTTAATTTTAGGGACATATTTAAGCTTTTTTTCATGACAGAGTCGACGTAATTTTGGTTTTCTGTTAGATTGTATCTTTGCTTGATTGGAGGAGCATATACAGAACGGAGATTCGACAACTTCTGCTCGTTATGAAGTTGTCAAGTTTTACCTTTACAATTTTTATCTTTTTGACTGATCGGTCATGATCACAGGATACAAATTAGTTCGTTTTGGGCAAATTAAAGCAAGCCAAAAGAAGGATTAAAAGTGATCGGAGGCATTTTACCACTGTTGTTGGTAGATGGGAATGTTGTTCTTGACGGCATCGTTCTGCAGGTGATAGCCAGGCGCAGCTGCGGGCTGCGTCGTCGTACCCATAGCGGCCGTTTGCTGATGTATCTGACTAAATTGATCGTGTGGTGTGAGCTGATGTTGTTGCTGTTGCTGCTGTGACACGTAGCTCTGTTGAGTAGCTGCTGGTGAGCCATTTGGTGCATACAGATGTGTTTGGGGCGGCTGTGGGGTAGTTCCGGGCTGATATCCCTGTGGAGGCCCCGATTGCATGTAGGCATGAGGGGGCGGTTGTGATTGCTGTTGCTGGATTTGTGTAACTGCGGGCGGAGCTTGAGCGAACTGCTGCTGCTGGTCTATATGGTAGCTTGGCTGATGCTGTTGTAGCGGCGCAGATAGCTGCTGTTGGTGCGTAGACACGGGTGCTGGCTGCGCACTATAAAGGGGCTGGGGTACAGGTGCAGCAGGGTTTAACTGTGACATATGGGGGGCTAGCGCTGGAAAAGAAATTAATCTATATTAATCGGACGATCAGTTTTGGCGAGATGCTCTGCCATTGATTCACTTACAGGTCATCTGTGCTGCGTGTCCATTCTGATAAGTCAGCGGCACCTGACTCTGTTCCAGGTAAACAGCAGGAGCTGTTGTCGGAGGTGCAGCATTTGTTGAGACGTTGGAAACGGGGACATAAGGAAGCGAGTGCATTCCTGAATAATTTTGGTGCGGAGGAAAGCCAGCCGCATTGGGATAGCCTGGTGCTCCGTAGAGAGCGGCTCCCGGAAAAGCAGCTAGGGCCGGCATATAGGCTCCAGATGCTGCAGCAAACTGTCCCGCGACAGCACGATCATCTCTCATAAGACCATGATAGAGATTTATGGCATCGACAAGATCACTTGACAACTGCGTCAATTGAGCGTGCTTACGATCCACTCGCTCCAGCTCGGCGTCAATCAGAGGACCCATTTGATGAACCTCCTGCTCCAGCCGAAGCATTTCGTCGCTATCCTGCGAGGGATCTTCTGGATTGGCCTCGTGAAGTAGATGCAAAAGGCGATCAATCTTAGCTTCGTCGATCTCCACAGGCTGTGCAGAGGCAGCAGCTACTGCTGCGGCTTCAGTCTTTTGCTGCAAAGTAGTTGCTGTGTCCACATCTTTCTGGGCAGCTCCTGTCTTGTGCTGCTGATTGATGTCCAGGCGCTCGGGATCCACAGATAAATCGGCAGTGACAAAATTCGAGGGGAAGAGTCCCTCTCCTCGTTGATTGAAGCCCTTCCACCAGTTGGGGTCGCTGTCATCCATCACATGGATAATCTCGCCAGCGAAGAAAGTGAGTTCGTTTTCCTCCGCAGCCTCAAAATCATACAGAGCACGAACCTTTCTTGGTTCGGGAGCAGGGGCTTGGGTCTGGTTTGGGTTTGCATCGTTGCTTGTTACGATGGAGGCACCACCGAAAGACGGATACAACGATGGATAGGCACTGGTGTTCCCTGCACTCGCAACAGTTCCTTTGACCACTTTGGGACTACTCTTGCCCTCCTTTAAAGACAGTTCAATGGCCTTGGCAATGTCATCTTCCTCTTGCTGGCTGCTCACGACATTGGGATCTTTTGGCAAACTGGCCGCCTTGTCGGCACCGGTTTTGCTACTCTTCTCGCTAAGATTCTTAAAGTCGTAGCCTTCGAGACGAAGCTTGGTGTAGAGGGCAGGAATCAAATCCAGTTCCCGATCGTTCTTGTAATCATTATCAGCCCAGTTCTTTAGCACTTGGCGCATTTTCTAGAATGCATAAGAAGTAATGAAACAAAATTATTAACAAAACTACTTCGTCAGTGTTTTTGTTTGGTGTATTTACCAGCGACACCTTTGGCTCTGCCCGTGTCAACAGCCTTCGAAACTCTGTTTCGAAGTCACGTGAGGCAACCTCCAGATGAAAAGGCTTGCCACAATTGTTGGAGCAGGCGTCCAGCAAAGTAATCGCCTGCATTACCACATGGGGATCGTTGTGGCCCATGCGCCGCATTACCGCCTTGAGGCAATCCTTAGCCAGACGAGGATTTGTGGACACCTTATCGCATACATCGAGAATCAGTGACCAGTTGTCATTCGTATTTGTCTCGCTGGTGGCTTTTTCTATAAGTTAGAAACAAAGAAATGGCACGGCCTATCAGTATTGCGAGTAAATTAACGTGACTCACTCAGCAAAATGAAGGGACAAGAACAACGATAAGCGGAGCGGAATTGATTATAAATAATATAAAAAAATCAATAGAACCCGCAGCAAATTGTATTAGGCGCAGGTGAGGGTTGCGGTGGCTCGATAGAGACAAACAGACGGACATAGACAAGCTCTACGTCACTCAAGGTCAGCGACTGCAGTTGAAAACTTCGAAAATAAGTTCAACGAACGTTGCAAAGCTGCGCACAGCATCAGCATCCCCTCACATGACTGGGCCATGTTTTCTTTGTTGTCTGCCCTACTATAACGAGCTGGACCGGGAACAGATTGAAGAGGATCGAGGGTGCAGACATCTCCACAGATTAGATTAGAACTATGGTCTGCTATGCATGGGTTCGAAGTGGAACATGGGTGCGACAGACTTACCCACATCGACGTCAAACGGCGACGATTGCCCGAAAATTCCCATTTCTTTAACCAAACGCGCGCTCTGCTGCCTGCCAATTATTTTTGAAATGGTTCCAAGTGTTCTTTCCAGTTGTACTTTGTATTTTGATCCGCTCTCCTCTTGGTTTTTTGGTTGGTCTCGACTTTCTTGCTGGCAATCGATTTTCAATGCGTCACAAATGCTAGTATTTAGGGGTTCGCCGGCCGAAGAGTGCTTTTTATTGTTTTCAAGGGATCTGGATCTGCACAAAGTATACTAACTTAATTGAAATTTACGAACAAACGCTCAAAATACGCTTTATTACTTATTTTTTGTGTCTTGTTGTGTGTAAAAAAAATGACTAATAATGGGTCGTTCATAAACGATCCAGTTTTTTAAGTGTGGCACTAAATGGATATATTTTTACATGATTTCTACATTGGTGCATTGGACAAGAGGGTAAGTCTATAGTGCGTCTTTAAAAATACTGAAACATTTTAGAAAATACTGAAACATCTACAAAAGTTGAAAGGTGTGTGACCCAGAGAGGGTTTTATATATATACCTTTTCAAAGATATGTTGTCTACAAAACTATTCATGATTCACATGAATTTACATTTTGATATATTATTCGACTAATCTCCCTCTTCCGACATAAAAAGCAAGTCCTAGTGGATTACATATTTTCATTATAAATGTTTACTTGGCTTGTAAAAAATAAGGGGAAAGGTTATCGTCAACATTTGAGATTTTCCGAAAGCGGCCACATTAATTTCAGTATTCAAAAAAAAAACGCGCAAAACCAGAAAAAGACGCCGTCTGTCTAAGGAAAACTTGCAATCTAAGAAGTTAAACAAGCTAACTAACTGTAAAAGTGCCATGACACTACGTACTAAGCACGCCAACCGCAATCATTTGCCTGCATTAATGAGCAAAGTGCCGGAGGAGCACCATGAGCCAATTAAAAATATGTGCCTCAAAATGATGTCCCACGATGCCTATGGACAGCCGTGAGTATTGGATTAGAAATGCGACGCTTTCGTCTAATTTTGGTCATCCACAGCTACGAATGGAGCTCTCGAGACTTCGAAATGGGTGCCCACTTAGGGAGAGGAAAATTCGGACGAGTCTATTTGGCCCGAGAGCGCTACTCGCATTATTTAGTTGCGATGAAAGTAATGTTCAAGGAGGAGCTACGAAAGGGAAATGTTCAGCGCCAGGTGCTGCGTGAGATAGAGATCCAGTCACGACTCAAGCATCCCCATATCTTGCGACTTTTGACATGGTTTCACGACGAGAGCCGGATCTACCTGGCTCTGGAGATAGCCTCCGAGGGAGAACTGTTCAAACATCTGCGTTCAGCGCCCAATCATCGGTTCGATGAGCCGCGGTCTGCAAAATACACATACCAAGTGGCTAATGCCCTTAACTATTGCCATTTGAACAACGTCATTCACAGAGACTTGAAACCTGAGAACATTCTATTGACAGGCACAGACGATCTAAAGCTGGCCGACTTTGGCTGGTCAGCACACACGCCCAACAACAAGCGCAGGACCCTTTGCGGAACCCTTGACTACCTTCCGCCGGAAATGGTAGATGGGACTTCCTACGACGATACTGTCGATCAATGGTGCTTGGGAATTCTGTGTTACGAGTTCCTCGTGGGCTTCCCGCCCTTCGAATCGAACACCTCGGAGACCACCTACAACAAGATCAGGCGCCTCGAGATCCAGTACCCCTCGCACTTATCCAAAGGCAGCAAAGAACTTATCGCTGGAGTAAGGTGTTAACACTTTTTATGCCGCGAAGGACCGCTGATTTTGTTTCTTTCTTGTAGCTACTACGAAAGCAGAGTAAAGGACGACTTACTTTGGTGGATGTGATGACCCATCAGTGGGTTAAAGAGGGCATGGCCGAGAGGGACGCACAACTGCGACTGAACGAGCGCGGCAAGGAGAACATGGCTAAAAATTAGAATTCACTTAATGTATACAGATCCCAAAATAACTTGCTTGTTCATTATTATTATTAAAAGCCTTTTTCAGTTCAATGACGTAAAAGTATGCAGGACCATCTGAGTGGACCACTAACCATAACATAACAGTACATATGTATCTGGAATCTAGATAGATGCAGCAGGTTCATACAACTAGAGCCATATTTATATATTATACATACGTATGTGTATTATATCTATAGGCTGTGTGGTGCTAGACTGCAATTGCCTTCATTCGGTATTTTTCAGGAAAAAAGTATTTTTCCCATTTTCGAATTGTTTTTTTGTTTTGCTTCCCTTCGACGGGACGGGCACACTAAATTAATAAATGGATATTTTAAGCAACAAAAAAAGCGAAAGATGAACAATTCCTGAATTGTACCGCCTACATTAGTACAGGAGGATTGTGAAAAAAAAACTAGAGATCCCGCTCAAGTAGCCCGGACGCTGCCCAAGCTGATAGGTACGGGCCGTGACAGAGACCCTGTGGGGAGTGTAGCAACAATTGTTATTTTCCGTCTGGCTTTTGGTGGAGGGATACGAAATCTGCCGCGGTCGGTTTTTAATTAAATTAAAGGGGGAAACCTATACACTAGCGAGCGGATTGACGGCGCGGTCGACAAGTCCCACTGTGCGATGGTCTTTATACGCGATCCCTGTGGCATTGCCTGTTTGGTGATGACTTACGGCGCTGTACTATATGCTGACTATGTGGTCATTCGTTGGATTATCCTCACCACTATGCCCGGAAGGTGAGCTGTGGCTGCCAATGGCGTTAATTGACTGTCTTGAAACAATAATGACATCCTTCCACTCTCGGCTCTGTAGCATTTGGACCTCGTTCCATGTTGTGCTCTTCAATACGGTCGTCTTCCTACTGGGCATGTCCCATACTAAGGCCGTCTTCTCCGACCCGGGTATCGTACCCTTGCCCGCCAACCGCTTGGACTTCTCGGATCTACACACCACGAACAAGAACAATCCAGTAGGCAACGGACACAGCAGCGAATGGACAGTCTGCACCCGCTGCGAGACTTATCGACCGCCTCGGGCCCATCATTGCCGGATTTGTAAACGGTGCATCCGCCGAATGGATCACCACTGCCCCTGGATCAATAATTGCGTGGGAGAACGCAATCAAAAGTATTTCCTACAGTTTCTCATTTACGTGGCCGTTTTATCGCTGTACTCCTTGGGCCTCATTGTTGCCTCTTGGGTCTCGCCGTGCGAGGAATGCAACCAGAATGTGATTGAGTCACAGTTGAGAATGTAAGTGGTATCCGCATGCCAAACAACAAACTGTCCTTTTTGGTCTGTCCAGTTCTGATCTGCATACAAACTAGTTTTTAACTGCCAACTGTGTGCTCCAGAACTGTAGTTTTCCGCTTCCTTTTTCAGGATTCATTCTGTCATCTTGATGCTAGTGTCGGCTCTTTTCGGGCTCTTCGTTACCGCCATTATGGTCGATCAACTGCATGCTATACTGTATGATGAGACTGCCGTCGAGGCGATACAGCAGAAGGGAACCTATCGACCAAACCGACGCAAATATCAGCTGCTGGCCGACGTGTTTGGCCGTGGTCACCCGGCGCTGTGGCTGCTGCCGTGTACCAGCTTGAACCATGCCTCCCGCTACCACGACACGCCCCTGCTTAGCCACGATGTCTAGGCTGTGTTTGTGTGTGATACGCATATGCATACACTATTATAGCCTTCCGGATAAATTGAAGTCCCTCCTTTTGTTTCTGTAAGAATTGTGTGCTTTTAGGCGTGAGCAGCCTCAGATTGTTTTAGTTTTTAATTTTCGTGTGATTTTTTAAAGTAGTCCAACACCGTTAACTCCAACCTACAGAAAGTCAAATCGATTCCAGTTACGGAATATGTACTATTCGCAGATTCCAGACATAACATAATTTATGCTATAGTTTATAATCAATTGAAAATATAAATATATGTAGATGAATCAGGATAGCTGAGCCAGGGAGAGCAGAATACTCAAGACGGACGCGGATATTTTATAAACCACTTTTTGCAATTGCTTGTTTGAAAACGCATGCTTTTGGAAGAAAACCAATTAAATCTTCGGCGAACCGAAGTCGAAGTCTACGCAGTTTCTGTACCCTTGCCGATCTAATTATTCTGATCTGAGCCTTAAGCAACTTCATTTGTATAAACTATGATGTAGCGATCGTCTGCTTTTCGTTTTTGTATTTATTATACGGGAAGAAACGATGTTGGAAACAAGGGTATGGGTGTGGAATCTTAAGCAGAGCATTTAGTATGAAACCGAAAAGTAATCCATATACCAAAAGCCAAATAAAAAAACCATTTATGCATATGTACATATGTATATGTGTACGAATATAGCTTGGGCGGCAAAATGTGCAGTAATAGTTCGTATTAAATGTAATCAACTTTAAGGATTAATTTACATGGATGTGATGCAATGACTTTTGTTTTTATTAAAGTTTATTTTCCTTCCATTTCGATTTCTTTTATTATCACTTTACTGGAGCAACACCTTAAATTCTCAAATTTCAAAATTGTAACACGAAAGCGAATTGAGATTTTCCTCGTGAGCATTTTCCAATAAATCTACGGATTCTAATAAGCATCAGTCTAGTTCACTGCCCAATCCCTCGACACTCAGTGTGAGCTGCCTCAGAGCCTGTTTGGCCACTTCGCACAGAACTCCCTCTTGTGAACACTTGTCCTCGTACTGTAAGATTTCCACGCACTCTTTGAGCAGGTCTATGGCGTCCACGAGACGGGCTCTTAGCTCGCCGCCATTCAGTTTGCTGGCTATGAACCCACTCTTCGCCAGTAGGACCAGCGGAACATGCAGCTCGTACAGATTCATGGCCCGAGAGCGACTCAGACCTGGCTCAAATTTATTTAGCACGCTGAGCACTTGACGACAAAGTTCCGCCTTGCGCTCCAACAAATCGTCTGTCAACTGAACCATCTCATAGCGCTGCACCCGGCCGTACATCTCGATGAGAAGCTGATTCAGCCCAGTGGCAATGAAGTGAAGAGGATGGAGCAGAGATTTGTATTTTTCTAGAAGTCGTTCAGCCTCCTCCAGCCGAAACGGACCCATTTCAAGAGCTTGTACACCATTGACTTCTGACTGGACCGACTTGATTATTGTCTGCACATCCTCGTAGCTGGTGCTGGCGCCGCAGCTTCCGCAGCTCCAACTGGTGTCGACTTCTATGATATTAAACGAGAACGGAAATGAGTGGGCACCCTACTTCCAAAGCATGGGATGGTCGTTTAAACGCTTACCTGTGGGCTGATTGGGCGCTAGAAAGCCCTCCGCGCACTGTCCACACTTGAGGCTGGAAAAGTGCGTCTGCAATTCCGTCGGATCCAGGCAGCGCTCGCAGTTACAGGTAAAGAATTTTCCCTCTCGCAGGTGCGTCTGCCTCTGGGCAGTGCCGTCCAGAGTGTATGTGTAACTATGATGCAACGGTTGTCCATCTTCCAGGTCTACCATGGCACGCAAGCGGATTCTATTAGCAAAGCACAGTCAAAAAGAGTTGGCAGATTTTTTTTGGATTGTCATATTCACTTGTAACCCTCGCTGGGATAGATACTCCTGGCAGTGTTGGGCACGCAGCTGTGGGCCAAAATACCAGTGTATGGATAAAGGCATCTCAGAGGATATCCCCTCGCGGTTCTAGCCTCAAACGCATTCACTTCCAGCACCCCGACCACCTGCATGATGAGCTCCTCGCTGAACCGCGAAGCCAGCTTACACGGACCGCGCAGATACTGAGCTATATTCACGAGGTCCGCATGCCAAACATCCTCGTTATGGCGACGCTCTGATTCGTGGTGTTCCATGGGCGACACCTCGTTTTCCCAGCGCTTGGGATTCGCCTCTTTTGCCAGTAACACTCTGCAATTGACGGTTCAAGAGATTATGGGGAAAAAAATGGATATATTTTTGTTCGCTCGCCAAGTTTCAATTTCACCTGAGCGGCAAAATACAGTCCAGTTGTGGACAGTGACTACTGCCGGGGAGAAGTCTATAGAATCGAGCCCTGGACACTTGGAACTCGCGACACTCCAGCTGGACATGCGCGTTTTCCTCGTTCTCAGAGCACTCCTCACACAGCGGCCAGCCGCATAGGACGCAGTACTCCTCCACATTGGATGCGGGTCGACAGCACCCCAGGCAGACCACCGGTCCATTGCACTTAGGGCCTATGGCGAAGGGTAGTTCCTCTATGAGAAGATTGTGGGCAGTCGTCGACTCTTGGGCCACCAGGTAGCGCCCACAGACCGCACTCCACTGCACTGATGTGCGATTCACTGGGCGCGATATCTCTGATGTCATATCGCTGACTGACTGGCCTGCCATCTGCCATCTGTTATTAAGAAAGCCAAATGTCTCACCCTGCCCAAGCTGAAACATAAATGTTTCACAGGAACAGTGGGACGAACAAGCGATGGGAGGTCTTCCATAATATCGAACCGATTTGAAGAATCCAGCCTATTGGTGGGTTGCACCAGCAAATTACAAATCTAGATCCATATGCAATATAGTTATTCATATGTAAAAAAGGTGTAACAACATGGGAAAAGCATTCTTCTCATAGTTGCAAGTTCATGGCCCACATTTCAGATCCCACGTATTTTGCTTTTTATATTGGACTTGGAACACTGTTCCGTGAACTGAATCGCTGCCTTCTGATCTTCGCCAACAGAGTGACGTCGCCAGCGGCCGTGGCTGCTGGGGTTCGCTTTTCGCCGGCTAACGTTTAATTTAGACGAAATGCTTTGCGCTTGCCAAAAATAATATTTTCATACACCTCCCTGTCTGTCTGCCCTACACCCTGATCTCAGGCACCCCTGGAGCACCCACAAACTAACCTCAAAGGTGTTACGCAATCCAATTGCGTACAGACGCCATCCTCACTCACATTGCCGGCGAATGTGACACGTGCAGCAGAGAATACCACGCATTCACTTCGATGATGGATACCATCGTCATCGCTGGCAGCACACACTCCACACAGCGGCCAGTCGCAAAGCTCACAGCGGTCTAGGGAGTCCCCATCTTCGCCGAACTGTAGGTACTGGTGGCATCCCAAGCAGACGATTCCGCTGTCCCTCTTGGGGCCGAAGGCAAAGGGCAGCTCCTCTACAAGTAAATCACCGCGTTGGACTGGCTCCGAGGCGGCCAGGCAGCGGCCATAGAATGCGTCGTGCTCCAGGCGCGCCTTCAACATATTTTCACTGCACTCGAATTCGAATGACCATTGTTCCGTCACGATCGATAAATGCAACTCAATTACTTGGAAGAAGGATGTCTAAAAATAGAGTGAGAGAGTCTCTCAAGAATAAATTATCGTCTTTGCCAGAATTCGCATAGTGATCTTATGTTATTGAAGAATTTAACTTATTATTATTATTATCCGTTGATCCTATTTTTAGACATTTTAAAACCCTTTGAAAATCCGTTAGGATAGAGCCCTGCTGATTTGGAATCTTGTGCTATTCGCACCGAACAGTCCTTTCCTAAGGCTCATGATAATGTCGACTATTAAGGTGTTTATTCGCGTTAATTTTGCCACAAGGCGACAGCCAGCTAATCCATAGTTTGTCCAACATCATCCCAAGCACTTTTTGCTATGTATCCTATTTCCCTTGCATCAATTTGATTAGATTTATATTCTATAGTGTAAAAAACGGGCTTGTTCAATCCTACACTACTCATATCTCATCCATTTTTCTACACGGTAAGAGAGCATTCCCCTTATTCTACCAACAGAGCTACATAAATCAATTTCCATATTTCGAATGTCTGTATGTGTGGTATTATAATACATACAATATCGAAAAATGCATCATATCGCTGCTTTTCGGTCTCTTGTTTGTTTTGCTTTTGTATAAATTTGGTAACTTACCGCCATTTACTTGGAGGTCACAGTTTATAGCAGATTTGATTTCTTTCCTTGTGTTTTTGAACATTTTTCCTTGAACAAGCATTTTTGAATTTCTGTAATTTAGGTACCGTAAAGAAAGAAATATTTATTCTTAAAAGCGTTTTCGCGTAATCGTTCCTTGATTTGTTCTTGAGCTTACGATTTAAGTAATTTTTGGCCAAAAAAGAAAAATTCAAAAAATTAAGTCGAATCCTATGGGAGCTTTTTTATATATGTACATATGATTTTATTTATTTTTAATTATTTTATCTGCTTCCATTTGTTTACATATCATTTTTACATCTGCTTCGACATTTTTACATGTACATGTATAACTACATACACGAGACGTGGAAGTGTGTGCGAGAGAGAGCGAATGAATAAGCGCTTGGCAGGCGTTGCATAGCGTCTGAAATTTAATTTGCTCCTTCTGTCCATAATAATGATTCGACCTGATCCAGATTCGGCAATCCGGTAGATACGGTTATTTTCCATGGATATGGTTATTTTCCACAGATTTTCGTCCTTTGTGGGGGCGGAAGGAGGCGTGGCAAAATTTTGAAATAAACTCGTGCTGGTTTGATGTCATAGGAGTTTGGATAGAAAGTTTGGTTTCTCTAGAACTTATAGCCTCTGAGAACTAGGCGTCAAAAAGATGAATGGGCAAAGCAGACGGGGTCACGTGTAAGAGAGAGCATGAGGGAACGATGACTTTCGAAATAGTTTTCTTCATTGTAGCTATAATAATAATCCGACCAGATCCAGATTCAACACTCTGATAGAAATGGTCATTTTCTATGATTCTGCGTTTTTAGTTTTATCGTATCTTCAAAATTGTGTACCCCACAGACACGGGCGAACGCAGAAAATTTTTTCGGGGGGGGTTCGACTATAAATTTTATTTCACACTCAGTTCGTCGTGAAGGTAAAAGAAAAAATTAAGGTGCTAGAAATCATGAGCTGTGAATTGCTTTTAGTAAACACATTTATTCAAATAAAAATTTTGATTAATGAAACAAAAGTTGTGTATTAAAAATATTGTAATTGTAAGTGTTCGCAATCAGTAAAGAAAAGTGAAAATATTCATATCTCACATCATATTTACAGTATTATATCAATTCTTCTTGGCTTTTTAGCCATAATATTCAAAATCTCCTCAGTGGTGACATCTGTATCTCTGTGTATGTTGAGTAGTGCTAACCCATTCAACCTTTGTTCTCCTGTTTTGTTACGCAAATAAGTCTTCAGCCTACGGAGAGTTGAAAAAGAACGTTCGCTTGAAGCCACTGTAACCGGCAGTGTTGCTCCAATCTGAAGAAATCGATGACTTGATTGGAAAAACGTTTTTTACCAAATGTCCAAAGCACTGATAAACGTTGTTGGTCGTTTCTCCTTGGATACACGCAAGCAGTGTCTAATAAAAAAATCATTTCATTAAATATAAAAATGACTAATTTTCAAACAGAAATAATTACCTTTGCCACATTTTTATTTCGGCTTTGCAATCTTCAATAGATCCAAATAGATACCTTATTGCTGCTCTCTATGCGGCTACCTTTATTAGTATACCTTGGTTCAAACTGTCATTCACAAAGATTTCCGAAAACGCACAGAATGACCTGTGTCAACGTGTCAAGTTAACCGGTTGCTTGGTTGCTACGGATGATAGGAAAAACATTTTTCTCTCCCGCCCTGCGCATGCGCTCAAGCTGTTGAGTTCAAATTTCATCTGGAAATTTGTTCTCAAGGATCGGTATGCAGTGCCCAGCCTTTGATGTCTTACGATGTTGATAAATGTTGCAGAAGCTGAAATTTGCGGCATTTTGAAATATCCACCTTTTCACCGTAAACAGCGAGTTCTTTATTTTGAAGTTCATACCTATGAATTCGATTTTCTAATTTCCCTAAAATTTCGGGGGGGGTTTGAACCCCCAAAACCCCTCTCCTGCGTTCGCCACTGCCCACAGAATTTCGTCCTTTGTGCGGGCGGAAAGGGACGGGCGAAATTTTAAAATACACTTGTAGTAATGTGACAACACAGCAGACTGGTTGCTCCAGCTTTCATAGTCTCAGAGATTGATATGGCTAGATAGATATGGCTATATCGACTCGGCTATTGATTCTGATCAAAAATTTATATACTTTATGGCAGAGCATGCAAATAACCATCAACGGATTTTTCCAACGCAGTCTTCACACAGACAAAACATAAAAAATTTAGTACACACGATCTCTCTCTGAGCGAAACACTTTTTTCGTTTCGCTTGTGTGTTTCGGTCCGACTGTTTGGCTCAACCGAAAAAACGATTCGGTCTCTCAATAACCACAGATAGGGACACTTTTGAGAGAGCGGTCACTGCAAAACGGTCTTTGAAAGACCACTGCGCAATAAGGTCTTCAAAAAGGGGTTTTTCTTGCTGTGTGCGAGAAAGAGAAAACAATATGCCTGAGCAATTCATGTGCATAAATGTTATGTAGGAAAACACAGACGCACGCATACATACAAAAGGACTTTTTTCCGAAAGCGTCCGATCAAGACAGTCCCTGAGAGAGCGAAACAAAAAGAACACAAACAAAAGTGTTCTGGTCTGAGAAGAACAGTTGTTGAGCGAAAACACTTTTGATGTGTTCTTTCGCTCCACGTTCTCAAAGTGCTCGTCGAAGATCGGTTTTTTTCGGACACTTTAAAATGGTTGACGGTTATTTGCGAGCTTTGCTTTATGGTGTCGGAAACGCTTCCTTCTGGCCAAAAATCGATTAAACATCGATTTTTACAAAATTTTTCTTAAATTTCTTAAAGGTCCTTAATGGGTCTTTTTATATATATGTGGGTAAATAAACTAAAATATAAGCAAGTCCATTCATGGAATAATTAAGAGTTAGGCATTTTTTATTTAAAAAATCATAAACTAATTTATAAACAATACCCTTCAATGGGATTTTTACATCAGACATTTTTTATATTTTAAAACTAATTTATAAACAAAACCCTTCAATGGAATTTAAATATCAGAGATTAAATAATTCGAGATCTAAATTAAACTTAGTCGGTATTTGACGACGGTAAGACATTGTAGTTCTTATTCAGGAACATAAGTTCTTGTATCATCATCTGTCTTAGCGTTCAAATTTCCATACGTCGAATCACGTAAAACACGTAAAAATATTTATGCATGTATATAAATTGCATTTAAAACAAATAAAACCATGCAAATATAAACATGTGGTTACACGCATTTTGTTTTAATTCAGGGTTTTTTGCCAATATTCTTAAAAACATTTTTTTGTTAATTTTTAATTAGGTCTTATGTTTTAAATGTTTATTCATTGCTTAATTTCAAAATTTGTTCACTTTTTCAACCAATCGTGTTTTCTTGTGTTTTTTGAATTTTTTCACTTTGTCTTTTTTCTAAACAATCTAAAAGAAAAAGTAACTTAATTTAACCAATCTTCTAGACAATCGATTCATTAATCCTATTAAATTATGTGTTCAGCCCTGAGGGTCCTAGTTAGCTAGTAATATTAAACAGAATATCAAAATCGAGGAATATGTTATATTTTTGGTATAGTGCGGTATATTTTGAGGTCAGACCGTATATTTTTATTGGGACTTTTTGAGGGATTTTGTGGAGGGATTTGGTTGCGGCAGCATCATCCCAACAATTTCCTTTTTCACCGCAACAATGTCCCTTACATTCCATGCTCACTTACGTTACATTCCATGCACACTTACGTATTTTACCGTTAGCAACATTTTTTTATATGGGCCAGCAGCAGTGCCCCGATATTATCGACATTGTCCCACAACATTTGCGCGGAATTAGCAACATTTGGTATTGGAATTGTTCGACAACATTTGGCGCCGATCGTGGCATTTTCTTTCATTTCTTTTTCTTAGGACCTACAGTGGCGAGCACATGCGGATACATGTTTCGATATTGTGACTTTGAGTGGCTGTAAAACCCAGAAAAATGCATTAATCAATTCAAAATTTTTAACAAAAATCCTTTAATAATATATAAAACGAAAATCAAAATATTTAATCCATTATCTCCTCCCTAGCTCGAACAATCGAGAAAAATCTCAAAAATGAGCATGTATCCAAGGTATACTAAACAAGGTAGGCTGATTGGTTCGCTCGATCTCTACTTAGCTACATAGATTTCAGTCTGCCTGCAGCAGTTGTGAGCGAAGCATCTCCGCGGACAATTTTTTCTTGTTCCCTTTGACTTTTTTATTTGCAGCACAAAACTCACATTCATATATACATACATTTGCATGTATGTATGTATGTATGTACGTACAAATTTCTTTGTTTTGACACAAGCGAGCAAACGCATTACTCCTTTGAGACTCTTTCTCGGAACGCATTTCTGAGTCTCTCTCTCTCTCTCTCTGCTTTCATTTTGAATAGCTACATATTCTCTCTCTATAAGCCTACCTTGTTTAGTATACCTTGCATGTATCCACTTTTGCTCGTTTCGATAGTTCGTCGATTTTTTCTTCTTTTTTAGTCAAAATTTAGAAAACCAAGTGGTGGAAATGACCAAAAACAATTTTTCAGCTCGCGAAATTGGGAAAGAATTGGGAACTTGCCATCGAACAGTGCTTCAGGTTAGGAAGCGGCGAAATATAAGCCCACCTGAGCCGAAAAAATCGCGTCGACGACTGCTGACCGATAGAGATGCTCGATCTATGGAACGGTTAATGATCAACCGACCGAAAACAACACCGAAACAAGCTGCGGCTTCCTTAAACCAACCAGTTAGTGAGTGGACAGCACGCCGGACGCTTCGCAGGATCGGCCTAACAGCTGCTATTAAGCAGAAAAAACCTGCGCTATCGGCGAAAAATGTTGCAGCACGGCTTAAATTCTGCAAGGAACACAAAAATTGGAGTGTGGATGATTGGAAGAGGGTGATTTGGTCAGATGAGACCAAAATCAATCGATTTCAATCGGATGGAAAGGAGTACTACTGGCATCGACCTCATGAGAAACTCCAAAAACATCAAGTGAAAGAAACCATGAAACATGGAGGAGGCGGCTTGATGGTTTGGGGGTGCTTCACCTAGTGGAACGTCGGTCCGTTGGTCCGAATAAATGGCATTATGAAAAAGGAAGACTATTTACAAATTTTGGAATCCAATCTCCCTGATTTTGTAGATGAGAGTGCATATCCTGAGAGCGAGGTTATTTTCCAACAGGACGGCGATCCGAAACACACGGCCAAAATTGTCAAGAATTGGCTCAATAGTCAACATTTTTTGAAGATGCAGTGGCCGGCTCAAAGCCCAGATCTGAATCCGATAGAAAACCTATGGGCTCTGTTGAAAAAACAACTGTCGCGTTACGATACTCCGCCAAGGACAATGGATGAGCTTTGGAGTCGAGTCCAGGCGGAATGGAGCACTCTATCGCACGGACTGATAGAGAAATTGGTGGAGAGCATGCCCAGGCGCATTAATAGCGTTATTAAGGCCAAAGGTCTTTGGACCAAGTATTAAAAAAATGCCTTAGTATATAAGTTTTGTTAAACGAGCAAAAGTGGATACATGCTCATTTTTGAGTTTTTTTTTGATTGTTCGAGCTAAGGAGGAGATAATGGATTAAATATTTTGTTTTTCGTTTTATATATTATTAAAGGATTTTTGTTAAAAATTTTGAATTGATTAATGCATTTTTCTGGGTTTTACAGCCACTCAAAGTCACAATATCGAAACATGTATCCGCATGTGCTCGCCACTGTAGATATTATAGTATTTAGAAAAAGTTTGTTTTACTAGGCACCAATTATCGCCGAAACTAGTCAGTCTCTATCTCAGAAAATTGTATGGTTTTTGGTCTATATATAAAGACTAAAAATGGGTGTCGGGATCGATATGTTATTATTAATATATTAATCAAATGCATTATTGGGTCAACAAATGTAAATATGTGCAAAATACAATATTAATTACGTGTTAAAGCAGTTGGAAAAAAATAATTTTAACATAAATCAAATGGAAAAGGGTATACATACGTTCATACCAACGGTTTAGTTTCCAAATGACGTGAGATTCCTTGCTCACTTACGTTTTCTTACGTCGCATGCCAGCTCACTTAAGTTTTATAAACGTTATTTTATAATCAATCCAACCAAACGGAGTCCTTAAAATTAACCAGTCTTGTAGAAAATTGTTTTATCGTTTGTATAAAATTATGTGTTCAGGCCTGAGGGTCCTAGTTAGCTAGCAATATTAGCCGGAATATCAAATAGGAAAAAATTTTCGACCAGAGCCGACTAAAATCATATCGATTGAATTTAGGGGTGTCTGGCAAAAAATCGATGTTTGAAAAACTATCGATGTGTGCAGTTAGAACATCGATTATATCGATGTTAACATCGATGTTTCTCCAGCTCTAAGAACTAATTTTTGTGGTCGTCGGTTTGAGTCTCGTGTTTCTGTTCCTCTGCGTTTCGCACTTAAAATATTAAAACATCTCCGAAGTAAGTATAATTAGCTGTATGTGTTTTATAGTACAATGGCAACCATTAAAAAAACTGTACAAACAGCAAAGTGCAGATCGCCAGCGAAAGTGATTTCATAACCTCGAAACGAAAAAATTGCAAGTACACACGCGCATTACCCGCAAAGGGTTGTATTTGTATGGCTAGCCTCGATGGTGAAAAAATGATTTATCATCTAATAAAAAATTCGTTGAAGTATACCAAGCTGACAAAAACTCGTGGGCTAGAAAATTGTAGCCGGCCCCCACGGGCGCTAGCGGGCTCAGACGCATTAAGAGTTCAATGGCAGCCGGCAAAAAAAAGAGCTTGGCAAATGTAGTTACGTAACATGTTCGCCACCAATGAGTGCTCTCAATTAGATTGTTTGGATCAATTTTGTTCGCTATCACAATGTCATACCGCTCCGCGCTTTTTTTTTATCCATACATATTCTATATTCTTGATTTTCCTTATCGCATTTTCCATTTGCTTGTGTTTAGGCAGGCTGTCATGTGAGGTGGAGGGGGCGTGTGATGCCGCAGTTTTAGTCCAGGTTTTGGTCTAAAAGTGACGTCACTAAAAATCAATAGTTTTCCATGGCACCTTTTCGAGCGAAATTGCCTGTGATTGTTTTGTTTGATTGATTGTTTTCTGGTTATGCAATGAAGATATGTAAAGGCCCGCTCTCCCGTTTCCCCGCGTATATATGTTATTCAAAGGTCTAACCCCTGTGTCAAGGTCAAATTTTAGATGCTGCTGTCCTGGGACATCTTTTTTTCTGTGATTCTTCCATTGTTACATCACACGGAAACCGAATAGATCAGTTAGTAATTACATATCTGGTCCACTTTCGGGAGGGGCGCGTCTTCTCTTTCGTTGCTGGTTATTTCCCTTTTGGCTCTTGGCCATAAAAACTCGCCGTCGCTGTACTTTTCATAATTCTCGTTCTTGATTGCTCGCATAGTAGCAGGTCTGGTCCGCTATCCTAAAACCGTGCCCAATATTCGCACCATGACTGTAAACTGTTAGCATGTTTATTCTTGACGTCACACGGAAATAGAAACGAAGTAGGGGACAAAGCAGAGTCTGCAATTGTGCAGTTAGCTTCTGTGTCAATGATCGCTCGGCTGCTGCAGCGCTGCTGTGCTCGCAGACCAGCAATTGGTGCCAAAAAGACAGGGGGAATGTAGTGTCTGCAGACCGCATATGGGAGTCTAACTGTAGCTACAGTTACTAAATATCTCCTCAATGGAGATTTTTGCTTGAGGTTCTGTTGCCACATTCCTTGGGTATTTAATGATACGTCGTTAATGATACAATTTCTGTTATGTGGAAGAAACAAACAAAGCTACTCGAGATACTCGGACATAAAATATTTTTTTGCGCCACTCTTCAGCAGATGCCGCTGATGCTTTTCTTCGGCGGATCTCTGGTAGCCATGCCTTGAATGCTGCCTTGAAAACAAATATAAATTGAAATCGAACTTTTGTTGTTTATTTTCACTGCACAAAACTGACATTTAGCCAAATACAATGAGGAAATGTCTTTAAATCTTTTCACTTGTCTGTGTGCTACATCTTGGCATTCCGAATTCAGCTTTTCACTTTCCAATCGCAGCAGGTTAGACATACATACATATGCACGTATAGCTGGATTTTATTCCACAAAGAGTAATTTTCCTCACGTATGTACATGTTTCTGATAAGATTAGAATTATCTTATCTGGCTTTTTAAGCAATAATTTAGCGAGGAAAATGAAATAATTTGCATTAAAAGACCCAAGCCCTATTATCGATCCCTCACAAGCTAATTCAAATTTTCTTTTTTTTCTTTGAAAATACTTTAGATGGCTCCTCCATCATACAGCGATTTGGGCAAGCAGGCTCGCGACATCTTCAGCAAAGGCTACAACTTTGGCCTGTGGAAATTGGACCTGAAGACCAAGACTCCTTCGGGAATTGAATTCAACACAGCTGGCCACTCCAATCAGGAGTCGGGCAAGGTCTTTGGCTCCCTAGAGACCAAGTACAAGGTGAAGGACTATGGCCTCACTCTCACGGAGAAGTGGAACACAGACAACACCCTGTTCACCGAGGTGGCCGTCCAGGACCAGCTGCTTGAGGGTCTGAAGCTCTCGCTGGAGGGAAACTTTGCTCCCCAGTCAGGGTATGTGATGAAAGTGATTTAGATGACTGACCCCCACCGGATTATTGACACTCTCTTTCCGAATAGAAACAAGAACGGCAAGTTTAAGGTTGCCTTCGGCCATGAATACGTGAAGGCCGATTCGGATGTCAACATTGATCTGAAGGGTCCCTTGATCAACGCATCTGCCGTATTGGGTTACAATGGATGGTTGGCCGGATACCAGGCCGCATTTGATACGCAACAGACCAAGTTGACCACCAATAATTTTGCACTTGGTTACACCACCAAGGACTTTGTCTTGCACACAGCTGTGTAAGTAAACTGTCCCATCTACTGTCGTACGACTGGTACTTTAATCGACCTATTTGGTTTCTGCTTCCAGGAACGATGGTCAGGAGTTCAGCGGCTCCATCTTCCAACGCACTTCGGACAAGCTGGATGTGGGTGTGCAATTGTCGTGGGCCAGTGGCAGCAGCAACACCAAGTTCGCCATTGGCGCCAAATATCAGTTGGGCGATGATGCCAGCGTCCGCGCCAAGGTGAACAATGCCAGCCAGGTGGGCTTGGGCTATCAGCAGAAGTTGCGTGATGGCATCACCTTGACCCTTTCTACGTTGGTCGATGGCAAGAACTTCAACGACGGCGGCCACAAGATTGGCGTTGGTTTGGAACTGGAGGCTTAGGTCGACGATTTTCCCAATCGAGGAATATAGTTATCTAACATCCCCATACTCCCAACAACAACAGTTACAGAAACAAAAGTAAAAGTGCAGAAACAACACCAAGCAAAGCAGAAAAGCAATTAAGCAAATAAAATTGTAAAAGATATTCTACAAAATCACCATAAAACATACAAGAATCTTCACATTTAGCAATTGGTTTGGATCAGTGTAAAATTTCTCCACCTGCGCCACCGACTCCATTTCCAACAATTCATGCTCCAACAGAATTTGCAGAAGAGACACTGCCAACCAACGAAGCGAGCTAGGAGTCGGGACGGTTGGCCGGTCAGTCAATCGACTTTGGATGTAGTTTTGTTTAGTATGTACCACGAAAACTAGCTTATAACTATGTTGTTGGCAAAGTTCAGAGAAAAATTCATTAACCTATTAAACAAAACTAAAGTTAAACAAAAATACTGTTGCTCGAAGCTTGACTTATTTGCAGTGGAGAGGGCTGTCGTTACCACATCCCTGCTCCTATCCCTTGGAGGCGGAACCAGGACACACCCTACACAATCATTAAACAATTTACATGTTTGTTGTGCATTTACCTGAAAAAATAAAGTTTAAAGAAAGAAAATTGTACGGATTCGAGATGTGTGAACGTGGCAAGAGATAACTCTGCAACCAGGTCAAATTTATTTGTTTTACTCGTTCCATTTCGTTAAGTTCCCCGCAATGGAAACTGTTAGCGGATGCACCCACCTTTCCCGTCAAAAATATATTTATTCCTAATACTCGTTAAATTCGCATTCGTAAATGTAACTGTAACTTACAGTTACACAGTCACAAGGAAGCCTTTCCGAACCAAAAAACGTACATACATATTTTCGGTCGGTTAACAATCAGTTCTAAGACTAGACTAGAAAAGTTCTATATCAACGAATATAAAAACTGAATACAGGGTATCATGTCGTAGGCTCGTATGCCGACTGTTTAACAATTTTTGTTTATTATAGAGAGCCATGAAAAGCACTTCTTAACTATAAAATCACACACGGGTATGAAACATTCTGGAAAAATTAAAAAAGTTTTCAATAATCAATAGTTCGGTATAAATTCAAAAAACCCGTTTACCCCGTTAAACCTCATTGTTACTTATTATACCCCTAAAATGGCACCGCCAACATATCCTAGCTTGGGAAGCTTGGCACGGGATCTGTTCAAGCGCGGCTACCATCCGGGTATCTGGCAGCTGGACTGCAAGAGCATGAGCAGTCCAGGCATCGAGTTTTTCAGCACTGGATTTGGTAGTCAGGACCACAGCAAGGTGGTCGGCTCCTTGCAGAGCAAGTACAAGATCGAGGACTATGGTCTGACGCTGACGGAACGATGGAATACTGATAGTTGGTTCTTTGGCGAGATCATGCAAAAGGATAAGCTAGCCCAGGGCCTGATGCTGAGCCTGGAGGGAAAGTTTCAGCCAAGCTCTGAGTACATATGGCTTTCTAATATTGGCTATTTCACTCTCTAATTCTTTCGCCCCACAGTTCCAAGGACGGCAAATTCAGGTTGGGCTATGCCCAGGACAATTTTAACTTCCTCTCTGACATGGGCATCAGCCCAAGTCCGATCATGAACTGCTCCCTGGTCTTGGGTTACAAGGAGTTCTTAGGCGGCGTTGGCTGCGCGTTTGATGTGGGAAACACCTCCCTGAGCAGCTGGAAGGTTGCCCTGGGATGGACCAATGATAAGGCCACACTCCATGCTGAGCTGTAAGTGGGATCTCTCAGTATTCAGTTGTGTCCAGGACTCGACTTTTGATACATGGATTTTGGACTTGATCTTTGCAGACAAGATGGCGAGTCCTGGTTAGCTTCGCTCTTCTACAAGCTTAACGAAAAGATTGATACCGCTGTAGAGGTAACCAAAAAAGGCGGCGGAGCTGGCGAAGAGGACCGTCCAGAGGACGAACAGCAGGGCGGCGGCAGCGACGTGACCGTCGGGGTGGGTATGATATACCGTCTTGAGGGCGATGCCCTTATCCGTGCCAAGATAAACAGCAATGCGGAGCTGGGTCTGGGTTATGAACAGAAGGTGCGTGAGGGCATCACTGCCTCCATCTCGGCAGTCCTGGATGGCCGAAATATTAGCGATGGCAATCACAAGTTTGGCGTGGGTTTGGCTTTGGAGTGCTAGAAGTAGTTGCAGTCGGTGCAATGGACTAAAATATAATAATTTAGCAGTTTGCGAGAATTATACATTACAATACATCAAACAGAGTAGTTTTGAACAGAGTTTCAAGTTTCATCAAAGCATTTCATTCTGAAATTTATAGTCCCAAAATTGCAGTCTAGTTAATTTGATTCTTTTTTTTAAAAATGAGTAAAAAACGAATGAGTAGCATTTTCCAGCGCAGAAGAGAGGCCAATATGGAAGACGATGCCGAGTATGAGAACGAGCAAGAATCGACAGCTCAAAATAAGTCAAAATTGAAGGATGACATAGAAATACTACTGCCGCCGGCGCCAGAGGGCGAGATGCCAACATACTTCCACGTGGGTGGTTGGGCCAAGAATTGTCTTATCAGAGGTTACAAGTATGGTGTTTGGCAATTGCGGTGCTCTTCAAAGATGGAGAATGGCATGGTCTTGAGCACTTTCGGGGAGGGTAATCCCGACTTGACTACCATATTTGGAGGGCTAGAGGTTTTCAAACAGTTTGAAAACTGTCACACATCCCTCATTAGGACAACCAGCAACGAGTGGCAAGGGGAGCTCGGAGTACGAGGTGAGGTGGCTGGCGGTATATACCATTCCATTCTGAGGGCAACACTTTCCATGCCGAATGAGTGAGTCTGCCATGCAAAATTGGCTGTCCATGTTGTCGCACTTAAAATGCTTTTCCTTTAGTATAAGTTCTAGCGTCCTAAAAGTTGGTTTCATGCGTAGTCCTTTCAAGATTGAGTTATTGGTGCCAATTGTGAAGGAGCCCTCGTTAAAGGGATACGCCCTTATGGCTCCTGCTGAAAACTGGCTTCTGGGCTACCGCATGGTCTACAGCCTAGAGGAGAAAGCTTTCGACAAGCACGCCTTCTGCTTGGGATATAACAATGGGGCCACCGAATTGGGCCTCAAGCTGTAAGTTCTATTTGGGAAGGTCTCAACCTGATTATCTGGTAACTGGTTTGTCTTTCCAAACTCATAGGGAGAACTTCCAAGATCTGCGTGGCTCTCTATTTGAGCGCATTGGCGAGAAGTGGGCCTTGGCTCTGAAAATGAACTTTTATGGCGAGGAGCAGCTAAAGAAGTTTGCCATAGGATGTCAATACGAGCTTGAGGATGGATCGGTGTTGAAGGCCAAAGTTCGAGACGATGGGAACGTAGGCGTAGTTTTTCAGACGAAAATAGGCGAAAACATTGATGTGATGTATCATTTGGGCTTCGAAGCCAAAGACCCGATTAGTGGTGTACATAAGATCGGTGCTTCCTGGACTTTTAACTGTTAGGAGTAGAAATTATAACTTTTAAAGAGTAAGGAATGCAATTTTCATAACAACGACGTAGATATATATATGTACATGTGTGCATGTAGGTATATATTTTTAAGAATTAGGCATTATTTAACAGCTTCAGGATATTTTTTCTACTCGTTCAAAAACTAACAGCAACCGCATTTCGTTAACACATTGGACATCAACGTTGCATGAGGCCAATGTTTATAAATAAAAATAATAGTAAAACCTCTCATATTAGTAAAGCTCTGTACTCAGATTCGAAAAAGTACTAGCGAACAGAATCGGAGATATTCGTATGAAACCAATGGCTCGGCTCGGTTCATGACGCGGCGCGAAGCAATGGCATTGGTATGCATATGTGGTGTGCGTGTAGTACACAAAGAAGTTGTGATTGATCCTGATCTTCTCTGTTAAACACAGCTGGTGTTTTGTAAACAGCGCCCATTTTGAAAATTAAACTAAAATTAAAAAAAAGAAATATATAAGTCTGACGATGAAGTGATTGTGTTGGTGGCAGCATAAAATGTTGCCAAAAAATAGGAAGGAGAAGTACAGCGCAGTTAGAGGCACCAAAGTGTCAAAATGATCAAAGTCCTTATTTTCCATGATGAGCCAAAGATTGGAATCGCCAAAAATCACAGAGTCCGCACTGTATTGTAACTCCTTTTCGCGGTTTGTTCATATTACCACGATTGTACGGTTATTTGTCGACTTCGTATTTCCAGCCAGCTTTGTATTTCGGATCTGTTTAGACTGGTCGATGTTCGCTTCCCCGTTATTAGTTGCGTAGCAAGTTGCGTGGTAAACGAAGCGGAACTAGTTGGAGAGGGGTCAATCAGCTATTCATGAGAGTGGAAAATCACTGTTTAGGTTCTTGGTCACACTATTTTAGTTGAGTTTCACCACTAACCATATTGTATGGTTAGTGGTTTCACACAACCGAAATATAGGGCAGATTCCTTTCAGTAAAATTCCGCGGTGCTGGATACAGGCAATATTTTTCCAATATTTTCTGAGTACCTAGCTTGGTCAGCGTCGTTTTAAACCTTTTTTCAACAGTTTCCTTCCTACCGATAGCCAAGTAGCCCACTATCGATATGTCACTTTCAAACAGTATCGATTACACAATCTACGCAATAATTGGGAAAACATCGAATGTGGACAGCTATCCCTAGTTTTGAAGTGGTATATGTATTTCTGTGCTGAAAATGTACGAAAATCGTTTCTTTCTTTTGAAGCAAACAAATAAAAGTTAAAGTACAAGCGAGCCACTGTGCTTTATTATTATTAAAGTCGGGCTTACTATTCGCGTAATCTCAGTCGAGAAACGACCGTTCTCTGAGACCGTAATAGGTAAGCTATTAAAAAAAGTAAAAAGAAAATGGCGGCACATGCCTCCACATACATATGCACATACATATGTACAAACGTATTGACACGGGGGCTAACGAGCGCATTTCCCTTTGTACTCATTGTTGTGAAATATAGGGCGGGAGGTGAACAAGAAGAAGCAGAAGCCACGCAATTGAATTCACAAGGTAAGTTAAGGTAAACGCATTCAAATCTACATTACGTCACACCGGTGACAAGAGGCCAAACCGAGTTTCTGGCCTGGGAGCACTATGTCCGAAGCCATGAGCGCGCCTCCGCCCTTGATACCCCAGCTGCAGGAAATGCAGCAGCAGCAACAGCAGCACCAGCAGCAGGCTAACTCCGCAGCCCAGCAGTGGACCAATTACGCGTGGTACGCCAACCAGAATGCAGCCGCCTATCAACAGCAGTACCAGCAGTACTATCAGTACTATATGCGGTACCAACAGCAACAGCAACAGGTAACCTCAACGATAAGTTCGTCAAACGCACCGCCCGGATTTAGCAACGCCTTGGCAGCGCCTCCACCTCTGCCCCTGGGACCCCCTCCACCACCACCCAAGTCCACTCAACCAATCAACACCAACAAGTTGCAGCAGCAGCAAAAGAATTTTGGAGGGATACGTTTTAACTTGAATTTAAATCAAAAGCGCTTGGCGAATGCACCCAATCCCCTACAACAGCAACAACAGCAGCAGCAGCAGCAGCAACCACAGCAGCAGCATCAGCAGCAGCAGCAACAACAGCAGCAGCAGCTGATTCAGCAACAACAACAGACCCAGCAGCATCAACAGACACAGCAGCCAACCCAACTGTTCAACAATAATAGCAACATAAATAACGTCAACAAGAAGAAGCGGAAGCGAAACAACAAGAACAAAAACGCAAGCTTCGATCAAAATACATACAATAATCCGTTTAGCAATATAGCTACGCCCATAGCACCACCGCCGCCCATTATCAGCGATGTGGTGGTGCCCAGCACGCCAGATCTAAGCAAGCCCCCCCCGCCCCTGCCCCAGGCTCTGGCCGCCATTGTGGAGACAACCAAACCGGAACCGAAGAGTTTTCCAGCTGCTTCTGCAGCGTTTAAGCGTCCCAACAGTTTCCAGATGACCTCCAATGACTCGTGGCCAGACTCCTTAAATCAGTATGTTGCTCGGTGCTACTCCAAATGCAACACGGACCTGGATAAGGATCAGATAGACATATGTCTGAAGGGCAAGATCATGGCAGCGGCCAATCGAAATGAGCTGTGGACCAGAGACTGGGACAACGAGCCAATGCCAACGGTGCACAGCGAAAGAGACGGCATCGAGGTGGTACTTAGCCACGCCACGCCTCCACAGCCAGAAAGGAGTAACTACTTTAACAAGAAACGTGAGTTGGAGCAAGAGCGGGAAAGAGACCGGGAGCGGGAGCAGGAGCAGGAGCAGGTGCAAGAGAAGCCGGCCAAGTCACCGAATGTTAATCAATTCAAACAAAGGGGAAATCAATTCAATAAAATGACATCCAATTACGGCCATCAGCAGTCCTCGACGCGGTATTCCAGGAGTCGTTCGCGGTATGTCTGGCTGCTTCCTTTGTGTGCTACTCAAAGTCCCTAATGTGCCTTAATTGTATCCACTTGCAGGTCCCCGTCATCTTCGACCTCATTGAAATACACTAACAAGAAACGTTATTCGCGATCTCATTCGCGTTCACATTCTGGTTCCCGCAGCAGCGATGCTGTTAGTCCGCCGGCGCGTAAAGTTTCTCGTAAATCGGGTTCCAACGAATCTCTGGATTTTATATCCTTAAACGCGAACCTCTCCCGCAAGCAGCAGAAAATGCTAATGAAGAAAAGCAAAAGACTCGCTGCAGCAGCGGCAGCGGGATCCGCCGTATCGCATACTGGTCACCCCAAGAAAAAGCCGCACTTCTATTCGAAACAGTCGTCTGTGGGTGGGGCCGTGGATGATGACACAGCGCGCTTGCAACAGCGTGCGGCACGTTTTTCGCAGCAGGGCTCTAGCTCGGCTAAGAAATCTGTCGTCGCAATTGCAAGTTCGCCATTTGGTCTCATTACGGCCAAAAACCGGAAGAAAATGATACAGCAGCAGCAGCATCTTCGTTCTGCTTTCTACGAGGATTTGGACCCGGCTAGCGGCTTAGATTTACTCGATTTGCACATTGTAGGAACTTGTAGGGACCTAGAAAAATCGTTTTTGCGCCTAACAAAGGCTCCATCCCCGTCGGAAGTGCGGCCCGTCGAAGTCCTTACCCATTCGCTGTCTAACGTGAAGAGCAAGTGGCGTGCCAACCAGGATTATCATTATGCGTGTGATCAGTTGAAGTCCTTAAGGCAGGATCTAACTGTAAGTGCTGCAACAGCCGTTTACCGGATGAAATTACGACCATATTTTACCTTGTTTCTCTTGTTTCCCTTCCCTTGTTTGCTGACAGGTGCAAGGTATTCGCGATCAGTTCACTGTTGAGGTGTACGAGACACATGCACGTATTGCCATGGAGAAGGGCGACCACGAGGAATTCAATCAGTGCCAGACGCAACTGAAAATGCTCTACTCCGAACTGGGTGGCCAGAGCCATAATTCTATGGAGTTTACGGCATATCGCATACTTTACTACATATTTACAAAGAATACCTTGGGTACGTCTGCCATTTCGATCTCAATCACGGATTTACCATAACTATATTCTCTCTTTTCTGCAGACATTACGACAGTCCTGCGCTCGATATCAGCTGATCAACGCGAGAATCCTGTCATTGCACATGCCTTGCAGTTCCGCTCGGCCTGGTCGTTGGGCAACTATTGCAAGTTGTTTGCTCTATACAAGACAGCGCCCCTTATGTCGGGCCATATGATTGAATGGTTTTTGGAAAGAGAGCGCAAGGCTGCTCTGCGAGTCATCATTAAATCGTATGTGATGGTACTTTTCTAAAGACCAGCTACTAATACAACCAATCTCTCTTTCAGCTACCGTCCCAGCATTAGCGTCGAATATGTTAGCAATATCTTGGCCTTTGATAGCTTTGAAAAGTGTAAAGAATGGCTAGATACCTTCAGTTTGACTTATGTCGCGAGTGGTGCCCAAATCGATTGCAAAAATGCTGCTGCTATAGCCATTTGAAGCAATCCATTTAAAAAACAGAAACACTTCTGAGAGAAAACATATACCCTACTCTATGTACCTAACATTTCCGAAATTCTCGGAGACAGGTACACTTTTTAGGAACGCGAATTCCCCTCCCCATCCGCTTGTAACCAATTTGTAAATATTTTAGGTATTTTTAGTGCTCGCGTTTCCCTGAACGAAAATTTAGAAAATTAAAAGTGCTGGTTTTCTTTTCAAACCATCTCTTACCCTGGACAAGCTCCCGTTCACTTTCGATTTAACTACGAAACAATAGAAACTACCTCAATCCCTCATTATTTGCAAGAACAATACTCAACTATACTGAGGACACGGAATCTACAGATCTAAATCAACTGGCTATATATAGAAGCATAGAAGTACCGAAGTGGAAACTATATAAATGAGAATTCATCTGCTTCATCTGGATTTCGACGGATTGGATAAACTATTTCATTCAGGATCTGTCGCTATCTTTGGAATTGGATTGAATTAACGATTTTCCATATTTTAATTGTTGGTCTCCAAAAGTTTCTGATTGAAATATTGCAGAAAACTCAACGCATTAGATACTCGATAAACCTCAAGGAAATTTTTCAAAGACTATGGCTGCAGAATTCAAATTAAACTGGCTTATGTAATGCCCGCTCTCCGGTTCATTATTAACTCGATTATGCCTGAACAACATCGTGAACTAACGCACTATTGTTTACAAAAGCAGGAGAACAGCAAGAGCTATCGTGTGCTGTATGCTGAAAACAAATTTGTTTTGTTTTGTTGTTCTGCTTTTCAATCTTTTTTTTTACCCTTTTCCCTTCATTTTTAAACTAGTATTAAGGCTTAGGCTTAATGTTTTTTGTCTTCTTTAAATTATTGAAACGGTTTATACTAATGTCTTGTCTCTCTATTGTATACCTGTATATATACAACAATCACCACAACCACCACCAGTACCAGTACGAGTACCACAACCAGTACCAGAATCTACTGCAACTGCAAATGCAACCACGGTACAACAAGCAGTACAAGCAACGCCGCAATCGCTCGGAGTTCGGAAGATCAAAGTTTTGGAATACGGTGAACTCAATCTGGACCCCAATCTGACCCGTTTCGCAGTCATCCATCCATTCAAGAGAAGTCAGCAAGTTTGCGCGCCATTTGTAAGCTCTTCCAATTTTAATTCGTGTCATTAATTGTAAACTAATGTGGGTCCCCATTGGGACCCCATTGGCTAAGATTATTAAACAAAATCATTTCTACATTGGGGAAAATTAAAATAATACCACACTATGTGGTAAATTGTACAATAGATTAGGCTATCTTTTTAAGCTAAGTTTACCTGTTAAATTTATTTTTAACCTCCATGATGTTGGAAAAAAGAGGAAAAACAATTCAAGATATTCAAATGCGTCTTTTCACAGTTCCGGCACAAGATGCGAGCCCGTTGCATGAAAAGTAGAACTAAAACCCCGCTTCTAAAGAATAAACAGAGAAAAAACAAGCAACAAGTGTCTTTTTCCTGGGAACTCTCGATTTTAGCCATTTATTCCACAGCTACACGCTGACCTTCCAACCACACGCACACTGAGAGCTTTAGCCGGGACACGAGCCATGCGGCCCGCCGATGTTTGTGCCCGAAGCTTTTTCACCAACACGTAACGGATGCTGTCGGAGGCTCAACCCAACCGCTATTTAAGGATGCTGCGTTGCTGCCTTAGTCTCAGTCAACGCGCGGCGTTCGTTGGCTAAAAACAAAATTTTAGTGGACCAACCGACCGGAGATAGTCAAAGGCTTTGATTTCTTTTAAAAGCATCCACTAGTTTTTGAGTGTTCTTCGTGTGGTGCAGTGGCCAAATCAGATACCTATTTATTTTAGATCTTGCCAATCGGTCCAGTGTGTTTAAAAATTATCCATCTACAATCGTGTTTACTGCTTTGAATCGGCATTTATATCCCCAAAAAGGTAAAGTTATCTGCTCAC
This sequence comes from Drosophila affinis, assembly GCA_037356375.1. Taxonomy (NCBI): domain Eukaryota; kingdom Metazoa; phylum Arthropoda; class Insecta; order Diptera; family Drosophilidae; genus Drosophila; species Drosophila affinis. The sequence continues at coordinate 30,209,362 of CM074800.1, forward strand.
TTAAAAGGATTTTACACTAATTATTGGAGATAAAAGTATAAAACGACACTGGCTCTTAAGCCTCTTCCCGAGTGAATCAATTGAAACGAGCTCATAATACACAGTGAAGTAATCTGCACAGACATAATTGGAAGGAATAAAAAATTTTAAAAATGAAATACACAGGGCCTAGTTACATGCTTAAAAAATATTTTTGCTATCATATTACCTTGAAAACGACAGCGTTTTGATGGCAAGAATTATTGCATTCTGTTAGAATGTAAAAATTACCATTCGCAATCTAAAAATAATACAGTACATTTTTATAAATAATAAAAAAATAACAAATTATACTTTTCCGGTACTGGTTTGTAACTCTAAGTTACAATCACAACAAAATACGGATAATTTAAAGTACAACTTACAAAAATTGATTATGTTCTGAAAGTAAAAAGGTAATGTAAAAAAAAGTGAATAAATCATTGAAAAAATTAAAAATTTAGTCTAAGGATTATAAAGCATGATTCATGAAGATATCGGATTTGTTTGAACGAAAAAATTCGTTCGTCACTCATACAATAATCCCGTCAGTTGTGTATTAAACTAAAATACGCAATCATAATAATCCGGTACTGCTTGATAACCGAAAACTATAATTATAAGGCTTGATTAATAATTCAAACTTAATTATTAGTTTTATCTCTGATCTAACAGTATTGAATCAAAACCTTGCTGACGAAGAGCAATAGTTGTTTGTTAATAATACAAATTACTGAAAGTACAATATATTTGAAATTATATCTGCAAATAAAATCTGAAATGTAAGTAGTTCTCCGAAGTGTTAATAAAGTAATTATTGCCACAATTATTACTCAAATCTAAGCAGCCTAATGCCTAAAAGACGGTTGATTAATGTTGTAGGAATTTTTAAATCCTTTTGCATGTGAATCCCACTCTAGAGGAGGCCGCGGATTTTCCCCTTAATTGAATATAATTAATGAAAGTGAATCATTAATAAATGCCCCACTAATAAATGCCACTCAAGCCCGACCTCTTGACGGCCATTAAGTACTCAAGTTCGTCAAAGAGCTCAAAATGTACTTCTCTCATGTCAGTTACGAAATATCTTTTTAACTCAATTTCCACCGTAAATTGAAAAACAATTAGCAGTAAAAATGTTCTCCCCAGCGAACTTTCAAGCGATGTTTGGGCCCACTTCCGGTGGCCGGTGGCCCTTTCCCCGCTGCTGAATAATAATCTTGTGTTGGTCCCTTCCTGTCCCAATCCTGTATCCACAGAATTCTTCGTTTTGTTATAGGGAATATTATAATGTCCCTAATGTCATGCCTGCAATTGTCAGACTGCACGCCAGGCATGCTATTGAAAGCCAGCGATACGAAATGGCAGCGAATAAAGGAGCTGCGGGAGTTAGGCTGGGAAATTAAAATCATGAATTGTACGAGTACCGGAGTATTTACTATATATAATAAAAATGCATTTGATGAAGCTTCATTCGCTTACATATGTATGTACATGTAGACATTTTTCCAAAAATTCAAATTGTTGATTCAGTTTGGTAGGATTCACTGGAACTTAAACTTCCTCCCTTTACGTTGTAGACGCTAATATTAAATGTTATTTCTTTACAGTGTTTGGGCCAGGTTCCAAACAGCTTAACAATTAATAAACATTCAATATTGACTATCAAAACGGCATCCGCAGCTGAGACTGACATTACAAAGAATACGAAAAAGCCGAAGTATAAATTTCCCGACATTACGTGTGAATATTTCATAGATGTACAAATTTGTGCATTCCTATCTAGATTGGGATGTGTGGATACTTGATGCCGTTGGCTCTACATGGCAATCCATCGCTATCCCTTTCATATGGAAATAGGGGGCCAGCATTTGGGCGAATAAAACCACGTTTACTCGTATACCTTTTCTGAACCAACTTAAGGATGCCCACAAGATTCTGACCACATTGCGGGCGCCGTGTAAATGTGTTGTGTTGCCATTTACTCGTACTTGGAATATCTTCACTGCATAAATACATATGTATATGTAAAATTGTATCCACTCCACATCTGAGAATGGATGGATTTTAAATTGGTATTATGTAAAAAAGGAATTTCGATTAAACGCGAACAGGTTACATACATATATGACTTGCGGATTTTATATTTATTCCATTTATTAAAATATTTGGTTTTAGAAGGCTTAGGCGGAATGTACGTCTACACAAATATCTTCAGATATTTGAATTTTGACTTTTATTAACCTGGTGCACAGCTGGTATCCATCAATGAGCGATTTATCTTGCCGAATATCAAGATGAAAATGATTCGTACAAGCGCTTAATGTGTCAAAGCGGTTTTGAATATTGAAATATTTCGTGCAGCTTGCTATTAATTTGCTTAGAGCTTTTGAGATTGGAAGACGTAATAATCTTAAATCCAGAGCGTAATCCAATGTAAATTGGGCATACATTTAAATGTGGCACAAAATGGCACGAATTTGTGTGTCGGGTCCCGCATACAAATACTTAGACCATTGAAAACATGTCTCCATTTATGGTCATTTTGTCCACATCTTTGTCATTTGATTTCTTAAGAGTACGTAAATACACTTCCCAATCCCAGCATACTTTCATTCGAATCAGGATCCGCACTTGACGACACGCTGTACGGCTGTGGGCCTTAGCAGAAACCATTTTAGTACCTGTCTTCCTAGGAAAGAACACCACACCAATGAGTCCTTGCCAACTTCGCTGCCTGCTCTAACCGTGTTCTGATGCCCATTTAAATGGGTTTTCTAAACAGATTTTCCAGTTTTCAAATTTCTTTTTTTTGTGTTTGTATTTTTGTCTGCCGTTATACATTGTGCATGCCAGCATTTTCTTTCGGTTTTTTATTTACGCTGTTTGCTCTTGTCTTTCAAATATACGATTTCCGTTGGCTTCCATTTTTTTCACGCGGCTGTGTTGTCATTTAAGATAATACTGAAAGCTTTCTACGTCTGTCTGTCTGTCGTTGTTGTTATGGCTTTGTTCAAGAGTTTATTTTAAAGCAATTGATTGGATTTAAACCGATGAGGAGGAATTTGGGGACTGGACTACTGGGGAGGAGCCGAAGTGTTGAGAGGAAGGAAGGAAAACTGAGATTTGCATACTGCTGCTGGGGGAAATGGAAAGCACTAATTTTACTGGTGGATCTTATCCATTATGTTTTTCCATGAGCGGAACCCTTTCATGTTTCTTTGCTATATACTGTTTTGCTCTGCAAGTGTGTGCGTAATGTAAGGAAAAGGTTGAAAGCCCAGGTAACGAATAACAGGTAGAAGGAAGGTGTGTTTCGCAAAACACATATTTACATATGTGTATAATTATTCAGTATAACAGGACCCCATTTGGGGTATTATAGATATAACAATGTCACTAAGATATGTATGTGTAGTATTTTATGTATGTATATATGCAAATATTGAAGTATGTACATACGTACAAAATGATTATTAAGCTTCGATTGTTTTTAGTCCTCATTGTTGCCAATATCATGAACGTTTACTGATTACGAATAGCAATCGTGAAACGGTTAGGTTTAGGTTACGAGGGCGAATGTATGAAGATTTGGTACAAAAGTTACATTTAATTAGTTTCCAAAGGTTTTTTTTCAACTGGATTCAAAAGTTAGTTAAGCTTTCGATATTGTTTTCCTATTAAACCTTTTTGTTTTTCGTGGCAATTCCATTGAAAAGTATTGCTATTTCAATTGATTTCATTTATTTACATATCAATATTAAACAATGCTCAGCTCGTTAAAATTTAACTTAGCAAAGACTTAAAAATAAAAAATCGTTTTAACTCCGATTATAACTGAGAGACCCGTGAGACCTGCTGCCTTCTCCTCAGCATTTTCTTAATTCCTGCGGCGCTTATTAGTTAGCAAACGAGGAGAAGCAAAGGGAAATTGAAAAGCAGACGCAGACGCAGATACCAGATGGGAGCCTGAACATTTCGAGAAATTAAAAGTGTCTTTGTGGCAAGTTGTCAGGCCGAAAGTTACAGACTCAGAAGCCACTGCGCGGGCTTCGAAATAACTTCTCACTCTCTATGAAAATTCAATTAGTTTACCTTTAATTTGTGGGGCAAAACGGGGGCAGAGTTATTTATTTGCTCCTCTGAGGCGCCTAAGCAGGCACGGGGAAACTGATTAACGTTGGAAAAGTTTAAGACAACAGCTGTTGAACCCTTTGGTTGGCGCCCCGGCGACCGGATTCAAATCGTTTTAACCTTTCACGCCGAATCACTTTTCACGCTCTTCTTTAGCGGCAGATGTTTTCGTTTCTCGATTTTCTCGAAAAGACTTTTTCTCGCGGCTCGTTCATTTCTTGAGCGTCAAATGTGCTTGAAGAAATTCTCAGCGCTTATACATACATACATACATACATACATAATATATGTACATATATATGTTTACCTCGCTTACATTGGACTCGCTTAACACGGAGGTTACGTTCCTAGAAAACCTCGTGTTAAGCGTACAAAATAAGGGGTTACGTTCCTAAAATTCAAAATTTTTTAAATTTTTCTTTAAGTTTTATACAAATTTTAAAAATTAACCATTAAATACTTCATATTTCGTATTAATCATTAAGAGATTAAGAGATTCAACTTTTTAAAAAAGTAAACATTTTCTAAAGTAATAAGGACTAGAATATTTTCAAAAGTAGGTAGCAAAGGTAAGTAGTAAGTAGCAAAGTCCAATATTGTTGTAAAGGAGCTTTACTTTTCGATTGTGGGAGGCGTATTGCTTATTGGAGCATATAAAAAGGTACTACGCATTTATCGAACAAAAAAATGTATATTGAAATTTCGCAATCGTGTAAGAAAGAGGTTTTCAGAGGTTTTAAAAGGGGGAAGGGAGCAAATTTGTAACCATGTAAGACCGAGTTCGCACTGAAAGAGTGTGCGAGAACCGAGTATAGTCTTTGATATTGTTGACAGCAATCAATAGGTTAAATTTAATTTCAATTATCGTGTGGTCATGTTTATGGTAATCCTGTGGTTCCTTCTGACTTACCTTTCATTCAAACAGATCAAAGCATAAAGGATTCGATTAGAGGAGATCGTGTTTATTTTTTCCTGATACGTAGTTCCTCGAGTATTAACCTGCTCTGACAGCTGAAAGCATCTGCAACGAATATCGTGTGTCATACAGCAAACTGTGATAGAACTTAGCTAGTTCCCAAAATTCTTCATGTGTTGGATATTCGAATGTCTCAGCAGTGGCAGATAAATTTATTCGAATATGTGTAGAAAAATACATTTTTGTCACAAAGACTCATCGGTACCAATGAAAGAGCCACAGCCACATTCAGGGCATGTGATATATTTTTGTATTTGGGCTTTCGTTTCTGGTTTCCGAGCCCACATTCAAAACATTATTTACTGCCAAACAAAAATGAATGAGCGGTGCATCGATTAGGCTGGCTTTGATGGTTTACCGATTGTTTCTTCAACTGCTACTGGCACATTCCCATATGGCATACACATATGGCACATACATATGAGTGAGGGCACTATCCTCAAACCCATATTCTATTCAATGAGCACTCAACGCACATTAAAATTCGAAATCAATTGTCGAAAAATATACTTTGCTTGCACCCACACATTCGCACGACACCACACATTACCTCGCTCACATCCTCGCTCCGGGAACGTCCCCGACGTTCCTTTTGTCTCTCTAATTACCCTTTGATTGTTAACTTATTATTTATATCAGTACGCATAGACAGCACGGGTATATTGTATTCCTACCTGAAGTGCAGTAGACTAGACTAGCATAAAGCCGCATTCCTCTGTAAGAACACTGTGTATCGGAGATTTTAGTAGTTTCCAATGTTCCACAATTGTTTACCATCCGAAACCTGATTCAATAAATTGTGGCAGACGAGGCTTGATCCATATCGACTCTCCCATATACATGTAAGGGTCTTTACACCCGCTTGTCATCGAGAAAAGAAAAATGCTGTAGATCCTATATATTTTAAGAAATAGATAGTTTATAAATCTTATTTAATAGATCATATTTTGGAAATGGCCTCCCCATTTGTGCAACCATGGGTAAAACATAGGCGGTCACTCTAAAATAGCTCTCTTGTCTCTTATTTTTGTTTTTTGCTTAATGACTTAAAGAATTTTGTAAAATTGCTTCAGCAAATCAAAATACCAATGAAAATTACCCTAATTGTCACTTTATTTTGTTCAATTCACTTTTATTTGGGTTGGCGTACTTCTGGGAGCGAGTGCATTTGTTTGTTTTGGCTAATCAATCAATCAATTAATTGGCTGACTGGCTTTGAGTACATAAGTCTATTTTTGTAGCTAAAAGCCAGCCTTTGTGCTGCTCTTTTTTCAGTTGCTACGATGCTTAGGCATTTTGAGTGGATGAGTGGTGGATGGGAGCAGTGTGTTGTGTACAAGGACGATGATGATGATGATGATGATGATGATGGAAAAAATCAACTAACGTTAAACTAGTGAAACGCTGCTGTCGATATTCCAACTATAGGGTACTTGGTGAAGCGATTGGCTTTGTGGCTTCTTTTTTTTAAATATTGGTTATTTATTCTGGCTTAAGCATTTCTCCGATCTTAAGATCTGAAATTCTTTAAAAATAGGAAAAAGTTTACCTTTTTGGTAAATGTTTTCGTTTTCCTATAAAAGTTGTTTCTCAAATTTGTTGAAGATATTGAACTATCTAAAAACTCCCAGAAAATTGGCCCTATCTCGTGTAATGGTACATTTTTTAACGGAATTTGGTGCGTACATACAGTGGCTCAAAGCCAAAACAATGCAGTGTCAAATAAACTGATTAACTGTGGTACAGATTTAAAACTAGAGGAAAAACAAAAAATGTTTAAACGCCAAACCGGAAATCAAGTCGGATTTCTAGTTTCTAGATGCTTTGGTGCATTTAAACATTTTGTCTTTCCTCTAGTTTAAAATCTGTACCACAGTTAAACAGTTTATTTGACACTGCATTGTTTTGGCTTTGAGCCACTGTACATACATACATATGTCGAACCCTTTGCGAGATTTTTATACATATGTATATTAAATTTTTGGTAACATATGTTGTTCTGTCTTCTACAGATGTGATGATTTTGGGTTTTAAATTTTCGTTTTTTGTGTGGGTGGTATACAACATTTGGATGCGCTAGTTCCTATAGTCTCTGAGATCTAGGCGCTTACGAAGACGGAAAAACGGAGAGACGGACGGACGGACGGACAGACGGACGGACAGACGGACGGACGGACAGACAGAAATAGCTATATCGACTTGACTATTGATTCTGATCAAGTATATATACTTTATGGGGTCGGAAACTCTTCCTTTTGGGTGTTGCACACATCCACTACCGCCACAAATCGAATATACCCCTATTCTCTACGAGTACCGGGTATAAAAACGAGAAAGGTTTTTACATTTAATAACATGGAAAATTACACTCAAGGCATCATATATTATCACAAACAATTTTATACAGATAGGCCAATCTAATTCGCAGAGTATTGCAATTTTTGTAACTTAACGTCAGGTCATATTCGGGCTTTTATCTTTAAACCCGTATGTTGCATTATTGCCATTTTTTTTTAAATATAGGCTCAATATTATAGGGCTAACAACAATATTAATAGAATATCAAAATGGCACTTTTGTACTGTTGTACTATTGTTACGTAACTCTAGTCAGGAAATTCCAATTTATATATAAAATCTACAGAAATTTTATTTGGTTCCTATGACAGCTTTATTCGTTACTCCTTATGTTTTTACTCGATTTCTTCCGAATTTCCATACTTGTATAAGATCCTTTCAAGTGAGTGAGTGAGTTACACGCTAGATCTTATAGGTTGCAAAATGCTTACGCACTAAGCTCAAAGTTTATGCAATATATGTACATTTTACATATTTAGTTGATGTATTAATTATATCAGAGGCAATTTTGACCTACACGAATTCAATATTCCCTGCTCCCTCGAGTACCACCGTGTACCACCATGAGTACGATCGAAGCTTGGGCAGAGCGGTTGTCTGTGCCATCTGCGCCGCCCCTGTTTGCACTGCTCACTCGCTGGCGGTCACTGCTTAGCATCTGGGATAAATATCTCATGCGCCGTTTAGTTTGATCCATTAGCTTAACGTAGAGTAACCGCTGTACTTCTATACTTGTATTTATGGCTTTCCATCTACTAACACAACTTTCTTAAAAACTTTTCAATCTGCAGTGAACCAATTGAATGTGACCAAAAGAAATAAGCCGCACGAAGAGTTTTTATACGAGAATTTAATAACAAAATTGAAGAGAAAGCAGTCCAGAAGTCAGTCTCAACAGGTGAGACTGCATTCTAAACGAGCGCGGTAAGCACTAAGCGGCCAAGAAAGGACGGTCGAGAGCACGCCAAAGGAGGCACTGGACGTGGACAAGATGTCGCAACATTTTACGTCGATACTTGAGAACCTGCGTTTTGTGGCCATCAAACGGACGACAAATACTCAACAGCAACAGCAACAGAAGCAGCAGCAGCAGCAGCCGAAATCGACTCCCCCCTCACCGGGAGTGACGCAACAACAAAATAGAACAAAAACCAAATCTCAAACAGCGCTAACGGTGAATGGAAATGGACTCTTGAGCTCAAGTCTTGAGGCCGCTAGCGGCGGTGGTGACTCGTCTTCCAGCCATGAAGTAGACCACAGAGGCGGAGCACCCGTACCAGAAGTTGGGGTAGGAGCTACAGCAGGCACAGGAGCGGGCGCATCAACATCAAGTGGTGGCGGTGGAAGTAGTAGTGGCACGCCACTGAAAAACCAAAAGCGCGCTAGCATTTCCACGGCGTCGCCCCCCATTCGAGAGCGGCGTGGCACCAACACAAGCATCGTTGTGGAGCTGGACAGTGGAGGTGCTGCTACAGTCGCGACAGCGACGTGCGTCGCCTCTGGCAGCGGTACGGCATCCGGTAAAAGTTCACGGGAACTTTCGCCATCGCCCAAAAACCAGCAGCAGCCAAGAAAAATGTCGCAGGATTATCGTTCGCGTGCCGGCAGGTAACAGTTGCATTTCTCACAAGCGCATCAGAGGGGATAACTTGTACGAGTACTTGTATGAGCAGGTGTGACAAATTGAGGGGATATTCCAGCGAAGACTGTTAAACATGCGAACTTGGGGCTAAGCTAGACATGTGGTAGAAATGTACAACACACACAATGTACAATCCACAGAGATCAAAATCCAAGTTCAAACAACAAGGCAAGGTTCGTCTTAATAAGCCGCAGAAATAGGTAAAACGGAAACGTTTTGCTGAGGGTGGGTTACAAAATTTTAAATAAAACCTTACAGGAATTTAATTTTGTCTGCATAGAAATTTCAATATTAGATTTCTTTCAATGGGTATCCGACGAAAGCTCTTAGACAACTCGAATTAGTATTAATCAATTAGTATTCGATATTTAAAAATGACTAGGAACCGAAGAACCAACGCTATCCACCCATTGAAAGGGCCCCTGTATTTGATTTTGTTTTCCCTGTGCTTCATGCTCCAAGAGCTTCACGCTGCAAATCCAATGGTATTCGAGTGCACAGGAGAGAACAAAATTTTATGAAGAGCTATAGATCGGAAGAGAATTTAGCTGCAGTGGAGTGCGCTCATCGTAAATTGAAATGAAGAGAGTCTGTAAACTCGTGGTCTTGAGAGGGAGGAGTTAGGTTCTGAGCTCAGCAGTGAGCCCATATATTTCTGCGGTCACCCGATTTTTCCCATCTTATCAGCTACTCTTTTCCTCACTCACAGTTACTTTACCCCCATTGCAGTTTCATGCATCTGGACGACGAGGGACGCAGCGTGCTGATGCGCAAGCCGATGCGACTGAAGAACATTGAGGGCAGGCCAGAGGTCTACGACACACTGCACTCTAAGGGACGAGAGGTAAGTCACGTGTGAGCCAGGGTCCTGGGCCCAGGGCTCTGGCTGTAATTAGGCTCTGAACGTGGCTGAGATAAGGTCTGGGGACCAAGTGGTGGACGGGCACGAGTAAATGTGCGATAAACGGACAGTAAAACAATTCGCAGAATGTTCTCAGGCTGTCTCTGTGTAATTGCACAAAAGTTTCGGCTCGGAATGCATACAGAGAATGCATACTTGTAGGAGTTATTTAATACTCTCATGGCTCTTAGTGTAAGAGCCATGTAATTGTGTGTAAGTTTGCTTGTTGTGTGACTGCCTGGGACTCTCTATCCATTCGTACATGGCCATGTGTGCACACATGCGTTTGTGGGCGTCTTCCCGTTTGTGTGTCTTTCATTGGAACGTTTTACAGCAGTTTGTTATGTAAAAGTTGCCAAGTGCGTGCCCAGTACTGTGGATAAAACAGAAGTCTCTACTTTTGTGGGCCTAGTGTGCTCTTTCTTTTCCTTTGGCCTAACAGCCAAAGTTTTTTCATCGCATCGTAATAAAGTAGCTTGGAGCTACTCACTTTTCTCTGCTTCAAAACGTTGTGTGTGACTTATAATTATAAGTACAAGTATATCACTATAGTGCCACACATGTTTTTAAATATTTAATACTTTTCTGTAGAGCAAAAGTGTAACATCCGTAACGTGAGCTCCTTAACAGGCCAATATAAAGGTTAATTTGAGCGGGACTACTTAACCTTCTCTTTTTAGCTGGTTTAATATGGTCACATATTCCACTTAACTTTACCTAACGTTAACATTTTATTTAAAAAAAAAATGAAATAAAAAAATTACATTTAAAAGTTTTCCCAAAGAAGTGCGTTTTGCAAAAATTTCATGAAAATATTCCAATAAGAACGTTAGCTGTATCGATTTAACAAGCTAATTTGCGTTCGAAAATAACAAATGTCCGTAACGCAGGATTAGCCCATATGTTTATTAAATGGTTAGCTCGATTTAAGACTGAGTCAGAGAAGAGAAGAGGTGCCACATCAAGACTATCCAAAGGCAGTCGGTCCGAATTGCCCGTCTGTGCCCCAATGCAAGCAAAGCTTTCCTAAAGCGCGACAAATCGAGAGAGCGATACCGAACGTAAACGAAAGAAAGAAAGGCGCAGGATGAAGAGAGAGCGGCAGCATAGCACTATGGGGAATTTTGCCACATTTTGTGGCCAAAACCCATTTTCCAAAAGTCTTTAACATGTAATATAAATATGGCATGCTATAAGTGATGATTTTCACAAAAAAATAAGGCATACTATAAGTGATGATTTTAGCCGAAAAATAAGGCAAGCAATAGGTGATGATTTTTTCGAAAAAAAGGCACATAATAAGTGAAGATTTTCTCGAAAAAATAAGGCACATAGTAAGTGAAGATTTTAGCCGAAAAAAGGCATACAGCAAGGGATGATGTTCTCGAAAAAATAAAAATAAAAATAAAAATAAATAATAATAATAAAATAATTCCGTATTTTGTTGATTTATCAATAAAATAATTATTATATAAAATACTATTCATTTGGTCACAATTATATGAGGAAAGATCGAAATTCCAGAAATATGTTCGATTTGTAAAAGAGTTGTTTAAACAAAAAAAAAATGCTCACTGTAGATCTGCGGTGGTCTGTGCATTTACTCCTAGAAAAAAAAAATCACGTGCCAAAATATGTACCTGCTTGACTCAGGCCTCGCGTATGATGGTTGCTTTTCTGTTTTTGTTGGACTGCTTAAAATTGAAATTTCGGGCCAACCGCAGATTATGCATTCACATTATATTTCTTTATTCTTCTTTTAATCCATACCATACATATTAGATGGAGCATAAGGAAAAAAAAAATAAAGAGCATAAAAGAAGAATATATAAATACAATGTGAATGCAGCGATACATTAAACTCAATTTTTTTCACAATTTCACATATTTAACATTATATACAACTGATATTTTCATTATTTACCACGCGCCCATCACATTTTGTTTATTTAAACAATGCACTTACCTGGTTGTAATAAATAATAGGTATATATATTTTTTACTAAATCACTGCATTTTCGCTTCCAAATCTTTCCGCACAATTGTAAAAATGTAATGTTATATGCAAATGCAAGGCGAACAAAGCAAGGAAACTCTTCCGACGCAGGCGCAAAAGAGACGAAAAGAGAAAAAACCAAATTCTCTTGTACTTCGCACGATCGGCAGAGCCGATCTATCACGATCGCGCGGAAAAGAAAGAAACAGAGAGAAAATAAAGGCTTCGGTTCAGCGTGCGTGAACGCCTAGATGACATTGTCGTTGACATTCGTCATCGCTCACGGCTGGTACTGCAGGGTTTGAATAGATCTTCGATTGTTGGTGCGCCCGAATGTAGTTGAAAACGAATTATGTGGTTATGCTTGTATTAAGATAGGTAGCGGCTTAGCCATTTAAACGCAATTAAATATGCAATGAATTTATTGCAAAAGTAAGTTTCATTAAGGCCAAATTGCATAATTTAATTCGTACACCTTCGGTGGGGCGAATAAGTTGCCCAGAACTGATTCAGCAACTTCTGTGGGTGTTGTGTGGTGCAGGACTCATTAGGGTCCCGATGGACTGCAGGCTGCAAGCTGTTAATTGCATAAGCGACGAGTCGACGCGGTCAGGAGTCGCCTTAAAGTTGTTGCACCTAACCTCCATTATCTAAGGAAGTGCCTCACTGCAGCCCACTCTGCCTCGACTAACCCAGAGGTCGCCAAGTGGCAGTTACAGTTACAGTTACATTTAACAGCTACATCTAACGCTAGAGCTACGGCTGCCATGCTAATTAAGTCAGCTTCAACGTCAACGCCAACGCCAACACCAGCACCGGAAATGGTGCTACGAATCGTTTATCAGAATCAAATTTCATTTCCCCACAGCTCTGTTCTTTCCACTGACACCTTCCCCCACATGCCCGCTTCATTTAAATATGCACACAATTATGCAATGCAAACAAATACACTACATTTTTCTCAGTCCGACTTTTTATTAAAGTACTACCCACCCACCCTCGAACAACATGCAAATGGAGGCTGCTCCTTCTGTGCATCGCTGCTCAGGTGATTATTCCGAATCGTGTGAACTATCCACTAGAACTTGGCGCAAGCGATGGGCGTGTCATCGTCATGCCAACAATCGTGTTAGCTTGCTAATACGAGATACGATTTACCGGGAATCAGCTGCTATTATCTTGGCTTTGGCCTAACCTTATTGTAGCCACAGAACGGGTTCCACGCTCAGTTGTGCATTGCCTTTAATATTTCTTTCTAAAACTGAACAATGATCCAACATGTGTATTTCTCATTTACATTTGTATTTCCAAAGAGTAGTTTCGTTTAATTTGGGTGTCGGTTGGGGTTGCATTTAAATTTCAGTTAAGTGTTTCAGTTAAGTGGAAGGAGAAGTGCAAGTGGCCGAGCGAAGTTAACTGCCACTGAATGCAGTTAATATGTGAATTCCTTTCGAAAGACGCAGGTCTGGTGCTAGCCTGGAATACTGTAGTCTTCCTGGGGAATGGGGCACCTTTGTGAATAGTGTAAGTGCCGATCATTCAAGATTTTTTAAATTTAATTTTTTTGATTTATTTAATTTATTATAAAATTTAATTACACTACACGACAAAATTAAACTTTTCTTTTCCGCTGTCACCAAAAAAGACTTTTTCTGATTTGGAGTTTTAAAATTTTTTAAAGAATTATGGTTTTTTTTTTTTTCGTGGTGAAGTTTTTTTTTAAAACTATTTTTAAAAAATTCGATATAGCTGCATTTGTCAGCTTTTTTAAACTGCAAAGTTCAATACAAATACATAGTTCTAGGAATCTTAAGTTATGTGAAAAAAGGAGCACTACCTACGACAAAAAATACCACATTTTTTAAAAATTCTTTAAAAAGACCACACCATGAAAAAAAACATTCTTTAAAAATTTGTAAACATCCAAATCTATCAGAAAAATTAATTTTTGGCGACAGCGGAAAAGTCGTTTCGACTAGTGTTATCTGTAGGTGGATAAGCTTATATTTCTTATGTTTATATTTCAAACAATCAGCAGTCAACAGGCAATATCCCTGCAATGCAGAGTACTCGCTATTCGTTGATGCTTGATATATCTTTCCCCACAACCGACAGCACAACTGACAACTCTTTTGCCACTTGGCCGAGGGGGAGAGCATAATTTTAGAGAAAACACCAAGAAAAACTACGAATAATGAAAAAGTACAAATTTGGCGTGGAGCAGGAGTGAGCCTTGTAGAACTGCACTCTCCACATAGTCAAGGAGGGGCCGGCGCGTGGCATGTGGCACTGGGAAACCCAAGCTTACAAACCAGACTTCAAGCGCCCTGCTCCGATCCCTGTGGCAAGCGTGTCTATGTGCAAGTGTGTCTTCACGCATTTACCCGTACTTGCCGCTCCGTTGCTGCAGCTGTAGCTGCAGCAATTTCCGTTTCCTCAGCCGAACGGGCGCTGCCTGCTGTTTATATTTACATAAAACAATTTTGGACAACTTTGAGTGCTACGAGTCCCGGGCTGGCAATTATTTGCATTCCTGCTCCGCCAGCAAAAATTTCATTTGCTCTGCGAAAAGTGGAGGCAGCCTCTGTGCCTTCTGGTTAAGTGTTTGGTCGCTTTATGAGATCTCCTTCCGCAGAAATAATAATTTCTCTGCTGAGCTCAGCCTCAACTAACGACTCACACTCACATGCTCTTTCAGATTCGGACTTATTAGAATGAGGGGCGGTTTCCAGTTAACAAATTTTTGTCATGTGCTGTCGGTAGGCAATCATAGTACATATGTATTTATATGTAGCATAGCATACAAGTGCGTTGCTTTGGAAACCCCGCCCTCTGTTTCTCTGTTGCTCTGGCATTGTGCATAAATTTGTGTATAAAGTTGTGCATAAAGTTGTGCAACCGAGTGAATATTGGCAAAGTTTGTGCGGTGGGAGAAAGTGTGGAAAAGGTGCCTTTCTGTTCTGTGCATACAAAGCTATTTTGGCTATGTGGCTTGGCTTAAAGGAGAAAATGCCAACTGGTGGTTGGTTGTGGATGGATCGGGTGTGCAAGTGAGCCGAAATTGATAGGACTTTGTGGCAATTATAGTTCCACATTTAAGAAAGATACTTTTAACTCAAAATAGTGTAAGCTTACTTCGAAAATTTGCATGTATTCTTCATCCACTACATTAATTTAACAATTGCTGAAACGGTGGATTTTCTGTCGGTTGACTATGCCAAACGATCGCCTCACAAAACCTTGACATTTCCCTGTAGTTTTCGTTTATGCCTAGCGTACAATATTTGCCACATAATAGAGTTTCGTATAGAAACATTTATTATTAAAAACAAGTTACTTCCAGATAGATGTTATGCCTTTGAAAAAAAGCATTCCACTGCGCACTGCATTAATGACGTTATAAATAACGTAGCTAATCTCAAAGCTAAACATTTTCAGGTTGTGGCGGCTGTTCTGGATATTAGCAAGGCGTTTGATTTAGTCAATATATTTGGAGTTTGATATGGACTTTACTCGATTTATAATTAGATTTTTGGAAAAGAGAATTTTGAGGAGTGGCAATCAGGAAAAAACGGTTCATAAGGGTGTGTGTCAGGGTAGCTGCCTAAGTCCAATACTCTTTAATATTTATACATCTGACTTTCACACTATAATTGATGAAAACTGTATTCTATTCCAGTATGCAGATGATTTTTTTATCTTATGCTTTGACAAAAATTTCGATACGGCTAGAAACATTTTAGAACGGAAGATTTATGATTTCAAGAAGTAGACAAAGTTAATTACCTTGGCAGAATAATCTCTGCCAATAATTCCTCGGTATAGCACATAGATGAAATAATATCCAAATCTATCAGGTCAAATATGTTTCTGCAAATTCTCAGTGGATGTCACTTCGGAGTGCATCCTAGTAAATCTCTAAACTTTTATAAAGCTTTCGTGCGTTCTAAACTAGAATACTCCTGTTCCTCCTTTGCAAATATTTCAAACGTAGTAACAAAGAAAATCAAAGTCCACCTAAACTTCTATCTTAGACGTTCACTTCGATTAATAAAATCTACTCCAGTTAACATAATATATAATTTAGCTTCCGAGCTTCCACCTGAATATAGACTGAAGTTCATTGCAGCAAAGGATTGGCAAAGGTTTTTGCCTATGGTCTTCCAGCGGCATCGCTTTTGTCCGATTCCTTCGTGGCAAGGAACACCAGCTACGCCAAAGTCTATGAGGAATTTAAGAATATATTCAATGCAATTGTACCGATCACAGATGTTTCTAATCCAAACCGTAAAGTTACAACTGATACAGATTTTATCAAGGGCTCAAAAGATCTGAGAATAACGATCTCATAAACTCTTTGGTAAAAGAAAAGTTTTCGTATTTATATTCTAAACATTTTGATTTGATTTTCACAGACGGATCGGTATCAGACAATTACGTGGGTTGTACTTTCTTTCATAAGGAATCCAAATCGGTTAGAAGCTTCTTTACAAACAAGAAATTATCGTCACTCACAGCTGAGCTGATAGCCATTAATAGGGCCATTGATTTTGCCATTACCGAAAACCTCTATAAAATTGCAATATTCACGGATAGTATCAATGGGATTTTAAATTTTTAAAAAATGTACCCTGATAATTACATTGCAAAAGAAATAATACACAAAATTGAAAACGTTCCATGTTTATTCGCTGTGGAATTTCACTGTATTCCAAGCCATGTACAAATAGAGGAAAACGAAATATAAGATATGGCTGCTAAAAATGCAAGAAGCAATGGTACATTATTTGTAGCTCTCTGGCCTCTTAAAGACGCCATTACATATTTCTTTAACCATATTAAAGAAGAATGGGAAAGGGAATATATTGATTACGCCATAGAAACAAACAAAGGCTACACTAATCTTTTCCCGTATATAAGGGAAAATCCATGGTTTAAAAACAAGAACTGGAAACTTAACAGCACAGAAATCAAACAAATCAATAGACTACCAAGTGGTCACGGAATCGACAAAGTTTCTTTGGCAAGAATGAAAGTATTAAATAATAATTTATGTGATATATGTAATATACCAGAAGATTCCTCACATCTGATTTTCAATTGTCCCGCCTACTCTGATAAGCGTAATCGTTTTCCACTACTAAAATCCTATACCGATATATTTCGGTTTTTTGAGAAAGAACCTATCGAATCTTACAAACACATTGTTGACTTCATACACATCGCTAATATCAAATTGTAATGCAAGAAAACTTACATACTTACCCTGCTAACAAATTTCTCATCATAAAAATCATCACCGCATAGAAACCATACATACTAATTCATCAATTTTTATTCATTCATTCATCATATAACCAAGCAAAGAAAGTTATTTAATAACACAAACAGGAGGTGGCGTTAACCAGTCAAAGACGTGGGAGGCCAAATAATTCTTTCAGCTGTGATAACTCAGCTAAAAGTAACTTAATAACCAAAACAAAAAAATACTACATCTTTGTATGAATAATGGGCTCTTTCAGTAACACAAACCAGAATGCTGCATCTGATCCCAACTCAAACCTATTTTATCCTTTGCTCAATTGTTTCTTATGAGTTAACCAGCTAGTAAGAGGTCCTTCAAAGGCGTATGAGTGACACCATTTAAATATCATCAGTAGGTCGGCATTTTCCAGCCTCGTGCACTATTTCAGCTCCTTCGACGCTTGAAAGTTTTTATGCCGTACTTGGCTAAGCCAATTCAAGAGCTCAACAGCCTGGAAAAACAAACTAATTATGACCGCGGGCGTCTTGGGCGCTTCGCGGGGTGGGTGGAAATGTACGAAGAGGTAGCATGAGGGCGAGGCTGTTCAGTAAATTAAACCGTCGGGAAAACAAGCCGTGAGGAAAGGTAAAGAAACCAGTCTACCCGGGTGTGTGTGGAATGGTGCAAATGAAAATTACAACGACACGCACCATAAAAAACGGCGAGGAGCAGGCTGAAGCTGGATGAAGTTGGAGCAAGGGCAGGATGGCAGGGAACCGTCCGCAATTGACAGTGAAATGCTTTCTAAACGATTCCTGGAGAGAGTCGCAGCCACTGCCAGAGAGTGGAGGGAAGGAACAGACACAGACACAAACACAGACACAAACACAGACACAGAGACAGTGAGACAGACTTTTGCTTTTGGTTTTCGTTTTTTTATTAATTTAATTTCATTGTTACTCTCTGACAACAATCTCCATCTCTGTCTGGTCGTCTGTCCTAATTTCTCCGCGCGACACCGTAGCTGTCATTCATCTTCATTTGTCGCTGTGAGGGAATCGCCAATAAAAATTTAATTACCAAAATGAGCAATTATGTTTTTTTAATTTAAGCTGACAAAACACAGGGCCACCAGCCGTTATGACTTTTTTATTCTTCTCCCTCCCCTCCGCTTGGCAGATACTTTCCTGCTCTAAAGGAACTTGCACCAGCAGCATCATGAGTATCGGCAATGCGGCTGTTGAGGCGCGCAAAACGGATCTGGTGCTGGATCACGCAAAAGACTTCTTGGAACAGTATTTCACCTCAATAAAGCGGTAAATGTTTGGTCAATGTTTTGTTAATACATATATGCATGACCGGTCTTTTGCAATACTTGCAAAACTAAAGCCTTATGAAAAATGTTTTTCCGTTTTCCGCCCATTTCTCTTATCTCCTTCTCAGCACTTCTTCCACCGCCCACGAAACACGTTGGAAACAGGTGCGCCAGAGCATTGAGACCTTGGGATATTATCAGCTAACTGAAACCGAGCTAATTTATGGCGCCAAATTGGCCTGGCGCAATTCTTCACGATGCATTGGTCGCATTCAGTGGTCCAAGCTGCAGGTGAGTGCCGCCGTGCCGCATTTTCTGATTTATGTATCTTTACTGTTAACAGATCACAATACACAATATACGAGTACAACTCGGGCAAATGTACAATCCAGAAAACCTTTGATTACGTGCCACTAAGAATTTGATTATTTTAACTTGACCTCCGTTCCGTTGCATTGTGTGCCAACAATATTAGACTCCATCATATCATCTGCCAGAAAATATGATAGCAATTTATCAACTCAAATTAGGCTTAGACATTTATGTGCGATTCCCGAAATTATATGGTTAATACACCCACTGAAATAGTCGGGCGAATTTGTCAGCGCACAAATCGCAGACAAATACATGTCTTTCCATTATCTAAGATTTATGCGAGTTCCAGCAAAATGATAGATGTAGACTACTCGCACTCGCCGAAGGGATGCCAAGGCTAGGATGGGATGAGCAGAGACAAGGCCTGGAGAAGTATTTGAAATGCAAATCCTCGTAAATTTTAATTTTACCCAAAAAAGACAATTTGGCCCAGGGGCAGAGATTTATTCATATGAACGAGTACGAGTATATACAAATTATAATGATCAGTAGTGGCACAGAAAATGGAATGGCTGTCTCCGACCCTATCTGTGTGTGTATGTGTGTTTGGGTGTGTGGGTGTGCTTGGCAATGTGTGAAAGAACAGATTTCCATTTACGCCCGAATGATTTGCATGAGTGTGGAAGAAAAGCCGGAATGACAGGGAAGTACGGAGTACGAACGGAAGAAGGTGGCACTAAATTCACCTTCAGAATTTACTTAGCATTATTCAATTTATACATTCATGAATGTATGAGTCCATGTATGTACATAAGTATGTATGTGTATGTATATGCATACATACTATTTATGAATTTCCCATAGCTGGATGCTTGTTGAAGTATATTTTGCTTTTAGTGTTTTTCTAAATTTGCTCCTGCATTCTTCTAAAAACAAACGAAGAAACATTCAGCGTTAATGAAATGCCATTTTTTGATTTGGCTTTGAAGTCCCCAGATTCAGTAGCGTTTCTTTCTGGCACTTAATCGATAAAAATCATTCAAGGTTTTACTTTATACGCCCGCAATCTGTATCCTTTCTAACTACTAACTAGTATTCATTGGAAAAATACCAATACTTGGTCGTTGGAGGTTTCAGAAACCCATTATACTGAGCAACAGGCCTTGTATTTTCTATTATAATTTTACAGTTGATAAATCTTACCATAAAATGGTTGTGACCAGAAGGCAAAATACTTTCGTGAAACATTTACTGAATACACTTATACTATTCCCTTGAGTTTCCATTTTCTGCCCTTAAAGGAAGCACCCCTATTATTCTATTATATTATTCCTTTAAACTCGACAAACAAGTGGTGTAGTACTACATCTGTACATACGTACATATATGTATAAACTGTTCATATGTACATACGTACATATATTCATATCCAAATTGTGATTCGTAAATTTTTCGTATGATAATTTAATTTAAGGCTATGACTGTTCATAATAGGCATTTACGGGTAGGAAACAATTTTTCGAATAACTCTAGCCAAAAGCAGAAAATGGGAAAACTCTGATTTAAATGAAATTGAATATGTGTGGGTCCCATCGAGCACTTCAAAAGGGTTCACTTGAGTTTGTTTTCCAAAGTTAATTAGGAAACCCGTTTTGGTTGGATTTTGCCCAAACAAAAAACATTACAAAAGCCAACACAGCACAAAATCGTGTGAAAAAGGGTTTCCTAAGCTGGAAATGGATTTAAGTTTCGAGTGGGTCGAAAACAGAAAGCCCATAAAGCCCAGTGTTAGTACTTTTCACAGGTTGTGCCTAACCCGGGTTGTGGAGACAACCTGAAAAACAGGTGTGAAAAAAAACAAAGTTATACAATTCAAGAGATAGAAAACGAAATATTGCAAAAAATGCATTGAAGCGAAATAATTGAAAAAGGGTTTCAGTGTACAAGTATCAACTAGTTGTAAACAACGCTCCTATATTCGTAGGACCCGACTACGACTCCATGGCCAAAAACCCCACAAATATATGTATAAGTTACATAGAAATTTGTGTCACATTTATCATCCGCCCCGTTGTCCAGCGCGCAAAAACTGTTGGACAGTTCAGGGCTGCAGGATGATCCCATGTAGCGCAATTGTTTGTTGTCTCCTATTTATTTATTTGCTGCTTGCTCTTGTAGTTGCTGCAAGCATTTAAATATTTAAGATAATTTAAACTTTGTCGAAAAGCAGAGTTCCGAGCAGGCCACGAGTAGAATGTCAACTCCAATTACGAGAGAGACGTTGCATGGAGTGTCTTTCATTTTGCACGGATTGTTGTTGATTTAAATAATTAGTTTGTCATTGTTCATTGTTTTGTTCCAGGTTTTTGATTGCCGGTATGTGACAACAACTAGTGGCATGTTCGAGGCAATTTGCAACCACATCAAATATGCTACCAATAAAGGAAACCTGAGGTAAGTGCCCATTCTAAAGCGGGGGAGAACTATTGGTATAAATAGAAACAGATAAAGTGGTGCACCCCTGCTTGCAAAGCCATACTGGGAGAGAATAAAAATCGCGAATCGATGAGCTAGCCAATTAATATGTACTTTATCTGGTTGGAAAGGCTGTTCTGAAGTTAATACACCCCTGTAGTAAAAACAGCAACATCACATAAAGTATAAGGGTATACATACATACATTTGTAGTTCAAACGAAACAAAAACTGTGCGGATGTTTTGTGGACCTATGTATGT
This sequence comes from Drosophila affinis, assembly GCA_037356375.1. Taxonomy (NCBI): domain Eukaryota; kingdom Metazoa; phylum Arthropoda; class Insecta; order Diptera; family Drosophilidae; genus Drosophila; species Drosophila affinis. The sequence goes on from CM074800.1 coordinate 30,230,997, forward strand.
ATGTCTACTCCTCGTATCCGGCGGATATTTTCGAATTTCGTGAGCAGATTAATTACCAGCTTATGGTAATTAGTGGGATCAGAGCCTTTCGTTGCTCGCTAATCGCTTAAAGCCGTGGAAATGATGCAGCTGTTCGTTATTTTCCATATTAGCATCCATCGCATTCCATATTCTATTTGGCACATCATTTTAAATTTTCAAATAATCTGCTACAAATAATCTGCTAGGTATGCCAACGTATGGTTGTTGGTGGAAAGTGATTGGCAAATTATGTTTTTCCTTGCTAATTGGCCAAATCGAGCGGCTGTCTGCATAGTGCCATTCCCCCAATTTTGGTTTTCCATAAATATTTGAAAAGTCCACCCGTCGCCCAGCAGCTTGCACTGTTGCACTTTTGACTTTTCACACACATTGGGAAATGTACGTAAAGGCTTATAGGAGCTCGGAAAAGTTTGAATGAACTTTTCCGGACTTAAAGCGTTGTGCCTACAAATTGTAAAGAGTTTGTTTGCCTGTTATTGATCACGCGCATTCTTTTTCATAGATCGGCAATTACGATATTTCCTCAGCGAACAGATGGCCGACACGATTATCGTATTTGGAATAATCAGCTAATATCCTATGCCGGCTATAAGCAGCCTGACGGAAAGGTTATTGGCGATCCCATGAATGTGGAATTTACGGAGGTGAGTTTTGGGTAAAGCCTGGGTAGAGCATGGGCAGTGCATGGGCGTACGGAAGATATTCAAACTTTTAAATACGTTATGATTGTTATTATCATTTTTCATTAATTGGATCTGGATATCACACATCGTAATATGAAGACCAACTCTACCATTGATTTACTCAATCAACAATTAAAATCGAGTCACCTGACGATTATTTTCACATTTATTTGCATGGGACTGTATTGTGTAATCCACCTATCGATTTACATACCAAACATGGATAAATACGAGTGCACACATTATCCCTTTTCCATCATAGTATTGAGTCGCATCAATTGCTACTGCCTTTCAATCGGGAGCCAGTCTCCCTTGTTCCGGCTCACGCCCTCGTGCGACCTTTTGGGGAACCAACAAGTTGGAAAAGCCCCAAAGCCCACAACAACAGCAGCAATGGCAGCAGCAACGGCAAAGTTCGACCCATAACTCGTTGTAATAAATCTCTTTTTAAATACGCAAAAACAACCAACCAACCAACCAAACAACCGAACAACCGAACAAACAACAAAGCTGTCAATAAATACGGCACAAATACGTAGCAGATGCTGCCAATAAGTGGGGGCAGTCCCACACTGAGTCTGATGAATTTGCATATAAAACCGAGCCCTAAAGTATCTCCATTTATTTTTACACATGTCACTTTTTATTCCCGCCACAGTCGCCGTCACAGTTCGCGCTAGCCGCCAGCTGTACCAGACTACAATGTTGATTTTCGATTTCGCTTCATATTTATTTGATCCGAACCTCTATCTAGCCTCTGAGTTCATCCCGTTCACTTTCGGATTTATCCTAACTGATTGCCGCCTCTTTTATTTTCGGCAGGTCTGCACGAAGCTTGGCTGGAAGAGCAAGGGTGGCGAGTGGGACATCTTGCCCGTGGTGGTCTCGGCCAACGGTCATGATCCGGACTACTTTGACTATCCCCCCGAATTGATACTGGAAGTGCCGCTGACCCATCCCAAGTGAGTAAACTAATAAAAACGAAATTTTTTGCCATTTGTGTGGTCTCTACTACTGTACATTGTACTGCGCATTCCATCGGTACTGGAATCCGCAAAAGCAATAAAAAACAAAGTTGTGAATGATCAGATTGGCGGAGCTTCTGTGAATGTTGTGTTAATAAAAACAACGGGACAGATGCATAGAAACAATTTTATTTAGCTGAAAGTGATGTCACAGAAAATGTTAAATTTTATTATAGTTTTAAAGTGTTTTAAAGTAAGTTTAAAGCATTTAAGCGGCAATCGAAACAATGCATATGAATTAAGCAAATATTAATACGAAGCTACTCTAGCAAACCCAATCCTTCGATTACCCTTATCGAAGACCGTATAGAACTTGCCGATGAAAACGTCGCCGAGAATCCAAAGATTGTTTCCAGTCATGAAGGTGAAGCTAGACATGCAACGCGTTTGACCGGCCTCCGTTAACTTGACGATGTAGTCCTTCGGGGCGAGAGTGAAGATGGTGCCACCAATATGCAAGTTGACTTTGGGCAGGGAGGAAACTTCAGTACACTTCACGAAGGCCTCCCCATCGCCGTTATCCTTAGCTCCCATCAGCTTGTTGATCTTCGCATAGGCCACTGCGGGAACCACAATCAACGATGTGCCAGTGTCTGCTATGGCCTGGAAGTCGCTGCAGAGAACGATGCCATCTGATTTCGCTGCGTCCACCTTGAACTGCCAATAGCCAGTCACCGAGACTGGTACGTAGGTTAGAGTTCCTGTGTAGAGGCTGGAGTCGATTCCACCTAGTATCATCTCTCCGCCTAGCACTGCGGTGCCTTGACGCTTCAGATAGAAGGAGATGACAGGCTCATCCAGGAGGCCCTGTGCGATCATGTTGTCCAATGGCGGGGTCACGTTGTCCACAGAAATCGTCTTGAATGCCATTCCCATGATGCCGCCAAATGGCGCACCCACGAATGTTGACCCCGGCTCCGTGATCGCCTCAGTGAACGTCTGCCGCTGGATCTTTATCCCGGCCACCGCCACCGTGTCCGTGGAGAGGAAGCCAGTGAGGCTGCCGGATCCATAGTAGATGCTACAACTCTTTCCATTGGCTACATAGGTACTGGACTGACCAGAGTGATATTGGTTGTGATTTTGGCAGGCCTCGTTGCTGCTCGGGCACTTGGCGCTCGGCACCCACAGGTTGGATGATCCCGTATCGAAGAGCACTCTGAAGCTCTGCTTCGGGGTTCCCACACCGATCAGTCCATAGTACTCCATGTTCAGAGTATTATGCAGGGTTTCGGTGGGCACCGAGCTTGTGGTGGCTTCGAACGCGTACTTCGCAGCCAGCAGCGTCTTCTCAGCCTTTACGTTTCCATGGGTCTTGGTGAAATTGCTTTGCCTTTGGAACTGCACTCGGCTCAGTTCTGCCGCCGAGTGGCCAACGGCGACCAGTACTAGGAGAACGAGCAACCTTCTCATGGTTGCGCCTGATATATCTTAAATGTGACTTTTCCCTTATGGATGAACTTATATACCACCGAGCAAGCCACATCTATATTATTATTCGGGTATAGACAAGTGTCTATACTTGGAACAAATACTAATTAGGTTTCTAAAGAAATACAATTTTGGCTGAATACATATATAAAATTGGCTGTTTGCTTAAAGTCCATTAAAGCTCTAGATATTTTATTCAGCTGTTGCTTAAAAGAGTTGACGTCATGCGAGAAATTTGCAAAATTGTTAATTATTATTTTATTTTTTGGAGCGTTTGATGACTAAATTTAATGACTTGTAAATATTTTTTGTAAAGCTTTTAATGAGTACTTTTATTTGAGCATGTGGAACATGCAATAAGAAGAAATTACTCAATGAAAGACTTGTGCATGTGACGGAGTAATGGCTTGGGGTATGATAACAGAAACAACAGCAAGAAACGCTATAATCGTATTCAATATTGATTCCTATGTCCGATTATCTAGAAAAAAAGACAGCTCTCCAAAAGGTATTTATAACATTTGAAAGTAGATAAATAGCTGTTGGCTAGTAGTTAATCAGGCCATAGTCTCGAGCTATAGCAGTACACTGGGTGTAATAAGCCATTACTGGTCCAGTCCGGCTATAAGCGCCCATGGATCCACATCAAATGTACGAGTGTTGGTATCCGGCAGGACAGAAAAATAATAAACCAACCACTGTGCCCTCTTTTTGCAGATTCGAGTGGTTCACGGAGCTGGGGCTGCGCTGGTACGCGCTGCCCGCCGTGTCCAGCATGCTTTTCGATGTGGGTGGAATCCAGTTCACGGCGACCACATTCAGCGGCTGGTACATGTCCACGGAGATTGGCTGTCGGAATTTATGCGACACAAATCGGCGCAATATGTTGGAGGTAAGTTGGAGAATGGAGAGGTCCGGTCCGGTCCGGTCCGGTTGCGGAGAGCGGGGTGGTACTGTAATTTCTGAATTGATACCCTGATAGCCATAGCCCCACTCCGTTAACATTTTCCGCACTTTATGTCCTTGATGTCTTTGTATAAGCCGCTCGTTCCGCCGCTTGTTTCTTTATATGGCCGCATAATGTGCGTCCTCTTTTATCATTCTCGCTGTCCTGGCAGAAAGCGTTTCACATTCTTTTGCCTACCAGCAGTCACTTTTGGTGGGAGGCGGGAAAGTGGCTTAACAGCACTTAAGAAGGAAAACTGCTTTAAAGCTTCAAGAGGTTCCAGGGAGAATTATTCGCTTGATAAGTTCCTCATGTGATTATGGGCTCCTACTAAATATACGCAGCTGCAGTGACATTTGGATCGATTTTGCCGGCCTAATTAATTTTCAGCTGAATGCACTTGCCCTCCGCTCACAACCGAAATGTTGTTTAATTTTATCACATCATAATGCAACAAAAGATTGTGAAGTGCTTGTCTGATAGGTGGAAAATTTGGGGCACGGAGATGCTTTATATTCCCTTCCGGGCGGTATTTTAGTTTTGAGCAGATTTTCCCAAGGCAAGAGGGGTACATTTCCGACCCTACAAATTCTACAGCGTTGTTTCGATACAGGCATGTTGGCCTGTAATTGGGTATGATATCCTTCTCTATCATACGCGTCGACCGTTAAAAAAGTCTTTTTTAGGAGAAATGAAATAAAATTTCATTGAAATTTAATATAAACGAGAGGGAACGTTGTGAGCCGCGGCAAAGGCCGCGGCTCTACCTTATACCCGGTACTCAGTCAGTATATACATACATACATATATGAGCCTACGATTTATGAAATTTATTATATGTTCTCAAAAGGGACGAAAATAATATTTAAATTAAAATAATTAATTTTTTGGAATTTTTTTACATGTTTCCATTTTTGTTTACATATGCTTTGTATATCTGCGCCTACATTTCTACATGACATGTATAACTACATATTTGAGACGTGGAAGTGTTTACGACAGAGAGAGCCACTGAAATTTAATTTGTTTCTTCTGGCCATAATATTGATCCGACCTGATCCATATTCGGTAATCTGGTAGATATGGTAATTTCCCATGATTCTACGTTTTTGGTTTTCATTTATCTTAAAAATTGTGGATTCCACAGATTTTCGTCTTTTGTGGGGGCGGAAGGGGGCGTGGCAAAATTTTAAAACAAACTCGTGCTGGTTCGGTATCACAGGAGCTTGGATAGAAAGTTTGGTTGCTCTAGCTCTTATAGTCTCTGAGAACTAGGCGTCAAAAAATACGAATGGGCAAATCAGATGGGGCCGCGTGTGAGAGAGAGCGAGAGGGAATGATGACTTTCGAAATGGTTTTCTTCATTGTAGCTATAATAATGATCCGATCTGATCCAGATTCAACACTCTGTTAGAAACGGGCATTCTCTATGACTCTGCGTTTTTAGTTTTCCCGTATCTTCAAAATTGTGTATGCCACAGACTTTCGTCCTTTGTGTGGGCGGAAGGGGGCGGGGCGAAATTTTGAAATACTTTTTGAGTAGTGTGATAACACAGGAGACTGGATACAAAACTTGGTTACTCTAGCTTTAACAGTCTCTGAGATATAGGCGCTAATGAAGACGGACGGACGGACGGACGGACAGACGGACAGACAGACATGGCTATATCGACTCGGTTATTGATGCTGATCAAGAATATATATACTTTATGGGGTCGGAAACGCTTCCTTCTGGGCGTTACACACAACCGTTATCCCCACAAATCTAATATACCCCTTACTCTTCGAGTACCGGGTATAAATATACATTTTTGTACTTATATGTAAAAGTTATTTAAACCTTAGGATCCCATAGGTTTAGATAGAAAACCATTTAATTCGAAATGGAAAATGCACTTGTTGTATTCAATGCCCTTAGCTTTAAAAATCCCTGGCTCCCGTAACTACATATCTGGCCCAAAGTCCATGATTTCCAGGAGCCGTGTGCACACAACTTAACCGCAGTTGCTTTTACTCATAACGTACTATGGCTGGGGGCTGGATCTATAATTGACGCATAGTTGGGCCTGTGGTCCGGCCCACAGATCACAGTCGATGGGATTGTGCTGCAGTGCTCGAGGGCACTTGTTGGTGCATGTTGGCCGACCCTGTTACCAGTAATTATTAGTTCCTGGCCACAAAAACCAAAACCGTAATCGAAATTTGACAACACTCTTCAATTAGAGCAAAACGCCATCCCATAGGAGTATCACAGGGCACACTGCCATCAATTTTCAATTATGCACAAATAAAATGGTTTTTTTTGGTTGGTTTTCTTTTATTTCAGACTGTTGCGCTGAAAATGAATTTGGACACCAGGACACCGACTTCACTGTGGAAAGACAAGGCCGTCGTAGAGATGAACATAGCCGTGCTGCACTCGTTCCAGAGCCGCAATGTAACCATTGTGGACCACCACACGGCCAGCGAGAGCTTCATGAAGCACTTCGAGAACGAGTCAAAGTTGAGGTAAGAGTAGTCTGGATCGGCCATTATGGGTATGCAGTATTGGTGGTATTGGTGGAGGTGGAGCGGCTGCTACTTTATGGCTGGGCATGGCTGAGGGTCTGCATTTATGGCGTATCCCAGCCGCATGTTTATGGCTTAACGTGTTTTATTTGACTTCCGCTGGCACATACGCTGCGCTGCGCACACAGCAGCTGAGAGGAAAAGTAGGTGGAAAACTCTTTGCAGGTGTAAAAATAAATTTATTGTTTCCAATTTGCTGTCGCCAGCATTTATGTAAAGTGCTCGCGAGACACATAAATGCCGTACAATGTGTCAGAATTTTCTCTTCTGTGCCAAGGGGGAAATCTTCTTTGGTGTGACTGGTTTGGCGGAACAGAAATTAATAAATCATTTTTCATATTTATCTGCACAACTGTTTCGTGCATAGCCTTTTGTTGAGACTCTTTTCACGCACGTTTAATGCTGTGGGACTCAGCAGGTTCACCAGGGATGGAATTATGAATGTATGTATGGAATTATGAATATACATATTTGATCACGATACGCTAGTTTTTTACTGGTGTTAAAAGCCGTGTACCACTGAGCATGAGTTATTCGTTCAGCGAATTTCTAATGATTAGATCCATGCCTATACATATCTCTACTCATGCATAGACATACATACATACATATGTATGTATATTCAGCAAAAAGCGCTCGCTTTGGAAGTCAGAAAAATAAGACAAAACTAAAAAAAATTAAATTTTTCGGCAACTTAGGCCTAAAATAAACCAGGTTTTCTTACGAAAAGTTCAGTATTTTTATTGTGAAAATCCCTTTCAGTCCATATTGCCTAAATTAGAGTTCATGAAGAGACTCAATGAGATTATTTTGCTGGGCTAGAGTTTGCCTTCAATTATATTTATAGTGCAAAATGAAAAACTGTAATTGAAGCTGAACATTTTCAAACTACAAAGAAGTGTCGTATAGGCCATAAAGTCCGACTGTCCCATGGGAGTTTGGGGAAGGGAGGAATAAGGCATAAATTTGACCAATCTAATTTCGTCTTAAATTGATTTTAAAGCTAGCCAAAAGTGATATTAAATCTGGAATGATTCAATTAACTTTTTATTCAATCATTAGCAGTTAAATGTTTTTTCCCAGCTTTAAATATACTGGCCTTTGATGTTATACATATGTATGTGATAAGTGCTGAATGAGTACACCGTATGAATAACGGGTTACAAATCTCTCCCGCTGCTTCCATGTTGTTCCAGGCAATAGTATTTTCCTGCCGGAAATACGAATTCAGACTTGACCTACTCACTGGAGCGCTTTGATGGTTATTCTCAATTGCTCTCGGCCCCTTGGGGTAGCACCGTTGGAGAACAGTAAATCAGAAGCCTAAGCCTTCTCTGTCCGGGGTGCATCTATTTTTGTGGCAGCACCAGGCAGACAACCAATTAATTCTAATGCCCCGTTTGAAATACCAAAAATATGCTGTCCATATTTCAATTTGCAGCCATTTGCATTTGCTGTATGCCAGGCAAAACAACGCAGAACAACGCTTAGCATAGACTTAGGGTCTCTCCTTAAACCACCTCCCTCCCTCCCTTTATTGTCCCCGTCAATTAGAAGCAATTACTTACGCAACGATTCTCTTTCCATAGGAACGGCTGTCCCGCCGATTGGATATGGATTGTGCCACCGCTCTCCGGCTCCATCACGCCCGTTTTTCACCAGGAGATGGCACTGTACTACCTGAAGCCCTCGTTCGAATATCAGGACCTTGCCTGGCGCACCCACGTCTGGAAGAAGGGACGCGGTGAGAGCAAAGGCAAGAAGCCGCGCCGTAAATTCAATTTCAAACAAATCGCTAGGTAAGTACGGGCACGCGTACTCTCAGCAGCGTTACCGCTTACCGTTAACGTGGCGACCTTTGCCTTCACCGATGATGCCGCCGTTGATATCCTTCTGCAGCCCTGTCCCGTTCATTGTAATTGTCTTTGTGTGACTTTGGCTGTGTGTGAGCGTACCTGTGCTTGCTCGTTGTGCGAGCGTGTCACACGACAGCATCAGCAGGGATTAGCTTTTAAGTAGATTACATGGATTGTGGTTTATTGCTGTCGGGGGGTCCCACTGTCGCTCCATGCCCGCCTGCTTCACGCCCGGCTTCTACCGTCGCCTTGTCCTCCTCTTATCAACTCTCTCGGAAATTTCGAGCATTGCATCATGGTTGTTGTCCGTGGTATTGTTATTTTAAATGTTACTTTTCCCATTCCACTCCTCCGATTTCTCCTGTCGGGGGTTTTTAATGCGCTGGCTCGGAATAGGAGGTAGCATATGTACATGTGTGCGGTCGGACTTGATTGTTATGCAAATTGTACAACATTATTTTGGCATTACTTGGATAAAATTAAATACATTTGAATTTGTCTTTTAAGTTTGTTGTATATAGTTTTGAGTTACACTTTACATACGACAATGACAATGTATTTGGCAGCAGCAGAATACAATTTTTGAAAATTTGTTTGTCTGAGTCCCATGAAGCTTAAGCGAATACTTACTGGTACATATAACACGAATAGCACAATAATATTCTGCATCTGCAATTATCAACTATGAAAGTTCCATGAAATATAGTATTTTTTATTCTAAACTTAGTTAACTATTTTTTTCACAAAGCAAAAAAGATAAAAATGTACTGGTGATTTGCCTTAAATGGAATTGGGTCGTTCAATTGACTTACAGTGTTGTAATTGGAAAGAGCTGCAATGTGCACTGCAATGTGTTCCTTCGCCGAATGCACGCTTAAATCAACATAAAAAATAAAGCTCAAACAAACAACTGCGGTCAGACCGAACAAATAAAATCAATTACACAATTAACAAAAGAAATCGGCGATGATGAAGGATATATGTACATACATATGTATGTTACATATGTGCCACCTGCTAATGGCCATTAAATGAGTCGTGAAAAATAATAACAATTATTTAACGACCGCACTTTAAATCGTTATGTATTAATGATGTTCTCCACACTTGTCCTGCATTTTCCCAGGCTAATTAATTTTAATTATCTGCAATTGGTCCCATACAGCGAGTCTGGTGCAACAGCCTGGCGCAATGCCTCGATTCACGCCAAACAGCTTAAAAAGTATCTGAAAACTGAATGTCAGATGTTCATTAAAAAGTTATCAATTATAATTGTTAAAAATCGCATACGTGTTTCCATTAAATCGAACACTTTCGAGTGAGAAACTTTTAATCAGTGCTCAACTGAGGAACCTCTGAAACATCAAATACGTGTGAATACTATACATATATATGTACATACATACGTATACATACATATGTATATAAAGCCATGTTCGTATTCAAATGTGTATCCGAATATCTGTATCTGTATAGGGATGACAAGCTGCAGACATAATTAAGTTTAATTGTTTCAGCACGCGCTGCGTCTCTTGGCTGCGTTTCTGATGAGATGAAATGGAATTAAATCAGCGCTGACATCGACAACTTTATGGAAATGAAATTATATTCATGCTCGCACAAAAGTGTGCAACATAATGTGGGGGGCGGGTAGTGAGTATGGCAGGAGGAGAGGAGGGGAGTGGAGTGGAGTGAAGTGGAGAAGTGCCAGGCATATTGAATTACATTTAAACTGCCTATAAGCATCCGTTTCCCCTCTTGTCCCAAAAAAATAGTTCCACGTCACGAGCAGGCAGGCGACAGGCGGTAGACGGGAGGCGGTGGGCGGAAGGCGATAGGCGCAGTGAAAATGGAACACAATTCGAGTAGCATGAAAGAGGAAAAGCAACAAATACGAATATTTCACGACGTACCCTATACTTGCGTAAAGAATCGTAGGATAGCATAGCATATAGAGCTTCGAAAACTTAGGGGATATCCATTGAAGGTACTTGTACATATACATCTATACTTACAAATATTAAGGGGACACAAATAGTTGAATGAAATGTTATTTGGACAAATTTTGGGTCAAAAAATGCACGGTTTATTCACAAAATATGTATATAGATTTATATGTGTGTATGCGTCACAGGAGTACACGCGCATTACGCGCTAAGTATTATATTCCACAGAAGAAAGTGCGAGCTCACAGAATGTCAATATACCCATCCACAAGGGCAGGAGTAGATATAAGAATCACAAAAATAAAGTCGAAGAAGCAGGCGATACGACGTCTGGCGCTGAAGCACCAAGGTTCCCGTCCCCCCATCCTCTCATACATATATGTACTTACCGCCTCTCTCTGTTCTCATTTATTTGCACTATGCATACAATTTTATGCGATCTTGCCTTAAAAGGTGATGGGATGGGAAGGGATGGCAATAAAACTGCTGTGTCCCGTTTCATTATTGACGAGCCATGTGTGTGTTCTCGTGTGTCGAGAGTGGGCCTTACAACAGCAAAATATATGCTCTAGTTGCAGACAATTTTCCAATTATATGGCATGTCAATCAAAGTGCCTATATCGAGCGTCTTGTACTGTGCTATGGTTCTGTGTTCCGCGTGTTGGGGCCTTACCCTCCGACACAAAGGCTTATAAGTGTAATGGCGTTAGCCTTGCCGCCACTGACTAAGCTCTAAGTGCCCTAGCATCTGCCCCAGCCCGGCTCCATGACTTTCTAATCGATCTCCTCGTTACAGGGCTGTGAAATTTACATCGAAATTATTTGGACGCGCCTTGTCGAAGCGCATCAAGGCAACGGTTCTATATGCCACAGAAACGGGCAAGTCCGAGCAATATGCAAAGCAATTATGCGAGCTCCTCGGACATGCATTCAACGCACAGGTGAGTTTAGAAACGAGCACACCGGAGACCGGAGAACACCAGGAAGAATGCTAATAGCGACAATTATTCCCTGAACTGCATAGTCGCATTTGTTTTGAAGCATTAAAAAAACATCCAGGAATAATTGGACATACTTGGAAATTAATTTGGAAAATTTGTTGTAAAAAATATGCAAAATGGGGCCTTTGCCGAGCACTAGGCATATTTCATATTACAAAACGTCTCCAATTTGAAATTATACAACGTTTAATCCACCTCTAATATTAGCCCCATTTTGGCCCTTAGCGACCTCAGCCTACAAGGAAATCCGGTGCCACATAAGACAAATTAGCATAAAAGAGAAATTTACTTTAAATTTTGGGGCAGCTTAGTGTCCGGTTGAGCAGAGTCCAGCTCCGACCAACCAGTCTAGTCCGGTCCAGTTCAGTCCATCCCCTCGTCATGTGTGTATAAAAAGCATCTGCTGCTGCCTGGGAAAATGAGATAAGCCCCAAACACCTGCGACACAATAGTCGTGCAAGATACTCCCCGACATCACAGCATACGGAGCTCATTAAGCCGCCTCCCTGGTGTACGAGTACGAAACGGGGCAATAGGCCGGGTTCTAATGGCCATAAAAGTGTTTGGCAAAGCAGAAAAGAAGGAAACTACGCACAGCTAAGAAATTAAATTGTTTATTCATTTAGATCTATTGCATGTCCGACTACGATATATCCTCTATTGAGCACGAGGCATTGTTAATTGTTGTGGCCTCCACCTTTGGCAACGGCGATCCGCCCGAAAACGGAGAGGTAAGTCCCCCAGATCATATCAAGATAATTAATAGATTAGGCCAGGCCTAACCCTCCCCCTCCCACTCCTCTTTCCACCAAATGAGAACGAAATGTGAACTTTAATTTTCGGTCGTGCCCTCAGCTATTCTCCCAGGAACTGTATGCGCTGCGTGTGCAGGAGTCCGGCGAGCATGGATTGCAGGATTCCAGGTGAGTCCATAAATTCGGTTCTCCTCTTCTCGGCTCTGCTCTTTGCCGTCCCAGTCCTTGCATAAATTTCGTATAAATCAATTTGTTTAAGAACTTCGATGTGGGAGGGAAGCAAAATACAATAAGAAAGACCGAGGAAAAATTGCTTTTTAAGCAAGTTTTCTCTCATTTTGAATTTCAAGCTTATGCAAATGGCTCGATGACTCCTCTGCGTTTCTGCGTTTCTGCGGTCGGCGTTTCTGGCTATCAGTTTTTATTGCACAATTTCAGGGACCCGTATCTCTTGCGGGCGGAATGGTTCATCGGCTTTGCTTGTACAAGTGGATGTAATTAATTTTATTTGTTGCCGAACTGGTTCCAGGAAGCTCCGATACAGTAAGTTCTACTGAAGAAGGACATACTGAAGAAGGGCCTGCCCGGCAGTGGAGTCAAACATTTGTGGCCTGCTGTCACACGATTCATATTCTACGGACATTGCCTTTGAAACTATTCGCATCGCTGCTGACCCTAAAATCCAGCGGTTTTTGTTTGAATTTTTTTTTTCAGTTGGGGCCCATTTTTTGGGTTACATTATTGCTGACACATGCTTTGAAATTGTGTATTATTAATTGGCTGTTCTTGTTTCCCCCATTATCCCTCTGTGTCATGCGTGCCAGGAGCTAAAAAGTGGCGCTCAAATGCCTTCACACACAAACACACACACACATGCAGGATAGAAACACGCACTTAAGTGCGTGCCGCTTGAGAGAGCAGACAAATCCGCGCAATTTCCCTCTCCCTTGCCTCCTTCCTCGCAAACAAAAAAACAATAACAATAATTTTGTTATTTCGATATTTTCCCTCACGTAGGATATGTCTGTGGAGGGTTTTTATGATGTTAAGGGGATTTCCGCTTGACAACTTTGACAACTAAGGACGCACACAGACACAGACACAGACACACTCACATGACTAAATTTATACCCGAAAACACAGGCGAGGGAATGGGAAATGGCTGTTGAAAATAAAATTGAAAATTCATATGTATGAAAGACAGGGAACAAGTGGGAGCAGAAAGAGGGAACGGAAGCTGCCAAGGCACTCTCCTGCGGTGGCAAGCCAATTCAAAAACATATGTATGTATCATATAAGCCTGCAAGTCCAGCAGACGCATTTTTTTATGGGAAACATCCTTAATTGAAATTTAATTTGGGTATTCCCCTGACCTGATACATTTTTGCGTGTTTACTCCTGTTTATCAATTTGTTTTACAATAACCATTAGATGGGATGCGGGAGAAGCTCCTGTTTCCCAGTGCCTAGTGCCTCTCCTGCAGTTTTCAGTAGACTTATTAATTTTATTTATTATTGCCTTTATACGATCCAATTGTGTATATTTAAACGACTGGGTTGTGTGTGTTGTTAGGGCAAAGAAAGCTCATTTTCGTGCAGTTGGTCCCAAGTGCCGTTAATTGGCATTTCCCAGTCCTACGCTCATCATTAGCATTCTGATTAATTTAGATACGAGTGGCTGAGGCAAAGAAAAAATGTGAAATAGATACGATGTACTTTTACTTATCCTGGAATATCTACATTTTGTATCACATGGAAAGTATTTATTTGTTTAAAAACTCTCTATCGATAAGGGATATCGCTAATAGGAGTGTTTTCATGGTTTAATTAGTACTCCTAACTTTGCTGAAATTTAGATCATTTTAAGTCTTGAACGCAAATATTTGTTTCAAATTTAAAACATTCTCATATTCTATCTCTCGTTCCTGTTTTCGGAGCCTGCTCGATTTCATTACACAAACATTACCGAAATGAGAACCCGCCTCCGCCCGTCTCCGACTAGTCCCATGCTGCGTATGAGCAATTTAAGCAATCAAGCTGTTGAGCTCGATGCTGGTGGTTTGGAGAGAGTTTCGGGGATGCTATCGCCATCATGTGAGCCTGAGTGCTGAAGGTTTTTCTTTTTGGCTGCTTTCCCGCTCGAGTGAGCCCGAGCTTGCCTTGGGCATGGATGCTGTATTTGTTCTTGCTGTTTTCCCGAGGCATTTTGTCGCTTCGGAAATTGCTTTGCTGTTAATTGTTTGCTTCACTTGATTTAATTTTAAAGCCAAGAACTCAAAACTTTGTTTGCAAACTTTCCGAACCCGAAACTGTAATAGTTGCTTAATAGTTTTGAAATATGTAGCTTCGCAGAAAGAGCAGACTAGTACGTATGGGAATATAGGGCATATTAGCATCCTCCAAATTGTCTACCCATGAACTTTGATCAAATTGTTGTGGTCCACCGGGCGAATGACACTAGACTAGACAGCGGCCTGCTGGGGAACGAGATATTAAATGTCCATAAAAGTGCACATTCTGATTCTGGCCGACCTACCTGGCCTTGTTCTCCTACGTCTCTGAGACTGTCAGCAGCACGAGTTTGAGGGATCTCAAGCTTACTTAATTGCAGTCTATTAGGCCATCAACGCCTGTGAATGCGAGCTCTTTGAGTGTGTTTGATGACAAGAGAGGGGAAGGTGTATCCGTATCCTGCTGTCTCGAAACTGCAACTGCTACTGCTACTGCCTCTGCACCTTTCTAGAATGAGCCACTTAGGCAGAATTAGACGCCATCATCTATGACGAGATATTTTCTATAAAAGTTGTTATGCTGATGGCACTACCAGCTATCAGCTCGAAATTACTCCAGTTTGCATAATGAGCAGTGCCAAGCATTTGGATAAAATTGTTGTTGAAAACACTCCACAGCATTTCAATGCCTTCTCCAACAGATCTTCATGTCCAAACAAATAATTACAATTAGAGCCATGTTGTTTGGATAGCGACACTTGACTCAAAACCAGCCAGGATAAAGACGGTAAAGAAGTACTAGCACTGCAAAGCTTTGGGGCACCATAGTCAGCAGCGAATAGTCTGAGAGAAACTAACCGACAAAAAAAAGAAGGCCCTTCTTTTGTACATAAGATATGCATGTGCGTATTATGTAACTTTAAATAAAATCAAGATTTCGTATGCGTCATAAGCCCACACATTTTGGTGAACTGTTTTATTATTTTATGCTAGTCTGAATTTCGAGTATCCTTCCAAATTTCAACTAAATCGGATACTATTTTAAGAAAAAACCGTTCGGTAAGGGTATTTCAAGGTGCTCACATCGGTTCCGTTTTTCCAGAGTGTCTGTTAAGGCGGTACAGCCAATTCTCGGCACAAGTTGTCAGCATTTTAATTATGACGCAGTTCAGGATTTGCAGTCTAACTGCCGGCCTGGCTCTTCTCTTACCTTGGCTTATGCTCCTTCCTCTGCATCGGGCCTCCCTCCCTCTCTCTCCAAACTACAGATGTAAATTACAACACTCTTTTCACGCTGTGCCGCACTTCTGGGATGCGTTACTGCCACGGCAGCTTACAGGGGGTACTGGGGGTATGGTGATGGCAGGTAAAATGCAATGCTTTCTCGGTTTGTTTGCGTGTGGAATCGTTTTTCTCCTGCTTCGCTCAACGCTGCTTCTGCTTCTGCTATAGCTGTTGTGTTTGCGCGGAAAGGAGCGTGGCGTGTGATTAAGATGATAAGCGTCACTCAGCTTTCAACGGAACTCACTCGCCAAGAAACGAGAAGACAAGAGAATGGGGGAAGGGGGGAATGGGAGGGAAGGCGTTCGCATTGATAAATTGCATGAGTACACGAGCGGGAAATGGAGATCTTGTCCTGGTGGAGCGGAACAGCAATTACAGTGCCCGGGAATCTGTGGTTAATGAACGGTGGCCCAAAAGTGGTTTTTGTGATAATTACAAGATTACCGCTCACACGCCAAAACGCAAGCCCTTCGACCTTAAAAACTAATTCGATTGTTTAATTTGAAAAGATTACAATCAGTTTCCTTTTCTTTTCAAGAGTTAGAATATGCACAGGAAATGGAGAATATGGGAAATAGTTGTATTTCAAGCTTTAGGAAGGTGCATAGTGCATATGAGAAATTTTAAGTATTTATCTTCGGCAGTTAAAGCTAATATACTCTCACAGCGACATAACATTTTTAATACTTGTA
Source organism: Drosophila affinis (assembly GCA_037356375.1). Classification (NCBI taxonomy): domain Eukaryota; kingdom Metazoa; phylum Arthropoda; class Insecta; order Diptera; family Drosophilidae; genus Drosophila; species Drosophila affinis. The sequence continues at coordinate 30,247,456 of CM074800.1, forward strand.
ATAATATTATATTATAATAGAACAGTCCGCTCAACTCCACCACTGCCAGCTCTTCAGCCTGGCATCTTGTAATCCCTGGCAGTCTCGGCTCCATCATTCGCTGTTAACAAGCTCCTACATCTGGTAAGCTCAATGTCGGCTCTATGCTCGTCGTGGGTCTGGGGCTCATGGTCGCCATCGCCCGTCGCTCGCAACAGGTTTTTACGACTCCAACAAAGCCATAAACTTTGACCCAAAGCCAAGTTGAGCAGCAGGAGCTCAAATAGTTTTAAACGCACTCTGCCAGCCAGACCCTGGCCAGATGCACGTGGCAGCTTGCCCCGGCACTGGCTGAGGATAGCCCTCGTCTCCAGATGTGGGGAGGCTGGCTGGCCAAAAGCGGATCTCTTCCTTGTAAAGAGTGCCATTGTTCATTGTTGAATCATCACTCAACAGGGACAGACCGAGGGTGACTGCAGTTGGGTGCAGGGAATGCCCCACATGCTGGGAGGAAGATCCTTCCGAGCTGGGTTTTCCTGACGAGCTGCTGACGAGAGGATGATTACCTTTTTTTTTAGTGAATTGCTCGCACAGTTGAGTCTAAGTCCAAGGCTTGCCGTGCCCGTGCCCGTGCCCGCGCCCGCGCCCGTCCTCGTCATCGTCCCTGTTCAGTCCTGCCCTCCGCCTACTTTTAGCTCATTTTATTTTTGGTTTTTTTTTGTACATTTCTCCCCATTCGTTAGCTACATCAGATGACAAGCGTAATAAATGTTGTGCTGTCAGTCTCTTCTGTGCCTCTTATTGTTGCCTCCTTTGGCGTGTTTTGTTCATTGTCTTGTTCCTGCACAACAACAGTAGAGGGTGGCGGGAGGCGCCCTTGACCACGCCTCATTCCTTTTGTGGGGAGCCTTTGTGAAATCCGAACCTAAAGAAAGGAAGCTGGCCGGCCTCCCCTTCCGACGGGAGGCAGGCCCGATTTTAATTTGAGTGTTTTTAGACCTTTCCTCTTCTCTGCGGAGAAATTAAAGGAAATACCATAGCATACTTTTGGGCCGCACAATCAATTGAACTGCAACTAGGAATCTGCACTATCTACATACATATCTCTTCTTCATCACGCACACATTTCTGCGATCTAGCATTGGCGTGACCTCGTCGAAATCCTTCATGAAGGCCAGCTCCCGTCAGGACTTTATGAAGTTGCCCCTGCAACAGGTGAAGAAAATAGACCGCTGGGACTCGCTGCGGGGCTCCACATCGGACACCTTTACCGAGGAAACCTTTGGTCCGCTCTCTAACGTTCGGTTTGCAGTCTTCGCCCTAGGCTCTTCGGCGTATCCGAACTTCTGCGCTTTTGGACAGTACGTGGACAATATTTTGGGCGAGCTGGGAGGCGAGCGACTGATGAGGATTGCCTACGGCGATGAGATGTGCGGCCAGGAGCAATCGTTTAGGAAATGGGCGCCCGAGGTCTTCAAGGTAAGTGATTGCTTAATTAATGCCGAAGGTGTACTATCTCAAGTAAATAATTACTACAATTTTCGCTGCATTATAAGTTTGATTTTCAAAAAGACTGGGATTTCAAAAGGTTATTTCGATGCTTTTTTGTTGTCCCGTCTGTATATTTATAGTACTGAAGGGGCCTATAATAATATTCTCCACAGCTTGCTTGCGAAACGTTCTGCTTGGATCCGGAGGAAAGCTTAACGGACGCCTCGTTGGCACTCCAGAATGAGTCCCTCACCGTGAACACTGTCCGGCTGGTGCCGTCCGCGGCCAAGACCACGTTAGACAGCGCTCTCTCAAAGTACCACAACAAGAAGGTGCACTGCTGCAAGATAAAGGGGCAGCCACACAACCTGACCAAGCTGAGTGAAGGAGCAAAGACAACAATGCTGCTGGAGATCTGCGCCCCAGGGCTGGACTACGAGCCGGGGGATCACGTGGGAATATTCCCGGCGAATCGATCGCAGCTAGTGGAGGGTCTGCTGGATCGTTTGGTGGGAGCTGAGAATCCGGACGAGGTTCTGCAGCTGCAGCTTCTCAAGGAAAAGCAAACATCGAACGGAATCTTCAAGTGCTGGGAGCAGCACGATAAAATTCCTGCAGACACTCCACGGAATCTTCTGGCTCGCTTCTTTGACTTGACCACTCCCCCCTCGCGGCAGCTTCTTACCCTCCTGGCCGGATTCTGCGAAGACAACGCCGATAAGGAGCGACTCGAGTTACTGGTGAACGACTCGTCAGCCTATGAGGACTGGCGGCATTGGCGCTTACCCCACATGCTGGATGTCCTAGAAGAGTTTCCCTCGTGCCGCCCTCCAGCGCCTCTTCTCTTGGCACACCTCACGCCTCTGCAGCCGAGGTTTTACTCCATATCTTCCTCTCCACGTAGGGTCAGCGATGAGATCCATCTGACAGTGGCAATTGTTAAGTATCGCAGTGAGGACGGTCAGGGCGACGAGCGCTACGGTGTCTGCTCCAACTATCTGTCGGGCCTGCAGGCAGATGACGAGCTCTTCATGTTCGTGCGAAGTGCTGTGGGCTTCCATCTACCCGCCGAACGCAGTCGTCCCATTGTCTTGATCGGACCCGGCACGGGAATCGCTCCGTTCCGCTCCTTCTGGCAGGAGTTCCAGCTGCTTCGCGAACTGGATCCAGCTGCCCCGCTACCCAAGATGTGGCTCTTTTTCGGCTGTCGAAACCGGGATGTAGACCTGTATGCGGAGGAGAAGGAGCGGCTGCTGAAGGAACGAATATTGGATCGTGTTTTCCTGGCTCTCTCCAGGGAGCCGACCATCCCCAAGGTGAGCTTTGTGCGAAAGCAACTTTAAACTTCACTCGGATTCCGATTCCCTGCCGCTGGACAAACTTTCAAATGAACAATCTGTTCGACCTCACCTCCGCCTTTCTCAACTTAAGCAATGATTTGTTTGTGCATTTCAGACATATGTGCAGGACCTGATTGAACAGGAATTCGATTCGTTGTACGACTTGATTGTGCAGGAGCGGGGCCACATTTACGTCTGCGGCGATGTCACCATGGCCGAGCATGTGTACCAGACCATCAGGTAAGGTTTTGCCTTAGTTTGATTGCCTTTGTGTGTTGGGGCAAGCAGTGGGCGTGGTTGCCCTGTTGCCGCTTCCCCCATTTCCTCCTTTTTACCATTCCCTCTTCACACTATCTCTTCTGGGAATTTTCTGTTTTCTAATGCTTTGCGGTCAGGTATTTCGCCATTGCTTGGCTTTTATATTTCTTTTCTCTACTTCGCATTTTTCAAATCTCTTGATTACGTGCCCCATTGTGAAATACGACTGGCTGTCTCTGTCCGTACACCCACAGGATATTGCATAATAACTGTCCTCGACGGGGGATTTCAATGGGGACTAATATTAAGCGGTTTAGGCTAATAGGCACTGAAGCAGAAAGCCGACCTAAGCTGATGCGTTTTGCTAATTAGAAGTTCCTGATTATCGATTTCCTTATTTTTCCGAGAACTCAGGTTTCAAGGGAAACAAATGGAAGAATAAGACGGTCCATGATATGTAAAGCTTGCGAAAAATAAGAAAATTTCCTGTGCAGAACAAATCTAGTCGCATGGTTTTCTTTTCTCTGATTTCATTCGTTTTTCTCTTTGCCAGGAAGTGCATTGCTAGCAAAGAGCAGAAATCCGAGGCGGAAGTCGAAACATTTTTGCTCACACTGCGCGTAAGTATCCTTAAAGGTTCCTTCCGTGTATACATTTACTGGGTGCTCTCTGAGGTTGACCCTTTGTGCATTGCATTGCAACATTTGAAAACTGCAATTGTGTATCGTTGTTTATGGTTTGCAGGACGAGAGTCGCTACCACGAGGACATCTTTGGCATCACCCTGAGAACAGCTGAGATTCACACCAAGTCTAGGGCTACAGCGAGGATACGGATGGCATCGCAGCCCTAAGGAAACTTATAATCAAAATACGAAGAAAATACCAGTACCAGTATCCACATATTAGTTCCTTTCATAATTAACTGCAAATGAATGTTCTCGCTTCTTTCATTACTTGTACGTACAATAATAACTAATTAACCAACGTTTAATTTTATTAATTAACTTCAAAATAAAAAGATGGAATCAAAGTTCAAAGCTCTAAATGTTCAAGTATACTTCCAATAAATCATTCCTTCAAAAGAAACCCAACAAAGCGTCTATGAAAAATGTTCCGGATTAGTCCGATGCAATTTCCCATTTTTTTTTTTGCTGTCAAAGAAAGGCACTGGGCTAAACCGCTTATATTGGGCGAAGGGAAGTGGGACGCGGTCCAATTGATACAGGTTGGTAAATTGGGCAGAAAATGCAATTTATAGAATAAAAACCGATTTCGATTCATGGCCTTTACCTCAAAGTTTGTTTTCCGCGACTCGTTCTGTTCAATAATGGCAAATAATACCAACGGTAAAATGACAAACGGGAAAAAACTCAACCCCGAACCACATAAATTTACCTTCCGCGATTTTCATTACACTTCAAATTGCGCGTAGCACAGTGGTGTAAAATAACGAAAATAATTAAAATGAATTAATCATTGGCTTGGATAGATTGAAATATGTATATACAGAGTTCCACTTTAGAAGCATTCGCGCTCAGTTGTTGAAACATGTACATAGATAGAAATCCAAAAGTCTGTAATTCACTCGCTTGTACAGTATGCAGTTTCCGTGAAGTATAAAGTATATCAGGCCCGTGTGCATCCGCAGACTGGATTGCTGGTTGGGGCTGCGCTAACATTCCGGTGGCTGTCTGCGGTTTCAAAGCGTTAACAGATTTGCACTCGTACCTTAGCGAAATTCTAAACATCTCCATTCTGACTTTGGTCGAGGGGTTCACCGCCAACCCTTCTAGCGTCTCTCTTCCACACTCGTCTCTGGTTTCAATGCTAAAATTGAATTGAGGCGCTCGCTCGCTTGGCTTCTGTTTGACTAGTTTTTGTTTGTGTTTTTACAGGGTAATAACTGGGTATATGGGTGCATCGGTATGTAGCTGTCGAGTGGAGTCGTCTTTGCTTACTTATGTTAACAAATTGGACTGTGGGGTACTTGTTTGTCGAAACACACAACTTTAGCGTTCTTGTTTCATTTCGAACTTCGTTTTTCGTTATATTTTTTTTAACGGAAATTTTTACTGCGGTGCGAGTCGTGGTTTGACTTCTGATTGACATTTTTTCCTACCTTTTTTTACGATATAGCACGAGTATCTCTTTCAATCAACTCGGCCGCGCTCATATTTCAGGGTTTGACATCTGTCAATAGCAGAGATACAGGAAGCTGAAAGATATTGCTTAGGAAATGGGGATCAAAAGTCTTACTGGTTGAGTTCTTTGAGTTTAAAAGATATAACCTAGTGGCCGAAGTACGACACATCTTAATCATTTTAAAGAAAGTTACTTAATGTGTTTGAATGTATTCAATATGCGGAAAATGGAAAACAGATTGATGATTCCAGAAGGATCTAATTCTATAATATAATTAAATATTGGAATAAAGTATCTTTATAGATAATCACTGGAATACATATGTACATATATTTAGCAGTTCGTTCTTGATATATTTAAGACTTTTTAATCATTTTATTCTATGCATTTTGTATACTATATGTTCATACATATGTAAGTAAATATGTTACTTAGTGCAGATCAAAGATCTTAAGTGAGACTTAACCTGTCCGCGAATAGAGCTTTCACTGTATTTCCTTGACAGCGAAACACGAAATAATACACCAACAGCACTTCTGGTCCGCCAGTCGAAATAGTAGATGTTCGAGTATCACTGACCTCTTGCAGTCTTCTGCCTTATCGGCATTCGACTTATGCAAATTCTGTGGAAATTCGTAGCTATGTACATACATATGTACATATTGCTGTTCTTGTGGATTTCAATTGAAATCAGTGCAAATGACATGGTAGCACAGCAAATTAAGACATGCTGACAGCGCTATAAAATACCTGAAATCGCTGTTACCAACAGAAAAATGAGTGTAAAACGATGCAGAAACCGCCTTAAGCTGATGTCAATGGCTTATTGCCTTTTTTCGATACCAACTGGAATCACCTGATCTTTTAGTTAGAACCGCGTTTTTGTAGTCAGAGTCAATTGCCAAAGGGTCTTCGGTTAATTGCAGTGAATACACATCTCACTAACTGTTGGAATCAAGTTTCCTCCATGAACTTGAAACATCGTTGGAATCAGCCAGGCCAGCAGCAAACGTGCAACAGTCTTTGGCACGCGCCCCAATCCTAGTGCCTCCGAAAGGCTAACCGGCTTTTGCCATGCATGCCCCACGCTCTCACACTCCCGAAATCAAAATTAATCAACCGACTTTCAACGCAGCACATAACCACCGTTCCGACCACCGACAGCCTCGTCCGACCAGCATTCCTGACATAATTCCGTGTGTGAGTAAGCAAACGAGTTCGGGAAAAATTAGACGTCATCGGCGACACGCTCAACAGGCGGCACGACCCGTACCCACAGACGCAGCAGCCAGTCTAGCCGCTGGTAACAGAAATTACAGACACCAAAAAAAGATTGAGAGAGAACAGAACCTGAAAATTTAATTTTTTATACTCCAACACAAGACAATGCTGTAAAATTGCATATGCAAAAAGAAAAAGCCACCACTGAATAAAACAGTTAGGGGCGAAATAACATAAGGGTTACCTAAGGGAACAAAACCACACCACACTTGCTTTAGCATTAAAAAAAATACTACAATAATTTTGAACGAACATCGCTAAACAGCTAACGCCTCCGTTTTCGATCTTGGGAAAATTGACTTAAGCACTTTGCGCCAACTGTGTCCGAGCGGTAATAAAATGAGCCAGTAAAGAGCCATATGCACTTGGCAGTAGACTTTTGCTAAGAATTCACTGAGCAGAAAAAAAAATCGCACATTCATCATGATATGCACAGGCTATAATATAATAATTTATACATCATTTTCATAATTTTCAGAACAGCCATTGCCTAATGTTTTTCCAGCCATCGGCATTTAGCTTTAAAACAGCCAAGTCGGCATCATTGTTCAAGCTCATCTTGGCACTTGCTTTGCCATTCGGACTCGACGCTCAGGCACTCCACTCATGCAGTGCGGCCGCATGTGTGTACAGTGAATAAAAAAAGTGAAGGCACACCCACTGTATCTAAGAGAAGTGTGGAAGACTAATGACCGTTAAATAAACATATTATGGCATATTCCTATCCATATTCTTACACAAATCTGATTGAAGCTATATCAGGAAACGGTACGAACTGAAATAAAGAAATTATAGTTTATACCCATTGCACTTGAAGTAATTAATATGATCCAAAATCTGTATGATCAGTATCAGAAACCGAAGCGTCCGTTGGCGAACTCTAAATATCATGGTGTGCGTGCACTCTATTGATTCACTGTATATGCGAGCGAGCGAGCATGGTTACGGATAGCAGCAGCAAAGCAGCAAGGCAGCACAGCGCAGCGCTATGTAGCTTCGATTCGTTTATTTAGTTAGTAGCGAGATTTGAGCGCGCAACGTTGACGTCGCGGCTGAACAGCAACTAAACGGCGACAGAAGAAGCGCTCAGATACAGTGCGTAGTCCCTACGCTGAACAGCTCAAGAAAGGTGGCGTGTGTGTGACGGCGAAGGTGCGCGGGGCGCAGACATGAAGTGAATAAGAAATTGGAAAACCACTAAAAGACAACGCAGAAGCGCAAATAAAACGCAAGAAACGTGGCCAAGCCAAAAGCAAGGCAAAACCCAACAAATCCACAACAACGGCGGCCCAATAGCGGCACAGCCGCGGTTCCCCGATAATCACAAAATATTCCTCTGGGCCGCCTCTGAAGCCAAAAAGCGCGAAAAATTTTGTCGGCTCTATACGTAAATGTAAGTGTAAGTGTCTGTCAGTGTGTTAGTTACAACAAACAGGGCGACACTTGAAACAAATTTAAACAACAAAAACGAAACAAATGCAAAAGTTGTTAATTGTTGATTTCGGTTGCCAAGAGTGAAATTATTGAACAAGAAATGGGCTCTTGTTTGGAATGGGAGGGGAGGGTATTTTTGCCCTAAGAAACGGGGAAAATGCGCTTAAATATTTACTGGCGATAAATATGGTAAATTGTAGTGCAGCTCGGTTGAATTCATAGATTGTACAAGAAAGGTGGGGAGTACAGGTCTATTGAATCAAAGAAGAGTAGAAGAGTACTATAAACCATATCTTATAATCCCTCATACATTTTATTTTAAGCGCCATAAGCAGATCCTAGCTACATTCTAAGCAAAATATGTTTGGAATAATTATAAGCTTGCCTTGTGACTCATACATTATTTAAGAGAAGGAGATCAAATATAATCGTACAAACAAACTCGAATATGTACATACATATGTAGGAACAGATTAAAGTCGAACAATAATAATATCAAAATGTATTAATATATGTATGTGTTCTTAGGTTTTTCAGATTGATGTACATAAAATCAATTTAAAGTATTTGATGGATTTGATAGAACCGGGAAGAATAATGCGAAGTAGTAATAACAAGACAACTTGCGTTTATGAACCAAATTTGTTCAAGTGAACTGATCATCGATTTTCTGTGAAACATAAACTCGTACTCGCAGGTTTACCCACAGTTCCCCAGAAGTGAGGGTGGGCTCCTGCTGCTTCTGCTGCAACAATACTTCTGAATAATTTTGATTAAGGTGTTTATTTCTCAATGACTTATAGATATAGCTATTCATACATATTCAGAGATCTTCAAGTTCGGTTCAGTTCAGTTACCTGCGCAGAAAACAAGTACTTGAAATACCTCTCAATTATTATCTAATTTTGTTTCTCTTTGTTCAACACATTGTCTTCATTGCGGCTGTCAACGGGTGTATAGTGCTGAGTGCTGATCTCAGCGATAAAGCTGTTTGAAGTTTGAAATGTATCAACAATTAATGAGACTTGGCTATGATTGCAATGGTACTTGTACATGTATGTGGCAGATGGATGAGATAATAGTTAGTACTCTGCGGCAGCAGCCAAGACCTTTTAAGGTTCATTGCTACTTGTCACAAATTTTACCCACTTGATGCTGCTCTGCTTTCGGGCGTTTGGCCTGCTTAGTTTAGGCCTTTCATGAATGATGCTCAACACTAAACAGTCGCCCCTATAGCACTACCGCACTACGGCCGGGCCATCGTCCGACCACAACAACCAAATCAAAATCAAAAACAAACAAATGGCAAGCCACGCGTGTCTGCCTATTTAGCCGTGGCTTGTGAACTTTTTTTGACAGCTTTTGTGGCTCTCAACAAGCTTGTTAGTTCCGTGAAAATTCCGAATTGTGTGGATATACGGTTCCCTAATTTTTGGCTGACTCATTTGCACGTTTTCTCTGGGGATTCTTTCTGAATCAAGCCTCGATTCTTGCCGATTTTAGGTTCTATTTTGGCTTTAGCGCCTTTTTGTCGGGCAGGCGCCTTCGAGTGAGCAGAGAGGAGAACTCAGTTGCTTGTTATGGCCAGCATTTATTTTACGTAAATTATTAACTCTGCCTTATTAACGTCTGAGGTTCAAGGTTAGGAATGGAATGGCCATTGAAGTGAACTGTGTGCTTAAACTTCTTATATACGAATTAGTATAAATCTTGTGTGTCGACCCGACCGTACATGTATCTACACTGTGTTCTACCGGAGAATTGCTATAAATAATTTCTGTTACGTGAGATTAGGCCAAACACCCTGCCCATGTCGCGTGTGGATGATAGTTCAGAGCTGACTATATACATATGTACATATCTTTCACGTGTTCAAAAGTAGCTTGAAAAAAATGAAAACAGGTGAGAGGTAAAATAATCGTTAGGTCGGGTATTCTGAAAACGGGTGATAAAATAACACAATTTTAAGCCAGCGCGATCGACTGCAGAGAAAACTTAAGTTTGGTGCAACTGTTTTCAGTATTTAGTTCCACCTCCAACCATAAAACATCCTGTGGGCCTAAAAACGGCAGGCCAAACGGAGTGCAAAAGCGACTAGCAGAACGCGGCTTGAAAGACGCGCCGAAAACAGTGGGCTGCAGACAACAAAGAAGTGGCAGAATTAAAAAATCATTTAAAGCATTTAAAAACGCTCGCTACCGGATAGGTTGGGAATAGGAGAGGGCGTGGGGCAATTGGCCGGGAGCCACACATGGCACCCGCTGCGTCTCTCGCCGCCTCGCCCAGAAACCCGGCACGTGGACCCATTTAAAGTAGTGCAGACCGACCGTAAAACAAAACATAAAACAAAAGCAACAAAACACAGACCAGCCAACATGTATACATATGTATGTATGTCCATATACTCGTAAGTATATGTATATGTAGCAAACAAAATATTTTTGAATTTTGATGAATGAAACGCCAAACGTTTTGAATTTGAATTTGAACTGAAGGCTCGAAGATGAGTGTGAGTGCAAAGACTCACAGTCTTTTGTTTTTTGCACAAATTGTGATGCAGAGCAGGTACTGGTCTGCATGTCGAAACAGCGATCGTTCAGGATCCAAAGCCTCGTATTTACCAACACTTTGGGATGTGCAGGGATCAAACATTTAAATTGTGTTATGGCTACAATCTTCTAAATACAGGCACAACCCATTCGTAAAACTTTCATTCAATCAAAGTGCACGAGTTGAATTCGCATAAAAAAGTAATAAAAACAGGAAAGAGAGCTAAGTGAATTCGAAATGTTTTTTGGCTTACTAAATATTAAATCAATTAATTTGATGCATTTCGGTTACCAGGAAACGCAAGCTTTATGAAATTTTTTCGTACGTCATTTGTGGCTTCGAAAAATTCCCAATGGTTCGTCCGATTCGCCTGAATTTTATTTTTATGTACATATGTATGTACATATGTACATATGTATGTATGTATTTCTGTTTGCTTAAACACAACACAAGTAAGATACATTTATGTATGTATTTCCCGGTCGATGGTCGATGGACAGTCACCGAGCTAACAGCGGGCCCCAAATATAAGATAAATACGAGTGCAAAACTTTTAATGAATGGAATATAAACACAGATGATGAGGCCGCCTAAATGGTCCCGCGGACACATTTAATTTCTTCGCTACTTCGAGTTATCAAGCGTAATTCAATTGAACAATAATTGAATAAAAGTCCCTTAAATTCCTTGCTTCAAAACTATATTATAAAAAAATAGCGAAATTCTCATTTTATATCCTACATACCCTTAGAGCCCACTTTTCTTTCTATGTGGGGTTCTGTTGGTAGTTTTTACTTATTTAGCTCTGAGATAACTTAACCATAACTTAAGTCTCCCAACTTCCGGTCACAATTTGTTGTATTTTCTTCTGACCATCTAAAACTCTTTCTAAGGAGAGAGAGAGAGACAGAGAGAGAGCCGGCGGCAGAGGTTCGCGGTATACCTTGAGGAATTTCCGCAACATTCCCTCATCTCGTGCCTTGAGTTTGCAACCATGCAAAAACAAATATGATCAGAATAAAATAAAAAGTTGCCCGACAGACCATTGTTCCTGTGTTTTGATAAAAACTTGTTTCCATTTTTCAGCATATTGAAACTAAAATCACAATAAAACAGCGAAATTTCATGAAGAAGTTGCTTTGGAATTTCGCCAGCTTCGATCAGATCATGCCATCTCGTTCCAGAGTCTCCCGTCCCGTGCCGACATTGGTCGAAACCAAATTGCGCCACTAATTGCACGGCAGTGATGGCGCCATAGGGGCTGTTTTGAAAAATTCCGCTAAAATAATACAATAAATGGCGCCCAACAGCCCAGCAGCCTTCGTCGCACGGGACACGTACGTGGTCTAATTAATTTGCTTTTAGAAATACAAATACAAAATATTTACTATTAAATTATTGCCCCTCAGTAATTCGGAAACGTGTGTAAAAATATTTCGCGGGTTGCGGCCTCGCTTTGAAATTATATTGAATATCGATCGATTGAGCTGTGCTGTGCTTGCCACGCCCTGCCTTGACTCATACTCATCCATCCTAGGTTTCGGGTTTTTCTGTTATACATACTCATGCATTAATCACCCGGCCCATACGCCATAAAAATGTAAATAATACCTTACCGTTTTGGAAGACTAGTTTCGTCTTGACTTTACGATTACGTTGTATATTTCTTTTTCGCAAAACATGCTTTAGTTTAATGATCTGCCATAAAGTTAAATGTTCAATTAGTGCCCAGGCGTGACATTTTCGCGGATCAATGTCAGCTTGAGACTTTATCCCGCTCGCAATTGAAAATAAAGATAAGTCTGAGGAAATGTATGAGGGGCACCAGGTGGGTCGGTCAGTCTGAAAGCAAAAAAGATGAGCCCCTAATGAGGAGGAAATATCGTTTCAAGGGCTTGGGACTATTGCCAAGAATAGAAAATAGTTGCACGAAGTCAAAGCAACCTAAGCCAACGATAGATTATAGATTACCGCTGTTCACTATCAACAAATTATCGTTGCCTTCCTTCAAACTTTCTCTCAACCCCAATTCGGGCTCGTAAGTTGGCCCCAAAACATTCTCCAGACAATCATTACTTGCAGTTTCCCCAAAGTTTCCCCAGCAAGAACTTAGGCCAAAGTAAATTCTCTGCATTACAAGTTGTTGATTTCGGTGTTCCTTTCCCAGCCTTTGTTGCCATGGCACCCACATGCACATGTAGGCAAAGTGCCACAGAATTGCTGTAAGTATCGGATGGATACAAAATGTATAACAAGGAAGCAGGAAAACTTTTAAGTCGGACCATCCCTTCGTCGAAACCCGTCCCCGAATTGTAGTTATAACAAAACCATTGTAAACAAAAACCTTTCCCGAAAGGGCGGTAAGTAAACATTCATACACCATTTGCATTTTGAGCCAGAGACAGGGAGCGACAGGGAGCGCCAACACCGTCTACTTTACGTCAAATTTTTGTGTCAAATCAGCGCAAATTCGCAGGCGTTTAACCAGCCCGCCCTAAAAGCCGGAACCACCTACTCTGGAATAGAGTAACCTCTTAAATTGGGCAGTCGTTCTTGATCCTTCCCCTTCCCGCGTGGAACAATGAAGATGCGGAGAGAAATGCAGAGCAAACATTTTGAACAAAGTGTCGAGTGCGAAACGTCACAGACGCTGGCACAGACACACACTCGGAGATACGTATATAGAAGTATTGACAGCAGATAAGGAGCATCCGGGGGATATGACAGCACATATAGTGTGCTATGACAAATGTTGTAATGGTGGAGTTAGATAATATTGTATGCCAGCTGCTGTTTCCACCTACATATGTGTACCTCCAATGTACGGAGTCAAACTATTGGTAAACATGAAAGGTGCTCTAGCCTAGGAGGCCGAAGTTTTTAATGCAGATACCCCTACAGATGGATCGTTTTCATGTCAGCTATAAGAAGTAGTCAACCGCTTTTTATAAAATTTGTAATAGTATGTATATACTCAAGGAACTAGTTTGCATAAAAACATACAAGAACAACATACATGGTCGGATGCCTATGTCTAATCGGCATTTGATGATTATCTACTAATATTTAATAAATATATTTTTAGTGGTCGCATATGGTCCATTCTATAAACTGCAAAGGCTGCAAGCAGTCATTTCCAAATCTGATATTCCCATCTTAGCTTTCGATACTTCAGGTAATACAGGTCTCAGGTCTCTTCTAAAGCACATCATTGATAGAAAAGAAATATTTTGACCCAATTGAAGCGCGAATTTCGAATTTATCTGTGTACAATGTATTTTCATGTATGTCTATTCTATTTCGATCCAATTCGGTTTCTGTTAATATAGAAACAATCATAAAATTAAAATATAAATAAATAAAAATAAAATTTGCCCATAACAAATCGCATCGAAGAACCGTGTCAGGAAACATTCTGTGGCTGGGGCAGTTGTGTCTGTTCTGTGGTGTCAAAATGAAAATTCGCATACGGAAACAGCAATAATTGCGGCCACAACACTGACAGTGACGTCGATGACAACCGGGAACAACAAAGTTGCCGCTCTGGCCCGATCCGATCCGATCCGATTCATTGGCATTGGGTCGGTGGATTCGGTTTTCGGGTTTGAGGGATTTCAGTTGTTCGATTTGTTTTATAACTTCCAGTGTACATTTTTGTGGCTTGGCCACCAACTCGATTGGCAGGGGAAACGAGGGAGAGTAGGAAATTTGAATACTACTTTTGCAGCTCCAAAGTAGAGCAGTACAAAAGCATCTGAAAGTTTCAGACATTTGTGCGCTCTGGCCTGGCCCACATTTGCCAGCAATAATGAGAATATCTTTCGGTTTCACTTCAAGTTCAAGAAGTTTCTCCTCCCTTCCCCTCCTCTTCATTGAGGAAACCACATAAAGACAGACAAAAATCCGCCCAAATTAGATAAACATATAAATGATTATTGACACAGAAAGACTATGCCCAGGGCATGAATAAATTTAGAATATGTAATGTGCATATGAATGCAGACCAGGAAAAGGACACAACTGGCAATACAAATTGACGTTTTATTTGCCTTTCACCTGATGACGGACGACAGCAGGCAGACAGACGAGAAAGGACCCAAAAGAAGACACGGCCAGAAAGGGACGGTACACAGACCCACACGACAGAGGCAGACAGGCCGACAGGCAGACAGACGAACCCGAAAACCTCAACGCATAATGAAGTAATTGACTGACTTTGTCTTTGGCCAACAACGAAAGTTGGCAGCTCCCAGTTCCCAGCACGCAGCCCAGACAAGCCAGACAAGATACTCGTACAGCTTTAAGATAGAAATGTATCCCATGTAGCGGTACGGTATCGGTGGAACGGGGAAGCGACTACTGCCCCTCTCCAGCTCCATCTCCATCATCGAAACACCGAAAGTTCGCTTTCTTGCTTTGGCTTTCAAAATGTGAATGCACTTTTGTGGTACGTGACAGGTTTTTGTTGCTCCACTTTTGTTTTCCCGTTCCCGTTCCGCCGAGCATCAGGAAGGAACACAGGGACGTGGATGTGGATGTGTGGCTGGCGTTATTGACTTTTTGACTCACATTAAATGGGTCTTAAAATCTTGAAAAGTTTTGATGTGCTGGCTTAGGGTAAGCTGACCAGAGGGAGGAGGCAATACAATAGGATGGATGGATCTTAAAGCAGGTTTATAGGGATGTCTTCTGATTTCTTTACGTGAATTGTGTCCAACAAAACCTAGCAGGCTAAAAGTTATTCCCAGACGCAGTCAATGCACATTACTTGTTTCGTTTTTGTTTCATCGACAATTTGCCTCACATTGCATTTAAACAATTAAAAACAATTAAATTGTGTTAGCTTAATTTTCTGTGGTTTCTTTCTAAGTATACAAATCGTATCTATTTATGTGTTTGTGCAAATAATTTTAATTCATCGCTTAAGCAAGTCACGTCCCTCCAACAGGGTCGATTGTGACTAATCAAGGGGAGTTTGGAGACAGCGCCGATTCAGCAGCACCAAGTCTAGTATTTTCAATTAAAATCAGAAGCGTAATAATTAAAACCAAACATTTGTAAGTGTGTAAGGTCAACAACTAGCATTCCATACCATACCGCCTGTTCAGACTTCCTTCAACCCTCTCTGTAATGACCCTTCAATCACAGGTCTATTCGAGTACGTGTGTGCCTGATCAATGGAAAATGGAAATGAATTGCCATCGGCTGTCAAATTAATATTGCTTACAAACCACATACATATGTATATTGCTGGGATGTTGTTTCCTCGTTTCCTTGATTGCCATTGCCATGGCCATTTTCATTGCCTAAAGGCCCCCGGCTGTGGGTAGAAGAATATAGGACTTACGCAAAGGGTTTCGGCGCAGAAGATTGGGATGCTGAAATCTGTGCTATTACTGTTCGGGGACTAAAGACCATTCAAAGTTTCGAATGTAGCCACACCTGGTAGCATTTAAATGCAATTAAGTTCTATGCCCATCTACAATTACCTACAAGTACTCGGATCAAAGTATCTTCCAACTACTTATTTAACCCGAAGGCCCGACAGCTCCGAGGCAGAGATCGTGCTAAAAATAACGAAGAATGCATTGCCATTGGCATTGCCATTACCAGCATAAGTCTGTGCCACTTAAAGGTAATTTTCGCTTGTTATGGGGTGTACGGAAAAGGAACAGGAACACTTATCTAACATACGTACGGGGAGAGTCAGGAATAGAATAGAGCTAGAGCAGGCGAAAGCGGGGCTTATTTCTCACTAAAAATAGAAGCCACCATTTTCCAACGGCGCAGAGCAGAGCCATGATGGCCCATAAACGAGGAGCAGGCCAATGCAGCCCCGATGCGGCATGCACGACGCAGCATGCCAAACTGCTGATTGACATAAAAGAGCAAGTGGACTTATTAAAAAACAGAGAGTGGCTGGCTGCCCAGCAAGAACTGGCAGCAGTCATACCAAAGAAGATGAATCAACATTCCAGGCGGTCAACGTACCACGTCAAGGAATGCTCTTCTGCTACTCCAGCTCCTGCTCCTCTGCGACTGCAGCAGATGATGGTGCTGACATGGAGGTGGGGCTGGCAATCTACAGCTTAATAAAGACAAAGACATCCAGCCATTTGGCAATGCATTGGAAGAGGCTGCTTAACCAAACCAAACCAAACCAAACAAGAAGCCAGCACGCGTTCGGTTATAGCGAAGATTAGATGCCCTTCCTAATCCCAAATACTGATTCTAACGATACAGGCGTGTCTGCAGACGATTGGATTTATGAGCAGGCTTCCAATTGGATAAAAAAACAATAGCATTCATTCCAATTATAGAACACCCTCATGTAGCATGTAGTATTCTCAATGACGTACGTATCCATCACAAATCCATCGTGATGCCTCCCCAGAAGAGTATATCTTAAGAACTGACCAGAAGAGCTGAACTGACCAAACGGGCAAAAAATAAGAAAAGATTCCGGAACGTAACATTAAAATAAACGCGCACAGATAAATCATTTGAAGGAAGAGCGGAGCAAGTTGGACTCTGGCTATAATCTGCCATCTTCAGCTCCCAGTCCAGTGCCGTGCCCCATCATGCAGGCGAAAATGCAATCAAATGCGGGTCGGGTCCCAGTCTGGAAGTCTGTGTGAATACGTGATATCCAGCCGTGGTCAACTCTTCCCTCCTGTCCCCGCCTGAGCACCGCTAAAGGGCAGGAGCATCTGCAAGATGCACGCACATCCGTGAAATTCCTCAGTTGCTGGCCGACTCCATGCATTTACGTTGACGTTGCAATTACAACTGGGCTGGGCTGGGCTGGGCTGGGCCGGGGATGGATATAGGATGGGGTGGGGGAACGACCACATCAGTTAGTCCAAAGCCCTCTCCTTTCTTTGGCTTTCTGCTGGGCATTCTCACGATGAAGCGCAGTCCCAGTCCCGGTCGTGTATTCTATCTGCTGCCTGTTTACTGTGTGATTATTACAAGACGCGGGGTAAAAAAATAACAGGCTCTCGCTTAGAGTTCAGGCAATGGCTCCATTGCCCAGTCACTCAGTCACTGAGCCGGCGGAGGAGTAAGTTACTTAAGAGCTTGCCCGGCGGCTTCATTACAGTCCTACATTCCCAGTCCCCAGTCTCCAGTCTACAGCCTCCATTATCCATACCCCTCATTCAGGCCCAGTGCCGCATTCACAAAGCCAAACAGTTGGAGTGCACTTTAAACCCTTCAAAGTAGAGTGTCCTGGGCGAAAGGCTTTTCTACTTCAACAAGTTGTTGTCTCTGCCCTGCACCTCAATTGTGCGGATTGTCATTGCTCCCTTTCCCGCTCCTCGCCTCTGATTTGCATTTAATGCATCTCAACAGAGTGTGCCATCGAATTAATTGCGGAGCCCCAGGGAAATACCTAAGAATTAGTAATCACAGTTGCCATGCCATTCATTATTGTGTGAATTGCTAGATGAGCCTGAGATATTGGTTGACAGGTTGCTTAGCTTTATTTGTGGTCGAAATAGTACAGATTGGATTGGTCTACTGCAAAACATCTTAGGGAACATCAATCATATCTTATTTTATTGGACTTAATAGGACACCTCTGCAATATCGCAAACTGCAGCCCATTCGACCTGCCGTAGCGCGTGACTTTGTCAATCTTGTATGCGGCAGGTCCAGGCCCGTCTTTGTCGACCATTTTGTAATCCGTTCGACGGCCAAAGGAATATTGAGGTCCGCGGCCGCCCCCCGCCTGGCCGGTCTGGCCAAACAGGCTGGGCAACATATATGCGCCTGGTCCTGGCCCTGTTGAGGTGCAGATACAGAAAGTAAATTCAACTTTCTCCAAGAAAATAATAATAAGATAAAATAAAACACCAAAATTACGAGACATATCCTTGCTTCTCCAAAAGTAACTGGAATATCTGTTTTACAAATTTGGAAACCTAAAACGTTTACGATGCCGAGACAATATTCAACTAAGGAATGAGACTGAACGGAATCAAGAGCTATAAGTCTATGAAAATGTGATTCCCATGAATGTTGCGATTCATTTTCAATCCCAAGTAAAGTGTTCTTAAAGCTACAATTATCCAATCCTTTCAAGTTCTCCTACACGCTACACTACACCAAAATCACTACATTTCCATGCATGGACGACTTGGCGACATTTCCCATATCGATTTCCCAAACAGATTGATTAAATATTTATTTATTGTACGCACATTATTGTAGCCTAATTATTCGTATATCGCCCCCAGATGCAAAGAGGAAGCGAGGGGGATAGAATGAAATTGCACTCACGTTCATTTATTATTAACACCAAAGGCGTAAAAAACATTAATTAACTTTTATGCACACGCCACACTAATTAATATTTAATTTGCTTCAATGTGTACAGAATTTATCATTTGCATTGTTATAGAATCTCACTGAGTTCAATGCGAATTCCATTCGTACTAGTCTTGTCCAATATTTGTTTACGTCTGACTGGCCAATCGAATGTGATGTTTATCAAAAGCACCTGCGATTCGTCAAAATACACCCTTTTTTAAAGATACATTTCAAATTAAATAATTTGTCACCTAAACTGGGACTTGGACTGTACTGCTAGTTTCACATCTTTTTTGACATTTTATTGTAACTACATATTAACCTACTTTAGTTTAATACACATATTACAACGTGAATATACATGCATATGCATATATGAAGGCCGTAGTCGGCAGTGCTACCTTAAGTTAGTTTGCTAGTTTCAACTGTAATCTATTTATTGAATATCTTAATATTAGCAACAAGTTTAACAATTGGGACACTTAAGTGTCTGATCTGTGCCTCTCGCTGTCGGCTCTCTCAGAGCCGATGGCCGCTGTATGCAGACGACGCACAGTGGGGCCTTTACTCATTTTGCATTTCAAAAGTCATAACTTCCAATCTAATGAAGAGATTTCAAGACAATTAATAAAAATCTTCTTCTTTAAAATGAATGTTCGTCAAGAGTGCCAGGTATCAGTGGTGCTTTAATATTCAAAATCAAAGTTAAGAAATATTTTCTAAAATATTTTACGTGTAAAATTCAAATTAAGAACCCTTTTTTTAATCATTACTGAACATTTTTTTAATTTCAATGACAATATGGAATTTTTTGTGGTTTTTCTTCGATTTTCTAACTTAAATACATAAAATTTAAATTATTGTTTTTGGGTGAGGTTTTTGGAGGATCATTTTTAATATTAGCTATTGATGACTGATTTTCAAGAAAATAATTATCAACAATTAGGTTAACAAGAATTAACTTAACATTTCGGAACTATAGTTGCTATCTTCCAAATCCTTTCGTGATCGTACATGTCTCAGCGATGCCAAAAGTGGATCCGATGAGACTGCCAGTATGTTAAAAAAGTCTTCTTTTTGTCGAACCCGAGAAATTTTGCACGTCTTAGTGTATCTGAACCTTTTGTAGTCTTTGTTTTTACATTCCTGTGCTTCTCCGGACAGCTCTCCAATTGGTAAGCACTGATACTCTACTAAGTGCTTTCCATGAGGCAAAATCCTACGTACCGTGGGCAGGGGCGAACGCAGAAAATTTTTTCGGGCGGGGTTCGACTATAAATTTTTATAAATGGAGTGCCCAGCCTTTGATGTCTTACGATGTTGATAAATGTTGCAGAAGCTGAAATTTGCGGCATTTTGAAATATCCACCTTTTCACCGTAAACAGCTAGTTCTTTATTTTGAAGTTCATACCTATGAATTCGATTTTCTAATTTCCCTAAAATTTCGGGGGGGGTTTGAACCCCCAAAATTATTATTATAATTATTAACCGATTTAAAATATCGTGTGGATCCATAATCTGTGAAATATCGGTTACATATTTTATTTTTGCCAAACGCGTTCATGAAAAAAATATTTTTGAAACGCTTTTCGGCCGCTTTGTGTCTCTCTCTTTCATTTCCTACATGTTTGTACATGAAATATTTACACATCTTCAACATATTTTTTATATTAATCAAATCAGTTTTGGAGAGGAGAATGAGTAATCTAATTCCAAGATTAGTGGATATCTAATATCTTTAGCTTATCTTACAGCTTATTTGTCGTACTGCTAGAATTGGGGAAAGAAAACTAATTTGTAATACTATTTAAATACGACAAATACCTTCTTACGCTCCCGAATTTAAAACCTCGATTACGAAATTTATTGGGTTGGAATAAAACTGTAATTTTTAACACGTTTATCGAAAAAAATCGTTTGCTATCTAAAATTGTAATTTCCCAACATGCGAATTACGAAAAATTATATGGAAGCGTCGGAGTCTCCCCCTTGTCCATCGGGTTCTTAGTTCCCAATTAACATTTTTCAATTAATACTTTGGCAACAACTTGACCCTCGGCTCTCTCTTGCGCTCTGAACTTTTGCCAGAATTTTATTAAAGCAATTTTTTTGCTGACTTTTTTAATGCTAAAACTTTTGTTGATGCTGCAGCAGCCAGCAGCCTTTGGCATAAATTAAGAAAAATCCATAAAAAATGGATAAATTATTTATGCGGAAACTTGCCTATCGAATGGAAAAGGGACTTTAAGGAGTTTTCCCTTAAAGAAATATGACAGCTGATAATTTCGTACTAATTGTATATTTCCTTTGTCGATTGCAGCCACAAATATGCACACAACTATGACACATTCGGAGCTGTCGCAGCTGAGGCTCTGCAGCGACCCCCATCAAGAGGATTTGGGAGCAGATCTAGCTATGTCCAGGAAAAAATGCAATAACAACCAGCAGCGACGGGGACGACGGCGGCCCTGCAGGGGGCGAGATGTGGGGCAGGTCGTTGGAATTTACGGGTCCATCAGCCTGGCCATTTTGGTGTTGACCATTTGCATGGCACACACGTCGACCACCGGTAAGTAAGGAATACTGAAAAACTAATAAAATTCCGTTATGAGTCAAATGATTTGACAAGAAGACAGGAGACAGGGCAGGGTGGAGGCACATCCGAGTGGAGCCTGAGGCGGGCGGGCAGACACTGAAATGTGACAGCAACACGGAGCAGACACTCTCGCACTCGTACTCGCACCCGTACCCCTACAAACCCCAATTAAAAGCACATCAATAATAGTACCCTCCCACTCACGCACTCCCCCACCCCCTCAGCGACTCACCCCGTGTCTTCTCTTTCTCTCTCATCCCGGATATGCAGCACACTCAAAGCGTCATGGAATTGGCACTTGGCGTGCGAGTTTGAGGGCTTGGGGACTTGAGAACTTTAGGACTGGGGGTCTGGTCTGGGTGATTTGGATTTTGATTTTGATTTTGATTATTTAACAATTTAGCAAAAACAGTGCTAATGTCACAAGCTGTGACTTCAACTACGACTCCCTGAAATTCCCTCAGTGGAGAACTAACAAAGGAGATTTTCGCATGGGAGTATTCCTGGGCGAAACAGTTGCTGGTACAAATCGATTAGCCCAAACAACGCAAAATGTATTTCAGTATTCGAAAATACTAACAATAATACTAAATACTACTAACAATAATATAAAATACTAAAAATAATAACAATAAGGCATGTGAGCTTCCACAGGTTTTCAAATGGTGACTTTCCCACTTTCCCCCGATTTATTCTGGCATAGTCGACATTTCCATTTCTGGATATTCCACCCAGACTCCTGTATATGCTCGATAGATTATTATTAGGTATGTATATTATTAATGTCAAAGAGTCGTCAGACGGTCTGCTCAAGAAGCATTCATTTGTTTGAAGAATTCCATTGTAAACTCAAAACCTCCGACGGTTGTTTCCTTCTCCTCAAGCTATAATTCCATGGCAATGTGTGTGCACATGTGTATGCGTGTGACACTGGGGGCAAAACCGCAGGCGCCTCAAAGCGTGCCTCGAAAATACCCAGACCAAAATACACTTGTCGCTGCAGTTTAACAGTTGAACGCGAAAATTAACACAACTCCACTGCTGCATGGCAGAAGTTCCCTTATGGCACAGGTCTCCAGGCCAAAGCCAAAGGATACGCAGTGCGCGCTAGCAGTACACTGAAAAGTGTGCCCGGGGTAACATTTATGAAGCGCTTTAGTCGCTAAGCTGGTTTTAGGCGACAGATTTTGTGGTGCGACCACCGTTTCAGCCCTGCCTGGAATATGTTCATTTTGCCCTTTGTGTTTCAGCTGTTTAAACATTTTTGCCAACTCTGCCAACTCGTTGTGTTTCTACCCTGCAATGTGCAATATGCAGGGTGTATCAGATCTTGAGTAACATCTTGAGTAGTCGTTCAACAATAAGTTCTTTGGTTATATGAGGGCCACGGATGTTAGCCGATTTATGGAGATGATGCGAAACCTCTAAATCATCTTAAACTGAATACATAAAGTGGATAATGAAAAAATAGTACAAGTTTTCGATTGCCAATAATCTTGTTAAACTGTTTATGAGTAACAGTGGAGTGCATTATCAAATTTTGTTTCAGAACAATGGGACAGAACTGAGCTTTTACGGCACCACCACTTTCAATTGCTATTTTTGTATCCTCGTTACCGCAACAGGCCGGCCGCCAAATGAGGCTGCTGGAGAGTGGGCAGAGTGGCCTGTGTGGTCTTCTGGGGATTCTCGGACTGGCAGTCGCGGAAGTGGCTGCTGCGGCTTTTCCATGTGTTTGCTGGCAGTTGCAATTTTCGTTGGCCATTTTGCAGCCTTCCCGTGCCTCTGGGTGCTTCGGCACTGTCCCTTTATAACCTTTTCATGACCACGTTGGGCGCTTTTCCAGCACTAGCTTTAAGAGATCCACCAGCCCCAAGGGCATGTCTTTTTTTTAAATTAGTCCTCGCTTCCTAAGCGTTAAGTTGGAATTTAATAACTTGCACACTCTGCCCCACGAAATTAGGGCGATAGAAAAGGGATAGCAAACCCCGAACCCGTTTCTAGTCTAACAATAGGTTCGAAGAGATTCTGATCAAACGGCACGAAATTAATTTTAATTTTTTATGTCTACCTTTTTAATTTTCAATTAAGGTACAGAGCAATGGATTCCCATAAAAAGTTTCATTCGAAAAGAATGAGAAAAACAGCCTTCGACTTACCTGAGGCTAGGTAACCGCTTGCCAAATGGCATTTCACGGCAATGAAAATAAGACAGCGAGAGGCAATTTGAAAAGAGTTGCTTGACGCCTGAATACCCTCAAACGGTTTTATACAATTTTAAATTAATTCGAAGTCATTTCGAATTCTTTTGAATCTATGAAGCAGCTTGGGATCTAGGGGCCTGTCAAGATTCTACCCAAAAAATGTAATGCGAGTACGGCTACTAACTTGCTGCATCGCTCTTACAAAATAAGCCCCTTCATAGTATTCCCTTGATATAGCTTCCACAGAAGGAATACTAAAAAATGGGGGTTGTAACAGCCTTTTTATGAATCCGAAATTGTCCATCGGCCATAAAAGAAAGCCAAGACTAAGCGGCTCTCGAGCTGCTGTTAACAAGAGCATACAAGGAAAGAAAAAAAGTAGGGAATATGCAATACGAATGAGGAAAAACTTCATCTACGAACATATGTACATATGTACATACGAGCATGTGCATACATATGTGGATCAACGAATACGTGTTGGGAGACTGGGGAGCCAAAATCAAATGTACTGAGCTAAAAAATATGCACATATAAAACAAACATAGCACGGCCCCAGGACAATTGTCAAGGTGAAAAGGGAGCAGAAAGTAGAAGAGGCAAAATCGACAGAATATAAAAATGAACTACAATTTTGCAAATTTAAAGCACATTCGTTGCTGTGAAAAAGTCGTCAGCGCAGCAAAAAAGCGATTTGCATATTTACACCGATACAAGTGCAAACAACACCCACATTGGGGCAGCAAGCACACGCCCACAAAATCACACACCACACACACACCCATAACTTGCAACCAAATAAATCTTGTGACGTCTCGAGAGAAAGACGTCACGTAGCCAGGAGGGGAATGAGGACTGGGCGAAGGTAAGAGATGCTGGCTGGATACGTTGCTTTTCCGGTTTCCTGCTCAAGTTCCTGCCCTACGTTTGTTGTGTGTGAAATCCTTGCAGTCGCCGGAGATACTTCGCCACGAGCTAAGCAGAAGGTCTTTGCATCCTTGCCTCCTCGCATCCTCGCATCCTCCTGGTGTCCCTGCTTCGAGCATAGACTGACGATGAAAAATTGTTGCTAGTTCACATGAAAATTGTCAGAGCGCTATTACGAAAATGAAAATGAAAATGAAAAGAAAATCGGGCTCATCATGGGTATATAAAAATACATATTTCTCACTCTCCCCTCCGGCATTGATAATGAGAGCCATTGCGAGAGAGACTGAAGAGTGAAGACTAAATGTGAGCAAAGCACTGTATTTATATGCACATGGAGTAAGCGGAAAAATTCTGGGAAAGTGGTTGCGCTTGAGGTTGAGGAGCCGCACTGAAACTATTCGAGAATGCTGTGCGTGCCGGGAAAGGTTTCGTGGGGTTAAGTGTGCACTGTCAACGCGTGCTAGGGGGACGGGGACGTGGACGGGGAAGGAGGCGGGTGCACGATGTAGCTTGGAAGCTCGGAAGGTAAAGAAACAGATGTCATCAAGTGGAAATGCAGGATAAGTGTAAATGGACATTTTTTGAGAAAAACATATGATCTAAGGATTACTGTTCGTACGAGTATTTGTAAAATCCATATATACTATACTAAAAGCTATTAAAAAGATGTTGCATGCAACAGACGTTGGTGTGGGGTAGTGTCAGTGTTACCAAAATACTAAATATCTGTAGTCAAAGTTAGCGCTTTAATTTAGTTTAGAGAGTTTTTGAAGTGTCTATATCTACATATATCCTCTCCTGTACTTTACATACAGGTACATTCAACCATGCTCCGGTTTTCGCCACTTTGTGCTATTAATGGTGTTTCATTTCAAAATTATTTTGCAATTTTTCAATTGATAAAAAGAGCGGTTTTCTTTTGGAATTTTTTTCTTCTGAAATGTATTAGTTTAATGCTCGGATGTAGTGGATTTTCACAGTGGTATTCAAGGTTCTGGTTCCCGCATTAATATAAAAATCGCCTTATTACGATTTAAGAAAACCGGAGCAGGCAATGTTGCTATTTGACAGTCAATTCGCAATTTTTGACATGATTATGTTTATTTCTCTGCCTGCTTCTAGGATACTCTTAGGATGATATTTTGTAGTTACTCATTGGGACGATCATTACCGTAAAAATGTTCAGAAAATTCTCTTCATAATCATTATACTCACACTTATCTTCATATCATTATATGTACATACGTTCCAGATTAAAACGAAGTTTCTAGAGTTTGGCTTAGAATTATAGACTTTTGCCCGTCATTGCTCGATGCTTGTGGCCTTAGCATTTTATTGTGCATCCAGGAGAGGTGTGTCAACCGCAACCACATCATGTACTCCTATTAACTTGCATCCCGTACTGGCAGGAAAACCAACATATTGTTGCGATGAGCCCCTCTGTCCCCCCGTCTGTCACATTCGATGGGTAAATGGATAAATAACGATATGTTTACAGATGGCAGGGAAGCGGAGAAAAAGCAAGGGTCTGGGTTTGGGCGAATGTGTACATATGTGGGGCAAGAGCAAATGTGGCGCTGATTTATATGCGAGTTTTTGTAAGGGTGTGCGGTATGCGTATCCGTATGCACAGCCGAGGTGGCACGTAACACATTGAGAGACCCGACCTGAGAGACAACTCCTTCCTGTGTCCCTGTGTCACTTGCCTGTTGCCGCCTCTTCTTCGACTGAGGCTGGTGGCTGGAGGCTGGAGATGGAAGTGCGGCTGGGTCTTCTGCCTCTGCAAACAAATGCGGATGTGCCAAGTTCTCACTGAGACGAAGGCGGTGGCGGTGGTGGGGGCAGTGGCGGATATGGCGGCGTCTCCGAATGTCTTCTGAAGAATTTGTATGCAAACAAACGCGACATACAACAAACATACGACATCTGTCAAACAAACAACACAGCGGAGACACAGCACACGACAGTGTTTTTGTTTCGGAATGCTTCGTGGGAACGGCAAACGTCTTCAAGGAGAAGCGGGACTTGCCTTGTTTGCCCTTTTTGGGGGTTTCCTTAAAGCTTTAAGCAAATTCTCGGGCGAAAGGCAAATAGCTGCTCATTTTTAATGCATACTTCATAAATCCTTGTCATAACTTTGTTAGCCAAGTTGAGTTGCCTCTGCGGTCTACCCGCTGCCTTCCAGCTGCCTTCTAGACTCCATTTCGCCCACTTGATGTTGCGTATACGCAATGCTGAAACGCTGCAACGCCAATGCGCTTTTTATGGTATAAGGCTATAGCTATAGCTATGGCTATGGCCCGCCCTCGTCGGAAAACTATTTATCAGGCATTTATATGCAGTGGGCTCTCAGCCATATTGCGAAGCTGAGATAACGATTAGATTGGGTGGAGGCGTCAAAGGCAACTGCCAGGAGTCCATGGCTAAGAAGTGGTTCATTATCAACTGAAATGGCAGGCAGCCATCATTTAATAGTACCCTTATATCTCATAAGTATCACAGAAATGATTAGTTTAGTGGGAAAATAACACAGGCTACCAGAGGTATGTACATATGTATAAAACAGACATACCGAATAGTTTTCTTGGTCAGCATCAATAGCTGGACATATACATATGAATATACATATCCACGTATATCTACGTGAGTAGATACTTGTACGTTCGTACATTTTATGGGCAAAAGGAATAGGAATCAAGTTTTTCAAATATTATTTTTGAATTTGAATGGGACAGGTCATACATAGAGCGCTGCTACTTAGAAAAACTTGCAGGGCATCTTTTCAGGGCTTCGTACATATGTATACCAATTTAGCCCCCAACAAACAATTCGTGTAATTAGCTTTACAATGGCCCAAGTCCGACTCTGCCCATCCGCTGGCACCAATTGCCGAAGAAAGCGGGAAAAAATTCTTCAGCAAACCGGAAATATTTTAATTTCCGCTTTGGCCTCTCCTTATTTTTATTGTTTTACTGATGCCGGCTTACAGGAGTCGTTTTTAATTGCGGAGTTTCTTGTTTTCGTTTTAAACTTTAAATTAGTGTAAATATTTTAAGCAGAAGCAGAGGTCATCGGGTGGAGGTCGTTGAACAGAAGAACAGACAAGACCCGGAGAAAAGAAGCGTGAAAATTTGCATGAAATGTTTTAATTCCCATGAAAGCTAGGTCGCGGACAGGCCCTTTCTCTTGTCCAGTGTCCCGCTCGACAGTGTCCCGCTACACCCACCTCCACCCGCATTGGACCTCACTTGACATTTTAAACACAACAGCTGCCCACTCGCTCCCCCTTCCTCCACCGACCCTCGGCCTAATTGAATTGTTTAATGGAGTCTTACGACATCAGAAAAAAAACAGGAAAAATGGTGAGGAAAAAATCAAAACGGCATAAAATAAAATGCGGGTCGAAGGGAGATGCTTTCACCTTTTCCTTTTGCCCTTCCCCGTTAATTTAATGCCACTTGGCAGTCGTAAAAACGGCAACAAATTGTCGCCTCTGGCCAAAGGGCGGAGGGGGATGGGGGCAGTTACGGAGTCCGACAATGCCGGATAAAGAACCGGAAATAGGGGGCACAGACAAGGTAAATCGGACACATTATTACTATCGTTATCAGGTGCCCAGCTGTTATCAGCTTATCGGTCTGGCCACGGCGCATTCAATTTACTTTTTATTAACCTGCCCGAGAAGCGTATCCCCTGTCTCCAGCATCCCCACGTCCCGAAAGTTTATCGCCAAACGGTAAAAGTTAAATCTGCTCACATTATTCAAGCGTTTACGTGGTTTAATCCTAGGAAAACTTTTGGACAGGCTCCAACGCCCCACTGGCGATATTTTTTGGGAGTACTTTCTATGGACTTCCAATACGACTGGGATTGGCTGTCGGAAAATATGTTGGTAATTTAAAGTTCCGGCAGGCTTTCTGACCCGTACCATAACTAAAAGCTAGTATAGCGAGCCGTTTAAGTCACGTCGTGGCATAAAAGTGAACATTTGAACATTTTCTGGCATATGCAAATGGGCGGAGGAGCCTGTCTTCCCCGTTGGAATCATGTGTAAAGTTTATCCTATAACTTGGCCCGAAATTATAGGCAGCAGATCGTTAGGAAGTTTTTCCTTGATTGTTGCGAAGTTTAGCTAAGCGAAATCTAGTTTATATGGGTCTGTTTGTTGATTGTTGGTCGTTGTTTGTCTGCCTGAAGAGTTATTACGTATAGAGAGAACACAGGTCTGGAATAAGCAATGAAATCCAGACATTATATACGTATACGCTTCAACTGAAAACGAAAACATTCACAGTCAAATTCGACTTAAAAGATTTACGTGAATTTTTAACATTTGTTTGTAGCTACAGAAAATATGTTCGATAAATCCAGTAAAATATTACCTATTTTCGATACTTTTTGCGTAAGTGTCCAAATATAAAGAACCAACAATCAACGTACGAACCACAAATATAAACTTGGAATCTCCCTCTCACTGAGCTGCCTGGCTGGCTGCCATAATACGTGCTCCATATGCAACCATAAGCATAATAACAGTGGGACGGGATGGAAGGCAGGACAAAAACTTAGAGACAGTCCAAACAGTCTGACTTGACTTCGGACCAGGTCAAATGGGTAGCAACAGCAAATCTGGGAAAACTTACTGGTCACACTTAGGTTAGGAAATGTTCCCCCCTGTAGATGCCAATGTAAAATTGTGTGTCAAATCGGAAAATTAGTCCCCAAGGAAGTCCCCGAAAGCGCACGAATATGAACTTCGATGGCTATGCCTCTCCCATACATGGGGACTGGGAGGTGGCCTAAGCAGCTTTAAGTGGTCATGAGCACGCCTCGACGAAGTAGACCCAACTGCACAGGACCCTTCTGACTCCCGGCTGACTCGGCACAGTAGGTGGTGGATGCTGGATGTTGGATGAGTTTGCGGATTCCCTGTTTGTAAAATTGTGAGTTTCGGTATTTTGCTGATGCTGATGCTAACACAGTGGAATGGAATAGTTGAGTTTTCAAGGGGCTTCCATTGGGTTTCGTTTGTCTGGATTCGCACCCGTGGAACACGTGGCTAGGTTCTGCTTGTTTACATTTAACATATGAATAGATTAAGTGATTGGAGCGGCATATGTATTACGGAACCTGGAATACCGTAGATCGAACTGAACTTGCAACTCGAATCCGATTATTCCACGTGAAGAGCATTTAAGTGGTTAATGTAACAGCTGGGGTTGCGACCAGGACTAGGCTTAAATAATGTCATTGTCTTCTTCAATATGATCCAATTTGGCATAGGCCAACGATACACCCCAATTATCCCCTTAACAGCTGAAGCGCTGCTTCCCTTCGTATTTCATCCTAGCAGCCAGTGCCCGTTTTACTTTAAACTTCTTTTAATATACATAAGTGTGTATGACCTAGAAAGTAAAAGTTAATCGACGCCGTCTCGAATAAGACCTTTAAGACCGTATCAAAATAAACCAGTAGCCGGCCAGACGGCCAAAAAAGAGTTAAATAACAGAAATATGCAACGCCTATTGATGCCGTAACCTTCCACCGTGGCTGTCCACCAATTTCAAAAGCCAAATTCAACACAAAATCTGACTTCGTTGGCAGCACACGCGGCAGCCGCCACTCGATATGTTCCACTATCTTCTTTGACTGCTGCTCCTGCTGCTCCCCCCTCTTCTCCCGCTGCCTCGGTTACCATCTTAACCTTTGGCTTAATGCGAAAAGCAAACAGAGGGCAAAGACACACAAGAGCCACACACACTGACCACACGTGCCCAACTCTCAGAGCAACTTCTAAAATGAAAAGTGTTAAAAACTTTTACTTTCTTTAGTTTTTTTCTGTGTCTGTGTGTGTGCGTGTGGCCAGGCTGTGGCCTGAACTAGGCTGAGGGTCGAAGCAGGGCATGCAAATTAGCTTTTAAAGACCACAGCGGTCCGGAGAGCCATCATAGACGCCAACAGCATAGACAGATACGGAGCCGGGACGAGACCAACAAGTGGCGCGCGCTAGTGTTGCTGCGGGTAATTATATTGTGGTCACGTTCCAGCGGGGCATCTGTTTTATGGAGTGTTACACTTTAACGCCGATCTACACAGCTCTTGGCAGGTAAACAGAGACCAGACCGAGCGCAAGCTCGAGAGACAGAAAGAGACGGAGACTGCAGGACAAGCAGAAAGAGAGGGGAGGGGGCTAGTCCGAATGGCCACTCTGGCTAAATTGAATCAAGTCAACATTTAGTCTCATCCACTGAGGACTTGAGGACTTGCGGTTCGGCTGGCTTTGCGGTTTGACAGAGTTCAGGGCGGCTTAGTGCACCGAGTACACTGAATCTTATGCAATGCCCTTCCACGCCGTGCACTCCATCCCCGGTGCCCCTACGCTACTCACCAAATTGGTAGCCTATGAAGAAATTTTGATTGACCAACGTGGCGTATGACTTTAGGTCTGACATTACTTTTGATTGACTCTTCCTCCGCACATATTGATTATGAAAATAATAACTACATACAAAATATATACATATGTATGTACATATGTGAGTTATATATATTTTAGATATATTTTAATTTGCGACTTTGATTCCACGATGCCACGAATCCGATCATTAAAAAGAGATTATCAAGATGTCATTTGGTTGAAAATTGTCAGGCTGCTTCATTTTTCCATATGTATGCGCATATTCGTATATACCTATGTTTGATTGGTACTGTGCTGCACAGTGTAATTACCGAGATGTACCATATTTGATTGTAAAATAAATTCGATGTAATAATTTGTCATTGTGAAAGGTATCTGCCAATGGCCAGTGGCCAGTGGACGCCCCCCAAAGTATATATGATCATTCAAATAGTTACAATTAGGCAGGCACGTAAAGCTGACAGACGGAGTGTATCTCCATCTCCATCCATCTATCGTTGCGCTCTCATGTGCCTAATGACAGTCCAGCCGAAGCGCCCAAATCCACCGGAGAGCTTGACAGCGTGCTCAGCGTGAATATGGACATGGATATGGGGACTGGAATTAGAATTGGCATTGGCATTGGGATGGGCCTGTGCATAGAGTGGGTGCACACAAAATGCGGTCTTCGAAGGTGTTCGGTTCGCGAAGGTGGCTTTGAGGTGGAGGTAAATTGTTACGGTTAGTGTTTCGTGCTACTCATGAGCTTATTGTCGCATTTCACACGTTTGCTCTGACACTTTGATAAACAGCCGGGCATGATGGTGATATTTCAGAGGCAGATTCACTCTCAAGAATATGAAATTCCCTGTGTTGTTTCAGTCTGAAACGATTTGGGTTGTATTCATTAGCCAATAAGAAAAGATTTTCGTTTGATTGATTTTATCAGAAAACTTTGTTCAACCTCTTTCTCTCTCTTTCGCTCACGATAGTCATTCTATCTCTCAGATATTTTGAGTTCCCGCGTATCACCTGCCAGTTAACCAAATAATTTGTTGTCTAAGGTTTTTAGAGGCGATGAGTGAGTGTTTTTTTTTGTTATTCTTATTTTGAGACAAAAGTGTGTGCCTCCGCCATCTCGGAGCTCATTTATCATTTTTTGTCCAACCCGAGCACGACAAGCGAGGGTAAAACACGGGCATGGGCAAACACAGCCAGGGAAAAGTAGAGGAGTAGAGCTCTCGAAAAGCTCATTTGTAGTCATTTGTCCGTCTGTCAGATTGCTCCACTGTCGCACTGTGGCACTGTCGCACCTTCCCACTGTCAGCTGTGTTTTGATTGTCTTTTATTGTTTTTGTTTTTGGTTTCGTTTTGAATGGCATTTAAGCGTCAATTTGAAATCGCATTCACAGCTGCCGACTTACGCGTCGCTGATTTCTCGGTTTCCGCTTAAATTCCCAGTGGAGACGGAGACAATGAAAACATCACTGGGATGGCATACATAATGCTATCTATAAGCATGACGACATGTTCTAAGTGTCATCGTGAGATTTGGAATAAATTGAATATGATGTAGGGAGTGATTGCAGAACGTTTATAAATAATTGTATTTTAATATTTCAAATATTTTCTTTTTTAAACAAGTAGGTACATATAATGAACAATAACAGAATATGCAAGTATGGACTAATTGAATTTCCGAATTTCCCAAAAGTTCTCCTCTCAGATCGGCAATATATTTTAAAACACTGCGTCTTTCATAAAATATCATAAACCTGCCTTTTCGAGCTTACTATATTCTCTATTCTGCGATGATTTCACAGTTCACAAACTTCAACAACTCGTTTTGCTGCTCGTGCTTCACTTCCTGTCCCAATGACACTGCAATTACACTTACAATTTATGGGCCCAGAAATTTCTTTATTACTGCTCGCTGAGTCGCCAGCAGAAGCAGAACCTCTGTCTAACTAACCGCAAACTGCTTAAGAAAATTGGGGGGAGGGGCCACACAACGACCCCCGACCCTCGACCTCCTAACCCCGGCAAGGACTAAGCCGCACAGCGGAAATTCTGCTTAGCAATGCCATTGGGCCAGAAAGGGATGGCGCTAGGCAGACAAGGGAACCACTTTCACCACTTGGTGAAAATCGCATAATGATAGAAAATATTTCTGGCCCCGGCCAGAGTTGAGTTTGAGTAGTTTATGAAGTGTGGGCGTTTGGGCTGACAATTTTCCGCAATTTCCACAGGACTGGGCCCCGACTTTGGGATGATTTGTTATTGCTGTTGGTTCGTTGGGCCTCAGGCGTTTATAGCCGTCCGTATTTATCAATGGTGTTAAGTATTATTAATAGTGCGGTCCGTTGGTGCAGTGAAGATAGAGGGAGGCGGAGGCTGTCAAAAATGTGCTGCAAGCTGTAATGATTTTAATGGATGGACTTTCGGCCTATAATTTCTATGCCCTGCCTCAATCGCCGTGGCCGCCTTAGCTGTCGCTAAAAGTCATTTCACTTCGGATGTTTGCATAGAATTGTTTGCAATTGCTCGCAATTGTACTATCATTTATCATAGCGAAAATAAAAGCAACATTCTGCTCAGATCGGTGCAATTTATGAGGACGACGAGCTCACCTTTCAAATCACGTCACACTTTGATAGGCAATTTACATAATGCAAAAGTACTTTCTGGCTTGCGGAAAACAATCAGAGGCTAATTTACAATGCGATTTCGCAGCGCACAATTTATTGTCTGTCTGCCGTCTCGGCAAGACAGCACACACAGTATTCAAGCACCAGAAGAGCAGAGCAGAGTGAAACAAGCGAGATGTGTTGGGGAAAATCTTAAATGAGATCTTTCGGTGGCGTATACGTAATCTGGGCGATTCGTATTACTTAAGTCCGAGGCAAATGTCAGCCAAAAGCTTTTGTTCGTCCCCCTGTCTGTCTGCTGTTCTACATAATGTGAATAATAATTTTGCTCATTTAAAACGTGTTGGCCATCCAAAATACTGGGAGACACACGGCAGAGCGGCAGCCGCAGCCGCAGCCGCAGCAGCGAGCCCGAGACCCAGAAACCCGGAGACAATGGAAAGTCGGGGAATTAGCGCTGCGTTCCAAAATGAAAACAGACCGCAAAGCGGGAAGCTGTTCTACTAATTGCAACGTTTCGAGTTTCAGCCATGTGTGTCTGTGTCTTGCATAACAAGCAACAAACAGTTTTCAAGCTGACTAAATGAAAGCCGCAGACTAGATGAGTAGATGAGTGCAGAACACCGATACTAGGTGATAGGGATAAGCGATATGCAGGTACTATGAAGAACCGTCAGCCATGATATGAGAGCATGTCTGGGAAACGAGACACCATAGTAGAATGAGACTCTCGTTTAAAAAATGAACGAAGGAGGCTAAATTCATAAAGAGATTTATGCTTATCACACAAGACCGAAATGCTTGCAGTACATTATATAATTGATTATAAGTCAAACGGTAAAAACAGTCCATTTAAGTTTATGCTTTAAACTTCTCAAAGAGACCTCCTCAATGGAGGTCAAGTCGCAAACTGTTGTTTAAACTTTAAGGAGAAGTCGGAGCCTTCACAGCTAAAATAGTCCCAAACAAGAATCCCTCTCCAGGCGTAAAACGTGAGAAACCAGCCACATATGCAGTTTACTTAATGAGCGCTAGGAAAACAATTTGGCGTCGAAGCCACACACTCGTTTATGAAGGTTGAGTTTATGAAGGTCGAGACCTAGCAGGAGGGGACTGAGGGTGAGGGATAGCCAGGACAACCGCAATAAAAGTGAGACTCGGGACATATGATTAATGCTCGCACTCGTTTAATCATTTCTCTTGGAAAAGACACTCCGCAAGCCCAAAGATTGCCTTTGCCCCAAATCCTTAAACATGATTTTGCTCCAATTGGAAGATATTGTTGTACTCGTACAAGGCAAGTCAATCAGAATTATACACCGACTGGACAACCAACTGCAATAGACAAAGCAGCTGCCACTTCATCTTGGCCACCGAGAAGGATCTCGGATCCCAAATGGGACCTCCCCCAACCGAGCAAACAAAAAAGCCAAACTAAAACTAAACTCATTTAACTTTCCCGTATTTTGATAGCATTTTACCTTGCCAGCCCGCAAGAACAACGGGTCCGGCCACAGCAACAGCAACAGGAACTACAAACAACTGTTATCAAAATGTCATTCATTCAAAATATGTACCGACTGACAACGACAAGGGGGCAAAGGCCTTGGTCCCTGTTGGCATACACTCTCCAAAAGTCTCACAGCAATATGCGATCGTATTGTAAGATATCCCAAGTTCAATTTTTAACCACTTGCAATTTGATTCTGCGCCCATTTCAATAAATTTTGTTTACTTGCTTAGGCATTGCTTTGTTTCTGTTGCTATCACACCTGGACTTTTTTCTTTCAGTGTAACTCGACCCCACCCGCTCTCCACTCGCTGCCTTTGTTGATATTCCGCTTTCTTTAATTTCCCATTCGTGTGCCTCTCCTTTTTGCAGTGACTGCCATTGAGAACAGCAACAGCAGCGCATCCTCCACAGTCGTCATGGTCGCGGTCACTCCGAGCATCGCTGCCACCGGATCGGGCAGCGGAAGCGGTGCCATCACCGGCGGCAGCAGCAGCAGCACCACCACCGAAACGCCACCAGAACAGCAGCAGCCGCAGGGTAAGTCCCGAAAACTAATCTCTCCTTCTCCACTCCCCCACCCCACCCGCATCCACCTTTTGCTTCCAAACTAAATGACAAACAATGCGCCGCCTCTTCAAATTGCTTATAGGCCAATGCCTGCTGGACGGGCTGTGGGTGGCAGAGACAACGGTACACTGTGAGAAGCAGACAAGCTGCCGCGCCATCCAGCGGACCGGCCACTGTTGTCCCGATTATAAATGCGGTAAGTGGTAGCTCGGTTACGGCTCACACCCACACCTGGCCTCGTTCGGAAGCGTCATTTATGCAAATCTCTTCCTTCTCTTCCTCCTCCACGCGCAGATTGCGAAAAGGATGGAAAAACTTATGCCAATGGTTATAAATTGGTGGATCCGGACACCCCATGCACTGTCTGCTACTGCAAAGGTGAGTTGATTGAGTTTTGCGGGAAAGCTAGTTGGGGCGAGGCGAGGCAAGTCGAGAAAACATCGATAAAGAGCTCTTGCACTGCCACGAATTCAGATTCGGAATTGGGTCTTGGTCAGTTAGAGGTGCAAAGGCTGCGTTTGAAACCAATTCTGAATGAGTATAAATTACTTGATTAGAAACTGTAGATTGAAACATGCATAAGTGTAGCTCGTTTTAAGTTTTATGCTAAATAGTCGACCGTTGATTACATCTATACATCCTAAATGACCCGACCGATTTAAATGTATACATAGATATTTTTGAATTACGGAAGATGGCAAAGGTTTTAAACAACGGAAAATTATTTAAAGACAGATGATTGCGATGGGCACCGAATGTGAGTGTTCGGACTAGCAACAGAGAAATATCAAGAAGACGAGTGAGAAACACACTAAGCAGCCAGATGCGTAACGGGAAAAGGTCGCCGATCAACTGAAGATTGCGGCAACGGAAGGGGAATTTTGCGTATTCCCTTACTCCAGCATAACAAAACATATTGTATACTCACCAAGTATTGCAACATTGCATTTATGTATATAAGACGAATGCTTTCCCATTAAACATTTTTCAGCCTTGCAACCGCCGCATTGTGCCACGTCGAAACGTGGTCGAGCCGTGCCGCTAGTTTTCAATAAATATTTCTGAACTCAGAAATCGTATTCAATTTCACTTATTCAAATTAGATTTGGATTAAATATTAAGTCGTAGTATGTATAGTAGTGGCA
Organism: Drosophila affinis; assembly: GCA_037356375.1. Classification (NCBI taxonomy): domain Eukaryota; kingdom Metazoa; phylum Arthropoda; class Insecta; order Diptera; family Drosophilidae; genus Drosophila; species Drosophila affinis. The sequence goes on from CM074800.1 coordinate 30,284,246, forward strand.
AATGTTGGTTACACATCTCATCTCAACTCATAGTTTAAGTACCTAATAACGTCGTTTAAGAATTTTCACCAATCACTCAACACTCCCAATCACATTCGTTGCAGGCGGAGAGATTGTTTGCAGCTCAGTGACTTGTTTCCGGCGGGACGACTGCATGCCCAAATACGTGCCCGGCCGCTGCTGCCCCGAGTACGACAATTGTCCAAGTCAGTGCCACACGGTGAGGCCTTCATTGAGTTCGAGACTAATCCAATCATTCCCCACCCAATCCACAGTTCTGGATAATAACCAGCCGTTGACCAGCGAGACAGCAAGCAGCACAGCCACGTCCACCCAGAAACCGGCGGCGGTGGCTCAGCAAGCTGGCTTTAACTGGAACATTACCATCAAGGAGATCACCAAACCCTCTGAGATTCGGATTACCGATGATAACAAGGCTAAGCCGACGATTCTCACCAGAAAGTCACCCGTTACAGGCACAGGTACAGGAACAGTGCATACCACCGAGGGAGCACCATCGTCATCCGCAACAACCGCAAGTTCCGTTGGCAGCACAACAGCAACACCAACAGCAGCAACCGCGGCAACAACAGCAGCAACAACAGCAAGAATACAAGCAGTAGAAACATCAACTACAACAGAAGCAACGTATCCGCCAACACCAACAACTGTCGTAATATCCACTGACGCCGCAGCAGCACCAACGACTTTGGGGGTGTTTGTGCCGCTTAGCCAAGACACAACCCCGAAAGCACTTCCAGGCACTTCCAGCAGCGAGAGCTTAAAGCTTATTGCCTCGGCGGGTTACATAGAGCAACCTCATGCCCAGAGCGACAACGACGTGGAGCAGAATATAAAGCCGCTCGTTAGCTACAATGCCGATGGTCAGAACGATCCCAGCAAAATCAGCTTTAAACGGGAGTTCACTACAGAGAAGGCCTCGCCCAGTACCCAAGGGTACGAGGACTCCGGGACTGGCGGTGCGGAGTCCATGTTCATAGAAACTGGCTTTGGCGATGCCTTTGCGGATATTCCCGAAGAGCAACTGGAGCCGGATACAGCGGGCAGTGACAATATCTACCACATAATCTCCACCACTGAAGGTCCCAGCTCTGGCATTAGCGCCAGTACAGATTCGAACTCCCCATTGCCAGGAACCATCACTATTACCAGAAAGAACAGCACCAGCGCCAACACAGAGCAAGAAATAAGTACGGAGGGCACCGGTAGTAGTAGTGAGATGCCTCCCAAAAGCTCCACCAATCACATGGATGCGGATGAGGATGTGCCACAAGTGGAGTCCAATCCGGCTTACCCCTCGCTGCCCGAAGATGATTTCAGCTTGCGAGACGTAAACTTTCCCCTGGTGGAGCTGGAGGATGTTGCAGATTCTTACACCAAGGACGAGCCGAGGAGTATACCGAGTCCCTTCGAGGTGGACAACAGGCACATCAAGGTGATACAAGAGTCAACTCTGGATGGCAGTGGAAGCGGAAGTGGTAGTGGGGACATGGAGCCTTATCTCGAGGGATCCTCGACAACCGAACACGTTCTGATCTCTGCCTCATCCAGCAAGGAGAGGAGCTCGATAGTACCCCTCCTGATGTACAGTGCCGAGGACAATTCCGGGGAAACGCGCATTCAGCACGCAAGTGATCTGCAGCTGGAGAATATTGGTCACAGCCAGAGCGAAAATGAGACAAGCGAAGAGCTGGAAACTCTACAAGGAATGATGGTTAGTGGAATCGGTAACAGTAGTGGGGAAATCAAAGAACCGACCACACCGCGAGCCATCCCAATTTCTGCCTTGGACATCGACGAGTTGGGCTCTGGTGCAGGTCAACTACATACATCGGGCGGTGTGGATCCCAAAGCCGATGCCGAGAGCCTCAAGCTCGACGAGAGCCAAGAGTCTATAGCCAAGACATCCTCAGTAGACAAATCATCGGCACGTGCCGAAAAAAGCCTAGTGGAGCGGGCACTGCCTCTGGGACGGCTCTACCTTCAGCGGATCTACTGATCAGCACCTAGCGAGGTCTGAACTGGATCGACAAACAATCCTTTTTTTGTATATATGTACATATACATATATATACACTCTAAAGGCTAGTATCTTGGAAACACAACGAAAACCCAACTATTGAAGTGATTGAGTGTTAGGTCTAAGTAGTCAGAAAGGCAGTAGGGCGGAGAAGAGTTCTTCTGGGAGCTATAATTATGATAGACTGCATAAAACGAGTATAATGATCATAAACGTAAAGATATTTATGTACCCCATCTGAATTTATCAACATTACAAACATACAAAAACTATATCTTACGATAAGAAAAGCTGGGCTATCCAAATGCAATAACTAAATGCCGCTCTATTGGTTTAGCACTCGATGTGCAAAGGACAGCAATACGACTAGGAATCGATAGAATCTATAAGTTCTATACATCATATATGAGTATCTATAATATATACGTACGACCTACATATGTAAGTGCACTTAAGCAATCAATCATTACCACGCCCACAATCAAAATTCATCGCATAATTTTTAACTTGTTTTATCTCATCCTGAATTTATTTAATATGTAACTTATTTCTTAACGAAAATATGAAAAGGAAATGATTTAAAAACGGAAAGCCGAATGATGTGAATTATTTTCTCCAAGGGTGATTTATAATTTAAAATGCAAAGTCAAATTACATAGTCCTCTTCGATTTGAAAAGCTTTTAAGATTAGACTGAATATGAAAAAATGTTTTAATTTAAAGCAATTTAAATGTACACGTACTTTAACAGTAATTTATTTTATATACAGAATTTAATTTTAAATTTAAACTTGGCATGCAGTAAATCTTATCGATATTAAGAGCTGGAAGTCTTGAATTTAAAACTATACAAGTAAAAACTAAAAACTAACCAGAAAGCAAAGTGTCAAAATGATAAATCAGTCACATTTTTATTTAGTCCTACATATGTATGTATCTACATTCATATCAAACATACTATCTATCATACTATATACATATAAACATGTTTAAATTATTTAGGCGATGATCCCAAGCTCTCACACACACAAACAGTCCTCTGATATACAGCAAACTATATTATAGAAATAGGTATGTACTTTAACTGGTGTACATTTATTTTCAAGTCCAATTTCAAATGTATGAATTACAAAATAAAACATTTCAAATAACTTGAAAAAATAAATCATACGAATAATTAAGGTACATAGTGCTATCTGCTTATCCACCGACGGTCGGATAAACTTAGAAATCGCATAATAATCCCTTTCCGATAGCTTTAGTGAAATGCTCGAACCGGACGGAGTTTTTGTGGGACTTGAGAAATCAGATTGTTCCGTAACACGAGTGTATATCTTACATATAATTAGTATTGACGTATTTCATTATTTATTTTCTTTCGAAATTTTTTCTCCTATGACAACTAAATACGCATTTTATTCTCTTCAAATCTTGAAAGGTTCGTGCATCACCGTTCAAGATAGAGGTGGAATGCGTGAGCGTGAGGTCTTCTCTCCTACCCATCGATTGCATAAGCAGCATCTGCCACGCCCTCTCGTATCCCTCATTACACATGCAAGAGCATGAGGCGGCAATTACTCAGAAATTAAATAAACAAAACGAAGCGAAGACCACACGACAATCACGACGACAACTGTTGCGTTGCATCACGGCATCACGGTGGGGCAGGTGGGGAAGGCAGCAACAGCGGGGCAGGCGCCTCGGGTTACCGTTACCTGCTGACAACAGCAAACATACTCGTACGTATTGAACTGTGATGCATCGCAATCGCATCGCACAAAAAGTATCTTATGTAACAAGGTTGAGGATACAACAACTACAGCGGTTGCGGAGAGCAGCTTGTTGGAATGGTGGAAGCGATGTTATTGTTAATTTGTATGCGCACCGGGATCAGCGAGGAGAAAGTCAGCGAAGAGCATTAGGAAAAAGCTACAAAAACGAAATAAATCACATCGGACCCCCGCGATCACTTTCGATCAAAATTTTGTTCGCGAGAGAGGAGCCAACAGGTTTGGGGAGGATTACTTTCGCTTCGGCTAGAGCATTGCTGTGATTAAATTACTTTCATTTTTGTTTGTTGTTTTTTTTTTATTATTGGGAAACTTAACAAATGATGCGAAATGGAAATGATCTAACAAATAAAGTCTTACATCTTAATTGCGCCCAATCTGATCAACCTGGGCCTGCAGATTGTTTATCACCTCGGAAGGCACCTGGTCGCCCAGGATCTCAAAGAGATTGATGCGCTGGTTGCCGGGTATCTGCTCGTAGGCACCCAGCTCAATGCCCTCTTGAACATTCTGTATCTGGGCGTCCTTCGGTATGAGAAGAGTTTGCTGTGCCTGCCGGATGGCTTCGTTTGTGTAAGCGGCCCCCTCGCGGCCTTGGGGCAACGCCTGAGCGCCGGCCAGGAGCAGGGCAAGCATCGTACACAGCGCGAACACTTTCATTTTTCTTGAGGATATATAAACTGCAAGAGATGCGCGATTTTTAGATTTATTCAATCATGAAGCATTCACGTAGATTCATTTCGACGAATGTTTAAGCCAATTTTGTTTCTTACTGATTTCAAGACCCTGTCTTACCTTGCGCGAGTCGTTTATTGTAATGTTTCGGCAGCGCAGGCGCCAAGCTCGTTTTATAAGCTGAGTTACGTCGCTGGAAGACAAACCCCAAAGCTGGAACCTGGAAAGCTTTCGTTTTGTTTCGTTTCTGGTTTTTGTGAAGCTCACAGGAAAAAACAATACAAAAAGTAAAATTACTTCCAGTCAGTTTCTATCCCACCGACCCATAAAGTTATACATGAATATTTTTTATTGAAAATTTTTCTTGGGCATTTGTCCAAAATTCATGCGAAGGTTGAGCGCCACTTCAGAAATGTCAAGAGGCATTTAACCTTCCAGTGCACACTTAACCACGAAGTGGTCTTTCAGGTGCTATCTGGTTCATATTAATAGCTTGAATACAAAAATATACAATTACCAGTCTTTGATATGTGAAGAGTCATTTACACAGTGCTGGTATGGTCTTTTTTCGTATGTATGTACATACATACATATGTACATACATGTCTGTCTTCTTTCGTCTTCCCAATTCGCAAAATACGAATACATATATATGTATGTATATACTTTCAAAAGAGTGATAGAGAATACAACATATAGAAAATCATCACCACCTGAATGGTTTGCAAAGCTTTTATATTTATTATATTATAAATCTGTACTTCATGGAATTTTTTGCACACTTATTTCAATTTGGACATTTTGTTACCCGACAACATTTTACTAATATATTGCTATAATTTATATTGGTCGAAACATGCAATAGAAATTAAATGAAAAAAAATAATAATCGAATGCTCCTGGCAAACAAGCAATATAATATATGAAAACACCACGAAATCGGCCGATTTCCGCCTCGCGGGTACTTTATATATATTCCATATAATTATCCTTTTTATTGGACTGGTTTAACTAGATTACATTTTTCTTCTTGCTTGCTTCTCTCCATTTTGAATGTGCCGCCTGTTCGGTTGCGGATTATTGAATATTTATATACAAAATACTATCGCATGCTTTTCCAGTATTAATCGGTTTTTCATATTTCCAAGAAAATAAATCGCAATCATATATTATCGGCGTCACACGAATATCACGAATATCACACGAGTCCCTGTTTTCTCTAGCTAATATCATCAACCATACAGTATATACTGAATGGATAGTGCTTAAAGCCACTGTATGGTTAGTGTTGAAGCCCAGTACTCAGATCCGAAAACACGTTTGCTAGCAAAACGTGACATATAAAACCACTAGCACCCAAGTGTGATCAGGTGTGGATGCTCTGCGGTAACTCTGTATAGAAATAATTTCGTTAAAAATTCAAATTTTGTATCAAAGCAAGCAGGAATTTATTATTTTCGCGCGATGTGGCGCCGGAGAACGACAATACACATATAAAGAACCACAATATTGGGTAAATCCGATTTTTTGCAGAACAGAAATGTAATCAACTATTTCATTCCCTATTAAATTTCATCTTCTCAACATACTTTAAAAATTTCATTATGTCGTCATCGCAAAATTCTCCTTAAAGATTGTTGGGTTTCTGTTTATTGCACTGTGTTGTTATCGTATTCACGCACTCAACCTCAGTTTTAAATCCTTTTGATTACAAAATCAAGGGACCATAAAAAATTCCTCAAATACCACGAAATATTTTTTTATATGTGATCAAATACATATGTATATCATTATATAATACAATAAACCATACAATTAAATATAGACTTGTGTATATACATATATAAATATATCAGCTCATTATATTAGTATATTATATATTAAAAAAAGGAGCATATAAAAAATGTACAAAATAACAATTATTCTGGGATTGGAAAGCAAGCGTCTTCAAAGAGGTTCGACTTTAAATTTTAATTTTCCCGCTTGATACTATCGATAGTACGCCAAAACTATCGATGGTCGGAAAATTATTAAACCATCGATAGTATCTATATAACTATCGATTTCTTGCCTTGGGCTTATACTGTTTTCAAAGTAGAGCTGAAGAAATATCGATGTTAGCAGACATCGATGTTTTCGATATTTTAGATCCAAAAATCGATTAAACATCGATTTTTACACAATTTTCCATATGTGGGTAAATAAACTAAGATACAGACAAGCCAATTCATAGGATATTTAAATTTGGGCATTTTTATATTTTTATTTTTTATTATTGTTTAGAAAATCATAAGCTAATTTATAGACAATACCCTTTAATGGGATTTTAACATCAGACATTTTTTAAATTTTAAAACTAATTTATAAACAAAACCCTTTAATGGGATTTAAATACACTACTCGACAAAATTAAACTTTTTTTGACGCTGTCGCCCAAAATGACTTTAACTGATAGGTTTGGATGCTTCCAAATTTTTTTTCCAGGTTTAGTTTTAAGAATTTTTAAAAAGTTTGGTATTTTTTGTCATACTGTAGTGCTTCTATTTTTCACACAACTGAAGTTTTCTATAACTGATTGTATTGAACTTTGCAGTTTGCTGATAAATGCAGCTATAAGCCGACCCAGACACTTTGAAGCTTCAACTTACCGTCTAGAAGATATTAAGCTTTCAAATTCAAATTTCAAAGGTTTTTTCGGTATTTTTTCCTGAAATTTTGACTTTTAAAACATGGGGAAAGTCGTAAAAAAATATGTAAATGCCTACGTTTTTGCTTTTAGATAGACACAATAATTAGGCGTCGTTTAAGGTATCGTTTTTTAAAATAAACGGCCAAGCTCCAGCCGTTTGACCAAAACTTCATAGAATTTAAGAAAAGTTTTTTTTAGTAGGCATCAATTATTGCAGAAACTAGTCAGTCTGGATCGATATGTTAATATTAATAAATTAATGAAATGCATTATGGGGTAAAAAAATGTAAATATGTGCAAAATACAATATTAAATACATTTTAAAGCAGCTGGAAAAAAAGAATTTTAAAATGAATCAAATGAAAAAAGGGTATATATATTTCCTTACCACCGGTTATGTTTCCAAATGGCGTGCTATTTCATGCTCACCCTCGTCATTTTAGAAACACTCTAAAAAAGAGTCACTAATCTTAACCAATCTTGTAGACAATTGATTCATCAATCGTATAAAACTATGTGCTTAAGCCTGAGGTCTTAGTTAGCTAGTAATATTAAACGGAATATCAAATTGGAGACAATTTTCCACCAAAGCCGATTAAAATCATACCGATTTAATTTAGGGGTTACTGGCAAAAAGATTGATGTTTACAAAAACTATCGATGTCTGCAGTTAGGACCCTTACATCGACTATATCGATATTAACATCGATGTTTCTCCAGCTCTAGGTTTCAAAGCCTAGTGGCATTAACTAAAAATCTTTTATTTTGCAGTTGTATAAACTGATGCACAAACATAGTTTTTTAAATCCCCATTCTCTAGAATCAGTAAACACTCGGAGCAAAAGTCGAAGAACACCCGCAGAGAAACACCAAGTTTGAGTACCGCCTATCCAAACGCACGTGGGCACGGAGATGGATGTCGACAACGGCGAGGGGCAGGTGCAAGTGCACCTAAAAACCAAACAAGAACAGTACGAGTTACAGATTAAACGAGTCAGATTCATCAAGTATTTCTTTCCAGCTATGCAGTGCCAGACGTTCCCTATGCCATCGATGGAACAGTCGCTACCGCGGAACTGAACACATTCGTGAATGCCTTGCTCATGAGCAAGGGAAGCTCTGCCGTTGATTTTGATTTCCTGGTCTTCGATGAATATCTGAGGGGCCGCTTGTGCGACCATCTGCGCGAGAAGGCCATTAGTTTTGAGGATGCCATAGAAATTGAGTATGTTGAGCGCTTCCCCGCCCCAGAGCCACAAGATTGCTTGCTCCACGACGATTGGGTTTCGGCAGTGAAGGCCTCTGGCAAGTGGATATTAACGGGATGCTATGACAACACATTGAACATATGGACCAATAAGGGCAAGCACATTCTCACCATTCCCGGTCACACGGCACCCATCAAAGCTGTCGACTGGATTTCGCTGGATGACGACACCGGTCGCTTTGTCTCCAGCTCACAAGACCAAACGGCTATGTTGTGGCAGTGGAATGTTGGTGCGAATGCTGTTGAATGTGTTTCTGTGTGCAAGGGTCACGAGAGGGGCGTCGATAGTGTCAGTGTTAGCCCAGATGGCGAGCGATTTGCGACAGGGTCGTGGGACACCATGCTGAAAGTGTGGTCAGCTGAGGTGGAGGATGCAGGAGAAGGAGCATCAAAGCGCATGAAGGAGAGCGGAGTTAGAGTAAATACAACATATACATGAAGCATTGCTCAGATCATCACTTTGCGCATTTATTTTGCAGACCCCAAAAATGACTCTTCAGGGACATCGCGAAAGCATCTCTGCAGTGCAGTGGATGGATGCCAGCACACTGCTCACAGGCAGTTGGGATCACACACTCAAAGTTTGGGACCTGAGCCTGGAAGGCATTAAGACGGAGATATCCACAAACAAGTCAATCTTCGATACGAGTTACTCAAAACTAAATCACCTTATCGTGACGGCTTCGGCGGACAAGAATCTGCGACTGTACGATTCTAGGACGAACCGTAGGAACTGACTACAATTTTAAAGGTTTTTTTAATCAATGTTATTTTCTTTACAGAGGGATCTGTTGTGCGGAACACCTACCTGGGCCACAACGCCTGGGTCCAGACCGTGATGTGGTCAACAACAGAAGAATTCCTCTTCGTTTCTGGCTCCTATGACAACCAAAATAAGCTGTGGGATTGTAGGAGCCCAAAAGCTCCTCTTTACGATCTGATGGGACATGGAGAGAAAGTCTTGGATATAGACTGGTCCAACCCAAAGTATATCGTATCCGGCGGCTCTGACAACACAGTACGTGTGTTCAAATCGCGCAAGGCATTAGTAGAAAATATGGACACAAAGTAGTTACAATTACAACCCGTACCCTATTGATTTTCATACAAAATTTATAAATACCACATAATTGTGAAATAAATATTTCCTATCGTCAAGGAAACGATAGTTTGTCTCGACTTACAGCACTGACATCTTCTGGAGATGGCCACTTTTGTGGCGACCAACAACCTTCTAGGGATGACAGAAAACCGATATGTCACTTATCGAATTTCTAACAAAGATAAAGACGGCTGCGGTCTTAATCGTTCATATATTTAAGAAGTTTTTTTACCAAACAAAAGCAGCCGCAAAAGTGCAAAGTCAACGGAGATAAACGCGAATAAAACTGGCCAAAGACCCCGAAAAGTTTGCTCACCCAAAGCGCAGGAAAGTGTGTGTGTGAGTGCGTGGGAGCAGGCGGCAGGTTAATCGACAGGGGCAAGAAAATATTTTTTTGCAATTCTTGCTATAGAAAAAAGTGAAAGAAATTGTAAGAGTGAGGTGTGTATTAGTCAAGGAGCAGCAAAATCCTCCTTGTAGATCGTTGGAGCAAATAATACAATTGTGCAATCATGCAGCATTCGGAGGTTTACACTTTGTCGGCAGCAGCAGCGGCACCGCGTTTTGCAAAGCAAATGTCTGCTGATTGATTTTTACTGCGCCATGCAATTCGGCGAAAGAGCCAGGCCAAATGCGGAAATTCTTGTGCATTTCCTCAAATAGGACGTCAGCCTTTCCCCTATCTGACAAATTACTCACCTTTGCGACTGTAAGAGCCGCGCATCGGACACAGCCGAGTTTGCCAAAATGGCCGCTGCGGAGCGTTGATTTATATTAAACAAAAAGTGTGTGTCAGTTTGCAATCTCGAAGGCTTGTGGCTGATGATCCTGGAAATTTTTCACAGTCTTCAAAGCATGTTGCCCACGCTGCGGGACATAATTGTAGAAATCGGGTAAAAGACCTTTCTCATCGTCTCACTCTCTCCCTCTCTTTGCAGGCTCGCTGTCTCGACTCCCAGACATGTCTTCAACTCCAGCAACGGCCGGAACCGCTGAAGTGGCCACCTCCAGCGCCAGCTCTAATTCCAGCGCCTCCAGCACAGCCAGCACTGCCAACAGTCAACCCACATCCACCGGAACAGCGCCGGCCCGCGGCGGAAGAGGATCCAATGCCAACGGGGGAGCCTCGGGCAGCAACTCCGGCGGAAACGACGAGCCACGCAAAGATGCCAAGCCGACGCCTCGAATTTCGAAGGCGCTGGGCACCTCGGCGAAGCGCATACAGAAGGAGCTGGCCGAGATCACACTGGACCCCCCACCGAACTGCAGTGCTGGCCCAAAGGGAGATAACTTGTACGAATGGGTGTCCACTATCCTAGGGCCGCCCGGGTCCGTTTACGAAGGCGGCGTCTTCTTCCTCGACATACACTTCTCGCCGGAGTACCCGTTCAAGCCGCCCAAAGTCACATTTCGCACACGCATCTATCACTGCAATATCAATAGCCAAGGCGTCATATGCCTGGACATACTAAAGGACAACTGGTCGCCAGCGTTGACCATATCCAAGGTGTTGCTGTCAATTTGTTCCCTGCTTACAGACTGTAATCCAGGTAAAGAATCACTACCTAACAAAACTCGCACTCAGCTTGAACACGTGACTGACTCTGTTCTTTCTCCGTTTCTAGCTGATCCACTGGTGGGCAGCATTGCCACGCAATACTTGCAAAATCGAGAAGAGCACGATCGAATTGCGCGTCTCTGGACAAAGCGGTAGGTTCATGCCTGTATAGCGTTCAATCGTATTATTTTCACTATAATACTTTATGTTCTTTATTTAGGTACGCAACATGATGCGTAAGTTTTTGCAAAAAAACACTTGTACCACAAACCGAAAATTGCAACCACAAAAACGAAAATTCGCATCTTGATAAGAAGAAACTCTATTTTATAAATATATATTAAACTATTCTAAACACTAAACCTAAATTAACAGTAACAGTAACAACTACCATAACACGAACGTGTAACTCAAACAGCAGCCGCCAACAGTCAGAAATAGTCGATTCCTTTGAGCCAAAAAGTTGTATAAAAAATTGAAGTTTTCTCATGTTGTGTTTTTCTGAACTTCTTTTGTTTTTAGGTCGCTTAGCAAACGAAACACAAAATGAAGAAAAAACATAAATTTCATCAAAAATACACGCTGCACTGTCATATTCAACTGCATAAATATAAATACAATAAGTCTACTTTATATGTGTACAGTGTTAAGTGAAAAGGGAGATAAATACAAGTAAAAGGAGAGCGTATTTTAGAGCATAATACCAATGGGAAAAATAAACTTCAGGTCAAATTCAGTAGTCTATTTTAATCACAAAACGGCCGCAGCAAGCAAATTCTCAACGATAAAAGACTAAAAAAAAAACAAAAAACGATCATGTATACAAAATTTAAGACAACTTTTCCAAATTCCAAAAGAAAATAATCAAATTTTTGTTATTTATATAGAAACTCTATTCGGTTTAATTTGTAATGTGATATTTGTAAGCGTATTATAATTGTTCTTTGGCCAACTGTTTTCCAGTAATCTGAGAGACTTAACACTATTTTGAGCAGCCGCGACAACTGTATCTTCTGCGCTGTACTTTAAACTTAAAAAAAGCAAATACGAGCAAGATTAGCAGCTGATTTATATAGCGACAAGAGAACAAGAAATATATAAAAACAGACAAACAACTTCCTATTATTTTGTAGTTTTAATGACCAACCGGAAAAGTCGAAGAATCAATGAGAAAAACTGAAAATTAAAATATAATAATAAATAAATATGTAAGTTTTTTGCGTAAATACAGCGTAAATACATGACGAAACTAATAAAAAACAGAATAAAGGAAAATATATGGCACAGTGAGCACATATGTATATACATACATACATATGTAAGTGTTTTTTCTAAGCTAATTGCTGATAAATCTGAAATTGTGTCAACACATTTTGTACCCATGTAGTATTACCGTATGTGTTAAAGAAAGAAAGAATTGGAACATTTTTACTTTAAGTTTACTTTAATTTGATATACTCGTACATTTGTTTATATAAAATATGATTCTCATTACAGTATTACTCATAAATATAAGTACCGACACGTTCCCCAGCACGAAGATCAGCGCACGCTTATGGAACAACTCAAACAATCTGGGCAATTCCCGACCCTGGCCTGTATTGCAGTCCTTAAAGGTACATTCCGTTGACCAGGAAATCCGCCTCCTGCGAGTAGGGCGTCTTGCCGCCCAAACGTCGAGCCCTTCGGCCCACTGTCCGCATCCTGCAGCCGATGAGAATGGCTAGGGCGGCAGTCACAAGCAGGCCGAACGTTAACGAAAGCACAGCTCCGCCAGGCCGCTCCGAGTGACCATCGTGATCACGAAACTCCAAGGCTAGGTTCTCATGGATCATCTTGTATTGCTCATGCACTGGCGAAGCAGGAACGGGCAGAGCGGGTTCCTCCCGCTGCTGCTGTTGTGTCTGCTCCAGGGCCAACTCTATGGAGTCCTTGGCGGGCTTTGACTTGACTTTCTTGTGCTTGCGTTGTTTCTGTGGACGAAAGTTCAGAGAAAGGTCAACAATATTATAATTTCTCACCTTCTTTGGAGCTTCTGTTGACTTTTCCTCCTCATAATCATCATAGTCTTCATCAGCTGCCGGTCCCTGGTTCTTGCCATTTGTGGGCGCTGCATTCAGGACAGGCAGCATAGCCTGCTGTTGGGCGGGCATACGTGGAGCCGACCCGTAGACATGACTCTGTTTCTGAGGTGCCATTAGAGCTGGTTGCGCCTGCATTTGGGGCCATACCGCATTTGGCTGCTGGACAGAGGATGGTTGCTGTGGCAGTTGCTGTTGTTGCGGTGGCGACAAATACATTCCGGAGCGTGGCAGTGACATCCCATACAAAGAGCCAGCCGCAACAGCTTGATTATTGTCGTAGCCGGGCAATTGGAGTTGTGTTGAGTGCCCCTGAACCTGCCCCAGGCCCGGTCCCGCCCCCTCTCCTTGGCCACTCGCCGCCTGCTGCAATTGGAGCCCGCCTTTGTGATTGAATATGTGGCTCTGCTCATCTGCAAGAAATTGGAATCGGTTTGAGGAAGTAGAGAGTGTGTCTCCGGTTACGCACAGCTAATTGAATTAATTACGAGTGGCAGAATAAACACAGACAGACTCGTAAATGAATTTAGAGCGACGCCAGCTCTTATTGCACACAATGGAAACCGATGGGCACTTTGCAATGTTCCCAGAAAACGAAACCAACGCGTCCAGACTGGAGGATGGAAACTGGCTGGTCGTCTAAGAGAGCTAATGTCAGACAAAGAGCAGGGGCATTTCCCCGACTCGGCTTACATCGTTTCTAAATAGTTATTTAGTTATTATCTGTCTTAGTCTCTTGTTGGCTTATACAAACTTTCGCACTTGGAAGTTTTATGTAATATGATATTTATTTTACCCCTCTTAGCATCGATCTATACTATCCATATTTACCTGCATTCAACATCTCCCCCTGTGGTTGTACCAGATGGATTTGCTGCTGTTGCTGGGGCTGTCCATCGGCTATTATCTTGCGATTGGCCCAAGCAGCGGCATCCTCCCGATTGTTAACCATCGGTGGGGGTGGCGGCGGTGGTGGCGGTGGTCCCAGAACTATTACATGTTGTTGCGGCTGCTGCTGCGGCGACAGCACCTGCGCCTGTGGCTGCGACTGCTGAGCTGAAACCTGCAACGGTTGCTGTATGGGCGGAACAGGTAGATATTGCTGGACCATCGGCTTGACCGTATCCAGGTTGCTGCTTGTGGGCTTGGTGACCGGCGACGAAATGGTAATGCACTAAAAAAAATCAAAGCGTTCGGGATAAGGGAAAGGTAAGCAGTTTTGGAAGGGACAGACTTACTTCCGGTCCCTCGTCGCTGCCATCTTCGCACTGGGGTATGCCGTCACAGGCGTTGTAGACAGCAATGCATTCGCCCGAGTGGCAAGTGAACTGGAAGCGACCACAATGGGTGATGGGAGCTAGAATGGAAAAATGCTCGTCAGTCTCTCATTTAAATTGCAACAAATAATTCAATCCACAACGAACAGCTTTGGACCGGGGCCACCGCCGGTAGAGCCACACCCGATGTGGGGGCAGAGGCAGGCGCAGCTGCTGGTGCTGCCGCTCCCGGTGATACCGTTGACTTGTCCCGCGCTTCCGGCTTGAGCTTGAGGTTGCTTAGCTCCCACTCCTGCTGCGAAACATTGTTGCTGGGAATGTGCGGCAGTTGGGGTCGCGGAGTGCTGGGAACGTCGCCGGGCGCGGCCACTGGCTGGGGCGTCAGGACGGCACTCGTGTAGTTCGCGTGCCGCGTGAACTTGCAGTGGAAGTTCTCTGGCGGACCGCACTCGAACAAGTAGCAGTAGCCACCGGCTTTCCGCTCGAAGATGTACACGTCGCAGGCGTCCGTCTCGCAGCACAGGCGCTCGCACTCCTCAACGGTGTCCAGCTCGAGGCCCTGTAAGTACTTGCCACCGATCGCCTGGGATTCCCCGGTGCGGATTATCGTGTTCTTATGAACATCAAAGTGACCTTGTGGATTCCAGAAAACGATTGAATCAATAAGTGGTTAGTCGTTTGTAGACTGTAAACGCCTCACCTATGCACACCTCTAGGTCCATCCGCTTGGCCAGATGGTGCACAAACGGAGAGGACTGGGACTGAGGCGGATTCACATTCACATACTCCGTTGCTTGCACTGCGACAAGCAGCAGGGGCAACGGCAGCAGCAGCGCAGCCAGCGGCAGATTGGAAAACATTTGAAAGGCGTATCAGATATGATCCCCCGATTAGCAACTGGCGATTAACGATTATCGACTAGCGACTATTCATTCGCCGATCTCGCTGATCAGTGATGATGATAACGATGATGATGGCTCTGGTTAACCAGTTAACCAATGGTTTTTTACCGTAGCGCTGGCTAATAACGCTTTTTGGGGCGGATGGCGGTCACAGTTCACTAGTGGAGAGGGGGTAAGGGTGGAGCGCAGAGGCTGGTCGAGGGCTTGTCGTGTTTACAAAATTTCTTGCTTATTGATTTTTGCGTTTTCCCCAGTATGCGAGGATTTTCACTAGCAGCTGACTAGCCTTGACACTCAAACGAACTATATTATTATTATACGAGTTTTCACTGTTTAGTATATATTTTTGTGGTTAGGAACACTTTTTGAAAACGAAACAAACATACTGCATTCAGCCAAAATGTAAACCAATGGAAAGTCCCAAGCAAATTGCTGACATCCTCTTCGGGGTGAACTACAGCACAACCCTTAGTCGCGAAAAGCTTTGGGGTTTCGGAAAACAGCTGTTGGGGTTGGTTTTATCGAAAAGTATATTTTCCCGGGAAGGTGAAAGAGAGAGCGCACCTATACATTTTTCAAAATGAACCCATGGTAATAAAGCTTCCACAGAAGCTTTAGTATCACCCAACTAAGGAAAGGAAAGCTTATTCTCTCTTTTCCAGTCACCATACCATATGGTGCAGCTTTCAACCGCAACCTTGCCGAGCTTGTACCGTATCCGTGTCCTGCCAGTTCGGAACAGCAATGACAATGACAATTCGAGACATCTGATTTTAAAAGAGTTTTTTCGAATAGCAAACATTTCTCAGCAATGAAAATCGATAAAAGCTTTGACTGTTCGTTTTTCTGCAGAGAGTCTTTAATAATTGATTAAGGGTGAGGTGAGGAATAATGCTGGGGATGGATATTCTAATCTGAACTATTCGAGGAACCCTTAAAGACAATTAAAAAGATTCACTGACTTGGATATCTTTTCTACTTAATTAATTATTTGGCTAGTATCAAACCTGATTTTAGCTGATTTTGCAGATCGACTCCTAGACTATCATTGCCGCTACATATCCGGGACGGGAGCTCTCATCTGCACAGCGTGACAGTGCACTCTCAAAAACCCCATAGCTCTCTGAGCACTCCCGCGCATACGCATGCGCCGAAATCTTATACATATCTTTAAAGCGGTCAATGTGAACATGGAAATGTTAATGAAAATAATCGCGCAAATCGCCATGCACGTTCACGGTGCACCCCGTTGCCTATTAAAACATCCGAACGAACAATGCGCAAAAGCCCAAGAAAGACAAATGCAAAAACACGGAGCATTAGCGACTCAACGCCAACCCTCTCGGGGCAGTGTCAACCCCCCAGTACGGAGAATCGGTTGCAGAAGAGGGGGCCAAAAGCCCATTGCATATTTCTCAAAGTCGCGTCACCCCAGCTAGTCAAGTGGGCGTGTTGGAGACGCCCTTTATACACCCGTACAGTGCAGACTTGAAAGAGGGACTGTAAACAGTTGATATCTTAAAACCCTTTTTTTCCGTTATGCTATTTCGAGTTCGTCCCATTTCAAGTATGCACTGCTCCAAGGATGTACTGTAAGCGCTTTCACATATCCACATATCTACCTACACACTTATACATATGTACGTTGGTCTCTCGGTTGTTGTGAGAGTTGCGAGAGTATGTGTATGTTTTCATTGCACTGGCTGCAGTCATTACGATTGCGACCTTTTCGTACCCTGAAGTCGTTATATGGTGAATGAATTTGAATGTACTTTCTCTCTCTTTGGATTAACCTATAGTATCTATACCTTTAATGTCAATAATTTCTTGCCCACGCGGTACACATATTTATGTTTTTTTTTACGAGTTCTTGCTACCCTTACAGGATATTTGATTAGGGGGTATCACAGCAGCGCCGCGTGAATTGCATCTTCAGTGCACTCTCTGCTCTGCTCTTTACCACTGGCCATGTAAATGCTTTTCATAAAGAACAACGAAGCAGGGCAGAGTGTGGTATGGAGGGACGAAGGGCGTGGCACATTAGGGGTGTTTGGACGGTGATTACATCCACCTAAAAAGTGATTTGCATTTATTTTTAGCACCCTACAGTACGCGCTTGAATTCATTTTAAAGCCACCATCGATGTTCCGTTGAATTGCTAACTTTCTGCACTTTCGAAGACAAAGACAATTTGGAAGCGAAGAAAAGTTGCTGTCTGGCTGCCCAACTATTTTGAGAATTTTGCTTCTTTTTTACATGTTTCGACATTTTTCCGAGAAAAGTTCATGAGTTTGCATGACTTGTGGGAGTTTGCGCTTCTTCTTGAATGAGGGTTATTGACACAAACAAACGTACATTGAATTGTCTGCATACATTCTTTATAAGTACTTTGTAGATATGTATGTACATACCCATTTTTAATATTTGTGTTTGTATTTTACGAGCAATGCCAGAATAAATTCAAATGATTTTTTTGAAAGTGCTGAGTTCTTTCCAACTTTTTAAATGGAAAATCTCAGATACCCATACATACATATGTATGCATATCCAAACATCTCCCCGTTCACGTTTAAGCGTAAAATCTATCCGCGTTCTACGAGATGTTTCAGCTGTCATGCCGCAGACGTCGAGACGCCGCGACTGTCTCCAAAGTTCAATAGCATTGAAAAGGGGACAGGAGTAGGAGACCGCCCTTTCAGCCACCTGACAGGACTCGTAAAGCATTTCGGACAAGCAGGACATGTGCACGTGCAACCTCAAAGCTCCTAAATTTTCTCCGTTTAACGAAATGGAAATTTCACCAGACGCAGCAGTCGCGGAGCGATGGCTTGGTGAGGGGCAATTTGGAGAAGAACGTCGTCTGGGATGTGGATGTGACTGACAGGACTGACTGACACCGTAGCCAGGTGTGTTCTTCGTCAGACTTGTCTCATGGTTGGTTTTTTTGGTTGGGTTTTGGCCTAGCCTCTACAGAACTTTTCTGTTTTTAGCCAGAAGCGTATATTTTTCTTCCAAGCCGCTCATTTGTATGGTACCAAAAAGTCCAACGACCAGCACTCTGAATCAATGAATGCTGTAGCTTGTCCCCACAAGAGCAAAACCAAAAACACAACAAATCCACTCAGAATATACATCTGATGAGGTTGTAGCTCCGGTTTATGTGTGGAAACGACATCACTTTAACTTGGAATCAAACCACTTTATATTACGACACTTGCCTCTGCCTTGCTTTATACAGCCCTTTAGGCCAGGCCTTGCCTAAGTTTTGTTTAGACTTTCTTACCAAAAGTAACTTTAATTAAAACAGCAATATTCAACTCTATTGAAAGAAAAAAGCATAAAAGTGTAGGTTATTTGAATAATAAAGGCAAGGAAAGACCTTAGAAAGATATTAAAATACCCATTGGGCACAACAGTAACAGCAGCCCGATATTCCTTAGAGAAACTATTTAAGTCGTTCTGGCATCGTTCAAAATATAATAAGAGCCTTGTGCGAATACTAACACTTTTCACGTTTGAGGGTGATTCCGACTGTTTTACTCATACTATACAATATTATTGGCCTTTACTACTTTTTAGAATATATATCTACATATATTCCTATATGAAAAACAAAGAATATAATAACCTTTCTTCATTAGCAATGATGTCGAACACACTTCTCGCACACCTTAGTACAAACACTTCTCCCCGCAAAGGCGATTAGCCAAGCCCCTGAAAAAAACCTTTGCACTGATGAACTGTTGGCCCAAGAAGTCATTAATTATATGAAAAAATAAAAATAAAATAAAAGATAAGAGAAGAGAAAAAACTTTCAAATGCTCAGACAGCGTCGCGACTGCCGAACCAATTCTATTGCCATTGCCGGCGGGAACGGGGGAAGTGCCTTAGACAGACGGCAGCTGGGGGCTGGGGATTGCCCAAATTGAATTAATGGTAAGCATAAAGGCGAATTTTTCGTACAAAAGGCAAAGCGTCAAGGAACCCTCAAATGTCAGATATTGTGGGGGATGGGGGGGCGCAGAGACCGCTTAACCACACAATAAGTGCGCAACAAGGGGTCATAAACATGGCTAAGAGCACCAGACTAGGGATGTAGATGCTGATGGTGTCTCCAGATGAACTCTTGAACTTGGCAGCGGCCAGAGTTCAATGATTTCGCCAAATCCAACCCCGAACGCAGAGGAATGATTGAAAAGGATTACTATATATGGCTATTCAATATGCAACTAAAAAAGAGGTTGAATAAGGTATTCTGGTACAAGAGAAATAGATGAACAGAGTCAAGTCTAGGCACTAATATAATTTCCAAGAGGGGAAAGGTATTCGGTGACGAAGAGTCTTAGAAAGGTAATTAAAACAGACGGTACTATACGTGCTCTGGTCGAGACAGGGAAATTGTCAAAGCCCAACATCCGCTCTGCTTCTCAAATATTTATTTATTGATTTTCTTAAATGTTTCTTGTTCAACTTACCTTTTTCCCTCTCTGACAGACGCCTGTCACATCTGGATGGATCCGCTCCCCTTCCAAGCCCCTCCAAGAAGAGCTTAATTGACATCTGAATGTTGGTTAACAGTGCACTGTTGTGCTCCGCCGCTGTTAGGGTATTTACTCTTCAGCTGTTGCTCTCTCTGCTGTTCGCTGCCTTGCTGCTGTCGGAAGCACTCTCTGTTCTGTTTTCAAGTTTACGGTCACTCGCACTCTCAGTGCACGTAGCTTCTAATCCTCCTCATCTCCACACCCAATGATAAGGTTGAAACCAGCATATTCTTATTATAAAGAAAGCCAAAAAATCTTAGATGAGAACACAAGATGCAATGCGAAACGACGCCAAGTACCGGGCCAATTTACATATACATACGAAGTACAGATACAGGTTGAGGCTATAAGCTAACCCACTTTGAAGAACCATTGCGACCATATTCTGTCTAGGCGGCGCATTCCCTCAGAAAACACAAAGCCTTGACTAATGGCCATTGAATGAACTTCATTATTTCGAGATCCTTTTTATTTTTTATTTTGTTTTTGATATGGGGAAAATCTTAAGACCAAATTCTATTGAGGAATGATTTAACACGAGTTCCCGGAGTGGACAGCATTGTGGAAAGTGGCTGTGATAATCAACGTGTTACTAAAGCTGATTGGCAAGTCAATAAATCTACAGATCTCGAGTCTCCCAAGCCTTCCAGCCTTAGCTTGACTTTGTCTACCGAAACCATTAAACCTAAAACGAAACGAGAGGGAACGTTGTGAGCCGCGGCAAAGGCCGCGGCTCTACCTTATACCCGGTACTCAGTCAGTATATACATACATACATATATGAGCTTACGATTTATGAAATTTATTATATGTTCTCAAAAGGGACGAAAATAATATTTAAATTAAAAAAATGAATTTTTTGGAATTTTTATACATGTTTCCATTTTTGTTTACATATGCTTTGTATATCTGCGCCTACATTTCTACATGACATGTATAACTACATATTTGAGACGTACAAGTGTTTGCGAGAGAGAGAGTTTGCGCTTGGCAGGCGTTGCGTAGCCACTGAAATTTAATTTGTTTCTTCTGGCCATAATATTGATCCGATCTGATCCAGATTCGGTAATATGGTAGATATGGTAATTTTTCATGATTCTGCGTTTTTGGTTTTCATTTATCTTAAAAATTGTGGATTCCACAGATTTTCGTCCTTTGTGGGGGCGGAAGGGGGCGTGGCAAAATTTTAAAACAAACTTGTGCTGGTTCGGTATCACAGGAGCTTGGATAGAAAGTTTGGTTGCTCTAGCTCTTATAGTCTCTGAGAACTAGGCGCTCATTTATACGAATAAGCAAAGCAGATGGGGCCGCGTGTGAGAGAGAGCGAGAGGGAATGATGACTTTCGAAATGGTTTTCTTCATTGTAGCTATAATAATGATCCGATCTCATCCAGATTCAACACTCTGATAGAAATGGTCATTCTCTATGATTCTGAGTTTTTAGTATTCTTGTATCTTCAAAATTGTGTACGCCACAGACTTTCGTCCTTTGTGGGGGCGGAAGGGGGCGGGGCGAAATTTTGAAATTCATTTGGAGTAGTGTGATCACACAGGAGACGGGATACAAAACTTGGTTGCTCTAGCTTTAATAGTCTCTGAGATATAGGCCCAAATGAAGACGGACGGACGGACGGACAGACGGACAGACAGACATGGCTATATCGACTCGGCTATTGATGCTGATCAAGAATATATTTACTTTATGGGGTCGGAAACGCTTCCTTCTGTGCGTTACACACAACCGTTATCCCCACAAATCTAATATACCCCTATACTCTTCGAGTACCGGGTATAAAAACTAAAAGAAACCTAAACAAATTATGTCAGAAGCTACGCTAGTAGAACAATCGGAGCCCATCATGTTGGCCACGCTCCACTCATCATTAATCGCCCCCTGGTAGGCCCTGCAATCAACGCGTTCGGCCCACTGAACGCTGGCATTCTCCGGCAGCAAGCCCCAGAGAGCTTTCTGGTTCTCTCTCGCGCTGTTACGCTCTCTCGCTCTAGCAGCGATGTTGGGGCAGCTGACTCTAGTGTGTATCCGCCAGATACTTTTCCGTTTGCAGTTTCAGTCTTTCACCACCGGCCGCGCGTGCTACACTTAAACTGTAAGCCAGCTCCGTTTCAAAAGCTCCCGAGCTCCACGCTTGCCGCCTCATAAACAAACAGTTAGACAAACTCTCTGCGTCCCGCGTGTGAGTGTGTGTGAGTGCTTGCTGGTTGCGTTTTGTTGCTGCCACACGGTCGCCCTCATTGTGCTCTGGTGCAAATGAAAATTTCATTGAGCAGAAAGTCGGAGCAGCGGAAAAGTGGAAAAGCCTAAAGCGGACGCCGCTACATCAGCAGCAAAAAACAAATAGAAGATCTCCTCAAGTGAAATTTCTGACTAATGAAAATTGAAAACGGCAATCCAATCGAATCTGAAAATAGACTAGGCTATAACGATCCCTGGAGCATTGCCAAAAAGTAAATTTTATTAACGTTATAGTCGGATATTAGTGTTTTAATATTTCTAGTTTTATTAAAATTTGTGTTCAATTTAAATGTTTATAACAAACTACAGACTTTTGAAAGTGGAAGAACTTGTATAGTTCTTTCCCTAGTCCACTGAGGCTGTGCTCCCAGAACTTTCCTCCCAGCCGAGAACCGGAAAATAGTTATAACTTTTTTTCTGTTTTTTGTTCTGCTTATACTCGTACTTGTACACGAGTCTGCCTGGCTGGCTGGCCAGTCGAGTGGATCTCAGCCGGTCAAGCGTCCAGGGGAAGCGTGCCTGTCCCAGCCACCTGCTGTATCCCAGTCGCAGTCTCAGGTCCCAACCCATCCCCCAACATCGCGGCGTAGGCCTCTAAGCCTAAGCCACCAGCAGAAACCAGCGAGCGGTTGAATAGTGGAATTTTATGCAGTGGTTGCTGCTTCGTTTATTATTAACGTTTTTATTTTCTGTTTTTCTGCGATATTTACAACTTCATATGTGGGACTTTTATTGGCAGGGAAGAGTGGCCTGTGCGGCGGCTGCTGTTGCTGGCCACGCACTCAGCGGAACGTAACGAAACGCAACTGCGCTTCACGCTTCCACTCCCAGGGTCTCAGTGGCGGAGCTGGGACTACGATAGAGACTGGGTATGGGGCAGAATATGCTTCAATTGCTATTTGCATCGGCCAGACAGAGATTCCGTGTTGGCCAGCAAATCAAATGCACCGATGTCCGAAGATAACGCAATGTCGTGGGGGCAGAATGAAGACTGGCTATTCGCTGGATGGCCCACCCATTGTCGTGCCTTGGTTACATCCTCTGGTAAAAGAAGTTCTTCTAGAAGCTACACACATCCCGAGATCCGGGATATTCGTACTTGAACGAGTGTGTAATTCTGTTTAATTGACTTTTTATCAGTAGCAGACTCGCTTTTGCTACAACATTTAGCATTTTACTCATTGGATGCCACAGACATACATACTTACATATATCTAGATACTAGTAAATACAAACACATATATACATACATATGTATATACGCGTACTCCTTAACGAAATTTTCGCCCAAGTATGTATGTCGACAGCTGTAGTAGTTTCTTCATGTTGTGTCTGCTGTGTTTTGTAACCTGGTTTTATTCGCAGTCATAACATTTTGCGCCGCTTGTGTCTAATCACTCTGCAGTGCCAGCAAAAACACAAGCCGCACAAGATACAGATACGCACAGATACGAGATACATTGAGTATTGGACACACGACGCTTGATTCTGCCATGTTTGCATATTTTTCTTTTTGCCTTTGTCTTCTGAATCGATATGTTTACAGGGTGCTGGGTGCTGCGTTCTGGTGGCTGGGGTTGGGAACAAGGGGTCAATGTTGCAGCTGCAGCAACTCTCAAACAGATACAGACACCGATAGAGATAGAGATACGTGCGAGTATCTTGAACGCCTAACGCACGTTCTGCGGGCGTATCTCTGGGAGTCTGAACCCCTCGCCCTCGGCATGAATTTGGCTTTGACGTCATCTCTGGTTCTATTGTTCGGCCCGACTCGACTCGACGCGAGACATTCCCGAAATCAATTTAAAGATACAGCTTTTATTTATCCGTTGACTTGTTCAAATTCAGCTGATTCAGGCTCATACTGATTGACCGATTGAGATAAACGTTTCGCTTTGTCTTCTTCGGGTCTGCTTCGAAGGCCTCTACAAGAAACGTCCTCACTTCGAGAATAGATCATTCGTTGAGCTTGAATCTGGCAAATGGTTAAACGGTCATAAATAAGGTCTGAATCCAAACATTAGCGCGTCAAACATTTGAAAACACCCTGTGCAGGCCAGAAATAGCCTGCGAAAAACAAACAACGCAAATTCGGCTGAAAAACATCATCCATACAGCAAACGTAACTTCCCAAATGTCTTTTTCTGTCTCTGGCGATTTCGTCAAACAGATTAATAAGCAATTTTTTTGGGGTTTCAGGTTTCGTGGTTTCGGAGTTCTTTTTAGGTAGAAGACGACGTGTTTGGCATTAATGTTATCTGCAGACACGGAGTTATATCTGCCAACGGAAATGTTCGGTTCAAATTATTAGCTCGTTCAAAAATGAAGAGTAACGATAAGTGAGATATCCAGATTTTTTTGTCAGGCTCTTTGCGAGTATTACTGATTGCGAGACTAACACTGATAGATGATCGCTCCCTTAAGTGGGTGTCTTTAATTTTAATTCAGAGTGGCGGAGAGTATGTTTTGATATTTCCGAATCAGTAAATATGTGTGCACAATTTTCTGAAAAAAAGTTAAGTATCAATAGGCCCCTATCCTTATGAATGCCTATGGAGAGCACATTTCATTGAACTCTAGCACAGAGCCGACAGCTGGATAGAGGCTGTCTGCAGCTATGAAACTCTACATGTAAACACCATTTATAGTATATGGATGCTACGTACTGTATACATACATGTAGTATAGACATATGCATATAGTATTTGTACCGATAGAGAAGGGGAAGGGTCGCTGTGTCATTGTTCGCAGAACCGCTGTTGTACGAGTACTCGTATGTAATGCGAGGCAATCGTAAATAAGTTCTCGACGGGGGAAGGGCAAAAGATAGGAGGGGAGCATTGGAGCTTGTCAGGCCTCGGGCGTTTTGCTGGCGATTCTCGGGATTTCACTCTTCCACCTGCCTGTGCCTGTGGCGTGTTCTCATTGTTCCTAGCGGTTGATTTATCATAGCTTTGGTTATTTATAGATATTTATGTACTGACACGCAGGCACACAGGAATATTCGTGTACATTTCATGATTTCTGTGCTCCTTTCGGTTTCATAGAACCCCATCACATCATTTTTTGAGTCATTTGGGACTGATTCTGTCTTCACTGCCTGTTTCCGATACTCCGCTATCGGTTTTGGCCGTTTCGTGGCCAGGAAGGGGACTTCGAATGGCTCAAAAAGTGCACAGCTGGAGTGAAAAACAACAACAAAATTAATTTCCCATCCCACAGAAACAGGAAATGGAACGATATCTAAATGTGGTAACCGTTTGTTCTCATTTGGTACAATTTCAAACCCTAAGGTACAAAAAACTTTAAATGCACTTCCGATTTAGTCAGTTTCACATTTTACTATGTTATCATTCCGTTTAAGTTTTACGCAGTCTCTCCTCCACATTTCCCATCGCGTTGCAAAATATCGGTCAGTGCGTGGGACTCTCAATGACGAATTCCATATATTTATAAACATGCCAAAACTTTTATTCCACTCGCGCCCATCACTCAGTGAGAATTCTCACAGCTATCCGCATCCGACTGTTTTCACAGTCTCCTCGACGCAACCTCCCAGAGAGCCAAGAACGACACAAACATTGCGCAAGCAATAAATTAGCCAGCAAATATTGCAAAATGCCTGGAAAAACAGTTTAGTCCATTGTATTTTATTTGATTTTTTCCGCCCCGAAAAGCACGGCCCGGCAAGGAGGTCGTCAGAGTAGAGTTGACCGAGACTTCGAGTACCAAGAACTCCGGCCAAGAGGAGTCGGCAAACATTTACCTAAGGTAATTTGTCTAGGAAAAGCTTTTTGCGTGTTATTTTTCCATGACAACTCGGTTTTGGCAGTTGCCCAGTAAGCATTTTGAATATGCCCATCTCATTGCCCTGCCTCTGACTCTGACTCTGGCACTTGGAAGGTCAACAACCGCGGTCTGGCTACTTGGCTGCCTACCGTCTAATGGCCAAGTCAGCTCAGCTCGGTCCGGCTACTTGACTTCTTCGCGGGTCTTCTTGGATATCGTAGGTGTTTTCTCTGGTAATTATTTATCCATAACGTTGCCTCTTACAGCATTTTATGTGATGGTTTTTTTGTTTTTTTTCCTGTTTTTTACCCCTTTTTGGAGCTACAGAGCTACACAGAAAGAAGCCTCAGAGGAGGGAGGCTGGCTGGCCAAAATGAATAAGAAATAAGCCAAATTAACGTTTGAATATTAGGAGAACCAAACCAACATTTCATCCCACAAAAGACTGCTTACTCCCTTCAAAAATGAGTCAGACATCCAAAAGAGCTGCTAAGGTGATTGCTCAACAGGGAGGACTTGCCCGCGGACTTGCATGGTTTAGTTTTTTTTTCAATAAAAAGAATTGTTCTACATGCATTTTTTGCATTTTCGTACTTTTCGTAATTTCATACGAAATTTGGTTAATCAAACTACATACATGCATACATACATATGTGTACTATAATTTGTAGCTTCAATAAATCTTATAGAAATGAACAACTGAGGAGAAAATACCAAGATCTCTAATACATCGTGTAGCGATGTACATATCGTTATTTGTATAGATATGGATCGATCTATGTATCTACGACTATTTGTGATATCGCATTTTTTCGAGATTTGCTTGCCAATCAGTTCCAAAGAAATTAAAGAGCTATCAATGTCCAAAAAGCTCTTCAGGGTGATCGAGTGACAGGCGCGTGTTTAACTGGGGATGGGGATAGAATCAATCCCCTCCAATCAATCACAGCCTAACCAGCACAGCAGTGTCCAAAGTATAGAAATTAAGCACAAAGGAAATCTTGAATGTATATTAATTGGCCGTGTTGTTCAGTTGGTTCTCCCCTGACTGAATATACTTGAAGATTGCATGATCAGCGTCATCTGTGGGTTATCAGTGGCTGCCTCTGTAATGCCTCCATTTATTCAAACAAGGCTGTAACTTAAATAAGGGTTTTTTATTATTTATGGTACTATAGCTTAGCTGATAAGCCGCCAGTTGAATAACGCGATTGATGAGCAATATTCATGTTTATATTGTGAACCAATATCGGTACACCAAAGCTGATGTCATGCCGTGAAATCAGTTTCAGCCCAGCCCAAGGTTAATTCCTCTACCATTTCTTCTGAAGCATTTAAACACAAAATATTTCTAAACTTGATTTCAGCTCTTTCTGGACTTTCTGGACAGACTTTTCTCATTTCTTTTTTGGAGTTTGCATAAACAAACGCTGGCTCTTTGTTAGTTTTACATCGTAGGCTTTTTAGCATAAAAGCGTCACATTTCACTTTTACCTTTTCCGTTTATGTTGCACGAACACGGCACGGTATACGGTATGTGAAAATGTCGGCTTGAATGAATCTCTGAGAGTTCCAAAAGCCGACTCACAGATAAAATCAGTATCGACGTTTCTTCCTATATGCATACACATCATACAATTCATAGGAATACATATGTAGGTTAATGCCATGCTTAGTCTGGGTCCGACTCGATGAACTGGTTTTTTTCTTTTGGCTTTGATGTCTCATGATATTTATTTCTCCTCATTTTTTCTCTCTCATCTGTGCTCGGAAAAATGTTAATTGGGGTTCAAATGAGTGCTCTTTTGTGTTGGCTTGCGTTGGTGTAGGGACCAAGAGAAAAATGAAACCCTAGTCTGGATGGATTAGGCAGGGTCTGTCATTAACTTAGTTTAGAACGTTTTGATTCACACAAGAATCGGAAAATTGTGGGAAAAATTGGCTAAATCATTGCTCATACCCTACTTTGACAATCATTCAAAATTCAGTTTTCAGTTTGATACTCGTTTTTGCTGGCTCAATCTCGAATTGGCAATTGCGTGTTTGGCAAGTGTTTTAAATGCCGTGTAATGTATAATTAATATCTATAATTACCTTGAAATTAGCATGCATTTTCTGGCTTCGCCGTTTGGCGCCTGCCCAAAAACGTCATTGCCATATAGGGAGCCCCAAATCGACAGACTCCTAAAAGGTCTTTGTGGAATGGCGACACTCGCGATTTGCATTTATTTGGCTGTCTGCTGGGGAAGGTATGGTTCTCAAATGGAAAACCATTTGCATTGGTGCGTTTCGAATTTTATCCGATTATATTTCCAATTCTACTATAATTTCATGTTTTCGTTTTATAATTCATCATTTACAGGCACAAAAGGGCAAAAGCCGTTCCATTTTGTTACACATTGTCTGATTAGCCAGATCCAATGGATAATGTCGTATTCGATAATAGTTTTTTGGCTTGATTTTGTTTCGAATTGGATTCGGAACCAGTGAGGGGGTGATTCTGAGACAAGGTATTTCATGTCCGTCTGAAAAGCTGTTGAGGCTCATTTGATATCCATGGAATGCATGTCCTGGACTGTAGCGACCGCTTAAATATTAACGTTGACGTTTCACTTGGATGTGTGGGGGGATTAGTTAGAGCACGAGCCAGGAGGTCTGGGGGACTGGGTCGGACTGCGGACAGATGCCAATTTACATTTTTAATACCAGCCGCGGATCGATACGCCATCAGCCATGGGTTTTTTTCGAACCGAACCGATTTGAAATGCATGAGACCATTCAGAAAATGCGGTGGCATGCAACAGAAATGACTTCGGATTCGGGTTCGGCTGGTGGTTCTGTCCAGTGGCTCTAATTTCCTTTCACAAACAAAACAAATAGAAAGGAAAATAATTACATAAGTCAAATCGGCAGCCAGCCGAGGCTCCAGGCCGCAGGTTGGCGCTTTGGCCCCAGCCACATGTGGGAAATATTCGCCACCGATTCTTCCGGAATTTCTGCAACGCTGTGCAGTGGTTGGGCCTCTGCTGATACAACTTTATTCGCAGCTACCTTATACAGATGTATGTGTAAATACGTATGTATATCTGTATATACATATATGTACATATGTATATATTATATGTACTTTTTTGTTTTTTTTCTGGCAGCTGAACATGCAACATGTTGCATGTTACGGCCGCATTGTTGGAGCCATTTCAACATAATATTTATGCAAAGCCCCAGCCCGGCGTTAGATGTGGCAAGCAATAATAATAAAGGTACTCGTGTAATTTACCTTTGTATTCCGCCCACCTCAGCCACATCCCACATCCCATCCTCACCGTCTCGTACTTGATAATCTTCGGTCAAATAGTTTTTGCTCTCGTTTCTTTCTTTCGTTTGGGAAAATCAGTGGAAATTCCTCAGATACATATCTCTCTGGGGTAGTCAACATAATTTATTAGATCCCACAATTAACGTTGCCGCTCCGAACAATTTCAGAGCTAAGCGTTGTGAAACTTTTTCATAAGCGAAACGATCCCCCATTTCCTCTTGAGCACAGTCCCCCTTCCTCAGGCACAGTCTGTCACAAAATCAGTTAAACTATTCTTTCAACACATTACTCTAGTCCTCTGCATAGTATTTTCTAAAATGATCAGTGAATTCTGGGGTGAATTCGAACATATGTATTCTCATACTCAAAAATTATTGAGTAATGAGGATGCATCACCCCCAATTTGGTAGTCGTCTATGCCTATGATCTACAGGCGTATTTCCAGCGGATTCGTAGTAGGCCAAACGGCTCCACACAATTAGCTTCATTTAGAACCATTTGTGGAGCAGGGCCCTAGGAAAAACGAAATGCTCACGGAGCTCTCCCAAGGGAAACCTCACGTTACGTACGAGTGTTCAGACCATGCAATTCTCTTGGATTGCCACTCCTCTCCGTCTCCAGCCGGCTGCTTGACATGCGAGTGACAAGTTAAACGTCCGTTTCATAATTATTCATCAGGTTTCGCACGGGCCGGAAAATTCCACTGTGCGAAAAGATAGCGTCAGCGGAGTCGGGCTTTGTTTTTCTATTTTTAGCGGTGGATGCGGAAAAATCTCAGCTGATGCTCGGTCATAGCTACCCCTTCGTGGCAGATGGCAATGCCTACCATTGCAAAATACCTCAAAAACCATTCAACAACACGAAACAGAGGAACGAAAACTATTTCAATACTCGACAACTCGACTTGGTTAAGACTTTTGTGTGCCGAATAGGGAATTTGAAGGCTCTGATTTCGGCATTTATTTGTGCGCCTGTGTGATGGCAAGTGGGCCAAGAATACAAACGTGCGTCAGGTAGCACGGGCTTGGTTGTCCGGGTGCCTGGAACGGCGGCCCGACCTCTGTTCTTCTATTCACATTTCGGGAGTTGAGTTGACCTTTATTTTACCTTCTTTCTGGTGCGGCTAAAGGCGACAACTATGGGCTGAAATGAAAATATTTATACATAATAAGCTGCGGAAATGGGTTGAGCATATTTTATTTTCCATATTAACGACAATTTTTCTTATTTATGTACACAAATACGTAAGGATGTACATATGTACGCGTATGCATAAATGCGATAATCATTTTAGTGGGTGGTCCCAAGGT
Source organism: Drosophila affinis (assembly GCA_037356375.1). Taxonomy (NCBI): domain Eukaryota; kingdom Metazoa; phylum Arthropoda; class Insecta; order Diptera; family Drosophilidae; genus Drosophila; species Drosophila affinis. The sequence goes on from CM074800.1 coordinate 30,314,837, forward strand.
GAAATATAACCGAGTAAATATTCTGCTCTCAAAACTAACACATTGCAAAAAGAGTATGTTCATTCTTAGAGTGGATCGAATGTATCTATCAAATTACGATTTATTTAACATTCAGGGAGCATAGCCATCGGATTTACACTTCCATCTTCTGTATTATATGTATATTTGTACATATCTATGTACATAGGTAACTACAACATACATATGTTTGAGTACAAAGAGGGAACCAATTGAGAAAATTAAATGTGATCGAGCTGTTTTCGGGGCCATAGCCATATCCCAAGCAAAGCGTTAACAGAGGAGACTATTGATAAGATACATCCCTCCAGCACAGTCTCGAATTGATAAGTTTTCACTAATTTAAAACTCTCTGCTGCGGTTTCACTAGTAACGGGTGTTGTCAGTTATAGCATACATACATACATACACGATGTGAAATGTCAGAAATCAGAGAACCTTACATTGCAGGTTAATTTAATTAACTGTTAAACATATATGTATATCTATCTACGTATGTGTGTATTTGTGCGGGAGGGAGGGTGACTAGGACCAAGCCGTGACATGTGAGCAATTATTCCTGTTCGCATGTCATCGTCATAAAGTACAGTAAAATAGTGTACATACAAAAATACATACATTTAATGTATAATGAAGTGTATGAATCAGACTCATGACTCACGGATTCGGGAATTCGGAGAATGCCTTTAGGCCCAGACACGGGTCCCAGTCTCAGTCTCAGCCGTCTTCGCATCCACAAGCCGATGGTCGATGGCTGATGGCCGAGTCTGGACTCTTTTGGAAAAGAAATGGGTGTGACGCATGCGGAAAGTTGAACTCTGGTGGTGGTGGACCCACAGTGGAGTAGCAAACTGTTAAGTTTGATTCAATTTGAAACAATCATACATCCAACCATTGTCTAACCAATTGTCTCACTCAATCATTCAACTGTTTTCCTCAATTACAGACAGCGCCAATTAATTAAGGTTCAATAAACGAAGCTTGTATCCAGTCGTAAATCAATAGAAAAATGCAGTGCGGCCTAGAGATGAACGACTGTGAGCGATCCCCCAACCGGACAAACCTACGCGTCAACTTCAACGAGAAGGGGGCCGAGGTAAAAGAGCGCAGGGAGAAGTTCCTCACTGCCAAATACGGATCACACCAGATGAGCCTCATCCGCAAGCGCCTCGCTGTGGAGATGTGGCTCTACGATGAGTTGCAGAAGCTCTTCGATCCACCGGTAAGTACGGACTAACGGACTAGCTCGTATCGTAAATGTCTGCAATCCTGGATTCTCTGACTAACTCTCATATGAACATCTGATCCCAGAGCGAGGCCATTGATGTGGACATTGACGAGATACTGGACATGGACACAGACGACATAAGGAGATCTCATCTTATAGTGAGTAGACCCTCGTGTCTCCGCTTCTCTGATGCTCATTTATGATTTTGTGATGGTCTCCTTTCGCAGAGGTTATTGTCAGTCTGCAAACGCCCGCAATCGGACATATCGAAGTTCATCAGCGACCTGCTGGATCGCGCAAAGACACTGTAGATCTGTAAATCCGTAGCCCCTCGATCATTCGGCATTCAGCAGAACTACACATACAACATGCAGACAGTGCACACACAACAATAAATAATAAATATTAGGAACCTAAGTTTAGCCAGAAAATCAAAGAACAAGGAATTCAGTTGCAAATCTTTAATTTTACCTGTTCCGAGCTTGTCTCGATATCTTCTGTGTTCTGTTTACCTTAGTTGATAGTTCGGATCTTTTCGCTGACTTATATAAAGTTGTGTCTAATTTAAGTCACCGATTACGATAGCCAGATGGTCAGGTAACCAGATCGCTAGCCCTAAGCTAATGAGAACGTGAATTCATCAATTTTGTGATGAAACATTATTGTTTAAATAAAAAAATGGCCTGAAAGCAAACAAGAATGTTAGGCTAAAGCAAATTTGAAGAATTGCCTGTTTAGTGAAATTAAGAATTTTGTGCTCCATTCGTAAAGAAAGATCATTCCCTTCGCGAGATTGGGCCTCACCGACACTCTGGTTGTTTGCTAGATTTGTCTATATGTGCGATTTTATATCGATTAAAGTACCATTACATCGTATATCTATTAAATATTAAATACAAAAAACAAAACAAAACAATATAAACTTGGGTAAGCACCGGTTCGGTTCGGTTCTTGTAACGTAGTCGATCACCAAGACAAAGATGGAAGCTCAGGTTCACTGCCAAAACGTGGAGTAGGGAGTAAAGCTTGTGTGCTGAGTCGCTAATGCTAATGCAGAAACAGTAATTGAGTGCAGAAACACAGTAAAGCCTGGCAAAAAGGAATTTTAATCGCAACGTTTTCGTTTTGTTCTCTTGAGACGACCGAAACTGTTGCCAAAGCGGTTCTATAATGGTTAGCATTGTAATTTTAGTGGAATCGATTTTTGTTGACCAGATCCAGAGACCTAGGGATCTAGATATCAAGGTCGACAGCTGAAGCTCACTTTTAAGAAAAATTACATGAAACCATTTCCATAATTGTAAATAAATATTGAAGGAACAGCCCCAATCACAGAATAAAAAATAGACTCGAACGCATAAACAATACCATACAGTTTGTAAATACCCTTGATAAAGCATTGACTTGGCACTTCTTCGCTCCACGAGTACACCTACATATTTGTAGTAGTTTCTAGTAATACCCCATCAATCAAAAACTAACGTAAAAGTATTTTAAATGTGCTCAATATGGCAAAAAGGAAAGGGGAAATGGGGGAAGCTGTAGCGCATAGCTACGAAACAATTTTAAGCACATATACAATTATAGCTGGAAATCAACATACAGACTATGCCACTTCTTCTCTCTATCACAATCAGATCTGAAAAGTATTAGAAACTTCTCAATAAAATGCTATTTGCATACTATTAAAACAATTAATAATCGCATATTTCCATTTAGGTGCTACAGTCTAGGCACTCTTAACATTAAGACATTCAAGCATAAACTTACACACCTAATTCTTATTTTAAAATTATCCATTAAAGCACACCCATACTTTTGTGCGAGTACGCACGCTATAGGAGATATAAGGCACACTATAAGGAATGCTAAAGGAACATATTTATAAAACGCAAATGAAAAGTTTACAATTAAAAATTTGATTGCTTTAGACAAACAATTCTGTAGTTTTTATTATTCAATATTAAAAAAATAGACAATTCAAGCTGCTAAAACGGACGCGATTTCCAATTCCGATGTCTGCCGCCAACTATCGATACTATCGCAGAATTTGCTAGTATCGCAGTTTCCAGCAACAGCTCGGCAACAGCTGGCAACCTTTAAAACACACAATTCAAATGGGATTGTAAGATTGCGGCACCTAGTAGAGCTGGAGAAATATCGATATTAGCGGACATCGATGTTTTCGATATTTTGAGGGTCAAAAATCGATTAAACATCAATTTTTACACAATTTCTTTAAGTTTCCTAATGGGCCGTTTTATCTACATATATGTGTAAATAAACTATGATATAAGCAAGCCCCTTCATGGGATATTTAAATTTAGACTTTTTTATTTAGAAAATCATAAACTAATTTATAAACAATACCCTTCAATGGGATTTTAACATCAGTCATTTTTTATATTTTAAAACTTCTTTATAAAAAAAATAAATGGAATTTAAATATTAGAGATTAATTAATTCGAGATCAACATTAAACTTAGTCGGTGACATTGAAGAAGACATTGTAGTTCTTATTTAGGAATATAAGTTCTTGTATCATCTGTCGAATATACTATTTCAAAATATATTTAAAGATAATTTTTAATTATGTAAATATGCAATATTGTTCATTGGGAATACGGATGGGTTGATACATGTACATATGGGCATTTCTCTGATGTCGCACGGGACGTTCGTACGCATTTCAAATTGTAAAAATGTAAAAAAAAACCGATTTTCAAAATTGTTTTACCGTTATGATTCGCCACTTGACTAGCTCCATAGCTGGTGCTAAGGGCGATTTTGAGCTACTGTTCGTTTTCGAGATATTTACAAAAAAGCATGGTATTCGCACGGGACAAATATAGAAGTGGTTTTGGCTGCGACCAATTCAAACTCAGATTTCAGCGAAAGTTTTGGCGATATATTTATGCGAATTTCTGATTAATGTTCTGCATTGATAACTCTTTAAAATGGTTATAATTTTAAGCATGTATGGTTTGTAGTTTTTTTTAAATTCAATTTAAGCCTCTGTCGCACGGGACATGTCGCACGGGACAAAAATTTCTTGGCTTTATAAATGTTACAAAAATTCCGTTAGCCGATATTAAGAAAATTTTCTGGAATTTTTTTTAGATAGTTCAATATGTAAAGGAGACTTTGAGGAAAAACTTTTATCAAGAATCATCTTTCTTATAGGCGACAATTATAGAAAAAACAATGGCAAACATGACAAAAAAATACCAAAAAAGTGAACTTTTGCTAATTTGAATAGGTTTTCAGATAAAAGTTAATGAAATGATATGTTAATTAAATTGGTGGATTTTCAATATCTTTTAAAAAGAAAACCCCGAGAAAACTATATTTAAATGCGTTTTTATTGAATTTAAATTTTTTGGCCTCGGTAGATCTCGTCAGAGAAATGCCCATATATAAATTGCATTAAAAAACAAATAAAACCATGCAATTATAAACATGTGGTTACACACATACCCGCATTGGAAAACTCTTAAAAACATTTTTTTGTTAATTTCAAATGAATACTTTTGTTTTAAATGTTTATCTATAGTTTAATTTCAAAATTTGTTCACTTCTTTTTCCACCAATAATGTTCTCTTGTGTTTACGTATCTTTTTAAATTTTTTTCACTTGCAAAAAAATCGATGTTTGAGAGAAATATCGATATTTTTTTGCCTTTTAGCCGTTGTGTTTGTTGGGACTTTTTGAGGGATTTTGTGGAAGCAACATCATCCCAACAATTTCCTTTTTCATCGCAACAATATCCCTTACATTCCATGCTCACTTACGTTGCTACGTTACATTCCATGCAACATTTTCTTGTATGGGCCAGCAACATGTGCCCCGAAATTAGCGACATTGCCCCACAACATTTGCACTGAATATCAACATTTGCACGGAATTGGAATTGTTCCACACATTGGCACGGGATTGGAAATATTTTGTGTGTGTGTGTGTGTTTTTCCACTGTTTGCGGCGAAACGGCCAATTTTACGTGTAAACGAATTCGCCTCTTCCAAAAGTGTGCCATGTTCGCGAATTCGCTTTTTCGCCAGATTTGGCGCCGATCTTTCTTTTCTTTTTCTTAAGAAAGGATATCAAAGAATTTCAGAAAAGATTGTTTTACTAGCACCAATTATTGCAGAAACTGTCAGTCTCTATCTCAGAAAATGTTACGGTTTTTGATCTTCTTATAAAGACTGAAAATGGGTATCGGGATCGATATGTTAATAATAATAAATTCATCAAATGAATTATTGGGTCAAAAATTGTAAATATATGCAAAATACAATATTAATTGCGTTTTAAAGCATCTGGAAAAAATAAATATAACATTAATCAATGGAAAAAGGGTATACAATTGTTGAAACTACCGGTTTACAAGCAACAAATGTTCAAATAACGTGACATTTCATGCTCACTTACGTTTTCCTACGTCGCATTTCGCACCTTGGCTTAAACGTCATTTTAGAAACAATCTAAAAAAAAAGAGTCACTAAACTTAACCAATCTTGTAATCGTATAGAATTATGTGCTCAGGTCTGAGGGTCCTTGTTAGCTAGTAATTAGATGGAACCATGGAACAGGACGGGGCCCGTTTTCGACTTCCATCCTGGATCGACTGGACCCTCCGGCTGCCCTATGTTTAACAAGGTAACAATGCTCTGATTGCCCCGCGGGAGAAATGGGAGCCGGATGTCTTGATGGCTGGCATGTTTGGGTTTGCCAAAACGGGTCCAGCGCAGGTCTGGAATGATCGGGGACGACTGGCCAACAGTGCTGTAGGAGGATAATTTCGTTCATTGAGCTACGGGTAAACTATTCCGGCTTTGGGAACATTGAAATGCTTTTTCTTTTTAGTAACGATTAATGTAATCTCTTCAGGGTGTGCTCGAAGGCGACTTTACAATATACATATGTATGTAAATATATTGGAAATTATGCATAGTGGAATTGTCGAGCCTTGCAGTTTGTGCCTCAACCTCAACGTGGGAATCGTATCGGCAATACCAATTGGGAGTATCATTTAGGCAACTAAATGAGCAGCTTAAAGTACGAGTAGTCTTAATACTAGCAAAATGTAATACCTTTAGAAGATAATGTGCAATACAATGCATCCGCCCCAAGAGTGTTCTAGACTCTGGATAATTTAATTCTTATTTGATATGAAAAGTGGTACCTGATACCAGAGGGATGGGATGATGGAGAAACGTGAGATGTTGTACTACTAGATATAGAACAAGTTTCTGGTGAATTAAAATAAATAACGACTCCACTAAAAGATACAAGATAATGATGAGCAAAATGTGATAAGGCATTGAATGCAAACGGATCCAGAATAGCATCGAATCCCAACAGTTGGGAAAATCTGCTGAGCATTCGGGAACCGATCCACATTCCTTGTGTAAATATGCGGGACAATTATAGTCGATGGCCAAAACTAAAGCTCCTCAAATTTAAATGAACTCCTCGGTGCAGACCTCTTCCTCGTTCTCGACATAGTCGCCGCATACCTCCTCCTGGCAACCCACGTCCATGTCGGCAAACTCCTCGTAATACATGTCCGAGTCCATAACAGTCCCTTGCTCGGAAGCAGAAACACTGGGCTCGCAGTCATCGGCCTCCGGCAGCGACTCTGGCTCGTCGACTTCTTCCTCCTCCTCTTCCTCAAGATCTTCCTCCTCTTCGGGATCCTCCTCGTCCTCGCCAGTGGAGTCCATGGCTGGCAGCTGATGCTGCTGCTGCTGCTGGTTCATCTGCTGCAGCATCGACTGAACGCGCTGCATGTAGGCCTGCTGCTGAATCTGGCTGCACTTGCCATCCAACGTAGCTGCTGTTGGCATCGCAGTTTGCTTTATATTGTCCAAGAGAGCTGCATGCTGGCTGGTCACGTGCAAGGCCAGGGCGGTGGCGTCGGCGTGCAACGAGCCGCAGACAATACACACGAGAGTCTCGTGCCTCTGAGTGGGCACCGGGGTAGACGCCACCCTTAGGACGCTGTCTGCTCGATTGTGGCTTTGGATGTGCTTATTCAGATATGCCTGCTGGCTGTAGGACTTGCCGCAGATGTGACAGGGAAAGGGTTTTTCGCCGGCATGGATCTTCATGTGAACGCTGAGGCTGGAGGCCTGCGTGAAGCATTTTTCGCACAGCTTGCACTGGAATGGCTTTTCCCCGGTGTGTATGCGCATGTGTATGTTGAGGCTGCCCGACTGCGTGAAGGAGCGATCGCAGAGGGAGCAGGTGAACGGTTTCTCGCCCATATGGTTTTTCATATGCTGGACCAGCTCGGAGCTGACGCGAAAGGCCTCGCGGCAAATGGCGCACTGGTAGACCAGCTCTTGGGTGTGCATTCTCATGTGCTCGTCCAGCAACGCCTCCGCTTTGAATTCCCTCTCGCACTCCGGACATGCGAACGTCTCCGTTGGTGCACTGTGCGTCTTCTGATGCAGCAGGAGCGAGGTGTAGTTCACGAATCCCTTGTCGCACTGCACGCACTGATGCGGCTTGCGGACGGCATGGGATCGCATGTGAACCATTAGACTACTGGACTGGGTGAACGCCTTTGGACAGATCTCGCACTTGTACGGCTTTTCGCCGCTATGGATCCTTATGTGTGTGTTGAGACTGCCAATGTGGGTGAAGGTCTTTTGGCAAATTGAGCATTGGAAGGGCTTGTTGGTGATGTGCGACCGCACGTGCTTGGAGAGATCGCCAGCATTGGGGAAGCTGGCCTCGCAGTGGGAGCACTGGAAGCATTTCTGCGCCACTGGATTCGCGGCCATAGCAGAGTCTAGCATGGGATTGTTCGCCTTGCTGCGACGACCGCGCCGACGTTTAATGGGAGCAGGCTCTAGGGAGATGCTCATGGGCGGAAGCGGCGGTGGAGGCTGATGTGGTAGGGGTTGGCTCACCGGCGTACTGACAGGGGTTATGCTCATGGAGGGTTGCAGTAGAATAATCGAAGTGGACTCCCGAGAATCTGCCATTTGCAGATGGAATTCGTTTGGATACGGTCCGGCAAGCAGGCACCTCATGGGGTGAGCGGACTCCATCTCGACATACGCTCCATTGCTTAAGGCGTCCATGGGCTCTTGACTCTGACTCTGCTGGGTATTGGAGTTGCTCGTGGAACTGGGCATGGAGCTGGTGGAGCTGGACGAGTTACTGGAGCTGGAACTGGAGCTGCTGTCGTCATCATCATCGGAGCTGTCATCGTCGTCGCTGTCGTCGTCTTCCGAGGAGTCGCTGTCGTCACTAGCAGCCTGTGCTTGCTGCTCCTGCTCCTCCAGCTCGCAGACTGGCTCGAATATCCAACTGTAGTCCTCGCTCTCCTCCGCCTGCTGCTGCTGGGACTCCCCTGGCTTCTGTTCTTGAGCTGGTTCGTTGGGATGGCGGCTGTTCATGTGCTGGTAAAGGGCCAGGGGGTGCACAAAATACTCAGAGCAGCACATACAGTGGAACGTTAGGTCGGGAGCCTCCGGCTTTGGAGGCACCGGAGCCGGCTTCAGCACTGGCTGGCACAGGATCGGCGTGATGGTCAATGGAAGGTGGTGGTAATTATGCTTCAGTTGCACGGACATCTTGACGTCGTGTGTATGTAAAGGCTGAAACAGAACAAGAACAAGAACAGCAATAGCAACAAAAAATAAAAACAGCGACGAGAGGTGGCGTTGTCTCTATTAGAAGCGACAGATGAAAAATCAATGCTCTCGTACCTTGGGATGGGTTTAATGTTTATTTTCCAGTTTCAACGATTAGCAAACAATTACACACATAAGCATGAACGTGCACACATACATTTGTATATTATATCACTATGGTACTATTCAGGTTTCGTGCTTGCGTGTTTGCTTTTACTATAACTAACATGTTTCAACTTTTCAGCTTTTGCGCGTTCAGCAAATGTAAACTGTGTGTTCTTGTAATTTGAAGTCTAGAGCTCCAGCATTGTTCATTCGCGTTTATCGGCAAATTCTCGTCTTGGTGTACACAAACAGACGCTGCCAGGGGCAGCGTTCAGTGCATAAAACAAAAGGAGAGCATTACAGTCGCAAGCGTCCTCTTAATGGTTACAACAAATAAAAGAAAATGTTTTATGTTGGGTAGGCGAGCGACGCTCAGACGGCGCGGCGTCTGCATGACAGCATACGACATACGATCATGCAAACTAGACGTGTACACACCTCCAACTTGACTCAACCGTGAAATACATAAGTACTTGCAATTAAAAGCAAGTAATTCAGTGTAAAAATAGTTTGCTTTGCCCTATTAGATCTGAAATTGAATTAATTCATTTATTTTATCTTAAATTCATATATAGATAGAGCAATCATATGTACCACTTCAAATAAAGCATCCACAATAAAAAGCATTCGAATATATGTAAAAAACAAATGACGGAATATATACCTCAATATATTGTATATGTATATAATGTATAAAATATTTTGTATATTGATATCAATGAACATATGTAAATGTAAGTTTAATTCAAGATTTAAATTCTATTTTTTACTGTTTTCAGTATCGTTTTGAATAACATCCAGTGCTTGCTTATAAATTGCTTGCCAATATAGTATCGATACCAGACGTTATCGATACCCATCGCTATGGTCAGCCGGCATTTTATCAGCGTGCTTAAGTTTTTGTGTATTGAAACAAACAATAAATAAGTTTGAAATCGACCATGGCCGACAGCCTATTCCGAATGAGTAGCAGTGGATTGCTGCGAACTAGTGCGAATAGCTCTAATTTACAGCAGACTCTATCACGCTCGATGCATCCCGAAAACAATGTGACGGCATTGAGTGAAACACTAATGGACACTGATGATTCGGACCGGGGCAGGAGCCAGATGGATGTCCTGTTCACCCAATTCTTTGACATCCTGCAAGCACACACCAACGAGGCGGAGACCTTCGAGGTCTTGCTAAGCTTGCGCTTAGCGTGCAATGCGGTCGTGGAGCAATTGCAGCTGGAAATTGAACAAGGCATGGGCGGAGAACAGGGCGCCGCGCACAGAAGCGCCAGCATTAATTGGCTAAAGCAGGAGATCAACACTTGGCGCTTGCTGTATGGCATCTACTATGATCGTATATTTCATCAGGCGGACAACCAAGCCGACGATGAAATGCAGGAAGGAGGTACCCTTGGAGGGAGTGAGAAAATGGTAATCTCTCAGCTTTTTACCATCAATTCCACCCTGAGGGAGTACCAGCTGGTTGCAGACTGGCTGGAAGCCTGCTATGATGGAAAGGATGAGAATTTGCTTCACTGCCACGACCAGATGAGAGGATGGGATAACACGCTCTTCCAGTTGGAGAGTCAGCAGGGAGCTGCGTTCGGAAAAAAGCATGAAATTGTCAAGAGCTTGGATCCTGATGCTCCTGTGAGGGAAATGCGCCCTCTGCACGCTCTGGACGAAGAAGACAACATAAAGCTGAACCGCGCAATTTTCGGAGCCATCAGGAGAGGATGTATCGATGATGCTCTTAAGTTGTGCAAGCATTTCGGGCAAACTTGGAAAGCTGCCATACTGGAGGGATGGCGCCTCCACGAGGATCCAAACTTTGAACTAAACGGACCCATGCTTAACGAGAAACTGCCCATTGAAGGAAACCCTCGTCGAGATGTATGGAAAAGATGCGCCTGGCGTGTGGCCGAATCGAAGCGTTACGACGAGTTCACGCGCGCCACAGCCGGGGTCTTTTCGGGACACTTGAATTCTTTAAAGGCGCTTCAACACAACACTTGGGCTGATCTGCTGTGGGCCCACATGAAAGTCCAAATTGACATTCGTGTGGAATCGGAGATTCGAGAAAACTGCCCAAAGCGTTATCAGGATATGCCCGAGGACTATTGGAACGGAAAAATGACATTGGAGCAAATTTTCGACGAACTGAATGTAGCCAAAGATGTGTCTATAAAGGAGTTCGCCAAGGGCCACTTGGCAATCATACAGAAGCATCTCATACTAGACACGTGTGGCGAGTTGATCCAGGACATGGTGCGCTGGCTAGAGAAGGACACCAGCAAACTTTCTTCTCACCAGCTCCGCTTTATGGCTCACATTGTTCTGTTCCTGAGGCAGATTGGACGAGTCGAAAACGAAAAGCTGGCTGAAAAAATCATCGCTTCTTATGTGGAAGCGCTGCTCGCACGAGGAGAAGCTCAGCTGATAGCCTATTATTCTGCGGCCTTGTCCAACCGGCTCCAAGTGAAACTATATTCCCAATTCCTCGAGAAAGTTGAGCAGAAACGTGCGCGAGAGCTGGCCATCGACGCTGCCCTGCAAGCTGGGTTGGACGTGGAGCAAATCACCCGCCTAACTGTGGAAAATATAAGACACACTCAGCATTCATTGGGAGAGCTCGTGAAACCGCATGCAGAAGAAATATCAGCTCCGGACAAGTTCAAGATCGCAGCCTTGGAGTGGCTCATCTTTCTGCCGGAACAGCGGAGCGAACTTCTCTGGCAAGCATGTGCCATGATGCGTATTTACCTGGCTTGTAACAAGATCGAGTGCATGCGCAGAACATTCCTGATGGTGCCCGGTGACGTGGTCAGCCGTCTAATAGGTACCTTCGGCTCCTTGGAAAATCTACCGCCCCGCGAGGAATGCAGCTTAAAGGAATATCTTTGCTACAAGGTCTACCTCGCTGGCGTCGACAGCTTCTTTGAGTGGAATCGCCGGCACCAGAATCCTCCACAGAAGCCGGCCGCAGCCGTTGGGGCTACCAGCCAGGACAACTTCACGGAGCGGCTGGTGAGCGAGCGAAAGGAGCAGACCTATCGCAGTGAGCTGGAAAGATGGGAGCAAAAAGTCAAGGAGCAGGCAAAACGTAAGCACAACAAACAATTTGAAGCCCATTTAATCATCGTGTGATTTATCTCCCAATTCACCAGAGACAACGGAAGCTTTGTACAACATTTTGATGTTCCCAGAAAAAGGCTGGCTGGTTGACCCCTTCATCTCCAAGGTACCGGAAAATGCTGCACAGCTCAATTGGGAGAATAGACTGTTGCAGATGGAAAAGCTGCGCTCCCTTTGTCTGCCCGAGATTGCACTCCTTCTTCACCAGGTTATGTCCAAGTCCGGAGACGTTGTTGGCTGTGTGCGCCTGGCAGATGAAATATCCAGCGAGCATCGCCAGCTTTACAAGGTATACTCCAAGCTCAAGATGGCCGAGCTGCTCTCCAAGATTTCTGACACTTCTCTGGAGCTGCTCAACTTAAAACAGGATCCCTGGGGCTACTCCATTACAGTCTAGGAATGTTGATTTGATTTGTTTGCGATATATATATCTAATTTTAAACGTTTATTTGTGGATTTTTGTTGGCTTAAGAATGTAGCGGTAAGGGGACAGGTAGAGGACACGTGCTATGTATGTCTAGGAGTTTCCTTCGGTGGCCGGCGCATTGTCCTCACATCCGTTGCTGTGTTTCAGCAAGTAGGAAGCCAGGAACTGGATGGGGTCTGTGGGACGTTCCCGCGCGAGAGCTTGTAGTCCATGGAGTAGCACGGGAGCCACCGTCTGGTCTAGATACTGGCGTGTGGGTAGCGAGCTGGGGCTCGGCTTCTTGATGGGTGGCTGCTGGGCTGAAGCTGTTGCCTGCGCTGATGGCGCACCGGTTCCCGCCGCGATGACGGTGTTCCCTTGGGAATTGTTAGTGCAGTTCTGCTCCTTGGTTGCCTCTGCTGTCACTGCGGTAGCGTTCGACGTGGGGGTTGGGGATAAAGGTGCCTCCGATTTGGCTTCCATAATGATATCGATCCTTTGGTTTGGTCTAATTAAAATTATTTAGCTAGCGTCGCCAGATAGAATGCTCGCCTTGGTCAAAATATAAATTGCCAATATGGTCATACTAATGTAAGCCACTTTAAAAAACCGATATCAAGCGAGTTGTATAGATAATCGAAATAAATCAAGAAAAAACAATAATTCTAAAAAACCAGAAAATGGCCAAAAAAATTAAAACAAAACAGAATTTTTATTTGATTTTTTTAGGTTTCCAGCGCCGGATTTCTTCCATTTATCCCACAAAATATCGATTTATTCGATATATATCACACTGTCTATATCGATATATTAATATAGCAACACTAGTTCCTGTTGAAAATTACACCGAAAAAGCGAAGTTTAATTAAAGTAATCAATTAAATAATGACGGAGCTGCTCATTGATCCGGATATTCGTGTGTGGGTATTTTTGCCCATAGTGCTGATCACCTTTTTAGTGGGCATCGTGCGGCACTATGTCTCTATTCTGATATCAACACAAAAGAAGGCCGAAATAACCCAAATCCAGGACAGGTGAGTCGCGAGCAAAGTGCAGCGTAAGATAATTGAACGTAAAAGCGTTCCGTTCTTTCACAGTCAAGCTATGATTCGGGCTCGCCTTCTGCGGGAAAATGGTAAATACTTGAGTGCCCAGTCATTCTCCATGAGGAAAAACTACTTTAACAGCGAGGAAACGGGCTACTTCAAGACCCAAAAGCGGGCGCCTGTGGCCCAAAACTCATCTGCCATGCTGACTGACATGGTAAAGGGGAACTTCATCAACGTATTGCCGATGGTCGTCATCGGAGGATGGATTAACTGGATGTTCTCTGGTTTCGTGACCACCAAGGTGCCGTTTCCACTAACTTTGCGCTTCAAGCCTATGTTACAACGTGGAGTCGAGCTAGCTTCCCTGGATGCTGCCTGGGTCTCATCCGCCTCCTGGTACTTCCTCAACGTATTCGGTCTGCGCTCCATCTACACGTTAGTCCTTGGCGAGAACAACCACGCGGACCAGACTCAGGCACAGGCAGATGCAATGACTGGCGCCGCCATGACCATGCCGCAGGACCCTAAAGCAGCCTTTAAAGCAGAATGGGAGGCATTGGAAATCACAGAGTACCACAATGCCCTGAAAAACATCGATGCCGACATGCTGAATATCGTTGCGGCCTCCGACCAAAGTGAATGAGAAAGTTTTCCCAATTTGGGTGTCGTAGCTAATTTTCTAATATAACAAAGAATATTTTGTTTAATTGTAGAGTAGACTTTGGTTAGAATAAACCATGTTATGTATCTACGACTGGGAATTTTATATATCGTTGCGGCCTCCGACCAAAGTGAATGAGAAAGTTTTCCCAATTTGGGTGTCGTAGCTAATTTTCTAATATAACAAAGAATATTTTGTTTAATTGTAGAGTAGACTTTGGTTAGAATAAACCATGTTATGTATCTACGACTGGGAATTTTATAGATCGTGTCCTGCCCCCTGCCCTGCTGCTTAGATAAATTAACAATGAACACATAAACATAGATATAATTCTAGTAGTAGGCCTCAGTGGCCTCGGTCTGTGTAGGGGGCTCCTCGGGTGCGGTCTCCGGAGCAGCCGAGGGCACACCCGCGGAAATGGAAGGCGACGGTGCCTTCTTAAGCTCCGGAGCAGCCTCCGGCTCCGATTCCAGTCCCGACGCGTCGGGCTGGGACTCCTTCGCCGGTCCTTCATCACGCGCCGTATTCAGAGGCGATGGAGGACGAGCAGTTGGGGGAACCTTAAACTGCTTCTCCGGCTTCTTTAAATCCTTGGGCTTGCCCATCAAGCGGTAATCATTGGGAAGCTCTGCCTCCGTGTAGAGCTTGTCAGCAAAGTAGACGCGGCGTATGCGCACATTGGCATGTATCTGAAGCGACACGGTTTCCAGATAGTTGGAGCCGTAGGCGCGCCGTGTGAAATCAGCGAGATTGAACTGAATCTGGTTCCAGCCGGGCGACATGCCCATTGGCATGGCTGTGCAGAATGGCTTGACAGAAGTCTTGCTCTGGAAATTCGATACGCGAAAGCGGCGCATGAAACGCTGATCATCTTGAATCTGCAATACAATGCCAGAGGAAGAGGTGGACGTACAATATATAACCAGGAAAACGAACCTTAACTTCGAAGCAAAAATATTTATGCATATTCTTGATCAGAAGCACCAAAAACGGCAGCTTGATGCCGAGCTGCTCCTTGCACTCCCCGGGGCAGTGGATGAATGTCGTCGACACATTGGAACCCATTATCTCCAGCACGAGAGACTTGATGTCCTCGTCGTAGATGCGCTTGATGTAACCATTTTTGGTCTAGCCGGGGTCGCAGGTTGTTAGGACGACATTAGGATAGTCAAGTGGGCCATACTCACATATGAAGACCACTTCTCCAGGGGTGAGCTGCCCACACTGTAGAGAACTGTGAGAAACCCTTTTTGATAAGCAGAACGATACATTGTCGGAGTTTCGTTTCGTGTTTAGTTTTATTCTATCAATTGGTTTTAGAGTAGTCTCCAAATGTGATTTTTAACGCACAGCAAACTTAGAAATATTTTATTAAACTAATTATAGAACGGATTGTAGGTGACCCAGTGGGCGCGCTCTTGTTCCTTTTCTGTTTTGTGAGAGGTAAAGAGGGATTTGTAGACATCGCTGGCCTTGGGGTCTTTGGCCACGCTGAAGTCGGTTTTCAATCGTTTGAGTTCGGGGTCCTGCATGGCGTTCACAGCACCCAGGCGCTTGGGATTGGCAACTCCCTTGACTTTCGAGCTGCTGGAGGGCTTCTCAGCCATTGTTGTGAACGCACAAGTCGCGTCGGTCTCTGTTTTGATCTCCACCTTCTTTGCCTCCTTTTTTTCTTTTTTCGACGACTTCCTTTTGGCTGCTCGCATTTCCATTTTGACTTTCATCAGTTCCAGGTCCTCTTCATTGCCGTTTAAAACGACTATGTCCTCGACACTGTATGGGGTCTGGCACAAGGGGCAAGTGCTCGCCGAGTTCCCTTTAATCTGTTTCAGGGCTCTCTCGGACACCACACATCCACAGCTCCAAAGTGCAACGAATCGAAACTTTCCCGTCATCTCCAGCCCAATCAGCTTGCATATATACGGAGCATGACGAGTGTCTAGCAGTCCCTCGGTCTTGTCCTCTTCTGTGAAGGCGGGATTGGGGGTCAATTGTAGAGTTTTAATGTCCTTTAGGCTCTTCACATGCACGGACAACTCGGGCATTTTCTCCTTTTCCAGCAACCTCTCGATGAGGCTCTGCTTTGAGTACAATCTCCCCATTCCGCACATGGCTATTGGCTCCTGCAGGCGCTGCTGCGTCAGGGTGCAGTGCAGCCAACGAAACTCTCGCTCCGCATCTTTGTCTTTCTGCAAAGTACTCAATTCAATCTTAGTTTTGTGATCCGTATTGCTGATGATATTTGATGATTTTATTACCTGTTCTGGCTTTTGCTTGACACGGACCAGTTCGTCGCGTTTGGGAATAGTTCCGCCATCGCATCCCATGATTGATTTTTCTACTATTCCTTTGAAGTCTTATGTTGCCGTTATTATTATGTTACCCTTGAGTAGCATGGGATTATTTGGAGAATCGACTCGCCTTCTGAAAGTTAAAATTGGCAACGATGTTTTCTTTTTCATAAAATTCGTAAATATCATTACATTTTCTTAGAGATGAGAACCTTTGCCTTGTTATATTTGATACAATTAAAAATAATTATTTGAGGCGTTATCGATACTATCGCATGTATAACAAACTTTACTTGAAATTACCATGCGTTTCGGCAAGTGTGTGCCTATCAAATGCATTAAGATGATAACCTCTGCGTTTTCTCTCTTTTATTCTGCTTTTAATGTTCTGTGTAGAATCATATATATACTGTACGGTAATTGTCAAAATGCATTAGTATCGAAGGCGGCTAACTGCGTCTAACAGCACTGAAAGTGTAAAAAAATGGAAAGGCGCATCTTTAGCAATTCCAGGACAGCCAACAGTTAATTAGAATTTTTCGTATTATAAAAATTACAATATGCATATTTTTATTTTACAATGTACATATATATAAATAATTTTACAGACTAACTATATTAATTTATACTTAATTGTATGTATGTCTCTGTATGTTTGTTACGAAACTTTTTGTAGTTGGGCAAGGTCAAAATCTAAGGGAAGGGCTTAGCGTGGAGCGGTGCTAGCTGGTCGGGAGATCCTGGAGTGCGAAGGAGCCACGCGCTCTTCGATTCCGTTGTGAGAAAGAATACTCAATTACAAGGAAAAATAATGGATTGGGACTTGTTTAAAGTGTGGAAAGAAAAACCACATCGACCAGAGTGACAAGACTGATTCAGAATTTTCTGATCCGGATCTCAGGACATCGACATCACAGCCTGGTCCACTTAATTCTGATAGAGGCATACACTAAGGCAGCCCCATACCATAATTGATACGCCTTTTTTTAACTGCATCAAAAGTTTGTTTATTTACAGAAACAGAGTGTCACAATCATGGTATAAAATATTACATTTTGCCTCATCCGACCACAGGATATTGCACCTATTTGTTTACAGACCATGTTCTATAGCGACTATCATGGTTGGTTCTTTTAGACGTTAGATTGTTAGATATTAGTATTACTCGTAGTTAAGAATGGTTTATCTCCATAAAACATTTTTTTGTAATTACCAGAATATTTAAGTAGGACTTGTCTCTCGATTTTCAGCAAATTGTTCTCCAGCTTTTTGAATATTTTTAATTTTTGTCGAGGTGTTTCCTCTAGAGTCTTATGTTTTATTACATTATCCATCATTACCTTAGAACAAAAATGCTTTATTCTGGATGTTTTTCATGTCCATGCATACCAGTTCGCTGCAATGCACGTCCTTTACCCTCCTAAGAATCTGAACTTTATTTTATGGATATTCTTACATCTAAAATAAATAAAACTAATTATTCGCAATAGTTTAAAACTGAATAACTCTTAGAAACCCGGTTTTTTTTACGAAATATAATATGTTTTCTGTGTGTGTCCCTATTATTTTTCACAGCTTAAAGTATATGACTAATCGAAAAAAATTTTTGTACCACTACTCTTGGGTTTTTTTCTTTTACATTAAAACGGTCAAATGTTAAACAACTTATAAAAATTAAGTTTACTTCAAAGTGATAGGAAATATCCATTTTATAGAGCTTTTTCTGAAATAAAGCCAACTGTCCTTATTATTTTTCACATGACTGTATATACTGACTGAGTACCGGGGATAAGGTAGAGCCGCGGCAAAGGCCGCGGCTCACAACGTTCCCTCTCGTTTTAAACTTGAATCAGGGAAGTATTCGGAACGTATGTATATTTAGGCCTTTGCCAACAGTTTTTGATATTTAAAATTTTTCGTTTATTTGCGAAGTATGATAGTGACAACGTCATATTTCCACCAATAGATTGTAAGGTATGATGGCGGACTTTTTGTAAGGTATAGTGGCGGTTCATTTTATAGCACGAGTTTCAATTGTCTTTGCCTTTTTGTGTACAGAAGTGTATAAGCGGAGATTTGCAATTTGGGCATGGGTTTTTGTCTTTAGACAAGAAAGGAAAAAAGAGCGTCTAAAAGAAGAACAACATCAGAGCAATCCACAGGAAAAGAGTGAAGCTCAAAAAAGAAGAAAAGAAAAAGAAAAAAATTATGAAATTTAAATTTGGAAGTTTAATATCTTCCAGACGTTTAGTTGCAGCTACAAAGTGTCTCAGTTGGATTTATAGCTGCAGTTGTCAGCTTTTTTTAACTGCAAAGTTCAGTACAACCAGTTGTAGGAAACTTAAGTTTTGTGAAAAATAGAAGCACTACCTATGACAAAAAATACATTTTTTAAAAATTCTTTAAAAAAACTACTCCATGAAAAAAAACATTCCTTAAAAAATTGTATACATCCAAATCTATCAGAAAAAGTCATTTTTGGCAACAGCGGAAAAGTCGTGTCGACTAGTGATATCAGTAACTGGCTGCTTTTGAAATTTTTAAAAATATTGATTTTTGAGAGAGGGAGATGCAAAAAACAAATTGTCCGCCAATATACCTTACACTCCCCTACGTATATACATTTAAATATGAGTACATTCATGCATAATAGATATACATATGTATGCCATACATACATATGTATACGAAAGCATAAAAAAGAAAAGGAAACACAAAAAGTAGTGTTTTTCATTTGTTTGAAACAGGATTGAACAAAAACGACTAATGGAGGCTGAGATCCTCTGATGGACTGGTACCGTCAAGTGGGAACACAAGCTCGGCGGCCAGCGTCTACCAGCAGCAAATGAATTCCCAAATGTGCCAGGGTGCAAACAGAGTGTTTTGTACTTCAATTTATTGTCATCAGCAATATTGTATAGTTAAAACCTACTTAGTGGCCAGCTCCTACATATCCGTGAAGGGGCAGTGCTTGGCATAAGGCACATCTATGCAAATGCAGCCACGGGCGCTGGAAGCATGTAGTTTTGATGTATGTATATGAAAATAAAAAAAAAACATTATTTAGCAGTCATCAGTGATCACTTATTTAGCAGTCAGATTTCCACTTACTCGTCTGGTGCGTCGTTGCCTATATGGTACTCCCGCAGAAGCGAGACAAACTCGAACGGATTCATTTTACCGCTGACTGGCAAACGCTTGGGCCCGCTAAGATTCAGACACCCATTGGGACAGGGAATGCCCATGAACTTCTTATGCTTGTACGTGGCCGTAGCCAGGTAACAAATGCTCAGAAAATGCGAACAGCGGTATCGTCCTGCCAAGGAAAAAAATGGTACAAACACAACTTTTAGCACATTGAACATGGCGAACATTTGGCGAATCCTTACTAATGGGATTTCCTTTGCAGTACGGTTGGATACGACCACCGTTAACGCAGTAATTGAGGTGCCCCGTGTTGTCTTCCTGACCGAGGAATCCTGCATTTGTGTGGAGAACTTGTATGACACTTGCATCGTCGCGGGATAGGCGGAATGTGTTGCTCTTCTTTCGCTCGATGAGAGGACGAGCCGGATCTAGGCCGATTATGCGATACTGCTTCTTCGTCAAGTGGTTGCTGATCATGCCACAGATGTGGGCCCCCAAGGAATGGCCCACGCAGGTGATTTTCTCCCTGACGGCGCCATAATGGGTGAGAAATGCATAGATCTGGGCTGTGCACTGCGCCGTGAGCCTGGTGTTTATCAAAGAATGCAGATAACAGGGATATCGCGTCAATGGCCGCCAGTCCACGGTAATCACGTTGAAGTCGCGCGACAAATATGCTGTATAATGACAAGGAGAAAAATCAACGTTCCATATTGTCGCTCATGGCCACGGTCACGCCACTAACCATCTCTCAGGAACTGCAGGTGAACGTCGATGGCTGTGCCGTTGAAGCCGTGGATTATTAAGACCGTTTCCCGATGCTTTCCGAATCCACCTTGGTAGAGAGTCGTCGGGGATTTCACATTCAAAGCCACTCCTCGACGTGGCCCATTACTGGAAGAGAGACGGAAGCGATTGTGTTAAATTGTAATGCACCTTATTGAAGTTGAGCTTAATCACATACTACAGATCGTCGGATATTTATGTAACCCTGCAGATGTTCACACTTCAGCGTGCTTTCACACTATGAAATTGTAGCAAAATGGGCAAGCCAATCCACGGTAGTGCTATACAGTCAACAAAAGACATCTTATCATTGTATTCCATATAATTTGGATAATCTTTTCAGATACTATTCTGAGCGCAATAATAATAAATTACGGTAATAAATTAAATTACGGTAAATAATTTAATTACTCTCAATTACAACAAATTGGAATTAAAGTCCGCCCTTACCTTAATTGAGGTCAGCTATATTTATAAAGAAACAAGTTTTTTAACAACTGAACACCGATATCGACCGAAAGATGATGCAAATGAATATTAAAAGAAGACTTTGTGAAAAATTTCGTTGAGATATGTAAATATATTGACAAAAATATCCCAAGGAGTTCATCGTGATTGTTCAAAATAAATAGTTTCTAATATACTACTCACATTGATTAAATTTATTATATATATTTTTGATTTATACATTAATAGGAATAAATATGAAATAGTTATTTGAAATAAATACATAATTCATCCCTGTACTCTATGAGTACTCTGTGAGTACCATATAAAGAACCAGACGAATATGCACATAGAATAAGACTAGAAAAGTATGTAATTTTTTATGACACTGTGGATCACTGTCAAAGAACCTAAATACTTGGATTACGTGGCATTTGCCAACTTCAATGCCGCATTTGGCTGCCATGACATTGATTCCAAAATATTCGATATTGTATTCGATAGGCCTTTAGGCATTAACTATCATTGTCTCAAGCCGGAGCTGTTCACTGGATCCGTTTTCTGGTCCATCCGCTCGTTTTTCCCTCGCAATCCTCCACGCGATTAAAAAAAACGCTTCGATCTTTTGTTTCCAAGAAAGAATGTCTTAATCCCGTAAGTTTTTAGTGTTACACAACCATCAATCATCGACTTGTTAAACGGTCCTCACGTGTAATCTTCTCGAGCATTTCATAATACCGCAACAATGCCGCCACTGCTCTCCGAGTATGGTGATACCAGTTGTCCATCTTTGGACTGGAGTAGTGATCTGGTGATCGGGAGATGTCTGGCAGTGGCAGTGATCTGGAGAGCGCAGAGATGGGCCAGACAAGTTAAACGACATCGACCATCGTTTGTTATAAATTTCATTTGTCAATTATTAACTGCAATTGATGCCACCGTCAACCACGTTTAGCGGTCAGTGGGGCTGATTCAGGCCTTGTGTAGCTCGGAGCATCTCTCCTTAGTGGGTCAGCGTCCGGTTTGGCGAAACAAGTTGCTCGCCCATTAATTGCACTCTTATTTTTTGGTATTCGCCAGCCAGCCAGCCATATCCTTCTTGTCGCACAACTCTGTATTTTGTATTTTGGGCGTTGACACACTAACCGAGTGAGGAAATCGAGTTGCCTAACACCTGACTTAACTTTCTCCCGCTCACATACTAAATCATCTCTGGGATGGCCCCACCCTCAACTTACGGCGCAAACAGCCGATGCTCGATATGGGGACTGGGACAGAAGTTCTTGTCGCGCAAGAAGCATCGCAAGACATTCAGGTCCAGGGCACCGCTGCTGAGGAGGTTCTTCCAGTCCATTTGGTTTATCAGCAATGCATGGACATCTGAAAATGTTCGTGCAGGTTTATGTGTTGATGGTTTATACCGATTAAGATATTTTTTAATTTTCGCACTTCTATACGAGCGGGTAGTACCTTTGGCAATGAGAGTGAAAAGGCAAAGCACGACAAGATATTTCATTTTTAGCTGGGCGGACTCTCTGATTAAATGAATTATATATATGTATCCTTTCTGATGTCGTAGAAGAAATTTGTTCAATAAAATTGCATTCAGATGTGTTGCCCGGGCCAACATAAATATTTAACTTTATATATTTTCAGTTTTGCTTTCACTTTGTTCATACAAGTTTATTGCCCAGATTGAAATATTTATAGTTATAACATTGCTTTATTCCATATGCAATTATGTATACGTTATATACATACATACGTATACGTTTTTTAATTTTAAATAATTTGTATTATTTATTGGTATTACAATTTGCTTCTACGACGTTTACTTTCCCATATTCACATATTTTTTGTTTGTTTTATAAGCCAGATGCCACTCGGAATTTTTCGTATAAGTTGTCCCCTCTTCGGTAATTGTGCAGTCTGATCACATATTTTTTGCTCGTCGATATCCATTTGGTCGTTTCGTTCGACTTCATCATAATCCTTTGCACTGAACTCTATAATTTCGGTTGTTTCGCGGCCACATCCGGGCAACGTCTTGCATATTCGCGCGCCGCGCTGCGAATGCGCAGCGTGAAAAACGCGACCAGGGAAAATGCAGTCGAAGGCAACGGCAGCGCAACGGGAGCTCAACGGCAACAGCAAAAACTGGCCATAGAATGGGCTCTGCTCTGCTCTGCCGGTTGTTGCCTTGACTTTGCCTCGACCGCCTCTGAGTTGGCTGGAGGCTTGAACGACTTCGGATAGTGGCTGGGCTGGGTCTGCATGGCGACGTCTGAGAAATGAAAATCCATGGCACACGCAACGCTGCAGCGCGCTGCACTGACTTTGATTATGCGTTTTCATCTGGAAATTAATGCTTTGACTTCGTTTTCCAACTCAATGCCGTTGCCTCCTTCATGCTGTCTGCGGATCGTAATTCGCCCTTGTTTCATTTACATAAGATACCAGTACTACCATGTACCGCTCGCATGCATGCGAATTCTCGCGATTCGATTTGACAATATTTCTGTATAGTAGGCTGGGATTTGGTCGGTAGGTTGGTCGGTTCATTTCTGTGTCGGTTGCAAAATGCTATCATATGCTATAACTCCAAATCTTTTCGCATACTTGCTCGATATAAATGAATGGCTTTTAGCTTCTGCATCGACCCCACTGCTGCCTCAAGGCAAATGATGGCCAAAACCAAAGCCCATATGCGTTACATGAGCTCAGAAAAGTGAAAGATTGGAAAGTGTTTTCGTTTAGAGTGGTCAATGTTAGGCAACAAGCGATTGTTTTAATCAGATTCCAAAAGTTGTATTCCGAACGCTTCTTATCCAATCGAAAATGCACTGCATGCATGTACGCGACAAAAAATATATATGATATGTTTAAATATTTAAATTGTATTTGCAAACTAGATACACAGATCTTATAGGGGTGTAATGCATTTCTGCAGATTTCATATATGAGAAATAAGTGTATCTACGTAACTAAGCAATATCTTTTCTCTTTTTGTGAGATCTTTTCCTTATTGGCGAATGAAAATTATAAGTCTTTGTTTTCTGGGATAGGATAATGGGAAGTTGCTTAAAGTTGGCTTGGAGTTTTCTTACCAAAAAAAAATTTTATTTCTCAAAAGAAATTCAGGGGTTTTATGTCTATTTTTTGGGAATATTGCACCATATTTTAAAGTCTTTTGCAGCTCACCTGGTGAACAGTTGGAATCCTATGTAGCGCTTGGGACATGTTTCCCACAGCGATAAATGACAGTTGAATGGATTCAAATCGAAGTTTCCATTACGCAAGAAGAATTGCAACGCCTCTCTATGATATTCGGCTATAAAAAGAAACCGCGGAGAAACAACCGTATGATATGTATTTATGCACACAAATCACACTCCTTATCGGCGCGCGATAGTCCTCACTTACATGCCTCTGAGAGTGGAATCAGGGAAAGTAAAGACAACAGCACCGTGATGAGGCTGGCCATTACTTTAGTCTCACGAAGTTCGCATTTAAATCACGTAGCAAAGAGAGACACGTCGGGTTAAATGGGAGGCTGGCTTCTAATTGAACACGCCGGTTGAACCTGGTTGTGTGGTACTGTGCCAGTAGTTAGTAGTCCACAGACTAAGACTAACACTAAGAGCTTTTTAAAAGCTGCCTCCGCACAAGAAACGATTGAAAAATGAAAAACTACCGATAAACAACTGGTGGCACTCACAAACGACCCGGCGTGCCCGGTCTGCGTTTGGGGTTGGGTGACGTGACATTGCTTTGTGGGGAGTTAGTTGTTGTTTGTTTTCTAGCGATTATTTAGGTTTCATGTGCAGAGATGTTGCGTGTAGCCGAAACTCCGATTTCCATATCATTGCCTAGTAGTCGCTACACTCAGAGAAGCGTCGGATAAGGATAATCCACTTTAATAGCTTACAAATTGAACACAACGTTCCCTGTGCAAAAGATATTAAATAATCCTTGGGCATGTAGAAATATTCTACAATAGCTAGAGTTCCCCTATTCCGATAAGACTATTGTTCCTTAAACGCGTTGGTAAATCATAATTTGAGTTTACTGTTTTACTGTATCCAGCTAAAAGCTCGAGTTTTCTACAACGAATTTCTCTTGGTGTTTTATTGTCGATGACAGATTTGAATGGGTTTCACAATTTGCTATATAGATACACGCAATTATTGATTGCGACACTTGGACACCTGCAGGCTCCAGCAGCATCCATCCACAGGCGAGAAGAATGCGAAGGCCAGCAGGCGTAGCTTTTATCCAACTAAAATAAGACACCGACAAAAGACAAATACATTTGAAAGAAATTTAGGCTCTGCTGAACATTGTGCCATTGATCTTGATGAAGCTTTAATTTATTGTTTAATTTCAGTTTCACTTCAAACAACTAAATACTATGTAAATACATACATATGTGTCTATATATTTGAGAGAACTTTTAAAATATATGTGTTGGTGGTCTAAGGTGAAACAGATGGACTCTTCAACCAATTAAACCAGGCCTCACGTTTCGTAATAATTTAAGAGGCAAATAAAATGTAGTCGTAAAAAGCGTTGTCAGCCAATGCAGAGGCAGTAGCAATTAATTCTGGCCACGACTGGGAAAAGTCAAGACACAAGTTACAATTGCGGGAGCTCGGTCCGAAAAAAGGGAATGACATAAAATGCTTTTCCACGACGGCCGACAGACGGAGACGGAGTTTTCCAAGCACTTGTAAACGAAAGCAAACAATGTTGGGCCTTGGGCCTGGCTAGTGCAGCAGATTGAAAGTAATGAGCTCGTTGGCCTATAACACCGCAAAACGGCTAAAGTCAGATAGAGGCAATAGCAGCAAAACATTCAGAGTTTTGATATACCCGTAGCACTGTAATGGAAGGGAAAATGAAAATGCACATGCAAATGAAAACGAAAACTGTCAAGTGCAGTGAGAAGAAAACCCAGAGGACCGCAATTGTTTTAATTTGTCTTATAAGGTTGGAGCACTAGATGGAGATGAGAGCACTGACTTGAAGAGTCGTAAGCCATAGAAAGAGTATCAAAGATTCGGCGTTGTCCACGATTACCCCCACCTCTTCTTGGGGTTTTCTTTTGTCTGTCATGGTTGCAGATTTCAGGTAATCTGCTGTAGCATTTCCACCTGATTGTGGTTATTGTTTTGGATGGTTCATTCATCTGGCCATGGTTAATGCAAAATTAGTGGGGATTGCATAACATTTTTCTGGATTGCAGTAATATTGAACTAGTTTTTATATCACTCGATGTTGTTATCCATCTGCCATTGTTTTCAGTGCAAGTTGTTATCTCAGGTAACTATGACATTCATCTTTCCAATTAGACTTGGCACCTACAAAAATGTGCTAATTAGTTGAAGAAATTGCAAAAAATGATTTGAAAATTTGATTGATTTGATTTGCAACAGTAGCAACAGAAATAAACCAGCCTAGAAAACCGAAAACATTTTTGAATCTTTCTTTTACCAATTACTCAATTAGAAAATTAATAAACCATAACCAATGTTCGTTTAATTTTCTCATGTGAGTTTTAATTTCATTTAGAGCACAGTATT
Organism: Drosophila affinis; assembly: GCA_037356375.1. Taxonomy (NCBI): domain Eukaryota; kingdom Metazoa; phylum Arthropoda; class Insecta; order Diptera; family Drosophilidae; genus Drosophila; species Drosophila affinis. The sequence goes on from CM074800.1 coordinate 30,341,331, forward strand.
CGTGAAAATTTGGTGTGTTATGAGGCGTAACGTCGGCTAAAATATTGTGTACCAATATTTCGGCAAAAGTAATACGTGAGTGTTCGTGGAGAAAACTGCATATGCAAGTAGTATAAGGTAGTAAAATATCCAACGCTAATCGAAGATTACGCTTTGATGTACCAGTTTTGTCGTCTTCTATGACCTTTTTTGGCCTACTATGATCTTAGATCGGAAGCAAACGAGAGCAGTGCAGGTACGTCCAACGACCCTTGCAATACCGATACCTGTACACACATACATACATATGTATGCAATTGGCCTTTACAGCTCACATACTTATTATTATTCACATTATTCTACATTTGTAGCTTTATGATTAATCACTATAATTAGTGTGGGTGCTTGGATTTTAGTTACGAAGCTGGTTGTTGCGGACCACTGTTGCGAATTTGGAAATGTCATATATGTATGCTGCGAGGATGTTGTTGTGAAGAATGTTGCTGTGCAATGTTGCGAATTACGCAATTGCAGGTTCCATTTATTGCCGCTGCGCCACTTGTAGTTCAGGTTGCAGAAAAAGATGTTGCCGTAATAATTTTGAATCTAATTTTCAAAACTATTAAAGGGAAGTAAGGCCAATAATTTCTTTTGGGTTTCTTGATTTGTCTGATTTAAATTGCGCACTTCCTTAATTTGCGTTCTCTGAAGCTCCTCTCACCAGCTCCCAGCATGTCATTTCCTTGTCCACTCATCCATTTCAATGCGTATGTAGTTAAATCCGGGCGCCATTTAATTTTATTTGCCAACAATCGTAGGAGCCTTCCCACAAAAGAAGAAGAATACAATCAAGAAGAGAATTCCACTGAATCGCTTTCATTACTTATGCAAGTCCCAATCAATTTTCAATTTTCCGCCTACACTCGACGGATTCCTTGAGAAAATAATCATGAAGAGCTTAGGCGACTTACAATTTTCCTTCGTAGTTTAGAACTGGCTCAAACTTGCAATGCTTTTCCACGGGTCTAATCAAAATGAGCCATAAATTCCAGCCAGAGAGAAAGAGAGAGAGAGAGAATGAGGGAGTAGAAAACTGCTTGCGCTTTTGTTTTTCCTCTGGCTTTTCCTTTGGCCCAACTTTACTAATTAATTGTGCACTTGAGAATTTTAAGCAAACTCTAAAACTTGCCAGGATCCGACAGGAAAAAAGCCAGTGGGCAGGGAAAATGGGACGGCGAATGTGAGGTGTTTGGCACTGGCAGAGTTGACGGGTAAATAAACTAACAATTTTTCCTACTTAATTAACAAAATTGTTTTAATGCTCTTCCACACCCTTTGGCATGGCTGGGCCCAGCCATGCTTTGCTCCACAGAAATGCCAAGTGAGGCGTTTAGCGATGACGGCGGCGACGACGACGGCGTCAACGGCGGCTGTCAACATTGACAGAATAACAGACTGGCTAAATGACTGAGCAAACAACACTGAAGTATGAGCGGGACAGAGGCAGTGCCAACTCAATAATTAAACTTGCAACAGTCGTCATGTAATGAAGCCCTCCGACGGGAGCTGGATGAGAGATGATGAGGATGCTGAAAGGATGCACGAACGACATGATTATGTTTGAATTACTTAAAAATATATTGCCATTTTTCATCACATACTCTTACTTTTAATCCAAAATCCAAAACCATACAGGAAGTGAGGCTTGAAGTATCTGTTCTTAGTCTGCTATTGTATTCTTGGCTTATTCCGATTGGAATTCTTTGTAAGCCGCCCAAGAACCAATTCCGTTTTATGGAAAATGAAGTTTGCATTATCATATAAAGCAGTTTTTTCCCCGAGCAATTTGGAATGCATTGGATGAATAGTTTCTCTGCTTACATTGGCCACTTGGCAGAACAATAAATCGCTACTTTCGATGCTGGGCAGCTGCAGCTTCAGCGCCAGCGGCAGCGGCAGAAGCTTATGAATTGCATTACAAAGTCACATAAATTGTCGTATTCGCACTGCGCCAAAGAATGCCCAACAAATCGCCTGGCGCCCAAATGCATCTATCATCAGCAAAAAGTCGCATTCATTCCGAAAATTCAATCTGATGTCGGGAAGCGCGAGAATTATGAGCTCAGGCTCGGGTCGAAGTGGGTCTCTGAGTGGGAGTGTAGCTCCACTTCGGTGAAGAGCCAGAGGAGATGGCGTGAAGTTTCCCGGCTGAATTATGCGGACGCTTTGACAAGCTCTTTTTCCGCTCAGCTTTCCATTGACTTTTAATGGCTCCGCCTCGCATTATTGAGATTTACAGCTTGTGGATTTATTGGTCATCCGGATATGGTTTATGCAAAGGCAGCAACGGAAAGGTGTAACGAAGACAGGAGGAGTGAAGGTAAGGAGAGGCTTTCCATAGCGAAATATGTATATGGTTTGGTGAGGAGGAGGAAACTTTGATGTAGAAACTTTTTTGTAGTATAATAGTAGATATACATATGTAATTGATGATATCAGGTTAAGTTTTTCCCAAAACAGATACATTGAAGATAGAACTCGTAGCAATACACAAAACATATTCATCAGTTATTAATATTAGACGTAATAAAATTTTGTATAGATTCAAGAATAAAGACTAACTATATCTATAGAATTGTTGTTTGAATTTTGCAAAACCTATTTCCAGTGTCACTTACATTGAATGGTTTTCAATTTATAAGAAATTTCTAAATTTTCACTCAATATTTCGTTCGATTTTTGTATCAATAGACGTGTTGTTGCGCTGCTTATCTGCCTTTATTATAAAACAATTGATCTCAGAGAGAGAAGCTCAGAGAAGTGGTCGATTGTAGAATGCTCAACAAAATGATAGTAACGCCATAAACTATAAAGAAAAAACTGAAAAACGCGGACGAAAACGGTCTATGACTCTACATGTCAAAAGACTGATTCGTCAGAGCAAGAAGATCCCTCAGCAGCTACCGAGCTCAAAAGACCTAAAATAAATGCCACGGAGCAAACAGTTCGCAATACCTAAGAGAACATACCTAAAAGCCTGCAGCCAAGAAAGGTCCCACTTTTAAACGCGAGACACATTGCTAGGCGTTTGAATTTGCCAGGGATCATGCAATTGGACATCCACATGGAGGAACATTTTATGTCAATGAGTCCAAAGTGGTCATGTTTGGTGGGAAGGGATCCGGTCATATGTTAGACGTCCAAGGAACACAGAATATAAACCCCAGTACACCACAAAAACCATTAAACATGGAGGAAGTTGTTATGTATGGCCTGCTTCTCCTACTATGGAGTAGGTCCAATATATCATATTAAAACCATCATGGATCAGCACGTATATGTTAATATCATGGAGACTGTCATGCTACCCTTTGCAGAATTCGAAATGCCGCTCGTATGGGTCTTTCAACAGGACAACGACCCCAAAACAACGAGCAAAAAGGCGAAGGAATGGTTCAGGGCCAATTCCGTTAACGTTTTGGAGTGGCCTGCTCAGTCGCCTGTTTGAATCCTATTGAAAATCTGTGGTCCGACGTGAAGAAGGAAGTTGCTGCCTCAAAGCCAACCACTAACGGATCACTTTGGGAAGTAATTAAAGAGTCCTGGTCCAAATTCCTCTAAAACGATGCCAGGACTTAGTCGACTCTATGTCAAGACGCTGCGCAGCTGTTATCTCCAACAAAGGACAGTGTACCAAATATTAAATGATAAATATAGATTACGTATGATAGTTGTTAACTTTTTTCTAATGAATTCGTTACTTTTAGTTTTAATTTGGTTTTTTTCCATTTGAAAGTGTGCTATTTTTTTCGCTAGTTTAGAGTTTCATAAAGTCCTAAATAATTTAAAACCTTAATAAGAGATTTTTTCTTGCATTCTAGATTGTAAGTTTATTTTAAAATTGTTGACGTTTTTAAGTTAAAATGTAGTTGGCACTATTTAAATTTCTTGTGGTGTGGTGCTATTATTTTTTCGCATGTATTGGTTTTGAGGAGGAAACTTTGATGTAGAATTTTTTGTAGTATAATAGTAGATATACATATGTAATTGATGATATCAGGTTAAGTTTTTCCCAAAACAGATACATTGAAGATAGAACTCGTAGCAATACACAAAACATATTCATCAGTTATTAATATTAGACGTCAATCCAACCAATTTTGTAATACCGACTTCAATGATATACAGAGACTATACTATATCTATCAGAATTGTTGTCTATGAAATTTTGCAAAACCTACTCTTACCAGTGTCACTTACATTGAACTGGTATCTCTTGCATATGTAGTATCAGATGGGTAATATTAGATTTTCTTGGAAATAATAGTTGTTCGTGTGTAACGCCAGAAGGAAGCGTTTCCGACCCATAAAGTATATATTCTTGTATCAATCAGTCGTTGTTTTGTTGTTGTTTGTCGTCCGTCTTTTTTTTCTAAGATATTCTGAGCCGTATCAGTTCCTGGTATCATATAGTATCAATGGCAGACTCTTACAAACTTTTGAGTAGAAAACGTAGATTCATAGAGAATGCCCATTTCTATCAGAGTGTTGAATCTGGATCAGATCGGATCATTATTATAGCTACAATGAAGAAAACCATTTCGAAAGTCATCATTCCCTCTCGCTCTCTCTCACACGCGGCCCCATCTGCTTTGCCCATTCGTATTTTGTGTCGCCTAGTTCTCAGAGACTATAAGAGCTAGAGCAACCAAACTTTCTATCCAAGCTCCTGTGATACCGAACCAGCACAAGTTTGTTTTAAATTTTGCCACGCCCCCTTCCGCCCCCACAAAAGACGAAAATCTGTGAAATCACAATTTTTAAGATAATGGAAAACCAAAAACGCAGAATCATGAAAAATTACTATATCTACCAGATTACCAAATCTGGATCAGATCGGATCAATATTATGGCCAGAAGAAACAAATTAAATTTCAGTGGCTACGCAACGCCTGCCCAGCGCTGACTCATGCCCTCTCTCTCTCTGTCCTGAACACTTGTACGTATCAAATATGTAGTTATACATGTATATACCAGATGCTATAATAAACTTTACCTGCCTTTTGCTTATTTTTTTTTTATCTTTATTAAGATTTTTTTTTTTTGAATATACCAATCTAAATAAACTTTACCTGCTTGCTTAGAGCTTTTCCGTAAGCGCGAGTGCATGCCCTTTAATTGTATTTTTAGACATCATTTAATTATTTTCCTGTGTCGGTAGTCAATGTGTTTTGTTGTTTCTTTTCGTAAGTACACACAGAATCAAAATCTACCGCTCTCACCTAGTTGATCTCTCGCTCTCAATACGTTCTGTGTAGTAGCGCTCTCTCTCTCTCTCTTTCTCAACTGAAGCTGCAGTAACCGCTCTCCTCTCTTTCTTATTGCGCTTTTATCGTTTATCTGGCACAGCGGTCTGATATCCTTTTTTTTTTGAAATTTTATTTTTTTATATCATATATTTTATATTTTTATACCCGGTACTCGAAGAGTAAGGGGTATATTAGATTTGTGGGGATAACGGTTGTGTGTAACGCCCAGAAGGAAGCGTTTCCGACCCCATAAAGTATATATATTCTTGATCAGCATAAATAGCCGAGTCGATATAGACATGTCTGTCTGTCCGTCTGTCCGTCCGTCCATCTGTCCGTCTGTCCGTCTTCATTTGCATCTATATCTCATAGACTATTAAAGCTAGAGTAACCAAGTTTTGTATTCGGTCTCCTGTGTTATCTCACTACTCAAAGTGTATTTCAAAATTTCGCCCCAAAAACGTAGAATCATGGGAAATTACCATATCTACCAGATTGCCGAATATGGATCAGGTCGGATCAATATTATGGCCAGAAGAAACAAATTAAATTTCAGTGGCTATGCAACGCCTGCCAAGCGTTGACTATTGCCCTCTCTCTCTGTCGTAAACACTTGTACGTCTCAAATAAGTAGTTATAAATGTCATGTAGAAATTTAGAAGCAGATATAAAAATCATATGCAAACAAAATCGGAAACATGTATAATATTCAAAAAATTTCCTTCATTTTTTGAAATATTATTTTTTTTCCCATTTTTTTAATTTGTCACTTTTGCGAACATATAATACATTGCATAAGTCGCAAGCTCATATATGTATGTATATACTGACTGAGTACCCGGTATAAGGTAGAGCCGCGGCAAAAGCCACAACGTTCCCCCTCGTTTTATTCTCTTTTTCTCATAATGGAATACACTGTTGTCTGTGCAAAGAAAACCTGCAAGAAGCAGATCACCCATGACCAGCCGAGTATCCCCTGCTGGCTCTGCAAACTCATTATCGGTCCTCTCAATTCAGACCCCACCAGTGAATATACGTCCCGGACCACCAGGTATTACAAGTTTTTGTCTTGCGGCTAGCCCATGATTCCACAATTAATGATGTGACGGCTTATATCCAAAGCCAAATAAAAACCGCTGATTTCAAGGTGGAAAAGTTCAACTTTTCTTATGCCAGGGAGATAGCTTCTTTTAAAATAAGTGTCTCCCAAACTCACTTTAACACCATCTGTTCTGCCAAATTTTGGCCAAGAAGAAGACTAGGCCCCCAAAAACTCTGCCAACTAATCAGACCAGTGCTCCTCCGTCATCTTCCCGCTCTACCTCCACCCGTCCAAAAAACTAACAAACTCTCTTTTAGTGACTTACCAGAATGTTCGAGGCTTGAGTAGTAAACTCAGCATTATTTTCCAGGATAGTGTCGCATTTGCATCCCACGTTATTGTGTTTACCGAAACCTGGTTAAATCCGGACATTCTTAGTTCCGAAGTTTTGGCAGGTCGGTACACAACTTATAGAAAGGATCGTTCGTCTCGACGTGCTAGAGGTATTCTGATTGCTGTGGACTCAAACTTCACGTCGGAACTGTTCACAGTCTAAATCCAGCAGGAACTGGAATTTCTGTGTGTAAGACTGTTTCTTCCCGCTTTCTCAGTTTTCATAACTTGTTCGTATATTACACCTTCTTCGGATATCGCAATTTACGAGCAGCATTTGTCCGCCTTAACCGCTATTTCTTCTTCGCTATCTGACAAAGATCACATGATAGTTCTTGGTAACTTAAACCGCTGCTTCCGTAAAGCCTAGTTTACGAAGCTAAATCCCTAACCTCATTAGGGATTTTGATTGGTCAGCTTTGTCATTATTAGATCAAGAAAACCCCCTTGGTTTATCAAGGAGCTATCCCATCTAAAAAACTTAAAATCAAGACTTTATAAAAAATTTCAAGACGTTGGCTCTCCTTCTTCTCTTTCTCATTATGTAATGACGCTCAATGCTATCAGAATTACCTATCTCGTTGCAGGATACGTTTTTCTAAGGACCCCAAACAGTTCTACAGCTTCGTAAACAGTAAAAAGTAAGCGTAGAACGTCCGCACACCCATCCTCGCTATCCTTTCTTAATACGTCGGCAGATAATGATCAGGCAATTGCCGATCTTTTTGCCCGTTTTTTCCAAACTACCTATTCGCAGGACGTTTACTCTGGTCAGCCGTGTCTATATTGTTTACCGAGGTCGAAAGGCATTTTCAGTCCTTTGCTAAATGAAAGCTCGTTGCTTCATGACCTACGAACAGTAAAGCCGGTGTTCTCACCGGGTCCGGATGGAGTTCCCGGCTGTGAACTCAGGTACTGTGCCGAGTCTCTGTGTGGGCCGTTGCTTAAAGTTTAACGATCCGACCTGATCAAGATTCGGCAATCTGGTAGATATAGTAATTTTTCATGATTCTGCGTTTTTGGTTTTCATTTATCTTACAAATTGTGGATTCCACAGATTTTCGTCTTTTGTGGGGGCGGAAGGGGGCGTGGCAAAATTTTAAAACAAACTTGTGCTGGTTCGGTATCACAGGAACTTGGATAGAAAGTTTGGTTGCTCTAGCTCTTATAGTCTCTGAGATCTAGGCGCTCACTTAAACGAATAATATTTCGCTTTCAGTTCTAATAATTTCGTGGCACGCTCAGCCCCTACAAGTCCCTTGAACCCAGAATGCTTAATGTCGTAGTGCCTCTCAATAAAAAATAGTGCGCATCGACTTGCAGCATAATTGCAAATCAAACATTGAGCCCCGCCATCCATATTTTCTAAAAAGAAAAAATCATCTTCCCACATTACATGAAACATTTTTGTCAGTGTACAATTCAAAGTTGCGCAGAGTGGTCTTCACCAATTGACTTCTGAACGCAAACTGATTCATCTCTGTTCTCGCAACGCTGACGAACAGAATACCGAAGCAGCTTTTGCATATGCCCGAACACACACGACGCATTTTCTCTGCCGCCGCGGGACCCGAGCAGTAAGGCCGACGCTACTCGAAGTTTTTACGCTATGCGTGTGCCGACTGCGCTGCCCAGCGGCCTTTTTGCTATGCACACGGGATACGACGGCGCCGACCCCTGGCTTAAACTTTTCAACCTATCCATAAATTCTTTATGCTTTCCCCCGATATGGAAGGAGTCCTTTATAATTCCTCCCCATAAGAAAGGTAGCAAGTCTGACGCAAATAACTATAGAGGTATATCTAAGTTATCCGCTATTCCTAAAGTGTTTGAGAAAATTTTATCTTCGCACCTGCAGCACCTATGCAGATCACTTATATCTCCATCTCAACATGGATTTATAAGGCGGATCAACCACTACAAAATTATTGGAGTTTACCTCCTTTATAATAAAAGGCTTTCAAGGTAATTTGCAGACGGATTTTGTTTACACCGATTTTAGTAAAACGTTCGATTCTGTAAACCATTCCATCCTAGCACATAAGCTCGACCTTCTAGGGTTCCCACCCAATCTCCTGAGATGGATCTCTAGCTACCTTTGTTCTAGGCCTCAAAGAGTCCTTTTCAAAAACTCCCTGTCAGGGCAGCCATCTAGGCCCCTTACTCTTTACACTCTTTATAAATGACCTACCTTCTGTATTAACATACGGATGATGTTAAGCTCTGTGTCCAGTATTAGGACATTTCTTTCCAATCCAGGTTGCAATCCGATCTCGATAGATTTCAGTCTTGGTGTTGTGCAAATTTATTAAACCTTAATGCTTCAAAATGTAAAGTAATGACTTTTCATCGCTCCAGCGCCTTTCTGGTTCCTTACACCCTTTGTAGTGGTTCTCTTGAGAGAATTACTCGGGTTGATGATCTTGGTGTTCTATTAGATCCCAAGTTAAAGTTTTCAGATCACATTTCTACCATGGTGAATAAGGCCATGGGCGTGCTTGGGTTTATAAAGAGGTGGTCAAAGGAATTTGACGACCCCTATATAACAAAGACTCTCTACACCTCTCTGGTTCGTCGGATTTTAGAATACGGCTCTTGTGTATGGTGCCCTCAGTACAACTTACATCAGGACCGTATAGAATCAGTTCAGAAAAACTTTTTACTTTTTGCTCTTCGCAGCCTCAACTGGGATGCAAGTGTGAGACTTCCGTCTTACTCTAATAGATTGCTTTTAATAAACCTTCCAACCTTAGCTAATTGTAGGAAACTGCTTGGCGTGATTTTTGTGCACAACTTAATCAAGGGTGACGTAGATAGCCCTGACCTGTTGAGCCGCATAAACTTCACGATTCCTATTAGAAGCACTAGGAATTATACACCCTTGTTTCTTCCGCTTTGTAGATCGAATTACTCCTTGCTTGAACCATTTAGGGTCCTATGCTCGGATTATAATTCCCTCTATCAAATTATATCTACCACTAACTCCCTTCCTAGTCTTAAATTACTGATAATCTTATATCTTTCCCGTAATTAGTAATTACTTCGTTTCTTTAGTTAGATTAGTTCTACTTTTCCTCGAACCCTAGTCTAACACCTATCTTTCATGCATGTCCACGATCGGTTCGGTTAACGAGTCGCGCGTTAAGCGGCAGCACCCCTCGGTCGGTTGGGCGGGAGGTGGGCTGCGTTCTTGTCTGGGATCCGCACGTAAAAGCCATCGGCTGGTGTCGCTTGGGCCACTTGATGGTGCAGTCATTGCATATCAACGTCCTAAAGATATAATAAATTAGGCCGTGGAGCAATCCTTCCGATCCCACTGCCATCTAAATCAGCTTTAATTTACTGCATCCAGTCAATTACCGACGGAGTTAATTAACACTCTTGTTGTTTCCATACCTCCAAAAATACATCAAATCCCGAAGCCATTCATAATACGCACGGGCATTCGGAAGAGCATATGGGAAGGTCCTTCGTTCCGTCCCACCTATGTCAACAAAAGGCGGACAAAAAGGACAAATAAACCCTTTGGAAAAAGCCAAGCACCAGACAAAAGGAGGCAAATACAAGCAAATACAAGCAAACACGGAACAACAAAATGCCGAAAGGGATGCGATGGTCACGGCGGGAGCTGTGAAGGTCAAGCAACAAACGCCTCCGGAGAAAGAATCGATGGGTGTGAGGCTGAGAGGAAGAGCTTGAGCAAACGACGATTTATTGTATACTCTCGCCGGATTTTCACAACATTTTATCGTCTTCAGGGAGACTGGTGCAATAAACAATTGCCGCATAGAAGGCAGTGGCAGCAGCACAGCTTCCTGGAAAACTTATTTCGAATTTTCTTAAGTAAATTATTGCAGAATTCGACAGTCAGTCAGAGAGGCAAACAGGCGGATACAGGCAGACCGGGAAGGCAACGGAAGCTCAAATGGGCGCAAAAATGTCATTAAACGACAGCCACGACAAGAGGTCCGGGCTCGGGTGCGGGTCCGCCTGTAACCCTGTCTGGAGTGCGGGAAAGTTGTTGTTTCCGTTTCCGCCGGAGTATAGGTCCTTTTGAAATGCCGGCGACAACGACATCGCTCCCTGCCGTGGATCCATCCGTCCACAGCTTCAGTGTGCCTTCTGTCTTTGGGGCTGGAAGCTCATTTGCGAGGTTGCCGCTGCAAATATTTGCTTAGCCCTTTTGCACTCGCTCCAAACGATTACAGGAGAAGAGTGGGCCGTCAGAAGCCTGCTGTTTGTCTGTTTTCGTTAGATACTTGGCCTTCTTGATATGGCGATACTTAACCCTTTAATGACTGACAAGCTGCTGGCATTTCTTATGGCATTGCCGAGCACTTACGAGTAAAAGATTCTGTGATATACGAAAAATATGAAATGTCTGCTATCGGCATAATATCGTGCCACATTCATTTTTTTTGATAGAATGTTTTTTATGAGTTTTCATTTTCTTTGTTTTTTCAATAACAAATTCTTGGAATCGTTGTATCGAATAGGGATCTCAGTAGGATGATGTGAATACATACATATATACATACGTACACAGGCCAAAAAAAAGTAGCCTTCACGTTTGGCTCCCCTAAGAAGAAGCAGTTTTTTGTTTTGTTTTGTTTTTTTTTACACGGAACTTCTTTTATTTTCGATTCTACTTTTAATATACACAGCTATCAATATGTTATTAGAATTATAAAGCCTCTGTCCAGCGGCAGTGCTTTTCTAACTTTTCTTACTACTAAAGAAATCTTTTAGTACGCTTCAACCGTCAAAACAGTCAAAGTAATGACAATTACTATACGGTTGACTCCATAAACGAATACGTAAAGTTCCGAACGGCTTTTAGAATTTACTGGAACAAAATATGGTATTTTAGGTTTTTCCAACTTTTGCTACTTTTGCTCAGATTATCATAGAAACGACTGACATAGAAATATGAAAATGAAATTATTCGTTGCTGTCCTGATGCTCGTGCAGCTCCTATGGCAAACACTCGAGGTGGAGGACACACCCGGCGTCATCTCGAATGTGACCCAGATCACTGAGGCGAACATCAACAGCACAATGTCCTCGACCGAAGTGGTGTTCCTCAACTTCTACGCGGATTGGTGCCACTTCAGCAGGCGCTTGGTGCCCATATTCGAACACGCTGCGACACAGCTGAAGCTGGAGTTTCCAGAGCCTGGAAAAGTGCAGCTGGGACGGGTGGATTGTGTCAAGGAGGCGGCGTTGGCTGATCTCTATGATATACAAAAGTTCCCGACACTGCGACTATTCTACAGGGGCCAGCCGGTACGCAGCGAGTATCGAGGACTGAGGACCAGCGAGGCCCTTATGGCATATGTAAAGTCTCAGCTGCGGTCAACGATTGTCGAGTTCAAAGATCCAGACGATCTAGTCAGGATAGATCCCAAAAGGCGGGCCGTCATCGCCTATATTTCGAACACAGATAGTCCGGCCTATGCGATCTACCAACTGATGGCGGATCGCTTTAAAAACGACTGTGACTTCTATTTGTGCATCGGGGATAATCTGGAGGGCGACAAATTTCCCTTCCTCAAAAAACTTCCTGCTCTGGTATTCCGTCCGGACATTGCCCGAACTCACGGAGAGGATGAATTCTATGCAGCCAGTCCCTCAGACCCCTCGCAAGTGGAGCCATGGATATTGGAGAAGTGTGTGCCTCTGGTGCGGGAGGTAAACTTCGGGAACGTCGAGGAGCTGATCGAAGAGAGGCTTCCGCTTCTGCTGCTCTTCCATTTGCCCGATGACGTGGTCTCCATTAAGGACTTCAAGGCGATTGTGGAAATGCAGCTATACGACCAACGAAGCCAGTTCAACTTTGTTACTGTGGATGGCTGGAAGTTCGAGCACTCCGTGAAGCACATGAGCCTGACTGCAAAGGACCTGCCCGTTATAGCCATCGATTCGCTCAAATTTATGTATCCATTCCCAAAATTTTCGGACATTTACATACCGGGCCGACTCAAGCAGTTCATGCAGGATTTCAGTAGTAACCAAACCGCTCTAAACCTGAAGAACAGCTCTGAACTGAAGACCAAAGCTGCCAAGGATGCTCCATCATTGCCTGTGTCCACCTTCAAGGAACTGGGTCCTTCCAAGCACCGTTATTCGCTGCTCCATGACGAGCTCTAGGCTGTGAGCAATAGCCGCCCTTCTGCATTTGATGTTTCAATAAAGATCCCCGGAACTTAATCTACACCTGCAATGAATTTTGGGAAACGCTCTAGAAAACTCTGCGCTTTAAAAAATACTCAAAATATCGTCACAGTATTGTCAATCGTAATTTGAATCGTTCTTTCGATCCACTTTTCACTCTTCACTCTTGTGCCAATCACCCGAAATGCTCCCGCTGGGTATTACTGCGCACTCATTTCAGATGAGATGATGCAGCCGCCTTGCATCACTTGCAGCATAGTGTAGTTCAGCCGGAAGCCGCAGAGTGGAACTTGGAGATGCACAGAAAAATATAGTAGTTTACTTTGCCAACACGGCAAAGAACAAATTGCCTGCAACTAAACTTAATGGTTTAACAGACACCTGCTCAAGGCGCCACTCCACTCGGCAAAATCACTTGAGCGGCTCCCAGGGAGGGGTTCCACTCTCCCTCTCTTTCTCTGTCAGGGAAGAGCCAAGCCGCGCCCTGCCCTGCCCTGCCCAGTCGATGCTCTGAGCATTACCCGACGACCCCACTCTCAACATAATTTGTTGTGGTTTTGCATTTACTTTGCATCTCAAGCACGCTTGAGGCCACGGCTGATGCTCCTACTTCTCCTATTCGTGCGCAAGGGAACCAGCTCCAGATCCAGAGATCCGTCGGCATTAGCCAGCCGGCTTGCTCCTTGACTGCGTCAGAGGAGGCTTCTGCTTCTGCTGCTGTTGCTGATGCTGCTGCTGCAGGTTCTGTGTTTTGTGCAGCTCCTTGCACTTCCGTTTCCGTTCCGGCTGCCCCTTGCGACTTACCGCTACCTACCGGCTCCCGTTCGAGCGTTCCAGTTTGTTGGCTTTCTTCGTGCTCGCTGCGTTTTCATCCTGTTTGCAATCACTTCAGCTCCGTGGTTGCCCTTGTGGCGGAGCCTGGGCTTCAAGTGGAGCAGGATATGCCTTCCCGTTGGGTCTGTTGTTGGGGCTTGTTCTGCGTTGTCTTTCCTGTTTCGGGTTTTTAAGTTGTTTGCCATTTGCACAAACATATGCGCATATCTAATTTGTAATTGTTTTTCTTCAGCTAGGGATTTGAATGTCCTCAATCACACTGCAAAAAAGTGCACGATTAAATGGTTTCATGATATTGCAGAGTACTTTATTGTATTGTAAATTTGTCTGCAATACACTGCAATAATATAGCATACAGCAAAGGATTTTTCCTATCCCCGTTTCTTCTACTTCTAGAATACATATAATATATTAAAACATATATTTCTTGGAAGCAATTTTTTGCGCAGCTGCATACGTTGTGGCTGCGATCGGTAAGTGGATAGGTTATACTTTTCCTTCGCAGTTTAATGGTTATTTAGTCCATTATCTGGGCTGGTCAGTTTCATATAGTAGCTATCCCTCTGCGGTCGCATCGGTGACTGCCCCATAATCCATGCTTGGCATTGAAGTCGCCTCCCAATATACATCCAATGTACAGCATGTCCAGGCTTTGCAAATAAGTTCTTGGAATCCATAAAAAGTAAATTTACTGAGGTCTTTAATCGATCCTGTCGCGGAATTTGCTTCCTCTGCCAAGAGCAACATGTGGATGAGAGACAGTACAATTTTGTGCAGTGTTCGTTGTTGCCTCTTCGCTCCGCCTCTGACTTGGTGCTCGGCTCCTTTGGCTTTGGTTGCTTGAAAACACGCGCAACCATTTACACAACAAGTTCGAGCTCATTTACACGAAAAGAAGTTGAACAAAACCCAGGCAGAAGCAGAGGCAGAAGCAGATGCAGAGGCAGAAGCAGAGAAGAATGTTGAGAATACCCCTTAGGAGCTCGGGAGAGAAACAAGAGAGGGACGGATCGAGACGGGACGGGACAGAGGGGTGGCTGACTTTTGTGAAACTATTTTTACTTCGTTTTTAATTTAATTAGCACTCAATTTGCACGGGTCCTGATGTGTGTGCTCACTTTACTCCATTAGCAGTCGTTTGCGAGGAGGCTGGGGTAAATATGATTTCCTACTTTTCGCTTTTCTTTTGAGGCGGCAGGAAAAGTTGTGCGCTGCCTCCTCCTTTTAATTAAACGCATTAAAATGATTTGCATTCGCCTGTGCCGAGGGTGGCAGCAACGGGCCGGGCCTTTGTGTCCCAGATCCTGGCAAATGTTGGCTCTTATTTAATTAAACTCAATTTATTAATTGTTGGCCTCCGCCCAAAATGACTTTGCCGTCCTTTGGAGCCCCTATAGCCAGAAGGTGGAGCCTGCATTTGGCACTTGGTACTTGGCACTTGGATTAGAATCGGACTGCATGATTGATTGTTGGAGCTCCGAGGCACGCTAGTCCGTGGGGAGGTGCACCGCCCGCCGACACTGGACACGTGTGGGCTGTGGACACAGGTGCTGCGGCCTTTCATTCTGATTGTAATTGTAATTTTTCTGAATGAGTTCTGTGTTCCCAGGGAGCTTTGTCAGGAGCAGAGGGAGATTTGTATTCGTTAGCCTGACTTTGGTCTTTGGGCTGTGTCCTCATTGTGCTCGCATGACAATTGTTTGCCTTTCGCTGGAGCTCGTTTCCTCTTTTCCCTGGTTAAGTAAACTTTTCTGCATTCTCTATTTCACGAGAGTTTTCTCAAAAGTCTACTTTGAAGTTCGCTGGCGAAAAACATTTCTTTTTAATGAGCTTGTATCCCCAGCAACTCCTTCGTGGCGTCAAGTATTTTCCCGCTTGCTTCATGTTGGGGCTTTTGCCAATTTGTGAGTTCTTCGATAAATGCCATAAAATTCTAAAAAACGAGGGAGAACGTTGTGAGCCGCGGCAAAGGCTCGGCTCTACTTTATACCCAGTACTCAGTCAGTAAATACATACATACATATGTACATCTACGAGCTTGCGATTTATGCAATTTATTATATGTTCGCAAATCGGAGGAATTAAATTTTGGGCAAAAAAGAATATTTAAAAAAATTAAATCAAACCATTTTTGGAATTTTTATACATGTTTCCATTTTTATACGTTTCCATTTTTTTTTACATATGCTTCTACATTTCTACATGTATATGTATAACTACATATTCGTGACGTGGAAATGCTTGCGAAAGAAAGAGGTAGTAGCCACTGAAATTTAATTTGTTCCTTCTGGCTATAATAGTAGTTCAACCTGATCAAGATTCGGCAATCTGGTAGATACGGTTATTTTCTATGATAATGCGTTTTTGATTTTCTTTTATCTTAAATATTGTGGATTCTACAGAATTTCGTCCTTTGTGGGGGCGGAAGGGTGCGTGTCAAAATTTTGAAATACACTTGGAGTAGTGTGATAACACAGAAGACTGGATACAAAACTAGGTTGCTCTAGCTTAAATAGTCTCTGAGATATAGGCGCTAATGAAGACGGACAGACGGACGGATTGACAGACAGACATGGCTATATCAACTCGGCTATTTATGCTGATCAAGAATATATACTTTATGGGGTAATGGAAACGCTAGCGGAAACGCTTCCTTCTGGGCGTTACACACAACCGTTATTCCCATAAATCTTATATACCCCTATACTCTTCGAGTACCGGGTATAAAAAGAAGAAAGGAGATTCACTCCTTTCTCCTTTGACCGAAATGTCACCAAATTTTTTATGGTTTTTAATCTGTGCTTGAAAAACAATACGTGAATGGGTAGGCTATTTTTAGAACTTATCATTCCAAAGCTAGTTTATTGTGTGGTTTCACTTTGAATAAAGATTGTCAAGATCGTGGGGTATCCAAAGATCACAAACATTTCAGTTCGTCTGCACTATACTCATAGTGAATCTAATATATATGTATATTCTAGTGAAAAACAATTGATAAAGTAATTGATAAATAAAGACTCTTAACAAGATCCTCAATCAGTCAGCTCAACCTCCACGAACTGATTCTTCTTCAGGCACAAATAACTTTCCGACACGATTTTCCTCGCCTGACACACAAAGGGAAACTGGTATAAATCGCATAGGGTATTGTGATATCCGAATTCATTGTAGTTTGCGTAGGCTACACACTCGTTGGCAGTGGCATTGTTAGGCTGATTTGGAGACCATCGGGCAAAGGACAAGGGGCCACCATCGTGGCTCAGGACAAAGTGCCCGCTGGCTCCTAGCGATGTGATTCCCGTCCACACGGAGTCCTTCCAGCCGTTGGAAAACGGCAAGCCCAGAACCTTCAAGCTGGCTGTCACCACATTCATGTCCTTTTCATCATCGAAGACGACCAGAGTGGAGTTCAGTGTGAAGCACTTTCGATGGGCATTGAACCAGTTCTCCTGAAAGATTTATCGGATATCGGATCATTGCCATTCTCGTATACTTTAAGGGAAGTAGGCTTGGCTAGAGTAGGAGTAAGAGTAGAATTTACCTTCTCTAGGGATACGTAATAGCATTTCTCCTCTATAGATGTGAATCCTGGTGGACAGCTGACCTTGACCTGCGATAATGCTGCAGTGAGCGCGAAGAGTCCGAAGAGCCAGGGAAAGATGTTCGAAAAGTCAGCCATGGAAAGGGAGAGGTTGCTTTCCCAGGTCTTCGCTGCTTTTTATACTGGTACTCACACTCACCGTATCTTATCTTTAATGATGGCTAATTTCGGAATGCCATAATTCTGAGCCGCACTAATCTCTATGAGTAACACTTGGCGACCTTATCGGGGGGAACTTCTTGACCGAGTAATTATGTTACTCTTACCCGGAGCAAGGCCCGTTCATTGACTTTCATCAACCAACAAAAGTTGGCATAATTTCCGCCACAGACCGCACTGGAGTATTCACAACAATTGGCCCCGGAAGTACATTTATTTCACAGTCGAATCAATAAAAAGCCAATTAAAATACAGTAAAAACCCACAGCAGCAACAAAGCCAAGCCGAGCCACATCAAAGTTTAAGTAGAATAACGAACGGAATGAAATGGAAGTAAGGGGAGGGGACCTACCTCTGTGCGAGTTCGATGATCAAGCTGCCTCCAGGGGCCGAGCTGGCCTGGATGAAAGCCATGGCACTTGTAATTGGCTGGCAATGGTAATGCGCCCAGAAACAATATTACCAACCCAACCATGGAAGGAACTTCACGAAGTCTGTGAGTAAAAAGTGGGTTAAATGAAATCATCTCGGAAAGCGTTGCTGTTTATTGATCAGTTTTGTTGGGGCAGGTTCCAGATATGAATAAATGAGATTCGAGAGCCCTCTACAATACGAGCCTTTCCTCGAATCAAAGTTTTCGCTTTATCAAAAAATCAAGTATTGGGGGGTGTGCCTGGTCCATAGCTCGACTGCATGTCGATGTCATTCCTCGTTCTCTATTGCTCTTCGCAGCTTTTGCTCCTGCTCCAGGGTGCTCCTTCACCCTGTCACTGGACAAAAAACAAAAAAGCTCCCGACAGGGCCTGCGTTTGAATGATAACAACAAGCCCCGTGGGTAGCAGGATCCAAAGGAGAACGGGAGCGAATATGGAGCCGTGGCAATTAATCTTTACAATGGCGTACATGCGAAATGGAGTTCATAAATTCCAAGTCACGCTACACACGAGAGTTGAGTGCCGGGACCTGGCTCTTGATACTCCGCTCCATTCGAGTGGTTCGGTGTGTAGTTCCATTTCAAATTGGTTCTAGCTGGGATAAGTGTGGTCTACATGTAGACGGGCCAACAACGGCAGTTAAGGCCGTAACTTAAATACAATTTTTCTATACAAATTCTGTTAGTCCGTCGTGGAATATTCCATAACCTTTGACCATTGGGGCCTCAGATATACGATTATATAGCAAAAAGAAAAAAAGACTTGCAGAATAGCAGCCACGATAATGCCTTGACATATTACCGTAGCCGGAGTACACTGTGCGTATGAGTAATAATGCGTCGATAGATTTATGGTAGATGGCAGCGAGCACCTCCATCCGATCTGGGATGTTTGCGCTTATGTCTGTATAACAAATGCATATAAGTATCACATTTGTGCGCAATATATAATGGCAGGGATCCCGGCGCTGGGCGGCTCGGCATTATCCGGCAGTCCCTTCTGCTGACGAAATTAGGTCATTTGTCTTGCTTTGTGCCGGGCCAGAACATACTCGAAGTCGGGCTTAAAAATGTAAACGACTGGAGAACATTACGAGGTGGGGAAAGAACTTGAAAATACTTACAATGTTGTGTGGTTGTTTGGGGTACTAGTATGGGTACGAGTGTCCGTCCCCCTTTGCATAAATCAACAGGCACTTTAAGGCCCCGAAAGGGTCGCCACCCATGTGAACTCTGGGTTGCTCGAATTTATTGGGGTCAGTTGTGCTCGCCCTTCGGACTATACGGCCGGCTCCTCCATCCAGGCCACCAATTGGTGTTTATGTGTTTTATAAAAATTTCATCCGATGGCTGGCCTTTCAAATCAGAGATGATAATTGGCTCGGGTACACCGGCAGCTGAGCCCATGGCTTGGGCATGCGGGGAATTTAAATTGATTGATTATCCCCCAGAATAGGTGATGATTGCCCTAAAAACAGTGAATGCAATTTCACAGCCAAAGATGGACAAACATGCGAGCATGTATCAATAGCCGGATCATTTGTGGGAGCAGCGTGGCAGCAGCGCACCACTATATAGCAGACATAGGATTGAAAGGATTGATAGGAAAGAAGCCGTTGTGGGAAAAAACCGCCCAAACGTTTACTCTTCAAATCTGAGCAGAGTATTATATGGATTCCAAAGTGACGAAGTATAAAATATTAGGTGGTATTTGTGGGTTTTTTCTTTTTGATTTTAGATTTTTAGTTATCTAAGTAGTTCGCGTATTCGAAGTATATCCTTGTACAACAAAGGAAAAAGTGGCACAGCAGGAAAAGCTCTCTGTGAAACCTAATGACTTTTACATCTTAATCCGTTGGAAAATATTTACATTTACAAGCCGGAGGCGGAGGTTTTGAAGTGGCACTAGTTTCCCATCTGCTCCTTTATTTTAAGAGCTCTGGACTGGTACGTATCGAGCGACCATTTGCCGGAACCCAACTGGGACAGAAGCAGGAATCCACCTATTTTACAGAGCAGTAAGCTGGTGTACTGTAAACAAAGGAGCGCATCATCCCAGCCCCACAGGAACCAAAAGTGTGCGCTTAGCACGTCATGATAGATAATGGATAAAACAGTGAAGTACGAGGCAACTTTGCATTTGATTCCCAAAACCATGGCACATAAAAGAGCAAGGGAGAGGAGGTTATAGATGGTCTGAAACAAAATGTCCCCCATAGTAAATTGTATTGTAATAATTCTGATTGAAGCTGAACTTACATTTATTCCCTCCACCAGCCACGATATGTAGATATTGGATAGGCTAATTCGTCCCGCTAACAATAGGAGCTCGAACTTTTTGAGACCCAGCCTTGGCCACTCGTTCCTGTCTCGTAGATAAACTCTAGTGGCCAGCAGAATTAGTAGAGAGCCCAAATCGAGGCAGTCGTTGATAAGAAAGTGATACAGATGAGTCCACATGGAGAAGAGCAATCGGTGAATCACTCTCCCTGCCAGCAACATTATTACACCGTTCTCTTCTTTGAGCTGCAGCAAGATCAGTGCAATGGCTGCAGAAGTTAGTAGAGTATCAAATGACGTATAGATGTAGCCAAACACATCCTGGACATTTAGGGCAATAGCCTTTTCGGTGCTAACAAGTCGATAATTCCATAGCGTTGCCAACACATCCATGCAGTAATATGATATAATTAAGTATGGCATTAGCTGTAATATCCATAATCGGAATCGTATCTTGTAATGCAATGCAAGCATTCCTAGGCATTCAAGGGCAATTCGAATAAATTTCGAATATTGCAGAGAAGGAACTTTGAATTTGAAATACATAACAAATTAGAACAGAGCTGAGATCGTTTTCACGTATAAGTCTTGGCATGCCCACTCTACTGGAGAATCCAAATTTTAAAATTTCACATATAACTTCACCAATGTGTATCTAATGGCATCCTTTGAATCTCAGTTGAGTGTGCATATGGGTAACTGCATTACGGGCCAGCCAACAGGAGGCTTCTGAGCTTCTGACTCTCTTTACCAAGAAAACGAACATTTGGGTAACCTTTCGATGGTATTTTTTGATTGGCCTAGGGCAGCAAGCCCTGTGCATAGACTAGTTAAGCTTAAAAGCTGATGATATTTTGAGGAAACAATTATTATTGATCCCGAGCGCACTTATCGTCACAGTCTTAAAGTTAAGTTATGTGGCTGTAATATTGCAGAAATCCTTCATTCTATTCACAGCTGGGTAACAAAAACGGGAAACGCTGGAATTTACAGATCAACGCACAGATTAGAAAAGAAACAACAAATTTACAATATATGTATGTAATTGAAAGCCACGTTGCCCCATTCTATCTTGTTTTAATTTAAATTGAATTATGTTCGACTCTCCGAACTTAAGAACAAAGCAATTCGAGGCACAGGTTAACTTATACACTAAATACTCGACTGAACCTTTTGTAATTGGTTTTAATATTAAATTAATAAAATATTGAATATTGATATTTATTTAATTATGTATCTGTGGTTTGAAACCCAACCAGAGAAATGATCAGGATATTTATAAAACATAAACATTTCAGAACCGCCTCGAGCCCCTCCTTGGATGAACCGCAATAGTCCCAGAAATATGCGTCTGTTGCGCAAACAAATGGAAGTTCTCATCGGCAAAACTTGCCAACAAGCACCGTTGCGAGGCTGTTGGATGATCCGAGCCGGAACTGAAGCTGCCCCACCCCAGCTGTCCCTAGAAGGACACAAAAATGCCTGGGCCCAAAACTGTCGGCGACGTCTACGACTTTTTAAGTTTCCGTGCCCACTCCGGGAAACAGCTGCTGCCAAAAAGTGTACATAGTTTTTAGCACATTTTTAGCATTGCATACTTGTCTCGACTTCTCAACTCGATTTGCCGCAGGATGAAGTTTATTTCTCAGCTTCGTGGCAGAAAAAAGAGAAATATGTTTTCCGCACGGAACTTGTTAATTTTCCGCTGCAAATCTGTCAACTTTCGGGTGGTGGCCTAAGAGAAAAATTCAAAAATTCAATAACAAGTGACAAAGTTTGCGCAGAAAACTTTTGCATGCGAGTAGTGTTCGGGCCTCGAGTGCGATCGGGGCACACTTCTAGGGTCTGTTGGTCGCTCTAATTAAAAGTCTAGACTAGACTCTTGGTCGGAGCAACTTTTTTCCAGCTCATTGTCATCTCCTCCATTGTCAATTCCCCGGCCGATTCCGACCTGATCTGATCTGGATGGCCAATGGCCAATGGCCATCCATTAACCGCAATTTCCAATTAA
Source organism: Drosophila affinis (assembly GCA_037356375.1). NCBI lineage: Eukaryota > Metazoa > Arthropoda > Insecta > Diptera > Drosophilidae > Drosophila > Drosophila affinis. The sequence continues at coordinate 30,363,546 of CM074800.1, forward strand.
TCAACTGGCGTGCATTACCCCCAACAACGGCGACAGCGGCGAGGACAGTGTACATGGGCCATGGCATGCAAATGTTATAGAGTTAATTGCCATCCGAGGCCCTTTTACTGCCGGGCCACGGCCACCTCCCTATTGGCCATGGCCATGGGTCACTGCTCTTTGGGATGTCCCGGCAGAAGGACCAACATTGAGTATTCTATGTGTGGCCTTTGTTGTTAGATAAAAGTTCAGGATAGATGGCTGAGTGGTCGCTTGTTCCTGCATCGTCTGGGAAACTGGGAAACATGCCTGTGTGGAATGTTGCAGCAAGATAAGATAAGAGAAGATACGGCTGAGTCGTGGCTTAAATCAATAATCAAATAAAATATATATTCATTTATTATTTTCTCATTAAAGTCAGTTTAGAAATGTATCGGAGTTGAAATCGTGATACTATTCGTTTTTAGCATTCCTAGACTTCGGCTTTCAGCAATTGGAGATAATTATCATAGATTCTCGGAAAGTAAACGTACTTAGACGGCACGACCAACAGATGAATCATTGTAATAGTTTCCCCCTAAAATTATGAATCAATAAGTTAGACAGATCTTGGTATATAATCCTCGGTTCCAGTTTGTGTATATTAGAATATATGTACTGTATTCCCTGCTGGGAATGTGTGGAATATGTATGATTCGACTATAAGCAAAGCAGAGTTAACCACGGAGAATACTTGCATGTACAAATGTGTGGCAGTTCAATAAATGTACAGTTATGGTATTTTGTTTCAAATTCCCGCTAATGGAAGCCATCTGATTGAACTCCCAATCCTTTGATGATGCCCATGTGGGTCCCAACGGTTTTTTCCCAAAGTTTATGCTTCTGGTTTAAAAACCACAAAATTAATTGCATGTCATTAGCAGAAATCTATTAAAAGCCCCGAAGCGGAGCGAAACCAAACCGCACCGAAAGCTGCACCGACTTAAATACCTTGGCAACAAAACAAACAGTTAGCAGACAAGCGTGCCACCGCCCGGCCCCAACCTCTTAATCGAAGAGTTATCCGCACAAACACATTCAAAGAGGGGTGGAGAGAGGTATGCACATTTACATGCCTGGAAGTACGCAGCACAAAAGTGCCGCCTGAATGCAGATACAGATACATATCCAGATACAGATACAGATATATATACACATGTACGTGGCCAAACCTCAAAAGAGCTCATTTCACTGGCCACTGGCCACCGACTACCGAACTCTCACTCGTCCATTTACATATGTATGTACATGTACGTGTGTAGCTCTATTCATTCGGCCAAGGTCCTCTCCCAGTCCAGTCCTTCTCGCTTCCTGAATTGCTCTTGACAACCTCCCTTCCCTGTAGGGGTCCGACGGTACGGGTGCGTCTGTGTAGCTGTGTGTAAATACGAGCACTAATGTCCAATGATTAAATTTTAATTACCGTGCACAAATCGAGTTTCGGTTCGTTTCTGTTGCAAATTCTCTGCTGCTGCATTTTTCAAGTCTCTATCTGCATCCCGTTTTTCATCCTCTCCAATTGATCAATCATTGCAATGAAGGAATGAATGAGTGCCGGCCATTGGGCCATTGGCAGCTCCCCTTAACTTCATTAACGGGTTCAGGTGAATTTCGGTTTGAATCGGTTCAACGATACATCCACATTCCCTTCACAAATGCTGCTCAGTCTGCGATAGTTGGGAATATAATCCCTAAGGATGTTGCGCTGGATGTTCAGGTCTACTTCGCTTAATTGTCTCACTGTTAGATCCAACATTTTCTGCGGCATATTAACTTGTCTTGTTTTTTAAAAATGTTCTCTCTGCTGGCGCAGATGCTGGATGCTGGGTCTGCGGTGCCCGCACGGTACGGGTACGGTACGTGTGCATACAAAATGGCATCCTAGCTTGGCTGGAGTCTGGGCCATGGTTCACCGAGCAACTGAGCCGAGCCGTCTGACCGGTTGTTTGTGGCCTCAATAAATCAACTGGAATTAAGCCATCAATAATGAAAAGACATAAAGCAGCCAACTGAGCAAAGTTGGTAGCTGTTTGCAGTTGCGTGAACTGCGATGAGTATTGGATTGGGTGTACGAGCAGTCGTATCGGTTGCTTGGTTGGAAAGTGTTGTGAGGGCCATAAAGAAATGCAAATTGCTTCACTACTTCGTCGTAAGTTGACCATTCATACTGATCCGTGGCTACGGCTGTCTGCTGCTGTCTCTAATGCTATTGGGTTGGACAAGCCCTCATTGAGAATATGCCTAACCAGTGATTAGCTTGGCAGTAACCTTCCCCAAAACCACATAGAATTCAACACAAATTGCTATTTACTCAATGCAAAGCTGAATTTAAGCGCAATCTGTTTTGTAAGTATCTGAACTTTCGCTGGCCGGCCGGTACCGGTTGTAGAACCCGGATTGACAACAAGCGCCCGGTAATGAACACGAAATAAAAAAACCAAACGACAGCTTGGGGGCCAACGCTTCAGATACCCTTGCTGATCCAATGTGCCTCATAATATCAAAACAATTGGTTCTCAAAGCTGTACAGATACAAATTAAAGTATAGCGTGGACGGCCGATAAAGTAGTCTTAGCTGCTACTGTACAGAGGTCTGTTTCTAGAAAGGTCCCAGAAAATGTTAGGGGCAAACATTTGCTGAAAATTAAAACGCCTTCCGGGCAGTGTATTGAAAAAGCCATAATTATTATTTGTTAGTCAGACTTTGATAAATATGCAAATGAAGGTAAATAATAGCTGTTTTTTGTGTGAAATACGAACTTGCAATTGTCTTGAATATTATTGCTAATTGGGGGTTTTCCTCGGAGTAACATGTTTTTACATGGAAGAATAGCAGATGGTTGTTTTTAAAGTGACGTTGGGCGACGGCTCAGTAGTCCCTCTGTGAGCACAAAAATGATATCATACCGAAACAGCTATACGATTCTTGCACTCAGTTGAGGGCACTCAGTGAGGAACACGTTCATCATATCAGCTAGATAACACCATCAAATAAATTGCTATTGTTATACATCGTACATTGTTATTATGCGGAAATGCCTATGCTCGTCCAGAGATTTCGCTGCCTTAATTGGAAAGCCGTCTTTCAGTTACAGTTGCCACCACCGCACAAGTTCCACAAGTTCTCGCCCTTGCCCTCGCTCTTGCTCTCGCTCCCGGACAGCCTTTTGTTCGAGGCGCCCAATCAAGATGTGCCGGGGCACGTTTCGGCCTTAGCTTCTTGTCAATTTGGTCGGTGAAAGACAAATTCATAAATATTTTAATTAAAATTCGAGCGAGTGTCGGGCAATGTTGTTCTTAGAAAAAAGTTTCCATTGCAAGCTCGAAAACGGAAACGGTTCTACAACGTCATCAGAAACGCATAGCATTCCTGAAAAGGAAAAGGGGGAACAGGAAGCAAACTTTTTGGCGCAAGTTCAGCGAAAGTTTCTCTGCGAAGCGAAATTTAACTAATTCCATTATGCATAGCAGAAAAAATAAAGTAAAATGAAATAAAAAGGCATTTGGAAAATGTTAAACAAAAATGTGAAAACTTTGCCCTTCTTGCTGCTGCTAGAAGTGCTAGAACTTCTCAGTTTGCTTGCGGAAAGGTGGAAATTTAAAAACTTGCCTTTAGTTTCTCCGAGAAATTCCCGTTGTGTTTATTTAAAAGGTTCACATAATTTGGAAGACAGTTTGGCTCACGAAATGTTTGTGCAATAGCTAATGGAGGCTCAAGTTCTATTTAATCTGGGCTATGATTTGTTTAGAGCTTTCCCGCACTTAAATGGTCCGAACTGATTCCCGTAAACAAGATTCCCGGTAAACAAAAGTGTGGGTTTAACTAGTAGGGGAAGGTAGGCAGTTGTGGACATAGTTTTGTTTTTCAATCATATATTTTTACCTGGGGCATATTATGCGGACATATGCATATCTATGGAAAGCTAGAAATCTCAGCTAACTAGTTTTGAAAAAATTACATTGATATCTCCCATTGAAAAAAAATTATCAAATTTTTTGTGAAATGGTCATTTTTGCTATATTTTTTTTTGGTGGGGGGTTGTGGACACCTTTGTAAAATAAGCTTAAATATAGAAAGTATGAAGTTAAACGCAATGAAATTAATCAATAATAAAAGTTTATTAATTTTAAAGGCCATCAATGGCAAAAAGAATAACGAGAGAGGGCATCATTCCACGTCAGAAGCACAATTCGCGCATGTGAAGTAGCTGGCACGCATGTCAGCACACTTCAAGATCGGCCAGATCACATTCATTGCAGTGAACGGAATTTGAGGAGGTCAATTTTTTTGGCAACGTCTTCATGCAAAGTCCTCGTCCTCTAATATGAAATTTACAAGGTTCACATGCATGAGTAAAGCGTTGAGAATATGCATGAAAAGAACACATGTTCTCAAAGTTTTTTCATGCATGACTCCAAGGGAATTGAATGCAAAATATTCATTAATCTAACCGAACCCGGTATTGAATCTCAAAGAAAACTAAATTTCGCGTAAAAAAATCTATTGCACTCACCTTCTCACTTAACACACTTCACACGGTGACACTTTAAAAAACGTTCAAAGAATCTTTTGTGATTTTTTTCGAGGTAAAAAAAATTATTTGTTTGCAGCACAAAGCAGACGCGTCTGTTCACTTTGGTATTTGGCACAAAAACATCGTGCTACTATCGCGCACACATGATATTTGTCAGATCTGTCAAATCTGCTCTGTGTCAAAAGTTGCACAGGGGTGTCCACAACTACCGACTGTCCACAACTCCCTACTTTACCCTATTGTTTGAAATGTAACCGCTAGCTGACAATCATTTAAAAATATAGAAAATAGTTTAAGCCATTTTGATGGGAACAGAAAAGTATTTTATTTTCACGGACCCAAGGACTATCTGTTTTTTGTGTAAAATGCATCAATCTGACTTATTTTTAATTAATGCATGTATAAACCTTGCTGCGTTAAAATCTTCCCATCTTCTTAAAATCCTCTTCCCAATTAGAAGTAACACTGCTTCCTATTTTGTTTTTGTTATTTGAAAACATTTATTTTCATGTTGGATTGCAATTTCCGGGTGTGTACATTTCTGCAACAGAACCTACCGCAAAAACAGAAATCTTATTTACTAACAAAATGAAATCATTAAGCGGCTTTTACTGTCAACACAAATGGCACGGAGCCATTTCAGAAGCAATTTACATTCAGGCATGGGAATATAAGAATAAAGAATGAAATCGCACGGAGGAAAAGGAAGAACCCGCAGAAAACTGCCGTGCAATCGAGTTGAAAGACAAACAAAAGGGCCGCTCGAGGGGAAGCTTCCCTGTCCCTGTCAGGCTGTTGCCACAATAAGTGACACGATTCACGATTCATTCACTCACTCGCCCAGTCAGTTCGTCAATTACATTGATTTCGTGTGCGGTTTTGTTTGTGCTTCACTTGCCCCGTAGTCCACGAATCGTTCTACATGCCACATGGCATCGGCACCGGCACCGAAACCGGCACCGGCACCGGCACCGCGAAAGAAAAGTAAAGAAAAGTCGGAAACGGGCACAAAAACTCACAGAGTCTTACCGGAGTGAGTCGGAGCCGTTGTCGTCATGGCCATTGTCACCCTCGGCACCTTTTGGTTTGTCTGTCTGTCTGTCTGGCATTTAATAATACAAAGTGTCTCCAGGCTTGTGGTCTGGGGTGTGTGCCTGGGTGTGGGATTCTTTTACTCGCTGGGGCTTGCCTCTCAATATTTTTGACAATTTCTGGCAACAACAAGCTCGATTGATTGACATTTTCTTGCCACCATTTTCATTACTTTTTTCATTTTCTGAATCTTGTTGTCTGGCTTTTCTTGTTTTCCCGTAAAATTGTTTACCTTGATGTTATTTACTCAACGTAATGATTTTTCTATCGAACGCTTAGCATCGGAATCGGAAACGCTGTAGAAATTCTCGTCGTGTACCCTATTGTTGTGTCTTTTATTCTCCTCTGTGTTAAATGCCAAAAATGTCAATTGATGTGTGCTGATTTATCTTGATTTCTCTGTTTATGGCTCATGTTTTACGAGGCGTACAAAATATCATTACACCTGATAAAAACATATCATTTGGGCTGATTTTATGGCTTGAACTCAGGCTTCAAATGTGATTTGAAGTTTGAGTTTTTAGCTTGATAAACGCAAATGACGTTCATCGCGAGTAAAATACTTGCTTAATGTTGATTAAGTTGTAATGGAATAATGTATTGAGTCTGATAAAATTTAATGTATCCAATATGTGTATAAACGAGTCCGAGATAATCGGACAATTATCATAACCAGGCTCTCTGAGAGAGCGAGAGACACTCTGTTTATACATTTTCCTTATAATATATAAGTATGTATATGTACATATGTACGAGTAAACATGAACAAATATGTAATTTCTTTAAAGGAAAATCGTTTCTCCCATTGGAATCTCGTTCGGACACTCACTCCATTAATGTCTGGTAAAAATTTACAAAAAATACGCATTTTTTATTTCAATCTCCTCGTTCCTCGTGCCACTCGCTGATGCAACCGCAGCCAAATTAATTTCCAATTCTCTGGACTTCGCTTTGACTCCGTCACGGGCGTGACAAATGCCACAAAAGTAAATTGTAAATTGCATAATTGCAGCTTTATTAAATTTAATAAAAATACATATGCATGCGCCGACACGACACGCCCACCCCATGTCATCCTCGGGCCTCCCCGAGCATTCAGCCAGGCAGACATATTCGGTCAGAAGTCTGGGGTCTGGGGCGAGGAAAGGATCTCGCACCCTTTCTGCGCTTCCGTTAATCGACTGCACTTTTGCATCCTGTTGACTGCACACGGCCGGAGAGTCCTGCTCGACATATGCTGCTGCCATCCCTTTGTGCCGGTTCTGGACCAGTGGGCATTGGGTGTGCTGCCCATTGCTGCCACAGCTAGGCGGCAGTTGCCGCCTCCTCCAACCGGTGTTTTTTCCTTCACCATTTTGTATCCCATTTCATTTGGCGTTTTCTTCTGACCCTTGGTGGATTCTTTTGCGTTTTATTCAACTCCATTTGCCTTTGTTGCTCGTTTTTTGCATAATTTTAATAAAGTTCGCTGCGATTTTGGTTTCTGCTCGACCGCCACAGCACGACAGTCAATTGTTATCGCCCGGCGATAAGTAAATATGCAATTGGTGGGGTGCGGGCACTACCGCAGAGCAGACGTCGTCCTGCTCCCGAATTGCAATTGCATTTGGATTGTCGAGAGCTCGTTCTGAGTGGAATTTTGTACCGGGTATTCGGAGAGTACCAGGGCTTATCGGAGTTGACTGGAAATACAATAGCAGCGCAATAACAAAATGAATATGCAATCTGAATCTGTATCTAAGAATATGCCTCATTGTTCCATTTTTTTTTGATGACTTTCGTGCAGTAGGTATCTTACAGTCGGATTACCCAAAAATGCTGCCTTAATTTTTGCATTTCGTTTTTTCTTTTCACATTTTTCCTTTTATGAATACGACTGGATGCTATGGGCAACGAGGATTTGTATACATATACATATGTATACATATGTACATACGAGTATGTGTATGTGTATTTGTACATGTGTTCAGATACAGGCAAGGGTGCACGGGTACAAATAAGTGTGTGGGTCGTTCCCTGGCATAATTCAATCTGTATTATTTAAGCTTTTTGGTAAGTCTTAAGAAGGTAAGAATTCATTGGGAGGCAACTCAGATGAGGTATGTATATTATTACTTATGGCATGCTAGAGTACAACAGTACCCTTGTAATCCTTGTAATTAATCTTAAACCATATATTCAGTAAAGATCAAGACAACTTGTCTTCGGAAATATGAAAATTACAACTTGTTTTTGGGATTGTTATTTACAAAAAATATATACATATGTACATATGTGCGTACTCCCAACTTCTTCTCGGAGCCAATCAAATACATCGATATAAAAGAATTAAACAAACAAATTTGTTTCCTGGGACTGTCTGAAATGAATTACATAGAGGAATAAATAGTAATAAACAATTACAAGGATTTCGGATACCATGTAATTAGCATTTGGCTAGTCTGTGAGGTACCTGGAATACTAAAGACCAATTTTCTAGTACCCAACCGTTTCTGCATACCTAAGTACTTTCTATTTGTGTGGTATGATGAAATAAATTCGAATGTTCCACCACTGATGGTGGTTAAATGAGAACGGATTGTACATTCGGCAAGCCGATCTCAATCTCTTGTAGGGTCAGTGGACTGAAGTCAAGTGGAAAGATCGAGAACCCAATTAGAATGCAATTAGTTCTAGCAGCAAGGTCGGAGCTCCGCGAAAGTTAGTTGAACAAACCACATGACGGGGATAGGTTGGATCATCCTCGCCCACGTGATGTTCATCACATCGGTCAAAATAAATGCGGTCAGCCAATCGGAACCACATTACGGGTGGACAACGGTGAGTCCCAGGACCCGACCTCTGCGACATTGTCATGTCTCCTTTGTCTCTGCTCGCTTCTCGTGTAGCTCGACTGGCTGAAGGGCCACAACATAAGCCATGAACTGCACACTGTGACCACCTCGGATGGCTATCAGCTACAGCTGCAACGACTACCGCGGCCCGGAGCGCGCACTGTGCTGCTGGTCCATGGACTGCTCGGATCCTCGCTCGGCTGGGTCTGCCTAGGGCCCGACAAGAGTTTGTGTAAGCGACTGTGCTCCTTGTGCCTCTTGTACCTATTGTGCCTGGATATCTGACTAAGCATTGGGCAGCTTTTCAGCTGCACCAGCTCCAGTACGACGTGTGGCTGGCGAATCTGCGTGGGGCCACCCCTTACGGGCGCCATCACCTCGAGCTGACCGATGTCATGGACGATTTTTGGAGCTTCAGCTTCCACGAGCATGGCGCCTACGACTTGCCCGCCATAATTGACCACATGGCGGAGGTCACAGGCAGCGAGCAGGAGTACAGAGGAACGGATAAAGAGGAGCCACCGCGACAAGTGCTGCTAATTGGACACTCGCAGGTGAGCGGAGTTTGTTCGATGGTGCTCAGCCCTAAACATGGCTTCATCCTCCGTTCGGTGCCCAGGCCTTTAATGCGTTTCTAGTGCTCTGCTCGATGCATCCGCGTTTCAATCAGCGCATCCAGCTCATGCAGGCAATGGCGCCCCTCTCCCGGCTACATCGACAGGTGCGTTTTGACTCCGCACAGGTGCGCAGCCTCATGAAGTTTGTCAAGGTAATTAGCGGACGCTGTAATAATCTTGTTATGTCTATGCCATGGGTTCGCACTGAACACATTGTACTCTTTTCCCTTTGGCTGTGCCAAGCACTCTGCCTATTCTATTCTGCCCACAGATCCCATGTGCCTTCATCCGATTCTATAGCTTTGGTTTATTGTAGTAATTAGCTTTGACAAACGGCGTTTTTGTTATCTCTGCCTCGTAAAACTTATCGCGCACTTTGAGCTCCACCCTGCTTCCAGGCGCCTTTAACGACTCCAACACATAGCCCATGGCTATGTTGCGACCAGTGGTGGGACTTGGGCAGCCACTGGTCACATGGCCCACCTGTTGGCCCCCACTGAAGATAGCCCCTCCTGAGCGGGCTGGCGGAGGTTTTGCTCCAAGCATTTGTAGACCCACGCGGCGCCTTTGAACTCCTCCCTTGAGTTGGCCGAGAACCTGCTGTGCGCCCGGAAAGTCGCCTGTAGCTCGTCGTCTTTTGGCCACTAGCCAGGCCAGTGCTGCCTCCACAGGTGTGGTTTGGGCATCGATGTCGCTGCCGTAGAGACAGAGACCCGCCTCCAGCCGGAGCGAATCTCTTGCTCCCAGGCCAGCCAGCTTCAGAATTCCATTAGTCAAGAGAGCTTCGGTGAGAGCCTGTACCTGGCCAGAAGCCACCGATATCTCCACGCCATCCTCCCCGGTATAGCCACATCTCGTAATCCTCACATTGGGGATACCTGCCAAAGTGCCGACAAAGGATTGCATAAAGTACAGTTGGTCTAGGGACGTAGCTGGAGCCAATAGCTTGGCTAGTTCCGAAGCCACTCGGGGGCCTTGTACGGCAATCAGGGACTGGTCCGTTGGAGTTAGGAACTCAACGGAAACGTCTCTGCCCTGTGACTTGAAGTGTGACTGAAAGAAAATAGAAACATGTTGAATTGCTTCAAATCTCTATAATTATTAATTATTTACTATTAATTATGCCATACCGCAGCTGCACTGATTATGTTCATATCCTGCTGCTTCATAGCGGCATTGGAGACAACATACAGCTCCTTCTCGCTGACTTTGTTCACAATGAGATCGTCCAGAATGCCACCTTGGTCATTGGTGAACACCGTGAGGGTTCCACTGCCCTCCGGAGTACCCAATATGTCCCCCGTACAAACCGACTCCAGACAGGCAGCAGCATCTTTGCCCCTCACGTAGGTCTGGAGCATATGCGACACATCGAAAATGGAGCCCACTGTCCGGGTGTGCAGATGCGAGGAGATGATGCTCTGGTCAGAGTATTGCACCGGCAGAGCATAGCCTCCGAAATTAACGATTTTTCCACCATTCTGCACGTGGAAATCGTAGAGGGCCGTGCGGTTTCCCTCGCTGGAGTGTGCCGAAGAGGCGTGGCGTAATCCGCCGAGAGCTGTGGGCAGAACCCTGTTCTGTTTCAGTCGATTGCTTAGCTTGAACATCACGCGAAGACTGGGCCCAGGTCCGAGTATTTGACAAATCCAGAGCTCGGCATTGGTACGTTATCAGCAGATAATACATTGACTTCGCCTGACCCAGACTCTGGTAGAGAAATATAGATTGTTTAGTGAGAGACAGAGAGAGAAAGAGAGAGAGAAAGCGAGAGAGAGAGAGAGTGATAGCGATAGGGAGAGAGAGATACAAAAATATACGGTTTGCTCGGTGATAACCCCCTGGGGTGATTCGAAAATGGTTGTGGTGCACGATGAGCCTAGGGAAAGCACAACAGAACAGCTGTTATGAACTTTTGTGGAATCGTTAGATCGTATGTATATGAACATATACATATATACAGACATGTGTGCATTTTCGGCGAGCTTTCTCAGGAACTTTGAAGGTTCACAATGGAAGGGTTACATGAATCGATAGGGAGCTGAAGATGAGTATCGGATCAAACTTTTTTTCAGAAACGCCAAAAGTCAAACCAATTTGAAATTTTTCCTCCGGGATACTTGCGAAAAATATGTCAGCGCAAACATGATCAGTGCGAATATTACACCAAGCAGTTCGCAGGAAGCGCCCAAAGCAACAAAAAGGTAAACAACCCACTGCCTCTGAAATAGTGTCAAATTGTATATATCATGACATCTTACTTATCAGCTCCTGGATATCTTCAACTATGAATATCTGCTGCAGGGGGGTTCCGCTCGGGAGATAAAACACCTGCAGCAGATCTGGAAATCTGGAGACTTTATCGCCTACGACTATGGACCGATTAAGAACGTGCAGATCTACAACGGAGTAGAGGCCTTGCGGTACAATCTCAGCCAGATCAGTGTGCCGACTATACTGTACTTCGGGGCAACAGATGCGATAGCCACACCGGAAGGGGTGCACGGGATCTACGCCCGAATGGTGAACTCCGTGAGGAGCGTAAGAAGAATCGATTCTCCGAAATTCAATCACTTCGACTTTCTTGTTTCTGCCGAGGTCAAGACTCTGGTCAACGACAAGTTAATCGAGTTAATGGAAAAGTTTCTCGGGGGTAAATTACCATATATAATTGAATAACGAACAGTAGGGCGGGCGGTCATCAAAGGCGGTCATTGAGTCGCATCAATATACGCATAACAAAAATAATTGTCCCGCGAAATGGTTTATTTGTCTTGGCAACCATCCCAAATGCCAATTATGTAATGCGGCTGCCAGGCCATAAAAGCAAAATAAAAGTATAATACCACAACCCAAGAGGCAAGAGCCAAAAGCCATAAGCGACCACTGGTCGACACTCTTACTTTCTTTTGATCGCAAACAAAAAATGTATCTGTTTCCATTGCCTTTTGTGCTGCCAAATTTGACCTACAACGCCGCGACGTCTGCAAGCTTTGGCCAAAGAGTTGGGTTTTAGGTTGTGAATACCTTTCTTTTGAAAATGTATAATCAGACTTTAATAGAACTGTTTTGACAGAATTTATAATAAATGGATGGTATGGTATTCAGTATGCATTCAGCTAGAGCTCAAGTCGATATCTATATTGATAAGAAATGTGAAATGTAACCCCTCTCGAAGCTTCACTGTCGCACTGCACTTGATCAGTTGTTCGTTTTGCGTTCGTGATTGCGACGCCCTACGCATCCCAAATGCGTAGCTGTATGTGTACCCCCAAAGACACTACGGTTAATTAACCAAAACCCCAACCACAACCGAAAACCCGAAAAACGCAATCGAAAGGTAAACACAACCTGGTAACACGTCACAGTACCAGTACACACAATGTTGTTGTTGGATATGTATAATCGAAAGTTTTGGTATTGGGTGTTGCGTATTTCGGCATTCTTTTTTGTTGAACGGTTAGGGCCTCCGCTGAGGTTTATATTTGCCGGCGATGTGGGCCATTGACAGTTTTCGATTCGGGGTTCGGCTTTCAGTTGGGTTCGCGTCGCCTAGCGTTCAGGTTGAGACTCCAATCAGAGAGAGTCCACGGATTTCACTTTCGTCTTGAGCAGATTTCGTAAGCGAAAAGATGCGCCAAAAACTAAAGCTGCACCTGATTTTGGTGCTGGGTCTGTGCGTCTTCATAAATCGGACCCACGCCCAGTTGATAGGAGGAGAGGAAGACGAGGAGGAAGAGGAAGAGGAGGAGGAGGAGAGCGTGGAGGACGAAACTTTTGAGGAGAAGCTGCAGCGTAAGAACATCAAGCAGGACTCGAGTCTCAGTGTGGTAGGAAGATTAACGACCAGACCTCGTCATCGTTGCCAGCCATGGCTCACACACATTTCATCAACAGGACAAATTAATTGCCAAGTACGGCTATGAGGCGGAAGTGCATCATGTGACCACCGAGGACGGATACATCCTGACAATGCACCGTATTCGCAGTCAGGGCTCCCAGCCCTTTCTGCTCCAGCACGGACTTGTGGACAGCTCGGCGGGTTTCGTGGTAATGGGCCCCAACGTGAGCCTGGGTGAGTGCATCGCGTGCGATTTCTGATTAATGGGCCAGTGATTACCCCCATTCGTTCCCCGCAGCCTATTTGCTGGCTGACCACAACTACGACGTCTGGCTGGGAAACGCACGCGGTAATCGCTACTCGAGGAATCATACCAGTCTCGACCCGGACGAGTCCAAGTTCTGGGACTTCAGCTGGCATGAGATAGGCATGTACGACCTGCCAGCAATGATCGATTATGTGTTAAAGGTCACCGGCTTCAAGCGGCTGCACTACGCCGGACACTCCCAGGGCTGCACCTCGTTCTTCGTGATGTGCTCGATGCGCCCGACATACAATGAGAAAATCATCGCGATGCAGGCACTGGCGCCCGCAGTCTATGCCAAGGAGACCGAAGACCATCCATACATACGAGCTATTAGCTTGTATTTCAATGTGAGTAGGACACTGCACACACGCACAAGGTCTTAGTGAAATTCTTTCTCAAATAAACCCATACTTAGAGTTTGGTGGGCAGCTCCATCAGAGAAATGTTCAACGGAGAGTTCCGTTTCCTCTGCCGCATGACCGAGGAGACGGAGCGACTGTGCATCGAGGCCGTCTTTGGGATAGTAGGACGCAACTGGAATGAGTTTAACAGGGTAATACGGTATCAGGAGACCCACAAGGCACTCTAACTCACTGGATCTATGTTTTAGAAAATGTTCCCTGTAATCCTGGGTCACTATCCGGCCGGAGTGGCCGCCAAGCAGGTAAAGCACTTCATACAGATCATCAAGAGCGGCCGGTTTGCGCCCTACAGCTACAGCTCGAACAAAAACATGCTTCTGTACAGGGACCACCAGCCGCCGCGTTACAACCTCAGCCTGGTGACGGTGCCCACCTTTGTGTACTACTCCACAAATGACTTGCTCTGCCATCCCCGCGACGTGGAGTCGATGTGCGACGATCTGGGAAATGTCACGGGCAAGTACCTAGTGCCCCTGAAGGAGTTCAACCACATGGACTTCCTCTGGGCCATCGATGTTCGAAAGATGCTCTATCAGAGAATGCTGCAAGTGCTCGGCAAGCTGCCTGAGGATCCCCAAGGAGAGGGCCGCGCTGCTCGAATAGGTCGTGGGGCACGCGGACGTGGCCTATATGCGATCTGAACGCATCTGGAGGGAGTTTCTAGTATAGGTTCATACACTTAGTATTTATTTATTTATTTATTTTCCTTTGTTAGACTTACCTTCAAAGATGGAAGAGATATTTGCATAGAAGTTTGGGTGTTAAAATATACAAGGGGGTCTGGAGTCGGGTCGGGGTTGAGGGAGCCGACCGGAAACGGAAGTCAAGTGTTTCTTTTGGGCCACAATGTTGTAAAATATTTTGCAGCAACCCACCCAAAACCCACTCCTACAAAAAGCACGATACATGCATTTGTAAGCAGATTTCCTTCGAGTACAATTTTCCATTTCCCCATGCACATGCCACTCCGCCAGCAGCTGCCACTGAGGCCAAGGATTACTCTCACTCTGATTTTGTTGCCTTTCCTATTTTTGCCTCTACGTTCTTGGGCTTTCCAGATGCTTTCATGCCACATTGCCTTGGCATTTGCATTTCGGTTAAGTTCAACGCCGCTGCACTGGGCTTTTCCTGAATAAGCCAAGTTAAGTGCTCAAGTTCAGCTCTAAATTTAAACCATCAATAACCAGTTCTCGTAGCTGGCAAAATATGTACATATGTATCGAAGGACTTCAGAATGGCAGTGCACTGCTGCAGATATTAACAGCAAATACTTTCTGCTAATATTATAAGCGTGGTACCACAAGATATCCCTTGTGTTCATTAACGTTGTTGTAAATTCATGATTTGACTTGGTTCATTAGAGTCTAAAAATATCCAACCCCATCCAAGAAGAAATACTACATATGCGCGACACAAATGCCCTTCCTTTCGATTTATATTAATTCTACCTATGTTGTGATAATGGGGAATCATTAATTTGTCAATATAAATGCATTTCGGAGTAAACATAGAGTAGTTAGAGGAGAACCAGTTCTTGAGCAACAACTCATCCTCATGGCCAGGAGTACTGTCAGCTATTCGCAGAGGATATTCATTTTAACTCACACAAGCTCATATGTATGTACATACTGCAAAACCAGTTTATATAAATTATTTTAAAGTACCTACGTTCATACTCTTGATTTCATGGAATATGCATGGAATTTAAAATTCTCAGAGTATACGTAATAGGTTATAAAGGAAGAAACTAAATTCGATCTAGTTCTTTTTCATGCTTTCCATATACTAACTACTATATGGTCAGAAATGTTGCTTTCTTCTAACAAAAGTCTCTGCAAGTGTATACAACAATACGTATTGCTCCAAAAATGTCTTTCTCTAAACTATAGCTTAGGTCTTAAGAAAGACTTGTCCTCAGCTCGTGTTGTATTTTTAGAATAGTGTGAACCCCCCACCAAATAGATTATATATGTATGTATGCATTGAAACTAGTTTTTCCGTCTCTTCTTGCATTAATTATTTTAAAACGTCACTAATGTTTAATAGTTAGTTATCGTCGTGGCTTCGAGGCTATGCCTTTTCGTCGATATAAAAGCTCGTCGTTTCCACGGGACTTCGACAGTGACTTAGTGGCAATGGCTCCCGAGGGATTATTTGCAGTGCTGAGTGTTTGTTGCGTCTCTCTGGCCTCGGCCGGATTTGGCTTGGGCGGTGGCCTGGGTGGATCCACTTTCGGCCTGGGTCATGGCACTGGCCTAAGTGGTGGTCTTGGACTGTCAATGGGAAGTGCTTCTTCGAATAGTGGTCTCTTCAGCCATGGTATCTCGACCCACGGATTAGGCGTGAACGGAGGTCACGGAATGTTGGGAGCCGCTGCAGCTGGAACTCTACATTCTGCAGGTTCTTCTGCTCTATCTCTAGGAGCACACGCAGTAGAGATGATTGGAAGTGGTCTTGCTGGAGCTTCATACAGTGGTTCTAGCTCTTCATCACATAAATCTGGATCTCAAAGCACAAATTCTGGACATATGAGCATGGGAGCTTCTGGAGCTCATGGGGCTGGTTTATCCCTTAAGGCTGGATCTGTCGGGCACCTTAGCATCGGTGCTTCTGGAACTGGCGCTTCAGCTCTTCATTCGGCAGGTTCTTCTGCTGCCTCTCTCGGAGCACAAAAAACACAGAAATTTGGCAGCGGTCTTGCTGGAATCCGAGCGTCTGAAGTAAGTGGATCTAGTTTATTCTCTGCATCACAGACATCTGGATCCCATACCATGAGTTCAGGACAAATGAGCGTTGAAGCTTCTGGATCTGGAAAACTAAGTTCCGGACAGCTTGGCATCGGTGCTTCTGGAGATGTTGGAATTGCACATGGATCATTATCAACCGGCTCTGCTGTGGATAGTGGATCCCACATGGTGGCAAACCACTATATAGGTGCTTCTGGAACTGGCGCTTCAGCTCTTCATTCGGCGGGTTCTTCTGCTGCCTCTCTCGGAGCACAAAAAACACAGAAATTTGGCAGCGGTCTTGCTGGAATCGGAGCGTCTGAAGTAAGTGGATCTAGTTCATTCTCGGCATCACAGACATCTGGCTCCCATAGCATGAGTTCAGGACAAATGAGCGTTGAAGCTTCTGGATCTGGAAAACTAAGTTCCGGACAGCTTGGCATCGGTGCTTCTGGAGATGTTGGAATTGCACATGGATCATTATCGACCGGCTCTGCTGTGGATAGTGGATCCCACTTGGTGGCAAACCGCTATATAGGTGCTTCTGGAACTGACGCTTCAGCTCTTCATTCGGCAGGTTCTTCTGCTGCCTCTCTCGGAGCACAAAAAACACAGAAATTTGGCAGCGGTCTTGCTGGAATCGGAGCGTCTGAAGTAAGTGGATCTAGTTCATTCTCGGCATCACAGACATCTGGCTCCCATAGCATGAGTTCAGGACAAATGAGCGTTGAAGCTTCTGGATCTGGAAAACTAAGTTCCGGACAGCTTGGCATCGGTGCTTCTGGAGATGTTGGAATTGCACATGGATCATTATCGACCGGCTCTGCTGTGGATAGTGGATCGCACATGGTGACAAACCACTTAATAGGTGCTGCTGGAACTGGCGCTTCAGCTCTTCATTCGGCAGGTTCTTCTGCTGCCTCTGTCGGTGCACAAAAAACACAGCATTTTGGCAGCGGTTTTGCTGGAATCGGAGCGTCTGAAGTAAGTGGATCTAGTTCATTCTCGGCATCACAGACATCTGGCTCCCATAGCATGAGTTCAGGACAAATGAGTGTTGAAGCTTCTGGATCTGGAAAACTAAGTTCCGGACAGCTTGGCATCGGTGGTTCTGGAGATGTTGGAATTGCACATGGATCATTATCGACCGGCTCTGCTTTGGATAGTGGATCCCACGTGGTGACAAACCACTTAATAGGTGCTGCTGGAACTGGCGCTTCAGCTCTTCATTCGGCAGGTTCTTCTGCTGCCTCTGTCGGTGCACAAAAAACAGAGAATTTTGGCAGCGGTCTTGCTGGAATCAGAGCGTCTGAAGTAAGTGGATCTAGTTCATTCTCGGCATCACAGACATCTGGCTCCCATAGCATGAGTTCAGGACAAATGAGTGTTGAAGCTTCTGGATCTGGAAAACTAAGTTCCGGACAGCTTGGCATCGGTGCTTCTGGAGATGTTGGAATTGCACATGGATCATTATCGACCGGCTCTGCTGTGGATAGTGGATCCCACGTGGTGACAAACCACTTAATAGGTGCTGCTGGAACTGGCGCTTCAGCTCTTCATTCGGCAGGTTCTTCTGCTGCCTCTTTCGGAGCACAAAAAACACAGCATTTTGGCAGCGGTTTTGCTGGAATCGGAGCGTCTGAAGTAAGTGGATCTAGTTCATTCTCGGCATCACAGACATCTGGCTCCCATAGCATGAGTTCAGGACAAATGAGCGTTGAAGCTTCTGGATCTGGAAAACTAAGTTCCGGACAGCTTGGCATCGGTGCTTCTGGAGATGTTGGAATTGCACATGGATCATTATCGACCGGCTCTGCTGTGGATAGTGGATCCCACATGGTGGCAAACCACTTAATAGGTGCAGCTGGAACTGGCGCTTCAGCTCTTCATTCGGCAGGTTCTTCTGCTGCCTCTCTCGGAGCACATAAAACACAGCTTTTGGGCAGCGGTCTTGCTGGAATCGGAGCGTCTGAAGTAAGTGGATCTAGTTTATACTTGTCTTCACAGAAATCTGGATCCCATAGCATGAATTCCGAACATATGAGCATCAAAACTGCTGGACCTGGATCATCTGTAAGCTCTGTTATGGGAATTGGCGGATTATTAGGAGCTGCTGGAGCTGGGGTTTCCGCTGTACATTCTTCTGATACTGCTGCATCATCCCTCGGAGCACTTACATTCGAAAAGATGGCAAGCGGTCTTACGGGCATTGGAGCCTCTGGAGCTGTTGAATCTGGTTCATATTTTAGTTCAGGGCTAGCCCCACTTGGATCTCACACATCTGGGTTGCACAAGATGAGTTCCGGTCAACTAAGTATCGGTGCTTTTGGTGCAGGACAAGGATTATCAGCTGGATCTGTCGGGGGTAGCGGAGCACATGAGGTTGCTGCCTCACTTATGCATGACGTTGCTAACGGTTTTCTTGGTGCTGGCACCTCAGCATTGTCGGCTGTCGGTTCCGGAAGTGCATCACTTAAAGGCCACGGCGGATCAAGCTCCCTTTCCTTTGGAGGCAGTCACACTGGATCCGGACTTTTTGGAAGCCAAAGCGGGGGCCTCATACTTGGAGCTGGAGGAAATCTAGATCGAGATTCTGCCAGCGTAGGAATGGAATTTGGAAGTGGCCACATTCGAAGCACCATCAACCATGCTGGCAGCTTTCTTTTCGGTTAGTCTCAGATAATATTTCAAAACTTAAATTTGACAATTGCCTTGTATTACTTTAATTTAACATTTAACATAATAAAACACTTTTATTTAAAACCGAATGACCTTAATGGAAAAAAGAGAGAGGAGTCCTTTACTGAGAAAGTCAAACTAATCGCTGTAACAAAAAATAGTATTATTGTAGAGTTGTTATGCACATTTTTGCTGTTATGCGCAAACATGGATTTTTGGCCGACGACACTGACCATAGATTTTGCTGTCCTCAGCGTAGCTTAAAATAAGAGCAACCCAGAGACTTCGGCTGGGCTGCCGATCCATTCGTTTCTGATGAGGTCACGTTCGGCTAATAGCGTGGCGCGATCCGAACGATGCTTGATTGCTTGCTTGTAACAATCATCAGCGTCAGCTGTTGGCACGACAACAAAAATTGTTGTTGCCCTGACAAAGGATTTCCGAGTAAAATTTTAGATAGAGTCAAAACAAAAATTAGGCCGCGGCTCTACTGTATACCCGATACTCTGTCAGTATATATGTACATACATATATGGGCTTACTTTTTATGTAATTTATTATATGTTCGCAAAAGGGACGAATTTAATTTTGGCCAATTACAAATTTAAAATAAAAAAACTAGGCCGAACCAAAGGCATTATAAACCAATAAGAGGTAAGTATTATTATTGTATTATTGTATTATAATTGTGTGATTGCGAATTACTCGCACTCGAAAATTGACGATCTCACCGACAAGGTGCTGAAGCTTGAGAGCCTTTATCGGGAGCTCAAGTCTGAGTTTAAGGCTGCCCTCCCTGTCAATTTAAATAAGAAGGTGAAGCCTGCTGTTGCAAGGAAGAAAGCCGACAACGTCATATCTGTGGCTGAGTTGCAGTCTCCGCGGCTAGTGGCCGCCTCATCGACTGCGGTTATTAAACCTGGATAAGCTGCTTCAGATGGCTTTGTCACTGTGCGGAGGAAAGAGAGAAAGAACCGCACAAAGAAAGCGAAGCGTTTGCTAGGCATTGCTCCGAGCTGTGAGCAGCTAAATGTATTGCAGAGCAGAAAATACCTGCATATCGGGATATTTTCTACTGCAACGGAGCCATAGGCGCTGGTGAGATTTGCTGCCGATAAGCTCAATGTGTCTGAGGCGGACATTTTTTGTGCGAAATTGGTCAAGCGGGATGCCGATCTATCTGCATTGAAGTTTGTTAATTTTAAACTTGGTGTACCTGAGCCGCTGCTCCCTGACGTTTTTGAGGAGAAATTCTGGCCAGCGTCGGTAAGGGTGTCAAGTTTTGTGCATAGGCAGAGGCTGGAAGCAGATGTTACGGCAGTTAATCTGTTGACAGCTGTACCAGTGCGGACGTCCACCCCGACTACGGAAGCTCCAGTTCCTTCCACTTCAAAAAACCCCCAGTGAGCGGCGCCCATGGCTTCTGGTTCGCCGCCTCCTTACAACATATTCTACATGCAATTGCTGGCCTTTACGCAGTCAGCAATG
The DNA here is from genome assembly GCA_037356375.1 of Drosophila affinis. NCBI lineage: Eukaryota > Metazoa > Arthropoda > Insecta > Diptera > Drosophilidae > Drosophila > Drosophila affinis. The sequence continues at coordinate 30,384,105 of CM074800.1, forward strand.
GCTCGCTGCTTCACTTCTGGCATACCTCTGCGGAACAACAACACAATACCGCTTCTTCGCTCTGCGAGATTCGCACGACTGCTGCTTTGCTTGCGTCGTTGCTGCACTCGACACTTGGGGAGAGTCAGTAGCCCGTCGTTCGCTCTTAAATGGAGAACTCTCTTCGCCCTCAGTACCTAGAATGGATCTCCCTGCCGCTGCTCTGCCTAATCGTCTGGTCGAGGAAGGGATGGTTCGGTATCGGACCACGGCGTTTGGGCATTTTTTACTCGCAAGCCGCGCCCCTCTTGCTGTTTGTGATTTGCCAAACCCTCCTCAGGATTGTGCTTCCGTGCCCACTAGCCGTTCAGCACTGCTACCTTCTGCGATCATGCCTATGGAAGGGACCAAATCCATTCGCATCTTCTTTCATTATGTAGGTCTACAAGGCGCATATGCAAAATATAACCAACATGCATGCTAACTTAAAAGACCGTCAGCATCTGTGCGTTGTTGGCGACTTCAATTTGGGGTCGTTGGTGTGGTCTGCCGATCCGCAGTCGTCGGCTATGATCCCGAGCAATGTGCACTTGCAGCACGAAATTCTTTGTATGGATGACTGTTTTAGTATGGGCTTAACCCAAGTCAACAATGTTTTTAATAGGTTTAATAAGATTCTAGATTTAGTTTTAGTTGGAACTGATGTCGACTGCCGTGTTGCGCGCTGCGAACTGCCGATTCCAGAATGCTATATGCATCATATACCATTGCTACTAGCAGTTACATAAATTCGTTTGTTACTCGCCTCGAGCGGAACTTGATTTTGTTTATTATTTTACTGATGTAAGTCTGAATGCTCTACGGGATGACATGTTAAATGTAAACTGGGCGTCTGTTCTATCGCATCCTAGTGTGGATACTTCTTATAGCGTTTTCATTGAAATCGTTCGTCACTTTGTTGATAAAAATTCTTCCGGAAGAGTGCGTGGTTCCTATAGTCTACCGTGGTACACGAACGGTCTCGTTAGGTATAAGAATCTGCGCAATACGTTTTTTAATCGTTTAGACAAGACCCGGTAAGACCTGGCCCCTGGTGATTGGGCCAGGTATGTGCAGTTACATATGTGCGTTTTTAAAAAAAATTGTATATAATCGATATATTGCCGACGCTGAGAGGGGGCTCAAAGTTAATCCCAGGTCAATCTGGCATTTTATAAACTCTAAAAGGTCAACGAGTGTTCTTCCCCTCAGCTATGTATCTTGGTCTCCAAGGCTCTAATACTGATAGTGGAATAGCAAACCTTTTTGCTTCTTTTTTCAGATCTAATTTAGAGCCATGTGCGACGTGGCATGATTCGGATGTCCTTGACTCCATCCCTTCGGTGGTCAATATTGGCACACTTGATATATTGGAGGCGGACATCTTGGAGGCTATTGCTGACTTCGACAATTCTAGTGAACCCGACAGTGATGGTATGTGGTGGTGATGTGGTATGTGGTGATGCTTTTTGTGAACCGCTAAAAATTCTTTTCGTAAATTCCTTGTTAGCGGGTCGGTTTGTTGGTACGTTGAAAGCTGCCACACACGCTCCTATTTTTAAGAAAGGCTCGAAGAATATCTCTTATTATAGGCCAATTGCCACACTTAGCAATATCTCAATGCTTTTTGAGCGAATCATTGCCAAAAAGATTAATTTTCGCATGAGGTCATACATTAGCCCAAATCAGCATGGTTTTATGCCGGGTAGATCAACAACCACGAATCCGATCGCATTCAATCATTTCTGCACACGTGCCTTTGAAAAGTACTCTCAGCTCTATGATGTGTACACTGACTTTGCTAAGGCCTTTGACAAAGTCTCCCACTGTGCTCTATTATTCAAGCTACATCGGTTGGGTATTCATTCGAGCTTACTCAGTTGGCTCATATCTTGAGCAGCGAGAGTATGTTGTATTGGTGAATGAAAAGCAGTCGGACCTATATTTGGCTACTTGCGGCCTTCCACAGGGCAGTGCTCTTGGTCAGCTGCTGTTCTCTATTTTTATCAATGACATGTCTCAGCATGCAAGCTTCTGAGTATTTGCTTTACGCTGATAATCTTAAAATTTTTCGCTCTGTCAAATCATTAGGCGACAGTATTCTTCTTCTTTAGCACGACCTGGATGAAGTTGCCCGTTGGTGCACACTTAATTTGCTCCCACTTAATATTAGCAAATGTTATTTAGTTTCGTATGGCAAGTGTACATTTCAAGTCCAGACCTCGTATTCTATAGATGGCTTTTAAAGCAAACGGATATACTCGATCTAGGCATCTTGTTTGATTCCAAATTTTTGTTTGTGGAGCATCTGAACTACATTTTGCCGAAAGCTTATGCTATTCCTTATGCCTTTGTTGCGCGCAACTCATCCCAGTTCAGCGATCCATTCACGCGGCTTAGTCTATATTCTTTCCTTATGCGCTCGTGCCTTGAATATGCTTCAGTGGTTTGGAACCCTGCTGGGGTTGGATAGATGGCGCGTATCGAGAGATTGCAGAGAAAGTTTTTGAAGTTTGCACTCCAGCCTTTGCAGTCTACAATCCCATTGCCATCCTATGAGTATAGATGTCGCCTAGTGCATCTCTCCTCTCTCTAGGATCGTAGGACCATTGCGGCTCAAATCTTTTTTTTTTATTTGTTAGTGGGGAATATTGATTGTCCTGACCTGCTTAGTAGGATTGGCTTCAATACGCCTGACAGGAGCCTTAGGGCTTGCTGCTCCTTATACTGTGAGCTCCACACACAGGAACAATACTCCAATATCGGGCGCACTAACGAAATGTACAATTGTTTGGTCATATACGGGTCGTCAAACTGATGAATGCTAGAACACCCTTAGCTTTATTAGCTGTCGCAGCTATATGTCTATTAAAACACAGTTTATGATCAAATAATACTCCAAGATCATTTGAACTCGAAATTCGTTCCAATACATGATTACCTAGAGAAAACGATACAAAATGTGGAGCACGACGGTAGAGTGTCATAAGCTTGCATTTCGAGAGGTTCAAAAATAGAAGATTACTTGAGCACCACAATAGCAATTCATTTCGGTCCAGCTGAAGGTGTGTGTGCAAGTACCAGTCGGAGTAGGGCAAACAGATTTTAACGCCATCCTCATACATTAATGTATGAGAGAATGTTATAACTTGGGGTAGGTCGTTCACAAATAAAATGTAGAGGAGTGGACCCAAATGACTACCTTGTGGCACACCAGATGTAACGTTAACGATCTCTGATAAAACATTAGTAAATAAGACCCGTTGTGTACGATTAGCAAAATACGACAAAATCCAACTTAAAAGATTAATAGGGAAACCTAATAGGGACAGCTTCTGAATTAATAGAATTCTGAATTAACCGAATCAAATGCCTGGCTAAAATCTGTAAAAATAACGTCAGTTTGCAGACCGCTCTGAAATCCACAGTGGATTATAGAGGAAAACTCGAGCAGATTGGTAGTTGTTGACCGATGTTTAAAAAAAACCATGTTGTGAAGGAGATATCAAGCTAGAACAAAGTTGTTGCAAATGCCGGGTAACCAGGAACTCAAGGAGCTTAGGAATGGCAGAGAGCCTTGCAATGCTTCGGTAATTTTCTATGTTGGATCAGGAGCCCTTCTTGTGAAGCGGAATTATGTAGGACTCATTTCAAACTACGGGGAGACAATACTGTTTCAAAGATACATTGAAAAGAAAGGTTAAGGGTTGGCATAGGGACTGGGCACAATGTTTTAAAATGCAACTAGGAACTTTATCAGGACCCGCAGAAAACGAAATTTTCAAAGACTTCAAGCCATCAAGCACAACACTTTCCTCAAAATATGGTTGAAAAATGCTATTAGAGTGAGGCAACTGGTAGCTATACGGAGTGGACGCGTTGTAAATATGAGAGGAGTAAGACGACTGGAAGAAGGTCGCAAATAAGTTTGCAATGCCAGCAGCAGAAGTTTCAGAATTGTTTGGATAATGAAGGGACGGAGGAAATGCATTGGACTTACTGTTAGAGTTGACAAAAGAAATGAATTTTTTAGGATCATTGCGGAAGTTTCTACTACAAGAAAAAAGGTAAAGATTGAGAGCGGGCGGAAGAATATTGTACAAAGACAAGCAAGGAGTCAGTTTTTTGGTACTTTTTGAAAAGTCTGGATTTCCTATTCTTTAAGTATGACAAATTCCTGGAGAACCGGGGAGGCTTGGAGATAAAGGCACAATAATCTCCGGAACATAAGTATTAAGGGCAGAGTTTAAAATTTTATAGAATGAGTTGACTGTTACGTCAATATTCGGTAAGGTAAGAAGAGTGGACCAATTGACATTCGAGAGGTGAATGTAGGGCTATATGTAGGGCTCTTCGCCAGAAAATACGCTACCAACTGGGATGCGGTTCGACTTTTGCCAGATGAAAGCAGCCATTAGGCTATTGCTTACTGAGTTTTTCCTATTTCATCGTTAATTGTTTCTGGTCGATTTCTTTTTACACCCGGTACTCGATGAGTATAGGGGTATATTAGCTTTGTGGTGATAAAGGTTGTGTCTAACGCCCAAAAGGAGGCGTTTCCGACCCCAAAAGGCATATATATTCTTGATCAGCATCAATAGCCGAGTCGATATAGCCATGTCTGTCTCTCCGTCCGTATGTCCGTCCGTATGTCCGTCTGTCAGTCCGTATGTCCGTCTTCATTAGCGCCTATATCTCAGAGACTATTAAAGCTCGAGCAACCAAGTTATCTATCCAGTCTCCTTTGTTCTCACAATACTCAAGGTGTATTTAAAAATTTCGACCCGCCCCCTTCCGCCCCCACAAAGGACGAAAGTGTGTGGCATACACAATTTTAAAGATACAAGAAAACACAAAACGCAGAATCATAGAGGAGTGTTGAATCTGGATCAGATCGGATTGTTAATATAGCCACAATGAAGAATACCATTTCGAAAGATATCGTTCCCTCTCACACGCAACCCCGTCTGTTTTACGCGTTCGTCCAAATGAGCGCCTAGATCTCAGAGACTATAAAAGCTAGAGCAACCAAACTTTCTATCCAAGCTCCTGTGATATCACTTCATTACAAGTGTATTTCAAAATTTTCACACGCCCCCTTCCGCCTCCACAAAGGACGAAAATATGTGGCATCCACAACACAGGAGACTGTATACAAAATTTGGTTGCTCTAGCTTTAATAGTCTCTGAGATCTAGGCGCTAATGAAGACGGACGGACGGACTGACGGACAGACGGACGGACAGGCAGACTGACAGACGGACATGGCTATATCGACTCGGCTATTGATGCTGATCAAGAATATATATACTTTAATGTATCGGAAATGCTTTCTTCTGGACGTTACACACATCCGTTATCACCACAAATCTAATATACCCTTATACTCTTCGAGTACCGGATATAACAACACACAGATGCGAAAGTGTAACTTTGGTCTCCCACAAAGTTTGAGGTAATTTTATAACAAGTTTCTAATCAGAAAAGGCACAATCTGGAAACAAATTTATCGAAGTATCCATACCGAAGTTTGTACGTTTAAGAATTCGCAAAGTTGTTCGGAAGCCTTTTGCGAGATCATCAGAGTACTGTCAATATAAACTTGTCTAATAAAGATTTCGCTTTTGTAATCTTAAATCTTTTTACTAGACATGTTTATGTGTTTTTTGTTACATAACTGATGATAATGTATAATACTACGATTCTACTTTAATCTATACAGATAGAGTGACGTAGACCTTTAGGGTCATTGTCGTAACCATCGAACACCTCCGCATATAATTTAAATAAAAATCATTATAATCTCAGTCGAGCCAACAGGCAATACATATAGGTATTTCCTAAGCCAATGGCGATGAAATTTGTTTATATGTAGTATAAGATTAGAGTCCACAATCAGATGTGCTTACATACTTTTTATACCCGGTACTCGAAGAGTATAAGGGTATATTAGATTTGTGGGGATAACGGTTATGTGTAACGCACAGAAGGAAGCGTTTCCGACCCCATAAAGTATATATATTCTTGATCAGCATCAATAGCCGAGTCGATATAGCCATGTCCGTCTGTCCGTCTGTCTGTCCGTCCGTCTGTCCGTCAGTTCGTCCGTCCGTCTTCATTAGCGCCTATATCTCAGAGACTATTAAAGCTAGAGCAACCAAATTTTGTATCCAGTCTCCTTTGTGATCACACTACTCCAAATATGTTGAAAACCGTTCGCCCCGCCCCTTTCCGCCCGCATAAAGGACGAAAGTCTGTGGCGTACACAATTTTGAAAATACGAGGAAACTAAAAACGCAGAATCATAGAAAATAACCATTTCTATCAGAGTGTTGAATCTGAATTAGATCGGATTATTATTATAGCTACAATGAAGAAAACCATTTCGAAAGTCATCATTCCCTCTAGCTCTCTCTCAGACGCGACCCCATCTGCTTTGCTTATTCGTTTAAATGAGCGCCTAGATCTCAGAGACTATTAGAGCTAGAGCAACCAAACTTTCTATCCAAGCTCCTGTGATATCACTTCAGTACAAGTGTATTTCAAAATCTTGACACGCCCCCTTCCGTCCCACAAAGGACCAAAATCTGCGGAATACACAATTTTTAAGATAAATGAAAACCAAAAACGTAGAATCATGGAAAATTACCATATCTACCAGATTGCCGAATATGGATCAGCTCGAATCAATATTATGTTATGGCCAGAAGAAACAAATTAAATTTCAGTGGCTACGCAACGCCTGCCAAGCGCTGACTCATTGCCTCTCTCTCTCTATCGCAAACACTTGTACGTCTCAAATATGTAGTTATACATGTCATGTAGAAATTTAGAAGTAGATGTAAAAAGCATATGCAAACAAAATTGGAAACATGTATAATATTCCAAAAATGATTTATCTTTGTTGTTTGTTTGTCCCTTTTGCGAACATATAATAAACTACATAAATCGCAAGCTCATACATATATGTATGTATGTATGTGTATATTGACTGAGTACCGGGTATAAGGTAGAGCCGCGGCCTTTGCCGCGGCTCACAACGTTCCCCCTCGTTTTGATTAAAGCCCCGGCAGTTCAAGAAAACGCCTAATGTGTTACTAGGTTCAAAATTGGGTATCGAAAGATTCAGTTTCTTTAGTGTTTACGAATATAAAATACCATCGATCATGTGGCATACAATTCCCAACATTCGATGGCTGCTACGATCTCCCGCGGTTAGAACATTGAAAGGGATTTGTGACTCTCTAGTGCAATTTCTAGTATTTTTAGACAATCGACATTGTTCAACTGATGATAAATGTATTGGAACTCGTTATTGTGCTTTCCGAGAGTTAATTATTTCAGCTTGTGTTGGCTTGGCCCTAGGATCTTTGTGTACGAAACGTGACTGGGACCCCTCATACTCGAACGTATTCATATTTATGTATGTATGTGTGCATATGTGCATACATGTGTACGTAAGCCCGGGTTGCTGTTCTTTTTTCGCGCTCTGTGAGATTTTTGTTCATTTTGTTATTATTTTTACTTTTTTGCTATGTAGAATCTAATAAAAGCTCATGCCATTCCGTGGGATTTCGTTAGTTAGTTGGAAGCAAAGGTTCCGATGAGACTGTTTATAGTGCTGAGTGTTTGCGTTGCTCTGGCCTCGGCCGGGTACGGCGGCGGTGGCGGCGGTCACGCCTCGTCTTCAGCTTCGGCTTCAGCATCAGCGTCGGCTGGATCTATAGCGGGTGGCGATGGTGGCGGCAAATTTGGAGGAGGGCCTGGATCGGGATTTGGATCTGGCGGTAGCTTTGGCGGAGGACTTTCTGGCGGTGGAGGTCATGGCGGTCCATTTGAAAGTGGCGCTCAGCATGGTGGAGGCGAGACCGGTGCTCATGGATCTGGAGGTGCACATGGGGCCGCAGGCGGAGGAGGTCACGGATTTGGAGGAACTAGCGGTCATGGATCTGGTGTTACACATGATTTTGAAGAAGGAGGACCAATCGGAGGAGGCTTTGGAGCCGGCGGTAGTTCCGGTTCTGCCACTTCTGGATCTGGTGGTGGACTGCTTGGAGGACAAGGATCTGGAAAGCCCGGCGTTGGCTTCGGAGGTGGTCATTTTGGAGGAGCCGGTGGAGGAGGTGCCGGGATCGGTATTGGGATCGGCGGAGGTCATGGTCATGGCGCTGGTCTTGGCGGACCCTTCACTGGAGGTTATGGCGCCGGTGTGAACGGAGGAGGTGGCGGAATCGGCATTGGACATGGACCAGGGATTGGCGGAGGTCATGGTCTTGGAAACAGTCTTAGTACTTTGGAAGGAAACCTAGGCTTTGGAGGTGGCGGAATCGGGATTGGACATGGACCAGGGATCGGCGGAGGTCATGGTCATGGCGTTAGTCTTGGTGGTCCGTTCACTGGAGGCTATGGGGCCGGTGGTAAGGGAGGAGGTGGCGGAATCGCCATTGGGCACGGGCCAGGGATCGGCGGTGGTCATGGTCATGGCGCTGGTCCTGGTGGTCCCTTCTCTGAAGGTTATGGTGCCGGTGGCAAAGGAGGCGGATATGGAGGCGGAGGCAATGGTGGCACTGAAGGCAAACATGGAGGCTTTGGAGGAGGAGCTCACTCAAGCGCCTCTGCAGCAGCTTCGGCAACAGCATCAGCCGGCAGTGGTGGGGGCTACCACGGCTAATTAGCCGTAGTTTCTTGCTCAATGTACCCTAATTTCTAAAGATTGTTAAAGTATAGTTCAATAAAGCTGTTGATAGCAGTTCCAATGAGGAAAACATGTTTACTGTTAAGGGAGGGTTCAAACCATACGGTAGAGATATTTTAACGGATTTCATAATTTACTACCGCACTCGAAAAAAATAAATCAATTAAAAACGATCTGATAAGTTAGTCAGTTTAAGAATTTGTAATCTAATAGAAAACAATGGACACCGCCACAGAACCATAACATTTAATGCATATAGAGTACATAATTCGCAATCCGCCAGAGCTCGAGAAGTACAACGCAATGAAAACGGCCCTTAGCAAGGAGTACACAGACTCCGATCAACGATCAACAACGAGCAGAATCTTGCACGATTTGCAGATAGGTGGCCTTAATCATGGCTTCGCAGTTGCTCAAGAGCATGAAGGAATTAGCCAATGAAAAGAATTCTGATGACGTTATAAAAAACTTTGGCTGGAGCGCCTTCCAGGCAACCTTCGCTCCATTACATCAATCGTTGAGGTCGACTCCACCAAAGCCGAGCTACCACAGCACTTAGTCCGTATAGCGAAACTTTTCTGCCCGAACTTTGATCAACGGAACAATCCACTCCGCTATATTCTTCTCCGCTTTTTGATAAACGGCACATCAATTTCCATTTTTGTTTTCTTTCTGATTGCTTTTCAACGGATTCAGTCTTCATGTTACCACAATAAGAAATAATTAGATACAAGCTCCGGTATTCACTTTCAAAAAAAATTTCCGATTTACTTTTGAAGTCACATAATTTGATGCTCCCCTTTTCATAAAACTCCAAATTTTTCAAACGGAAACAGTTCCTCTCCGAAATGAAACGAGAGGAAACGTTGTGAGCCGCGGCAAAGGCCGCGGCTCTACCTTATACCCGGTACTCAGTCAGTATATACATACATACATTTATGAGCCTACGACTTATGAAATTTATTATATGTTCTCAAAAGGGACGAAAATAATATTTAAATTAAAAAAATGAATTTTTTTGGAATTTTTCTACATGTTTCTATTTTTGTTTACATATGCTTTGTATATCTGCGCCTACATTTCTACATGGCATGTATAACTACATATTTGAGACGTACAAGTGTTTGCGATAGAGAGAGAGAGGGAATGAGCAGCGCTTGGCAGGCGTTGCGTAGCCACTGAAATTTAATTTGTTTCTTCTGGCCATAATATTGATCCGACCTGATCCATATTCGGTAATCTGGTAGATATGGTAATTTCCCAAGATTCTACGTTTTTGGTTTTCATTCTTCTTAAAAATTGTGGATTCCACAGATTTACGTCTTTTGTGGGGGCGGAAAGGGGCGTGGAAAAATTTTAAAACAAACTCGTGCTGGTTTGGTATCACAGGAGCTTGGATAGAAAGTTTGGTTGCACTAGCTTTTATAGTCTCTGAGAACTAGGCGACACAAAATACGAATGGGCAAAGCGGAAGGGGCCGCGTGTGAGAGAGAGCGAGAGGGAATGATGACTTTCGAAATGGTTTTCTTTATTGTAGCTATAATAATGATCCGATCTGATCCAGATTCAACATTCTGATAGAAATGGTCTTTCTCTATGATTCTGCGTATTTAGTTTTCTTTTATCATCAAAATTGTGCATGCCACAGATTTTCGTTCTTTGTGTGGGCGGAAAGGGGCGGGGCGAAATTTTGAAATACACTTTGAGTAGTGTCATAACACAGGAGACCGAATACAAAACTTGGTTACTCCAGCTTTAATAGTCTCTGAGATATAGGCGCTAATGAAGACGGACGGACGGACTGACGAACAGACGGACGGACAGACAGACGGACATGGCTATATCGACTCGGTTATTGATGCTGATCAAGAATATATATACTTTATGGGGTCGGAAACGCTTCCTTCTGGGCGTTACACACAACCGTTATCCCCACAAATCTAATATACCCCTATACTCTTCGAGTACCGGGTATAAAAATGTGGATTGTCCCGATCTCAAATTTGGAAATCATTGGTCAAAGCACCACATTTGTATGGCAAAAAATACATGTTTGCGCATAAGAGCACAAATTTTCGCGTAGCGGCTCTGATTGAGGTCGTCATATACTAAGTAGTTCACGTAACAAAACATCTAGGTAAAAACAGCATTCAGCATGAGCTATTTGCTTCTTAAGTTGTATGTTGATATTCACAGTTCGTCATCGATCTTCTCCGTTTTTACGTCTATCTATCGAGCCTTCTTCTTTCGTTTCGACAGCGATAGCATCTTATTAATCTCTCGCGCTCTAAATCTTTACTTATGGCTTATTAAATCAGGTCGACTTTTCTGAGAATGAAACGACCGTATAAGTTTGAACAGTTCAAAAAGTGGAATGCTATATGTATGTATATACATACATATATGCTCGTTATAGGAATAGAGGAGATCGAGTAAAACCCTCCGGAGTGAGCATCAGGAGTTGGACTATGATAAGACACGAAGTGGATAGTTAGAGAACTTTGACTATCATTTCTTGACTCTGAATGCTTCGCTTCTGCGTGAAATCGAAACTTGTTTTCCTTATCTGCTTACTCCTATTATATACGCTGGACACTGAACATTCATTACGTCGATTGAATGAACGGAGGAAACTCTTCCACCACATCTTGGTCCTGACTAATTTTACTTTTTTAGTTTGAATTACAGAGATCCCCTTCGATCTAGCCCGCTTTTATCGTTTGCTGAGCCTAACGTTAACATGTTTTAATCGAGCTTTGATTATTCAGATCTCAGGCAATGCGTCGCTTACGTGCAGCTGATTTTCTGGGCGCAATGGAAGGACGAGTCGAATATCAATTTCGACCGGATATGCAAGGAGAACTTGCATTGATACAAAAGCTTTCTATCAGCGTAGAGTCTCGTTTACTCTTCGTTGCACATGCACTCCTTATTAACACTCGTTCCTAACATTAATTGATTGGGAAGCTCTAAGATTTGGCTGCGCCAGCATCAGCGCTAGCAAATTCCATCCAAATGTTTCTCAATTGAGTGGAGAGAAGCTTCCATGAAGATTGCCAACTACATCATCTATGGCAGCAGGTACTACTCAGGAACACTTGAAATGGACGAGTTGAGAACTTTTTAGGGCCACATGCGTTTCTAATGCAATCCCTCAGAGGGTATCCGTTCCTACGTCTGCCAACCGCCGGCTCACTCGATATGGGTACAAAATCGGTTGGTTTCAGTTGGCAAACACCTGAGCTAAATCGCTGGTCATATGCATATGACTCCTCTTCTTCATTTCAGGGGTTGGAAGGAGCACTTTACCATCGCAGAGCTCCCCCTGCCTGTCAAAAACTAGTGGTTTGCAATATTTCATAAGTTTGTGCGACTTCTGAGCAGCCCACATTAAAAGTTGGATGGAAATGCGGGTGAAAACTGTTAATAGGGGAAATCATGTCCCAAAACTGCCAGAGCGGCAGTCCCGATTAAACACATGTTCCCCCTGTCAGCTGTCAACTATTTTCATGGAATTCATCCTATGGAGAAATCAGACACGGCGAGCTATCCCCACTTCGTTGGTTGGGAATTGGAAGGCTTGGGAAGTTTTCATCAGAATTAATGGCCTATTAGGAAGCGGCAGATGCATATGAGCGCCGAAGACATTGATGCCACTCATGGCCATATAAATCTTTTAAATGGCCTGGACAGACTCCTCTCTGCTTGAACTTTATGTGTCCCTCGCAAACATTTATCATTAAGTATAGTCTTACTATTGCAAATTGTTGCACACAATTTTCCATCGGGGGAAGGAGATAGCAAATTGAAATCTTAAGCAAACTCCTTGGCCTCCGCCTCAAAGTGCAGTTTTATTGCCAGCGGAAACAGTTTCAGAAGCAGCATCTGGCTTGGTTCTTTGGTACTTTGGCTCTCGTCTGCGTCCGCGTCCGCGTCCGCGCCCGTTTCCTCTACGATAGTCGGGAGTCTGGACCATGCCATAAACCCTGAGACCAATTTGCACAAGGACGATGAACCCCTGTGGTGCAGTTTTGCAATATTAAAGAGGAAGCGGGTCTGGGACGGGCCGACGTCTGCTGGCGGCTTGCCACAGAGTCGCATTCGGTCCGTACGATTGCAACAGTTGTGGGCCGGCAGCGGGAGTCGGGAGCGAGCCCCATTCGCCTTTGTCGAACTTTGTAGAGCCATATTGTGAGACTCTTTTGTTCACTGCAATTTATGTTGGGCAATAAAATAAATGTAAAATGTTTGTCAATTTGTACATATACTCGCATTCGTACTGGTATTTTTGAATATTCCAGGGCTTTGAGCTCATCTCAGGTGGCGCCGCAAAATATGCCGGCCCGCCAAGGCATTCCATCGGAACGCAACTAAAACTGGCTGAAAGTAGGCAATACATTATTCGCTGAAACTTTAATTAAAATTAAATAATTCAGATTCAGATACTATGTACATAGTATTGTTTCGCATCGATATCGTTATTGCTGGTCGCAAAATGGGTTCGCTTTGTTCATTAGCCCGGGGTCGCGTAATTGAAAAGTTTGCACTGCAAACGCAGGTCTCGTAATTCAATTTTCAGATGCAAAACCATGGAAAAGGCCAATAACAATACGAGAGGGAGGCCGGCCGGCTAACATGCGAAAATATTACAAAGTTCGTCCGGACCGGGTCCCCGCCGTGATTGCGCCCGGGAATGTGCGTTTACATAATTAACATGACGTTCGTTATTTGGCATTTTAATATTATTTTATGTTGTCATTGGCAACGGAAACCGCCCTGCCCTGCCCACCGGCTAATATTCATATTTTCGTCAACTGCAAATTATTTCACTTTTAGTGATTTGAACAAACAAATATTTACTGGACGAGTTCATTATTTAAGCATTGAAGTGTATTTCAATTGGGAACTCTTTTGTTTGAGCCGTCCGCTTAGACGGCTAATTATAATTGTTATAATTTTATTTGAATGCACTGTAATACTACGCCATTTAATAACCATTAATAATTCAATGCGAATAAATCAACCATTGAAATAATTACATAATTCCCCGATCCCAGACTTATATAAATACTCGAAAAGCCTCAACATTTATTTGACAACAAAACGATTAGACAAACTATCTGACGCACGACCGGTTTCATTAACTGATTATGTGGTGAACTTTTACATAAACAAATAAAAAAATACACAAAAAAGTAAAATCAAATCATTATAGGGTAGCTTTCCCAGTTTCTAATACACATTTCAGTATTGGTTCGGTTATCTTCTGAAACTCACTTTCCCTCGCTGGTGGAGTGGAACATCCAAAAATCACCGAATTCTTACAGCTTCCTAATTGACTTTTCGCAGCTTTTAGCTGGGAAACCCCTCCGCTGTGATTCGCTAATTGTCCCGTCCCCTACGAGGGAGAAGTACGAATAATTAGCAAGGTTCGGGATGACCAAACTGGAACTGGTTTGGCCAGATGTATTGTTATTCTGTGTCGATATGTTCATATATACCTAAACATACATACATATGTGTATAATGAATATCTTCTTTGATGTTTACTTTATTAACAGTCCGGTCCCCCATTAAACATTTCGCTACAAGTTAGCTCGTCGTTTGGGAGTCTTTATTATTGTATACTTGAACAATTCATATAAAAACCAAAAAGATGGGGGATTCTCAACTGCAATTGTATGCGTTACCATTAGGTTAGGTGGTGTGATGTTTTGCTCGATAATGATACAGGCAAACATTTGATTCTGTTTAAAGTTCGATAACTTAAAATAGCCGAGAGTACGAGAATTCCCCATTGGTCATGAACACTTCAAAATATGTACACATTAAGAGTCGAACTTCTCTATTAGGAGGAAGATTGAAAATCATCTTTAAAATTTTTATTTGTGACGTGTATAACTTTTTTTATGTGCATACGAGCGCCCTTTCCTCAGATTTCAGAACCGTATTATATAGTGTAGAAAAACATTTCTCGCTCTCCAATATTTATTAAACCTTCTTCTAACCTCTGCGGGATTGTATGTATCTCGCTAATGCATCCATTTACTGAGACAGAATAACAACAATATCATAATACATAGAAATTAAAATATAACAATTCTGATAATTTCAGCTTATGATTGCTCATTGACTTGACTCACTTTCATTGATGGAAACTGTTTTCTAAAGTAGGATTTGTTCAATAACAGATTGGGAACTGTAAAAGAACTGTAAACTCGATTGGAACGGACCACGCTCTGACGTAGACAGACCAGCAAATACGTAAATAAAGCTTGGAGAAATGGCGAACGATATCAAATTAGGAGAGCACCAGTAGTTTATCGGCGCTCTCCGCACATTTGCCCGTCTCTAAGCCACGCGCAAAATTTTTGGAAACAACGCCATCAAAACCGCTTTCGACCAAACAAAACAAAGCAGGGGAATAAACTCTTCAAGATGAACTTGTCAGATGATCGGCCTTAGAAAAATCAGACAGCTCCCCAGCCTCAGCCACTTGAGTCCAGTGGGGAACTACGCAGATCAGGAAGCCCTCAAGCACCATTCGAATTCGTAAACAAGAGCTAGCTCTTCTTCTATTAAAGGCACCCGGCTCGACGAAGACTCATACCTCATACCATAGCGTAAACGAGTGTGAGTATGCTGGGCTGTGCTCCATAATTATGCATGTTCGGTTCGTATCGTATTGTATAGTAACGGGTTTGGGGATTCACCCGGCGCTGTCGCCGCCGCCACCGCCACCGCCACCGCCACTGATAATTAGATATAAAAGCAAATGAAATGGAATGAAAAGAAAACCGGTAAATGATCTGTTCGGTCGACCTGCCGAGCTGGGGCGGCTGGATCCACCCATTTGTCAAAAGCGTCTGGCCGGACCCGACCAGCGTTTCGGATAGTACACGCAGTATAAATACTTTTGGGGCTCTGGTGTGAGACCGTCAGTTCATCTCTTGTCGTCCCAGCGCCCAAACGTACAGGCAGAAACGCAATTATGAAGATCTTGATTGTACTGGCAGTTCTGGTCGCCGTTGCCTCGGCCCTTCCTCAGTTCTATGGTGGTCCAGGCTTTGGCGGACCTGGCTTCGGTGGACCTGGATTTGGAGGCGGTGGCTATGGAAGACCAGGATTCGGTGGACCCGGCGGATATGGAGGTTTTGGAGGCGGTCCCGGCTACGGCGGTTTTGGAGGTGGCCCGGGCTATGGCGGATTCGGGGGTAACCCGTACGGCGGCTTTGGAGGCGGTGGTCGTCGGCGCGGCGGCGGAGGCGGGGGTCGGGGTGGTGCTGGTGCTGCAGCGGCCTCGGCTTCTTCTAGCGCTTCGGCGGCTGGCGGCGGAGCTGCTTCATCCTCGGCCTCCTCATCCGCCTCAGCCTCAGGCGGAGGCGGAGGACCCTTCTATGGATAGACCGGTTCAACACGAGGCTGTCTGTTTCTGTTGTTTATACTTAAGATAGAGTTAATGTTTGAAGAAAGTCTGAAAAATATAAAATCCTAAAACTGAATTTCAAGAGGTGCCTCTATTCTGTCTCTGTCCAGTGATACTTCATTGAATAATACATTTATATTCCCGCTTTAAGTCCAATTTAAACTGCACGTCAGAGACACGAGACAATACGATAACACACAACGGTAATTTAAAGTTGTTTGCGTAACCGTCTCCACAGTGCTATCAGTCAAGGAGCTGTGGCACTGGAGTAAGCTGGAGTAACTTCAGTATCGAACAGAATACATATTGCAAATCGGAGTTCGGACTGATCACCACGCACTTATGTATATTCAAATTCAAATATTTGTGGTATATTTTTATCGCAAGCAATGAATGCAAAGAAGACACACGACGGTACATACATACATATGTATGTAACTCAATTTCTTTAAATCAACACAAAAATACTGATATTTTGAAGTTGTCTACCCACTGCGGCACGGTTAAAAATGTGGGAATAAATGGGTTAATTGTACGCAAATGTTCACAATAACGTTCTATATTTGTTTATTGAGAACCGGTTGTGTTTGTTTTTAGATTTTCCGCCATTTTGATGTTATTTAATCACCATTTAAAATATAATTTTTATAATATATTCGAATATAAATTTTGAAATGTAATTTTTTGATCTACTAGTTTTTTTCCTGCACACGAAAGGCGGAACAGGGTTGAAATATTCGAAAAATCGAACCAACATAGCTCAACTTTTTGCCACCACTAGGCCCCTATGCTTATCCTACATACATATGTATGTATGTATAAAAACCTTGATATTGTCCAAAACAAATTAACCAACCCAAGTGTAAATATAGTATTATGGAGATAAAATGTGTTTCAAAAAGGTTTTCAGAATCAAACTTTCCAACTAAAAATGCATTTGTACATGCGAGTGCATATGTGTGTGTATGCAATACTATTAACATGCATTTATTTTCACTTTCCGATTTCTCGATTTTCCCTTCCTAGGCCGTAACGGTTATGCCGATATTTAATCATGTGCTAGCGTGTTTCCTATGCAAAAATGGGGAAACACCCGAAATATATGCATGTGGGCCTTATGAGTGGAGCAATAGAGAAACCGTATTCTAAAAGGAACTCAGATCATGACTCATGAGTTTGTTGTGTGCGTTTTCTAGGCGGAACGGGACAGCAAGAGCTCGTAGGCGAAGGCCGAAGAGGAGAACACAGGAATGATTTCGTTATATTTGTCCCATAATACTCATGTTGAATGGAATTACAGTGCATAAAATTGCCGTTATTTCATGCATATAAGTCGGGAAAATAAATAAAAATAGTTGCACATACATTCGAGGGCTTTGATGATGCGGGTGGCGAAGTAGTTTAAGGCTGTCCAATGCCCTACTTCCTGGGGAGCGGCGCACTGGGACTCCCCTGCCATTTTGTTTTCCCATACATACATACATACATATGTATGTACAAACATATGTACATATGTATAATATACATATTGACACTTTTTGTACCACATAAAATTTAAGTTGTATCGAGATTGCTTACTTTGTATCCCAAATTCGAAATACCATTTGGTGGATTTTTAACATTATTTTTGCATAATTAGAATAATTAACATTTGGAATCTGGCCAAATACAAATTTTATTCCATCGAAACCCTAAACAAAGAAATGTACGAAAGATGGCGCCGTGCAAAATAAATTAATTAAATAAAATTTTGGAGCAAAGAAATAATTCAGCATAAATTATTGCGAGCGGCTCATTTATTTATCTGTTTCAGACATAATGGTGAAATCAACTTTTTTTCGATAGAGATGACTACAGCGAACTAGTTCTTTTTCCTTCCAGTTCCCTTTTGAGATGCTCTAAAGAAAGTTTCAAGTCTAACAATTTTCTATCAGATGTAATTTAAGCTATGTATGTACATAGGTAAGTAAATAAAAACCAGACAACTCCAAGCCAATTTTCCTAAATCCAAATATACCTAAAGACAATAATATACTCCAACTACAGGTCGGATACACTCGGAAGTGCACGAGCACCGTGCTCTCGATGTGCTCTCGAGCATACATATGTACATACATATGTACATATACATGTGTGTATACAGATTAACCGGTTGCAGTGGGGGATCGAAATCGAGCAACCCAAGACTTTGTAGGGTACAACTATCGTACGCCCCGAACTTGCTAATGAGCCAAGCCATAAATATTGTTAATTTGCTGGGCCATCGATTCTACGATTGTTGTTGCTGTTGACGCAGTCGCCCGGCCGAATCTCTAGCCCAGCAGATGGCTTATTGTGCGACTCAGGGTACATCACCGAGCCGAGAGAACAGGCTAGCCGTCCGGGCACTTTCCTGGTCTATCTATTGCCTCGACTCAAGACTGTATAAAAGGCGATCCCCGGCGGGGTAGTAGTTAAGTTTGCAAAGCTCTCTCGAGGGAATACAAGCATAGTCATGAAACTTTTCGTCGCGCTCTCTGTTTTGGTGGCTGTGGCCTCGGCCCTGCCACAGTTCGGCGGTGGCAATGCCAACGCCAATGCCAACGCTAATGCCCAGGCCCAAGGATTCGGTGGGGGCGGCGGTTTCGGCGGACGTCCAGGAGGCGGTTTTGGAGGCGGCGGCTTCGGAGGACGTCCCGGTGGCGGATTCGGAGGCGGTCCCGGTGGTTTTGGAGGTGCTCCCGGCTTCGGCGGACGTCCTGGAGGCGGACCCGGCTATGGCGGCGGATTTGGAGGCGGACCCGGCTATGGCGGCGGTCACGGTGGTGGATTTGGAGGCGGTCCCGGTGGTGGTTTTGGAGGTTCTCCCGGATTCGGCGGACGTCCTGGAGGCGGTTTTGGAGGTGGCGGCGGTGGTAGCAGCTCTGCCTCAGCCTCATCATCGGCTACTGCTGCCGGGGGCGGCGGTCGTGGCGGTGGCGGCTCTGCATCCGCATCCTCCTCTGCCTCTGCCGCAGCTGGCGGACGCGGTTAAACCATTCCATAAGATACTTTGAAATAATTGTTAAGAAATGACTGTGAATAAAAATAACATACTATATTTCCTTGATATCCATATTTGCACGTAACGTTAATGAAGTTCATGAATAGCATACATAATATACATATATGTACATATTATATATGTAACCTACGATCAGTACCCCATCGTTCCATTATATAAAATTATTCCAATTCGCCGTCGTCATCAGCCGAAATTGTATTTTCACAGCTACAAAAGTATCTCACAGATACAAACTTATCACACTGTCATCCATGTAATATCATTGGATGTAGCTAGTACTACATTGACAGTGACATTTGAGACATAATACGAAAGATTGCATTCCACCGAGGGCATGTTTTTTGTTGCTCAAGCATGTGAGACGGAGGTTGAGCTTCCCCCTCGTACACATACATTGTGTATATTCTGTGTATATTCACATTGACTGACAAAAAAGTATTTCCACCTGCTACTAAACGTCTGTAATAGCTACTGCAATTCATTGGTCCAAAATAACTCGTGTACATTGGTTGAATGTTGATGTCCATATGTATGTTTGTTTGTAAATTCAGCTATGTCGATCAGCGCCAAACTGACCGAAGGCAGGCGGAACGAATTGCCCGTGCCCCAACAAATATGAGAGAACAAAAAAGGGCGGTAGGAGGAGATCTCTAGAGCAGCTCGGGGTTATGCGAAGCCGAGAACGAACGATAGATAGAGTGCAAGAGAACTGCAGCAACGAAGAGAACTGCAGCAACGAAGAGAACTGCAGCGGAGAGAGGCGAAAGAACGACCGCTGTCGTGCGTAGGCTGCACCACTGGCTATAATTTACAGATTTGACGCCTTAAAACGGACTGGGAAACCCGACATTGTGTTTTCAATAGAATTTTGGTCAACTGCCATTGTCGCGTAAAAAGAGACAAATGTAGCGGAATACAAAACAGTAGCATAAAAATGGAAACAGGTTTGATATTTAAGAGTTATAATAGAATAACTCATTATGTAGAAAGGGGATAAGCGAAGTGCAAGAAATAATTATCACCCAAGCCATGCAAACAAAGCTGCTAGTTGCTAAACAAGTTAAATAAATAAGTACCTTCTCTTAGTAATTTTTTAGTAACTTAACTTAATACTGAGAAGAACATGAATATTCGAAAACTCTAAACGTTGCCTCTGATTTAGAAGAGAATAACACCAAATCTCTTCTCATTACCTCAATTGCAGCAATAATTACTCATATGTTCTAGAAATATTCATCTGGTGACCCGACACAGCTCACGTAAACAGTTCTAATTACACTGTGCTACAGGCAATACAACTTTGCCATCAAGCTCACTTTTTCTGCGGCTTAAATGTTTTTTTCAGAGGAGAGCTTTCTCTTTTGGCATAGCCTGTGTGTGCAATGCTAGGAAAAAGATCACATAAATATATTCATGGGTAAGCGATCGAATATACTTTTCAGTGTAGACATTGGCAATTAAGTCCTTGTATCGTTTGCATTAATAATGAAATCGGACAACATTTCAATTGAAGGAAAAATGTTTCGATTTTATAGTTAACTCGCGTTGAGTAATTGTTTAATTTAAATTTGAGTAAGATATAGTAATACATATGTATTTGAATCAGAATATAAAATTAAAAAGTATTTCATGAATTAGCTAATTCAAATAACATAGGCTGCTGGTCTCTTTTTTTGCCATCGGTATCGGCAGTTGATCCAGATAAAAGAGGTTCGATTTTGCTGAATAGTGTTATCATTTATATTACTCCGATCTGACCCGGCACCACTACGAGTATGTATTAATTTACATTTCAAATGAAGGTTGTGTGTGTTCAAAACAAACGGAAGACTTCTATATCTACCCAAGAGTTATGCTAATTTTCTGGGGGTTTGTTTGGCAGTCGGTAAATTACAGCAAAGTAAATATGCTAATATTTATACACTTTATTGCTAAGAATAAATGGGAATTTTGGGTTCATAGTAGAACAAGGAAGAATTAGCGCCACTTCTGCTGCTTCTACTGCGATCAAAATAACACTCAACCGAGTCCAAATAGGCACGAGAAACTAGACTGTAAGGGGACCATGTTGAAGAGCAAAAGGTGCGTTTCAGAATTATAAGACGTCGTATCATCCATTTGATCAGTGTCAGTGTATCAGAATATTACTATGAAGTCGCAACATTCTTCGAATTCGTATTGTACTCCACATAGGGTATTACTATACATACATATATAATTTATATGAGTAAAACTTCGTAGGCATGTGTACGACTACGACTACGACTGCGAGTATGGTTTGTAGTAGTACCCGGTGAAGTACCCAGGTAAGAGCGATGGTCATTAACTCTCTTCCATTTAGTCATTTAGCCCCAAATGCTGACAGTGCCAAAAAAGATTTAATGGAAAAGCATCACAAATCAATAATCAATAATCCGTTAAATATAGATAGACGTTAACCGGTTTCATTGGAAGCCAGTCAAATACGGCAGATACGGCCCGTGTGGGTCCCCAGCGTTCGCAAACTTTCCTCTTAGTGCCTCTTTGTCTTGCTGCATTGGATCAAAATTCAGATTCAGATATGTACGTCCACTACTGATTTGACTGTCCTAAATCGCCCAGATCGCTGCTCACATACTTATGTACATGTACAAATGTATGTATGTATGTATATATGTTGTTTTTTGGCTACGAGTTTTGTTTGCATGCTAATTCGTTCCCGAGCGTTGGCGAGGCTCAATGCTAGGTTTGGCGTCTGGTCAGCGTCTGGATAGGTATAAAAGCCGGGCCCTGCGGCAATGACGGCTAAGTTTCTTGAGTAACTCCGGACAAGCAAAGCATTATGAAGGTCTTCGTCGCTCTCGCCATTATTCTGGCCGTGGCATCGGCTGCCCCACAGCGAGGTGGTGCCGGCGCCGGCGCCAACGCCAATGCCAATGCCAGCGCTGCGGCTCAAGGTCAGGGCGGTAACGGCGGGCAGCGCGGACCTGGATTCGGAGGTCCTGGCGGACAAGCAGGATTCGGAGGACCCAGCCAAGGTGGACGCCCTGGTAACCAAGGTGGGCGCCCTGGTGCCCAAGGAGGATTTGGCGGTCCCAACCAAGGCGGAGCCGGAGGATTCGGTGGTCCCGGAGCTGGCTTCGGCGGCGGCAGTGCCGATGCCAATGCCAGTGCCAACGCCAGCTCCCAAGGAAGTGGATTTGGAGGAGGCAGTGCCACCGCCAACGCTAATGCCAATGCCAGTGCCAATGGTCGCGGTGGCGGCAGCGCCAATGCCAACGCTAATGCCGTGGCTAACGCTGCTGGCAAGTAATCAATGAGACGATCCGATCCCAATTTTCCTAGTGATTTAGTTTTTTAATATTTATACAAACATTAAAATATTTAAAAAAACTGAACAAAACATTTGTTTTTACATATTTGTACATCTGTCTACTACATTTCTACACCTCGTGGAAATGTGTGCTAGAGAAAGAGGGACTGAGTAAGCGTTTGAAAGGCGTTGCGTAGCCACTGTAATTCATTTGTTCCATCTGGCTATAATAATAATCCGGCCTGATCGAGACTCGTCAATCTGATAGATACGGTCATACTTTGGGGCGAAAGGGAGTTGTATTAAAGCGGTATCACTGGAGCATGGATAGAAAGTTTGGTTGATTTAGCTCTTACAGTTTTTGAGAACTAGGCGCTCATCTGGAGGAACGGGTAGAGCAAACGGGTTGTAGTGTGAGAGAGAGCGAGAGTGAATGATGCTTTTCGAAATGGTTTTCATCATTGTGGCTATATTAATAGTCCGATTTGATCCAGATTCAACATTCTGACAGATAAAGTCATTCCCTATGATTCTGGTTTTTAGTTTTCTCGTATTTTCAAAATTGTGAATGTCACTGATTTCGTCCTTTGTCTGGGTCTCATCTCTCTCGGCTCTCTCATAAGAAATCATTTAAACCAATTTTTTAGTAAGAGGGCAACTAAACAAATATATGTACAAATATGTATTACGTTGAAATTAACTGGACTGCCTGATTTCAGATCACGTTAATCATTTTGATTACAATTCATTAGTAAAGATAACTTATTTGATCAGGTCTATACCTCTTTCGGTGTAGAGCTAATTACTTTGTTGGTTTTTTCAACCAGTAAAAATTTGAATTACTAATGTCCTATCTAGACTATCTGATCGTTAATATGCATTTTTATTCCATTTCTCCATTTCTCTTTTGATGTTTATTGGGTTTGGGGAGATTTGACCGCGTCGCTCTGACGTAGGTACACTGAGAAAAAGACAAGCTTAAGTTGTATTGTTTTTCTTTGATTTGATTTGTCTTTTTTTTAAATTACTGCAATTTTTCAAATTATGATTGGTAGAGGATTTTGTAATTTGGGAACGGGACAGTAGACAAGCATGACTCGGAAATGATTTCTTCTGGCTGTTGCATATATTTACACTATTTTAATATACTCCGGTACTCCATCAGTAGCGGTTAAAACCTTACACATTTCATGTGATGCTGATTCTGGCTCGTACTGGCTGATTTGTACTGATTGTGAATAACAAAACGTTAATTGGTATGGAGTACAAACGAAAACTTCCAGATAGCTTGTTTTACTTTCCAAAATATCTCGTTCAACATGATTTCAGTTATACAAACAAAACACATTTGGTGTGTGTGTGTTTCGTTGGGCAAATATTAATTACGCAAATTGGATGATCAAATCAATGTCATAATATGAGTAGTTCCAATAACAGGTTTCCTTCCGAGATTTGGCTACCGCAGAAATTAAACAAATAAGTAAGTATACATACATATGTATGTATGCATATTTACTGGATGGTTCCACTTCTGGAGCTTGCATATTTTTGGGAGATACATATCTGCTGGTCCCGCTGACGTCAAGTCTTGTTTGGTAAAAAAAACAACTATAATGCTGAATATAAATTTTCGGAAAAATAGTAATTTTTATTCAAATATTTTGTTGATAATGCTACTTGTCTTAGCTCCGTTCCAGGTCTGTTCGAGGTCGATCCTTGATTCCACTAACGAAATCAACCGTGGCGTCCAAAGCCACCGCCGGATTGAGCTTTAGCGTCGGCATTGGCTACGGCAGAAGAAATTCCATGTCCCGAGCCCAGAGCACTGGCGTTAGCATTTGCATTAGCAACAGCCGAATTCTGACTACCACCGCCGCCGTTAAAACCACCGCCGCCATGACGACGTCCAGGACCGCCAGGTGCTGCCTGAACGGCCAGCAGGGCAAGGAGAAGGAAAGCGCACAGAGCAAAGAACTTCATCGTTGGAACTTGCAATGATTTCTGAGAGATTCCCGGCTACTTTTATACAATTCCTGCATCCGTACGACTTAATCAAAACCCGGTTTTTATGAACTTCTCTTTTTTTTAATGCATAAAATTGCTAATACAGATGGAGATGTCCCATTTCATTTAGCACATTATTAAGACATAAAGTAGAATTTGTTTGTGTCTAATTATTATTTGTTCTACGGTAGAATTGATATTATATAGAAGGCTTTTGTTCTGTGTCTAGACTCTAGAGTACACAATACATAGTGAAATGACTGCTGGGCCTATCTTTGGCTTTTGATTTTAAGAACTCTGTAAAAAGTAGGTATGTAATTTGTAAAAAAAATCATTTAAAGTCTAACAGAGAAAGTGGTAACCTTTTAAAATATTGATCTTTGCTATTACCAGTCACCAAATATTAATTCTTCTAAACCGTTGTGACTTTCTTATTTGTGACAGTCTGAACATTCAGAAGTATTAAGAAATTCCGTTCATGTTCTCTTATTTATTTTTCTGATAGAAAGGGATTCCTTCTCACATCCCGGAGTATGGCGAATTCCAATCGTCATCTTGACCAACTTTCCTTCAAAATTTTTGCCATTAAATTAAAAATCCGATCTAATACAAAACATTGTATTGGAATTTTTAATGTAAGATTTATCGTAGTCTATAATTTTCTCTTCGTTGAAATTAAAATTATTCGTAAAAATACGGTATTTTTATTTTTAAATTTGCAACAAAATTTCCGTCAAAAAGACTGTTAATCATACAATAAAAATGCAAAATTTTGTTTCTTCTTAGGACTTTCCTAAACATATGGCCTTAATCATATGAAACAACAGTTGATGGTAACGTTTTATCAGGTAATTCATGTTTTCTTTAGAGAAATATTAATTATGCAAATTAGTTGAACAAATCAAAGCCGCAAATTTAGCACAAAAACTGGTTTACTGACGGACTACCGGCTACCGGATAGCAGCTTGAAGTTTTCTTTTCGTAACCTTACCTAATTTCATTGGATCTAAGTAGACTCTATTGTTTTACTTAAAAATCGTTTAAAATATAGCACAAGCCAAAAGAATAGTCAAAACTTAATTTCCACAAAAAGTATATTTTATTTATCTCGATATGCTTTTCCGGAAGAGGCCCGTCGGGGGACGAGCCCATTTTTCGCATTAGCTTCGTGTCCATGTCTTCTGTTCCAGGTCGATCTTTGCTGGCTCCCATTGGCGGTTCTCTCCAATTTAACCGCGATGGTTATTTCCGCCACTTGGGCCGCCCTGGGCAGTGGCGACAGCGTTGGCATTGGCGGTAGCGGAGCCTTTTCCTTGGCTAATGGCCTGTGCATTGGCATTGGCAGTGGCCGAGGCACCGCCTCCGGCGCCACCTGGTGCACCTCCACCTGGTGCACCACGGCCAGGGGTAGCCTGAACGGCGACAAGAGCGAGGAGCAGGAAAGCGAACAGAGCAAAGAACTTCATCGTTGGAGCTTGTGATGCTCTCTGGGTGAAGCGCAGTCCCTTATATACCCGCACAGACCAGCATCCGCCAAAGGCTGGACGAGACTAGTTTTCTATATATGTTGATTAACTTTGTTTATTTCCAACTAATGAGTTCCAGGGCTTTAATCTCTGTGTGAGTGGTTCCGTTTAGCACATATTAATATATAGCTTAATAGCTTCGAATCGTGTGAAATGGTGTGCGGATTGGAAACTGGAAGTTCATCTGGCTGGCCGAATAGATTCCATTCTATTCATTCGGTCTGCAATTTAAGATTCATACTCTTATGTATCTACATAAATCGTTTAGGAAAGTTCAAATGAAATGATTCAGTCGGCTGAATAGCGAAAGCAATATCGATCTGGAAAGTGCAAGGGTGACGATGCGCAAACGAATGTTATTTGGGTATTATTGATTTATTTTATTCATAAAGTAATAGATAAAGTAAGATAAATCTATTTTTACAATTTAATTAGCTATAGCCAGAGCAGCAAAACCTTTAGGCTCTAACCTTTAGGCTTAACCTTTCATAGTTCATATGTCCGCTGTCTCCAAAAATGACTTTTTCTAATAGACTTGGAGTTTTAAAATTTTTTAAAGAATTATAGTTTTTTTTTCATGAAGTAGTTTTTTTTTTTTAAGAAATTTAAAAAAAATTTGGTTTTTTTGTCATAGATAGTGCTTATGTTTTTCACTTAACTTAAGTTTCCTACAACTGGTTGTATTGAACTTTGCAGTTAAAACGAGGGTGAACGTGGCGGCAAAGGCCGCTTACGATGAGCTTACGATTTATACAATTTATTATATGTTCCCGAAAGGAACGAATTAAATTTTGGGCAAAAAATAATATTTCAAAAATTGAAGTCAAACCAATTTTGGAATATTTATACATGTTTCCAATTTCGTTAGATTTGATTTGATTGATATGATTTTTACATCTGCTTCTACATTTCTACATATACATGTATAACTACATATTTGAGACGTACAAGTGTTTGCGACAGAGAGAGAGGGAATGAGTGAGTCAACGCTTGGCAGGCGTTGCGTAGCCACTGAAATTTAATTTGTTCCTTTTGTTCATAGAAATGATCCGACATAATATAGATTCGGCAATCTGTTAGACACGGTCATTTTCCATGATTCTGCGTTTTTCGTTTTCTTGTACCTTAAAAATTGTGGATTCCACAGATTTTCGTCTTTTGTGGGGGTGGAAAGGGCGTGGCAAAATTTTGAAATAAACTTGTGCTGAAATGATATCACAGGAGTTTGGGTAGAAAGTTTGGTTTCTCTAGCTCTTATAGTCTCTGAGAACTAGGCGTCAAAAAAGACGAATAGGCATGACAGACAGAGTCGCGTATGAGAGAGAGCGAGAGGAAACGATGACTTTCGCAATGGTTTTCTTTATAGTAGCAATATTAATGATGCGATCTGATCCAGATTCACCACTCTGATAGAAATGAATATCCTCTATGATTCTGCGTTTTTAGTTTTTTCGTATCTTCAAAATTGTGTACGCCACAGACTTTCGTTCTTTGTGAGGGCGGAAAAGGGCAGGGCGAAATTTTGAAATACATTTTGAGTAGTGTGATCACACAGGAGACTGGACACCAAACTTGGTTGCTCTAGCTTTAATAGTCTATAAGATATAGGCGCAAATGAAGACGGACGGACGGACGGACAGACGGACAGACAGACATGGCTATATCGACTCGGCTATTGATGCTGATCAAGAATATATCTACTTTATGGGGTCGGAAACGCTTCCTTCTGGGCGTTACACACAACCGTTATCCCCACAAATCTAATATACCCCTTACTCTTCGAGTACCGGGTATAAAAAGCTGACAAATGCAGCTATAAGTCCGACTCAGACACTTTGTAGCTGCAACTTAACGTCTGGAAGATATTAAGCTTCCAAATTGAAATTTCATCATTTTTTCCGGTAGTTTTTCCCCGAAATTTTGGTTTTGAAAGCTCAGGAAAAGTCGAAAAAAAATATTTGAATGACTTAATTTTTGGTTTTAGATATAAACATTAATTAGGAGTCGTTTAAGGTATCGCTTATAAAAATATAAAAATAAACGGCTAAGTTACAACCGTTTGAACAAATTTTCATATGCCGTTTGGCACTATTCCAAACGCCATTTTACCGTTAAAAACTGTTACAAACACAGATTTTTTGTATTTTAGTAGGAAAAAAAAACGGTTATACGTCGGCTAACGGAATTTATCGGCGAAATTCGGCATATGAAAATTTGGTCAAACGGTTGTAACTTAGCCGTTTATTTTTTATATTTTTAAAAGCGATTCCTTAAACGACGCCTAATTAATGTGTCTATCTAAAACCAAAAATAAAGGCATTCAAATATTTTTTTCCCGACTTTTCCTGAGCTTTCCATTCTTTAAAAAATTTTAAAACTCCAAATCTATCAGAAAAAGTAATTTTTGGCCTCAGCGGAAAAAAAAAGTTGAATTTTGTCGAGTAGTGTAATTAGCAACGGAGACGACTGACGAGGAATTTTGTACGTTTGTTGATAAGTTTGGCCATATTTCTTTCATAGGAGATCCATGGCAGTGTGTAAAACCTCCGTTATCCACTTTTTATACCCGGTACTCGAAGAGTATAGGGGTATATTAGATTTGTGGGGATAACGGCTGTGTGCAACGCCCAGAAGGAAGCGTTTCCGACCCCATAAAGTAGATATATTCTTGATCAGCATCAATAGCCGAGTCGATATAGCCATGTCTGTCCGTCCGTCCGTCCGTCCGTCTTCATTTGCGCCTATATCTTATAGACTATTAATACTAGAGCAACCAAGTCTTGTATCCAGTCTCCTGTGTGATCACACTACTCAAAATGTATTTCAAAATTTCGCAAGACGAAAGTCTGTGGCATACACAATTTTGAAGAAACGAGAAAACTAAAAAAACAGCGTCATAGATGATGACTATTTCTATCAGAGTGTTTAATCTGGATCAGATCGCATCATTAATATTGCTACTGTTCGGCTAAGCGCCTGCCCATGGCAGCACAGAGATAGGCATAGCTTACTCTCTTTACATTACTCTCAATGCATCGCTGCTGCTGCTGTTGCCCTACGCCCTACGCTCTCAAACGCTACATCGCCCTTTCCCTAAATTCGTCGTCCGACAAGAGCTGTGAGGGAGGCTCATCAACAGAGCAGAACATACTTAAAATGTGATCGCCTTCGTGAGCAAACGTCGTATCGCTAATTTTCGTTTCGCTGTTATTGTTGCATCTCTCGCTAAGAAAACAAATCGAACATACACATATACACAATATACATATATACATTGAAACCAAACCCATTTGTGTTTAATTAATTCTCGTAAAAATACGCTGCTGAAGAAGCTCAGTAGCTCAACAGCTACTATAAAGAAAACCATTGCGAAAGTCATCGTTTCCTCTCGCTCTCACTCATACGCGACTCTGTCTGTCATGCCTATTCGTCTTTTTTGACGCCTAGTTCTCAGAGACTATAAGAGCTAGAGCAACCAAACTTTCTACCCAAGCTCCTGTGATATCAAACCAGCACGATTTTATTTGAACATTTTGCCACGCCTCCTGTCGCCCCCACAAAAGACGAAAATCTGTGGAATCCACAATTTTTAAGATACAAGAAATCGAAAAGGCAGAATCATGGAAAATGACCGTGTCTAACAGATTGCCGAATCTGGATCAGGTCGGATGATTATTATGGCCAAAAGGAACAAATTAAATTTCAGTGGCTACGCAACGCCTGCCAAGCGTTGACTCACTCATTCCCTCTCTCTCTGTCGCAAAAACTTGTACGTCTCAAATATGTAGTTATACATGTATATGTAGAAATGTAGTAACAGATGTTAAGGCATATGCAGACAAAACTGGAAACATGTATAAAAATTCCAAAAATGGTTTGACTTCATTTTTTGAAATATTATTTTGTGCTCAAAATTTAATTTGTTATAAATTGCATGCATCGTAAGCTCTTATATGTATGTATATATGTATATACTGACTGAGTACCGCGGCTCACAACGTTCCCCCTCGTTTACATGTATTCTTTTGCGACATTTGATATTTTGATGCCAATCGATCGTAATTTCAATTCTTACTCCAATAGATACAGGAAGTTAGGGGGGTCGGACATTCTCCAAAATAGCTTTTCTACGTGATTTTACTGGATTTGGATCAATAGTTGCGCGGAGCAGTTCCGTCACTTTTTGTGCCTCCAATTTCGCCTAGTCGTTGGACGTCTCTCTCTCACGCTTATTTCCTATGAATGCACGTTTTGCTGGTCGTTGCACAGAACCAATGCGACCACAAAGCACCCGCAAGCTCCTTTATATGTTTCACAAATTGCTACACAACGCCACTGCAAGAGCCTAATTGCAGATATAGGGCATAGTTTTAGGCTTCCTTGAAATTTTGATTCGCTAAAGCATACTTTGAGGCAACTTAAGTTTACTTTTGTCGAACATCCAAACGTACATAAGAGTATGTATGTATGCATAACATACATCATCAAGTATTTACACATGTATAAATATAATATTTAATTGAAAGTTTAAACAATTAATAAATATTTATGTCGTCTTGTCCTTTAAGAACTAAGAATACGCAAGAATTCCAATATTATAATATTAATTCGAATACAATTCGAAACATCTGATTTTATAACCTACAAAAGTACCGAGTCACCCTCCAAGCACTGCTTTTAACTTTGTTTATCTAGGCCTACTCGTACATACCTCGCAAGCGGTCGTATGGGGGTGATAACTATATTTTCTATTTCCTCAATAATTGATTTTGAGTAAAAACCTTTTCAGGTTTGCCGAAATCAAACTCCAAAACCAATATTTGTCAAAGTGAAATTAAGCCCAGCTACCAGGGAACGGGTTTTAATATGTTCAACATGTACATTAGTATCTCCCTAACAGTGACTAATCGGGGAGTAGCTAGATCCCGAGATAGTCGTTTGGCTAAGCCCAAAAAAGAAAAAACCCGAATTGCCAAAACCTTCAATCCGCATTCATTCAATACGTAAGTGTATACATGTGTCTGTATCTGTGTGTAAGCTGCCCGCATTCAACATGCAGTTTGACGCCTGCTCAAGTTCAAATGGAAATTAACGCGTTGTGTTTATTTTATTGTCGAATGCTTTCAAGCCAGCACATAGACCGTTGACTGGAGCGAACGTGAGAGTCATTGCTAAATCGCCAAAAGCCCTGCAAAGTTTAATCATTCGCCGAATCGATGAATGAATAATCTGCAAAGCGATTGCCGCCGGACAAGACTCAACCCGATCGAATGGAACCGACCAGCTAGCTTAGCTGGTCCACGTGTTTGCCCATCTGTCCGTCCGTGGGTCCATCTGGGCCCATGCCGGAATATAAAAGCACAAAAATGTATGACGACAACTTTTGAGACGATTGCCGGTTTCCGAACGCAGGTGGGCAGCATCCAGCTGGTGGGTTGCCGTTTGCTGTCGGTACTCGAATAGTTTTTTCTTCTTGGCTTCTTGGGTGCGCTGCCTTAACGATCCGCAAAATGATTCGTATATGTATTGAGAAGGCCTGAGACCAAAGAGCACAAAGCGACTAAGAAAAACAGATCTGAACTGCTCTCAAAAAGCTCTGCAGACACCTTTCATCTCAATTGTTTGAAAATATAAAGACTGTGCTATACCCTATTGCTGCTGCTATTGCTATTGTAAATGTCGAATCCATGTCATCTACTATCAGTGTAGCGCATCGAGGCCCAAATAGATTTCAGATTTTGTTGATTCAATATTATGACATACAGCGATATAAGCCTGAAGTTGTTTTGTGGATCAACAATGTG
The DNA here is from genome assembly GCA_037356375.1 of Drosophila affinis. Taxonomy (NCBI): domain Eukaryota; kingdom Metazoa; phylum Arthropoda; class Insecta; order Diptera; family Drosophilidae; genus Drosophila; species Drosophila affinis. The sequence continues at coordinate 30,415,912 of CM074800.1, forward strand.
TAAATCACAAACTAAGTTTTATCTTTGCTCAATACCCAACGCAAACACGAATGGAATATTGCTATTCATGTTTTATTTATAATTTATAAAATCGCTTATCTTCAGCATTTCTCTTTTTTCCCACTTAGCAGACCAGATCGTACACAATTTTGCACAATATTTTATATCTGCATTTGCATTCCACGACGCGGATTCATATCTGTATTATTTATGTATCATTTAATTTCATATCATTTCGATCCGTTCAGATTTTTGGCTTATCAAACTGTGCTTCGGTCAGCTGAATGATATTTACATATTTTAATATTCAACTCATTTAGAATATGAAAACTGTCTAAAAGCAGCCGAGTATTAATCGCTCACTCTTCTCCTCCCCGTTATGGCAAGCTGGCCTTGACAAGGCCACATTTTTGGTTGTAGAGCTTCAAGATCGATTCGTCCGCACCACCGAAGAGTACCCGTAGAGCACCTCCACGCCGTCGGAGTTAAAAATGCGCTCGACCCGAGAGGCACGCGTCTGAATGGAACGTGGCTCAGGAGTCGAGGCATCAGCAACAGCAATGGTGGCAATTGTGCCGTCGCTTGTCGTGATGGGAACGCCGGTGGTCATTATATGTATAGTGGTGGTTGTACTGGGAACGGTTGTGCTCGGAAGTGTGGTCGTGGTCTGTGAAGAAGGCTGCCTCTGGGTGGTGGCCGGGAGGGTGGTTGTGCTGTCCACGACATTTGTGGCAGTAGTCTCTGGCAGAGCACCTAGAACTATTGCGTGTTTGGTGGTTAGGAGTACAGGTGCGGGACTTGTGGTAGTTTTAGGAGCTCTTGTGGTGGTTTCGATAACCTCGGTGATGGTTTCAATCGCTTCGGTGATAGTTCCGATAGTATCTGTGGTGCTTTTGATTGTCTCGGGGGTGGTTTCGATAGTTTCGGTGGTGGTTTCGATAGTCTCGGTCGTGGTATCGACCTGGGTGGTGGAAGAATGCACCGTGAAACTCAGTTCTGTTGTCGAGCAGGAAAGAAATAAGTTACTTTAGTTGTTTAATCCAATGAGATGTGATGTTCTCTTCAGGAACACATAAGTTACCTGTTGTATCCTCCGTAGTTGCCGTAGCGCTGGATTTCTTGTCTTCTTGTTCTGGAACTAGTGTGGTTTGCTCGATTGCGGCTGCTTCGGTGTTGGCCAACCCAACGAGACCAGCTTCAGTCCGGGATTCTTCCAATTCCAATTCTGGAAGTATTGTGGACGTCACCATGAGCTGGTCTTCAGCTCCAATCAATTGTAGGAGAGGCGAAATTGTAGCTCCCCTGCTTTTGAAATTATCTTCTTCGTTCTCGTCCACCAAATTGGCGGTTCCGACGACTGGTAATCCGACTTGGAAGTAACTATTGGGGTTCTTGGCCTTGAGCGTTTCTGTGATTCCTAATGTGGTGCTATTCATCTGTATGTTGGTCTCATTAATTTCGGTGGTCTGCGACTCCGGCATAACTGGCTGGGCGGTCTCGGCTCGCTCAAGTTCTAACTGCAGGAGAACGGAGTCGGGCAAGGGTTCCTCCGTGGTGCCCGACGGGTTGTCGGTGGTTATTGAGAATATCTCTCCCCGCGCATCGGTGGTTATGATGAGGTCCGTATCAATATCCATTGTAAAAGTCTCAGACTCAACGGGTGATAGCGAGGATGACTCCTCCTCTTCTTTGGAAGGAGGAACGGTTGGAGTTACTTTTCTATCAGATTCTGACTCTTTTGCTGGAGCCGCCTGCGCGGCCGCTATCAGCAGCAGTATGGCAATAAGCGGCATGCGCGACATTTTCGACTCGATCGATCTACTGAATGTCCGGAATGCGAGGCGACTGTAGCTGTAGGCTGATAATGAATCGCGTCTTTTAACTCGTCAAAACGTTCACTTTGGGCCCCGTTGGCCTTTGTCGAGTTGTCGCTCTGCCAAAACTTGCTCCTGACTCGAAAAGCTCGCTCTTTGTGTCTTTGTCTCTCTGTATATCTCTATCTCGGAACTGGTTCACTTGGGGCCACTGGTTTCCGCTCCACGCGACTATAGTTGTGACTAGTGTTGTTTGCGGCGAGGAACTAAACCGCTTGCCGCTTCGGCAGCAGCTTATAAGGCGGTGAGCGAAAGCACCCATTTGAAAACTGTTCCCGGCACGGTACGCCCCTGTCTTAGCTCTGGGCGTTTGGTTTCTCAGCTGCGTTGCATTGCGTTGTTTTTCTTTTCATCCGCGGCGGCGGCTGTTTTGCCGCGGCCCGAACTTGACGTGGAGTGCAGGTGAGTGAGGTAAGGCGAGCGAGCGCACTTGGCCCAGAAACATCTTTTAAATGGCACTTCCCCCTCTCCAGGTAAATTTCACTTTCAACGCGCTCACCTGTGCTCACCTCTGATCCGCGTATTGATCGTTGTCTGCGACAGTGCCGTTTCTGTATTGCTGTATTTCTGTATTTCGCGGAGCGTCAAACCGGCTTTCTGGTATGCCAATTAATTCGTTATAGCTCGGCGTCCTCTCGTAATTCGCGGTTGCCCAATGATTTTTTATCAATTCCCTACGAGAGTGTCTCTATGGTAGTCAAATTATTCTTTCAGAACTAACAATAAATTCTCTTTAAAATTATCTTGACATTTCTGATTGCCGACATTGTCTTGCCTTGCAAGAGCCCCTGATTGTGGTTTGAACGATCGCCTTTGAATGGGCCTAGCGATAGCTGAATGGAAAATAGGAGGCAATAATGACGTATTTAACCAGTCCAGACGTTGGGAGTCGCGGCTGACATGCCGTGACCAAGGAGAGGGAGGCAAACATGAAAAACATCCGATCGGACAATGATTCTGGATTCAACTTTCTAGTGTTTTCCCCAAAATGTGCAAATTTGTGATTTGAGCGGACGGAATGGAGCGTGCAAATAGTTAAAAAATTACACTTCTTTCAGGGATTCTACACATATGACTCCCTTTATGGAGTCGGAAACACTTCTTCTCTGTTTGTTACATAAAATTGAATACATGTGTGATGAATTTAGTATGGCCCTGTATTCTTTAAGTACCGGATATGAAAAATACTCCAACCAAATCTTGAACTATTCACTAATATGTATATTTATCCGTGAATATAATTGCTGAATTCTATTATCCTTTAAAAGTATTATACAAAACTAATACGAAAAATAACGGTTAGATCGTGTTGAAGTACACAAGGCATTAAAATGGATTTGTTCTTTCATTGTGAACCAAATCGATTTTTTCTGATAGTATAAAGGCTTTAGAATTTTTTTAAAACCAAACTTTTAACCAAACCTTCCAATGCCGCACCTTTCCGATAAATACCGTTCGGTACCTTCCCAAATGACATTTTAACACTAGAAAGTGTTTCAAATACATGAATGTGGCCTTTTTCGTAAGAAAAAAGAAAAAAAAAACATTCGTCATAATTGCCGAAACAATACCGGCTAAATATAATTGAAGACTTATTACTCGAAAAATAAACAAAGATGTTAAAATGAAATTGAGGTTATTATTTATATGCGACATGTACATATGTACATATACATACATACATATATCACTCTATCTAATGAAGTCTTTTCCTGTAATATTTCATTAGGATATGTAATGTGCCTCCTTAACTTTATCTTATCTTTCCGGTGCTGGTAGGAGAACTATAAACTGAATGACTTTCCTTAAAAGCTGCGACTTTGTAAATTGATTTTCGTGACTGTTTCGACCACTAGCCATTCCACATCACATTGCCAGGAAGAACTTTCATAACACTAGTCGACACGACTTTTCCGCTGTCGCCAAAAATTACTTTTTCTGATAGATTTTTTTTGCATGGAGTAGTTTATTTTTAAAGAATTTTTAAAAAATGTGGTATTTTTTATCATAAGTGCCTAATTAATGTGTCTATCTAAAACCAAAAATTAAGGCATTCAAATATTTTTTTTTCGACTTTTCCTGAGCTTTTAAAGCCAAAATTTCGGCAAAAATACCGAAAAAAGTATGATATTTCAAATTGGAATAAAAACGAGAGGGAACGTTGTGAGCCACCGCAAAGGCCGTGGCTCTACCTTATACCCGGTACTCAGTCAGTATATACATACATACATACATATATGAGCCTACGATTTATGAAATTTATTATATGTTCTCAAAAGGGACGAAAATAATATTTAAATTAAAAAAATGAATTTTTTGGAATTTTTTTACATGTTTCCGATTTTGTTTGCATATGATTTTTACAACTGCTTCTAAATTTCTACATGACATGTATAACTACATATTTGAGACGTACAAGTGTTTGCGAGAGAGAGAGTTTGCGCTTGGCAGGTGTTGCGAAGCCACTGAAATTTAATTTGTTTCTTCTGTCCATAATATTGATCCGATCTGATCCAGATTCCGTAATCTGGTAGATATGGTAATTTTTCATGATTCTGCGTTTTTGGTTTTCATTTTTCTTAAAAATTGTGAATTTCACAGATTTTCGTCTTTTGTGGGGGCGGAAGGGGGCGTGGCAAAATTTTGAAACAAACTCGTGCTGGTTTGATATCACAGGAGCTTGGATAGAAAGTTTGGTTGCTCTAGCTCTTATAGTCTCTGAGAACTAGGCGCTCATTTAAACGAATAAGCAAAGCAGATGGGGTCGCGTCTGAGAGAGAGCTAGAGGGAATGATGACTTTCGAAATGGTTTTCTTCATTGTAGCTATACTAATGATCCGATCTGATCCAGATTCAACACTCTGATAGAAATGGGCATTCTCTATGACTCTGCGTTTTTAGTTTTCTTGTATCTTCAACATTGTGTACGCCACAGACTTTCGTCCTTTGTGTGGGCGGAAAGGGGCGGGGCGAAATTTTGAATTACATTTGGAGTAGTGTGATCACACAGGAGACTGGATACAAAACTTGGTTGCTCTAGCTTTAATAGTCTCTGAAATATAGGCGCAAATGAAGACGGACGGACGGACGGACGGACAGACGGACGGACGGACGGACAGACAGACATGGCTATATCGACTCGGCTATTGATGCTGATCAAGAATATATATACTTTATAGGGTCGGAAACGCTTCCTTCTGTGCGTTACACACAACCGTTATCCCCACAAATCTAATATACCCCTATACTCTTCGAGTACCGGGTATAAAAAACCATAATTCTTTAAAAAATTTTAAAACTTTTAAAATCTATCAGAAAAAGTCATTTTTGGCGACAACGGAAAAAAAAGTTTAATTTTGTCGAGTAGTGTAATTAGCTCTTATTGAACTAGGAAACCGACCACCAAAGCCTCATCCCGCGCCAAACTTCAAGAACAACAGAAATATTGTTGAAAAAGCTGTAAGGATAGGTTTTTGTCAACTCGACAGAAACGACGAGGACGACGGAGCCAACCAACAAAACGATAAGGATGGGTACAGCTACGAGTAGCACTTACAAAGAGTTGGGGACTGGGATCTATTGAGATACATTTGAGCTGTGGGGTTTGCCGAGCTCAGCGGAAAATCATTAAACGACCCGAATCAGAGTCGTAGGCGTAGACGTAGTTCATGCAATATGATTTATCTAATGAATGCCTGTAGTCCGAGCTTGCCAGTTGTCAGGGCACCCTCGAGGGTGTGTGGGATTCCCAGGGAACACCTTTAGGTGAGCTTCAATAACATCATTAAGACAAGAGAATATTTCGAGGATGGGCAAGCTCACAGCCATGGAAAGGAAGTGGCACTCGTCGGCACTCACGTAGATTGAGCTGCGGCCGTCAGGGGCCGGACACAGAGGCCAAGCTATGTGACTAATAAAATGTTCTCGAAAGCGACTTTTTGGCAAGAAATTAGTTTGTCAAACTGTTGATGGAGGAGACTGTCGCTTTTTGGGCCAGAGAACTTTCGGCACTGTTGGAATATTTATGCAGATCATCTCAGCGGATGAAGGATGTGATGTGATAAGTCCAGAATGGAGCAGCCGCAGCTCTGCTGCCATCTCTGCTGAGCAGTAATTGGGAGGGAGCACGGAAATAATATTATAAGATTATTATTGTTTAAGTAAAATCAATGCTGGCAGCATTTTCAATTTAACAACGAGAAATATAATTCAAATGCACAGTGAAATGAGCTTCAATTCTGATCAGAATGGGGAAACTGTGGGCTCGAGCCCTTATGCTTGGGAAACCATTAGGGCAACATTTCGAATGCAAATTCGGTTTCGAGCAGATGTATGTAATTCCCAGTATCCAGCTGCCTCCGACTTTGAAGTGACGCCAGTGGCAATTTGTCCAGGGGGCGTGGCACTTTATTGCTTAACGTTTAGGCTTTCATTGGCTTCATGACTTCATTGGCTCTTGATGCTAATGCTTATTTCTAAATTACTTCGCGTGGAAATGGGAATTTCGATTGATGGGAGCCGAAAATCAATCAATGCGGTGATGGGAAAAATAACTGGAGTTAAGAGCTACGAATTTATGTAACTCCTACGTGCATTATAAAACTAATCATTGTTCAACTTCGTAGTCAATAGGCTCTCAAGAACTTGTTATATTGCTTGATGCCGGCTCCAGTAGTCCTCGGATGACTTTCAATTGCTCTTCAGATGCCACAAACTAAGGAACTTGAGACTCAGCAACTCTGTTTATTTTATAATTTCAGCTGCGGCCAAGAGTTGATTCTGCCATCCATCCAGCCATTGTTCAGAAATAAAACAATAGAAGTCGGCAACTCGGAAGTGGATAAAACGAGACAAGCATTGTAATTGTATTAAAAAATAATTACTTTATAAATAGTAAATTGCGAAAAAAAATTGCATTGGCTTCGGGCTTTGGCCTTTGCTGGGAATTCAATTATTGAATCATAACGCATAAATATCGGGGATTGGCAAGAGAACCAGACAACTGCAGAGCATACAGGATGTACGATGTTCACTTATTAATCCTTCGTTAAGAGGCTTCACTTTATTGTAAAACCTGTATAAAGGCTGTATATTCATTTAAGCTGAATTGAATTGGCTTTTTCCACTTGATTCTCCATGAGGATACTACGAGTATGGAGATTTCCCTTACAGGAGGCGGACTAACTAGCTATGGTGCAAGCCTTTAGCCTGCATCCTTCGATATGCATTTTTAAAGGGATCTCTGTATTCCATTTGAACTACATTAAAAGTGGCTACCATTAAAGGGAAGTTGGCGGCAGCCCACTGAACAAAAGTTACACTCCGCATCAAGAATAAGTTGATTTAATAAATTATGATGTGTTGCTACTCGAGTGTGCGTGTGTGTGTCGGAGTGTGTGCATCCATGACGCTAATGACATCCTCTGAAGGAGCCCCACACTATCATTATAAGCCAAAACTAAATCAACAGCAACTAGAGCACACGCCAACAACTGCCAAAGAGCTAAGAGCAGCAGAAGAGGACCGCGCAGCGAGTGGGAACTAATAGTAGATGAGTAGATGCTGAGGCAGGAGCCACTAATTGACTTTAATTATTTTGTTGTACTAAATGTCTTGTTTACACAAGGAATAGAAAGGAAGAGAGAGAGCGTATTGCACCAGTGGGCGATACACTGGCAATTCGAAGTCACTTGTTCTCCCCTACAAGGCAAATGTACAGCAACAAAAATAATGTAAGAAATCCTTCGTCAAGATACTCGACTGTCAGATACCTGTTACTTATGCATGCACTGTGCTAGGTGCTTTGATTTCGTTATCGGATATATAATATTTACAACACGGTAAAAATGAAATGTCGTAGATATTATACGTACTTGATCCAAACGAAAAATGTGCAGAACGCAAGACACATTCATACTATTTAAAATAAAACTAGGGATTAGTTATAGCTATTACAGTGGCTAAAATAAATAAAATATAATAATCCCTTTTCCCAAAGTTTACGGGGTGTAATGACAGCTTACAGATTCTGCACAACGGAGAGATAAAGAGAGAAATAAAGAGAGAGATTGAGTGAGTGAGTGAGGGAGAGAGGTATGTATGTATGTAGTTAAGAGGACTGTCAAAGTTAGTTAAAGGCAAAGTGCAAACATGCGGGCTTCCTGGTGGGATTGGTGGGACGCAACTGCTCTCCGATTCCCATACTCTAAGGAATGCAACTTTAATTAAAGTTGAATTTGTGTCAGTTGTGCGCCTGCAACTGCGGTTGCATGTTTTGGTTTTCCCCGTTCGTGTTGATGTTTGTGGCATCGACGACATGGATAAGCGAGAAAGGATAACATGCCATATAGAAGAGGCTGGTGGAAAGTTTTTTAAAGATTGCCGTAATATGTACATGTATATAAGAGAGTTCATGATTTTCCAATGGTTTCTCTACTATTCAGTCAGGGGATAAAAAAGGCATCTCATCTAAGGGTTCAATTTCGATTGAAGAGCGGAAACAATTTTAGTCCACAGAAGCAGCCATCGAAGCAGAGTCAGTAATGTCACCTGAGAGCCGAACCTTGTATGCAGGCATTGGCTGCTGTCATCCCGCCTGCCAACCCGTACTGCTTCCTGTTTGTGTTTGTGTTTGTGTTTGGTTGTTTATTCAGCAACAGTACGAGCTGCAATTTTGCTTACAGTTGTCCTCCGCCGTGCTGGAGACTGTGCCTTCCTCCATCCTTCAGTTTGCGCTCCTCCAGTCCTTCTGTCACCAGTCGAAAGACGCCAAACAACGACAAATGAAGGCAATTCATTGGGCACGCAGCTTAAACTTGTCGCTGAAAGTGCACAACTAGGGTTCTGTGCGGGGCTTCGTGAAGGGGACGGGGAATGTTCTGGATCCTGGTCCTGCTCCAGCTCCTCCGGCTGCGTCCACGACCACCTCCTGCTGCGGATAAAGTTTTCCGCGGTACCCGTCGAAAGGAGTTGCGTTTTAAGTTCCAATTAAGCGTTAGGGCTGTTTGCCTCGACTCTTCCTCAAGTCCCTCTCCATTCACCTGCCGAAGCCGTTAGAGTCCACTGAATTCGTTGTGGTTTTATCCGGGTCTGCCTTACGACAATATATTATCTGACTTGAGTATAGCTAATGAATACTGATAATGAATAGCTACAGCTGAAAAGCAGTATCTTAGGAGCATCCTGTCTATGGAACAAATGTGCATATCGTTGGTATATAATTTAACAGTTGCTTCTAGTTTTCGAATAGAAAATTTATCCGTAAGAAGTAAAGCAAAAGCAATATTTTGGTTGAAATTTTCCTGGATCGTCCTGGGAGTACTTATCAAAATCCCTGCTGCTGATTATGATTATTGAAGGAGGACTGCGAGAGGCCTGTTTGCCTGCCTGACTGTTAATTTATCTCAAAATTAAGTACAAATCCAAATATGATTTTCATTTTGCTTGTGTTTTTCATTAAATTTGACATTTTTATTTTGCAGCTAAAAAGTATGCTTCACACTTTTGATGTTCAGGTTAAAAGTGTAAACAGCTTTCCGTTAAAATGCAGCTTGTGACCGTTTCGAACTCCGACCACTGCGTGATATGCATTTCAATAGTGAGGGTTTGTTTTAACCAAATCTAGAAGCTGAAAAGCTGAATGCTATCTGAAATTCCCTCGTATTCAAATGAATAGCCTATGCAATAGCCTATCCAAAAAATCCCACTTTTTCGTATAAATTAAGGCCTCCAAAATCTTTAAATGAAAATTTTGAAATTTATTTTTTAGATTTTTTTACAGGTAAGTTTTGGATTTTCCGCACAACTTTAATTGATAAATAATATTTGCAGCCACTATACTTGCTAATTGTCTTTAAATAAACGAAAAATCCATACCCATTAACAAAAAAAATATAATTAATTCAATTCAGAATTTTAATTCGGAAAAATGGTTTCATTCCTGGAAAAAACAGTCGTGTAATATGCGATTATAATGCAACTTACTACCGATGGACATTTGGACAATGTCTTGTTCCGACTGTTGTCAGAATTGCTAGCATGGATGTCCTATAATAAGTCACTTACACTTATTCGGTGCTGAAAGCAGCGACGTTTTTTCGTAGTCGATAGTTCTCACGGATCTAAAAATATAATAAGCTTGCATGAGTGCGTACGTACAGAACTGCCAGTACACATGTGTGTTTACGTGTGCAGAGCTACCAAATTTTCGAGACGAACAAATTTCTATAAAAGTTCTTGAGCCACAAATTTATTTACTGAGCGCTGCCCACTGTCGCGACTCACGAATACCCTACAGACAATTATTATAAAGTGAAGTCATGTACGACATATAATATGTACATTATGTATTTTTACATAGTACATTAATCTAAATTAGCATATAGAGGATAATATTAATAATTATACATTTGTAATATTAGTGTATCAAATATGTTTAATATGGGAGGTAAGAGTGGCCGTGGACCAACCAATCTCAAAATTAGTTAAATTTTTGTATTATTTTTACAATCAACTATGGCCAATTCGGCCCCTTTGCATTGTACGAACTGATGCCCGAATCAAGTGTACATAAATAAGTTAAAATGTAAGCAATACAATACAATCCCCTATCTTAAATAAATACTACTTTATTTATATTTTGTATAATGCATAATTAAAACCAAACCGAAGGTCCTTGGAAGAACCGATCCTCTGCCAAAACCAATTGATGAGCTCTGCAGCTCTCTGATGGTCTCAGAAGGGTTCATGCAAGCAATAGCTAGATCTACAGATTGTGAGGAACAATGGAATAGCAATCAATGCCCCGAAGATTTTCATACAATAAAATTCTCAGATTCTCTTAACATATTTTTTATTATTTAACATAAACATACGTTTCGGCTTACCCGCAAATTTGTACACATAAATTAAAGAATTAAAGGTAGCAAAGAAATTATGAAATCTGATGAATCTGGCCGAAAAGTGTGGATAAACATTTACAGCGTTAGTGTCGGTGCTTGGGGTGCTTAGTAGTGATTGAGGTTCCGTATATTTGGATGATTAAGAATGGGATAGCGCCTAGAATGAGCGTGCCTGAGTGGATGGATCCGGGTCCCTGCGGTCGGGGGCCGAGAAGGTGCGATTTATTGGAGCGTAAATTGTTAAAATGTCATCACAGTCATATGAAATCGGAGCGAGAGAGAACGTTGATTGCCGTCAAAGTCACGCGTATAGTTCTGATGTGGTGCTGCTGGATCCGACCTCCAGATCGTACTCCGCGGATGTGGTCGTACCCGGAGTAGTTGTGGTGGTAACTGTGGCTGTGGCTGGTGTCGGTGGTGCGGCGGCCGTTACACTCGCAATCAGTTCCATTCCAAGGCCGTGGGGGAGGTGAACGTTGGCTGGAAGCTGCGACATCTGCAACTGGATTTGGTTCTGCAATTTCTGCCGCTGCAGCTGCATGGCCAAGAAGCTGGCCAAATTGGCCGTCAGCTTTGCCTTGTGATTCTCGACCCGCCGGATGTTCCTCACTAGGCGATTGTAGACCAAAGGCTTAACATCGATGGCCCACAAGAAGTCCAGATGGTTAAAGCGCTCCATGGGCACCAGGTACTTGTCGATCACGTTGGGTAGCTCCCTGGCCAGGCGGTCCACCCCTGTCGTGGACACCAGCAGATCATTCACCGAGTAGTACAGGGCCACTGGAACCTTCACCCTCGACAGGTCGTAGTCGGGAGGCGTGATTCGGTTGTACTCTAACTGGTTCCTCAGGTAGCCCCGGTCAAACTTCCGGAAGTGGCCGGACTTCATCAGCTGGCCAAAGTGCTCCAGCTGCTTGATGGAGGCGCCCGAGGGCGTGTGGCTCAGCATCACGGGTAGCATGGTCTGCAGGAATAGATGAAGAGAGTAGAGCGATTCAGTTTCAGATCCCGCAAAACAGTTTCCAACCCCATTCAACCCCCATTTAGAATCGACCCACACACCTGTCCAAAACATAATGCTACACGGCCTAGACCATGTTAGCCATGGCAGTATAGGCGGTTGCGATGGGATATGTTTTCGGTTCATGTTGGGCCAGAGAATCGCGCCTAATTTGCATGCATTGTCGCTTGTTGTCGGGTCTCCAGCTCTAGCTTCCAGAGTGCCGGTTAATTATGCCAATTGCCAGCAACGCCAGCGAAAACAACAAGAAGAGGCCGACCCTCTGGTGGGGTCGGGCACTGACATAATAGATAATGACACCCCTTGTATGGAAGCAACCAGGTCAGGGAAACCCGCCCATATTCACCCCCACATAATGCTCGAATGATGTTCAATTTCAGCCTCCCGCCACACACACACGTACCCACACATACTCCGCACTTGTGGGCCATAATTTCAAATCTGCGGGCGCTTAACTTGCGGTCGATTAACGGGCAAGTTTTGCCTGGGAGTGGGGTATATTTAATGCAAGCGTCGTGGCTGCCTGAGGATTAAGATAGAGGCCTGCACTAGGCTCGACCTGTGCGAATGTGCATGCAGGAATAGTAGTTTTTGTCTATTTTGAGTTTAGTTTTAGCGAAATGGAAATACAAGAAAGGAAATTATGCTACTGTTTAGATTAGACCAATGAGAGAAGACTGAAAAAAAAAACAACTAAATCATAGACTAAGCGACTAAATCAAGTGATAATAAGTATACTATCTTGACTTGGAAATGATTTGGTTGCATTGTGCTGCCATCAATACTCTGCAATACCGAATAAAAGTAAATTAGTAACTGACTGTATTTTCTCTTTACCCTCGAATGCAAAGTCTTCCGAAAGCTCCACTAACAATGCCCATTTCAGGGAAATCCGCCCCCCTCTCCTCATTGGCCCACACAAAATATCGAAATCCACCGACAATCGAACTGGGGCGGGTTAATTAAGTGTCACCTTAATGAAGACAATCTCTCGGAATGCCAGCCGACGTCCATTCCGAGACCAAATCGATGCCTCTCTCCGCCGCATGGCGAGTCCCGTGAAAATGTGGCCGACACACAGCCGGAAACCCTATTGCCGACACCCTCCATCACCAAACCAGCCACTCACTTTGTTCAGCTGCTCCGAGTTGTAGCCGGCCACCAGAAATAGGATATTGGAGCAGACGTCCTGCGTCATGGCATTGTCGTGGCAAACAACCTGACTGTGGTCCACAAGGAATTTTGTGTTGGGCATGAACTCCGTGATGCGCAGCATTCGTGTGGCGGCCTGGGCGAAAACAAAAGTGTAAGAGCGGAGAAATAGGAATTGGGAAATGCGAACTGTAAAATAGAAGACGGAGCGATCGAACGAGCCAGCGAGCGATTTGCACTTACAGTTAGGAAGTCAAGAAAGAGAACTAGGGTCCGGAAGAGGGGACTCTTCATGTCGTGGATGTAGGCAATGGGAGCTAGCGCGTGCATCGACGTGATTTTCTGGGTGTAGGAGGGCTGCTCCGAGCAGAGCACCCAGAAGATGGCCGTGCCCTGGGAATGGCCGACGTAGTGCAGCTGCTCGTAGCCCGTCTTGCTCAGGATGTAGTCGATGTTCGCCGGGAGATCGTACTTTCCCATTTCGTGGAAGGTGAAGTCCCAGAACTCCTGGTAGTCGCTATTAAGGCTGGTGTGGTTCTTTGAGTACCGATTGCCACGTGAGTTGCCCATCCAGACGTCGTAGCCCAGGTCGGAGAGCATGTAACCTGGACAGGAGGAAAGGTTTCAAATTTAATCATCTTTGAATCGCGTCATAATGCTACACTCACCCAATCCCGATTTGGGACCCATGAGTACCCACGTCGCCGAAGTGTCCAGTATGCCGTGCATAAGCAGGACTGGCTGGGCGCCTTTCTTTGGAATGCGGTGCATTTCCAGGATATAGCCATCCTTCGTTACCACGGTGTGCGTCTCCGATGGATACCCATATTTGCGTATTAATTTGGGCTGAACGGAAAACGCAGAAAAACGGGGTGGAAAGGTCTTAGAAGTGCAAATCATGGCAGTGTGAAATTGAGTTGCCCCAGTCCAGGTTTTTACACCTGTCCTTTCCGCTCGCTGTCTCTCTTTCTCTGTTTTGCCGATTCCATTTGCATAGCAGTTAGACGGTGGAGAGCAGACACCTGCTCGAGCCCTGAGCCCTGAGCACCAGCATCATCGTCATCATCAGAGTGGTATTCGTCTGGTCGGGCCCTAACCACAGTCATTTTCAGCTAATGAATTTTAATTTGCGGGATCAACAAGTTAATAAAGTCTCAGCCAGATGGTGGCACGACTGTAGAAGGCAGAAGACTGAGCAGATTGAAAGGCTTGCAAGGTGCCGACGGGCAGAACCAGTGGGAAGCTCAGCATTGCAGAGTTGATTGAAATTTTTTAGTTTCTTAGTTGCAGAGAATTTTGCAGTGCCAGGTGCCAGCACCCTGGCGAAATTGTATATCCACAACTATTTGAATTGTCAGCTATGACAGCAGTCAGAGCCATTTGAGACAGACATTCTTTATTGACACCGCAGAAAATATTCTCCGGCTGGCTATAAAGCAACTGATGATCATGGGGATTCTCTAGGGGAGTCTGATGTGACGCAAAGTCACACCAGCCACGAGCTGTCCGTCTGCTCGGGTCACTCTATAAGTCCCGCTCCATAGCTCAACCTAGTCACGTATCACGCATACGCACTGTATGACAGCATATGTTTCTTCCTGCTCATGGATTTATAGATTTTTGAGAAATGCGTGATATTTTTAATAAGTTTGGCTCTTTGGCACTTACGTAAGTGGCGCGGGTAGTAGGTGGCCGAGAGAAAAACTTATAACACAATTGTTCAAATTAAGCTATAAACACGCGATTACACAAATGTACAAAGAAACAAACAAAAAACAAAATAAATAAATGAAAAGATACTGGAAGAGACTCTCTGGGAGCTGCCTGGAATTTTAATTAACCTTGGCAGCGAATGACCAGCAGCAACAGCAACATCAAAAACAACAAAAACAAAATAATACTCGTATAAACATTGCAATTGGCCAACTGACTTGCCGGCTGGTTGGACAACATGAGGAAGTGGTACCCAAACCAAAGTAAGCCAGTGAAATACTTTTCCTACTCTTTCGGTTTTGTTTTGGTTCGAGTGGATTTTGGCAAATGTTTAGGCATAAATTTTGTTTCTTTTTCGGCAGTTTCCTTGGCTCTTGTCTTATATAATTTCTTTGTTCGAATACGAGCTTAAAAGAATGAGCGCGCGAACGAGGTGCAAAGGTACGAAGAAGCGGCCGCAGAAAGCAGCTTGGACAACCCCCGAAAAATTGCAACAGCTGTTGAGGCTGTCGTTGCTATCGCTGTGGCCTGGTGAGGTTTTGTTTTTCTTGGCTTGACACACTTTGCGTTGCAGCTGGCAAATATTGGAGAGCCCAAGAGCCGTAGGGAGAAGCGTTGCACAGATGCGCAAAGTGCAACAAAGTGCCACCATCATCGGGTCTCGCCGGGCTGTCTCTGTTGGGAAATCGCCAAAAGTTTGGAAACCCCTGCAGTAATACAACATTAAGCAATGCTTTTATCTCTTGTCAAGGAATGCAACTATACGGTTTTTGCAATTAATAAACAATTCAAGCTAAAGTTTTCTTTGTATTTATTTTAGCCCTGCAATTAGCGGACATCAAATTGATTGCGGCCTAGAAATGGCTACGATTATAAAGTCCAATTTACTCAAGGCTCAGCGGTGGTCGGCTCTGCTCGGCATGGCACGCACACATTCACAGGCTCTGCGGTGCGTTTTCGTACAGAGCATTCACAGCAGGCAAAGCGGAATAAAAATATACATATGTATGTAAATATGTTTTTGTTTGGTGCCGACCACTGTTAAAAAAGTGTACGTGAGCGGCAGAGCAGCTGCAGCGCACTTTCCTATGCACATGCGATACATCTATGTACATACTATACATGAGCACATATATACATACGTACATATACGTACATACGTATGTATGTACATATTTATTCTAGAAAAAGGTTATTGGAAATAATTAATATTGAGCCAGCTTAAATCTTTCATAAAAGAAGGAAGACGAAAAAGCTCACTGGCATTGCTCAAATATGGAAATGTTTGTTTTAACGCCAATTAAAGCATAAGGCAAACGCAACACACAGTACTCGTAAATAAATCAAGCAAATTGCGAGGCAAAAACGGGCAAGTAAAGGTTGGAAAACCATAATTAAATACCAAACCCCAGAGAAATAGAAAGATAGGTAAATGTCGGACCCTGCGGTCCAAGTCTGCGACTGTGAAATGTGAAAAATAAAAATGAATTGTGGCTGTCAGTTGATTTTCGGTCTCGTTTCTCATTTTCTGTCTGACCGCAATACGAGTATGTTTTTTGTACGATGTTCGATGTGTGCTTACTGTTTCACTAACTGAACTTTTTCGTTTGGCTCACAGCCACAGAAACTTCATTAGCACCTACACAGCAACAGCACTATGCACACCATAGCACACCATAGTGCCATAATGCTCATCATGACCTACTAATTTGGCTGTGTTCGACTGCCGATGGTTTGTGTCCACGCTAATTGGCAATGAGGCTTGAGTGTGCATCCACAGTGATCATTGCCTATGTGCCATCGTCACTTGCTTCGACGGGTAAAAACAATAATCCGATTTGTTAGTAGATACATTTATATGTTTATAAATTGAAAGACCATCTCAGGAAACTGTACCAAATACTCTTATCATCGATGCGTGCTTTGTTATGCTTGTAGTACAATAGAGTGCTTAAAAGAAAAAGAGATTCCTTGGGTGTCTTACGTGGATCTATAACCTTAAATATACGTAAAATAAACATATAATATATTAATAAGGAAATTCAATGTCAACTATTTATTTTGAATCCGTAATGTGTCAATGAATCTTTAGCCTAAGACTTCATTGAATTTCCCTACTAATATATTGCTCTATTTGCACAGTAGTCTGCTACTTCTACTTATACTTATAAATACACATAATCAAGGTTGCACTTAGCCGATATATACTGTACTCGTATGTGGAGTGTTGCATGGGCCTTTGGGTGTGGTGTGGATTTGCTTGAATGTTTTTTTTTGCTGTGTATTTTTCGTTTGAAATATCAATGCAAATTTATAGTGTCAACGTCTGCTTTTCTGCTTTTCTGGTTTTGTTTAGTGGCTTCATGGCGTGCCATTGATTCATTTGCATAAAACACTTTTGCTCGTCGAACTTGAGGGCCTTTGATTCCGGAGATCGGAGACTGAAGAGCGAAGACCGAAGACCAGACCAAAGCCAGAAACCACTTTTGCTTTCGTTGGATGGATCCGATGGATGGATGGATTTCAGAGTCTATCTCCACTTGTGCACATCGCTCATTTTGTAACTGACCTTGATATTGACTTCTCTCTGGCCGTCTTTTAGCACTGTCATTATAAGACTGAACTGAGTTCGAAGCGTCTCGATGGCTAACCAGTTTTCCTCCAACCCTCCAATTTGGTGTCAAGTCTTTTGCTGGATCTTTTATGCAGCTCCGACTCTCTTGTCTGACTCTTGTAGATGTGTTTTTTTTGTGATTGGCGTTGGCCGCTCGTTGACTTCATTTTGCCCACTGACTGACATCATTTTAATGGCATCGAAATATAATATAGGAGGTTAATCACTTTTGAACTTTTTCATCAGATGCTGATCGCTTGGGGCACCCTATAGCCTAATAGCATATGCAAATCTTTTGGATTCTCGACAATGGGTCAAAACATTCTGCAACAAAAGGAAACTGATTGATTTGTATTTGCAGATGACAATCGTATGTATGTTGTTCCAATCATTGAAAGCCTCTTTATTGAACATTTTAGCTTGAACTTCTTTCGCCAAAATAGATATTGTCAAATATATCACTAAATCAATTACCCTCTGAATAATATTCTGCTTGTGCCCGCTACATTGCTGCTGGATGCTGGATGTAAACGCTCACTAAAAGTGGGTTTAAGTGTACTCTAGGAATGATAAAGATCAAAAATGTATAAATATATTTTTCAACATATATAATTCAACGCTCTAGTCTTTTCCAACACCTTCTTTAAAATAGCTTCGTTTTGCAATCAGTCTAACCGACATCAAGTCGCAAACTCTTTGCAGGTCGGGCCAACAGAAAAACAACGCGGAAACCTTTAAATTCAAATTAAGGCAAAACGTAAATATTTTCTTTTGCCAAAACAAAGGAGGAAAAGCCCAAATCCATGCCGAGCTGAGCGAAATGACAAACTATTTCCTGATGGCCAGCCCCGACCCAGAGTGGGCTGTTTCTTTGGTGACATCTGTGGGTGTGGGGCAGCAGAAGCCAGCGGCGGAGACTGCTAACCCATATTTCAAAGTCAGTCAAGCGGCAAAGGCTTGGATGTGGATGTGGACCTGCACCTGGACGCAAACGTGGTCGGGGATGGGGAAGGGGACAGGTTACCCTAATTGCAGGCTGATGATTGTGTAGCGTTGACAATTTCAATTTGTTATTGTGCACCATAAAAGGTGTCTCCCGCCATACACAATGGGAACCTGGCCATCTCCCTCTCCCTCACCCTCACCCTTTCTCTTTCCCCCGCCCAGCGATTATGCAATTGGCAACGTGCAGAAATTGGCCCTCGGCAAAAGCCCCGGTGCTTTATTCAAACTCCAACGTGATTGCAGTGCAGACACGCGCCCGTGGACGCCCGTGGTTTGTAAGCCAGCAATGACTTTGCATAAGATCCACTTGGCCGTATCCGAATCCGAAGCACGGGGTGTACTGACAGTTCGGTGACAATAGTTTTGGGCCTGCATAACAACAACGAATCACGTAGATCCCATCAAATCGTTACGTTATCATTTATCTGCACATACATATGTATGTACTCGTACTCGTACAGAGTGTATACACTTGTAAATAATAATCGGCCGAGTATCGTTGCCGCTTTGGTCTGGCTTTGGTTTATTGGCTCTATTCATTTTCGCCTATCTGTTTGCAGTTTACTGTTTGCCGACCCGACCCCACCCTAAAGATACTAAAGACTACATATTGGGTAATCTTCGGAGTTGTTTGCACTCTGATATTTAGCTGGTTGTGGGAGTTTCTCAAGTGATTTCTGTCCTCATTGGACTTTTTCTTAAGTTTTCCCCAGATGCAAATCGGTTAACCTTGGCAAATGCTTGTCCAACGAGGAGCCCCCAAGAAAATTGTTGGTAGCCTGCCCCCAGGCTCTCATGTGAACGAAAACTGAATGAAAGTGTGATCCAATTGTGGAGCCCGTGAATAGGGTAAATGTAAACGAGCTCAAGGTCAGTGCGGCTACCAGTTGCTTTTTGAATCTCACAAGCATTCAATGAACTTGGACGTTAACGAAACTATTGCTTCTGTTTGCATTCAAATAGAGAATTGGTTCAGAATATAAATTTCACGAAGTTCAATCATGAAATTGATTATTCCAGCTCTATTTAGGCCTGTCAATAACATCCCAATAGGTGGCTACTCTTGGTTAAACATTTCCGAAGTAATTCTGTAAAGGGCCGTCACAGTTCACCGTACCCCCTTCTACCACTCTCTTTGGTGCTTTGGTGCTTCGTTGCACTGGAACTGCAGCGGATCATGTGAGACGACCATTGTAAGGTGGCCGTGGCCCCTTTAGCGAGACCGATTTAAACTGTAAATAGTTCTTACCGCTTCACGTGAGTGTGGAAAGTCAACGAACCCCGAGAACGGAAACTTTCTTTCGACTCGGGGCAGTGTAAATTTATTTGACATAGAAAAGATGTCCAGCCAAAATAAATAAGAGCAACGAACGATGAAATGCCAAAGAAACAACAAAAAAAAAACAACGAAAGACGAAAAACGAAAAACGAAAAACAATAGCAAAGAAAACCTAACAAAAACAAATGTCACTGGTAGAGGTAGAGGTAGGAGGTGGGTGATGAAAGTCGACCGGTGAGGCCTATGGAATCACGGAGTGCGGATTGCTGTCGCTAACTTACCGTTATGAGGGATGCGTCCTCGAGCACGTCGGACTTGAGGTTCCTGCCCCCACCGGCCAGGTTGGCGTTGCTCGAGAGAAGCACCGAGTTGAGGAGGTTCTTGAAGCTAAGCGAGCTATAGCTGAAGGGCGAGAGGAGAGTAAAGGCCCCGGTCCTACCGCAAACCTGCATGGCCACCAGGCAATGCAAGAGCATGGCCACCAGCAGCCGGCCGCAGGCAAATTCGCTCGGGCGCATTGCAGAGGGGTTCCAGTGTTCCAGCGGCACTCGCAGATCGAAGATGCAAAGCTCTCGCTCTCGTAGTCGCAGTCGCACTACTCTCTCACTCACAACTCGCAACGAACACTCGCGCTCTCAGACACTCGAAATGGGGCAAATTAGCTAATGCAGCACCGGGGCTTGCACCTGAGCGTAACGGTTACGTCGCGACTATCGCCAGCTCTCTCCCGCTTTCGTCACAGATCGACTTTGCGGCTGTTACGTGGTTGTGTCTGGCCACTCGGCCTGTCTGGGTATCCTTTTGGTTGATCCAATCTGGGGAAATTTCGCACTAAAAGCGCAGTATTTACTGCTGTTTATTAGGTATTCCAATATTAAACGTCTTATGGAGACTTATTTATGGGAGTTGCTTGTGGCCCACACGTTGAGTATTCGCAAAATAGCACTGGCTTGCACCACACTTTCTGGTTAATTTTATCTGATTAGCTGAACACTGTTTCGGTTTCTTCACTTGCAAAGTTCCCAAGACAATCCCATTTGGCACACCACTCAATATATAGAACATCCAGCTATTCATCCGTCTTCGTCTGAGGCATGAAGCGCAAAAACAAAACACTATACGGTACGCGATACGCGATTCGCGTTAAACGCAGGGACAAGTCTCAACAAAAAATTACCACAAGCGCTACAGGTGCGTTCACGACGATCATTTGCTTGCTTTTGCCATGCCAAGTATCTCTCCCGTTGCCCACATCGACTTTTCAGTTTTTTAAAACACCCGACGCGACGCTGCAAATGTTGCTCATTCGGCTCGCACGTCGCTGGAAACAACTAATGTTGTCGCTGGCGTTGTTGGCGATGCTATACCTCATTTCGTACCCACCTTGCATGCCGGCGAACTTGTTTGAGACGCAACACCGACTGTGGATTGCATTTACTTGTGGATGGTAAATATTTGAATGATATGCTGATATGCATATGTACCTGTACTCGCAGTACTTTCCGTGTACTTGTATATAAATACTTACCCCTTGCAAAGTAAGTAGAAGTATAGTAAGTTTGGATCAAGGGACTGACTAGGCGAGGGATATCCCAAAGGTTTGTACAATATACCGTCAAAGCTATTTATATTTTTTTTTATTTGGTACCTATCTCTGCTTCAGCTCCCCCACGAGGGATATCCCAAGGGTTTGTACAATATATCGTCAAAGCTATTTATATTTTTTTTTATTTGGTACCTATCTCTGCTTCAGCTCCCCCCCCCGTAACTCTTCACACAGTTGCTGGCGCGTGCCCAACTAGTTTCTTGCTTAAGTCTTTGGTTTCGTTGGTTTTCGTTCCGATCAGAAATGAGCCAGGTTGGATTGGACATGTCTGTAGGTTCGATTCGTTTAACCGTTAGAGGCACGATCGTTGCGGCTCTGTTTGGTTCGGTTAGGGGTGTTCGTAACTTGGAGCCCGGTAATTGGAACCGATGCCTCCGACACAACGGAGGCCCCTCCCCTGTCCCCTGTCCTTGGCGCCGCATGGTGGCTGTTGAAATGTTGGGCCTGGTCGCCGGTTACGTTTGCAATTGGCTCAAATGAAACTGCAAGCCAAATTATGCATAATTTTTCTTTGTGCCACGCCTCGCTGAAGTTTTGGGTGCTGCACTCTCCACCCATATGCCATGTCTCATGTCCCATATCCCAATATTCACAAACTCTAGCTCCCCCGAGCATCGGATCACTCTTCCATTCATTATCCATTACTGACATTATCTCTGATTGCCCGCGCTCTTAAGGCCTGCTATCTGCATCTTCCGATTGTGGGTAGAGTCGCTGGTGTTGTCACCGTTGTGCCGTTGGAAACATAGTCTTAATCGCTGAGTACCCAGCAGGCATTACAATGGTTTCTTCCCGCCTGTCTTTTATTTCTTGTCTCAGTGGTTAGCCTTGGCCCGGCCAATTGGCTGGGAACAGGCGCAGGCCCAATGACAACCGTACCCACATTAATCATAAATTCAATCACCATTTTTACATGCATTCTTGCTACATCGAGACAGTGAGCAGTGAGCAAAACACAAGATACAAGATACAATATTGGGAAGAAGCTTGGAAGAAGCGAACGCGAAATGTTGAATGCCCTTGAAAGCAAATAACTTGGACTAAGCAATATTTAAAGTAGTGTGGATATCCTATAGGAGACTGAATGAAGCTAAGATCGGTAAGGGCCCCTTCTGTGCTTTATTGACACGATAATCGATTTAAGAGCAATGCTTTCTGTGCCCTGTCGACGATAATAATCAATCTGTCACTGGGTAAGGCTAAAATCACTCGGCCACATCTCAAGGCGTTCCAATCCATTGCAATTTCATTAAGAGAAACAGAATTGCAGTACGACTTGCACTTGGAAGAATGTCATGAACACGTGCCACATGCAATCACATGAGGCAAAGGCAGGGGCAGGGGGACGGGGAGCGGCACGGGCATGGCCATCAACTTCTTTACCTGACGTCCGGCAACTGTGAATTGCTTTCGTTGCTGCCTTGGGTTTCATTATTTTTCTCTGCTGTTGTCGAGTGTAATTATCTAGCGCGTTTTCTGGCCTGGCCCCAAAGTTCGAACAGATTCCTACAACTTATTGAGGGTACTAGTATGTGCAAACAGCTTAACCCGTTAAAGACTCGAACAAGTTACATTTAAGTTATCAAATAAATATTTAAAATACTACTAAACACGCTAGCGATTGGTAATATTCAAAAATTGCATTAAATGCTCAGGACATAAAACGTCGTAGACATTTTTAGGTTGTATTGTTGTAATTTTATTGCATATTCAAAGTAACACTTGCTGACACTCCAGTAGTACATTAATGTACATATAATATATTAAATGCATTTTTATTTTAAATAGTGCTAATAATTTGATATATATCTATTTTTTAGGAGACAACTGGGCATTTCTTCGCTAGGGGTTAACGCAGCAAATCTTAAAGCTGAAGGTCGCAAGGCGCGAGGTAATTTCAGCTGTTGCACCTGTCATTGCAGTGGAGCGTGAGCGCGACACACTCAACATTGTATGTGGCAAGAGAAGCGTGAAAGAGTCGGAGCTGGTGGAGCGTACATACATATATATCGATGATGTGTAATACTTATATTATGCTAAAAGGCGCAGGTTGGCGGTCGTTTCTCTGTTGTCCCTGTTGTCCTCTAACTCTTCGGAACGAACTTCGCAGCGACCTTGCCAGAAGTGTTTTTGTTGTCTGTGTTTACTCTCTGGCTGACACACTTTCGGATGGCTTTTGGCTGCTCTTAAATAAGCAGTATACTCGTACTACGTTGTATGTTTAATACACATTATTCATATTTGTTCCAAAAGTGAATCATTTACACATTTCACACCGCTCTGAGGAGCTGAAACTTTATTGTTGTGGTGATATTTTAACGGCACTTAACAGATGACCCCGGGTTAAAGAAACATTTTTAATTGACAATTTATCGGGAGAGGTTCCTCTTAAACTAATAAACGTGTTGGCTATTATAAACGAGAGTACACAGAGGGAAAATGCATACGATTTTTTCAAGTGAAGCTAGGAAAAGCCAGATTAAAACAGTGGTATAAGTACAGTCCAAATATTGTGAGGGTGTAGAATAATAATTATTCATGCTTCGAATAATATCACATCGGTCCGTTCGCCAGCCTATCTAATGCTAATCACACACTTGGAAAGACCATAAACTTAAGCACCTGAAGAAGCTTCGCCTGCTAGAAGTACGTAGATCCCATCCATCTATTGCGCCAGCTTCTGTTAACCAAAAGTGAAATCTACCAATTGATCCACATGCTCCTTCCCTCTCCGTATTTTCACCTTTTTTACACTTTTTTGGTGGGACTGCGGACTCCTGCCCGTCGACGAGACCTGTCCCCAAGACATTCTGCAAGTGTTTGCGCTCTATAGCCGTTTTAAGACGCCATTTAATTGCGACGCCTGTCACATGCTGCCTACGCCCCCGCCAGGAGCATCGGGTAGCCGACTGGAACCAAACAACTATAATCAGTCGCGACTATAATCGCGACAACGCCAATTGCTGGGGCGTTGAACAGCACCTGATTGCGCGGCCTGCGTAACGTGGCAGTTGGGAGCGGTTTTCATTCGCTTTTCGGCGCTGATAAGCATCACGCGGGACTCTAAGAAAGTTCGCGAACACCGAGCAGGATTTTGATTTGGCTGCCGTTACTGTCATCAATATTTGGTAATAAATTCCAGTCCCATGGCATTCCAATTCCGATTCCATGCTGGTTGATTGCACCTAGCCATTTCGCAGTTCCAAATTCAGGCGCCGAGGCTGTATCGGCGACTCTTCTCTCTATCGGTTCGCCTGGCATTACGTAAGCTTCCAGCCAAGCTGCTACCTCTCTTTCTCCGCATGTTTCAACCGCTCACCACACAGCTTTTTAAACTAAGAAAACTCTGCTAATGGCGACATCGTAAGACGTTTTTAGTGTACACTACACTGCAAGTGGAAAAGGCTGTGCGAACATCATATGAAGGTAGTTGAGTAGTTGCTATTTTTTTGATTATTTGGTTGAAGCAGAAATCTGTTCGACCTGTTCGTCGGAACTCCGCCAGCACTCCGCGCAGCTTTGCATACTAATCCAGGTCAGCTACTTCCCTAGAAGAACGCACAACCCGCATTCTCTGTTGTGGGGATTAGTCAGCCAGAAAAGATTATATTAGAAACTACAATGTAGTTGGAGAAGTAAGGGTGATTCAATATAGAATTGATCTTTGAATTATGAATATTCTCTTCGTTGGCAATCGATTTACGGAGTGTCGTTAGGACATTAGGTCTTCACAAGTAGTGAACTAATCGGCCGATGACAGATTTTAAATGTACTTCACTTGTATGTATGTTGGTTAATCTATATGTGATTCATAAAAAGGTGATGGTTGATGGTATGTTAATTATACCATCTATGTAGTGTGATGGTTAATATGCAGTACACAAAATTAGAAAGAGTATACATTTTCACTCTATTCAAAATGAATTGAAGTGTGGCTAGGGCATCTCTGCTTCGTAGTACATATTTTCATTTTGCAGTCTTGTTTTTTGAGCCAGCTTTTGTTGAGTTTTTGGTTTGTTGGTAAAAATGCAGGCGGCAGAAACGAGCCACGATATGGGGCCAAGTGGCGGTGTTTGTTTGCTCTCCTGTGCAACAAATAGAGACAGCAACAACACAGCAACAGGTGGACTTGTCAAAGCAATAACAATAACAACAACAACTACAACAACAGCAATTGCAGAAGCAACACCAGCATGAGACCTACTAAAATGCCTCTCCAGATTTGTCATTCGCCAGAAACAAGAGCGAAAATGTTGGTAAATGTGTCATGGTAGCAGCAGCAGCTTTTCGCGCTGGTACTGCACCTCAAGCCCCTTGGCATGGCTGTGGACGTGTTCCTGCTTACATTTCTGGCAATGTTTTTCAACGTAAACGTAAAAAATACAACTTTATGCAAAAGCCGGTTTCGTTGGGCTTGGGTTTGTCTGCCACGCCACAGCCTCGATCCGTTCAATTGACACATATCCTAAACCCATCCCATCCCAAAAACACAAAAAAACTCATATGCTTTTTCCTCTGCGATAGCTGCGGTGACTGCGGTGGCGCTTGTGGTGGTTCGGCTGGTCCCAGCGGACTCGACTCGGTTGTTAATGTCAATGTTTGTGCCGCTAAATGTGAATTCTAATCACAATCAACGTCTTGTTCAATTCGCTTCCAATTTGCTGCCGATGACGCGCATAAAGTTTTCTCTGACGTTGGCCGCCGCGATGGAAAAATGGAAAGGCAAGAAGACATTATTTGGTCGGTTTCTTCAGGGGTTTAGCTGCTTTTGATTGGAGTTAGTGACTCTGAATATAGCTCTTAACTGTCTTTGGCTAGAGTTCTTAGAGAGGGTCCGACCTACCCCACAGTGTAGACTCTCTCCATGAATATCTGGCGAACGTGTTTTGTGTGGCACAGAAAGCCAGAAACGCCAGACACGTAACAATTAAAAACATTAAAAGCCTCTTATATAATCCAGCAAAAACAACGGGCACTTCACACGCTTTGAACCTCCAGGGTTGATCCCCGACACACCACACCCTTTATGAAATTCGAATCTACTTTTGACACATAACTCTGAAAGAGCGCGTAATAAGTGCTATAAAGACGCCAAACGACAGCCAACATGGAGAAATAAAGAAATGTTTATAAGCTTTTGTCCTCTGAAGTATCATAACATAATACATAACAGTCCGATCGTAAATAAGAAATTACTTTTCACTCATTTTTTATTGGATCTGGAAACAATATTGTTAGAAACTAGTTCCACATTTTGCCCTAGTTAGTGGGGAAATGAAATACCTTCATATATAAGTACATACGTCGGGTCTTTTATATGATCTGCAAATCAAAATCTCGAAATTTGAGACGACCACATTATTTAAGCTGAGCAAGTGTTTGGCCGAAATTATGTTAATTGCACAGATTCAGCCCCTACTTGTACATATTTGTATCTTTGTATATGAATCTACGCCCCTGTAGCTATCGCTGCTTCTGTATCTGTAGCTGTAGCTGGGGGCTATGCGAATGCAAATTAGGCGGCAGAGCTCAGAGTTTGCCCTGGAGAATGTGTTTTGGTTTTGGTTTTGGGTTGGCATTACCACGCATAAATTTCCTTACGCCTGAGCAGCTCCAGCGACCATTTTCCAACTGGGCAATAGATGGAGGGCGGCTGGGGCTGAGTCTGTGGTTCCCCTCTCCAGGCAGCATGGAGCTGCAGGGGAACGGGCGAGTTGCAGGAAATGGCGAATGTTTATGCTGAAATATGTTGAGAGGATACTTTATTGAGCGAGAGGAACAATCCGGGGCCGGGGGCAGGAGATCAGTTTGTTCAGCCACAAAGTTGCATAATTAATTTGTTTACAC
This sequence comes from Drosophila affinis, assembly GCA_037356375.1. NCBI lineage: Eukaryota > Metazoa > Arthropoda > Insecta > Diptera > Drosophilidae > Drosophila > Drosophila affinis. The sequence goes on from CM074800.1 coordinate 30,442,923, forward strand.
AGTTGTACACAAACTCAACGCAATTTTCTCGGGTCGCCGTGTAATGTGCAATGTAAACACGTGCAACATCGCTGGGGGCAGGGGCAGGTGCAGATGCAGATGCAGGAGCACGGAACTTAAAGAGCTCCAAATAAAATTTGAAGTGATGGCTACAGCGCGATAAGAATTCCATCTGAAGGACTCTAAATGAAAACGGGACACCTGCCCAAGTCAATAATGAAGTAATGCTAATTTTTAAAGCCTTTTATAACTTTTTGTCGACACCCCATCAGGCTTCTTTAATCCTATTAACTGTATGAGAGGACCAAATTAAAAAAAAGCCTGCCACGTTCTGATGATCAGGTTAAAAACAATATTTTTATTTTTGTCTCTTTAAATTCTCGTCGCATCAAGATCTCTCGAACATTCTTTATCTGATAGGAACTATCTTTGCAAATTCCCATACTCTTCAACGCTGGGATATGACAACCATTTCCTTGTTCTAGATTAACAGAGAGCTCTTTCCCACCTACCGCCAAGTTCGCTTGCGTCTGATTCACTGTGTGAGAGGGGATCCATTGGACACTCCGAGCACTGCAATAACATTAACTATATCATCGATAAAATGTCCATTTCCGTCCCATATTTGTTTATATTTGCGCCATTTGCTTTCAGTCCCTCATCGCTGTTGTGGCTGCTGTTTATGCACTTCCGTGCATTCGAGGCGAGTGCGGTAGAAACAACACCAGGAATGGCGTCAAATGTTTTACTGCCAGATAAGAAGTTTAATTTATGCGAAAACATGTTTGAGGCTTCTCGCGTCTGCTAGCCAGACACCGAATGGGGATATATATACGGATATACGGATATACATGTAGATAGCGGCGCAACCATGATCCTGGCTGGGCCGGACCTTGACCAGACCTGGTCACGCCCCTATTTCACACCCCTCCCCTTTGCTATTGACCTTGCAGCGAAGCGAACTTTAAGCCCAATCAAATGCAAACAAAAAACCTAAAAAACTTGGCCATAAATTTATCGGGATTCGCTTTTTCTGCTTTTGCGGACGTCGATGTGTGTTGTTTTTGCCGCTGTCATGTATTTATTTAACGCCATGTTTTGTCTAGACCGTCGCGCTGACTGACATTGTGGCCAGGCGGCACGGCACTCTCTGATATTTGTAGAGCGATAACTCCTGTTTTATGGTCACCCATTGTCTGCAGCAGCACGAGGAGTGACACTAGCAAAAGCAGGACCGGAGCAGGAGCAGATTTTATGCTATTTCTGTCTGGCACTTTCCCAGAAAGCCGCAACCAACCAAAGCCACCAGCCAACAACCACAGCCACTGCCAAGGGAGCGTGCCTCTGCATAAGCAGGCAGGCAATTAAAAGCAAAGATTCCAGACATTTCAGCCATTCCAGGGTGAGGGTGCTGGCATCACATCATTAATTAGGTCCTGAAGCGTAGATAGTTTTCCCTCTTTTAAGTTTATTTAACAATATTGCCACCTCCTCACCCGGAAACGTAAAGATGCGTTGAATATCTTAACTAAAGGCATGGGAATACCGCAAACCAAGATCGCGAAGCACAGAACGGGATACCGTTTAATATTTTGAATGATTTTTCATTTTTAACTTTTCTTTACATCTCGATCGATCTTTCTTTACATTTTTTTACATGAATAAAAGTTGGGGCGCCTGGCTTCTCAACAATTTTGTTGCATACTTTTGTACACATCTGGCCATGTGAAAACCACGTATCACCTCCTATTGCGATTATTTAGTTGATAGTTTGAGATCACGGCATAGCGGCTATGACGTTTCTTATCATGAATGTGCGATCTCTTTCCGGATTACAATAATATTCGAATACTAGGGTGCAGGATGCCTACCCAATCCGGCAATACCCAAAATGAATTTTCGGTCGACGACATGGACCCAAAAATATTCCCTCTCTCAAAAATCAATATTTTTCAAAATTTCAAAAGCAGGCAGTTGCTGACATCTATTGAGCATATTTCTGTCAGAGGCGGTTGCTTAAATTTAAATGGAATGCAATTTTGCAGCTCTTTGCGCAAACCATTAATTTTTTGCATTTTTGAAAATTGTAAGGTATGGTGGCGGATGAATGAAAACATTATGTAGATCTGAAAATCATTTATTTAAACTATTGGAAATAATGAAAAATAACAGAACAAGAAAGAACTTATATTGCAAATCTCGATCAGCATCTTCTTCTTCTTTTTCGAGCTTCACTCTTTTGCCTGTACATTGCTCCGATGTTGTTCTTCTTTTAGACGTTCTTTTTTCCTTTCTTGTCTAAAGACAAAAACCCTGTGCCCAAAATGCAAATCTCCGCCACTGAGTGTTAACTTGTACACTTCTGTACACAAAAAGGCAAAGAAAATTGAAACTCGTGCTAAAAAATGGTCCGCCACTATACCTAACAAAAAGTCCGCCATCATACCTTACAAGCTATTGGTGGAAATATGACTTTTAATTTAAATTTAAATTTAAAATATCAAAAACTGTTGGCAAAGGCCTAAATATACGTTCCGAATACTTCCCTGACTCAAGTTTCAAAAAACCTTCACTCTGTCACTGTCAAAACACATATCCAAAAAAAATGTATGTATTTTTTTCACCACTTTTTTATTAAAAATCACTTAGAGTTCAAAGCACACGTCCCCTCATTAATACTACTGCATATAAAATGTCAGCACGATAAAAGACATCGACCACAGTGATCAAAAGTTTTAGATGTGACGTTACATGCCAGATATGACAAGACCGCCACCATACCTTACACGCCACGATACCTTACACTCCCCTACAAATTAAATAATGAAAAAATAGCGAAATTTGGGTGGTCACAGAAATAGCACACTTTCAAAATATTTCCAATAATTCATAGAAAAAAAGCTCAAAAGCTATGATTGTTTAACAAATTTAATATTTAGTTGAATATCCATGATTTTCAATAACTGCGTTGCATCTGCGGCCCATAATTTCCACAAGCTTCTGACATCTCTCCTTCGGAATGGAGTTCCAAGCTTCTTGGACACCTGTCCACAAATCGTCAAGATTGGCAAATTTTTTTGCCTTTTTTGACCTTAACATCATTTCATAGATTTTCTATTGGATTTAGGTCAGGGCTTTGGGCCGGCCACTTCAGAACTTCGATGGATTCGTGTTGAACTATCCATGTCACAGGCATATTCTCAAATGTAAATGGTTCCATTTGATTTTTCAGAATATCCGCATACATGAAACGATTCATCATTCATTTCCTTCATAATCTCTCGAGAGGATTTAAAAGGGTCCGCTTTGCTCTACCGCACTATGAGCCTATCCGTCATAGAATCGGTTTTTCTTGGTTTTTTCTTACGATTTTTTTGTTTTTTTGTATGACCATGCCAAATAAGTGCACGAGAACGAAAATTAAGCATAAAGCAGAGGAGAAAACTGATAACGATCATTTTTTTGCCTGTATACCATGTGGAAGAATGCACTTATCGTTTGTGATCATTATTTTTAAAATCGGACGTAAAATATTGTCCAAATTATCGATCGGAATATTCTGTTTTGATTTGTGCTATTTATATGACCAGGGCTGTATGCACATTATTGATATGTTTAAATGCTGTGATATCGGTGGGGAAAAAAAAGAAAATATATCCTAGAATACGCATCATCAAATCCTTGATGAACAATTCGACTTATATGTATACAAATACTTCGCAGTTATTTGGTATAGTAAGCCGATTTTGACCAAATCCCTGGCAACAATAGAAAAATGCACTAAATGCTTATTGCGCTATCTATAGAAATATACGTTTTTTAATGTTTTTTTCTATGAAAGCTCATGTTATACTGAGTCGCTTCGGGCCATCGCTGCGTTTTCATTTAGGAAGACTATGTTTGAGCTAATTATTTATATGGCCAATTTGATATGAAGAATACGGTACAACGTCATCATGATGTTTATATTTTATATTATTATTATATTTTATATTCTGATAGAAAACATACATATGCAATTAAATAGATCAAAAATAAATTGCAAAAAATACATAGTACGGTAACACCCTCTACAAGGGGTCACGGGGTATTACCTGCGCAATGATAACTACCTCGTACTGCTGGCGGATGCATTCGCTGTTCTTAGTCGTGGTGTCTGGTCACCGGATCTTCTGGGCACTCAGTCAATCGGTGGACCGTAGAGAGCCGATGAATGTTCTTCTGGTGCATGCGCCCCACCTCATGCTGCTTCACCGACTTCAAGTGGTTCAGCGTTATATCGCAAGCCTCGCAGTAGTAGGCGCCATTCATGCCCAAAATATTGGCTTTATCCATCGGGGTGCTAGACTTGCAGGTGTAGACACCCAGTGGTTTGAGGGAGGACATCGAGCCGTTGGAAATGCGGTAAATGTGGCGGCCGTCAAAGGGAACCGCCATGTTTCCGCTGATGTAGCTGGAAAGGACACGCCGACGATGTCGGGCCCCAGCCATGTGCATGGCCATTTGGGACTCCGAAGTAATGCTCACATCGCACAGCTCGCAATTCAGCCACTTGCAATCGGTGCGTACCCAGCGGCCAGACGTGTTGTAGTAGCCCATGCCGTTGGGCTTGGAGAGGTTGCGGGCCACCATCTGGTGGCGGCGCCCGTGAAAGTGCTGGTCGGCGTGCACCGTCGATGTGAGCTTGAGGTCGCAGAGCTCGCAGTATAAGTCGATAGTCCTGGCACTGCGCAGCGCCTGCAGCATGTCATCCGAAACGATACTTTGAGTGAGGCAGTCTGGCATCTGCAATGAGCCCACCCGGCGATCGTGCTCCTTTGAATGGTAGTGTTCCATGGCGTTGCGCACTGTCCGCATGGTGGTGTGGCACAGGCGGCAGTTGTTCCAGCGGAACAGGCTGTGCATCTCCGGGGAACCATTCGGATAGAGGGCCTGGAAGCCAGCAAGGTCATCCGAATCATTTAGGACTGCTATGCATAAACGGTAAGGCCATTGACAAAGTGAACTGCAAGACTAAGAGTCAATACTCACCAGCAACCTCGTTTGAGGGCTTCTGATCCCACAGCTTTTCGATCTCCAACTTTTGCTCAAGATGTACCATTTGGCGCTCACCCCTGAAACGAGGCGATGGATTCTTCTGCTTGCGCATTTGCGAAAAGGACTTCAAGCCGTTTTTGTGTGCGATCTTGATTTTGGGCCGCGGCAATATCTTTTTTGAGCTGTAAAGCTGATTTGTGCAGACCGCCTTAAAGCCTTTTTTTGGTTCTAGTGCGCTTTTGGTCAATGGCTGAAGTCCGTTCGGGCCATGCAACTTGACAGGGTATTTCGAATCTGACTGTTGGGGCTGTTTGTGGAATCCATTGATTGGGCTTTTTGATTGCTGCCCCTGAAGCTGAAGCTGCTCGTTTTGCACGTAAGCTCCGGTACTGTCAAGGCAAAGTTCAGGAATCTTGCCTTGGGCGTGGTTAACCGAGTGAAGCTTCTGGACTGTCTGGCAGCAATTCAAGGGGTTCTTGATCAAGCCGTCAAGCTTTCTGATATCCACGGCTTCATACTCGCCTTCTAGGGTCTTCGTCATACAATCATCAATCTCGTCCTGCTGGATCTCCTCAATCTGTAAGGGAGGAGGCTGGTGAGCCCCTACGGTATCCTGGCATTCATTCATCCACAGCACCGAGTGGGCGAGGGGACTTGATTGCTGTTGGTGCAAGGCCGCCATAAAGTGGGCCTTGATCGTCTCGTCCGCCTGATTGGCGGTAGGAGTCTCAGTAAATGTAGAAACTAAAACTGGGACGGTTAGGCTCCGGTGTGGAAGCATCTGGTGAACGCCGGTCTGGGCGACCAGTAACAGATTCTTGTCGGTGGAGCTTGGGTCGTGCCACACACCCATTGTGCCCATCTCATCAAGGCCAGTGCCATGAATGGGACAGGGAGGACGGTCCTTTGGGAACATCAGCCGCAGGGGCTGACACTCTGCATCTCGTCCAAATTCCTCGTAATCTCCTGGAGGAACATTAACATGGAAGTGATAGACGGCCTTCGTGTCCATGCATCGCACGTCCACCAGGACTGGCACATGACCGGACGGAGTGAGTGGCTTGGGAAGGTGAGCAGCAGCCTTGACTATGTTTTTGGCGCCCTCTATGGCAACCACCTCGTGGACCAGCAGCTGCCGGCGGTATGGGTTCACATTGTACTTCAAGGCCAGCATTTTTCTGCTGATGATGATACTGTATTCGTACCTTAGGAGCCTTAGGAACGGGACTGGAAACGGCAGCAGAACAGCGGGGTTTCTTAGGACATCTAATTCTTGGTCCGCCTTTTCGTATTTTACGGAATATGCCGCTTTTTTTTCGAGTATCCTTATAGTTCGTTGCTTTGCACAGATAATAGAACTTGTAATGTCGTTGATTCAGAAAGGTGTTCTTCAATAAACTTGGAGCAGTGCGAAATCCACGACAACTTATATATTATGTGCTATTCTAATACGAAATGTTGGAAAAACATTTGAATTTGTTGGGAATGGTGTTTTAAAAATGTGTGAACGGTTTCTCCACCAGTCGAAAACTACATTACAAAACACAATTACTGACAGACCTAATGCTGTGATGGATTTGTCAATGCTATCAAAAATTGTTCTTCGTGTATATAGAAATGAAAGTGATGTCGACAGGGCTGCATTTTAAGAGGCTATCGATTGCTTGAGTGTTGGAAACTTCCTGCCCAGTGCATTGGCAAAATATATATTGTCCAACACACTCGGCAGCTTTGTTGACGTCATCACATCACGCTAAACCAGAGTTGCAAACCCTGTGGAACCGGTTCTCCTCGGGTTCCTTGCTATGTGAAACCACTGTACATACAGTATACAGAAGTGGTGGTTAGTGGTGGATCTGAGCCCTGAACCGAACCCAAGCAATGCCTCGAAACCGTTAATCGAACCGGTTCCATTTTTATTTAAGGGTTCGGTCCAAGAAAATATAAATATGAAATATGTATCGACAACCCACTGATTTTGGGTGGGAATCGATTCATTCGGCTCTGATGTCGTCATGATGTGCCGCGAGCCGAACGAATTCCCATTTTCTGCCTGCTTGTTTCCGGATCTGTTTTGTCTTGTTTCGGCCCATTTTAGTGTATGTGTGCACATGCATTCTCTCCTATATGTATTCTTCTTCAGCTTATTGACGAACTGACCTACCGCCACAAAATAAATGAAGAATTGGCAGGGTGGGTGGGGGTTAGTGTTGGTGTGACACTTGGGCGAAGAAGAAGTATCTATGCAGTAGTTACTGGCGGTGGCGATTGACCGACTCGGGAGGTTCGTACATGAGTACCTTCCGAAGTAACCCTTTGGTTGGCAAACGCCGAACGACTCAAAGAATAGAAAATAATTTATCTCTGTATACTCTACCACCCATCGTACTATTTCGGTGGGCTGCAGATTTTCGCTAGTAGACAAAGGAAAAGAAAAAAAAAAAAGGAAGAGCAGGCTGCCTAAAATGATGCTGCGCTCAAATGCAACTTAACATAACTTTACAGCAGCAGCTCAAAAAGGAACTATGCATAAAAAGTGTCGTCCGGTGAAAAAGAAAAATTTGACAGCCAATTGAAAAATGGAGAGGAATTGGGAATTGCCGTGTTTAGAAATGGAAGTTCTGTAGTGTTGCTTGGTAAGCTGATTCGTTTTCTCAGCCTCACGTACAGAGAGTTTGCCACTAGTGCGCTCTCTGTCTCTCTCGTATCAGTGAAGAATTGCGTGGAACTCCACGCCGAAAAAATCAAGCTGAAAATCTTGTATGGAGTGTTAGTGTTCATATTGCCTTTGGAATGTGTACACGTATATGTAAATATGTTGTGTAGCACATGCAACAAAAGTGTCGATTAAAGTCGACTGCGCAAGCCGTTTGGAACGCTCTATTGTCGGCATCAATTGTCAACTATTTAATGGAGGAGAACTTCAAATTTATACGCTTCCGATTAAGGATTTAAGGACTGCAGAGATTTCCGCGGAGCTTCACTACCATACAGGTGGAGGCATCGACTATGCTTTATACCAGGGACCGTAATCATTATAAGTTATATTTTAAAAATCACGTCATAATGATTATATAATGATTTTTAGGATTTTCCTCACGGATAATGATTAATTTTGATTAATTTTATAACAATCATAAATAATTATTATTTTTGATCAAAAAAAAAAAAAACTCAAAAATAATGATTATCAATGATTTCTATTTTTTTCGCTTAAAATAAAACTCAACAATAGCTTACGGCTTCCATCTACCACTTTCCGCCGATGTGATTACATACTCTTGATCTGCGATTTAATAAATTTCATATGATACATCACATGTCCTTCAAGGACGACTTTTAGGGATTCAACTATTTTCTATTAAATTTCATTTATGCCTCTATAGTCTGTTGTATGTTCTTTTAAAACAAATCTAAAGGATCAAATTTGTGTGTTTGGTTTTGCCACGCCCCCATTTTTCTCCTCTGAAAATGAGAAAAAATTGAATATTAAACCAAACTTTATTTTATTTTTAATTGTTATTTAATTTGACAAAAAGTAATTTTGAGAGGGACTCGCTTGAGAGATTGCACCTCTGATCCGTTAACAGCAATTTGAGTGCTGAAAATGATCTTTCAACACTCACTTGTGTTGCTGGTGCAGAGTGGACCACCTTGGCAAGTTGATAGAGATGGGGGTATTGAAATTGGTTTTCTTTCCAATATTCCATAATATTTTTGTCCAGACTGACTCGTTTTGGACTATAATTCTCAATTTCAGCATAGCCCTTCTTCAGGTTCTCCAAATGCAAATCATCGTCAGCTTCTTCATCAGAAGCAACCTCAATATTATTCAAAAACTCGTTTAGAAGCGAGCAGGTGTTCGAGTTTTGAGATAACAATTCAGTTGGAGCTTCTGGTGATGTTGCTTCCGTCGGACTAAGTATAAAGCAAATAAATGTTGAGGAAAATGTTCAAGTGCAAAAATCATAGGCCGAGTACCTTACATTGACAATGTTATTATTGTTAATTGATAAGTACAGGGTATTTTACAGTCGTGTAATCTTTTGTAGGATTTCCTACTTACCTTAGTGGCTTATTTGTTTGATCATTTGTTTATTATTGCAACTTTAAAAGCAATCATTGATTTTAAAGGAAGCAAAACCCTTTATAGGTAAAAATTGTTCTAAGAAATGTGTTCGGGGCAGATCCCCGCCAAATAGCGGCTGGCCAAATAGCAGCTATTTTTTGGCCTTCAACCGTACATTTACATTCCTATATACAGTAGCGGACATAGAAATCCGGACACCTTGGTATGGCCTCTATATGCAAACTTTGAACGGGCGTAAAATATGTAAAAAAGATTCAATCGGTTTGGATCTTTTTTCGCGTTGTCTATTAAGTATTTAGTTTTAAATTTCCCACCTAGTGAAGTGTAACCTAAGCTTTAAAAGTGAAAAAAAAAATAAAAAGTGAAAAATGTCGAAAATGACTGAATCTGATAAAGGTGCCATATTGGCTTTGCGATCGGAAAATTTAAGCCTACGCGATATAAGCGCTAAAGTTGGCTTTAGTAAATCTTCTGTCGGAGATTTCTTAAAGAATTTTGAGAAAACCGGATCGTTGAAGCGAAATCCTGGGACAGGAAGAAAGAAGAAGACCAACGACCAGGAAGATCGTATTCTAAAGCGCTTAAGCATGGCCAATCGTTTCAAAACTGCAGAAGACATTAGATTCGAGTTTGTTCAGTCGGAAGGAGTCGATATTAGCACTCGAACAGTACGAAGACGGCTTCAGGATGCAGGACTTAATGGGCGCAGACCAGCAAAAAAACCGGTTTTGACCGCTCAAATGCGTAAAAAACGGCTACATACATATGTACATATTCTGTTATTCTCGCACTTGCTTGCCCTGCTAAACGTTCTCTCAAAGCTCGCGCTTCTCTTCGTTATCTATGCTCGGCCTTATCTATGCTCGGCGTTATCTATGTTTGCCCTATGACAGCCCGTAATATCCAATATTACTATTATTATATCCAAAATACTAAATACTACATATGTACATACTACAACAGACTATAGAGGCATAAATGAAATTTAATAGAAAATAGTTGAATCCTTAAAAGTCGTCCTTGAAGGACATGTGATGTATCATATGAAAGTCATTAAATCGCAGATCAAGAGTATGTAATCACATCGGCGGAAAGTGGTACATGGAAGCCGTAAGCTATTGTTGAGTTTTATTTTAAGCGAAAAAAATAAAAATCATTGATAATCATTATTTTTGAGTTTTTTTTTTTTTGATCAAAAATAATAATTATTTATGATTGTTATAAAATTAATCAAAATTAATCATTATCCGTGAGGAAAATCCTAAAAATCAGAATTTTTAAAATCATGGCTGAAATGCAAACTTCTTACAAAGCTAAAGATTTTGGTATGGTTCACTTATTTCTACGTCCATTAGAAGTGGATGATTTATTTATTACAAAAAAACAAAATAATCATTATTTACGGTCCCTGCTTTATACATATGCATTATACAATTTTGCAACACATTTGGAGTAGTGTTGCTCTAGCTTTTATAGTCTCTGAGATATAGGCGCTAATGAAGACGGACAGACGGACCGACAGACAGACATGGCTAAATCGACTCGGCTATTGATGCTGATCAAGAATATATATACCTTATGGAGTCGAAAACGCTTCCTTCTGGGCGTTACACACATCCGTTATCACCACAAATCTAATATACCCCTATACTCTTCGAGTACCGGGTATAAAAAGCATTTCAACAAAATGGTTGATTTCAAGTTTTTTGCTGCTAGTCCCATGTCTTTGAATCCTTTCACTGTTTCCGTGATCTTCTGAGGGTAAGAAAGTCTGCTGGCAGATACTTGTCAGCGAATTGAGCAACTACCTCGATACTAAACTGCAGTAATATGCGGCAGACAATGGCTATTGGCACACCAAATCGACTCCCTACCATACGATATTCCGCAGACGATCCTTAAAAATGGCATCGGAGTTCTCCACAACATCTTACTCCCAAAATAAACCATATCATAGCTATTGCAATGAAGAAGAAATTATTTAATTGAAAAGAGAAAACATAATCTGCTCTTTACCTACAAGAGTCCAAACGCAAGGAGGACGTTGCAGTTGCAAGACGAATTACAACATTTTTGAGGATAACTCAGCCGCTTCCATGCACTTCAAAGGATTCTTCAAAGTTAAAAGAATCAACTCTATTTCCGACATATTTCGATGATTTTCGAACATTATTTTCATTGTCTACAAAATTTGTCTTCCTCTTCCAAGACGCTGTAGTGTAAACAGCAGTTCTGCTTCTTTGCGTCTTTTCCGATATCGATAGGTAACACACAAAGTGTAAAAAGCCTATACTTCTACCATTTTATAAAACTTCATTAAAATTGCAAAATACTAAGTTGCTGTCAAGTGACTTTTTTATGCATGGTTCTCCTGCAAACAAATCTAAACGACGGGAAACGCTGTGAGCCGCAGCAAAGGCCGCGGCTCTACCTTATACCCGGTACTTAGTCAGTATATACATACATTTATGAGCTTACGATTTATGAAATTTATTATATGTTCGCAAAAGAGACGAATTAAATTTTGGGCAAAAAATAATATTTCAAAAAATTAAGTCAAATTTTTTGAATTTTTGCATAAGCTTTTTACACCTGCTTTTACCTTTTTACATGTACATGTATAACTACATATTCGAGACATTATTATTATGGTCAGAAGGAACAAATTAACCAAATTAAAAGCGCTTATTCATTCCCTCTCTCTTTCTCGCATACAGTACAACTGTATGTTTGAAAAATTATACTAATAGTGATCCGACCTGATCTAGATTCGGCATTCTGTTAGACACGGTCATTTCGCATGATTCTGCGTTTTTCGTTTTCTTGAACCTTAAAAATTGTGAATTCCACAGATTTTCGTCTTTTGTGGGGGCGGAAGGAGGCGTGGCAAAATTTTGAAACAAACTCGTGCTGGTTTGATATCACAGGAGTTTGGATAGAAAGTTTGGTTGCTCTAGCTTTTAAAGTATCTGAGATCTAGGCGCTCATTTGGACGAATAGACAAAACTGACAGGGTCGTGTGTGAGAGAGAGCGAGAGGGAATGATGACTTTCGAAATGATTTTCTTCATTGTAGCTATAATAATGATCCGATGCGATCCAGATTCAACACTCTGATAGAAATGGTAATTTTCTATGATTCTGCGTATTTAGTTTTCTCGTATGTTGAAGTTGTGTACGCGACAGACTTTCGTCCTTTGTGCGGGCGGGAAAGGGGCGGGGCGAAATTGATTTATTTATGATTATTTGTATAACCATGTTTTGAACTAAGTTAAATTTAAATACCTTTGAAATGCAACGAATGCAGTAAAATAAAATGATTTATTTGTATTTGTTTTTATATAATATTATGAAATTTAAATACCTTTGAAATGCAATGAATTCAGTAAAATAAAATGATTTATTCGTATAAAAAATGGATGCTCTTTATCTTTTCATTTATTTTACTCAACGAACCCGGGCTTGGAACCGAACCCGAGGTTCCAATATATTCAAAACCCGGTTATGGAACGGTTATGGAATTTCAACCTAGGGTTCGGAACCCGAACCGAACAGGGGCCGTTTTTTCAGGGGCTTGCGGCTTAGCGCTTAACCTCTATTCATCCGCTGTTCAGCAAAAGTATGCTGTCATCGGACGACAATACCTAAAACGCAATCACCCATATGTAAAAATTTGGAACGGTATTCCATGAATGGAATAGCCATATATCAAGATGAACCATATGCTGACGTAGTCGATGAATATTTTGATTCCAACGGGATGCTCACCGACCAAATCATCTATGATCACGACCAACCCCATCTTTACTGTGATTGCATGCAGAAAGAAGGCTGTCGCTAAAGGGTCATTTTGCCACTCACAGAAATTCCAAGAACTGAGTTGGCAGGGCTTTAAATACCAACACACATCCAGAGAGCCTCGTAAATCTGACACACATGTGTAAGTGAGTGCCGTGGGGTATTAAAATAATGCTTAGCGCGTGATTTGCCATCCTTGCCATCTACTCGGGTATCCTTGGCATCAATTGTCAACGTTTAGCTGGCGGACAAGTTTGTCGACCGAGGCCGCACCTGTGGGGAAGTTTCGACTGGGATGACAACTGCCACTGCCACTGCCAGCATCAATAACACTAATGGGAAAAGGATAAAGATAAGCATTAAATAACACACGTACGCGCGGCGTTTTGGGGCTTATGGTATGCCCTCCCCAGCGAGTCTTGCCTGCCAGGCCTATAGGTATACCATGTAAGATGTGAATGGGAGATAAGTGGGGTGGGGGTGGGTGAAGCCTGGGCCCCAGAGGCATACTTTGTGGGCGGGGCTGCGTACGTGTGGCTGTTAAGCGACACGTTCCTGTCCCCAATGACACACTGCCTCTCGTCACCGTTCTGTTTGCTCTGCTCATTTTTCACATTTCGCGTTTCCGCTTCCGCTTGTTCACCATTGTCGTGACAGTTTCTCGCTTTTACTTCTCCTCAGCTCCAAAACACGAAAATATGCCACACACGTGAGCAATTTAAAGACGTATTCCCTGCGCTTCCTTGCCACCCTGGACATAATTTCAATTGCAAACTTTATTTAAAAACTAGAGCACGCGGCGGGAAGAGATGGATAGAGATGGATAGAGGATGGGTGTGAAATTTATGAAAACGCTGCCGACCGGGAACATGCAAATTGTTGGTGATATGCATTGATTCCTTTGGTAAATTATTATGATGTAAGCCCTCGAGCCATACAAAATCATACTTCACAGCAATGGCTGTCAGAAACATATTCTTCTAGCTGTAACTTAGATCATATCAATATATTGTTTCATTGGGCTCTGTGCCCTTGATTGCATAAGTGAAGGTTCGGCTCGAATATATATATATATACATATATGTATGTATGTATATACATACATGCACCACTTATGGGTACTTCGGGCAGCCATCTAGGCCCCTTACTCTTTTCACTATTCATTAATGACCTGCCTTCGGTATTAATTATATTATATTGTCGAGTAATTATCTCAATGCATCGCTGCTGCTGCTGCTGCTGCCCTACGCCCTACGCTCTCAATCGCTACATCGCCCTTTCCCTAAATTCGTCGTCCGACAAGAGCTGTGAGGGAGGCTCATCAGCAGAGCAGAAAACACTTTTGAATTGATCGTCTTCGTTAGCGTTTGCTCGTATCGTCGTATCGTTAATTTTCGTTTCGTGTCTATTGTTGCATCTCTCGCTAAGAACATAAAGAAAATCCAATCTAACATACACGAATATACATACATATATACATTGAACTCAAACCAATTTGTGTCGTTAATTAAATTTCGCAAAAATACGCTGCTGAAGATGCTCAGTAGCTCAACACACACGTACAGCCAAATCCCGCAGCATCACACGCAGAAATCGGTATGTACCCTTTTTGCATTGGACAGTCGCATTTCATGAGCTTTTACTGCCCTTATGCTGCCCTTTTTCGACTAGCCTCGTGGCCTCTGCTGTTCAAAGCATCCTGGATAGCGCAAAACACGGTCCTGCTGTGCTTCCTTTTAATATACTCCAGGTCGAAGGACAAGCGCGTGTCGATGAGGACTAGCAAATATTTAAGCGTCCTCTGCGACTGGATCGTGAACCTGTACACTGGGTGTTTCGACTACTCTCCGGGTAGAAATTAGGACTGTCTCCGGTTTCTGAGCAACAGACCCGCAACATGCAGTCAAGCCTCAACGGTCTTGATCGCCTAGTTGGTGTTGGCCTCCACAGCGTTAAGTTTCTTGGCTAATACCACCAAAGCAACGTCGTTGGCGAACTCAACCCAGTTGATTTTAGGTGGTATCGGGAGCCGGCTGAGACTAGGTATGATCTGGAACCTTATCATAAAGTATATACATATATTCTTGATCAACATTAATAGTGGAGTCGATATGGCTATGTCTTCTGCCTTTCCGTCTTCAAGAGCGCATTTATCTCAGAGACTACATATAAGAGCTAGTACAATTCGTACTCTCTGATGTCACGCTGTTTCAAGTGTATTTCAAAAATTCACCCCGCCTTTTTCTAACCACAAAAGTGGCTTTTTCTGTTGAAATCTACTGTAAAATATTCTTCCACAAATTCTGTCTAGTTCGTGATAACCAGATCTACAATGCGATTGTAGACCAAGGATCGCACATTCTTTGATATGATAAAGTCGAAGTGCGAGAAGCTCTCGACTTCCACTTTCCGGCTCTCAATGCAGTTAGGCAAACGCATCTGTAGATTGGTGACGTCTGACCCAGAGGACAGCCAATCGTTGGCCCCGTGGTGGAGGGCCACCTTGCACTGCGTCTGCGACAGATTGTAGGATGGTGGGCGGACGGCGTGGTAGCGAATTCGGTTTTCCCTCGAACCGTGGTTGTAGCGCCGGAAGTCGAGACGGCTGTATAGCTGAGCGTAGTGGTGGATCTGCTTGGTGGAGGCACCCTGGGAAGCGTGACCGACGATGATGGGAATCAGAGTCTGAGAAAGGACAGGCAGGTTGAAAGGTTGTATCCAAGTCTGTTTTTGGACCAGCCAAGGCCCGATTCATACCTGATTGACGCCATACCAATTGAAGCCACATAGGATAAAGTCAAAAATTCCGCAAATTAAACTCGCGCTCTCTTTGTCTGAGCAGATGCGTTTTTGGAACTGCTGGATGAGCTCCGATTCAGGAGAGATCTCGTGGCCGCCCAGTTGGTCAAGTAGTACCTATAGGTAAGCCCTGTATGTCATGCCAAGTGTATCAACAAATGCAGCTCCGACTCACCACCAGGGGTCCCTTGAAAGAGCTCATGAACTGAAGCACCGGACTGCGACTCTGCTTCATGTACACCGTCGGGGAAAGGGCCTGCATGAGCGTCACTTTGCTTGAGTACTCGGGGAGTTCACTGCACATAACAAAGAATACGGTTGAGCCTTGGGAGTGCCCAATGTACTGAATCTTCTGGAAATTCGTGCGCTTTAGAATAAAGTCGATGGACGATGGAACATCGATGGTACCGATTTCGTGGAAGGAGAAGTCCCATAAATCTTTCATAGTGATAAACTTTTTCAAGTGCTCCTTTGAGTAGATATTACCGCGTGTGTTTAGCATCCAGACATCGTAGCCCTGCTGGAATAGTATGTAGGCTAGTCCATTTGCCGGTCCAAACATTATCCAGGCGGATGAGCTGGACATGAGGCCATGGACCAGTAAAATGGGCTGACCACCCGGTCGCGGCATGCGGTGTATGCAGAGCTTGAAGCCATCTTTGGTGGTCAAAAAATGGGTCTCTACCTGATATCCATACCGCTTGATAAGCTCAACCTGTTAGAAATAGTTTATGCTTCAGGATAGAATATCCACATATAAAGATGTTCTTATATACGATCTCACCGTTTTCAGTTTCCCGTCGATTTCTATGTCGGCCTGCGTGAAGTACCCTCGGTTGGAAAGCTCTAGATCTATGCCCACCTTAATGCTGAGGTTGCCAAAGAGCTGGCCGCTTGCCTCGTGGATGACGGTGATGTGGAGGATTAAAAGCGCGGATAGCACATTACAGTAAACGATCCGCATCCTGGTACTGGGATAGCTTACATATGGCTAAATGGAGGATGCGCATCGCCTTATATAGGTCCCCTTTGAAATGTGCGTGTCAATACGGATTAATAGTGTGAAATGGGCTACGCCGTGAAAAACGGCGGTACCAATAGTGGGGTTACGTCATTGATGTCATTATCGATGGTTACGGCAGCTTTTTTATTTCCCTTTACAATACAGAGTAGAAATTTATAGCTCGGTTCGATCATGTTTAGAGGTGCCGACTTAAGCTTAAAGATGAACTAGGGGAATGTCGTGTGACGCGGCAAAGGCCGCGGCTCTACTTTAACCCGATACTCAGGCAGTAAATATATATATAGACTAGCGATTTATGTAATTTATCATTTTATGTAATTTATGTTAACAAAAGGAAAAATTAAACTTTGGCCAAAAAAGAATAGTTCGAACGCTATGGCAGATTTTTATATATACAGTGACTCAGGGCCAAAACGATGCAGTATCATATATCGATGCAGTATATATAAAAAGTTTAAGGTGCTACAGATTCTAAACTAGAGGAAAAACAAAAAATGTTGAAACGCCAGTTTGTTGTATGTTTTATCACATTTAAAAGAGGAACTTTATTTGCTGATTAAATATTGCTCAGTTTTAAAAATAAAATAAAAACTTAATATATATCTTAAATACAAGTCCGAGCGTGAAAGATGCATCCACAAACTAGTTTAATATTAGTCGAATAAAACGTTAAAGAGGTATTTTAATACTTAGTGTGTAATTCCATAACCTTTCTTACGGCTCTTAACATACTATTCTTGGAAGAGATCAGCTTCCGATCAGGTTTCCGTGCTTATTTTGTCCATTCCTCCAGCAGAGCTTTTGTATGGTCCTTTTTGCTAAAAATCCTCGGATTTTGGATGTTGTTCTTCCGCGCAGCTCACAAATTTTCCATAACATTTAAGTATGGAGACTGGGGCGGGGAATCATCACGTGCAGTTCCAGATAAGCCAGGACTGCATTATTCCGGACGAATGTTTCGGGTCATTATCCTGGTAGAACCGGAAATCAAGTCGGATTCCTAGTTTCGCGGAGCATTAGATGTTTTCTGTTTCCATTTTTGTTTACAAATGATTATTACATCTGCTTCTACATTTCGACATGTACATGTATAAATACACATACGAGACGTGGAAATGTGTACGAGAGAGAGAGAGGGAATGAGAAATCGCTTGGCAGGCGTTGGGTAGCGGCTGAAATTTCGTTGTTTCGGCAATCTGGTGGACACGGTAATTTCCCATGATTCTTTTTAGTTTTCTTGTGTCTTTAAATAATTTTGAAATACACTTAAAGTAGTGTGATAACATAGGAGACTGGATACAAAGTATGGTTGCTCTGGCTTTTATAGTCTCTGAGATCTATGCGCTAATGAAGACGGACGGACAGACGTACAGACGGAGGGACGGACAGACATGGCTATATCGACTCGGCTATTGATGCTGATCAAGTAAATATATATAGCCTGTGTTGGGGAGCCAACACTACCTCCTCACTACCCCTGGATTGGAATCTGGACAGCTTCGTGCCCAAGCTGAAGCATAAAGACACTCTCAGTGCTCTCGTGCCCCAGACCAGCGCGATCCAGATAAGGGGCAAACTCTATCAGCAGGCTTTGACAATGGTTCAATATGATGAACTTATGGAGTCCATGCAGCGCTGGTCGTTATTCTCTATGTTTATGCGCACATGCTGCAAGCTACATATGTATACTTGAAAATGCTTGTCTTCGCTAAGGGGAGCTCGATGTGAAGGAAATAGCCCACAATTTGTTCTCCTGGTCGTTGAATGATTTCTTTCGACGATGCGAGCTCAAAGACTTTGTGGTGCAGGACCACAGCACCAGCACCTTGGGCTGGGCCGATCAGAGGACTGAAGAGGCTCGGAAGCGACAGTCATAACCAAGCCAGTCCGGCAAGAGAATTTACAAATAATTTGTTGTCAATGCATTCCCACCGCATGAATTTTTAACCTGTCATTTAGAATAACCTCACACATTTAAATATATCGTGTTGTACATCGTATAAGTGCAAGAAGCGTAAACGCTGTTTTCCTTAAGAAGCGCAACCCCTGTTGTCCCTTAGGCCTGTAGATGCTGTAGGCATCTTCGTGGCACTTGCCTGATTGCACAAAATGCACGAATAGAGTTGGACGAGAAAGGGTAATGCCATGTCGCCGCATTAGCGCGTCGGCTAAAAGCAGAGTGAAGCTACCATCTCCGGCGTCGCGTGAAACAAGCCGGAAATTGAGTTTGACTGACAAAGCTGGCTACTCTACGGCTATTTATCCTCCTACGTAGACCCATTCTTCGAGCAGGCTTCTTGGCATATGCTTAGCTGATTAAAGCCAAGCTCTGATTAAAGCTTTCCCATGCACAAATGGGATATTAAGCTCCAACGACGCGACAGAGTAAACCTGATTATCCTTGGCCTTTCTTTCAGGCAACTCTGTCCTGAAGAGCTCGACACATATTAAATTTCATTTCACTGACAGTTGGAATAAGAATCGGGCGCCTAATGAAGGTTAAGCAACTTTTAATGTCCTGGTCCCGGCCATTTTGCAGACCATTAAATGTTCTGCCTGGCAACATGCCATATGTTTCCACAAGGACATAAGCCTTCGGTCTGGGATCATGTCCGGGAAATGATTCAGAAAAACTTTTCTTATCATTTCTGCGCCAAAAGTCATAAAGACGTTGGATAAGTATGCATGTGTATGTGTGTGCCTTAGTGCACGGGCTGACATGACGATGACAGTAATCGTAATTCTAGTCATGGTAATGATGACACTGGAGACGACACCCATATAAACATATGTCGGGTTGGGGCTGGGCATTACGGCACATGGAGTCAGGTCGTGTAAACGGCTTAACGGCTAGCCACACATGGTTAACGATTTGCACCCTTTAAATGCTTGCATTGCAGTGTTTTTGTCCGGCAATGGAATTTAATGGTACCATTTGACTTAGGATCCAACTAAATCGAAAGTTTGAATTGAGGTAATGGAACTACGACTATTAGCCCATTTAGTTCTAAATTATATTCGGCTTAATTCTTTTCCGCGTCTCCTTTCACGCTTGGCCGACTCATATAGGTACACTACAGACTACACAGACATGTACCTACATATTCATATGCACTTATGCTTGTACGAATAGTACCAGTATGGGAACCGACTCCCGGCTAGGCGCCTACTCCCATGTGTTCACACCAGACTCGGACCCCTTCCTAGTCAAGCAGAACTTTGACGCGACTGCCTAGTGGAGTGGGGACTTTAATTTTTTGAACTTTTCCTGTCCTGAATTGTTTCTTGAGAATTTACATGTCCCCACGATTACATGCTCTCGGCATATCAGACCACTCCTCTCTGTAATTTCATGCTCCATTGGCCAGTGAAATCGGCCCACAATCAAAGAAAAGCACTTCCCTCCCTATTCTCCCTCTGGACAATGCTTTAAGTTGTCGAATTGAAATAAATGCTAGTTATTTCGACCGTCTTATCCGAATTCAAATGTTCTGAATTCTAACAGTTCGGTGAAAGTATTCAAATTCCACATTTGCAGCACATTTTTTTTTCCGGAACTCCGAAACTCGCGGACTGCTTTTACGAGAGTCCCCTTGATTTTTTCAGGAATTCGAACGAGATATTCGATTGGCGTTTGCCCAGGATTTTTGCTGGTTATTTATGCAACTGGCCTGTGAAACACTATCTGCCAGCTGTTGGAGCTGCCGCCTCTGCTGCCCGTTCTGCGTGCCATTGCAGTCAGGGCCACTTGTTTCCGCTCGCCATTTCTTTCGCGTGCCTTCTCTGGAGTACATATATTTTGCTGCTGCTGCTTCCCCTCTGCTGTCGGGAGAGCCAACACGAGAAGTCCATTTCGAGATTTATGTACACACAAATTGAATGCGCAGATGGGTGGTGTAAAGAACCAAGCATGGGATGAAGCCAGTGGGCGCCAAACTGAATGAAAGAAAAATGTTAGTTGCTGGAAAAGTTTGGCTGCATTCCTCGACAAGCAAAAAATACAATATAAAACTGGAAAAACAGAGCGATATCCCTTTTAGTGACACTTGCCGGAGGGCTTTCGTACAGCTCAGAGGTACATACATAGGTCTCGTGGAGTACGCTTTTCACCCAACAGCTGCCAAAAACATTTTGAGTGCAGATTTTGGGGGACAGGCATGCGAAGTAGCGTATTCAAAGCAATTAGGGATGGATATGTACATCAGATAATATACTTGGATATTAAAGTAAATGGCAGAAGAACAGTTATACGCCATAGACTTAAAGCAAATAGGTCATTAGAGTGCAGCACAAAACCGGGACGTTGCGAGTCGCGGCAAACAACTATTGAGGGAGCGCCTGAACGGGGAGCCAGCCACATATATTTTTTTGGGGATATGATTTAGTACCAACATTTTTGTTGCTATTTTTAATTTAAAAAGGAAGCATTTTATATTCTTAGAGAATTACGTACATGAAAAAATAAACATTTTGGATTCTCCAAAATCGATGAAACCGAAAAAAAACGGAAACTTGATAACTTGATAAGCGCTTGAAAGGCGTTGCAAAGCGACTGCAATTTCATTGGTTCCATTTGTCTATAACATTGACCCGACCTGATCCAGATTCGACAGTTACGGTACGGTTAATTTTTTTTTGGTTTTCTACTATCTTAAAAATTGTAGATACCACAGATTTGCGTCCTTTGTGGGGTGCCCTCCGGCTCCGCGTGTCAAAATTGTGAAGTACACTTGTACTGAAGTGATATCACAGGAGCTTGGATTGGAAGTTTGGTTGCTGAAGCTCTTATAGTCTCTTATAGCAGACAGGGTCGCGTATGAGTGAGAGCGAGAGGGAACGATGCCATTCGAAATATCGACTCGGCTGTTGATGCTGATCAAAAATATATATATTTTATGCGGTCGGAAACGCTTCCTTCTGGGCGTAGCGCACATCCGTTATTACCACAAATCTAATATATGTATGTATATACCAGTATACTCTTCGAGTACCGGGTATAAAAACACAATTGAACGTCCTATCATACCATAGCATTTGTTTGGAAACTATACCGTAAGCCATTAGCTATAAACCATAACTTGCACTGCTCTATAGCTGCTTATCAGTCCGATCAAAATTAAAATCATCCCAAGGCAGTAGTATAATAATTAGATCAAATGTGACCCTGCCTTAATCACATAAATCATTTGAGTGAGTTTGAAAGGCAATGCCAATTTTGGGCAAATAGTACGTAGGCTTAATGTAGCAAGCGTCGGATGTATTTATGTATACTCGGCTGCACTACCTAAATAACATTCTGAGTACAGCTTTCAATCCAGAGTAGGGCTTGCTTTAAGCTCCTTCGGGCTTATTGTCGGCTCCGCCCTAGCCCCCGCCTCCGCCCCAGCCTTGAACTTCCGCTTGGCTCATTTGTTGGTGCCACCGTAAAGTAAACGAGCCACCAGGTTTGTTGCACTTTGAACATCGGAGCGGCGCGGGAAGTTCACCTCGTTTATAAAGCAGCCTTGCCATTTAGCCCGATGCAATTGTGATTGCTCTTGGCATAAATTAAGAGCGCGAACCGCATTCAGCTTGAAAATCAGTTGCCATTTGGCAGCTGCTGGGCAAAGGTGTCACGTCTTCGTCGCTACCCTGCTCTTGGCTCACCCAGAAATGAACGGCCCGTTCTATGGGTTTCGCCTTAGGGCGGGTGTTTGTTTCATTTGCGTTGTCACCGAGAGTTAACCTGGCCTAACCCTTGAAGAGCCAGGAAGGCTGTATCCCGTCCTGCGACAGGCATTCTGCCCGGCAAGCTGACTGACTAGTTGGATTGCTCACTGCATGAGCAGTTCAATGCCCCAAATGAACTCCATCGCATCTTCTTCCATTTAAGAGCCTACCCCGCCTGGGCGTATCCCTAATACTAAACTCAATAATCGCTGAATGCGCGGCTGGCAACATTGTCTTGTGTATGCTAATTTCATTACAATGCAGTTGGATGGCTGTGTTCTCGTTCTCCCGAGTTCTCGCCGAGTTCTCCCAGTTCCAGTCCCGCGACCAGTACACTGCCTTGTCCGGCCAGGACCCTTCTCAATGCCCAATGAATTATGATAGACGTTGTCATGAATGGACGGGCGAGCACAGCGTGTGGTCAGCGGCCAGCGGGCGTGGGCTGAGGCCTGCGGCTCTCTGCTTTCGGCCCTAGTTTGCGTGTGTGTTGGCCTGGCCGTGTTTATCTCTCGCCAACGTATACTTAGCACATTGCGTGGGGGTGGTGTGGGGACAGGGATACCCGCCATGTACACGCTATCAGGAGATTGCTGGCTAGGCGTTTCGCCCAACACGCCTTTCAAAAAAAGCGGGCGATGCGGAGGAGCAGAAATGAAGTGCTTAGCGCCAGGCAACTCACTCACAATGTCGGCAGGATAACACTGAGAAAAACTGGACCTTTATAAGACACATTCTTTTAAGGATAAAAGGAATATTCCGGATGGGATCTAGAGCGGTACCTCTAATACAAGCTTTAGGTTTGCAGGAGATCGGTTTGTCGAAATCGATAGGATTCAAGTCTAAACAGTAGGGGAGTGTAAGGTATGGTGGCGGACTTTTCATAGCTGGCATGTAACGTCACATCTAAAACTTTTGATCACTGTGGTCGATGTCTTTTATCGTGCTGACATTTTATATGCAGTAGTATTAATGAGGGGACGTGTGCTTTAAACTCTAAATGATTTTTAATAAAAAAAGTAGTGAACAAAAAATAAATACATATAAATATTGACTTTTGAGAGAGGGAGATGCAAAAATCAAAGTGTCCGCCACTATACCTTACACTCCCCTACCAAATCCTACAAAAAGGGTTACAAGAAACACTCATATAATGGGTTTAATCACATCTTCGAGTTACAAGTAGTGATGTCTATCAGAGGCTGTTGAAATTGAATGAATAGTAAGCCAATACCTTCATGTCTTTATGAAACTGTTCCTTTGATTGTGTACTTGTGTACGAGTATCTACAATTGCTTTTGTCCAGAGTGCATGAACTCCGTCTGTTCTGTATGCAAAATATTAAGGTACTTTACAAGAACCTAGTGAAAAAATATTATTGTAATTCGAATTAGTTCTTTACACTTCAGTTCTTATTTTTAAATATATTCACAGGATCAAAACGTTCTTCAAAGAACAGCTCTCTAAATAAATATGTGAGCCGATTCGTAGTAGAACAGTTGGATCCCATCCAATCTTAAAATTCTCCGCAGTGTAAGGGGAAATGGTGAGGGGCGGAACCCTTTGACTGCGCCACTTCATTATAAACATTTCTCAATTGATTATCGTTAGTTTTCCAAGGGTGAGGGCGAGTGTGCGTGGGCGGTGTGTTCGTGTGTGATAACGCCATAATTATGCCCCTATCCTTGGCGTGCTCGGCGCTGTTATGACTGCGGTTGTTTCCTCACCGATTATATTTGCACGCATGTCCTTTACGCTGCCACTCTCGGATATTGTCCGTGCGAGGGGCTCTGCCGTGTTTACGGCATTTCGGGTAGGTTCCGCTTTTTGCTTGCGCCTCTCACATCTAAGTAAGTAATCCACATAAACGGCTCTTGAAATATTTCATTATCGTAATGAAAAGGACTCGAGTAAGTTTATTCTTTTGCTTTCCAACCTTTGCATGAAGTCCATGTTTGGGCTGTGGGTATTGGTAATGAAATGGCCAAAGTTGCGGCCATGGCTATGCGATGGCATGGGCGAAATGCCAAGATTGGATTTTCGTTATCCCGCAAGAGAGTTCCATGGGATTTTTCATATCAATGAGCTGACAAGTGACAGACAATTCAAGAAAATATTAATTATGTAAACTATGAGTGCGTGGAAATTAATTAGTGTCTCTACCCCCATTCATAATATTGTCCGGTTTTCTCTGGGCAATTAGTCGGGAAAATACGTTTTCATTAAACAGGATTTTAATTTAATTAATTTATGACTGAAAATTAAGAATCATATTAAATTAAATACCGATGCATCTCCCAAAATAACTGGCAAAAGGAGCACTAAGCCGCAGGAAATTGGCACAACCTTATAAATATTTTATCCTTTCACCAAAGATTGAAGGCACATTCCACCCCGACTTCTGTAGGGCAGTGTTAAAATCATGTTTTTACGGTTTACTCGCCCCGCAGCTGAAAGTCTTCTAGATTTCCATAAATTAATCAATTCCTCCGCCATTGCTGCTGTCAATTGTAATCCTTTATCACTCGTTCATTTTACTGATGGCCGCCAATCAGGATGTTCGGGCCACAAGGATGCGCCTGGTAGATCCAGGCTACGGACCCGGACCCGAACGCGGACATGGATCCGGATTGTCTGCCTTGGTCGAATGCCTTCTCAGTTGCAGCTCGGGGCCCGTGACAATGCACAAATAATGACGTAATTAATGGAAGAGCATAATAATTTTTTTATCGACCGAAATTAACAAGCAGTCGACACGTCAGTCCCGTCCCCTAGACTCACCGAAGCATGACGAGAAGAGCAGGCCACATGTACATATATTTATAGCCACATTCCTCTGATTCTGTTAGTTAAATCAACTTTAAATTGCATTAAATATTAAAATTAATGAACTTAAATTCAATGCCCACGCCCGTTTTTCCGTTTCGTTCTCATTTGTGTGTGTCCGCAGTACGATTCGCTTTTTAAATCTGCACAAATTTCCGAATGTGTCAGAGATTTGGAGCTGCAGACCCTGACCCTGAACTTGTCGTTCTGGAAGTAGCACTTTAAGGCCGGTCCCGATGGATGTAGTGCGACACGTGCACAAAAGTAATTAAAAAATGCAGACAGAATGGGGCCGTGTTGCAGGGCAGGATCGGCTGAGAGGCTGAGAGGCTGACAGCTAAAAAACGAATTGTAATTGGCATCCAGTTGGCTGCGAGTCAAGTCTGGCACCATCCCAAGTGGAGTCTGTGCGAGGCTGGTGGAGACTCCGACCCCAACCTCGTCACCAACTTGTCTGTCCTTACACTTGGCTTTAACCTTTTCTGAAGTTGTGCCTTTGACTAGCCAGAAGAATCGAGTCCTGGCTCCGGCCCAAAGTTGCCAAAGTCGTAAAGTTCCACCCGACAGTTTAAGCAGCCCAAACTTCTGACCTTCATTCGCCCTGTCTACTTTTTCACTTTGACTTCACGCACTCTTGTTTCCTGTTTCTGGCGCCATAATGAGCCGAACTTGGCCGAGCCATAAAACAGGCCCCACCCCCCCGCTGCGAGAGAAACTCTTTTTGGACACGTCTAAAATTTCGCATGCAATTTTATGCGCGCGTGATTAAAAGTCACGTGCTTGGCTTCCAGAGGGGGCCTGAAGAGTGTAGAGGACTTCGGCAGCTGCACCTAATGTGGGCTCCCGAAGACGCCAACAGTCGAACAATGCTGATCATAATCTGGGGCAGCATGCTGCTAACGAGCCCAGCTAGGCAGCTTTCAAAGACCTTTAAAACCAAGAGCGGTGCTCCTATTGTTTCTACTCCAACTAAAGGCTCCAACTAAAGGCTATCCAATTGATTGGTCTCGTTTTCATTGCGGTTTAAGCGGGTTTCTGCGTCTGCCCCTCTGCTCCTCCACTCCATTATTGGGTTGCTTGCAACATGCTTTGGCTCTGCTGATTGTCGTGTGATTGGCAGCTGGCATCCGAACACTCGTAAGATACAAGCGATGGCAAAGAGAGACGGTAAGAGGAGCAGGCAATGGTTAATTGTCGTGGCACGCGTCAGTCCTGAAAGCCACCGCCTCCAAAATGGGTCCACCTTTTAAGGTTAGCCCAGAAAATTCGGCAATTTGGCTGACAGCTAAATCTGTGGGCTGCGGGGCTAACCAATGTGGGTCAAAAGGGCAACGATTACCAGTCACTTTCTCTAGGAACATTTCATTGGCTCCAGTGGTCTAACATCTTTCGAAAACAGATAATTTTTGTTAATTTAGAGCTAAATTTACGAATCGACACTTCACCCGATGTAATTTTAAAGCTATTCAAGAACTGTCCATGAAGGTTACGCTTGTCAAGCATGAAACCAAGACTTAAAATTCGACACTCTGCCAAGAGACTTGCCACCACACCACACTCACCACACATAGAGCCCATTCCCAGGGCCTGTCAAGCTGCCAGTTCCCCCTTGCCTCGTTCTGTCTGCCTCTCGGCCTGTCTGCTTCTCGGCCTGACTGCCTGTCTGCCGGCTCCTGGCAGGACCAACATGTGGTGACAACGCCGAATTAAGTTATTTGTCAAACGTCGAAACGTTGGCCAACATATCAGACCAGAACGACCAGACCAGAGGCGAAAAGGAGGCCTAGCCTGGGCCCAGATTGAATGGACTCGAGCTGGGAGTCGCTCCGACCCGCTTTGTCAGCCTGTCAGCCATCGCCGACGACAGCAGTTGCTGCAAATAAAGGAAGAGCAAATATTTTATGCAAAAGCCGGAATCAATTTTTGCCAATCAATTGTAAAAAAGGAGGCGATGACATAGGCTCTGACGGAGCGCGGCGATTCCAATGTTTGCTGAACGGACACTGGACGATATCTACTGCGCATCCACTGCGGAATTAAAAATTAAATTTTCCAATTAACCCCGCAAACATTTCTTGGATTTACTCTTTGGTAGTCTTTGTCAGTGGCCAAGCAAATTTCATTACAAGGAAACACTGTGTGTCCGGTTTCCCCATTCCGATGTTTAGTCGCCTAAATCCTTGAATCATAGCCAGTGGTGAAGACTAACGTAAACCACTTATATTTTTTGTTATTTTCAATGCCCACTGTAAAAATCGATTGTTACCACACACACACGCACGGCAGCGGCCTTCTTTCGTGTCTTTATACCGCCTCCATCGATCTCGCGTGCTCCGCCTAGCAGCAGCTACTCGGCTTTCTTTCCTTTCCCTCGCTTGCATTAGGTCATTCGGCCCGCCTGCAACTTAGTCGCGCGCTGATCTTTGTAGCCATCATAAGAATCGGTCTTTGACATTCATACTGACACACACAGCCACCTATGGACCTACATATACATAAGCAACACGTCGGCTTACATATAACAATAAACTGTGCCTTTTATTTTAAACGCTTGTCAAACATCGCAACTGCTAGTGAAAAAGCTCATTAGCTTAAGATTGGGATATGACCAGAAAAGGATTGGCATTGACTCTGGGACAGGTGTTTAAGGAATACTAATGTTAGAGCTGGGAGCCCTAACTGTTGCTAATAAAACATTAATGTAGTCATATATATTACACTGCGGATATAACTACAAGCTGGCCGATCCTATGTCGCTGCAGATATAAAATACAAGTCAACAACACTGATCAGGCAGGGAAACCTAACCATTCCACCCTTAAAATATGGGATGGAACAATGCATATTTGCATTACGGATTGTAGGCTTGTCATTAAATATCAATATGTCCAATATGCATATCGTATCGGCATATCGTCTAGCCGTTCCAATTGATTTATTCACAACATGAACTTTGCCCTTGTGGAGCTCGACATGGATCATTCGATCTAGTTTGTGCGAAATATAATTTATATTTATACACACAAATATCTATCTCCATACTCATACTCGTTGTCGTAGTTCAACTGGAAATGAGTTGGCGATGATTCTCCGATAAGCGTGACAAAAACATTCGAAAAACAAGCAAAAAAGCTGAAAAAGCCCGCGCTTTGGCCGGTGCTAATTATTATCCATTGGTGGGAGAGGAGCTTTGTTGTGACGGATCAGGTTTAGTCACGGATCGCCAATGCTTTGGTCAGGAACGTACGCCATGCAAAACGCTGCTTGGATTGTCGGCCCTCTCTGTCTCGCGCTTCTGTGCATGCGGGTGACCGGGGGCTACCTGGAGGACAACTTTCCAGCCAGCGTGGTAGAGGACGCCCATTTGAACACGGTAGGTGGTGGGCCCCAATTGCAAGGGAGTTGATGCCCTAGCGGAATTCTCTGTGTTGCAGCTGCAACTCTTGGAGAAGTACAAGTACCCGGCAGAAGCCCATCAGGTGACCACCGACGACAAGTATATATTGACCATTCACCGAATTCCACGGCCAGGGGCCCAGCCCGTCCTGCTGGTACACGGACTGGAGGACACCTCTGCCACCTGGATTTTGATGGGTCCACACAGTGGCCTGGGATACTTTCTGTACAGCCACGGCTATGACGTGTGGATGGGCAACGTGCGGGGCAACCGCTACTCGCGCGGCCACCTGCAGCTAAACCCCAACACGGACCGGGCCTACTGGAGCTTTTCCTGGCACGAGATTGGGATGTACGACCTGCCCGCCATGATAGACGGTGTCCTTGCAAAAACAGGCTTCCAGAAACTCAGCTACTTCGGACACTCCCAGGGCACGACTTCGTTTTTTGTGATGGCGTCCAGTCGCCCCGAGTACAACGCCAAGATCCTACTGATGAGTGCTCTGGCGCCTGTGGCTTTTATGGGGCACGTAAAGGCTCCTCTCTTGGGTATAGCCCGAGTTGGCATCAAAATGCTGGGCGAGTCCCTTGAGCTGTTCCCACACTCGGAAATGTACCTCACCCAGTGCCTGCAATCGGCCGGCATGTTCAAGACCTGCCTGCGCTTCTACTGGCAGGTCGTCGGAAAGAACCGCGACGAACTCAACGTGGTGGGTACTCCGTCGAAACCTATTTCCAATTTTCAAAGGTAACGTAACGCATGTTTTTGTATTTTCTGTTAGACCATGTACCCTGTGGTGCTTGGTCACATCCCAGGTGGTTGCAATGTCAAGCAACCCATTCATTACATGCAGATGCAGAGATCTGATCGGTTCTGTCAGTACGACTATGAGGCGAAGGAGAATCAAAAGATGTATGGGCGGAGCACGCCCCCTGATTACCGCCTGGAGAGGATTACTGCACCGGTCGCGCTCTACTATGGCAGCAATGACTATTTTTCCGCTGTCGAGGACGTTCAGCGTCTGGCCAAGATTCTCCCCAATGTGGTTGAAAACCATCTGTACAAGAATTGGAATCACATGGACATGATCTGGGCCATTAGTGCCAGGCGTTCGATTCAGCCTAAGATTCTCAAAGTAATGCAGTACTGGGAGTCCGTTGGAGGCAGGCAGTATGCCGAGGCTACCAGTAGTTTTCCGTCTGAGGAAGAGGTTCCTCAGCCGGTAACAGCACCAATCCTCGGCGGGGCGGGAGATTCTGAAGATAGCTCTGATGATGGGACGAATGTTGGCGGAATAAATGGAAAAGAGCAGGATGATGGAAAAGGACACGACCAATAGCTGGATGCATATTATGAGATATCTTTTGAGGAGTAAAGTTGGATTGGTATGTTTCTGAAATTCCAATAAAACCAGGCGTTGGCCTTAACGTTAAAATTCCTGTTGCTCAGTTTCTAACCTCGTATACTTGGGTGAAAAAGGAAAAGAGAGTCGGCAGCTACTCGAAATGGTTTTCCTCATTCTGGCCGACTATAACAATATACTATTGATGCCTCGGCAGCCTTAAGCTGCATCTAAGCAAAACGGATACCCACACACGAACGGGGCCCAAAGCCGAAAGAAACGAAAACTTCCATCTTCTTGAAGCATGACGTGGCCGCCGGCATACATTTGGAGGGGAGTGTTGTGAGGACTGCCACGGGTAGCCTCCGTTCAGCTCCTCCGAATCCAGCCACAGCTTGGGTTCACGCGCACCGACACTGTGAAGTCAGAGAGGAGGCTACTCCTTAAATACTAGTACTCTGTGGACTACTTACCTACCGTAAACGCAAGCAGTTAAATCGATCTGGTAATTTCCCGGGGAATGTGTCTCTCAGTTCTTTCCAAAGCCGTTGCACGATGTCAAGGTAGATTGAACCGAAAGCCCAAGCCCCAGAAACTTTCTTGCTCACCAGGAATAGTCAGTTTGCTAAGATGAATAGTGAAGATGAGCTAGATGAAGGTCAGGGCATGGGAGGTTAGTCTTTTCTATTCTGCATAACCCTCGCCAGCCGAAAGGATGGAAGTTCAGTAAAGAAACTCTTGTATGACTTGGGCGCAGACAGTTCGTCCAACTTTTCTTTGTTAATTTCCATCACGACCAGTGAAGAGTCATCCGAAACTGGATGCCCAAGACGCTGTGCACTAAAGGACTCTCGTTACCTCTCGTTGACTTGGACGCTTGGGATCCTCGATTCATTCAAGCGAGGATTGTTTCTAGAGCCTAGTGCCTAGAGCATTGTTCATCTGGGTCTGTGTCTCTGGTTCCGCCAATCCTGTCCTGTCAGAGAGAAGGGATTGCACATGGTCAGCTTCTCTTTCTTCCAGTTGGCGAACTTCGAAATATTGTTGACCCCAAAGTACCTGAATCCTGCACCAGTCTCGGCTCCAGCAACAAGAGCTTGGGGCTGCGCAGCCAATAGACCCACGCACAGCTGTGGACCTTTCGATACTTCCTGCAGGTTAACACTGGGAGTTTATTATAGCTCTATACTTTGCGCTGACTCTCGTTTCCTTACATATACAAATCATTGATGTCTAATGTGAAGTCTCGGTGGTTCCGAGGAGTGGCAGACCACGTATTTCCTTCACATTCCGTCGCTGCCTGTGACCAAGGTTCCACGTGGCGAACTTGCAAAGAATCAGGAGCAGTAAGTCCAGCACCGCCAGTATGAAACGGGCCATTTTTTTGTTGTTTAAAAGTGCGCATTTGTAATCACGGTGTATTCACGGCTGGATATCGATTCAGAATGAATAACACAGTAGAATGGCCCTACCGAATACTCATTTGTGGGTAGCGTAAGGGTTTGAAGCAATCTACATATATATTTAGCTATTTAGTCATGTCCGACTTTAAGAAATTTGACCAACAAAGCTGGGAATAAAGTATTACAAATACCAAACAAATTGTAACCGAAGGCTTGTGTACACCACATACAAATGTATGCAATGATTAAAAGCTGAGCTAGGGGTGTGCTGCAGTCGAATCACTCGACTGCAGCAGTGTTAGCTGGTTTCATATATGTATGTACATTCGGCTTGGAGAAACTACAACAATCACGTGCCATATCCACCACATAGCCGCATTAGTGGGAACCCCCAGAAACGCTCTGGGAATTCGGAAGCGCAGCGAGGCGCGAAAACATTTACTCAACACTTAGCAGCTGTTGGTTGGTTTGCGGGTTCCCTGTCGGGGATCGTTGCCGGCGACGTGCGGCTAAAGTTTTTTATGATTTATGAAGCAGGCGACGAGGATGGAGCCGCTGCTGGAGGTCCTGATGTCTGCTGTCGTGGCGGTTGCGGAAATGGCAGACTCCCAGCGACTCCCAGGCCGTGGGCCAGGCGTTTCCGGGCGGGTGCGGTAGCTAAGCGCTTTCCCGTGTCAGTTTTATCAACAGCAAGAGCTCACTCCAGTGTTTTCTCCCCAAAACCCGGATATAAAAATTGCACTTTGATGCGTTTTCCTCGCACAGAACTGCAACTACAATGCTGAAACAGTAAACAATGTGTAGCCGAAATAACAAAAGTTTCTTTGGCGGTTTTTCTCCGCTGCGCTCATTAAAATGTTCGCTTAGAGCTAGAGCCACCTCCTCGTGGACCTCCTTTTGTCTAACACAAACACAAAACAATGAAAGCTTCACAAACGAGCATGGATGTGCCCACGCAATATAGCGTACACATATACATATATGCATACATATACATATGTATGTATATACTCGTATAGTGGTATTCCGACTTTTGCAGCTGACACATGCTGCTTTCTAAGCAAACGTGTCGCTCGAGCTAAGTGTGTAATTTATAAGAGTGTTCGTCGGGTGGGAGGGTGCTGGATCTGGTATAGCCAGGATTTGTACGGGACCACGGGAGTTGTGTGCAGAATGAATGCCGAAACTCTACAACAGAATTCATAGTAGTATTGTTGGCGACACATTTCGCTCCTCTCCTGAAAGGCTGCTCCCAACAAAACGGCACAACAGAAATCCATTTCAGAACAAACGGAGGAATCCGCACAGAAATTGGCACAATGAACGCTCGGCCGCGTGAGGCTTTCCGCAAATGGAGAGCGCTGGGAAAAGTGAAAATGGTGTGCAAGAAACCGTTTATTGGGCCACCGCTTTGCAACATACATGCAACGTGTAAATTAAAAAGCGACACGCTCCGCGGTCTTCTCTCCCCTAATATGGAATCTATGGTATTTCCGTAGAACTAACTTCATTTTAGGAGAAAAGTTAGTTTAAATTTGATTACGCGTTTTCTCATATGTATTTTATTTCGATTCATAAACTCATTTACGTGTGTGCCGTTGTTGCATATGCAATTACATTTTTTTCTCTTCGGATTGTTTGCATTTCTTTAATATTATTACAATTTTAAATATTTAAACATGCATAGTACTGGTAATTAACTTTAATTGTTTTTGGGTTCTGCCGTAAATTGAAGAGTATACATAGTTTTTACGTACACGGGTTTTCAGTTTAATTTTATGCATTACACCTTACAATAAGTACGAGTACGTGAGACAGAACTAGAGTAGCCGAAATTTATTTAAAATATTTATAAATATTTACAGAAGAATAGGGTACAGAACTTAATAGTTTATTAAATATTATTATTCAGACGCATATTGAATTTTCAAAAGCAAATAGGTTGGCTTCAAACTGCAATTAATTTCTGGAGGCCTTCAATTTTGTGCAATTTTTGCAGAGTGCGTTTATGCTGCTTTTTTCACTCAAGTTCTTTACTTTAGGACGTTGATGTGCAATGACTGCACCATCAAGTGGCCCAAGCGACACCAGCCGATGGCTGTTACGCGCGGATCCCAGGCAAGAACGCAGAAGTTCTGTGTTTTCGATTATGGTTTTTTCGAAATTTGAGTACCGCATGCCGCACATTCGACGAGGCCCTTCCCTGTTGCTCCTCCTTCTATCGCACTTGTAAAATTCAGTCTTTAGAATAAAAACCCAACCCAACAGTTGATTTTGATTCGATTTTAGCCTCGATCAAATGTGTGTATCAGTGTATAGTATTTTCCGTAATAATTACCTCTACACACACACACAAACACACACACGTACAAATAGAAAGAAAAAATACAAGGTGGACGACCCATACAGATGCAAATTTGTAGCTACCCTAATTGCTAATTGGATTTTAGCCTTAATTTTTTCATTCGCATGCGTTTAAATTTAATTTGGTTTTTGGTGTTGCACGGTGCATGATTTTTGGCTTTGTTTTCACTGAAAAACATCAAAGATTGTTATCATATTTTACATACAATTACCGCTGGGTTTTTTTTCAATTATTTTAAATAATTTACTCCCCGTTTGGCGCAGCGTTTTACAAACATTGCCTAAAACTACGAGTAGAGATACATACGAATAAATGTAAATGGAGATATGTCGCTGAACCTTGCCCGAAACTACACAAATACATATGTATACATATACAATACATAAACATGTACGTAATATTGTAAGCTGCATGAGTAAAATGTTCATATTCGTAAGGTCTGCTTATACGCTATATATATAGACACCGATAACTGCTGATCGCAAAGCTATATGTACACAATTCGCTAATTCGCTGCTCTACATGGCACACGACCTAAAAGTAATCCATCTTGGGCGCATCCATGGCCGTGTGCATCGTCAGGGTGACTCCACGGTTAATGCTCACCGCCGGGTAGAACACCCCGTACAGATCCCGGAACGCCACCGATCCCTGCGGCATTTCGTTCACCAGGAAGCTGAGTGTGTGCCGCTCCAGATCGAGAAGAACACCGATGGTACTTCCCGTAGTGATGCCTCCCTCCACGCGTCGCTCATGGATGGAGTTGTGCTGGAACCAGGAGCGCTGGCGATCGATGTACATGGCGAACGACTTCTCGTCCTTACCTGGTGGTGGATGGCAGGAAGCGAAGAGAATGTGATTAGTTTTTACTTAGTATTCTTACTGGTTTGGGTTTCGGCAATAATTTTAAACAGCTAGTTGGCTGTTGGGTACCACCTGACAGCGCAACTAACGACCCATGAAAAAGTGTCTGAGTATACATACATATGTACATATGAGAGTGTATCCATGAGAGATTAACTTTGCAATGACCATTAGACTATTGGAATTCTAGTACTTCAGATTAATTCACAAGCCAAATGGGTGATTTTGGTAGGACAAGAAAGGCAGATAAAACCAGAATAGAACCTCTTTGCGCAGAATGACTGGACGAAGTATTAGAATATTTTATCTGGGTTTATTGTTATCTCGTATAATAAATTGCAACATTTTTGATGAGACCGATTTTCGTTCTTTCTGGTGCCAGATTTTGATATTACAGAAGACTTACAGAGACATTGCAATATACTCGTACATACACACATACTTATCCCTAGAATCTCTAGTAGAATTAGTATGTAAATTAAAATAAATGTACATCCCAATGAACTTTTAACTGCTAGTGAAACCGAGCTACAACTACTGCTTGTTATAGTTAGAGTATGAGATCTTTATGGAAAACTATGAAAAGATTAGTCTAATTTAAGTAACTCTTCCCTTTCATGTGAATCGCTTTCCGAACTTTAAAACGTATCCAGATCCAAAACCCATCCTAGACCTTGTCTTTCCCGTCTTTCTCTGCAGTTCTGTTCTCTCAAATTATAAGTGACAAATGCAACAGGAGCCGGAAGAGATGGCCACACGGGAGACAGAACAACTTGGAAAACTGCAACTGATAGTGTCAGTGTCAGTCGCTAGGAGGAGACGCGCGTGGTGCCACCTGCTCTGCTCCATTGCTTTCCCCTCGCCCACTTCTCGCTTGAACATTTTGCATATGAAAATTTAATTCGAAAACTTGAGCGTTGAGCATAGAGAACTGTTAGTACTGCTGCTGCCGCTCCTTCGGGGCACGTGTTAAATGGCGCGTGAGTTGCCTGAAGAGTAAATTCTGTAAGTGAAAGAGATACAGGGCAGGACGCCTTCTTCTGCAGCTGGAGGGGAAGCGAAAAGAATGATGCCTGCCGATTCCCGCAAATAAACTTTTGCATTTGACAAAAGTTAAAGTGCCGCACTTTTAATTACTTTTGTCTGCACTGAGAAGAAGTCTCCCCATCCCCACCCCATCAGCCCACAGCTATCCACAGCCACGCACATTTTCAATCAATTTGCCGAGGCATCCTTGGAGGCGGCGGTTCTACGTTTCTTTGTTTGTGTTTGTCTCCAGTGGTCGTCGCAGCCCTCTCGCCGTCCGCGCCCCCGTTTGAAACCGTTGGAAACTGAAACTCGCTTAGAAGTTCCGCTCTTCACGCACGCAACAAGAAGTGGCAAAAGTTTGCTCACGCCCACCAGTCGGCTCCTTATTTTATTGGCTTGGTATTGCGAGGCGGGCGGCCAAATGGCAAAGTTTTAAGCGCTTCCAACATTCCCATTCCCCATTCACCTCCTGCACATCTATCTATAGCTGGTAATTTTCCGCTGATAATACGTATTGGGTATTTTGTCAACGCCAGAATCAACAGTATTTGTTGTGCAGATTTCCCACTTTTAGTTTTCCTGTGAAAGGTTCTGTGCGAAAGGTTTTCATTCTCCACCTCGCCGACCACTCGCCGCCTGCTCTGAATTTTTAATTGAATCTCAAATGCAACCAGTAACCCAGTGAAATGCTTTCTTTTCCCCGTTTGTGGCTTACTCACCCAACATTTTGTTCCGAGCCACATCGATACGTGCTACTCCAAATGCAGGATCCGTGTCCGCCGTGTAGTTGTCGATGGTGAACTCCCAGTAGTGGACGCCGCGGGAAAAGCCCACCGAGCCAAGGGCCACCCGGTGCTCCCAGCCCTCGACGCTGACGGTGGCGTTATTTTTGTTGAAGATTAAACCAGAGCCGGCGCCGCCGCTCAGAACTGGATCAAACGTAAACCAGGCGACTGAAACGATGGGAGAGGAGCAGAGAGGGCGAGAAGAAGAAAGGAGAACAGAGATGAGTGGAAGACCAAGCGAAAAGTTGAAAGGAAAACAAAGTCAGACTGGTTGCAGTTTTCTCTATTGTCAAAGCTCAAGTGGCCAGGCCATGCCGGAAGAGTCCAGAAGAGTCCAGTCCGTGGTCCAAGTCAGAGTGCCCCATAGTTTATGCTGTTATGCCCCGCAAAGTATGCAACGAGCAGCATCAACAGCAGCAGCCAAGCAGCCGCCTCAAGTCGAGTCGAGTCGAGTACTTTATTAAATTTCCTTTTTATTGTTGTGGCCGCATTAAGTGGCCGAGGCTGGTCCCAGATCAGCTGGGACCCGCTGGGACGCTGACTCTGGTATTAGTGGTGGTGGTGTTGGTGATGATGATGATGACGTTGCAACGTTTCTCCTTCTCCGAGCTGCTTTTGCGGCTGCTATTTTCTTGTTTTATTAGCCACCAAAGGCAATTGTGTGGCCAAACAAGTCACAAGACAAGCATCTGGGGCAAGAGGTCTCTTGGGACTGCGGGGGCTGGCCTCCATTGCTTTGTTTATGTCGGGAATATGACTGCGACTAAAGCCGTGAGAGATATAAACTATGACCATGATGCAGCAATTTAATTAGCCGGTATATGTATGTATGTATATACTTTTCATTACTGAAGCTCAAAGTCGGATTAAAATTATTGTTTCAATATACTTGAGAGCCTCAAATTCACAGAGAAATCGAGGTACTTACGACTCCCAGGACCGTTTTTCGAGAACCATATGAGATTGGGTCATCGCTTCGTCAATAGACAATCTGGAGAATCAAACTGAATGGGGATAACGGTGCCAAGAATCTTAGAACTTGTTTCTTTGTATTGAGAGGATTCCTCCTCTCTACACTGCCTTAAGTAATTGTCTAAGCTCTCATCTCTGCTTTCCGGAGACCATCATCAATGAAAATTGTTTGTTTACAAGGTGTTAGCTTTGCTGCGAGCCCAGACCCAAGCCAACCCAACCCATTTAGCGGAACGCCCGCAACGTCACGAGCCATAAACTGTTAACTGGTTCTCCGTTAATTACTTAGGGGCACGCGCTCATTGTAAACACTTTATAAAAGAACAATTTGGACGGAGATCTGTGGCCCAGGTCCGCTTAAATCGTCTGTAACCTCTTGGAAGACAGTTCTCGGGCTCCCAGAAATAATCAATTAAAAGTTGCAAATTAACTAATAAAGGGGCGGGGGCAGAAACAGGTACCGGGTCAAGCCAGACCAGTGACGGGCTTTATAGACCGCTCTGGCAATTTTATAAATTAAATAACTTTACGCGGCGTTTCATTTGCCGTGCGGTAAGGGGGAAGAGGGCCTTTCGGAGGAGCTGCTGTCAGGTGGCGCATGCATCAATCAAGCGAGAATTGGATTGCAAAAGACATTCTCGGTCCCAGTCCCATTCCAATTCCTAGTGCCAGCCCCATTCTGGTTCACGTTCTGGTTTTCCTGCCCGGCAGGCGTAAAGGGGTCAATGGCTGTTTGACATGCAAAGCACGAGCGGAAGGAGGCAGGCGGATGGGGTGGGGTGGCGCAGGGGATGGCGCATGACCGAAAAGGATTAAATTATAAAGCAGTTGGAAAAGTAGCTCCCAAGCAAACGTTGCACCAGCCCCAGCACCAGCACCAGCCAGGAGGAGCGTAATTGAAAAAGCTAGTACGGCACCAGGGTCTCACCTTCGGCAGTCTGCAGTCCAATCAGCTCCGAGTATTCACCCTCTCCGGCGCTGTTGAAGGCCTTCACCCGGGCATTGTACATTGAATTGAAGTGAAGACCGTCGACGGTGCAAATTGTTTCCTTGCCGCAGTAGACTTCCTGTTGAGTAAAGAGGGGGAGAGAGCCAAATTAAAGTTTCCATCGTTAATAAATTGGAGGATGACAGCTATTCTTTCAGCCACTCAATCTGTTGATTGAATCGCCCATTCAATACCACTCATTCGCTCGTCCCCACTCACTCTCTTGGCTTTCTAGGTAGCTCATTCAGCCAGTCGGGGAGACTGGTTTTTAATAATAGACTCGTCCTTGATCAGAGTTTTTATGGGTTAATCCACAACTTCAAAACATAAATAATACATCTATCACTTATTAATTATATCCTATTGCCTTCATTCAGCATTGTCTTTACCATTTTCCCTGTCATTCAGTTCCTTTATTTATTCAGATAATAGAGTTCATTGACGAAGGTATTTAATAGGTTTTTCCTCCCATAAGTTTTTATTCATTCTGGTAAGTTCTCATCATTAATCAAGGCAGGTGATTTCTCTGCCAGACATCCACTAATTCTCCTGATCGCTCTTTTTATGGGTTTCTTTTTATTATTATTTAATTTTATTTTCAGCCTTTTAGTCCATGAATTTTCTCAAATTTCACTCGCTGTTTAATACCCCATTTATTGACAGTTTGTCTTTTTCTTTTCAGTTGTTACTTACTCGAAACTCTCCGCCGCTTCCGTCGTCCAGTTCCAGGACATAGCCCTCGACGGTGGAATGATTCGGTGGCTGCCACGCAACTGTGACGGAATTATTTTCCGCAGAACAATCCGTCGGCAGAATGGTGGGAGTCATGGGTGCTGTGTGAGGAAAGATCATTATATGCAGTTCCGGGAAATATGTACAATTTCCTTATGACTTATTTTATAGAAGCGGAAAATATCCCATGCTGATTAAGGGGAATATTAATATTCTAGTACGTACAAAAAACACTTCGAGCTACAAAAGAACATCCCCGGGCCAACAATAAATAAAATATAGGCAGTGTAAAAGTAATGAAGCAACCCAAAACCAATAACATATTTTAAATACTGGATGAAACAGCGATCTAAGGTACATAGGTGCAAAAGTGTAACTGTTACTGTCCTGACACTGCACATTAATCTCTCTTTAATTGCCGGGAGAAGCGGCCGTGGCTGTGGCCAGGCTGCTCCTCTTGAAGATGCAAAAAGTTATAAAGCCTTCGACTGGTAATAAAAAATTCACGACAAAACACAAATGGCAATGGCAGAGGAGTTAGGTAAAGGGAAGCGCCTAAAATTATGCCACAAAATGAAATTACGACACTTTCCGTTTCTGTTCCGAGTTTTTGCTCTTTGGAGCTGGCTGGCATAAAATTAAAAAGGCGCCAAAAGCTGTCAAGTGTCACCGAAACAAGGCCCAGAGCAGGGATAGGGCCAGGGGCGGGGGCAGGGCAAAAAGGTACAAAGTAGTAAGTTCGAATCAAGGTATCCTGATGGGGTGATTGTGAATGCCTAGGGATAAGCCTAAGCAGGCCTCACTGAAGAGGGTCAAATCAATAAAAATAAAATATAAAAATAATATCCAGCTTTAAGTAAAAAATGAAGCGTGGTAGGAGAGGAATCAAATGAAAAGCGACGGACACAAAAATGTGCGTAAAAAATTATGTCACTCAAAATGGCATTGCTGACCCGCCTCCGGCCTCCGGCCACCGCCCCCTGCCCACAGCCGGGCTGACAAGTTGCGGCGAGGCATCTCCGCCTTTCGCCATTCTCCATTCTGCCTGGAAACGGAAGTGAAAATATTTGGACGCATTTTTCGGGCATTTTACTTTATTTTCTCTTTTGCGGCTCGAGTGAAAATAAAAATAGTATTATGCGTGGGCAGAACGGAGAGCAGAATACAGAAAGCAAAGACAAGCAAAAGCAAAAATCCATGAAAACAAAATGGCCGAAAATGAGCCCGCATCAAAGTGTGAGTGAGTGAGTGTGTATGTGTGTGTGAGAGAGAGAGAGCGTTTGTGAGTGAAGATGAAAGCACCAAAGAATGAGTTTTCCCCAAAAAAAGTATCGAACGGATAAAAATTATGGAATTAAATTTCAGTGCTCTGTCTGTAGTGTAAATAATGCATTTCGGTTTTTTTTTCATTTTATCATCGAATATTGTAACATCTGTGGTTGTGATTGTGGTTGTTGCTCACCTGCCGGGCACCTCTCATCTCCGTCTTTGAGGGCTTTAGATGATTTGGTTTATTGGATGATGGCGATTTTCATTTGTACGAAAGCAAGCAGCACATTCAAAATGGGTGGGAGATGCGAGAGAAGCACAAAAGTTAGACACATGATATGCATTCATACAATTTATTTTCTATTTTATTCGTTATCTGTGAGTATGTGTGGGCGAGACAAAAAGGGCCGGGGGAAATATGCACTATCCGATTTCAACACTTTCACTTTAATTGTCGGGGATTCATTATTGGGGTTCCTTAGCTGGAAATTTGTCAACCCCACACACGAGTCCCACATCACAGCGCATTGCATCGCATCGCATCGTATCGTCTCTCGTTTCACACTTGCTACGCGCGTCCGTTCTGAATGCAGTTCTATATGTAATCCCTTCCTCCCGGGAGTTCCCCAAACTATTTTCGAAGCCCCTTCAGTGGCCCCTCTTCAACGGCCCTCGATTGAAGAGCTCTTCCCGGCATGGCATTGTTTCAAGGGTGGAGTTTGAGTGCAGTGCACGAGGGAGCCGAGTGCGGGGTTTGTTTATGGTTAAAGGGTGTTGCGGAGATCGAGTATACGCATGTGTGCATGTGAATGTGCTTACGTAATTAATGACAGTATTTATGAGGTATTCGACTACTGGTCGACTACTACTACTACCACTGGTTCTATTACTATTAGTACTTTTATCTAGTGAGTTTACACTTTTTGAAGTTCGAAGGAAAGACTACAAAGCGCTCGATGATGACCTTCACTGATTACAGATCCCATGTAACCTAGCTCTTCTACAACAACTGCAACTCTAGATTTCTTAGTTAATTCCTAACTAATTTCCTTCCGCGGGGCTAGCAAACGATTCATTAGTCTTCAAGAGGTCACAACAGATCATTTGACTCTGTTGGGGTCGACGAACCTTTCATTTGGATAAAGTTCAAGTTGTCGATGGCCCGTGCCAGGGCGGCGTCGTCCAGGGTCAAGTCCACGATGGGAGAAACACGCGGCGCTGCATTGGTGACTTCCTGGTGCCAGGTCATGTCGGTGTTCGCCACCCGATTGATGAGCATAGAACCAACCTGCAAGAATGCGGCCAAAAAGTGGTGTTTCAGATTTACATGGTATAGATGTTAATGGCAGACAGACCTGTAGAAAGGCGGCGCTGTCAGTCTCTTTCAACGCCTCGATGCAGAACTGGATGAGGCCCGTGGTCTGCTGCAGCTTGCCTGTGCAGTTCGACTGCTGATCCTGCGGGTGGAACGTAAACGGAGGTTGCAGTAGATAAAAGCAACAGAGAAGGCGCACTACCCACCTTCAGTATCCTGATTTTGGTGTCCTTGTCCATGCGAATGGCCTCCAGCAGATATTCGCGTCGGTCGTGGATGGCCTGGATGAGAGCCTCGCACTGGGCGTGCACCAGACGCTCGAACTCCATGCAGGATTCCTGATGAAAAGAGGAGCTAAGAACAGGTTCCGTTTCGGAGTACTGTCGCCTCTTTGGCTCACTTACCGTCACTTTGTCGCTCATGCCTTTGAGGCGCTGGATGAATTCGGTTGTGGAACGTGCCTTCTCCGACAATTGTTGCAGATTGTGAGAGAGCTCCGTCTGTAAAATAAGGGAATCGTAGGACAGTGACATCAGCGCAAATATTCATAAAAACAAAGCAGGAATGCAGTAATAAAAGTTTACGGTTTACGGTATACGGTTTACGGTTTCTTTTATGAAGTGCTCGCTGCACGGGGGAAACTTTCAGTCACGCCTGCGGTGACAGCTCACTTCACTTTTCCATAGCAAAGCTACAGCTACAGTATAATAACCACCACCCAAGCCCACCCAGAAGAATCATTTAAAAAATTGTCCGTACTGGAAGTCCTGGCAGTACGGCTCAATTGCGGGAGAATAGAATATCACGCAACCCATTTCTACTTCCATTTGGACTGCCGTTTCAACTATCCGACATTTGCAAAACCTCATTTGTTGAATGTTTTTGCCAAAACATGAAAGAGACAATGTTTATGTTGCGGCATAGGAGGCATTTGCGCTTGACACTGACATGACACGACACGACACTATACGACGGGAGCAATTTGAACAATTCAATTCTCATCTACGGAAAATTTGTTCAGCAATTAAATTGCTCATACGCCACCCCGCGGAGCCCACGAAGCCCACGTAGCCCACGCACCCCTTGGCCTCGTCTTCAACAATTTCAATTCATTAGCATTAAAATGGCTTCCATCTGTATCTTTGTTTGTAATAAGGCATTCACTGCTACTCCTCCTCCTACCGCTAGTCCTGCTGCGCCCTTTTCCGGCATGTTGTTGCCAGGAGGACACTTTGGCATTGAGCGTGCAACTCCATCGCACCATAATTGTCCGGCTGGATGTCGAGGAGCTGGCTCAAGTGCTTACCAGACGACTCCGCTCCAGGGACAGATCAGTGCCAGTGCCAGTGCCAATGCCAGTCCAAGAGCGAGACCGAGTATACGTACACCCTCGTAATACTCGCTGGGGGCATTTACAAGCTTTTCACTTTTCTAGACAAACGGAAAAACAGAAAACGGAAAAGGACCGTTCCGTTCGGTTCCGACCCTTGCCGTTCCTTGCTTCGCTTTCTGCTGCTCTTGCCTGACACGGCGTATACTCATTACCACTTTTGGCATTTGTTTTCTGATTATTTTATTCTATTTGCCAGTCGTCGCCCTTCGTTCGTTGTGGCTGCTACCGCTGCTGTTTCCCGCCTTTGTTTGCTTATCAAATCAAAATAGCTGCAGGTGCACAATTATGCTGGCCTTGCAGAGGGCGAGTCTCGCGGAGAGTGCTTCTTTCCCGGATTTCCCGGTCTTGTTGCATGCGGATATACATAGCTAGTAGGTCTCGGGTGACAATAGATAGAGATACAGATTCGATATTAAAGAGATCTGGGGAGGAGTGCCTGTACCTTAACTCGGCGACCATTATGCTCTCCATCCACCGCTT
Organism: Drosophila affinis; assembly: GCA_037356375.1. Taxonomy (NCBI): domain Eukaryota; kingdom Metazoa; phylum Arthropoda; class Insecta; order Diptera; family Drosophilidae; genus Drosophila; species Drosophila affinis. The sequence continues at coordinate 30,486,536 of CM074800.1, forward strand.
TTGCCTTTTTCTGGCAGATTTCACAGTTTTCGCCCCAAAAGCATCCACTCTCGCCTCCATTTCCTGATCAATCCCCTGACCAAAGCGAAATCTGTCTGCAAATAAGTGAATTTTACATGCTTTCATTTGTTATTCATTTCAAAAGAGCATCCCACAGAACGGGGCCCAATTACTGGGAAATATGTGGTATCCAGGCCCCCGTAATGAGCAGACCCGTCGAACAAGGCAGCTTATGACGATTACATTCATTAGCTGAATATGAATGGCAGTCCCATTCCTTACTGTTCCTGTTTCAATCCTTCCGCAGGCAGACAGACAGACAGACCGACAGATGGCTAAGCGCCGAAAAGTCGGCAAGAGAAAAGCTGATAGTGCAGGGGATGGAGGGCGGACGACTAAGTGCTGGCCAAGAATGCGCAACGCGCACAGAAAACTGTTGAAATTTAATCCCTCGAGGGTTGCTTCAACGCTTCCCACACAATGCAGGGCCGTCAGAGATACACCGTTGCCCCACTCCCATTCCGCCCCCTCTGCCCACTCTGGGGAGAAGTGGGGAGGGATTTTGAATATGAAGTGGAGGGCTGAATGGCTGACTGGCTAAGAGCCGGACCCCGGACGGGACTAATGCCGAGAGTCTGTTTTGCATTGATAAGCTGCCCTCTCCTGTTGCGTCCTCGTCCTCGACGCACTCCCAATTCCAATCCTTTAGAAAACATTTTCTGAGCTGCGATCTCCCTCCTCTGTCTGTTCTTTTATGACACATCGCCATAAAAAAAATATATCAAGTGCGCAGTCCGAATAAAAAGCTGCCTTCGGGGGAAGAAACTTTTATCAGACAGTAAAAAATAATAATAATATGACATGTTTATGCGCCGCAGACGCAAAGGCAACAGCGGTAACAGCAGTAACAGAGGCAACAGAGGCGACACCGAAGACGTCTTTAAAGTTGCCACGCATGCAAATCGTGTAAATAATTCAGGAGCTCCTGTCAGGCGGCGCGGCGGTGTCTTCTCAGTCCCGTCCCTTTTGTGGCACTGACGTGGCCGTGACACATGTGCCCGACCGCGGGAGAGACAAATAAATTATTAAGCTGTTAAGAAAACCAACCGGCAGCAGTAGCAGTCACTCATATTAATACGCTAAACGCTGCAACAATGTGATGTGCCCCGTGAGTGAGCTGGCGGAGCAGGAGGAAGTCACTGCCAGATGGGCCCCACGCCGGCCCTCGCTATTCAGGTACGAAACAAGGCCGAGGTAGGTCTTCTGCAGAACCAAGTTAAAAAACTAGACACACATTCTGCTGCGGAAATCAAGCAAAATCGAGAAATGTTTAAGCCACTTAAACCTTCCCTAATGAAACAGAATAACTTTCCTTGCATATTTTGCATAATTATAAGCAACAAATTGTCTCGTACTCGTATCTGCAACTTGAAGTATTTACGCTGCCATTTAACAGTCTTCTTATCACCTCAGATAACGGCCAAAGGGATCTGGCCTGTCACTTATACCAAAAGGACGCAAGATTTGATCTTTGAGAAGTGGCAGACAGCGTTGACAACCCCTCACCACCCCCACCATGCCACACCATGCCAAAACTTCTAGGCTGCACCATTGGGATAGCTAGGTATAGGGATAGAATGGACAGAGGAGGAGATAAAATCGCAGACTTTGCGGCGACGACGCGTTGTCGTTGTCGTGCTGCCCGGCGCCGGAGTCGGCAACAAGTTGCCAGCTACTGTCTACCGTCTACTGTGTAGTGTGCCTGGCTTGGCGCTGATTATCAACAGAATGTTGCCCATAATTTAGGGCTCCACCATGCAGCTTGCTATAAATAAACCATCTCATGCAGCTACAGTCGTGTCTGCTAGGAATGGGAGGAGGCAGGGAGAGGCCTGGTCTGGTCTGTGGGCAGGAAACTAGCAGGGGAATGGAACGGAGTGGAATGGAAAGCAAGTCAGAGCTCGTTAAGCCATTTTCGGACTCGAATTGAAGTTGTGCAACATTTAGTTGGGTGCCCCAAAAGGCCTGAAGAGGTTCGAGATTTTCCGAAATGAATGCGCATCAAGTGCAGCTGTAGGCCTCTCGTAGAATGATGATATATCACGGGTACTCACTCGTGCCGGCGCTGTGTGAGAGGCCAATATTTATGGCGGACTAGGCCAGAGCGAGACGTGACAACGACTCGAATGTCTGTCGAGCAGGTGGCCAGGCAATCGGGCTTGAATTATAACGCATTTGAGCCATAAAGCCCCAGACTTACGGGACGAGCTTAAGTAGCTCGTGTTGCTGGTACCTGGTACAGATGTTGGCTGCCGACTGTCAGCCCCTCCATAAGTCCCCCGAATATGGTATTTGATGTTAGCGCTAAGGCGGCGCTTCCATTCACTTCCATTACAGACCACGCACATAAATATCATTTACCGCCAATTCGTGTTGCACATGCAACACGTGGCTCTGGTTTCCTAACGGCTCTCAATGCCCACAACCGAATAGCCCACAGAATTCGCATGCCATAAAAATATGATGTCTTCTGCTTTTTTCCCATCAATTCCCAGACGACTCACTGTAAATGATAACAAATAACTGCGGAAAGCGTAAATAGAGACATATGATACAATATTTACTCGTTAATTTATCATAGCTTATGGCACCATTGATCCATGATTGAAATCTGCAGCTTAGAACGATATGTGTATCTGATTGCTTCAGCCTCTTAAAATAGAGTTGTTGTTTTTTCTTTCCTTAACGATCGCTAGAGTGGAGGAAGACCTTCTGTACGGAACAATGGTTGGGGCCACCTTGGCCCTAATTAGTTCAGTATAATGAGCGATCACCCGCACTTGAACGTTGTACCGTCGAAACACTGCTCCAGCTGAGGCCTCGCTTGGCCCAATCATTTGACTTATGCCCTGAGTTTACCTTCTTCGCCATATTCCCAGACCAAACGAAACACAAGCGCCGCTCCGCTCCCAAGTGTCCCAAGAAGCAGAAGCAGGAGCAAGGGGGGGAGATGGGAGCGGGGCTAGGGCTGGGACTTTCTGGATGGGGGATGGGGGGGCTTGGGCACACTTGAGGCATGAGTAATGGGTGGCGCGTTGCAGTCGCCTTTGAGGCACGATAAAAAGCTTAAAATACAACGTACATTCTGGCAAGATATGAATTTTAAGCGCACATCCCATTGATTTATGTGGCAGTCAAAGGAAGCCACTGACGGCGATGGTTTTTTAAATTGGATTACGAGTGACTGGTCTGTCTGTCCATCTGTGCCGTCCCGTCCCGTCCGCGTGTGCTCCCTGATTTGCGTGCCAAGTGTGGATGAGTATCGGATTAAAAATAAGCCAAGACGACAGCTTATTGAGCTACTGGTTCGTCTAATTAATTAGCGACTTGTGTGCAAATATCGTTTGAAAGGCAGGAATGATCCGATACCCAGTATGGAAATGGACTCGTGACAGCCCAACGAAAAGCGATTTGAAAACCAAACAAAACAGAACGAACCGGGAACCGGGAACCGGTAACAGGGAACCGCAGACGAAACAGCAAATAACCAAATGAGGGGAGTTCCCTTCATTTCGATTGATTGCGATTTTGTTGTGGCACCCACTCCACAGGAAAATACGGGGTCGCAGATAGCCAGACAGGGAAGAAGGAAAAGGGGAAGGAGCAGCGAGGTCTGGGACAAACCGCAGAATCTAATTTAGAAAACGTACGTATGTAGAGCATGTGGAGTCATCTGGCGAAGGGGAAGTATAGTCTACAAATGTTTATTGTCGGGTGTGTAAAACAATATTTGAACTGGAGGAAAAAAAGAAAATGAAAGTCAGAGCCAACGAAGGGAGCCAGAGAGCAGGGTAGTAGGGGAGCTGAGCCAATGCGCAACAATCAAAATATTTTCATGACAAATTTAAAACAACAGAACCGTGAAGTGGAACACGTTGCAAGCGTTTGGTCAGAAATAGTCGTACTCGTACCCGAACTCGTCTGTTGTCTGAGAAACAAGTTTTGCGGCGGGCGGGAGGGCTACTAAGCGGAATGAGACATGTGGAAAGACTGAATCACGGGGGGGGGGGTGGTAACTTTGAACCCATCAAAGCTGCCAACACAGTCCTGCCCCTTGCGGAAAGGAAACCCTGCTAAGCCCCTCAACTCAAGAAGTGGCACACGTGTCTGCGTTTACAATTCATTACGAACGCCTCAAACCTAATCCCGACATTGACTTTCAGCTGACCCAAAGTCAATTCCAGTTCCAGTTCGGGGCCCATTGTCAACCCCAGGGCAAACCAGGGTCTTGTGTCGTCTGGCTGCAGGGCGACTCAAGATGCATAACGGCATCTGGCTGAATGTTTCGCCAAACTGTAAGCCCCTTAATCTTATGGAGCGTCGTCGGAAAGCCTCGCCAAATGCAGACCGAAGGAGGGGGACGAAAGGGTAACAAGACTTCATCATTATTTACGCATAAATTAGGATTAAGACGGCAAGCGCTCAGCCATCCGCAGCCCCGGGGGGGTGGGGGGGGAGAGAACAGAAAAGAGCGCCAAAGAAGCGCTCAGACACTTCCCCAGAAATCATATTCTCAATTTTGACCTTATTTGGCTTGTGTTCTGGGTTCTTCGGAATGTCCAGCCATATACGGATGGCCACTCAGCTCAGGGACCAACTAAGCGACAATGGCCAGTTGCTCGGTTTGGATCTCTGTTCGGCTCTTGCCTTTTCCTGCGCCAATTCCACCTAATTTCGCTTCGTTATATGCAGCATCAATTTGCAAGCCCTAACGATACCCATCCACACTTTTCTCCCCTCCTCTGGCCATCTGGCCGTCTGGCAGATCTACTCGTAATGCGACAAATTGTTGCTAAAAAACTCTCGAGCTATCCATTTTTCCAGCACATTCCATATTCGCATTATCACCGCTGACAGTTCTTGTCAAATTAGTGACATTTAGTGTCAGGAAAATGCGCAGATCTGCCCAGGCTATAGGGGGAGTCCTCCACGTGGACTCCAAGGCAAACTCTGTCAGAGGGATGTTCTTAGCCCGACATTTTTGTCACGAGCATATCACGCGGCTAAGCAGATTAACAAGCAGAATGATGCAAAGTACACAGACATTGTCGTCTGCTCTCCAAATTAGCATTGGGATTAGATGGGAATTCTGTTAGACATAAGACATGCTATACTTTGGAGTATAAGTGCTTGCTTATGAATGCTTATCAAATCGATTGATTGTTGTTGTTCTCACTGGAAGCTGGATTGACACTTGAAGTGCAACTTTAACGAATATATTGTTGTGTTGCTTTAACCATTTTTCTAATCTTTAAATATATGCATGGAATATAGAAAGCGAAGAGATGGCATCAACCCAATCGCTGTTCTGGGGAGCTCTACAAAAATAAGCAAAAACCGAAAACAAAACTCGGGAACTTTTTGCGTTATTTTTTCGTTATTTTTGAGGCAGTTGCAAGCATTTGGGTTTCTTTTTCGGCGACGCCTGTGTTTTTATAATTCGCATTTTTATTTTTATTTTCATTTTGATTGTCACAACATTGGAGGGGAGAGCGGAGAGGAGGAGTGGAGAAGTGGAGGAGAGGAACGAGTTGAGGTATCCAGCGCCGAAACCAGTTCTCATTTTATTTGTTATTCTTATTGTTGTCGGATGCATTGTTGTTGTTGCTGTTGCTGTTTCTGTTTCTGTTGTGGTAGTCCTCTGTTAAACATGTTTGACACGGACTCCCATGGGATACCCCCCCGCTAGTGTCCCCATACAATGTACGAGATACTACATATATTTGTCTGGCTGTGTGAGTGGGTTTCGGCTGCTGCGGCCCGCAGATTCTCCCTCGTCTGCAGAGCAAACAGGAAAAAATAACAGCAGCAGTGCCGTGCCGCCCGCCGCTGCAGATTTCAGAGCCGGCCTCTCCTCCCCAGACTTGGGGGAAAACCGATCTGGCAGTGACAAGCCACATCCACATACCAGGAGCAGCAAACAGAATGCTGACAGCCTGACAAACCATCGCTGAACCCCGGGAAGGGGCGCACTCCGCACTCCCCACTCCGCACTCAGTTCGAGTTTGCTCTCCTTAATAATTTAATTTGTATAAATTTACCCAATATGTCGGGGCCACATCAATTTGCTACTAAAACGGGAGTCGAACACCGCACGGGTCCCGGCGCGCCCTGTGCTAATTAGCCAACATTCGTGGCACGCCCTTTCGGGCTGATCGTGCACTTTGGATCATATTATCGCACGTACGGACTGCCTCGTAACGAATAGACGACATGCACGGTTATTCGTTGGTACATTGGAATATCGTTGTTTAAAGTTATTTACTTATTCCAGGGGCATGTATGCAGATCTCAAATCATTTAAAATATATTCTCTCTGCATATGTATGTACATATATAAATATAATCACTGAAGTGATAAGTACATAAGAAATTCGATATTTGCGTACTGTAGAAGTCTGCAAAACTGCCACGCTCTGCCCACCCAACGATAAAAGTTAATATTTACACTGATTTGCTGGCCACTCCCGGAGGCATCTCCTCTGTCACGATCCGATACGATACCCGATTGATGGGTGCCATAATTTGCCTGCTCGCATTTTGCACTAAATGTCCCACAAAGTGGTCTCTGGCTCGGGCTCGGGCTCGGTCTCGGCTTCCACTCCGGAGTGCAGTGGCGAAATGTGACTTTAAGTGTTATGGGCGAGGCGACGGGATAAGTGCTGGCTAACTGCCTTCGGAACGGAGCGGCTCTCGGAGGATCGGAGCTGCAAGTCCCGTCCCCCATTTCTCTTGCCAGCGACAGCGACCGCCATAAAGCGGCAAAACATGTTAATTGAACCGAGAGTGAAGTGCAGAAGTGGAGAAAGGAGACTGGGATATTGGGTATTGGGAGATTGGGAGATTGGGAGATTGGAAGTGCAAACAAACATGGTCGTAGAAGGCAGCAAAGAAGGGTGTCAAAACACGGATAATGCAGGTGGATATGTGGATGCCAGAGACTGGACTGTATTGATTCTAGGTATTTTAGGTACTATTCCGACTAGCAAATTGCTACATTAAACACACTCATCCGCCCCAGCCCTGTCCCAAAGCATTACTTCCAGAGTATCCATCGAATACAGCCAACCTCTTTACACCCATGGCCATGGCATGGAGCAGCAGACACAGACACTCCGCATTGAAAGTCGAGGCGCAACTAATTTGGCAAAATGTCAAGTGGCCGAATTCCTTGGATCCGGTGGCAAAGAGCTGCCGCTGACAATGCCACCTACGTAGCACAGTGTACACTGGCGCACACACTCGACTACAAAGCGCCGAGCAACATCGACCAAATTTGTCAAGTGACTGGTAAAAATTTCACGTATTTCGACAACGACACCGTCACCGTCACCGTCGCCGTCAACGACATCGAAATCTGTTTGTTGTGCGATGAGAATTGTTCGATTGCCGTCAACCCAGCAACATATGCCACCAGCATCTGCAACAACTGCAACAACAAAAGAGTTGACGGCAGAGAGCAACAAGTTGTTGTTGTTGTTGATAGTGGTAGACTCTTACGTGCACTACTCGTAGAGTTTTTGGCAAACAAAATCCTGCTTAGCTGCAATGGCCCTCAAATTCCCTGAAAATGGGTTTCGGAGGTAAAATTTGGTAAATAAATATTGTGTTGCATCCGCCTGAATTTCGGCCGAAGCGGGAGGATTTGTCAAGAGGAGAAACCTGAATGCCGCCGATACTGGATACCTGATACTTGTAACTTGCCACTGATGGGGACTGGGCACTGGGGACTGACGTCTGACTCACAGAGGGAACAGATGGTTCTTTATGATGCCATTTGCCACATGAGTCAGGTAATATTGGGAATGGGTAGAGGCTGAAGCTGTATATAAATATTTCAGAAATCCACATGCTCTCCATTTCCATTTTCACATCCCGTTGCCACTTAATTGAACCGCGGTAATAGCGGGAGTGAGGCGTTGCCCTCTTTCCTCCATTTTCAGATATTTTCCATTATGCGGCATCATAAATTAAGGAGTAGTACTTCCCGCCCACTCAGAGAGGCACGTGCTCCGTTTTGGTAGGGAAAGTCCCTCGAGTCGTCTCCCAGATTCCCAGATGCTCGGTGTGAAGGCATGCCAGTCGAAGGAAAATTACGATTCCATGCCACACACTTCTTGTGGATCGCAGTGCAGAGTGCAACCAAGTAAACAATTTTAATTGCATTTAAATACGACATTTATTTGCATGTAATATTAACGCGAATTGCAAATTACTTTATGCCATGCCATGCTATGCGATTGCTGCAGAAATACCGTCAGAGGGCCGAGGGCCAAAAGTAAACAGAGACCAAGGGCCCAGGCCCAGGCCCCCGACAGACGAGACGTCGAGGCCATGTCTATGTTTCCACTGCGGTTGCGTGGGCCAACACCAACAACCATCTGCAACTGCCAAGAGCAACGAGCAACGAGCCAGGCCAATAATGCTGCAGTACCCTGGCTTAAGCTTATGCTTAAGTTGTCAACACCCGCAGGAAATACTGCAAAGTTTCTTTGGCAGCGTTTTTAAAGGTGCTCCTTAACGTGACATTGAATTGGTTACGCTTGTGTCGTGGGAAATTTCGAAATTCGAGTCGGCCACAGAACACCGCAGGGCCAACTGCAATTTAATAGGCCATAAATCAGTCATGAATGAAGGTGGAGCTGGGCCTGTGCTGCAACTGTAGCTGCAGTTGGAGATCAAGATGAATATGTATCTTCTTGGCTGAACTGGGCCAAAGCCGTTTGACTGACAAATGACAAACGGTTTCGCATTCTGCACTCCGCAGTCCGTACTCCGCACTCCGCACATGCCTAAACCTATGCCCATGCCTGCCAGGCAGGCTCCAATTAATTGAAAATTTTGGCAGTGTCAGGATCCAAAAGCATTCATTACCTCTTGCCTGCCCAGTTATACAAACATGCAGGATAATTATCATCGGACGGAGAGACTGACGGACACTTTTGACAGCCTCGACTGACGAAGTGAAACGCTTTGGAATGCTTCCGCTGCCTTTGAGTTTTTGGCTGAACTTTAATTAAAACTTTGGGTAGTCAGTCAGATCACGAGCCAGATCACAAATCAGGGAAAAAGGTGCCGCAGCTGTCAAGACGAGTTCGCATTTCGAACCAACAGTCCTGACCCCTATGGCTGGCCTGCTGTGTGGATTTTGCCGATACCCAGGCGCCTTCTCTCGAAGCCTTACTCATGCCCGTTCCCCGATGGGATGTTGCAATTTTTCATGCCTCATCGTTGCAGTTCATTTCGAGAGCCACGTGACCTGCGACAGTCCGTGCTTGGGCCATTGGGCAGATCAGCCAAATGAGATTTGTTTGGAGGCGCGTGTTGCTAGATTTATGGATAGACATAGGCATTGGCCCACGGGTTCTATCGGAGGAGTCGCTGGAAAGTGGGTGGGTAAACTTATATTGATGTCCAGGCAGCTGATGTGCGATGAACAAGATGTAATCGCTATACGAAAACAAGGCTAAATATATATGTATATATTCATGCAGGGTTTTTAAAAATAGATCAGACGGTAGTGACATTTGACACTGCTCTCTATCCCTCTCTGGCAAGTCGATGGAGTTTTGGCATCTTTACAGATATGCTAGAGACATTTCATAATAAATATCCAGTCAGGTATCATTAATAACACTTACAAAGCTAGAAATTGTAATAAATTGTTTTCTACCCACATCACAGGGGCGACGCAGGCAATTTTTTCCAATTAACGAAAAATACGAAGAAAATTTGAAAATGCAAGTGGAATTTATTCAAGTCATGTCACATTTCCTATCCAGGAGTTCCTCGAGCAGGACAATTTCACGGCACAGTCCCATAAATTCAACTAATTGAAACTCTTCTCCGGCATACAATTATTTCCGTGCCGCGCTTCGACTCCCGCGCACATGGCAGGCCTCATTAAACATTTCATAACAGGAGAGAGGTCGTTAAATATGTTTACCTAGACACAAAAATGCGCTCCTAACTAGAAGTAGAAGGTAGAGCAGTACGTATAGTTCGGGCTCTCAAAAACAACCCTCAGAATGGAACCAGAAGGAGCGGGGAAGTGCATAGTTAACCGAAGTGTTAATGGGACACGCTGAGAACCATGTGAGGAAACCGAAATCTTCGGTTCGTGAAAGGAGGAGGAGGAGGAGATGACGAGGGACCACAGAGCCGTGGCCCGGGAACAGGCAGCGGCATCGGGGAGAAGCGGCCAGCGTTTTGTCATGAACCCTCCTCCATCACCGCCACCGCCACCGCTCGATACAGAAGCCGTGAACGGAACCCGAATCGGGCCACATCTGGGAATTGGAATCGGAATCGGCTACGTGTGCATTACGGAACGGAATAATGTGCAGCGGACGCCGGCGATGGCGGTGGCGGTGGCAGAGACGCGTGCGACGGCAGGGGTAGCGGCGCATCGACAGATGTTTACCAAATTGATTAGATTGAGGGCGAAGCGGGATGCTGAGCAGTCTCTATAGAATGACGATGTGGATGATGCATTGAGTGCCCATTCCCCATTTCCCATTTCCATTCCAGACGAGGGTGAGGCCAAGTGCAGCACTTTTATGGAAACCCATTTTGCAGCTAACGATATTGAAAGATTAAATAGAGATTAACCAGAGGAGACCCACCGCACTGGGGGGTTGATTGGGCCTCGGACAGGGGCACGACTTGCACTTACTGCCCCACTGTCAAACAAAAAGATCCAGGAAGGCGATCGATTATGTGTTGGAATAATCAGTCCAGGCAGAAGGATAGAACAGGACTGCCTTCTGGGTGTTCTCCGTAAACAACATCTAACATTTATGCTTCTGTGGTTAGTGCCGTAAACAATCGCAAGACGCCATAAACACCAACTGACGCCAACATCACACGACGAGTCGACAAAACATATGCAAAAATAGCGAAATAATACGGAAAAATGCAATCCGAAAGAACACAACAGGGCGAAACTACACTCCCGTCTGTTCCGTCTGAGGTGGCAACGCTACAGACGCTACAGTCGCTGTAGACGCTACAGACAAAGCAAACAAAGTGACAAATGTGTCTAGCCACGGACGGAGAGCGACCAGAAGGGAACGCCATGGCCATGCCATCCGAGAAATCAGCAGAGAGGGGTACAGAGGAAGCTCTGTCAGGCAAGATATACATACGTATGTACATATAGCAAGAAAAACAAGCAAAACTCTTCATAATCATTTTATATTCTTGCAAGTGCTCTCCATCTCCCATCTGGCAACGCTCAAAGATAACGGATTAAAGTTTCTAGCACAACTGTAGCAGGGGAGGAGTGAGTTTTTCATTCAGCCCAAGTTTTTCTCCCCCTGCTTGGGCTTTTCCTGCACGTGTGCTGAAGTGTCGCGTCTCCTTGTTGTGTTATTAAAAACGAATTATGAATTATGTGTTTTCCATAATTTTTCATTTATGGCTTCTGTTCGTGTTGTTGCTGTTGGTGTCTATTGTTGTCTGTTGCTGGGCATCAGAATGTGCCGCGTGGATTATATATTTTTGTGCCCCTGTGCTGCCTGTCGTAGCTGTGGCACATCCAGAACACAAAGATAAGGCACATTTGTAAGGGATTATGTGTGCGTGGGTGGGTGGTGGGAGTGGGGCTCCAAAGCAGAAGGAAACTTTGGGAAATCCAAGACCAGAAAGGTGCAAAGGAGTGGAGGAGAATAAGCATATGGTAGCGCTCTAGCACTGTAATTGGTATAGGATTAAGCTTTTGATACATATGTACATATGTATGTAGGTATATGTACACTTTACATATGTTCAGTTGGGAGAAATTTGAAATATTTGAATATCGAATTGGTAACTTCTTTTGTTTGATATGCTCTGATTGCTAGGAAGAAAGTGTCTGATGGATGGATCCCATTCTACACTCATCAGGCCAGATACGAGTATCTCCCATCTCAAGCTCAATTGGGCTGCCACTTAATCATATCAATTCAGAAGAGAGCAGGGAAACTGCCCCCAAACTCGCTTCGCTTGAACAGGAAAAGCCATTAAAGTGATTTAATAGCCGATAAACCTCACAGACACTCAGCTATACTGAGACTGAGATGCACTGGGCTACATACATATGTACATATGTATGTATGTGCATATACGGAGGGAGTACTGAGTGAATGTCGAGGGACTCGAAGAACAATATGCCGACCCCGAAGGGAGGGGCGTACAATGGAAACTAACACACACTAACCGCACACAATTACGGGCGCATTGTTCGCATTTGGTCCAATAAGCTGCGGAGCGGGGAGCGGGGCAAGGAACTATTCCAATACTCAAGTGCTTTTCAACACTTTTTTGTTCGCTTTGGTCGCTTTTGTCGCTTCTGTAGTGCGATGTGATGTGGGGGAAACTCTAGAGCGGAGGTGTGCTGATGGTTAGCGCAATTAGAGTGCGGCGGCAATGACACAAAAACGCGACAAAGCGCTACGGCTGGCAGAGGCAGAGGTCTGCTGCCCGTCTTCTGTGCGGGAAGTGGCAAGGCTTTTAACAAGCGTCCTTTGTCAGAGCCAGGTCTCTGCCGACCCGCCAAATCACCGTTTGCTCTTTTCAAATAGTTCAGTTCGAATCAGCAAACTATCAGCAAAACAAATCAGAGATGACAATCTCTGCAGTAGCTCATATTTCCGCCGTTCAGATTTTTCCATCCACCGAACGAACCAGTAAGGGATTTAGTTCATCGCAATCTGTCTGCCATCTCCATCTCTGCCAGCAACAAAAATTGACCAACAAATATTTCTTTACATTTGCATATTCGACCAGAGCTGCAGCTATTGAGGGACAGCTGGACAGAGACAGAGAGAGAGAGAGAGAGAGAGGGACGGCCTTAAAACAACAGGCTATAGCTTTGATTGATGAACATGTGCGACGAATTTTTGCCGAATTTTTTCCCGCGTGCTCTTTATATTGTGTTGGGACGGGAAGGGAGCTCTGTGTTTTCTTTCGGCAGCCTGCATGAAAAATTCAGTTGAAAATTCGTTTCAGTTGACATTCTGCTGGTTGTACGACCCGTCCGTCGACCTTAAACGAGCTTGGCCGTCTAAAATTTTGATTACTTTCAACTTTGACCAGACCGTGCCTGTCTGTGTTGACCATTTTCAAATAGTTGCAACGTTTAGTTGATTAATAGCCACAGAGCAACAGCAACAGCAGAGAAACAAAAAACAAAAAAAAAACGAAGAGGAATTCCCCAAAAATAGAGTCTGGACATCCGGGAAGCTTTCAGTTTAAGCTCTGCAAAGGGAAGGCTTTTAGCAATTTAACGCACAGCTTAACAGCTGCCTGGTCGAGGGGGCTGTGGGTGTCGGGGTCAAAGTGTAGTTGGCGGGGGTAAGGGTCGAGCCATGTCACATCAGCGAACCATCCCGTTTTGCTTGTGTATCCAGTTGTGGTTGTTGTTGTTTTTGTTTGATGTTTTCGAAGGTGGGGAAGTGTAAATATTGGCACTGCAGGTGCCTTTCCGCAGGGTTCCTCGCTCAGACCGAGAACGGGCAGCCCCAAGGGTCCAGGCAGGCCAGGAAGGCCATCCCTGATCTTTGTGGCGGGGGCTAAAGTTTAGTTGGGTCTTCCAAAACATACCTGTAAGCAAATGAGAGATAGTTACGATTAATTATTTGTGAAGAAAGGTGTAAAGACTTGGTAGGAATGTGCAATCAATAGGTTTGATGGAGCAACTCTAGTCAAAGACGAGTCCAGTACTTTGATTAGGTGCGATGCGATTATATTTAGCTTTGTACGTTTAAGACCTTTAATGAATATTTTATGCAGCCCTCAATCTGGGCGGTTAGGTGTAGGAGAAGTATATTGAGTACTACCAGAAAAGGCACACACCCTCCGCAGAAGCTATTACCCCAAGGGTTTTCACACTCCGCCTCGGGCTTTTTCATTAAGTCATTAAACAGCCGAGCCCCAAAATCCCAGAATTGTCCCACGCCCAATGCCCAATGCCCAATTCCAAATGCCCAACGCCCTGAGTTTTCAATTAAGTCGCTGCATGCTCAGATCTGTCATACGCAGACGAGTACGAGTATCATCTGCATAACTATTATTAAAAGCCATTGCCCACCCACATGCCAGGCTGCCGGGCCAAAAGTTCATTAAACCGGTGGCGTGGCGGAGTCAAGAGGAAGCCCGCAAGAGGACCCGCATCCAGGGGCCCAGTTAATCGCCAAACTATGCCAGAAATCACGTAACCTTCCATTAATCAGGGCGCAGTCATAAAAAATTGTTGCTCTCCTTGTTCTCCTCGGCCCTCGTTCTTCTCCTTTAGGTCTATTAAATGGCGTTTCCGCACTTGGTTGATTTTCCTCTCCCTCGCCCGTCCTCCGCTGCGACTTGAATGCAACATTAGTCAAGTCAAAGACTTTGATTAGATGAGATGCGATGCGAAGCCAGCAATCGCTGGCTGCGTTTTGTCTTGGGGCCATTCCATTTAATTATTTTGACAGACACTTGAGGACGGCAGTCCGATGTGGGGGAAATTCGGAGGCGAATGCGAAGGCTTCCAATGACTTTCAATGATTTTTCATATTTCGCGGCTGAGAGATGGGTTTTCCGTAATACATTTAAAGTGCGGCTATGGCTGTGGCTGCGGCACGGGCTGGGCTGGGCTGGCGACAGTCGCTAAGTGGGGGACGGAGCGCGTGTCGTGTCTGACGCCGCAAGTGACATTATGACGAGTGACGGCAGAGGAGAGTGAGAGTGGCAGGGAGAGGCTGTTCGAACATTGAAGTGCAACTCAAGCAGCGCTGCTGCTGGTGGCAGACATCGGCACCGACAGCCACTGCCACAGCCACACCGGCAAAGCCAATTTGGTTCTCTGCCTTCCACGAGCTCTCGTATATCCCCAGACATCGCGTAATCAAGAGAAATTAGATTTCGACGTGCTCGATTGGTCGGTCCCCAGCCTCCACCCTCCTCCGACGGTAACATCTTGTCTGGCGTCAGCGTCGGCGTCGGCGAGATGCTCTGGCTAATTTTGAAAAATTGTTCAACAGCAGTGCCGGGCAGCAGCGCATCTTCTTGAAAGTTCTTTCTCTCAGCTTACCAGAGCTTTCCCTCTTTCCCGCCCCCATCCGACCCTTTGGCCAATTGTATTGGGTGATTAATGCTCGGATCTTGGCCGTTGATTTTCGAGTGCATTTTGACACTTGATGCATTGCATTGCTCCGCCATGTCCGCTTTGAATTTGCTAGCATCTCTCCGTTGTTCTTTCCCAGACGCTGACTCTGGACCCGTTCGGAGCATTAGCCGCTGCGCCATTGTAATGAGGTTTCAATAACTCCATTTGTCTCTGTCTCTGGCAGATTTTTCGGATACTCGTATCCCGGAAATTTCTTTGGAAACAGATGCCGTTGAGTGCGCAAAAAAATGGAGACGGGGTGCTACGAATAATATCAAAATGCGATGGATGAAAGCCATCGGTCACGGAGAAATGATTATATCACACATACAAATATTCAAATCGTCAGGTGTTGCTTTACTCGGCTATTCATTCGCTATTCAATATTTATTTCCAATCACAATTATCCTTCTGAAATGTATACCGTTTTAACCGTTTCTGTATTCTCTTCAACCCAATCGATGTAAACAAATGAAGCAGCACGCATATCCTATCTATCTGTATCTATATCTTTGTCCTCTTCTCCAACGCTGTCGTTCTCCCCTCCCCCATTGCCTCTGTTCCTCCTTGATGCACATTAATTCTCATTCGGATACTTGGCCAAGTTCCACTCTCATCTCTAGACCGTCGACCAAAACACTCTGCTATTATAAATGACAACACATTTTGTCTACAACGGAAACGGATATTAGTTGCAGTCTACCAGGAACCCCCGTATTGCCCCTCATTGTGGAACTCCCACCCACCCCAGGCCAATGTACATTTGGGCGGGCTGCCCGCTCCTGTTGGTGGCTGGACAAACACGTTTGTCGAGCAGCAGCCGGATATGCAGGCCAGTGACGACATATTGCAATTTGGCAGCGCTACAACTACAACGGAGGGCCAACGGAGGGCGCCGCATGGCAGGTCGATTACCCACTCCACTCCACTCTGCTTTGGAGCGCCCCTTGATGCGCCCTTGATAAACGACGGAAAAAACTAGCGGCCGAGGCAGACTGGCCGGTCACAGACTGACAAATGTCGGGGCACAGGCTCACAGGCGCAGTCGAGAGAGGGAGAGAGGATCTTGGGCGGACGGAGGGCAGAGACTGGCAAGTGCCCAGCCGCTACAGTGGGCGCCACCGACGCACAATGAATTATTTTATGGCGCGTAATGTCTTTATGGACCAACACAATGGCGTACATTTGGCAGAATGATAATGTTTAAGGACATTTAAATGAAATTGCACGCTGGAGGAATGAATGGAGCATGGAGCATGGAGCAACGAGCGTGGAGCGTGGAGCGTGGAGGCAGCAGAAATAGCCCGAAAACAGGAAATACAATTTGCATAAAATTCATTTTGTGTGGCCATTCTACCCCGATAAAAAATTGACAAAAAATGTAAATGCACCTCGCGTTTTCGTATTCGTATCCGACTCCGTCTCTGTCTCCATCTCCGTGTCGTATGCTCCCATGCCTAATTGACATTTAGACCCAATAGCAGGTCCATTTGCAGAGTCGGATGATCCCTCTTCCCTCTCGGAAAATCAATTGATTGCCATGTCCTTGCTCGGGGGTCTCTAATTTGTGTTTAGTAGCATGTGGCATGTTTGTCAATTACTTGCCTCAACTGCTGTCCCCTTTTCACTCACCGCTCCCCACCCTGCACCCTCCATCCTACAGCGTCCCCTCTCGATAGCCCTCCCTCTTTCTGGTTCAAGCCCTGGCCAAATGTTTGCCTACAATTTTCTCCACTGTTCACAGTGCGTATGTGTATTATTTCATTTGCTACGTGCTCCCACTTAGTCCTGGGCAATTTTTCTTCTCTCCTCTGCAATAGTGAAATACGTGTGCGACATTTTGGAATAGCCAGTGTAATTATATTGATTAGGGTGGGGTCTGCCCGCGTCTACCCTCCTTGAAGGAGAGGCCGAAAGTTAAGAAATTGGGGTCCCAGCTAAAAAAGAAATTAATTTTTTCCCTCCGGGTTACTTGTCTGTCGCTCTCTCTCTCTCTCTCTCTCTCTCTCTCTCTCTCTCTCTCTCTCTCTCTCTCTCTGCCTCGCTGTGACTGGCATTTTAAGTGGCCAAACGAAGCCGAAAATAAAGGCTGGGCATTGAAACGATTATCCTGAATTTCGAAGATGATTCTATTTGAAGAGGATAACAAGAGTCAAGAACTAATTTATCAGCCATCAGCAAAGCAGTCAACGATCCTTTTATAACTAGTGCATATTTATGTCACAGTTCCTTCGCATTTGGGACCTAATGAATCAGGAAAACAATCGCAGCATTCAGGCGAATGCTGCCTTTGGCCCGTAAAAAATGAGCGACACCAACGGCAACGTGACTTGTCAACTAATTACAATATTACGTCCATCCCGCCGCCTGAACGTCCACAGATCCTTGGCCCATTCCCATTCCCTCTCCCCAGGTAATTAACGCGTGTCATGGAGCCCCGAGGCTCCTCCGAGAAGCTCATAAAAATACCACCCGGGAGGAGCAGCCGACACGCGTTCATAATTTGTTTTAGGCTGCGCCAGTCATCATCTGCTCCTCTGCCTCTGCCTCTGCCCTGCCACTGTCTCCCCAGTGTGTCTGTCGTTTTTATGAAAATTCTGCAATAAATTAAG